>OX465595.1:36000769-37250769 GCA_950022295.1 Bromus sterilis | reverse complement strand
AAGTACGCCAAGGTAAGTAGACCGAAATCCATCTGCATCTACTACTAATCATCCACCTTTAGATATCTATCCAGAACATCTCGCTGGTATTAAGTTGCGAATCCCACCCAAAGTGTAAACTCAAAGCAACAGACAATTGCATTAAAAGAACTATGCGTAAAGTAAACAATCCTTGCACCCGCAGGTACAAGCACCGTTGTTTTATCCCTGGTGGCAACAACACATCCCCTAGTCTCATGTTTCTGTCACTCAAGCTAGACATCAAGGGGCTGAACCCACAATCGAGCATAACGCTCTCTCTTGGAGTTGCAAATAAAATACTTGGCCAAAGCAAATACTGCAACGGAGAACATGCAAGAATTTACTCAAGAACAAAATATAAAAGAGAAGAACCAAATATATTACTCATCTCAATCTGAACATAGTCTCATAATCCATCAGATCCCAAGAAACTCAGCATAGCAACAACAGAAATTACATAGATGCCTCGATCATGTGAGGCAGCTCACGAGGACTCGAAAGTGGAAGCACAAAAGGGGGAGAGATAGATCACATAGCTACTGGTCACGGACCCATGGTCCAAGGGAAACTACTCACGGTACATATGGGAGACGTCCATGGCTATGGAGGGTCTCCCGGAGGGGGTAGCTTCTCCCGGCAGGGTGCCGGAGCAGCTTCTCCAGGAAGCCCAGATCTTGAAACGGCGGCGGCGGCGGAACAGAGGCGAGATCGCGAAAGAGGAGTCCGTATTAGGGGTTTCCACCCCGAGGGGAAAATATAGGCGAAGGGGGCGTCGAGGGGACCCACCAGGCAGCCAGGAGGCCTCCTGGCGCGGCCTAGGGTGGGGCCGCGCCAGGGGCCCTCCTGGCCTCCTGGTGGTGGCCCTCCTCCGTTCCTTTGGTGTTTCCGGAAGCTTTTGTTGCGCTGATTTTTATATATTTTTCCCGGAAATTTTGGAGCACTTTTAATGGCCGGAAAACCTGAAATACAAAAACAACATAAACCAGAAACTGGCAACTGGGTGCACTGAGTTAATAGGTTAGTCCAAATAGGTTCAAAAGTGTATGAAAGTTCAAGCAAAACATGGCAAAGTCACACAAAGCATGCATGGAACAAGCAGAAATTATAGATACGTTTGGGACGTATCAACATCCCCAAGCTTAATTCCTCCTCGGCCTCGAGTAGGTAAATGATAACACGCATAATTTCTGTGGTGACATGCCACACAACCATAAAAGGACTTTTAAGTAAAGCAATCAAAGCATGAAATTCAATTCAAGTCTTAACAAGCAAGAGTCTATATTAGCATTGACACAAGCAACAAAAGAACAAAAGGTGCAAGAGCTCTCGCTGTCCGTGACTCAAATGTCTCCAGATGGTGTTTGCGTGCAAGCAAGGGATAGGGAAATATGAGAGGAAAAATACGGTTGTTGAGAACAACTATCTACTAAAGTTTCACACTTGGACTCCTTTGGATTCTTATCTGGACTCGTCCCCAGACCACTAGCCAGGTACAAGTCAAACTGATCCACTCCCTTTCGATATTTTGAGCACTCATGCAATGGATGAGCGTGAGCAATAAAGTTGACACCTAAAAGGCGAAACAGAAAGAAGGTGGAGGAGGAAGACAAAAAGGTGTGTAAGGCTCACATCAATGAGGACAATCATAGGCGAGAGAAGGCCATATGATAGATATGATGTGAGGAGTAGGGATTGCCATACAACAGATGCACATGTGAGCTAAAAGCTCTCCAAGGGAACTAGTGGGGGGTGCATCTAACTTGCTTGCTCAAGAAGACCTAGAGCTCTTTTGAGGAGGCTCATCATTGGAATATACAAGCCAAGTTCTATAGTGTGAAGGGTCCCCACATAGCTATATGCATGATGATGATCTCTATGGAGTACAAGGGATAGGAGATGAAGTACTAGTGTGTATCTCTCAAAAGGAATAGTAGTATGCCCCCTTCTCTCTTTTTATTTTTTTTCTCTTTTTCTCCTTTTATTTTTATTTTTTTGGTGGCCTCAATGGCTCTTTTTATTTAACTCTCATTTGTCCTCTTTGGGATCTTTTGATTTTGTCCTCTTTGGGATCTTTTCCTCACTTTAGGGGCAATACTCTATATTTTACAAGAATATAGGAGATCTTTCACACTTTACAAAGGTACCCACATAAAGAAAATGTAACTATCATGATGCAAATGTGTGCTTCTGCCAGGATAGCAGGATATGCAATGATACTAGCGCGTCATGTAGCAATGATTAGGGCAAGGCCCAACTAGCATGCGGCTCATCGATCAAGCAAGTAGCATGTATGACATGAAGATCAAGTCATGAGAAGGTGGATGTTGCATGGCAATGTATCTCGGAAAGGCTATGGAAATTCCTTGTAGGTAGGTATGGTGGCTGTTTTGAGGAAAGATATAAGGAGGCTTATGATGACAGAGCGTATCTTGCCAAGGGTTTGGATGCACCGGCGAAGTATGCGCCAACTCTCGAGGTGAGAAAGGGCAATGCACGGTACGGAAGAGGCTAGAAAAAGTATAGGTGGGTGGAAGTGTGAACTTTCAAATACTCACATTAGTCCGAAGAACTCATGCACTTATTATCGGTAACTATCAATCTAACCAGGAGGTTCACAAAGAGACAGGTACCCCGAGGAGGAGTGTATGGGGGTTTGGTTATCCTTGCGCATCCTCGACTCATGATACGTGAGTGTACTCTAATATTCAAACCCTCCAGAGGTTAGTGATCCATCTAGTAGCTAGAGTTCTCAACAGGGGTTTTTGGTTTTTGAAAAATGCACGAATTGCCCAAAATACGACATCTATCACTAATAGGAAAGAGCTCTTGACACCATAAGTTCAAACATTACTCTAATCAATACCTGAAAACTATTGCAATTTACTACTATAAAGAGAATAACAACTTTAACTACCTACTTTCAGTCAAGACACAGAACTCAGTGCAACAAGAAAACTCTCTAACAAGATAAAACATGCAACCTATAGAAAGTTCAACCTAAGACAAAAAAAGAAAAGCTTTAGAAAAACTAAAGCACTACAACTAAACAGAACAGCAACTAAGAAAAGAAAAAGAACAGCTCACAGCTAAAAGAATAATAATGCAAATCCTATGAGGAGTTCTAGTTCAAGCGGAGCGTGAATCTCTCCCACACAAAAGAGTAAGTTGGGGTCTAACTTGTTACTACAGCAAACAAAGAAAAATAAAAAAAAATAAAACCTAAGAGCGAGACGCTCCGAGCAAAGCACATAACGCATGAATTGATAAAAATATAGTGCAACGAGAGACGAACTGATAATTGTTGATGAAGAAGGGGATGCACGGGGGCATCCCCAAGATTAGATGCTTGAGTCTCCTTGAATATTTATTGGGGGTGCACATGGGCATCCCCAAGCTTGAGCGTTTGACCCTCCTGAATCTTCTTTCATCATCCTCCATCGCGCACTTGAAAACTCCCTTCATACATAACTCATTGTAGGCTGATTAGAGAGGTTAGTACCCTAATAAAATAATTTTCCTCTACTGCAAATAAAGATTTCCAGGAATATCTACTGTTTCCCAAGATTGAAAAAATGTTTTTGCAAAGAAAAAGCAAGCTTAAGGGTTGCAAAAGTGAAGAGAGACAAAACGTGGCAGAATCTGTGAAAAACAGAACAGCAGATATAAACGAATTTTTTATAGGTACTTCTGCAACTCAAATAAAAAAACTCAGAACTTACGGAAGTTTCGTAATTGTATAGAGCACGCTGTGTAAAAAATTCAGCTCAAAAAGACGAACTGGGATTTTTCTCTGATTTTTCTAGTCACGAGGACATAATCTGTTTTCTGGACAGCATGTCACAACTTTTACTTCCCCTGCCGTATGAGGCTAAACTTGGCACAAAGCTTGAAAAGTAAAGATACAATGATGTTGATACAGTAGTAACAATCATCAAGACCACTAAGAACAGAACAAAAGCAAAAAGAAAAACCTAAATTCGTTGCGGGCTGCCTCCCGAAAGCGCTTCTTTAGAGCCATTAGCTAGGCTTAAAGCAGAAGATCAAGGTGCATCTATTGAACCATCATCATGATCATCAAAAAGCTCTTCAATAGTACAACTAGTCTTGATGGGTTTCTCAAATAAAGGACGAATGAAAATTCTTCTTGGAATAAAATCAAAAGGAGGGAAATCAATTGGAGTTTCATTAAAGTTAAAGATAGGTGTCTCCTCCAAAGTTTTCACCGTTTCAACTCTCTTGGCACTGGGTGTGCTAGCTTTAGCTCTGGGAACCTTGGTTACGTAAACGGAATTAGGTTCCTTCTTTGCTGGAGTTTCATCCTTTTTGGTTTTGATTGAGGAAAAGGTAGTTCCTAAAGTTTCAATAACTTCCTCAATCTTTTCTATCCTAGAAGACTATTCATCAAGGGATTTGATAGTCTCCAAAGTTTTGACAATTTTCTGCATGGAATTATCTAGCCTATTCAAATTCCCTTGAATCTTACGATCCAACTCATTCACCCTATCGATACCTGGCATCTCTAGCTCTATCTTTTCAAGTTTTCTCATAATGTGAGCTAAAGTAATGTCCTCCTTAATACTAACAATGGGGAGACTTCCAACAAGATTTTCAATAACATTAAGGGCTTCCCAAACTGGGGCCTCTATGAAGTTCCCATTGATAGCAGTGTCTAAAATAATCCTATTCCAAGAAGTAATCCCAACATAAAAATTTCTAAGCAGGATAGTACTGGATTGCTTCTTGGTGGCTCTTTTTTGAGAATCATTAATTCTATACCAAGCATCTTTCAAACTTTCACCACCTCTTTGAGTAAAGGTAAGCACTTCTGCCTCACCAAAGGCAAAAGGACCATCCATAGTGGTAACTACTGACAAGGTAACTGGTGTTTTTGGTATTTTTGATTAAGAACACAAAAGTAAAAACTGAAAGGTAAACTAACAAGACTAAAAAGCAAAGGTAAAAGATAGTGTGCAACTCCCCTATCTTATAGACTGGAGTCCCCGGCAACGGCGCCTGAAAACTTGCTGATGGCAAGAGTGTGTTAATACTCTTCAAGCCATCGTTAATTACCCCAAGTGCAGGGTGAGATATAGTGCAGCGGTAAGTTTTCCCTTGGCAAAGATACCAAGGTTTGTCTCCCGTAGGACTCCGAAGGATACAAGAAGGTGGTAAAGTGAACAATGGCACCGAGGTTGCTAGATTCACCTGGACCTGCACACAGATACAAATAACTTTGCTCCCAACGAGTACAGAGGAGTTGTCAATTCCTCCGGCCTTGCTGTTTACAAAGGATCAACGCAAGAGATAATAATAGTGGCAACTGAAAGTAAAGACTGAAAGTAATAAGGGTGTAAATAGTGATATGAAGATGGACCAGGGTCCCGTGATTTTCACTAGTGATGTCTCTCTCCCAAAAGACGATTAAAGTGCTAGCGAGGTAAACAAATCACAGTTGGGAAATTGACATGATTATGAAGGCACCGCAATGCTAACTATGCTGCAATGAAAGGAAGGGATCAAAAGCAATGGGCAGTACGCCAAGGTAAGTAGACCGAAATCCATCTGCATCTACTACGAATCATCCACCTTGAGATATCTATCTAGAACATCTCGCTGGTATTAAGTTGCGAATCCCACCCAAAGTGTAAACTCAAAGCAACAGACAATTGCATTAAAAGAACTATGCGTAAAGTAAACAATCCTTGCACCCGCAGGTACAAGCACCGTTGTTTTATCCCTGGTGGAAACAACACATCCCCTAGTCTCATGTTTCTGTCACTCAAGCTAGACATCAAGGGGCTGAACCCACAATCGAGCATAACGCTCTCTCTTGGAGTTGCAAATAAAATACTTGGCCAAAGCAAATACCGCAACGGAGAACATGCAAGAATTTACTCAAGAACAAAATATAAAAGAGAAGAACCAAATATATTACTCATATCAATCTGAACATAGTCTCATAATCCATTAGATCCCAACAAACTCAGCATAACAACAACAGAAATTACATAGATGCCTCGATCATGTGAGGCAGCTCACGGGGACTCGAAAGTGGAAGCACAAAATGGGGAGAGATAGATCACATAGCTACTGGTCACGGACCCATGGTCCAAGGGAAACTACTCATGGTACATACAGGAGGCGTCCATGGCTATGGAGGGTCTCCCGGAGGGGGTAGCTTCTCCCGGCAGGGTGCCGGAGCAGCTTCTCCAGGCAGCCCCGATCTTGAAACGGCGGCGATGGAGGAACAGAGGCGAGATCGCGAAAGAGGAGTCCGTATTAGGGGTTTCCACCCCGAGGGGTAAATATAGGCGAAGGGGGGGCGTCGAGGGGACCCACCACGCAGCCAGGAAGCCTCTTGGCGCGGCCTAGGGTGGGGCCGCGCCAGGGCCCCTCATGGCCTCCTGGTGGTGGCCTCCTCCGCTCCTTTGGTGTTTCCGGAATCTTCTGTTGCGCTGATTTTTTTTATATTTTTCCCGGAATTTTTGGAGCACTTTTAATGGCCGGAAAACCTGAAATACAAAAACAGCAGAAAACAAAAACTGGCAACTGGGTGCACTGAGTTAATAGGTTAGTCCAAATAGGTTCAAAAGTGTATGAAAGTTCAATCAAAACATGGCAAAGTCACACGAAACATGCATGGAACAAGCAGAAATTATAGATACGTTTGGGACGTATCACGTGCTTATTTTCAAAAAACTACAAAAATTAGTTGAGAACTCTAGCTACTAGATGGATCACTAACCTCTGGAGGGGTTGAAACATATAGAGTACCCTCACGTACCATGGGTCGAGGATGCACAAGGATAAACAAACCCCCATACACTCCTCCTTGGGGTACTCGTCTCTTTGTGAACCTCCTGATTAGATGAAGAGTTACCGATAATAAGTGCATGAGTTCTTCGGACTAATGCGAGTATTCGATTGTTGGCACTTCCACCTTCCCATATTTTACTAGGCTCTTCTGTACCGTGCATTGCCCTTTCTCACCTTGAGATTTGGCGCATACTTCGCCGGTGCATCCAAACCCTTGACACGATACGCTCTGTCATCATAAACCTCCTTATATCTTCCTCAAAATAGCCACCATACCAACCTATCAAGGCATTTCCATAGCCTTTCCGAGATACATTGCCATGAAACATCCACCATCTCATGACTTGATCTTCATGTCATACATGCTTTTGCTTGATCGAGGAGCCGCATGATAGTTGGGCTTTGCCCTTATTATTCCTACATGACGCGCTAGTATCATTGCATATCCTGCTACACTGGCAGAGGCATACATTTGCATACATCATGATAGTTTACATTCTGTCTTTATGTTTGAGTACTTCTTGTAAAGTGTGAAGATCTTATATATTCTTGTAAAATATAGAGTGTTGCCCTTAAGTCAGGAAAAGATCCCAAAGAGGACAAATTAAAAGATCCCAAAGAGGACAAATGAGAGATAAATAGAAAGAGCCAAAGAGGCCACAAAAATAGAAAAAAGAGAAAAAAGAAATAAAAAGAGAGAAGGGGCAACACTACTATTCCTTTTGAAAGATCCACACTCGTACTCCATTGCTATATTTGTACTCCATAGAGATTATCATTCATGCATAACTATGTGGGGACCCATACACTATAGAACTTGGCTTGCATATTCCAAGGATGAGCCTCCTCAAATGAGCTCTAGGTCTTCATGAGCAAGCAAGTTGGATGCACCCCCACTAGTTGCACTAGAGAGCTTACCTTAGCTCATATGTGCATCCGTTGCATGGCAATCCCTACTCCTCACAACATATCTATCATTTGGCCTTCTCTCGCCTATGATTGTCCTCATTGATGTGAGCTTTCACACTTTTTTGTATACCTTCCCCATCATTTCTCTCTTTGCCATCCTAAGTGTCAACGTATCTTGCTCGCGCTCATCCATTGCATGAGTGCTCAAAATCGAAAGGGAGAGGATCAATTTGACTTGTACGTGACTAGTGGTTTGGGGATGAGTCAAAATAAGATCCCGAATGAGACCAAGTGTGAAACTTTACTAGATTGAGTTCTCAATTAAACTATATATATATATATAGTCTAATCCCATCTCCCATTGCTTGCACGCAAACACCATTTGGAGACATTCGAGTCATGGATAGCGAGAGCTCTTGCACCTTTATGTTTATACTTTGCTAGAATTAATACTAAGCCTCTTGCTTGTTATTATATTGACTTGAATTGCATATCTTACTTGCTTTACTTTGAAGTTCTTATATGTGTGTTAGCCTGTCACCACAGAAATTATCTGTGTTATCATTTACCTACTCGAAGACGAGCATGAATTAAGCTTGGGGATGTTGATACGTCCCAAACGTATCTATAATTTCTGCTTGTTCCATGCTCTTTTATGTGACATTGCTACATGTTTTGCTACACTTTCATATCATTTTACACATATTTGGACTAACCTACTAACTCAGTGCACCCAGTGCCAGTTCCTGTCTGCTGATGTCTTTAGTTGCAGTGATTTTCCCCAATATAAAATGCCAGAAAATTTCCGGAAAAATTAGAATAAAAATCAGCGTTAAGGAAGCTTTTAGAACCACCGAAGAAGTGCCAGAGGGGGGGCCACTGATAACCCACAAGTGTAGGGGATCGCAACAGTCTTCGCTGGTAGGTATAACCCTAATTTGTTGATTCGACACAAGGGGAGCCAAATAATACTTATAAGCCTTAGCAGTTGAGTTGTCAATTCAACTACACCTCAAAAAGCACTAGACAAGATATTTAATAGCAATGGTGTGTTGACGGGTGTAGCCTTAAGACTTCCCCAATCAGCAACACCACAAAGTAGTAACAAAGTAGTAGTAGCAAAGAGAGAAATTGTAACAACGAAGGCAGTGAAGATGAAAGATGGACCGGGGTTCAAGGTTTCACTAGTGGTATGTGACGCCCCCAAAACCAATCCGTGTACAGTAATCATACACGTAGGGTACACGGCTGAGATTAGGGTGCCACGGTGATAATATCACAGCACAACACTAAACACAAAGGATAAACCAATATGTTACAATACCAGGGATCACGAGGATCCGAATACATAAGTTATACAAGCCATAATATCTGAGTACAGACATAGTTAGTCAAGTTTTGCCTTAATAAGGCTAGCACAAATGACATCAGAGATACATATCGAAAAGGCGAGGCCTCCTGCCTGTGAACAACCGAACTACTCCTGGTCGACGGGGAACTCGACGTCGTAGTAGTCGCCTTCGGGGTACTCCTGCTCCTGGGCTCCAACGTCGGCTGCAGCGGCCGATCATGCAAAGCGAAAAGGGGGAAATAAAGAAAAGGTGAGTATCTAGCATACCCGCGAGTCTTACGTCCGCTACTAAGCATTTATGCATTGTATCAAATGAAAATGGGAGGCTATATATAGTGGACTGCAAGATAGAAATAAGAATAAGGGTAAGAAGCTAGGCCTATCAAAGACTAGCATCTTCCAACGAGTCTTGCAGCATGAGGAGAGAATAGCCAACAGTTTATATAAAGCATAAAGTAACAATGCAGCAGAAGTTGCTGCAGCATTGTATAATAGTAAGTTGTAATAATTAGCAATGCCTCCGAGATCACCTCCTCGACTTCCCTGCGAGGAAGCAAACCCGGAACCATACAGTTTAATAATAATAGTTTATAGTGGTAAGATCTAGCTTCAGCATAAAGCGTCCTGTTACCGTGGACACGGCTATTCGAATAGATTAATCTTCCCTGCAGGGGTGCACTTGTGTTACACTACACGCACGGATCTCCAGGGTGGCAGGCACCTTGTTAGGGAACGCTCCACCGAGGCTATCCGACACTCCACAACCCATCTTTGAAACTCAACAGAGATGCCATCCGCCAGTCTAAATCCTAAGTACGCCGGGCCTTGGACCCAAACCCGAACATACTCCTGCACGGTGTGTGGCTGGCCGGTGAAGTTAAAGAAAATCCAAATAAGACACCACCGCGCGAGCAAATAAGACAACACCACTTCCCGGCGCAGGCCGCGGTACTGCTGACGTCTGAAGAGTCCTCGGACGAGACTATGAAGCAGGGGAACCCATAACTCGTAAGTCCCACGGGTAGGTAGTGCGTACATGGCATATAGCCAACTCAAGACATCCACCGAACCATTAGTCGTTTTATTAACTTGCGGGACAACCGTTATCGTTGCCTCGACTTAACTGACCCGCGGATAATGACAGCAGTCAAGACCACCAGTACATCGGTGCCTGCCCTGTCGTCCCACCAAGTCTCTGCGGTTACCAACTGATACGTCCTAAACGTATCTACTTTTCCAAACACTTTTGCTATTGTTTTGCCTTCATTCTTGCATGATTTGAACGAAACTAACCCGGACTGACGCTGTTTTCAGCAGAGATACCAGTGCTGTTTTCTTTTGTGCAGGTTTCTGGATATTTAGGTACGCTGGAAAAATCCCAAAAATATATATAAAAAATCAGCATTCCGGAAGCTTCCACCAAGCCAAAGGGGGGCCACAGGGCAGCCAGGGGGCAGCCAGGAGGGTTCCTGGCGCGGCCCAGCTCCTGGCCGCGCCACCTGTCCTCCTGGGTGGGTCCCGCACCCCCTGGTGCCCTATTTTGGCCCAATTTATTCCCCCGTCGAGGAAACCCCGAAACAGAGGCCGCTTTTCCAATCTACGTCGCGGAGCCGCCGCAACCCTCTGTTCTTCCTCGGAGAGCTAATCTGGAGGCTGAATTGGCCTCCGGTGAGGGGGAAATCATCGCCATCGTCATCATCATCGCCTCTCCATCACCCCTCCATGACTTCTCCTCTCATGTGTGAATAATTCCCTGCTGTAGGCAAAGGGGATGGTATGGATTGGATGAGTTAGATCATGTAATAGTTCAATCAGATTGTTGGGGGCATGTTGCCTATCATCTACTTGGTGTTTATCATCTCTGTTACAACTTGTTGCTCTTAATTCTTGTCACTTTGGGCCCGAGTGCCATGATTTCAGATCTGATCACCCTTTTGCTTCTTGAGTTTGTGGTGTTCTTGATCCTATCTATGAGTTGTATGCACCTATTATAGCCCGGAACCAGCAATGCCAATGGTGACAGCTTGGGACACCAAAGGAGATGGACTATAATTTGAGGATTCCGTGTATCCATGAATTGTTAATGCTTTGTTCCGGTGCTCTTTGACAGGAGTACCTTAATCTCCCTAAGTTCCTTTTGGCCCCGTTTGTAGCGGGAGGGTAGGACAAAAGATGTTGTGCAAAGTTCTTATTGCAAGCATGTACAACTACCTTGGGATACATGCCTGATGTTTGATATTTGCCTAGATGATCCTTTGTTTTCTGTGAGCCTTGCCCAAGTTAGAATCTGTTATATGTTTGTTCTCATCCAAGCAGCGCCCAACCATCCGTCTCCCTAGCCTACAGTGTTTTCCTTCTGCTGGTTACTGGTTGTTTACCTTTGCTGTTCCACTATCACTATCACCACTATTATCATCACCACTACCACCACCATATCACAGTTGCTACTAATACCTTTGTGCAAGCAAGTTTTTATTTCAGGTGCGGTTGAATTGACAACTCAATTGTCAAAGCCTGTACGTATTCTTTGTGTCCCCAAGTGTCGAATCAATAAATTGGGTTATCTTGCCCGCGAAGACTATCTCGATCCCCTACAGTTGAGGGTTATCAAGTACTGTTTTCTGGCGCCGTTGCCAGGGACCATAGCTTTATTTACAGGTCTACTCGAAGTATCCTACCTGCTGCACGTTATCCACTATGGGTAAGAAAGGAGACCCTAAAGTTCCGATCTTACCATCCCGTACGAGATGAAGTACTGCTCTTAGCACTAGTGCTAAACTTGATTCACCTTCGGTTATGAGTCAGTTTGATTCACCTCAGTTACATGCTACTTCTGCTGAGTCTGGCAATATGTCAGATACTTTTGATGATGCTTCTACTATTTTTGAGACTACAGGTTCACTTGGTTCTTTTATAGAAGAACAAATTGCTGCTGCTGCCCGACTCTCGGGTGTTGAAATTCCTGTTATCTAAACTCCTATTGGGAAAAGTCATAACTTTGCTGACCTTAAGGAGAAACTCCTTGATGATGATTATATTACACTTGCTGATGATTTTTGCAGGGAACTTAATGAATGTGCTGATTCCGACCCTGCTACTATAAAGAAGTTGCTAGCAAAACACTCCCTGAAGAACAAGTTTACTCCTGATCCTACTTTTGCTACGTCTCCTATACAAATCACTGATCCTGATTATGATTTATCTGTTGACCTATCACTTATATCCACAGTTGAAGCTGATCCCTTTTATGGCAGAGAAAATGATGATGCTATCGGGCACCTGACCAAACTCACTGAGTTAGGCGACTTGTTTACCACAGATGAAAGGATCCGGAACTTTTATGTGACCAAGCTTCTTCCTTTTTCCTTGAAAGGAAATGCTAGAGCATGGTACGATGCACTACCATGTGGTTCCATTCAGAGTCCTCAAGATATGGCTATATCTTTCGTTGATAAGTACTTTCCTGCTCATATGCAACATGCTGCTTTACAAAGAATTTATAAATTTAAACAGTTGCAGGATGAGCATCTCCCTAAAGCTTGGGTGAGATTTTGCAGTTTGCTAAAGGCTAGACCGGGACATGAAATCCCTAAAAATGAATTACTTGATATATTTTATGCTGGTCTAACAGATGGGTCTAAATCCTACCTAGATAGTTGTGCTGGTTGTGTTTTCAGGCAAGAACACCGGACGATGCGGAAGAATTGATGGGAAAAATTGCAAAAAACCATGAAGATTGGTCCGTGCGTGAACCACCTCCACCACCAAAGAAGAGGGGCATGCTAGTCCTAAGCCCGGAAGATATGCAAGAAGCAAAAAAGTCCATAATAGAGAAAGGTATTAAAGCTAACGACGTGAAGAATCTACCTCCAATTGAGAAGCTGTGTGAGCCTACCACTCACCCACCTATGGTAGAAGTACACTCTCTTTTAG
Organism: Bromus sterilis; assembly: GCA_950022295.1. NCBI lineage: Eukaryota > Viridiplantae > Streptophyta > Magnoliopsida > Poales > Poaceae > Bromus > Bromus sterilis. The sequence continues at coordinate 37,237,739 of OX465595.1, read as the reverse complement.
ATTTCAATGCAAGTGACATCCTTAAAGGTAAACCTCCTGACCAATGTTTAGATGAGCTTGATAATTTTACTATGAAGCAGAATCACTTCAATAAGAAGATACAAGGTCAGTTGCATGATAATACTCTTGCTATCAAAAGTTTGCTTGATGTTCTAGGTAGAACAGTTAATGATGTTAAATGTCTTGTGAAGCATTTTCATATGGTTCAAACTCAGCTTGAACAAATTTCTAATGTGCAAAAAGATTTGCTTGCTAATAATGCCAAATAGGACAATTTACAAACTTACGGTATAAAGACCCGGGGTGGCACACACACCCAGGACCCTCTCTATCCAGAGGGGCATCCAAAGAGGATCGAGCATGATTCTCAAGTGCAGGAAGAATAAATTGTTAGCTCCCCAAAGAAGAAGCAGAAGAAAAAGAAACACAAGGAAGCTGACAATTCCAATGATCCTATAGAAGAAGAAGAACAAGCTGTGGATCCAAACAGCATATCTACATCCGATGCTGAGACTGAAGACGGTGCTGAGCCTGAAAAAGATACTGAAAAGAATGATCCACCCGAGGTTCGTGAAGAAGAAGCACCCGATAAGCGCAAGAAGTATACTAGAGAAGACTTCCTTGCAAGGAGACACGGGAAGGAACGAGAACCATGGGTACAGAAACCCATGCCTTTCCCAAGCAAGTCCGTCAAATCCAAAGAAGAAGAGCACTACAACAAGTTTTGTGAGTGGATGAAACCTCTTTTTCTTCAAATTCCTTTGACTGATGCTATTAAATTACCTCCTTACTCAAAATATATGAAAGATATTGATACTAATAAAAGAAAAGTCCCTAATGAGGCAATATCTACAATGATTGCTAACTACTCTTTCAGTGGCAAGATTCCTGAGAAGCTCGGTGATCCAGGTATACCCACCATTCCTTGCTCCATAAAGAATAATTATGTTAGAACTGCCTTATGTGATCTTGGTGCAGGAGTGAGTGTTATGCCCTTCTCTATCTACAAAAGGCTTTTTTTTAGAGAAACTAATTCCTACATATATCTCTCTTCAGATGGCCGACAAGTCCACGACCGTCCCGATCGGTATTTGTGAGGATGTTTCTGTTGAAGTTGCCAATTGCTTAATACTTACTGATTTTGTTGTGATTGACATGCCCGAGGATGGGAGCATGTCCATTATCCTTGGTAGACCTTTTCTTAACACCGCAGGTGCCGTTATTGATTTCAATAAAGGGAAGGTTACCTTCAGCGTAAATGACAAAGAACACACGGTGTATTTTCCGAAGAAAATAGACAAAAGGCATGGCCTTAACTCCATTGAGAATATCGAGACCGTGAAGATTGGAGAATGGGATTGTCCACTACATGTATACCACAAATACAAAACAATTATGGTGGGGACAATGTCCATTAAAGTGAGAGTGCAATGATCACTTCATAAGAGGCGAGACTTTCTGCGCTATATATCACCGGTGTGTTGGTAAGACTTGATCAACCTTGCTAACTAGCAAGTTTTATATAGGTAAAAAGTTGAGCTTGTTATGTTTTCATTTCCTTTAGTTTTTATTCTCCTTGCTGTACCAAAGTTTTTTTGTTTAAATCTTCACCTGTTCTAACTTTTGCCTCAAGTTCACGAAAGTTTTTGCAGATTTTTGAACTTTGAAAAATTCTCTACAGTAAAGTTGCCCAGAAAATTCCAAAAAAATTATATTCAAAGTTTTCAGGTAAAAATCCATCAAGGGGCACCTTTGGCTGACCAGGGGGGGCCACCACCAGGCCAGAAGGCCAGGTGGCGTGGCCCAGCTCCTGGCCGCGCCACCCACCCTCCTGGGTGGGTCCCATGCCCCCTGGTGGCATCTCTCCTCTCACTCTCTCTCCTTCTTCCCAAAAACACGAGTTCTTCCTCTGGATTCTTTGTTCTTGCTGCTCTTGAGCACGTACCTTTGATCTCTCTATTTAGCCACTTGTTTGAGATGATTTTTGGAACAAGTGCTCCCTGGTATGTGACTCCCTCACCCCTAATTAGTTTTCTAGTTGGTGGCTTCATTAGTGAGTATTTAGTGGTTCTTGGTGCTGTTTAGTTAAGCTTAAATTTTTGTGTAGAAATTTATTTTTCAAGTTTTGCTGTTAGTTTGAGCCTTGGTTAAGTAAGTAGAATGTTATGCCCAAACTAGTTTTGCTTAAATCTTCGTTTTTGTGAATTGTTAAAAATTTCAGAAATGGAGAAACTAGGGAAGTGCTTGGGAAGAAGAAACCCGAGCGCTCTAGCCGTGTCACGCGTTCCGCAGATTCGCCTTCTACCACAAGGGCAAGCTACAATGAAGATATCATACCCGTAGAGATGTTGGACGTGTTACCCGCGAAGGCCATGGCATTTCCATGCGATAATTTTATGGAGAATGCCGGCATAAAAGAAGAGTTTTATGCTCTGTGTGAGAATGCAAGTTTGACACGGCTTGTTACAAGCCGTGTACCACAGTACGAGACACTCACCGCTATTTTTGTTAACAGTTTTAGATTTTATTCTGACAATGATACTGTGGTGTTTCGACTTTATGAAAGGTTGCTGCCATGCCTATGAGTAAATTTTGTGAAGTTTTAGGTTCTCCAGGCTTGGTCGAGAAGAAGAAGAGGAAAAATATCCCGATTGTTGAAATTAACACCCTCCGCGACTCATTCTGCAATACCGAAGTGAGGCCATCCAACCGGCAGAAGATCTCCAACATTATGTTTCCTCACCTCAGGTATTTCGCCTATTATATTTCTAGTGGAGTGTTGGCTAGAGACAATACGAGCAGCACATCCATGCCTGATACTGCCATCATGGAAAATGCTCTCTCAGGGAAGCATGATCATCATGTGGGTTCGCTTTGTAGGGGAACGCAACAGAAAACAAAAATTTCCGCACTACGAACACGCCTAGGACCACTATGGAGACTGCATACAAGGTTTTGATCTGATCGTTACCGACTCGTAGCGCAGCGGAAGTAGAGTCGATGTAGATCGTCGGTGCAGATCCCCGCAGCTAGGATTTACAACCTCCCAACCGCGAGGATGTTCTCCCTCGTCTGCTCCTCGAACAGCGCTCCGGGAGGCGGTCGGACAGTCCCTCGGACGGTGTCACGGACAGCCCTTCGGGAGGCCCCTCGAAACTCGATCGGTAACTCGGACAGCCCTTCGGGAGGACCCTTGAAACTCGAACGATAGTTTGGACAGCCCTTCGGGCAAAAGATCGAAACTATGACCTCTCTACGGGGTTGCACACATACGGTGTCAGCTATTCGACAGGGCTTCACCGTCCAGAACTAGTTCCTGCCGGAACCTAGACAGCCTTTCGGCTCTACAAAACTATTTCGCTGGGAGGGAGAGAGAAAGCCAGATCATGCATGGCATTTGTATAGAACTCAAGGGAGAGCTTGGATAAGGGATATGGGGCTGCCCTCACACCTCTATTTATAGGAAACCCAAGGGGGCTTTCTTGGCTCCCAAGTCCTTCTAGAAGGCTTTCCAAAAATATCTCAAGTAGTACTTTTTACTATTCATGACACCACTTTTTCGCGTCCGAAAAATCCGAAAATATTTTTGTGGGTCTTAGAATAATTCCAACACCCACTAAAATGATTTTGGGCGCGTTCCGAAACAATTCCGGATTAGTGATTTTCATCTGCGAAAAGCAACCTAAGCATTTCCGGCAGCTCCGGAACATTTCCGGCAGCTCCAAAATATTTCCGAAAAAATATATTTTATGCTTTTCTCCAGAAAAATTCCAGAAGTTACCAGAACAATTCCGGCACCCTCCAAAAGTACCAGGTGCTTACCGAAACCTTTTCGGCTTAGTGGTTCACTCCGAAACAACTTTTCGGTTTTACCGAAACTATTCCGGTGTTCTCTCTCCGGAACTTTTCCGTTTTCTCCGAAACCTTTCCGGTGACTTTCTCTTAGACTCCCTGTCTAGTATTCAGCAGATAGATGACCCTTAAGCGTGTGACCCTGTAGGTTCGATGAAGTATAGACATGACCGGAACACTTTCCGATCAATGATCAATAGCGGAACCGAGGACATCCATATTGATCCCTATACCCATACGAAGAATTATTCGAGTGAACCTTTAGTTGCTGTGTGCTATTCCTGTTGCTTCACGATATATTACAAATACCCGAGGTGAGACTTATTGGCATCCCCGTGAATCAACAACTTGTCCACTATGCCAGTTACCTCGTTCCTGGTATTGTTCTCTTTTCTCGTTCCCGCGTTCCGGCATCCCTGTGATCAAATCACACTGTGTCTGGCCAGACGATGGTGGATACCGTAACACTGAGAGGGCCCTAAGAATATCTCTCCAACGACGGAGGAGCAAATCCCAATCTCGAGCTACCTAGTTCCTTGTCATACTTTTCCGTGAACCCGCAAGCTGCCGTAATAGCCACCCTTTTACAGATGACGTTTAACAAAACCCCAAAGTTCACGAAGCAAGTACGAAGGAACTCGATACTCTCATGGTCTAAGGAATTATGCAAACGCACAACTTTCTCTGTGTTATTAACCATTAACTTGTGACGAATGTATCTCATAGCATAACATCAATTCGGGTCGATTCAACACAAATGTTCTTCTAACATTGTGCCCTCAAAATTGCCGGCATAGTCATGCCCATGATCAGGAAAACAGAACCATCATGCAACACTTGAGCTAGTCTTAGAGGCGAGACTAGGAATATATATTTTTTATCCGTTTATTATTCCACACGTGCATATGAGTCTTCCTCCGAGCCTCGTGGTTATTGCAGACTCGAGAACCATAGCAGTTATAGCATGGAATATAAACATAATTAGGAACATGGGGATAAATAATAACATTTATTATTGCCTCTAGGGCATATCTCCTACAGACTCCCACTTGCACTAGAGTCAATAATCTAGTCAATGCTAATGCACTTTACACCTACGGCATACTGGTGTAAAATATGCTTCACATGTGGTATAGCCTGATGTCCAACGGATCTGACAATTTCAACTCCGTGTGTATCTTTGCATATCCTCGCGTTTTCACGCTTTCACAAAATTCATATTTTGTGTGGACTTGGCTTTGTATATATGAGAATCACTGGTCGAACCTTGATTCCTCAGACTGAGCTATGGAGCAACTATCTTCAATAGTGTTCCATTGACCAAAGCCATATTGGAACCATACTAAGTTCATGAATGAACTATATGATTCAACATTTTCTTTGTTGCTTCTAAAGCAGCAACATACATAGCCATTTGTTATAGAATTTCGCCACAGTAACCTGTTATGAACAATTCCAACTTACTGTGCCACCATATTGTGTATTACACACAAAAAAACTTTAACTCAAATCGAAAATCGCATGGAGCATTGATGAAGACCGTCTCGATGTAATTACTTACAACAAGTACTTCATAATCTCTTCTTGCGAGAAAACATGTCATCAGTGCTACTTTAGTACTCAATGACATTTTTCACTGTTGTCCCACGATCAGTTCTTTGATCACTTTGGTATCTATACTCGCAACAACTTTGAAGTATTGGACATATCTGGTTGTTTTCCATACCATGGAATACATGATTAATCCCAACACGAAGGTGTGTGGAATCTCCATCATGTAATTTTCTCATCAGTGTTTTGGGACACTGAGTCTTGCAAAAACTCTTTCCATGTGACTTTGGCAAGAATCACTCCTTGTCGTTTTTAATGCTAAATTGTTTTGGCATCTTGTCAGTATGTATTTTGGCTTAGCCCTATTAGGCAATTCTATCTCTTAGATAATTATGCCTAATATCAAGGCTACTTAACCCAAGCACTTCATCAAAAAACTATTTTCAATGAAGTCCTAATTCATGTCAAGAAATTTATATTATTTCCAATTAACAATGTGTCAAGCACACACAAGGTTTTTAGAAATATTATTATGCTCCCACTTACTTTCTTGCAATCACAAGCATCTTCGTTATCCATTGATGAAATCAAACTCTTTTGACTATTTCATCAAAAACGAAGATTCCAACTCCATTATGCTCTCTTTTGTCCATCGCAGGAACTCTGAAGTTTGCATACTTACTAGCATCCTCTGGACTGACAAAATACCTTGGAATGTATCTCCAAGGCAGTATTTCCATCTCATGGAAATCCTTTTGGCATCCATGTTTCATATCTCATGAATGAAATACGTATTAATTGCTAGTTTAACCCGAACCGACTTTAAGCATCGCTACGGAGAGACAATCTCGCCGTAGTTAATTCCTTGAAATTGTTATAAGCAACAAGTCGAGCTTTATGGATAAAACATTTTTATCCGTATCAGTTTATAGTTCCATTAATATTCGTTAGACTCTAAGTCTTCCGAATGGTCCATCAAGATACAATCTTGAATTACGTATATGGAAACTATCTCGGATTTGTATTGGCATTTAGCCAATTCCGGAGTCAGGGCCCATCATCGCTTCCTTGATTATCGTAGGTATGCTGTTGTCTAACAACAATATCTCGTTTGCACACCTGAGAGGTTTGCACGAGTTTTGCCTACGTGGCTCAGTTGCAAGTTTGACCGAAGTCCATACATCTCATGTAGAGGCTTCCGTATCAGTTGCAGTAGGAAACTCTGGAATCACTTCCAAGGTTCCTTTCCTTTGATCTGATGAAGAAGATACTGTTATCTCGTCGAGTTGCACTGTCCTCCCACTCACCTTTTTTCAAGAACCATTCTCTTTAAAAGCATACCATTCTTTGTGGCAAAACCTTTTGCCTCGGTATAGTGGTGGAGGAATTCCCAATAATTTGGGATAACCTACAAAGTAGCACTTGTCTGATTTGGAATAGGTTTGTAAACAGTTTACACAATCCCCATATTCCAAATGTTAAGAAAAGATAAAACATGGTTGGGCGTACCATACCATGGCGTCATTTCAACAGACCTGATGGCGCTCCTTTCAGTGTAAAAGCCGCAGTCTCTAAAGCATTACATTAAAAGGAATAATGGCAAATTGATTTATGTCATCTTTGATCTTACCATGTCATAAATGGTTTGATTACATCTTCAAGGACATTCCACTTGCAGTGGTGTTCCGGGAGGTGCAAGTTATGAAAGCTCTTTTCACAACTCATCAGACATTGGCTAAACTTGTAACTCAAAAATTCCTTTCTGCAATCGAATTGTAGAAACATAATTTTCTTGTCACAATAACTTTCACTTCATTTTTGAAAACCTTTCGAATGATTTCAAAAGATCCAGACTTACGTCTCATCAAGTAAATATCCATATATCTACTTGAGTCTTTTCTGAAGATAGATAAATCCACTACTAACAACATTTAACGGACTACACACATCAAATGTATGATCACCAATAAGTTTGTTGTTCGTTCCTCATGGCCTGTGAACGGTATTTCAGTCACTTAACTTTTCGGACGAAATTTGCAAGTGTGAGATGATTCATAATCAAATGACTTCAAAATCCATCATTGTGGAATTTCTCCATGCGGGTTTCTCCAATGTGACCAAATGCAGTGCCACACATATGTGGTATTCTTTTAGTCTTTCGACATTTAGCGTCATTGTTATGGATGTATCCTATTACCATCAATATTCGTAACATACATCCCATCCCCGATGGAAGCATGGCCCTTTATGTTATTCATAATACTGAACAACAATTGTTCTTTTATGAAAAACCTTCTTGCAACATACTTTATGCAATCGGCTAGAGTGTATAAAACTCTAAAACGAATTATGAAAATAAATACAGATGGTGATACACCGATGGAAGGTATAGTAACTTTTACTATGTTCCCAGCGCGTATCTAAACCTCATTACTGGCAAGTCTTTTAGGCCGTAGTGGTTCTTGCATCGAGTTGCAACAGAATTCAATCGAGTGGGTATTCCTGTGATCAACTTTTAATCATAATACCCAAGAATTATGGACTAACTGTTTAACCACAATTCCCAAGAACTATTTATTTTTGACCAGCCTTCCATACATCAATAACTTTCATGACTTTTATACATGAGCTGGACATTCCAGTCTTCTTTCTTTTTGCCCTTATACTTTTAACAGTTTAACTTTCAATATATTTCTCCTACTCTCAGAAGAAGCACCCAACTTTAAGAGTGGCGTTAGCCCCGGACTTCCTAGGCGTGTGAGTCATACTAACACCCTTTGGACATTTCCTTTCTCTTTAAGTTGTTTGTTTTATTCACCTTCATCATATGACAGGCGTTCTTCTGGATCCCTCTCTTATCAGTCAAATGCCCAGTAAACACTTTACTAATACTTTGCAAACAAATATTGCTTTGGATATCTCATATCTTTTAGCCTTTGTCTGTATCTGAAAGCAATTTTCAGTTCCATGAATATTACATAACTATGCCAAACTTGTGAAGTTCGGGTCTTATGGAAGCAAACGTATTGCACTTGACCACAATGGAATTCTAGCTTTTGGATCGAAGGACGAGAGTCACATCATCCATAGCATTAGCGGGAGGACACCGAAAGCATGCGATAGGACAAAATCCTTCTCGGCACTCTTGAGGACAATCCTCGCATTACGTTACCAACCGTAAAGTTTTAACCAGATATTTAACAGCTTATTCAATTTTAATAGGGAAGGTGGAAACGCGAGCCATTATTCTACAACTATTAGCAAATTATACTTAGACAGTGTTCATAATTAATTGCACTCAGAATTAAACAAGTTAATTCTAAAATGCGCTCCCACTCAAATCAATATATCTCAAAATTGATTATGAGTGATTCAAGATCCAAATATCAATACAACGCCATAGAATCATCATCTCATGACGAGGATTTTGATTTGGTAGGCCAACTTGCCGATCACATCTCTATGTGACTCTTGCTCATCTTTCGATGCATGTGTTCCGAGCTCAGGACGATCCTGCCATGAACGTCAAGACAACCAAGTGATCTTGCTGCGAGGTCTGACCTCACCCGCCTTACATTTCTCCAATCGTTCGTACCCATGCATCCATGGCGCACCCCGAAAGGATAGATGCTGTGACGGTGCTACATTTGGGAGAACACTAACTACTTGATATTTTAAGTGAGAGATCACCCTAATAAAAAGCGACTACCGCGCAATCAAGAAGGGTGCAACTTAAGGGATAAACATCTCAGGTAATTCATAATTGCATGATATGGTATAGCCCCTTCTGACGGAGAAGTCAAGTATTTCTTCGTCTTAGGCATTTGCGTCGGAGTTCACCTTCGCGAAGTTTGCCACCACCTTGTCGATGCACCAAATAATATTGCTATCTCTATAGCTAATAAAATAAGTGCATTACATAAGGTTGACTCGCAGGTCATTAAAGTGACAATCATATGGCTCCAGCCATCATGCCGAATCATGACACGCAGGTCATGTTAATAAATTTACATTATATAGTCATCTCATACATAATCAAATTAATATGAGCTTTGCTATACCACATCACATGCACATCCTGCAAAACCAAGTTAGACGCCTCTAATCGGTTTATGCAAAATTTTATTTTATGTGGCTTCTAAGGTTTTGACTTAAACCGCAGCTACCAACGTTTATCATCAAGCATGATTATTCAAGTCGCTAGATTAACTTTGCGGGGTGTATGAAACACGAGATAATAAAATCTCGAGCCCCATACTGAACTTCGTCATACGCGTGATCCCCGTGCAGATCATATCTGCATTGCCCTTTAGTCTGCAGAATTTCTTCTTTCTCTAACTACGGTGGAATTCAACGAACTGTTAGCACTTCTTTGATCAATCAGGATCGCAGATTGCCAGAATTTTGAAACTCCACCATACTGTTATTGAGATCAGAAATACACAAATTCCAGGGAAGCAACAAGAACATCGGGTAACAGATTTCATCTGCCACCCGCATAAATAATTTTCAGCAATAGATCTGATCTACTCCAAAATTATATTATGCAATACCCATACATCTCTATGTATTCTAGATCGCAACATGCATCTACGCATAGCACGGCTCTGATGCCACTGTAGGGGAACGCAACAGAAAACAAAAAATTCCGCACTACGAACACGCCCAGGACCACTATGGAGACTGCATACAAGGTTTTGATCTGATCGTTACCGACTCGTAGCGCAGCGGAAGTAGAGTCGATGTAGATCGTCGGTGCAGATCCCCGCAGCTAGGATTTACAACCTCCCAACCGCGAGGATGTTCTCCCTCGTCTGCTCCTCGAACAGCGCTCCAGGAGGCGGTCGGACAGTCCCTCGGACGGTGTCACGGACAGCCCTTCGGGAGGCCCCTCGAAACTCGATCGGTAACTCGGACAGCCTTTCGGGAGGACCCTTGAAACTCGAACGATAGTTTGGACAGCCCTTCGGGCAAAAGATCGAAACTACGACCTCTCTACGGGGTTGCACACATACGGTGTCAGCTATCCGACAGGGCTTCGCCGTCCAGAACTAGTTCCTGCCGGAACCTAGACAGCCTTTCGGCTCTACGAAACTATTTCGCTGGGAGGGAGAGAGAAAGCCAGATCATGCATGGCATTTGTATAGAACTCAAGGGAGAGCTTGGATCAAGGATATGGGGCTGCCCTCACACCTCTATTTATAGGAAACCCAAGGGGGCTTTCTTGGCTCCCAAGTACTTCTAGAAGGCTTTCCAAAAATATCTCAAGTAGTACTTTTTACTATTCATGACACCACTTTTTCGCGTCCGAAAAATCCGAAAATATTTTTGTGGGTCTTAGAATAATTCCAACACCCACTAAAATGATTTTGGGCGCGTTCCGAAACAATTCCGGATTAGTGATTTTCATCTGCGAAAAGCAACCTAAGCATTTCCGGCAGCTCCGGAACATTTCCGGCAGCTCCAAAATATTTCCGAAAAAATATATTTTATGCTTTTCTCCAGAAAAATTCCAGAAGTTACCAGAACAATTCCGGCACCCTCCAAAAGTACCAGGTGCTTACCGAAACCTTTTCGGCTTAGTGGTTCACTCCGAAACAACTTTTCGGTTTTACCGAAACTATTCCGGTGTTCTCTCTCCGGAACTTTTCCGTTTTCTCCGAAACCTTTCCGGTGACTTTCTCTTAGACTCCCTGTCTAGTATTCAGCAGATAGATGACCCTTAAGCGTGTGACCCTGTAGGTTCGATGAAGTATAGACATGACCGGAACACTTTCTGATCAATGATCAATAGCGGAACCGAGGACATCCATATTGATCCCTATACCCATACGAAGAATTATTCGAGTGAACCTTTAGTTGCTGTGTGCTATTCCTGTTGCTTCGCGATATATTACAAATACCCGAGGTGAGACTTATTGGCATCCCCGTGAATCAACAACTTGTCCACTATGCCAGTTACCTCGTTCCTGGTATTGTTCTCTTTTCTCGTTCCCGCGTTCCGGCATCCCTGTGATCAAATCACACTGTGTCTGGCCAGACGATGGTGGATACCGTAACACCGAGAGGGCCCTAAGAATATCTCTCCAACGACGGAGGAGCAAATCCCAATCTCGAGCTACCTAGTTCCTTGTCATACTTTTCCGTGAACCCGCAAGCTGCCGTAATAGCCACCCTTTTACAGATGACGTTTAACAAAACCCCAAAGTTCACGAAGCAAGTACGAAGGAACTCGATACTCTCATGGTCTAAGGAATTATGCAAACGCACAACTTTCTCTGTGTTATTAACCATTAACTTGTGACGAATGTATCTCATAGCATAACATCAATTCGGGTCGATTCAACACAAATGTTCTTCTAACATTGTGCCCTCAAAATTGCCGGCATAGTCATGCCCATGATCAGGAAAACAGAACCATCCTGCAACACTTGAGCTAGTCTTAGAGGCGAGACTAGGAATATATATTTTTTATCCGTTTATTATTCCACACGTGCATATGAGTCTTCCTCCGAGCCTCGTGGTTATTGCAGACTCGAGAACCATAGCAGTTATAGCATGGAATATAAACATAATTAGGAACATGGGGATAAATAATAACATTTATTATTGCCTCTAGGGCATATCTCCTACACGCTTATTGTTAAATGCCTTGCTACTAACAGTAGCAAGGGGGACATTTTTGGTGGCGTCTATGCCACACTTCTTTTGCAGTCTCTCCAAGGAGAACCGCGCCCAGATGATGCTATCTTTCCTTTTGTTAGTCTTGACCTGGCTGCCATGAAGAGACATTTCTTTGTTACTAAGGCCTCTGACCGCTTTACACTTGATTATATTTTGCGGTTCAAAGATGGTGTGACACGCACTGTCCGTCTACCTGCACCACTTGTGTTTGATTTTTCTCGCAGGAACGGATATCGATTTTTAGTGGCCGAATTCGACGAGATCACAGGGAGATACCAGTATCACGACCCCACAGAGGGGGCCGAGCTAGACGAGGAGGAACGTGTCGTGTATCCACCCGCTCAGGAGGAGCACGAGGTGTATGTACCAGTCCAGGAGGAGACCGTCGCCTCCTGGGGTGAAGGGTCTTCCTCTGGATGGGGCTCGGTACCTTCCTCCTCCGCGTGGGAGAATCCCAGGACGTCGGTGTATGCTCCCGACTTCCCCTACGACCCATGGACGCACCAGTACTACCCGGGAGCAGGAGGCTCCTCGGGACCGCAGTAGACGAGCCCAACTTAGGCCAAAAGCCTAAGCTTGAGGGAGTACGTGCTCTCCTCCCCTTTCATTGTATCTTCCGTTGGTTCGCTTTTATCTTTTTGTAGTTTTTCCTGTTTTTCTTTGATCTTTTAGTTCGCAAAAACCCAAAAAGATTTCTCCTTTCTCTTGCTTTCGTTAAAACCTTAAAAAATCCAAAAATATGTTTCCTTTGCTCTTTAGTTTGCTTTGTTTTCAGAGTTCAGCTCAAGTCCGTGATGGCATTTGATTATACTTTCCTACGTTGTATCGTGCAAGTGACAAGGCAGTAATGATGAAGATCGACGGAAGGGAGTCAACAAAGAAAGCCGGTATGAACTCTTTTCGTTTCTAATTTTGTACATATGCATGTACTTATGATTAGAGACCAGCTTGTAGAGGCATAGTGCTATGTTTACAATGCTTTTCCAGTGGTTCATGCTTTCTTTGTAGTTAGTCTCAAATAGCTAGAGTTTATAATGTGTTGCTTGAAATGATTGACATGCATTGCAATGTTCATGGTGTGGAATATTGAAGTGGTATTTCCCTCCGGGGGATTCTTGGATTGACTTGGCACATGTTCACGCATGTTAAGACTAAAAAGTCTGTTTTGCCTTGATGATCTTTTTACTTCAGAGTGAGCTATATCACTTTCATGCCCGATTCAATGTTGCTTTGTCGCTCTGCATGATTATGACTGTTATGCTCTCTAGTTGGTCGCTTCCCCGTCTTTTGCTAGCCTTCCTCCAACACCAAGCGGAATTCTGCTTGTGCTTCCAAACACCTATTTAAACTCAGTTGTTCCATTTGAGTCCACCATACCTACCTATATGTGGTATTTACCGGCCACTCCTAACTTAGACTTTCATGTGCCATCTCGAAATTTATTCAAAAGCTTCTCCTTTGTAACCGTACAAGCTCATGGTGCGGTGAGGGGAAATCAGTATCTTTCATGCCAAAAATATTTTGACGGAAGTTTTAACTAGTCAAGAAAAAAAATGAGAGTTACAACTCCCCCATACTTGATGATGTAGTGAAATGGACCAAATGCTACTTATGATAGATGGAACGATACCCTCCTTCCATCCTTGAGGCAAAATAAAAGGTTCCGTAGACCATCAAAGGATTTATGGATAAGGGAATATGTCTAAGCGAAAGGCATTAATATGGTTGGCATGGGAGATATTGAGAGACCTTTACCGTTCACCGTTGACTGGAAAGTTGCACCTCCCAAAAGAGTTTTATCTCTGTTTTCAAAACCAAGAGCTCTGGAACATGTTTAGTCTTTGCTTCCTTTCACGGGTTTTCAACCTTGCCATCAAAAGCCACGGTTCGAGAGTCTCCACCTTCCTTCCTCCAAAGCACCAACTATGAGAACATAATTGTCATTCTTAGTATAACATGCATTGTCCCAAAGTACCACATTGTCTTTTGCATGATTGTGATGTTTCTTACTCTGAGTTCTGAGTTCTAGTCTCCTCTAAAACTCCGGAGGAGTTTCTGCATTTATGTTTTGCTTCACTCATGGAGGCTAGCGAAATACCACTCTGATATGTTCATGCTATGTGCATTGTGATCTTGAATTGATTTTCAGCAGCTTATTATTTACTTTACGTTTGTTTGTGACTGATTACATGAAAGAAGGTTTGCTTCGTGCATTGTCCTTGTAGCATGATGTCAAAATTTGCTAAACTCTTTTGTAGTACATGCTTATATACATCTAATGAAGCAAAAGAGTTTGTAAAAGTTTTCTTTGTTGCGTCCAGTTCGTTGAACTGAATTGCTTGAGGACAAGCAATAGCTAAGCATGGGGGAGTTGATACGTCCTAAACGTATCTACTTTTCCAAACACTTTTGCTATTGTTTTGCCTTCATTCTTGCATGATTTTAACGAAACTAACCCGGACTGACGCTGTTTTCAGCAGAGCTACCAGTGTTGTTTTCTTTTGTGCAGGTTTCTAGATATTTAGGTACGCTGGAAAAATCCCAACAATATATATAAAAAATCAGTGTTCCGGAAGCTTCCACCAGGCCAAAGGGGGGGGCACAGGGCAGCCAGGGGGCAGCCAGGAGGGTGCCTGGCGCGGCCCAGCTCCTGGCCGCGCCACCTGCCCTCCTGGGTGGGTCCCGCACCCCCTGGTGCCCTACTTTGGCCCTATTTATTACCCCGTCGAGGAAACCCCAAAACAGAGGCCGCTTTTCCAATCTACGTCGCGGAGCCGCCGCAACCCTCTGTTCTTCCTCGGAGAGCTAATCTGGAGGCTGAATTGGCCTCCGTTGAGGGGGAAATCATCGCCATCGTCATCATCATCGCCTCTCCATCACCCCTCCATGACTTCTCCTCTCATGTGTGAGTAATTCCCTGCTGTAGGAAAAGGGGATGGTAGGGATTGGATGAGTTAGATCATGTAAT
This sequence comes from Bromus sterilis, assembly GCA_950022295.1. NCBI lineage: Eukaryota > Viridiplantae > Streptophyta > Magnoliopsida > Poales > Poaceae > Bromus > Bromus sterilis. The sequence continues at coordinate 37,222,684 of OX465595.1, read as the reverse complement.
AGTTCAATCAGATTGTTGGGGGAATGTTGCCTATCATCTAGTTGGTGTTTATCATCTCTGTTACAACTTGTTGCTCTTAATGCTTTTCACTTTGGGCCCGAGTGCCATGATTTCAGATCTGATCACCCTTTTGCTTCTTGAGTTTGTGGTGTTCTTGATCCTATCTATGAGTTGTATGCACCTATTATAGTCCGGAACCGGCGATCCCAATGGTGACAGTTTGGGACACCAAAGGGAATGGACTATAATTTGAGGATTCCGTGTATCCATGAATTGTTAATGCTTTGTTTCGGTGCTCTTTGACAGGAGTACCTTAATCTCCCTAAGTTCCTTTTGGCCCCGTTTGTAGCGGGAGGGTAGGACAAAAGATGTTGTGCAAAGTTCTTATTGCAAGCACGTACAACTACCTTGGGATACATGCCTGATGTTTTATATTTTCCTAGATGATCCTTTGTTTTCTGTGAGCCTTGCCCAAGTTAGAATCTGTTACATGTTCGTTCTCATCCAAGCTGCGCCCAACCATCCATCTCCCTAGCCTACCGTGTTTTCCTTCTGCTGGTTACTAGTTGTTTACCTTTGCTGTTCCACTATCACTATCACCACTATTATCATCATCACTACCACCACCATATCACAATTGCTACTAATACCTTTGTGCAAGCAAGTGTTTATTTCTGGTGCGGTTGAATTGACAACTCAATTGTCAAAGCATGTACGTATTCTTTGTGTCCCCAAGTGTCGAATCAATAAATTGGGTTATCTTGCCCGCGAAGACTATCTCGATCCCCTATAGTTGAGGGTTATCACCAACAAGGTGAACCGACTCCTTACCTTACCTCGCGTGTGCTCCTGGAGGAGCTCGACTTTCGTGGTTTGGTAACTCTCGCGGCCAACGATCAGGGGCCAAGCACACCGGTACACTGGTCGTACCCTCCCTGTCGTCCCGTCGTAGTACCGCTCGCGGGCACCGTTGGGTCGCCCGACTCTTACCTTTAAGGACAACCGTTGCTCAGTTACCTAGAGCGGCTATACAAAGTCAGCAACGAGTGGAGTACAAGGATTACTCCTTGATAGCTCACACTTTATGGTGGCTCGGCAGAGCCGAGGTAGGGGCTTGAGGCGATGTCTACATTGTACCGTACCTGTGCAGTTATAATATTTGTATCCGCGATCACTCCCCTGAGTGATCACTGCCCTCTATCTAATCCTAGCTAACAATGCGCAGGGCTCACTGCTGAATATAATATATATAATAGGCAGCATATGATAAAGGAAGGTACATCAAGGGGCGCCAAAAACAGGCTGTGCAATTGAATAGGATTGTAACGTAGCAGCAGTAGTAACAATGCCTAGTGCAAGAAAGTACGGAAAGGTAGGCGATATCTAGGGAAGAGAATGGCTCTGCTTGCCTGGAAGCTCGACGGTAGAAGTAGGGTCGTCGACGAAGTAGTCGTACTCAGCAGCGGTGTAGTCGACGGCAGCAGCAGGGTCTATCGGAGATTAAGGGGGGGGGGAACAGTAAATACAAAGCAAGCATATACAAACAGATGCATGACTTGACAGATGCAATGCTAACAGTGTTCTAACGCAGTGCAATGCACGTTGCTCGGAGCAGGAATTCATCCGGGGATGAACTGCCAGCTCGGGGTGATCATCGGAAAGGGTGTCCGGAGGGGGAAGGTACCATGCCGGAGGTGTCGTGGACATCCTACAAACAAGTGAAATGTGTATCCGTGTTAGTTGATCCATTCTGAACAACTTTCGTGTTCAGAATAAATTCATCCGGGTAGTTTATCGGTATCGGGCAATCATCGGACAGTCGGTCCGGAGGGGGAATGTCGATGTTCGTTGTGTTAGAGGGGTGTGGTAGACATACGGATAGCGCATTCGTATTCGTTATATTTTTCTGATCAATTTTCATGTATAAAGTTTTTTAATCCGACTTACGGTTTAAAAGATATTAAATTACTAAGTTTAAATCATTTTTAAATCATTTACTGAATTTCTTTTATTATTAAATCCTAACATTATCCACAATTCTATCCAGAACAGTGCTGACATGTGGGACCCCCATGTCATACACAAAGGTCATCTAAATCATTTTATTTAATCTAAAATTGCAGAGGGCCCACATGTCATTGACTAATTCTATTTCTATTTAATTTAATTCCATTACTGACAGGTGGGACCTAACTGACAGTAGGAGACAACTAACAGTTTTTTTTTAATTTAAACAAATGGCCTAGGGCCCACATGTCATATGACCCATTCTTAATAAAGCATTTTGTTAGCTTAGTTAACTAAAGTGGGGCCCGACTGTAAGTGGGGTTTAGCATCTAATCTAAACGGTGGGGGCCACAGGTCAGTGGACTTAGCCCGTGGCTAGCACATAACGCACGCCGGCGGTGACCACAGTGGCCCGGCGGTGAGCAGGGGATCGATCCCCCGGCGACCATTTGATGGGCAAGAGGGCGGAATCGAGCGTGCACGACAGCGCGCGTCTAGTGGTGCAATTAGTGTGGGCTGACGCGGTCCAGAACACCGACGGCGACGATGCGCGCGGCGGCCGATGCACGGCTTGGTCGACGAGGTGGCTACGTCACGCGGGGGGAAGGGGAAAGAGGTGGGGGAGGTGCGCCGGCTCACAGTGAGGCGGAGGGGAGCTCAGGGCGGCCTGGGGCGCAGTGTTGGCGACGCAACCGTCGTCGAGGTGCCGCGCCCGAGGCGGAAGGGGGGCGGACGATTCGTAGCCTGCAGCGCGCCCCAACTCGATTCATTGCTGGAGGTGACGAAGGCGTCAGTGGCGGTCCTCCTGTACATCTTGCGACGGCGAGAGGCGGCCGTTGGTCGCGGCAACGACGGTGGCGCGGCCACGGCAGCGCCCGATGCCGCACGGGAGAGGAGGGAAGGTGCGTGGGGAGGGGGAGAGGAATGAGCAGGGGGCCAAGGGAGCAGGTGGTCGGCCTTATCGTCTCCACGACGCACAGGGGAGAGTGGGCCAACCGTGACTTCCATGGCCATGGCGCGGCCACGGCGACGGAGCAGGTGGAGGAGGGGATGGGAGCAGGTGGGAGGAAGGAGGCCGGGGTTGGGCTAGGATAGCTGGGCCCCGGTAGGCCTCGCCCTAGGCGAGGTTTTGAGTTATTTTCTGTTTCTTTTGTTTTTGTTCTCTTTTCATTTCTGTTATCATTTTATTCAAGCTACCGAACGATTTTAGAAAAATGTGGCAACTGACCCAATATTGTGGATAGAATATAGAACATGGCTACAAAAAGTTTGGGTCACAACTAAATTCATTTTAAATAATAAATAAATAAAATGCAAAGGGGGTAACTAGGGCTCTTTAACTACTGTTTTATTTATTTATATCATCAATTGATTTTTGCTTTTGATGAAACTTGTTGCTACATTAGTGTTGCACTGAACATCAGTGCCACAAAAAACGGGGCCAAAAGTAACTTACAGAGATTAAGGTGCTCCTGTCAAAGAGCACTGGAACAAAGCATTAACACTCTATGAACACATGTGATCCTCAAATTATAGCCCATCCCCTTTGGTGTCCCAAGCTGTCACCTTTGGGATCGCCGATTCCGGACTATAATAGGTGCATACAACCGTAGATAAGATCTAGAACAACAATTGTAATCATGCAACCATAACGTGCTCAGATATGAAATCATTCTACTTGTGCACTAGTAACAAGCATTAAGAACAACAAAATTGCAGCCACAATAATTCATAAACCTCTTAGGATTGAACAAGGTAACAATTCATCGGATCCCAACAAACACAACACCAATTACATCATATGGATCTCAATCATGTAGGGAAGCTCATGAGAACATTTTATTGAAGATCTGGGGGGAGAAGATACCAACAATCTACTGCCAAGAACCCGTATTCCAAGGAGGAAGTACTCACGATCCATCATGGGGTGAAGAAGAGTTGATGAAGATAGCCCCGGGGGCCAAGGCCCGGAGCAGGATCCTGGTGACCCCCGAAGCTAGATTTCGATGGCGGCGGAGATCGGGAGCGCTTATGGAAAAATGAGTTCGATATCCTGGGTTTTTGCGTCACGGGTAAATTTATATTCCAAGGGGGAGTCCGAGGCGGTGCCCAGGTCACCCAGGCGGCCACCCGGCGCGGGTCCACCCCAGGCCGCGCCAGGAGGGCGCCTGGAGGCCTGGGGCCACCTCCTGACTCCATCCTCCGGCTGGAGGACCCTTCCGATGTAAAAAAAATTTGGTAATTTTTTGGGAATTTTCTAAGCAACTTCATTTATGGACTTTTTCTGCAATGCAAAGAAAAAATAGACATGAACTAGCACTGGGATCTATATTAGTAGGTTAGTCCAATAAATGATTAAAAAGCATGGCAAAAATATGTAGCAATGACACAAAAAGGGTATGGAACGAGCAAAAATTATAGATACGTTTGAGACGTATCAGCCACCCCCCTCCCAGGTGATACGTCCAAAACGTATCTATAATTTCTGCTTGCTCCATGCTTCTATTGTGTGATATTGCTATGATATTGATGAACTTCCATACACTTTTGATCATATTTGGACTAACTTATTAACTCAGTGCACCCCAGTGCCAGTTCCTGTTTTCTGTTGTTTTCTATTTCAGGTTTCCCCCATATTAAAAATGCTCCAAAAATTCGGGAAAAATCCAATAAAAAATCAGCGTTGTAGAAGCTTTGGGAATCACCGAGGGGGGCCAGAGGGGACCCACCAGGGGCCCAGGCGCCCTCCCGGCGCGCCCTAGGGTGGGGCCGCGCCAGGGGGACGCCTGGACCCCTGGTGGCCCCCCTGGCTGCCCCCCTTCACCCATATATTCTCCGTGACGCAAAAACCCCGAGAGGGGAACCCTTTTTCACGATCTCTCCTCTGTTCCTCCGCCGCCGCGCTTCCAAGATCGGGAGAACCAGGAGACCTCTTCCCGGCACCCTGTCGGAGGGAGGAACCACCTCCGGGAGCTTCTCCACCACAATGGATGCTTCCCGGATGAACCGTGAGTAGTCCACCTTGGACCATGGGTCTATGATCAGTATCTATGTGATGTTCTCCTCCCCTCTTTGTTCTTCATGGATTAGACCTCGTGAGCTTCCCTACATGATCGAGTCACATATGTAATATTTCTGCTGTTGCTATGTTGAGTTTGCTGGGATCTGATGGATTATGAGACTATGTTCAGATTATGTTTGAGTTATATATTTGATTCTCTTCTTTTATATCTATGTTCTAGAGTAATTCTTTCATGTTCTCCGTTGCTGTTTATTGCTTTGGCCAAGTAGTAGGTAGTGACTCCAAGAGGGAGCATTATGCATGATTGTGGGTTCATGCCCCCTGATGACTAGCTTGAGTGACAGAAACATGAGTCTAGGGGATGTGTTGTTGCCACAAGGGGGAAAACAACGGTGCTTGTACTTGCGGGTGCAAGGATTGTTTACTTTACGCAAAGTTTTTTAATATAGTTGTCTGTTGCTTAGAGTTTACACTTTGGGTGGGATTCTCAACTTAATACCAGCGAGATGTTCTGGATAGATATCTCAAGGTGGATGATTAGTAGGTAGATGCAGATGGATTTCGGTCTACTTGTCTTGGCATACCTCCCATGCTTTTGAGCCTCTTAGTTTCTTTATAGAATAGTTAGCATTGGTTTGCGCACATAATCCCGTCAATTGCCCAGCTGTAATTTGTTTACCTCGCATGGCTATTTTATCGTCTTTTGGGAGAGAGACATCACTAGTGAACATCATGGGACCCGGTAAATATTTCCAATACTGTTTACACCCGCTATCAATTTACTGCTTTATTTACTTTTCCGTTGCTATCACTATCATTATTATCCCGTGCGTTTTATCCTTTTGTAAACAACAAGGCCGGAGGAATTGACAACTCCTCTGTACTCGTTGGGAAGCAAAGTTATTTGCTGTGTGTGCAGGTCCAGGAGAAGCAAGTGATTATCTTCAAACGGCGCGTCACTTGCCGAACCACCTTCTTGTATCTGTTGGAGTCCTACTGGTCGATCCTCAACCTTGGTATCTTCACCAAGGGAAATTGCCGCTACGCTACATCTCACCTTCCACTTTGGGTAACTAACGAGGGGCGAGAAGTAAACTCTCGTGACATCAAAGCAATTTCTGGCGCCGTTACCGGGGACTCCACTCTTAAAGATAGGGGAGTTGCACACTATCTTTTATCTTTGCTTTTTAGTCTTGTTAGTTTACCTTTTAGTTTTTGCCTTAGTGTCTTTTATCAAAAATCAAAAAAATAGTTATCTTGCTTGCTGCTGCTATGGGTTCCTCTGAGAACACCAAGTTGTGTGACTTCACTAGTCACAAAAACTGTGACTTTATCTGCACTCATATTGCTACACCTGCCACTTCAGCACCTTCTTATGAGATTAAACCTGCTTTGCTGAGCCTTGTTATGAAAGATTAATTTTCCGGTGCTAGAGATGGTGCTGCTTTGCACTTAAATAATTTTATTGAGCTCTGTGATATGCAAAAGTACAAAGAAGTAGATGGTGATATTGTTAAGCTTAAGCTTTTTCCTTTCTCCTTGAGAGGAGGAGCTAAAATCTGGTTTCAATCCTTGCCTAGGAATAGCATAGATTCTTGGGACAAGTGCATGGATGCTTTTATTGGGAAGTACTACCCCCTGCTAAGATTATCCAATTGAGGAGTTATATTATGAATTTTAAGCAATTGGATAATGAACACGTTGTCCAATCTTGGGAACACATGAAATATCTTGTTAAGAATTGCCCTACGCATGGTTTGACTACTTGGATGGTTATCCAGACTTCAACAACAATGCTTATAGGATTAATTTTGGTAGAAATCCTAGACCGTTCCCCTCCAACAACTATGGGAACAACAACACTTATCCTAGCACCAAGAACTCCAGTTCTGAATTAGAGAGTATGCTTGAAGACTTCATCACTACCCAAAAAGCCTTCAACAAGAGTGTAGAGGAAAAACTAGACAAATTAGATAATCTCTCGTCGAAGGTAGACAATTTAGCCCATGAAGTAGAATTGCTTAAAATTAGAACTTCTCCTCTTGAGGAGAGGAAGGTCACTCCTATGAACGCTATTCAAGTGCAAATTAATGAAAACATTAGGATGATGGCTAAACTTAAAGAGAGATGGGCTAGAGAAAAGGAGGAAGAAGATAGAATTAAGAGCCTTCCTACATACCATACCATTGCTACTATCCAAGTGGTTGAGGATATCCAAACTCTTAGCACCCAATGCACCCCTAGTCCCATAGGACATATTAATGGTGATGCTATAACCTCAACCGTAGAAGAAGAAACTCCTATGACTATAGAAGCTACCAAACAAGTGAGCCTAAAGGACACCACTACCACTTTACTTGATAGTAGTGACCTTGATTTTGATAATTTCACCATTTCTGAAGTTATTCGTTTCCTTCACAAGATGTCTAGAGACCCCCACACTAGCACACTTAATCTTGCCTTCACGGAGCATATTTCTAATGCTCTCATTAAAGCTAGGGAGGAAAAGCTCAGGGTAGAAGCCTCCATACCTAGAAAGCTAGAAGATGGTTGGGATCCTATGATTAAAACTAAGTTGAATAACTTCTCTTGCTATGATTTATGTGATGTTGGGAAAAGACTTGATCTATTTGCATTAAGCCTAGCTAATGGTTTTAAAGAAGTGCTTTCGGGAGGCATCCCACAACGAATTTAGGATTTCCTTTTTTTCTTTTTCTGTTTTTAGTGGTCCTGATGATTGTTACTACTGTACCAACATCATTGTATCTTTACTTTTAAAGCTTTGTGCCAACTATAGCCTCATATGACAAGGGAAGTGAAAGTTGTGACATGCTGTCCAAAAAAAAGATTCTTTCCTCGTGACTAGAAAAATCACAGAAAATCCCAATTCATCTTTTTTAGCTGAAATTTTTACACAGCGTGCTCTATACAATTACGGAACTTTTGTTTGTTCTGAGTTTTTTTATTTGAGTTGCAGAAGTATCCCTAAAAATTTCTTTACTACCTACTGGTCTGTTTTTCACAGATTATGTCCTGTTTTCGCTTGTCTTCATTTTGCAAACCTTAAGCTTGCTTTTTCTTTGCAAAAACTTTTTGGCAATCTTTATAAACAGTATCTCTTCAAGATTATACTTATTTCCTGTAGAGAAAAAATTATTTTATTATGGGTACTAACCTCGCGAATCAGATTATGATGAGTTATGTATGAAGGGAGTTTTAAAGTGTGCGAGGGAAGATAATGAAAAAAGATTCAGGAGTGTCAAGCGCTCAAGCTTGGGGATGCCCCCATGCATCCCCAAGAAATATTCAAGGATACTCAAGCGTCTAAGCTTGGGGGTGTTGATGTGCGAGATGATGATAGTGTTTCTCGCCCTTCGTTGGTAAACCCCAAGTGGAAGGCGTGATGTAACACAGCAGCAAATTTCCCTCGGTTAAGATACCAAGGTTTGTCTCCAGTAGGACTTCGGAGATGATAAGTAGGTGTCAGCGGCGCAACTGACGCGGACCTGCACACAGACACTATAACTTTGTTCCCAACGAAGTTCAGAGAGGTTGTCAATCTCTCCGGTCTTGTTGTTCACAAAGGATCAAACACAAGGGATAATGATAACAATTGAAAGTAAAAGCAGAAAAGTAAATGAGCGTGTAAACAGTGATGAGGATATGGACCGGGATACGTGATGTTCACTAGTGATGTCTCTCTCCCAAAAGACGATAAAATTGCTATGCGAGGTAAACAAATTACAGAAAGGCAATTGACAGGATTATGAACGCACCGCAATGCTAACTATGCTACAAAAGAAAGGACGAGGCTCTAAAGCATGGGCAGTACGCCAAAATAAGTAGACCGAAATCCAACTGCATCTACTACTAATCATCCACCTTGAGATATCTATCCAGAACATCTCGCTGGTATTAAGTTGCGAGCCCCACCCAAAGTGTAAACCCAAAGCAACAGACAACTGCATTAAAAAGAACTTTGCGTAAAGTAAACAATCCTTGTAACCGCGGTTACAAGCACCGTTGTTTTCCCCCTTGTGGCAACAACACATCCCCTAGACTCATTTTTCTGTCACTCAAGCGTGTCATCGGGGGGCATGAACCCACAATCGAGCAAAACGTTCCCTCTTGGAGTCACTACCTACTACTTGGCCAAAGCAATAAACAACAACGGAGAACATGCAAGAATTACTTAGGAACAAAAATATAAGAGATAAGAACCAAATATATTACTCAAACACAATCTGAACATAATCCCATAATCCATCAGATCCTATCAAACTCAACATAGAAATAGCAGAAATATTACAAAAGTGCCTCGATCATGTAGGGCAGCTCACGAGGTCTAAACCATGAAGAACAAAGAGGGGAGGGGAACATCACATAGCTACTGATCACGGACCCATGGTCCAAGGAAAACTACTCACGAGACATCCGGGGAGCATCCATGGTTGAAAGGAGACTCCCGGAGGTCAATCCTCCCTCCGACAGGGGGCCAGGAAGAGGTCTTCTAGTGCTCCTGATCTCGGAAGCGCGGCAGCGGAGGAACAGAGGCAAGTTTGCGAAATAAGGTTCCCTTTTTGGAGTTTCCCCGTGACGGAGAATAAATAGGCGAAGGGGGGCAGCCAGAGGTGGACCAGAGGCCCCAGGCGCCCCCCTGGCGCGGCCAGGGGTGGGGCCGCGCCGGGTGGCCGCCTGGGCCCCCTGGCTCCCCTTTGGCCCCTCTCGGTCTCTTCGTGAAGCTTCCTGTACGCTGATTTTTCCTGTATTTTTCCCGGAATTTTTCTGGCACTTTTTATATGGGGAAAAACTGAAATAGAAAAACAGCAGAAAACAGGAACCGGCACTGGGGTGCACTGAGTTAATAGGTTAGTCCAAATATGATCAAAAGTGTATCTAGATCATAGAAATATCACACAAAACATGCATGGAGCAAGGAGAAATTATAGATACGTTTTGGACGTATCAACATCCCCAAGCTTAATTCCTGCTCGTCCTCGAGTAGGTAAATGATAACAGCATAATTTCTGTGGTGACATGCTAGCAACCATAAAAGAACTTTGAAAAGTAAAGCAATCAAGGTTAGAGATTCAATTCAAGTCATAACATGCAAGAGTCTATATTAGCATTGAAACAAGTAACAAAAGAACATTAGGTGCAAGAGCTCTCGCTGTCCGTGACTCGAATGTCTCCGAATGGTGTTTGCGTGCAAGAAGGGGGATAGAGAATACGAGAAAAAGTATTTTTGTGTTGATAACTCAATCTACTAAAGTTTCACACTCAGTCTTCTTTGGAATCTTATCTTGACTCGTCCCCAGACCACTAGCCAGGTACAAGTCAATTTGATCCACTCCTTTTCGATATTTTGAGCACTCATGCAATGGATGAGCGTAAGCATGAGAGTTGACACTTAGGATGGCAAAGAGAGAAATATGGTGGAGGAGGAAGACAAAAAGGATAAGAAAGGCTCACATCAATGAGGACAACCATAGGAAAGAGATGCCAAATGATAGATATGATGTGAGGAGTAGGGATTGCCATGCAACTGATGCACATACAAGCTAAGAAGCTCTCCAATGGAACTAGTGGGGGTGCATCTAACTTGCTCGCTCATGAAGACCTAGAGCTCATTTGAGGAGGCTCATCCTTGGAATATGCAAGCCAAGTTCTATAGTGTAAAGGTCCCCACATAGCTATATGCATAATGGTCATCTCTATGGAGTACAAAGATATAAAGGGAGTACTAGTGTGGATCTCTCAAAAGGATAGTAGTGTTTCCCCTTTCTCTCTTTTTATTTCTTTATCTCTTTTTTTCTATTTTTTGTATTTTTTTGGTGGCCTCAATGGCTCTTTCTATTTAACTCTCATTTGTCCTCTTCGGGATCTTTTATTGTGTCCACTTTGGGATCTTTTCCTCACTTAAGGGCAACACTCTATTTTACAAGAAGGTAAAGGAAATATTTCACACTTTACAAGGTACTCAAAATCATAAAGAAGATGTAACTATCATGATGTATGCAATGTATGTCGCTGCCAGTGTAGCAGGAACATGTATGACATGAAGATCAAGTCATGAAGAGGTGGATGTTGCATGGCAATATAACTCGGAAAGGCTATGGAAATACCTTGATAGGTAGGTATGGTGGCTGTTTTGAGGAAAGATATAAGCAGGCTTATGATGAAAGAGAGTATCATGCCAAGGGTTTGGATGTACAGGCGAAGGTGGACACCAACTCTCGGAGTGAGAAGAAGGCAATGCACGGTACGGGAGAGACTAGCAAAATATGGGAAGGTGGAAGTGTCAACTTTCAATACTTACATTAGTCCGAAGAACTCATGCACTTATTATCGGTAACTCTCAATCTAATATAGAGGTTCACAAACAGACAAGTACCCCAAGGAGGAGTGTATGGGGGTTTGGTTATCCTTGCGCATCCTCGACTCATGGTACGTGAGTGTTCTCTGATATTCGATCCCTCCAAAGATTAGTGATCCATCTAGTAGCTAGAGTTCTCAACTAGTTTTGTAGGTTTTGAAAATAAACACGGATTGCCCAAAATACGACACCTATCACTAATAGGCTAGAGCTCTTGACACCAAAAGTTCAAACATTACTCACATCAATACCTCAAAACTATTGCAAGCTACTACTAGAATTAAATAGCAACCTCAATTACCTACTTTCAAGACAAGACACAACTCAGTGCAAAAACCAACTCTCTTTAACAAGATAAACATGAAAACTAAAAAGAGTTCCAGCAACAAACTAAACAAAAGCCAAGGCTCTTGCTAAAGACAAACTAAGACTAAAACTAAACATGGCAGTAGCTATGAAAAGATAAAGAACACACAACAGCAAAAAGATAAGCAGGAAAAATCCTATGATGTGTTCTAAATTTTGAAAGTGGAGCGTGTTTCTCTCCCACACAAAGTAAGACGGTATCTAAATTGTTATGAACAGCAAGCAAAGCTAAAGAAAACTAAAAATAAAACCTAAGAGCGAGACGCTCCAAGCATAGCACATAACGCATGAAGTGATAAAAATATAGTGAGACGAAGGACGAACTGATGATTGTTGATGGAGGAGGGGATGCACGGGGGCATACCCAAGCTTAGAAGCTTGAGTCACCTTGAATATTTATTGGGGATGCATGGGGGCATCCCCAAGCTTGAGCGCTTGACACTCCTGAATCTTCTTTCATCATCTTCCATCGCACACTTGAAAACTCCCTTCATACATAACTCATCATAAGCTGATTAGAGAGGTTAGTACCCTTAATAAATAATTTTTCCCCACTGGATATAAATACATTCTTGAAGAGATACTGTTTCTCAAGAGTTCCAAAAAGTTTTTGCAAAGAAAAATCAAGCTTAAGGTTTGCAAAAGTTAGGAGAGACAAAACATGGCAGAATCTTTGAAAAACAGAACACCAGATAGTAAAGAATTTTTTAGGGGCACTTCTGCAACTAAAATCAAAAAACTCAAAACATACGGAAGTTTCGTAATTGTATAGATCATACTGTGTAAAAATTTCAGCTCAAAAGGATGAACTGGGATTTTTCTGGAATTTTTCTGGTCACGAGGACAGAATCTGTTTTCTGGACAGCATGTCACAACTTTTACTTCCCTTGCCGTAAGAGGCTATAACTTGGCACAAAGTTGATACAATGATGTTGCTACAGTAGTAAAAATCATAAATACACAACAAAAGCAAAAATAACAACCTAAATTCGTTGCGGGCTGCCTGCCGAAAGCGCTTTCTTTTATGCCTTTAAGCTAGGCATGAAGCAAAAGAAGGATCTAGGGTATCCAAGATCAGAATCATAAAAACCTTCAAATTGATTTTCAATAAGCTCATTCCTCTTCTTACTAGGAAATAGATACTTACCTTTCGCCATACCTCGTAATAATATGTGCCTATTACCAATATCAATGAAGCCTTTCATAGCACGGAGGAAGTCTCTTCCGAGCACAATGTTACTTTGGTTTGGCTCCATGATGAAGAAATCCATTGGTGCAACCCTATGAAGGAATGCAACTTGGACTTCTTTTACCTTTCCTTTAATCTCTGAAATATCTCCATTAGAATGTTCATGATAAGATGATAATTTATCCATATCTAGTTTCAAAGAATCATAAACTATTTTTGGCATAGTAGAAACTGTGGATCCGATATCACAAAGATCAAGGAAGTCTTGGTTAGAGATGCTAATCCTAACAAAGGGCTCCCAGTCATCATCTATCTCCAACATTTCTTTCTTGTTGGACTTAAGCTCCTCTACTTTACTCAAGTCTAGAGCATCCAATCTTTTTTCAATAGTGGCAAGTCTATCTATGACAGTATCAACACTATGATCATAAAAAAAATAACTAGATAGACTATGCAAAATATCAAGAGCTCTATCTTCATCACACTCTAGAAAATCTCCTTCAACTATAATATCAAGAGAGTGTTTACATCACTTAAAAAGACCATGGTAAAAATTTATAAGCACAATTTTTATAGGTATCCAAGGCATAATCCTTTTATGTGCTTCAGAGATTCTGTCCCATGCCTTCTTCATATTTTCTCCGTCTCTTTGACGGAAATCGAGAACTTCCGATTCCCGCAAAGCACCTAGTCCTAACATGTTCGTCTAAACAAGGAGGACTGCTAACAGCAAGATAAATAATTTTTTTGTAATTTTTGATAAAAGACACAAAGATAAAAACTGAAAGGTAAACTAACAAGACTAAAAAACAAAGGTAAAGGGTAGTGTGCAACTCCCCTATCTTAGCACTCGGAGTCCCTGGCAACGGCGCCAGAAATTTGGCTTGATGTGCGAGATGATGATAGTGATTTCTTGCCCTTCGTTGGTAAACCCCAAGTGGAAGGCGTGATGTAGCACATCAGCAAATTTCCCTCGGTGAAGATACCAAGGTTTGTCTCCAGTAGGACTCCGGAGATGATAAGTAGGTGTCAGCGGCGCAACTGACGCGGACCTGCACACAGACACGATAACTTTGTTCCCAACGAAGTTCAGAGAGGTTGTCAATCTCTCCGGTTTTGTTGTTCACAAAGGATCAAACACAAGGGATAATGATAGCAATTGAAAGTAAAAGCAGAAAAGTAAATGAGTGTGTAAACAGTGATGAGGATATGGACCGGGATACGTGATGTTCACTAGTGATGTCTCTCTCCCAAAAGACGATAAAATTGCTATGCGAGGTAAACAAATTACAGAAAGGCAATTGACAGGATTATGAACGCACCGCAATGCTAACTATGCTACAAAAGAAAGGACAAGGCTCAAAAGCATGGGCAGTACGCCAAAATAAGTAGACTGTAATCCAACTGCATCTACTACTAATCATCCACCTTGAGATATCCATCCAGAACATCTCGCTGGTATTAAGTTGCGAGCCCCACCCAAAGTGTAAACCCAAAGCAACATACAACTGCATTAAAAAGAACTTTGCGTAAAGTAAACAATCCTTGTAACCGCGGTTACAAGCACCGTTGTTTTCCCCCTTGTGGCAACAGCACATCACCTAGACTCATGTTTCTGTCACTCAAGCGTGTCATCGGGGGGCATGAACCCACAATCGAGCAAAACGTTCCCTCTTGGAGTCACTACCTACTACTTGGCCAAAGCAATAAACAGCAACGGAGAACATGCAAGAATTAATTAGGAACAAAAATATAAGAGATAAGAACCAAATATATTACTCAATCACAATCTGAACATAATCCCATAATCCATCAGATCCTATCAAACTCAACATAGCAATAGCAGAAATATTACAAAAGTGCCTCAATCATGTAGGGCAGCTCACGAGGTCTAAACCATGAAGAAGAAAGAGGGGAGGAGAACATCACATAGCTACTGATCACGGACCCATGGTACAAGGAAAACTACTCACGAGACATCCGGGGAGCATCCATGGTGGAGAGGAGACTCCCGGAGGTGAATCCTCCCTCCGGCAGGGTGCAGGGAAGAGGTCTTCTGGGGCTCCCGATCTCGGAAGCGCGGCGGCGGCGGAACAGAGGCGAGTTTGCGAAATAGGGTTCCCTTTTTGGAGTTTCCCCGTGACGGAGAATAAATAGGCGAAGGGGGGCAGCCAGAGGTGGACCAGGGCCCCCAGGCGCCCCCCTGGCGCGGCCAGGGGTGGGGCCGCGCCGGGTGGCCGCCTGGCCCCCCTGGCTCCCCTCTGGCCCCTCCCGGGCTCTTCGCGAAGCTTCGTGTACGCTGATTTTTCCTGTATTTTTCCCGGAATTTTTCTGGCACTTTTTATATGGGGAACAACTGAAATAGAAAAACAGCAGAAAGCAGGAACTGGCACTGGGGTGCACTGAGTTAATAGGTTAGTCCAAATATGATCAAAAGTGTATGAAAGTGTATCTAGATCATAGCAATATCACACAAAACATGCATGGAGCAAGCATAAATTATAGATACGTTTTGGACGTATCAGGTGCCCCCGTGCATCCCCTTCTCCATCAACAATTATCATTTCGTCTTTCGTTTCACTATATTTTTATCACTTCATGCGTTATGTGCTATGCTTGGAGCGTCTCGCTCTTAGGTTTTATTTTTATTTTTCTTTAGATTTTCTTGCTGTTCATAACAAGTTAGAACCCAGATTTCTTTGTGTGGGAGAGAAACACGCTCCACTTTCAAAATCTAGAACACAACATAGGATTCTTCATACTTATCTTTGTTGTGTGTGTTCTTTATCTTTTCCTTAGCTACTTCCATGTGTAGCTCTTAGTTTTCATGCTTATCTTTTTAAAGAGCTTTTGTTTAGTTTGTTGCTAGAACTCTCTTGATTTTTCATGTTTATCTTGTTTAGAGAGCTTGCCTGTTGCACTGAGTTTTGTGTCTTGACTTGAAGTAGGTAATTGAGGTTGCTATTCTTTTGTAGTAGTAACTTGCAATAGTTTTGAGGTATTGTTTTGAGTAAT
The DNA here is from genome assembly GCA_950022295.1 of Bromus sterilis. Taxonomy (NCBI): domain Eukaryota; kingdom Viridiplantae; phylum Streptophyta; class Magnoliopsida; order Poales; family Poaceae; genus Bromus; species Bromus sterilis. The sequence continues at coordinate 37,206,709 of OX465595.1, read as the reverse complement.
GTTTGGACTTTTGGTGTCAAGAGCTTTAGCCTATTAGTGATAGTTGTCGTATTTTGGGCAATCGAACTCTAGCTAGTAGATGGATCACTACTCATTGGAGGGATCGAATATTAGAGTACACTAACGTACCATGAGTCGAGGATGCGCAAGGATAACCAAACCCCCATACACTCCTCCTCGGGGTACTTGTCTCTTTGTGAAACCTCCTTATTAGATTGAGAGTTACCGATAATAAGTGCATGAGTTCTTCGGACTAATGTGAGTATTCGAAAGTTGACACTTCCACCTTCCCATATTTTTCTAGCCTTTCCTGTGCCATTGATAACCCACAACTGCAGGGGATCGAGATAGTCTTCGTGGGTAAGAATAACCCAATTTATAAATTCAACTCAAGGGGAGCCAAAGAATATCCACAAGCTTTAACATTGGACTTTTCAGTTCCACCGCACCTGAGATACACTTACTTGCAACAAGATATTAATAGTAACTGCGATATGGAAGTGATGATAGCAACGGAAATAGTGGTGATGAAACAATAATAGTAAAACAACAAAAGTAAACAACTAGTAACCAACAGAATTAAAACACTGTAGGCTAGGGAGATGGATGGTTGGGCGCTGCATGGATAAGACACATCATGTATTTAACTTGGGGCAAGGCACACAGAAAAGCAATGATCATCTAGGCATAAATTAAACATCAGGCATGTATCCCATAGGTAGTTGTACGTGCTTGCAATAAGAACTTGCACAACATCTTTTGTCCTACCATCCCGCTACGAACGGGGCCAAAAGGAACGTATGAAGATTAAGGTGCTCCTGTCAAAGAGCACCGGAACAAAGCATTAACAATCAATGGATACATGGAATCCTCAAATTATAGTCCATCGCCTTTGGTGTCCCAAGCTGTCACCTTTGGGATCGCCGGTTCCGGACTATAACAGGTGCATACAACTCATAGATATGATCAAGAACACAAATATATTCATGAAAACAAATAGGGTTCAGATCTAAAATCATGGCACTGGGGCCCAAAGTGACAAGCATTAAGAGCAACAAGCTGAAGCAAAGATGATAAACAACAATCTAGATGATAGGCAACATGCCCCCAACAATCTGATAAACTATTACATGATCTAACTCATCCAATCCCTACCATCCCCTTTGCCTACAGCAGGGAATTACTCACACATGGATGGAGAAGTCATGGAGGGAGGATGGAGTAGTGGTGATGATGATGATGGCGATGATCTCCCCTCACCGGAGGCCAAAACAGCCTCCAGATTAGCCCTCTCGAAGAAGAACATAGGGTGGCGGCGGCTCCGCGACGCGAATTGGGAAAACGACTTCTGTTTCGGGGTTTCTTTGTCACGGGAATAAATACGAGCCTCGGTAGGGGACCAGAGGAGGGGGGAGTCCCCCAGGCGGCCAGAGGGCGCAGACCCACCCCTGGCAGCGCCAGGGGGGCGCCTGGGGCCCCCTTGGCTGCCCTCTGGTCCCACTTCTGGCACAATGGCCCCTCGGGTGCCTGGATTTTCTGTGTTTTTTCTGGGAATTTTCTGAGACGTCTAAAAATCCATTTTCCTGCACACAATAAAACCATGCAGGCAGCTCTGCTGAAAACATCGTTAGTCTGGGTTAGTTTCTTCCAAATCATGCAAGAATGAGGGAAAAACAATAGCAAAAGTGTTTGGAAAAGTAGATACGTTTGAGACGTATCAACTCCCCGAAGCTTAGCATATTGATTGTCCTCAAGAAATTCAGTACAACGAACTGAACGCGAAAAAGAAAACTTTGACAAACTCTTTTGCTTCAATAGATGTATATAAGCATGCATTATGAAAAGAATTTAGCAAGTATCAAAACAATGCTATGAGGACAATGCACGAAACGGTCCTTCTTTCAAGTGATCAATCACAAACAACTAAAAGTAAATAATATGCTACTGAAAATCAAGACAGGATTACAATGCACAAAGCTTTGAACATACTAGAGTGGTATTTCGCTAGCCTCCATGAGTGAAGAAAAACATAAATGCAGAAACTCCTTCGGAGTTTTAAAGGAGACTAGAACTAAAAAAATTCAGAATAAATAATACCACAATTATGCAAAAGACAATGTAGTACTTTGGGACAATGCACATTACACTCAGAATGACAATTATGCTCTCCTAGGTGGTGCTTTGAAGGAAGAAGGTGGAGACTCTCGAACCGTGGAGTTTGATGGAAAGGTTGAAAACCCGTGAATGGAAGAAAAAAACTAAACTTGTACCAGGGCTCTAGGTTTTGAAAATAGAGATAAAAAAGTGTTTTGGGAGGTGGATGATTCGTCAACGAATGCTAGTATACAACTCAATCACCTGATTACGCTAGACATGTTTCGAGGAACGGCTCCTAAGATGGAGACGATCACATCCCCTTAATCTCCTTTGTTTATCATTGCCAAAGTTCTCTGATTTCTCATAGACAAAGCGTGAAGGAGGGTTTGTTGGTTGTGATTATCTTTTGTGAGCTGGGCGCACTCATGCCAGTCCCTCCTCATATTAGGGGTTTGCAGATTAGACATGCAATCCCGAAATAAAACATGTCTAACATAAGACGGTCATGAATTACCTACTACTTCCTCATGAGCTAAAACAGAGGCACAGCGCAGGAGTGCTTTTGAATAATTTCAAGATGGTACAAGAAAGTCTTCGTTAGGATGGCCGGTAAATAGCACATAGGAAGGTATGGTGGACTCATATGGAAAAACTGGTTTCAAGGATTTTGGATGCACAAGCAGAAATCCGCTTAGTGCGAGTGAAGGCTAGCAAAAGACTGGGAAGCGACCAACTAGAGAGCAATAACAGTCATAATCATGCAGAGCGACAAAGTAACATTGAGTTGAGCATGAAAATGATATAACTAATCTGAAATTCACAGATCATCAAGGCATATTAGACTTTTCAGTCATAAACATGTGTAAGCATGTGCCAAGTCAATCCAAGAATTCTCCAAAGGGAAATACCACTTCAGTATGCTAAACTATGAACAATGCAATGCATGTAAATCATTTCAACAACACATTATGTACTCTAGCTATTTGGGATTAGCCACAAGGAAAGCATGAACACTGGGAAAACATTGTAAGCATAGCACTATGTCGCTACAAGCTGGAATCTAAATCATAAGTACAAGCATATGTACAAAAGTAGAAACAAAAATAGTTCATACTGGTTTTCCTTGTTGCATCCCTTCGTCGATCTTCGTCATCACTGCCTTGTCACTTGCACGATTGAACGTAGGAAATATATAATCAAGTGCAAATGCCATCACGGACTCGAGCTGAACTCTGCAACAAAGCGAACTAAAGAGAGAAAATGAAATCTTTTTGGATTTTTTCAAAGGTTTAACGAAAGAAAGGAGAAAATACAAATCCTTTTGTTGTTTTTGCAAAATAAAAGAACAAAGAAGAACGGGCAAAAACTTTGAAAAGATCAAAGCGAATAAAATGAAAACGGATAATACAATGGAAAGGTGAGAAGGGAACGTACTCCCCCAAGCTTAGGCTTTTGGCCTAAGTTGGTAGCAGCTACTGCCCCCAAGAGCCTCCTACTCCGGGGTAATGGTAAGTCCAGGGGTCGTATGAGCCCTCCGGTGCGTACACCGAAGTCCTCGGGTCCTCCCATGAGGAAGGCCCTACGCTCCAAGCGGAAGAAGATCCCTTGCCATGCTCGGTGAAGGTCTCTCCCTGGAAAGGTGGGAACTCACCATGCTCCTCCTCATCGGGCACAACCCCCTCCATGGGGTTATGCGGCTGGTAATTAGCCGCGAACTCATCGAACTGAATCTCGTTGAAGGACCATCCGTTCCTGCGAGTGTTATCAAACAAAAGTGGTGCAGGTAGACGGATCTCACGAGTAATAGTCCTTTCAAATCTCAAAATATAATCAAGGTTACCAAACTGGGAAGTCATGGTAACAAACTTATGCCTCTTCATAGCCGCAAGATCGCGACTCGCGTATGAAAAGGGAACATCATTAGGATGCGGGGTGCGCTCAAGAGACTGAAGGATAAGTGTGGCGTAAACGCCACCATATAAATCGCCCTTGTTACTGTTCGTAACAAGGCGCCGAGCAATCAAGGCACCCACATTATACTCATTCTTATAAGAGATGGCGTTCGCATAAATAGCGAAATCTGGTGCAGAACCATTGCTCGTGTTGTCACGAGCTAACACCCCTCTAGCAACAAAGTACGGAAAATACCTGAGGTGTGGAAACAGAATGCTGGAAATCTTCGTACGCCGTATGTCGGTCTCCTCCTGGAAGCAAAGGGAGTTGAAGAGGGTCCTCAACCCGGAAGGCTGCATGGTCATCTTCGTTGTCTAACCAACGTTCGGCACACCTATTGTGTCACAAAACTTTGCCAAAGACATGGTTATGAGATCATTATAAAGTTTAAACTCAACGGTTTCAGCATTATGGTTATAAAAAAAACTATTAACAAGCAGGAGGTAAGCTTTTTGTATTGTACCACACGGCATAAAGCTAGCCGTGTCAAACCTGCATTGGCACAAAGGCCATAAAATTCCTCCTTAATTCCTGCAACTGTAAGAAAATCATCGCACGGATACATCATTGTGCATGCTGGATTTGTGTCTTCCAACAACTCAAGGGGCACATGATCTTCATTGTAGCTCACCCTAACTGCTGAGGGTGAAGCTGCAGCTCTAGTGACTCGATCGGAGCGCTCGGTCTTCTTCTTCCCAAGGCACCCCTTTGCTTTTCCAAAGAAACTCATTTCTGAAATTTTTGACAATTCACAAAAACAAGGATTTAAAGAAAGTGAGTTGAGGCAAACTACTCTACTCACTTACCTAAGTCATAAACTTGCATCAAAACTTGGAAAATAAATTTCTACACAAGCATGCAAGCTCATATGAACAGCACCAAGAGTTACTAAATACTCACAAATGAGGCCACCAATCAAAAATCTAATTGGAGGGGTGAAGGAGTGACATACTAGGGAGAATTTTCTCAAAATCTCAGCTCGAACGGTGGGTGATGGCTTCTCGCCCCTCGTTGGTTACCCCAAGTGGAAGGTTGAGATGCAGCGTAGCGGTAATTTCCCTCAGTAAAGATACCAAGGTTTGTCTCCAGTAGGACTCAACGATAAGTACGATAGGTGGCAACGGCGCCAGAAATTATTCTGATGCGTGGAGTTGTCGTGGACCTACACAAAACAAATAACTTTGCTCCCAAAGAGTTCAGAGGAGTTGTCAATTCCTCCGGCCTTGTCGTTTACAAAGGATCAAACGCAAGAGATAAAAAGGTACTAGTAAAAGTAAAAACAGAAAGGTAAATAGTGGGTGTGAACAATGGTATGAAGATGGACCGGAGTCCCGTGATTTTCACTAGTGATGTCTCTCTCCCAAAAGACGATAAAAATGCTAGCGAGGTAAACAAATCACAGTTGGGAAATTGACAGGATTATGAAGGCACCGCAATGCTAACTATGCTGCAAAGAAAGGAAGGGCTCAAAAGCAATGGGCAGTACGCCAAGGTAAGTAGACCGAAATCCATCTGCATCTAGTACGAATCATCCACCTTGAGATATCTATCCAGAACATCTCGCTGGTATTAAGTTGCGAATCCCACCCAAAGTGTAAACTCAAAGCAACAGACAACTGCATTAAAAGAACTTTGCGTAAAGTAAACAATTCTTGCACCAATAGGCACAATCACCGTTGTTTTATCCCTGGTGGCAACAGCACATCCCCTAGTCTCATGTTTCTGTCACTCAAGCTAGACATCAGGGGGCTGAACCCACAATCGAGCATAACGCTCTCTCTTGGAGTTGCAAGCAAATAACTTGGCCAAAGCAAATACTGCAACGGAGAACATGCAAGAATTTACTCAAGAACAAAATATAAAAGGGCAAACCAAATATATTACTCATCACAATCTGAACATAGTCTCATAATCCATCAGATCCCAACAAACTCAGCATGGCAACAGCAGAAAATTACATAGGTGCCTTGATCATGTGAGGCAGCTCACGAGGTCTCGAAAGTGGAAGCACAAAAGAGTGAGAGGACATCACATAGCTACTGATCACGGACCCATGGTCCAAGGGGGACTACTCACGGTACATACGGGAGGCGTCCATGGCTATGGATGGTCTCTCAGAGGGGTGATCTCTTTCCGGCAGGGTGCCGGGGCAGCTTCTTCAGGCAGCCCCGATCTGAAAACGGCGGCGGCGGCGGAACAGAGAGGTTTCCGTGAAAAAGAGTTCTTGTTTAGGGGTTTCTACCCCGAGGGGGTTATATAGGCGAAGGGGGGCATCGAGGGGCCACCCAGGGCAGCCAGGAGGGTGCCTGACGCGCCCTAGGGTTGGGGCCGCGCCAGGGACCCTTCTGGCTCCCTGGTGGTGGTCCCGGCTCTCTCCCTTGGTTATTCCGGAAGCTTCCTGCGCGCTGATTTTTAATATAATTTTTGCAGAATTTTTTGGGCACTTTAGTCAGCCGGAAAACCTGAAAAACAAAAACAGTAGAAAACCAGAAGCTGGCAACTAGGTGCACTGAGTTAGTAGGTTAGTCCAAATTGGTTTAAAAGTGTAATAAAGTTCAACCAAAACATGGCAAAGTTACACAAAACATGCATGGACCAAGCAAAAATTATAGATACGTTTGGGACGTATCAACATCCCCAAGCTTAATTCCTGCTCGTCCTCGAGTAGGTAAATGATAACAAGCATAATTTCTGTGGTGACATGCCACACAAAAAAATAAGGACAGTTAAGTAAAGCAATCAAAGCATGCAATTCAATTCAAGTCTTAACAGGCAAGAGTCTATATTGGCATTAACACAAGCAAAAAAAGAACAAAAGGTGCAAGAGCTCTTGTTGTCCGTGACTCGAATGTCTCCAGATGGTGTTTGCGTGCAAGCAAGGGACTGGGAAGAAAGAGAAAAAAAATTGTTGAGAACAACTATCTACTAAAGTTTCACACTTAGTCTCCTTTGGATTCTTATCTGGACTCGTCCCCAGACCACTAGCCAGGTACAAGTCAAACTGATCCACTCCCTTTCGATATTTTGAGCACTCATGCAATGGATGAGCGTGAGCAAAAAAGTTGACACCTAAAAGGCGAAACAGAAAAAGGGTGGAGGAGGAAGACAAAAAGGTGTGTGAAAGGCTCACATCAATGAGGACAATCATAGACGAGATAAGGCCATATGATAGATATGATGTGAGGACTAGGGATTGCCATACAACGGATGCACATGTGAGCTAAAAGCTCTCCAATGGAACTAGTGGGGGTGCATATAACTTGCTTGCTCAAGAAGACCTAGAGCTCGTTTGAGGAGGCTCGTCATTGGAATATACAAGCCAAGTTCTATAGTGTAAAAGTTCCCCACATAGCTATATGCATGATGATAATCTCTATGGAGTACAAGGGATAGAAGATGAAGTACTAGTGTGGATCTCTCAAAAGGAATAGTAGTATGCCCCCTTCTCTCTTTTTATTTTTCTTTTTCTCTTTTTTCTCTTTTTTATTTATTTTTTGGTGGCCTCAATAGCTCTTTCTATTTAACTCTTATTTGTCCTCTTTGGGATCTTTTCCTCACTTTAGGGGCAATACTCTATATTTTACAAGAATATAGGAGATCTTTCACACTTTACAAAGGTACTCACAAAAAGAAAATGTAACTAATCATGATGCAAATGTATGCCTCTGCCAGGATAGCAGGATATGCAATGATACTAGCGCGTCATGTAGCAATGATTAGGGCAAGGCCCAACTAGCATGCGGCTCATCGATCAAGCAAGTAGCATGTATGACATGAAGATCAAGTCATGAGAGGGTGGATGTTGCATGGCAATGTATCTCGAAAAGGCTATGGAAATGCCTTGTAGGTAGGTATGGTGGCTGTTTTGAGGAAAGATATAATGAGGCTTATGATGACAGAGCGTATCATGCCAAGGGTTTGGATGCACCGGCGAAGTATGCGCCAACTCTCGAGGTGAGAAAGGCCAATGCACGGTACCGAAGAGGCTAGAAAAAGTATGGGTAGGTGGAAGTGTCAACTTTCGAATACTCACATTAGTTCGAAGAACTCATGCACTTATTATCGGTAACTCTCAATCTAATAGGAGGTTCACAAAGAGACAGGTACCCCGAGGAGGAGTGTATGGGGGTTTGGTTATCCTTGCGCATCCTCGACTCATGGTACGTGAGTGTACTCTAATATTCGAACCCTCCAGAGGTTAGTGATCCATCTAGTAGCTAGAGTTCTCAACAGGGGTTTTTTTGGTTTTCGAAAAACACACGGATTGCCCAAAATACGACATCTATCACTAATAGGCAAGAGCTCTTGACACCAAAAGTTCAAACATTACTCTAGTCAATACCTCAAAACTATTGCAAGTTACTACTTCAAAGAGAAAAGCAACTTTAACTACCTACTTTCTAGTCAAGACACAGAACTCAGTGCAACAGGCAAACTCTCCAACAAGATAAAACATGCAACCTATAGAAAGTTCAACCTGAAAAGAAAAGCTCTAGAAAAACTAAAGCACTACAGCTAAACAGACCAGCAGCTAAGAAAAGAAAAAGAACAACTCACAACTAAAAGAAATAAGCATGCAAATCCTATGAGGAGTTCTAGTTCAAGTGGAGCGTGTTTCTCTCCCACACAAAAGAGTAAGTTGGGGTCTAACTTGTTACTACAGCAAAGAAAGCAAAACAAACCTAGAAAAGTAAAGAGCGAGACGCTCCAAGCAAAGCACATAACACATGAAGTGATAAAAATATAGTGCAACGAAAGACAGACCGATGATTGTTGATGAAGAAGGGGATGCACCGGGGGCATCCCCAAGCTTATACGCTTGAGTCTCCTTAAATATTTATTGGGGGTGCACTTGGGCATCCCCAAGCTTGAGCGCTTGACACTCCTGAATCTTCTTTCATCACCTTCCATCGCGCACTTGAAAACTCCCTTCATACATAACTCATTGTAGGCTGATTAGAGAGGTTAGTACCCTAATAAAATAATTTTCCTCTACTGCAAATAAAGATTTCCAGGAAGAGCTACTGTTTCTCTTGCCTTCCCAAAAAAATTTGCAAAGAAAAAGCAAGCTTAAGGATTGCAAAACTGCGAAAAGAAAAACTGGGGCAGAAGCTGAGAAAAACAGAACAGCAGAGAAAGGGGAATTTTTTCGAGGTACTTCTGCAACTCAAATCAAAAAACTTTGAACAGGGGCTAGCAAGCCAATTGTATGGAGCATGCTGTCAAAACAATTCATATCAAAAAGATGATCTGGTGATTTATCGCGAATTTTCCCGTCAAGAAGACAGAATCTGTTTCTGGACAGCAAGCTCCAACTTTTGAACTTTCAAGCACTCTGAGGCTAAACTTGGCACAAAGCTTGAAAAATAAAGATACAATGATGTTGCTACAGTAGTAAAAATCATCAAGACCACTAAGAACAGAACAAAAGCAAAAAGAAAAACCTAAATTCGTTGTGGGCTGCCTCCCGAAAGCGCTTCTTTAGAGCCATTAGCTAGGCTTAAAGCAGAAGATCAAGTTGCATCTATTGAACCATTACCATGATCATCAAAAAGCTCTTCAATAGTGCAACTAGTCTTAATAGGTTTCTCAAATAAAGGACAAATAAAAATGCTTCTTGGAATAAAATCAAAAGGGGGAAATCAGTTGGAGCTCTCTCGGTGTGCCATTGTGAATAATTTAGCATCATCTCATCTAGTAGTTTTGTAGCAGCACCAAGTGTGGTTGACATAAAGGTACCTCCCGCGGCCGAATCCAACAGGTTCAACGAGGTGAAGTTCAAGCCTGCATAAAAAGTCTGGATAACCATCCAGGTAGTCAGTCCATGTGTAGGGCAGTTCTTGACGAGCGTCTTCATACGTTCCCAAGCCTGGGCAACGTGTTCGTTATCCAATTGCCTGAAATTCATAATGTTACTCCACAATTGAATAATTTTAGCAGGGGGGTAATACTTCCCTATAAAAGCATCCTTGCATTTACTCCAAGAATCAATACTATTCTTGGGTAGAGACTGTAGCCACTCCTTGGCTCTCCCTCTCAAGGAGAAAGGGAAAAGCTTCAGCTTGACGATGTCTCCGTCCACCTCCTTCTATTTCTTCATGTCGCAGAGCTCGATAAAGTTGTTTAGGTGCAAAGCAGCATCTTCTCCTGCTCCTGAAAATTGATCTTTCATGACAAGGTTAAGCAGAGCAGGTTTAATCTCATAAGAAGGTGCTGAAGTGGCAGGTGGAGCAATAGGAGTGCAGATAAAGTCACTGTTGTTGTGACTGGTGAAGTCACACAACTTAGTGTTTTCATTGGAACCCATAGTAGTAGCAGGTATTAGGGACACAAAAGTAAAAACTGAAAGGTAAACTAACAAGACTAAAAATCAAAGGTAAAAGATAGCGTGTAACTCCCCTATTTTTGATACAGGAGTCCGACAACGGCGCCAGAAATTGGCGGTTATCAGGACTCGCGTATTTGTACTTCCTTTGAGTCCCCGGCAACGGCGCCAAAAATTAGCTTGATGGTTTCTCGCCCCTCGTTGGTTACCCCAAGTGGAAGGTTGAGATGCAGCGTAGCGGTAATTTCCCTCAGTAAAGATACCAAGGTTTGTCTCCAGTAGGACTCAACGATAAGTACGATAGGTGGCAACGGCGCCAGAAATTATTCTGATGCGTGGAGTTGTCGTGGACCTGCACAAAACAAATAACTTTGCTCCCAACGAGTTCAGAGGAGTTGTCAATTCCTCCGGCCTTGTCGTTTACAAAGGATGAAACGCAAGAGATAAAAAGGTACTAGTAAAAGTAAAAACAGAAAGGTAAATAGTGGGTGTGAACAATGGTATGAAGATGGACCGGAGTCCCGTGATTTTCACTAGTGATGTCTCTCTCCCAAAAGATGATAAAAATTCTAGCGAGGTAAACAAATCACAGTTGGGCAATTGACAGGATTATGAAGGCACCGCAATGCTAACTATGCTGCAAAGAAAGGAAGGGCTCAAAAGCAATGGGCAGTACGCCAAGGTAAGTAGACCGAAATCCATCTGCATCTACTACGAATCATCCACCTTGAGATATCTATCCAGAACATCTCGCTGGTATTAAGTTGCGAATCCCACCCAAAGTGTAAACTCAAAGCAACAGACAACTGCATTAAAAGAATTTTGCGTAAAGTAAGCAATTCTTGCACCAATAGGCACAATCACCGTTGTTTTATCCCTGGTGGCAACAGCACATCCCCTAGTCTCATGTTTCTGTCACTCAAGCTAGACATCAGGGGGCTGAACCCACAATCGAGCATAACGCTCTCTCTTGGACTTGCAAGCAAATAACTTGGCCAAAGCAAATACTGCAACGGAGAACATGCAAGAATTTACTCAAGAACAAAATATAAAAGGGCACACCAAATATATTACTCATCACAATCTGAACATAGTCTCATAATCCATCAGATCCCAACAAACTCAGCATGGCAACAGCAGAAAATTACATAGGTGCCTCGATCATGTGAGGCAGCTCACGAGGTCTCGAAAGTGGAAGCACAAAAGAGGGAGAGGACATCACATAGCTACTGATCACGGACCCATGGTCCAAGGGGGACTACTCACGGTACATACGGGAGGCGTCCATGGCTATGGATGGTCTCCCGGAGGGGTGATATCCTTCCGGCAGGGTGCCGGGGCAGCTTCTCCAGGCAGCCCCGATCTGAAAACGGCGGCGGCGGCGGAACAGAGAGGTTTCCGCGAAAAAAGAGTTCTTATTTAGGGGTTTCTACCCCGAGGGGGTTATATAGGCGAAGGGGGGCGTCGAGAGGCCACCCAGGGCAGCCAGGAGGCTCCCTGGTGGTGGTCCCGGCTCTCTCCCTTGGTTATTCCGGAAGCTTCCTGCCGCTGATTTTTAATATAATTTTTGCGGAATTTTTTGGGCACTTTAATCAGCCGGAAAACCTGAAAAACAAAAACAGCAGAAAACCAGAAGCTGGCAACTGGGTGCACTGAGTTAGTTGGTTAGTCCAAATTGGTTTAAAAGTGTAATAAAGTTCAACCAAAACATGGCAAAGTCACACAAAACATGCATGGAGCAAGCAGAAATTATAGATACGTTTGGGACGTATCAGTGGGCTGTAGAGAGAGATCGAAAATCGCCTCCAAGAACAGCAAGAACGCAAGAACTGGAGCAGAACTTGTGTTTTTGGAGAGAGAGGAAGGAGGAGGAAGAAGACATACCTGGAGTTGGGGCCTGTGGGCGCGGCCAGGGCCCAGGCCGCGCCAGCTGGCCTCCTGGGCCACTGGTGGCCCCCCTGGTCAGCCCCAGGTGCCTCTGGGTCACTCCCGGCATGGAAATTTTTAATATAATTTTTCTGGATTTTTTTTGACAACTTCAATGTTGAAATTTTTTCGAAGTTCAAAAAGCTGCGAAACTTTCTGAAAACTTGGAGCAGTGATTAGAGTTGTGAAGTTTCAAAAACATATAAAGTTGGTATAACAAGGAGAATAAAAGCTAAAATGAATGCAAACATAACAACCTCTACTTTTTACTCATGTAAAACTCATTTAATAGCAAGGTTGATCAAGTCCTACTACCAAACTAGCAATACATAGAGCAAAAAAATTCACTTACTATGAAGCATTCATGGTACCTTTACTTTAATGGATATTGTCCCCACCATAATGGTTTTGTATTTGTGGTGCACATGTAGAGGACAATCCCAATCACCAATCTTCACGGTCTCGATATTCTCTATAGAGTTGAGGCCATGCCTTTTGTCAATCTTCTTCGGAAAATACACCGTGTGTTCTTCATCATTCACATTGAAAGTAACCTTTTCTTTATTGCAATCAATAATAGCACCTGTGGTGTTAAGAAAAGGTCTACCAAGAATAATAGACATGCTCCCATCCTCGGGCATGTCAACCACAACAAACTCAGTAAGGATTAAATAATTAGCAACTTCAACGGGAACATCCTCACAAATCCCTATGGGAACAGTTGTTGACTTGTCATCCATCTGAAGAGAGATATCTGTAGGGATTAGTTTTTCTAAACATAATCTCTTGTAAAGAGAAAATGGCATAACACTCACTCCTGCTCCAAGATCACATAAAGCAGTCCTGACATAATTATTCTTTATGGAGCAAGGAATGGTGGGTATACCTGGATCACCAAGCTTCTCAGGAATCTTGCCACTAAAAGAGTAGTTAGCAAGCATAATAGATATTGCTTCATTAGGAACTTTTATTTTATTAGTAACAATATCTTTCATATATTTCGAATAAGGAGGTAACTTAATAGCATCAGTCAGAGGAATTTGAAGAAAAAGAGGTTTCATCCACTCACAAAACTTATTGTAATGCTCTTCTTCTTTAGTTTTGAGAGACTTACCTAGAAAGGGCATGGGTTTCTGTACCCATGGTTCTCGTTCCTTCCCATGTATTCTTGCGATAAAATCTTCTCTAGTGTATTTCTTGCGTTTGTCGGGTGCTTCTTCTTCTCGAACTTCGGGTGGATCATTCTTTTCATCATCCTTTTCAGGATCAGCACCGTCTTCAGTCTCAACATCAGAGGTAGATATACTATTTGGATCATTGGAATTGTCAGCTTCTTTGTGCTTCTTCTTCTTCGGAGAGTTAACAATGTTTCCTCCTGTATTTGAGAATCTTGCTCGATCCTCTTCGGATGCCCCTCGAGATAGAGAGGATCTTGAGTGCTAGTTCCTCCTCGGGTTTTAACCCCGAAGGCATGTATATCTTGTTTGGTATTATTAGCAAGCAAATATTTTTGCACATTAGATATTTGATAATGATCAGTTTGAACCATATGAAAATGCTTCACAAGACATTTAACATCATTAACCGTTCTACTTAGAACATCAAGCAAAATTTTGATAGCAAGGGAATTATCATGTGATACGTCCAAAACGTATCTATAATTTCTGCTTGCTCCATGCCTCTTTTGTGTGATATTGCTATGATATTGATGAACTTCCATACACTTTTGATCATATTTGGACTAACCTATTAACTCAGTGCACCCCAGTGCCAGTTCCTATCTTCTGCTGTTCTTCTATTTCAGGTTTCCCCCTTATTAAAAGTACCAGAAAAATTCCAGAAAAAATATAGGAAAAATCAGCGTACCGGAAGCTTCGCGAAAAGCCTGAGAGGGGCCAGAGGGGAGCCAGGGGTCCCCAGGCGGCCAGAGGGCGCGGCCCCCCACCTGGCCGCACTAGGGGGGCGCCTGGAGCCCCTGGCCCACCTGTGGCTGCCCCCTTTCGCCTATTTATTCCCCGTGACGACAAACCCTCGGGGACGGAACCCTTTTTCGTGATCTCTCCTCTATTTCGCCGTCGTCGCGCTTCCAAGATCGGGAGCACCAGAAGACCTCTTCCCGGCACCTTGCCGGAGGGAGGAACCATCTCCGGGAGCTTCTCCACCACCATGGATGCTTCCCGGATGAACCGTGAGTAGTCCACCTTGGACCATGGGTCTATGATCAGTAGCTATGTGATGTTCTCCTCCCCTCTTTGTTCTTCATGGATTAGACCTCGTGAGCTGCCCTACATGATCGAGGCACATATGTAATCTTTCTGCTGTTGCTATGCTAAGTTTGCTGGGATCCAATGGATTATGAGATTATGTTCAGATTGTGATTGAGTTATATATTTGATTCTCTTCTTTTATATTTATGTTCTTGAGTAATTCTTGCAAGTTCTCCGTTGTTGTTTATTGCTTTGGCCAAGTAGTAGGTAGTGACTCCAAGAGGGAGCGTTATGCATGATTGTGGGTTCATGCCCCCCGATGACTAGCTTGAGTGACAGAAACATGAGTCTAGGGGATGTGATGTTGCCACAAGGGGGAAAACAATGGTGCTTGTACTTGTGGGTGCAAGGATTGTTTACTTTATGCAAAGTTCTTTAATGCAGTTGTCTGTTGCTTTGAGTTTACACTTTGGGTGGGATTCGCAACTTAATACTAGAGAGATGTTCTGGATAGATATCTCAAGGTGGATGATTAGTGGGTAGATGCAGATGGATTTCGTTCTACTTGTCCTGCCGTACCGCCCATGCTTTTGAGCCTGTTCCTTTCTGCATAGCATAATTAGCATTGGTTTGCGCACATAATCCTGTCAATTGCCCAGCTATAATTTGTTTACCTCGCATGGCTATTTTATCGTCTTTTTGGAGAGAGACATCACTAGTGAACATCATAGGACGCCGGTCCATATTTCTACTACTGCTTACACCTTCAATTTACTTTCAGTATTTACTTTTCCGCAGCTATCACTATCCTTATTATCCCGTGCTTTTTTGATACGTCCAAAATGCATCACTATTTTATATAGTAATTCTTTCTTATTCATTGATATATTTCACGATATGATGCTATTCTTATGTTGTTTTGGCTTATTTTACACAGTTTACAACTTTCCGGTGCCGAAGCAGCAGACGCAGGATTCAGCGGTAAAAAGTGGACGCTGAGTTGCTGAAGAAGAACACCTCCAAATTACCTGAAAATTGACGGAGGCTGTTTTCCAGCAGGATCACGAAGACACGCAAAAGAGTGACCAGAGGGGGGCCACAGGGTGCCCAGGCGGCCACCTGGCGCGGCCCCACCCCTGGCCACCCCGGGAGGGCGCCTGGACCCCCGGGGCCACTCCCGGCTCCCCCTCTGGCCTATATACTCCTCGTCATCCAAAAACCCTAAAAGGGGGAGAGTTTCCAGAGTTCCGCCGCCGCTCCATGGCGGAAACCTACAGAGAAGAAAAGCCATCTGTGGCGGGCAGATTCCGCCCGGGAGATCACCTCCCGGAAGGGGAGATCATCGCCATCGTCATCACCATCGTCACGGGCATCATCGAGATTATCATCAACATCATCCCCATCATCAGCACCATCTCCACCTCCATCCAATATTGTCTCACAATTGCATCTTGTGTTGTAATCCGTACTATCTATCCTCTCTACTCTATCGGTGTTGATTACTACTTTGTGGTGAATGCTATTGAGTTTTGTTGGAGAAATATTATTGTGTTCAGATTGTTTATCATCTATTTATCCCCACTGATCATGATCTCTTTTATGTCTTGTGAGTAGTTACTGTAGTTCTTGAGGACATGGGAGAAGTCTAGTTGTTAGTAGTCATATGATGTTGAAGTAATATGTGTTGGTTGATATTTAAGTTGTGTTGTTATTTTCCTAGTGGTGTTGTGTGAGTCGAACACTCAACACTTCGCCTTATCAAGGACCTAGGAGAATGCATTGTGTATAAAGAATGCTTACGGTGGGTTGCCGGAGTGATAGAAACCTAAACCCCAGTTCACACACTTTTACACAAGGGAACAATGGATCACCGATCGTATTGCTATGGTTAGGCTTTTGCCTTAAATACTATCTTGTATTTGCGGATGCTTGCAAGGTGTTTAATCATAAAAGTACACTTATCTTAGTCTAGAGGGTGGACTAGCATAGATCCACCCACTCAACACTTATCAACACAGCACATAGTACCGATACGGAATATGGCGAAAGCACATGACTACCTCTCCTGTGTGTCCTCAAGAACACTTTAGCTTTTATAAGTTCAGTTGCTAAGCCTCTCCTTTGCTAAGAAAGGATTGGGCCACTCTTTACTATCTAGTATCTTTTACTTTGCTAGTTTTTACTATCCTGTCACTTATACCAAGAAAACCCCTAAAAAGTTATCTTTCAGTGATTGCAGTTATCTCCTTACCAAAGTCACTTGCTACTACCTTCTGCTCCTCGTTGGGTTCGACACTCTTACTTATCGAAAAGACTGCAATAGATCCCTCTACGTTGAGGGTCATCAAGCTACGTTTTTTGGCGCCGTTGCCGGGGAGTGTAGCGCTATTAGTAAGTGAAGCCGGTAAGGAAGTTTTTATATTTCTGTTTTAGTTTTGTTGTTGCTGCTTTTGTCCTTATGGACACCCCTACTATTGGATCGTTGTTCTTGGGGAGCCGCCCCACAACTAAGGTAGTTACTCCTGAACCTGCTGAAATTGTGCCTTATAAGATACCATCTGGTATTATCGATTATGTCCTAGCTAATCGCTATGCAGGAGACAGACATCCAGGTGAACACTTTCTATATTTATCACAACTATGTTCATTATTCAAGCTTGCAGGTGTGTCACTGGAGTTCGTTATGAAGAAATTATTCTCCGTGTCGCTTACAGACAAAGCTTCAGATTGGTATAAGCTCCTCGATAACTCACATTCTCTTAATTGGGAAGAGCTTATGTCTCTCTTTTATACAAAGTTTTACCCTCTTCATGAAGTTTATCGACACAGGAATTACATTTATAACTTTAGGTCTCGCAATGGAGAGAGCATCGCTCAAGCTTGGGGGAGGCTTAAATCCCTAATGTTCAAATGTCCTATCCATAAGCTCCCCAAAGATATTATACTTACAAATTTTTATGCCATGCTTTCTCGTCAAGATAAGGAAAGGCTGGATACCTCCTCTAGCGGGGTATTTCAGACAAAGAGCGTTGAAGAAAGATGGGATCTCATCGAAAGGATCCAGAAGAATACTGAAGATTGGGAAATCGATAAAGGTATTGAACCTGCTATAAATTATGAGCATGATTACATTGAGAGCTATGTGAAAACTGATTATTTTAATACCTTTTGCTCTAAGATTGGTCTGGATTCCCATCTAATGATTGATTTTTGTAAGAACTTTGCCTCTCATATTGATTCTTCTAAGATGAAGAAGGATCAGTACCATAAGCCTTTCAAAGAAGTACCTATTGATATTCACGTTGTTGATCCTGTTTTGCCTGCAGTTATATATGAACAGCCCCCTTTTCCTTCGAGAATAAGGGAGCACTCTTTTGTGACAGGCATCATAAATAAAAGTGAGAGAAGAACAGGAGAACCTGAGGACCAGATCAGAGTCGATCCTCAAGTTGCTATGGTTAAAGATTTAGTTACTAATGATGTTTCAGATTCTATTACAAATTTTTGTGCTGTTTCAACTAACATTGTCACAGCCAAGAATAGAAGCCCAATTTCAGGTACACCAGTTGTATCTGTTAAAATAGGAGATCACAATTATTACGGGCTATGCGATCTGGGATCGAGCGCTAGCGCGATTCCTTATTCGCTTTATCAAGAGATCATGACTGAGATTTCACCCTGTGAACTCGAAGAGATCGATGTTACTATTCATCTTGAAACAAAGCCACTATCTCTCCTATTGGGATTGTGAGAGATGTGGAAGTCCTATGTGGAAAGGTAAAGTATCCTACCGACTTTCTTGTACTTGGTTCAGTACAAGATATTTTTTGTCCTATTATTTTTGGTAGACCTTTTCTCAGAACTTGTGGAGCTATTATAGATTGCAAGAAAGGTAAAGTTTCTGTTGAATTCAATGGTGAGCCATATGAATTTAACTTTTCTAAGATTTCCAAGCATCCTCGTGGTACTGAATTACCTAGTGATGATAAAATTATTGAAAGTATTGCTTCTATTGCTATTCCCCCTAATGATCCTTTGCAGCAATACATGGAGGACCACGAGAATGATACTCATATGCAGGAAAGAAATGAAATTGATTAAATCTTCTTGAGACAACCTGCTATCCTGAAGCACAACCTTCCGGTTGAACCTTTGGGAATTCTATTCAAACCAAAAGAAGACACGGTGTTTGATCTCAAACCTCTTCCCGATACGCTCAAGTATGCTTATTTAGATGAAAAGAAAGTATATCCTGTTATTATCAACTCTAACATTTCAGGATATGAAGAAGAGCGATTATTGGAAGTACTCCGTAAACACCGTGGTGCAATTGGCTATACCCTTGATGACCTTAAGGGAATTAGTCCATCTATCTGTCAACATACTATCAACCTCGAGCCCGATGCTAAACCTGTTGTTGACCATCAACGACGGTTCAACCCAAAGATGATGGATGTTGTGAGGACCGAAATCCTCAAGCTTCTAGCCGCAGGTATTATCTACCCTATAGATGATAGTAAGTGGGTAAGTCCAGTTCATTGTGTTCCTAAGAAAGGAGGGACAACTGTGGTCCCTAATGATAAGAATGAACTAATACCTCAGAGAATTATTATTGGATATAGAATGTGTATTGATTACTAGAAGTTGAACAAGGCAACCAGGAAGGACCACTACCCGCTACCCTTTATTGATCAGATGCTTGAGAGGCTGTCGAAAAACACCCACTTTTGCTATCTTGACGGGTACTCTGGCTTCTCTCAAATTCATGTTAACACTGCCGATCAAGAGAAGACCACTTTCACTTGTCCTTATGGTACTTATGCTTATAGGCGTATGCCTTTTGGTTTATGCAATGCCCCTGCTACTTTTCAGAGATGTATGTCTGCAATATTTCATGGTTTCTATGAGGAGATTGTGGAAGTCTTCATGGACGATTTCTCTGTCTATGGAACTTCCTTTGACCACTGTCTCCACAATCTTAATAAAGTTTTGCAGAGATGCGAGGATACAAACTTAGTTCTAAACTGGGAAAAGTTCCACTTCATGGTTAACGAAGGGATCGTTCTTGGCCACAAGATTTCTGAGAGGGGAATTGAAGTGGACAAGACGAAGATTGAAGCTATCGAAAGGATGCCCTATCCAAGGGACATTAAAGGTATTCATAGTTTTATCGGTCATGCTGGTTTATATAGAAGATTTATTAAAGACTTTTCTAAGACCTCGAGACCCCTCACTAATCTTCTCCAGAAGGATGTTCCTTTTGTATTTGATGAAGATTGTAAGGAGGCTTTCGAAGTTCTTAAGAAAGCTTTAATAACCGCTCCTATAGTACAACCGCCTGACTGGAGTTTGCCCTTCGAAATTATGTGTGATGCTAGTGATTTTGCTGTTGGAGCTGTTTTAGGAAAAAGGGTTGATAAAAAGTTGAATGTTATGTATTATGCTAGTAAGACCCTTGATAGTGCTCAAAAGAATTATGCTACTACTGAGAAGGAATTCTTAGCAGTAGTGTTTGCTTGTGATAAGTTTAGGCAGTATATTGTTGATTCTAAAGTTATTATTCATACTGACCATGCTGCCATTAAGTATCTTATGACGAAGAAGGATGCCAAACCAAGGCTCATCAGATGGGTACTACTTCTTCAAGAATTTGATTTGCAGATTGTTAATAGAAAAGGAGCAGACAACCCTGTAGCGGACAATCTTTCAAGGATGGAAGATATACCGCATGATCCCATACCAGTAAACGACAGTTTTCCAGACGAACAACTTGCCGTTGTTAAAGTACAATCTCTTTCCGATCCTTGGTTTGCAGATTATGCTAATTTTATCGTTGCAAAGTATTTGCCTCCAGGTTTAACATTTCAGCAAAGGAAGAATTTCTTCAATGATTTGAGGCATTACTTTTGGGATGACCCACATCTTTTCAAAGAAGGTCCGGACGGGATCTTGACAAGATGCATACTGGAGCACGAGCAGAAGGACATTCTCAAGAAATGTCACGATAGTCCCTACGGAGGACATCACGCCGGTGAGAGGACCACACATAAGGTTCTCCAATCAGGTTTTTATTGTCCTACTCTCTTTAAAGATGCTAGAAATTATGTTTTAGCCTGTGATAAATGTCAGAGAGTTGGTAATATTAGTAGGAGGAATGAGATGCCTATGAATTACTCACTAGTGATTGAGCCTTTTGATTGCTGGGGTTTTGATTTTATGGGTCCTTTTCCTTCTTCGCACAAGTACACTCACATATTAGTTGATGTTGATTATGTAACCAAGTGGGTTGAAACAATCCCCACTGAAAGTGTTGATCACAAAACATCTTTGAAAATGCTCAAAGATGTGATTTTCCCTAGGTTTGGTGTACCTAGGTATCTCATGACTGATGGAGGATCACACTTCACGCAATGAGCTTTTAGAAAAGCTTTAGCCAAGTACGATGTAAATCATAGAATTGCGTCACCGTACCATCCTCAAACTAGTGGGCAAGTTGAGCTCACCAATAGAGAGATCAAGTTGATCTTGCAAAAGACAGTTAACAGAAATAGGAAGGACTGGTCAAGTAAGTTAGGAGATGCTTTTTGGGCGTATAGAACTGCTTACAAAAAACCCCATGGGCATGTCTCCCTATAAAATGGTCTATGGCAAGGCTTGCCATTTGCCATTAGAGTTAGAACACAAAGCTTTTTGGGCTGTTAGAGAGCTTAATGCTGACCCAAAGTTAGCTGGTGAAAAGCGTCTCATGAACTTGACTTCTCTAGATGAGTGGAGAAGTGAAGCTTACGAGAGCGCTAAAATGTTCAAGGAAAAGGTAAAGAAGTGGCATGACAGGAGGATTCTGAAACGTGAATTTAATGTTGGTGATAAAGTTTTATTGTTTAGATCCCGTTTCAGGTTTTATCCAGGTAAACTACTTTCCAGGTGGGAAGGACCATTTCATATCGAAGAAGTCTACCGGTCTGGTGCAATTAAGATTAACAATTTTGAAGGCACCAAACCTCAAGTTGTGAATGGGCAAAGACTCAAGCATTACATGGCGGGAGATCCCGTCAATGTTGCTGTAAATATAATACGCACAACAACTCATGAAGAACATGTTGCAGCCCTGTTTCAGACACCGACAGAAGCAGAATAAGAAAAGGTATGTATTACGGTAAGGAAACATCGCGAACCGCCATAAAAGTTCCATATTATGAGTTTTTGCAAAATTAGGAAAATTCGAGGCCTAAGCGGAGCCGGATAGGAGCTCCAGGGGGCCCAGGCGCCCCCTGATGCCCCACAGGCGTAAGGGATCGAGATAGTCTTCGCGGGTAAGTTAACCCAATTTATTGATTCGACACACGGGGAGCCAAAGAGTATTTATAAGCTTTGACAGTTGAGTTGTCAATTCAGCCGCACCTGAAATATACTTGCTTGCAACGATAGATAAGTGGTAACGATAATATGATAGTGATAGTGGAAACAACAAAAGTAACAACAAAAGTAACAACTAATGACCAACAGGATTGAAAACACTGTAGGCTAGGGAGATGGATGGTTGGGCGCTGCATGGATGAGAGTGAACATATAATAGATTCCAACACGGGGCAAGGCACACAGAAAAGCAATGATCATCTAGGCAAATATCAAACATTAGGCAAGTATCCCGTAGGTAGTTGTGCGTGCTTGCAATAAGAACTTGCACAACATCTTTTGTCCTACCATCCCGCTACGAACGGGGCCAACAGGAACTTATGGAGATTAAGGTGCTCCTGTCAAAGAGCACCGGAACAAAGCAATAAACTCAATGGATACAAGGAATCCTCAAATCATGGACCATCCCCTTTGGTGTCCCAAGCTGTCACCTTTGGGATTGCCGGTTCCGGACCATAATAGGTGCATACAACTCATAGATAGGATCTAGAACACAAATATATTCATGAAAACACATAGGGTTCAGATCTGAAAACATGGCACTCGGGCCCAAAGTAACAAGCATTAAGAACAACAAGTTGTAGCAAACATGATAAACACCAAAGTAGATGATAGTCAACATGCCCCCAACAATCTGACGAACTATTACATGATTAAACTCATCCAATCCCTACCATCCCCTTTGCCTACAGCAGGGAATTACTCACACATATGAAGAGAATTCATGGAGGATGGATGGAGTGGTGATGGTGATGAAAATGGCGACGATCTCCCCTCTCCGGAGGCCAAATCAGCCTCCAGATTAGCCCTCCCGAAGAAGAACAGAGGGTGGCGGCGGCTCCGCGACGGAAACTGGGAAAACGACTTCTGTTCTGGGGTTTTCTCGTCACGGGGATAAATAGGAGTCTCGATAGGGCACCATAGGAGGGGGGTGCTGCCCAGGCGGCCAGAGGGTGCGGCCCCACCCCTGGCCGCGCCTGGGGCCCCCAGAGCTCCCCTCTGGTCCCACTTCTGGCTCCTGGCTCCTTCAGGTGCGTGGATTTTCTGGGAATTTTCTGGGACGTCTAAAAATCCATTTTCCTGCGCACAAATAAACCATACAGGCAGCTCTGCTGAAAACAGCGTTAGTCCGGGTTAGTTTCGTCCAAATCATGCAAGAATGAGGGCAAAACAATATCAAAAGTGTTTGGAAAAGTAGATACGTTTGAGACGTATCAACTCCCCCAAGCTTAGCATATTGCTTGTCCTCAAGCAATTCAGTTCAACGAATTGGACGCGACAAAGAAAACTTTGACAAACTCTTTTGCTTCATTAGATGTATATAAGCATGTACTACAAAAAGAGTGTAGCAGGTATTGAAACAATGCTATAAGGACAATGCACGAAGCAATTCTTCTTTAATGTGATCAGTCACAAACAACTAAAAGTAAATAATAAGCTACTGAAAATCAAGACAGGATCACAATGCACATAGCTTGAACATACTTGAGTGGCATTTCGCTAGCCTCCATGAGTGAAGCAAAACATAAATGCAGAAACTCCTCCGGAGTTTTAAAGGTGACTAGAACTCAGTATTTCAGACTAGCAATAACACAAGTGTGCAGAAGACAATGTAATACTTTGGGACAATGCATGTTACACTAAGAATGACAATTATGCTCTCATAGTTGGTGCTTTGAAGAAATAAGGGGAGACTCTCGAACCGTGGCTTTTGATGGCAAGGTTGAAAACCCGTGAAAGGAAGCCAAGACTAAACATGTGCCAGAGCTCTTGGTTTTGAAAACAGAGATAAAACTCTTTTGAGAGGAGTAACTTTCCAGTCAACGGTGAACGGTAAAGGTCTCTCAATATCTCCCATGCCAACAATATATAATGCCTTTTGCTTACACATATTCCCTTATCCATAAATCCTTTGATGGTCTACGGAACCTTTTATTTTGCCTCAAGGATGGAAGGAGGGTATCGTTCCACCTATCATAAGCAACATTTGGTCCATTTCACTCCATCATCAAGTATGGGGGAGGTGTAACTCTCATATATTTTTTTTCTTTTTTCTGTTTTGACTAGTTAAAACTTCCGTCAAAATATTTTTGGCATGAAAGATACTGATTTCCCCTCACCGCACCATGAGCTTGTACGGTTACAAAAGGGAAACTTTTGAATAAATTTCGAGATGGCACAAGAAAGTCTAAGTTAGGAGTGGCCGGTAAATACCACATATATGTAGGTATGGTGGACTCAAATGGAACAACTGGGTTTGAAAAGGAGTTAGGAAGCACAAGCAGAAATCCGCTTGGTGCGAGCGAAGGCTAGCAAAAGACTGGGAAGCGACCAACTAGAGAGCAATAACTGTCATAATCATGCAGAGCGACAAAGCAACATTGAATCGGGCATGAAAGTGATATAACTATTCTGAAACAGAAAGATCATCAAGGCAAAAGTAGACTTTATAGTCATAAGCATGTGTGAACATGTGCCAAGTCAATCCAAAAATTCTCCGAAGGAAAATACCACTTCAGTATGCCAAACCGTGAACAATGCAATGCATGTAAATCATTTCAACAACACATTATGTACTCTAGCTATTTGAGACTAGCTACAAGGAAAGCATGAACACTGGGAAAGCATTGTAAACATAGCACTATGTCGCTACAAGCTGGTCTCTAGATCATAAGTACAGGCATATGTACAAAAGTAGAAACAAGAAGAGTTCATACCGGTTTTCCTTGTTGCTTCCCTTCCGTCGATCTTCGTCATTACTGCCTGGTCATTTGCACGATCGAACGTAGGAAATGTAATCAAATGCCATCACGGACTTGAGCTGAACTCTGAAAACAAAGCAAACTAAAGAGAGAAAGGAAATCTTTTTGTTGTTTTTGAAAAGTAAGAAAGAAAGAAGAACGGGCAAAAGCTTCGAAAAGATCAAAGCGAATAAAATGGATAATACAATGGAAAAGTGAGAAGGGCACGTACTTCCCCAAGCTTAGGCTTTTGGCCTGAGTTGGTAGTAGCTAATGTCCCCAGGAGCCTCCTTCTCCAGGGTAGTACGGGTGAGTCCAAGGGTCGTATGAGGCTTCCGGCGCGTACACCGAAGTCCTCGGATCCTCCCACGAAGAAGGATCCGCGCTCCAAGCAGAGGAAGACCCTTCACCAAACTGGGTGACGGTCTCTCCCTGGAAAGGTGGGAACTCACCATGCTCCTCCTCGTCGGGCACAACCGCCTCCATGGGGTTATGAAACTGACGCTGGACCATGAACTCATCGAACTGGGTAGCATTAAAAGACCATGCGTTCCTGCGAGAAAAATCAAACAAAAGAGGTGCAGGTAGACGGATCTTGCGTTCCGTGGTGGCTCCGAAACGCAAGATATAATCAAGGTTACCAAACTCAGAAGTCATGGTAACAAACTTATGCCTTTTCATAGCAACAAGGTCAAAAATTAAATAAGTAAAAGGCTTATCATCGGGGTGTGGGGTGCCATTAAGAGACTCTAGGATAAGTGTGGCGTAAACACCACCAAATAAGTCTCCCTTGTTACCGTTCATAGCAAGGCGTCGAACAATTAAGGCACCCACATTATAATCAAACCTCCCTGAAAGGGCGGTTGCCAGGATAGCAATATCCGGCGCAGATATGTTGCTCGTGTTGTCACGAGCTAACACCCCTCTAGCAATGTAGTACGCAAAATACCTAAGGTGTGGGAATAAGATGCTGGATATCTTTGACCGATGAATATCCCTTGTATCCATGCTACAGAGAGAGTTGAAGACGGTTCTTAGCTCGGAGGGCTGAGAGCTCATCTTCGCCGTCTGTCCCACATTCGGCACACCTATTATTTCACAAAACTTTTCCAAAGGCATGGTCAAAACATCATTGTAAATTTTAAACTCAACAGAACCAGCATCAAGGTTATATCTAAAACTGTTAATAAAACAGGAGGCGAGTTTTTGATACTGGACAACACGGCATGTTGCGAGCCGCGTCAGACCTGCATTAGCACAAAGATTATAGAACTCCTCCCTAATTCCTGCAGCTTCAAGGAATTCATCGCACGGGAAAGTCATTGCACGTGCTTGATTTGTGTCCTCCAACAACTCTAAGGGCACATGATCTTCGTTGTAGCTCACCCTAGCAGTCGAGGGTGAAGCTGAAGCTCTCGTAACTCGATTGGAGCGCTCGGGCCTTTTCTTCCCAAGCCACCCCTTTGCTCTTCCTAGCAAACTCATTTCTGAAATTTTTGACAAATTACAAAAACAAGGATTTAAACAAAGTGGGTTAAGGCAAACTACTCAACTCACTTACCTAAGGCATAAACTTGCATCAAAACTTGGGAAATAAAATTCTACACATGCATGCAAGTTCCCATAAATAGCACCAAGGGCTACTAAATACTCACAAATGAAGCCACCAATCAAAAATCTAATTGGAGGGGTGAAGGAGTTACATACCAGGGAGTATTTGCTCAAAATTTCAGCTCGAATGGTGGGCTGTAGAGAGAGATCGAAAATTTCCTCCAAGAACAGCAAGAACGCAAGAACCAAATGCAGAACTCGTGTTTTTGGAGAGAGAAGAAGGAGGAGGAAGAAGAAGACATACCTGGAAGTGGGGCCTGTGGGCCCCAGGCGCCCTGTGGGCGCGGCCAGGGGGCAGGCCGCGCCAGCTGGCCGCCTGGTCCACTGGTGGCCCCCCTGGTGAGCCCCAGGTTCCTCTGGGTCACTCCCGGCATGGAAATTTTTTTTTTTTATTTCTCTGGAATTTTTCTGAAAACTTCACTGTTGAAAATTTCTCGGAGTTCAAAAAGCTGCAAAACTTTCTGAAAACTTAAAGCAGTGATTAGTATTGTGAAGCTTCAAAAACACAAAAACTTGGTACAGCAAAGAGAATGAAAGCCAAAGCAAATGAAAACATAACAAGCTTAACTTTTTACCTATATAAAACAAGCTTACTAGTAAGGTTGATCAAGTCTTACCAACAAACCGGCGATATACAGAACAAGAAGTCTCCCCTCTTATGAAGTGATCATTGCACCTTTACTTTGATGGACATTGTCCCCACCATAATGGTTTTGTATTTGTGGTGCACATGTAGTGGACAGTCCCATTCTCCAATCTTCACGGTCTCGATATTCTCTATAGAGTTAAGGCCATGCCTCTTGTCGCTCTTCTTTGGAAAATACACCGTGTGTTCTTTATCATCAACGTTGAAAGTGACCTTTCCTTTATTGCAATCAATGATAGCACCTGCGGTGTTAAGAAAAGGTCTACCAAGAATAATGGACATGCTCCCATCCTCGGGCATGTCAAGCACAAAAAAATCTGTAAGGATCAAACAGTTAGCAACTTCAACGGGTACATCCTCACAAATACCTATTGGAACAGCTGTTGATTTGTCAGCCATCTGAAGGGAGATATCTGTAGGGATTAGTTTCTCTAAACTAAGCCTTTTGTAAAGAGAGAAAGGCATAACACTCACTCCTGCACCAAGATCACATAAAGCAGTTCTGACGTAGTTATTCTTTATGGAGCAAGGAATGGTGGGTATACCTGGGTCACCGAGCTTCTTAGGGATCTTGCCACTGAAAGAGTAGTTAGCAAGCATAGTAGATATTGCCTCATTAGGAACTTTTCTTTTATTAGTAACAATATATTTCATATATTTCGAATAGGGAGGTAACTTAATAGCATCAGTCAAAGGAATTTGAAGAAAAAGAGGCTTCATCCATTCACAAAATTTATTATAATGCTCTTCTTCTTTGGATTTGAGGGACTTACCTGGAAAGGGCATGGGTTTCTGTATCCATGGTTCTCTTTCCTTCCCATGTCTTTTTGCGATGAAGTCTTCTTTAGAGTACCTCCTGCGTTTATCGGGTGCTTCTTCTTCTCTTACCTCGGGAGAATCATTCTTTTCAGTGTCCTTTTCTTCAGACTCGACACCGTCTTCTGTTTCAGCAACGGAGGTAGATATGCTGTTAGGATCAACAGCTGGCTTTTCACTTGTAATAGGATCATCGGGATTGTCAGCCTCCTTGTGTTTCTTTTTATTCTTTTTCTTCGGAGAGCTAACAATCTCGTCTTCTTCTTGTACTTGAGAATCTTGCTCGATCCTCTTTGGATGCCCCTCAGGATAGAGTGGGTCCTGGGTGTGTGTGTTCCACCCCTAGTTTTAATTCCATAAGCTTGTATGTCCTGTTTGGCATTATTAGCAAGCAAATCTTTTTGCACATTAGAAATTTGTTCAAGCTGAGTTTGAACCATATGAAAATGCTTAACAAGACATTTAACATCATTAGTTGTTCTTTCTAGAACATCACACAAACTTTTGATAGCAAGAGAATTATCATGCAACTGACTTTGTAATCTCCTATTAAAATGGTCTTGCTTAACAATAAAATTATCAAGCTCATCTAAACATTGGTCGGGAGGCTTACCTTTAGGGATGTCACTTTCAGTAAAGTCTAATAGAGAGTGTACCTCTACCAAGGGAGGGTGAGTAGTAGGCTCACACAACTTCTCAATAGGCGGTAAATTCTTCACGTCTTCGGCTTCAATATCTTTCTCCTTTATAGAATTCTTTGCTTCTTGCATATCTTCGGGGTTCAGAACAAGCATGCCCCTCTTTTTTGGTGGTAGAAGTGGCTCGGGAACGGACCAATCTTCATGGTTCTTGGCGATTTTGCACATTAATTCTTCTGCATCGTCCAACGTTCTTTCCCTAAAAACACAACTAGCACAACTATCCAGATAGGATCTGGATTCATCGGTTAAACCAGCGTAAAATATATCAAGCAGTTCATTCTTGGGGACTCCATGTCCCGGCATAACCTTAAGTAAATCACAAAACCTCCCCCAAGCTTTAGGGAGGTGCTCATCCTGCAATTGTTTAAAGTTATAGATTCTTTGCAAAGCAGCATGTTGCAGATGAGCTGCGAAATACTTATCAACAAATTTTTTGACTAAGTCTTGAGGACTTTTAATGGAACCATAGGGTAGTGCATCGTACCATGATTTAGCGTCTTCCTTCAAAGAAAAAGGGAAAAGCTTGGCCACATAGAAGTTTCGTATCTTCTCATCAGTAGTGAATAGGTTGCTTAACTCAGCGAGTTTGGTCAAGTGTGCTATAGCATCATCATTTTCTCTGCCATAAAAGGGGCCAGCCTCGACTGTAGATATAAGTGAAAGATCAACAGAGAAATCATAATCAGGATCAGTGATGCATATAGGAGATGTGGCAAATTGAGGATCGGGAATAACTTTGTTCTTCATGGAGTGCTTTTTGAGCAACTCCTTAACAGCACCAGGGTCAGAGTCGACACACTCTCTGAGTTCCCTGCAAAAATCATCATCAAGAGTAACATAATCATCATCGAGGATTCTCTCCTTGAGTTCATCTAAGCTCGGGTAACCAAAGGTTTTGCAGGTAGGAATATAGGTAGCAGGGGTCTCGGTCTTGGATTTTGCTGCAGCCTTAATAGTCTGAGTTTCAATATAGTGACCAAGAAAATTAGTATCATCAAGAGTAGTAGAAGCATCATCAAAAGTATCGGACATAGTGACAGACTCAATAGAAGCATCATGTAGTGGTGGTGAAGTAAACTTACTCATAACAGAAGGTGAATCAAGTGTAGCACTAGTGTTCAGAACAGTACCTTTTCTTGTACGGGATGGTAAGATCGGAACCTTGGGGTCTCCTTTCTTACCCATAGCGGATGATGTGCAGCAGGCAGGATACTTCAAGTAGACTTGTAAATATTGCTATGCTCCCCGGCAACGGCGCCAGAAAACGCTGCTTGATGCCCCACAGGCGTAAGGGATCGAGATAGTCTTCACGGGTAAGTTAACCCAATTTATTGATTCGACACACGGGAAGCCAAAGAGTATTTATAAGCTTTGACAGTTGAGTTGTCAATTCAACCGCACCTGAAATATACTTTCTTGCAACGATAGATAAGTGGTAACGATAATATGATAGTGATAGTGGCAACAACAAAAGTAACAACAAAAGTAACAACTAATGACCAGCAGGATTGAAAACATTGTAGGCTAAGGAGATGGATGGTTGGGCGCTGCATGGATGAGAGTGAACATATAATAGATTCCAACACGGGGCAAGGCACACAGAAAAGCAATGATCATCTAGGAAAATATCAAACATTAGGCAAGTATCCCGTAGGTAGTTGTGCGTGCTTGCAATAAGAACTTGCACAACATCTTTTGTCCTACCATCCCGCTACGAACGGGGCCAAAAGGAACTTATGGAGATTAAGGTGCTCTTGTCAAAGAGCACCGGAACAAAGCAATAAACTCAATGGATACAAGGAATCCTCAAATCATGGACCATCCCTTTGGTGTCCCAAGCTGTCACCTTTGGGATCGCCGGTTCCGGACCATAATAGGTGCATACAACTCATAGATAGGATCTAGAACACAAATATATTCATGAAAACACATAGGGTTCAGATCTGAAAACATGGCACTCGGGCCCAAAGTGACAAGCATTAAGAACAACAAGTTGTAGAAAAGATGATAAACACCAAAGTAGATGATAGGCAACATGCCCCCAACAATCTGACGAACTATTACATGATTAAACTCATCCAATCCCTACCATCCCCTTTGCCTACAGCAGGGAATTACTCACACATATGAAGAGAATTCATGGAGGATGGATGGAGTGGTAATGGTGATGACGATGGCGACGATCTCCCCTCTCCGGAGGCCAAATCAGCCTCCAGATTAGCCCTCCCGAAGAAGAACAGAGGGTGGCGGCGGCTCCGCGATGGAAACTGGGAAAATGACTTCTGTTCTGGGGTTTTCTTGTCACAGGGATAAATAGGAATCTCGGTAGGGAACTAGAGGAGGGGGGAGCTTCCCAGGCGGCCAGAGGGTGCGGCCCCACCCCTGGCCGCGCCAGGGGGGCGCCTGGGGCCCCCAGAGCTCCCCTCTGGTCCCACTTCTGGCTCCTGGCTCCTTCGGGTGCGTGGATTTTCTGGGAATTTTCTGGGACGTCTAAAAATCCATTTTCCTGCGCACAAATAAACCATACAGGCAGCTCTGCTGAAAACAGCATTAGTCCGGGTTAGTTTCGTCCAGATCATGCAAGAATGAGGGCAAAACAATAGCAAAAGTGTTTGGAAAAGTATATACGTTTGAGACGTATCACCCCCTGGCGCGCCCTACCCCCTGGCCGCGCCGGGAGGCTGCCTGGGCACCCAGGAGTCCGTCTCCGACCCCACTTTGGCTCGTTACCTTCCTTTTGTTGCAGAAATTTTTGCTATATATTCACCCGGATCGTTCCGACAACGTATCTCGCTATTTCGTGTGTTTTCTTTTCGATCTGTTTCTGCCAGGAAATCCTTTAGCTAGACCTAGGTGCCATGGCTTCCCCAAGTTCCCCCAAGGACAAGTTCGTCGTCAACGTCATCAACCCTTACCTCGCTAAGGTGAACAAGCACCCCCAGATCCTTCGTGTGGAGGACGGTGTTCTCCACAAGGAAGATCTGAAGGGACCAGTCATGGAGGGGAGCACCGAGGAGCGGCTGAAGGAGATGGAACATGAGGTCTTCAAGTTCAAGAAGATGGTGGAGCGTGGTGTTGAAGCCAA
Source organism: Bromus sterilis (assembly GCA_950022295.1). Classification (NCBI taxonomy): domain Eukaryota; kingdom Viridiplantae; phylum Streptophyta; class Magnoliopsida; order Poales; family Poaceae; genus Bromus; species Bromus sterilis. Next base: position 37,175,185 of record OX465595.1, on the reverse strand, counting down.
CTTCGACATCAGGAACGAGATCGAGGCTTCCCATAAGAAAGAGATGAGGGAGATGTGGTCAAGTCTGTCCGCACTAGAAGAAAAAGTTTATCAGCTCCAAGCACAAATCTATGATCTGCACAACCAGAACTGTGAGTATGAACTAAAGTTTCTGCGCATGGGTTTAGGTGATGAGTGCAGGATCCTGGGGACGGGAATGTCCTTCGAGACTGGAGAGGAGCCACCATGGAAGCGCTTCGCCAAGGAGTACCTGGCTGAGAAGAACAAGAATGAGGAGTAAATCTCCTCGGGTAATGGCATCCCCTCAGCTTGTTCCAAGCTTGGGGGAGTGCCCGGTATCTTTATCTTTATCTTAGTCTTTTAGAGTCAAGTAGAGTCGTATCATGTCTAGGGAGTTTATTATATGAAATAGGTGTTTGCATTGAGGTCTATCACTCCGTATGTGGAGAGATTGTATCCGTGAGTGTGGAGTCGTCTATATTGGAATATTAATGAGAAGTCTATTGGTTCCTTCGCTGCACTCGGTATTCTCTTCACGCAATCGGCATCATATGACGATTCTTATGGGGAGTATTGGCCTTATATCAGGTATGGCTTTGAAAACTTTATTTAATTTTGGCAAACATAGCTTTGGTCTTGACAACATACATGTTTTCTCAAGTAGCGACATAGCCAAAACCTTTATGTTATTATGCTTGAAGTGTTATGTTGACAAGGAAGACAACTTGATGTGTTATGCTTACCTTAATGTTTATGCCTTATATGTTTTGCATCTAAATTAGCATCAATTGTCTGTTCTCCCAAAGCCTTTGCTAGCCAAACTCTTTGCCAAGTAGATTTCTTCTTGTGCATCCATACCCTGAAACCATTACCTTCCATGTGAGTCCACCATACCTTCCTATTCGTGGTATTCCCCTACCACTCCTATAAGTATAGAATTTATGTGTTATCCTTAAATGTTCAAAATCTTCTGTTTTGTGCCTCTTGTTTAGCTCATGGGGAAGTAGTAGGTAATTCATGATCTTCTTAAGTTGGACAAGTTTTATCCCGGGATTGCATGTCTAATCTGCAAACCCATAATACGAGGAGGAACTGGCATGGGTGCGCCCAGCTTGAAAGATAATATAACAAACAAACCCTCCTTCACGCTTGGTCTATGAGAACTCAGAAACTTAGGCAGTGATAAACAAAGGAGATTAAGGGGATGTGATCGTCCTCACTTGGGAGCCGTTCCTCGAAACTTGTCCATCTTGAGAAGTAATTGAGCTATCTATTAGCATTCGTTGACAAACTATGCACCGCCCCAAAATCTATTTTTATTCTGTTTGATTTAAGGATAGCACATGAGTTTTCCCTGCTTGCCCTTAACAAGGCCTTTCTTCCACTTTCATGTGGAGTCAGTTTTCCCACTTCCTTCTTTTCCCTAAGAGAACAGACATTTGATGTTGATGAGGATTCATCCATATAGAGCTGCATTAAGTTTTGTCATGCCATATCCTTGTTGACATTATCTTTTGATAAGTAAGTTGTTAGAGAAAGCTTTTGCCTAGCGAGCATCTTCCTTTGTGTTAGCATTTTCACTTCATGACTATTAACATGTTCTTTCAAATGCTTCAAACTGTTTCATTAAAGAGGAAGAGCAAGAGTAAAAGTTATTAGTTGTCCTTTGACCAAGGATATGTTTGCCATAATTTGATGAGTTTCCTCAGCCCTACTTTTGATTATAAATGTTATTACTTTCTCATAACGGCCTTATGAGTTGAGGTAGCTGTTGAGGATGCTTGGGTTTGATGAAGGAACCTTGATGCTTCTTGTTCGTATTCTATTTATCAACACTTCACTCTCTAAATTTGTGGACAGGTTTACCGAGCTCAGTAATCGCTTGGGGACAAGCGAGGTCTAATCTTGGGGGAGTTGATACGTCCAAAATGCATCACTATTTTATATAGTAATTCTTTCTTATTCATTGATATATTTCACGATATGATGTTATTCTTATGTTGTTTTGGCTTATTTTACACAGTTTCCAATTTCCGGTGCCGAAGCAGCAGACGCAGGATTCGGTGGTAAAAAGTGGACGCTGAGTTGCTGAAGAAGAACACCTCCAAATTACCTGAAAATCGACGGAGGTTGTTTTCCAGCAGGATCACGAAGACACGCAAAAGAGCGACCAGAGGGGCGCCACAGGGTGCCCAGGCGGCCACTTGGCGCGGCCCCACCCCTGGCCGCGCCGGGAGGGCGCTTGGACCCCCGGGGCCACTCCCGGATCCCCCCTATGGCCTATATACTCCTCGTCGTCCAAAAACCCTAAAAGGGGGAGAGTGTCCGGAGTTTCGTCGCCGCTCCGTGGCGGAAACCTACACAGAAGAAAAGCCATCTCTGGTGGGCATATTCCGCCTGGGAGATCACCTCCCGGAAGGGGAGATCATCGCCATCGTCATCACCATTGTCACGGGCATCATCGAGGTCATCATCAACATCATCCCCATCATCAGCACCATCTCCACCTCCATCCAATCTTGTCTCACAATTGCAACTTGTGTTGTAATCTGTACTATCTATCCTCTCTACTCTATCGGTGTTGATTACTACTTTGTGGTGAATGCTATTGAGTTTTGTTGGACAAATATTATTATGTTCAGATTGTTTATCATCTATTTATCCCCACTGATCATGATCTCTTTTATTTCTTGTGAGTAGTTACTTTAGTTCTTGAGGACTTGGGAGAAGTCTAGTTGTTAGTAGTCATATGATGTTGAAGTAATATGTGTTGGTTGATATTTAAGTTGTGTTGTTATTTTCCTAGTGGTGTTGTGTGAGTCGAACACTCAACACTTCTCCTTATCAAGGACCTAGGGGAATGCATTGTGTATAAAGAATGCTTACGGTGGGTTGCCGGAGTGACAGAAACCTAAACCCCAGTTCGCACACTTTTGCACAAGGGAACAATGGATCACCGATCGTATTGTTATGGTTAGGCTTTTGCCTTAAATACTATCTTGTATTTGCGGATGCTTGCAAGGTGTTTAATCATAAGAGTACACTTATCTTAGTCTAGAGGGTGTACTAGCATAGATCCACCCACTCAACACTTATCAACACAGCCCATAGTACCGATACGGAATATGGCGAAAGCACATGACTACCTCTCCCATGTGTCCTCAAGAACACTTTAGCTTTTATAAGTTCAGTTGCTAAGCCTCTCCTTTGCTAAGAAAGGATTGGGCCACTCTTTACTATCCAGTATCTTTTACTTTGCTCGTTTTTACCATCCTGTCGCTTATACCAAGAAAACACCTAAAAAGTTATCTTTCAGTGCTTGCAGTTATCTCCTTACCAAAGTCACTTGCTACTACCTTCTGCTCCTCGTTGGGTTCGACACTCTTACTTATCGAAAACACTGCAATAGATCCCTCTACGTTGAGGGTCATCAGTTTTATCCTTCGTAAACAACAAGGCCTGAGAAATTGACAACTCATTTGTACTCGTTGGGAGCAAAGCTATCTGTTGTGTGTGCAGGTCCAGGTGAAGTAAGCAACCTTAGGTTGAAAACGGCGCCATTGTTCACTTCACCACCTACTTGTATCTGTTGGAGTCCTACTGGTTCGATATTCAACCTTAGCATCTTTGCTAAGGGAAACTTGCTGCTACGCTACATCTCACCTTCCACTTGGGGTAACCAACGAGGAGCGAGAAGTATCTCGTGTATCAAGGAAATTTCTGGCGCCGTTGCCGGGGACTCCACTTGTGACGCCACCAAAATCAAGTCGTGTACAGTACTCATACACGCAAGGTACACGATCGAGATCAGGGACTCACGGTGAGATATCACAACATAACTCTACAAATAAAATAATACAAGTTGTTTAATACAAGCCATGGGCCACGAGGGCTCGAATACAACAGCTCGAAAGCACAAAGTTAGCGGAAGCAATAGTATCTGAGTACAGACACAAGGATACAAGGTTGCCTTAAGAAGGCTAGCACAAAAATCAACACTCGATCGACAAGGCAAGGCCTCCTGCTTGGGAACCTCCAAACTACTCCATGTCAACGGAAAACTCGACGTCGTAGAAAGCATCGGGGATCTTAATGTTGCGGTGGTCGGCATCGGGGATCTCCTGCTCCTGGACTCCAAGGCTCCAACGTCGACTGCAGCAGCCGGTCAGGCAAAACAATAAAAGGGAAAAAATAAAGCAGGTGAGTATCTAGCATACCCGTGAGTCTTACGTCCGCTACTAAGCAATTATGCATTGTATCAACGGAAAGAAGAGGTTGTATATAGTGGACTGCAAGACAGAAATCCAGAGCAAGGGTAAGAAGCTAGGCCTAACGAAGACTAGCATCTTCCGACGAGTCTTACAGCATGAGGTAAGAATCAGCCAACAGTTTATATAAAGCATAAAGTAACAATGCAGCAGAAGTTGCTGTAACATTGTATAATAATAAGTTGTAATAATTAACAATGCCTCCGAGTTCCCTCCTAGACTCCCTTGCGAGGAAGAAAAACACGGAACCATACAGTTTAATAATAATAGTTTGTAGTGGTAAGATCCAGCTTCAGCATAAAGCGTCCTGTTACCGTGGACACGGCTATTCGAATAGATTAATCTTCCCTGCAGGGGTGCACTTGTGTTACACTACACGCACGGATCTCCAGGGTGGCGGGAACCTTGTCAGGGAACGCTCCACCGAGGCTATCCGACACTTCATAGCCCATCTTTCAAACTCAACAGAGAGGTCATCCGCCGGACTATATCCTATGTACGCGGGGCTTTGGACCCTAACCCCGACGTACTCCTGCACGGTGCGAGGCTGGCCAGTGAAGTTAAAGAAAATACAAATAAGACACCACCGCGCGAGCATATAAGACAACACCACTTCCCGGCGCAGGCCGCGGTACTGCTGACGTCTAGAGAGTCCTCGGACGACACTACGAAGCAGAGGAACCCATAACTCGTAATTCCCACGGGTAGGTAGTGCGTACATGGCATATAGCCAACTCAAGACATTCACTGAACCATTTAGCATTTTAATTAACCTGCGTGACAACCGTTATCGTTACCTCGACTTAACTGACCCGCGGACAACGACAGCAGCCAGGACCACAAGTACATCGGTGCCTGCCCTGTCGTCCCCCCAAGTCCCTGCGGTTACCAACAAGGTGAACCGTCTCCTTATCTTGTCTCGCGTGTGCTCCTGGAGGAGCTCGACTTTCGTAGTTTGGTAACTCTCGCGGCCAACGATCAGGGGCCAAGCACACGGTACACTGGTCGTACCCTCCCTGTCGTCCCGTCGCAATACCTCTCGCGGGCACCGTTGGGTCGCCCGACTTCTTACCTGAAGGACAACTGTGGCTCAGGTACCTAGAGCGTCTTTACAGAGTCAGCAACGAGTGGAGTACGAGGATCACTCCTCGATAGCTCACACTTGATGGTGGCTCGGCAGAGCCGAGGTAGGGGATCTAAGGCGGTGTCTGGAATGTACCGTACCTGTAGCAGTTGTAATATATCGTTCCCGCGATCACTCCCAGAGTGATCACGACCCGCTATTCTAAACCTAACTAACAATGTGCAGGGTTTACTGTTGAATAATGTATAAGTAATAATAGGCAGCATAGGATTAAAGGAAGGTACATCAAGGGGCCACAATGATAGGCTATGCAATTGAATAGGATTGTAATCGTAGCAGCAGCAGTAATTCCTAGTGCAAGAAAAGTACTGAAAGATAGGCGATATCTGGGGAAGAGAATGGCTCTGCTTGCCTGGAAGCTCAACGGTAGGGGTTGGGTCATCGACGTAGTAGTCGTACTCAGCGGCGGTGTAGTCGGCGGCAGCAGCGGGGTCTACCGGAGAATAAAGGGGGGGGGGAAGAAACAGTAAATATAAAGCAAACATAGCAATACAAATACAAGACATGGCAAACGCGGTGTTGGCGGTGTTCTAACGCAGTACGATGCATTAAGCTCGGAGCGGGAATTCATCCGGGGACGAACTGCCAGCTCCGGGTGATTACCAGACAGGGTATCCGGAGGGGGCAATATCATGCCGGAGGTGTCATGGACATCCGACACACGTGTGGGTGGTGTATCCGGGTTAGTTGATCTATTCCGAACAACTTTCGTGTTCGGAATAAATTCATCCGGGTACTTTATCGGTATCGGGCAATCATCGGACAAACGCTGCGGGAGGGGGACGGTTCGATGTTCGGTACGTTAGAGGGGGTGGTGGGTGTACGGGTAGCGTATCCGTATTCGTTACATTTTTCTGATCAACTTTGATGTATAAAGTTTTTCCATCAGAGTTACGGATTAAAAGATATTAATTTATTAAGTTTAAATCAATATAAAAGCATTTTCTAGATTTTCTTTTAATATTTAAATACAACATTATCCATAAGGGGTTGACTGGTCAAACAGACCAGTGGGTCCTATCTGTCATAGACACAGCCCTAATAAATTCATTTTATTTATTCAGATAATAAAGGGGGGCCCACATGTCATACACTGTATATTTACATAAATCTTTTTATTGAATTACTCTAGCAGTGGGCCCCAACTGTCATAGACAGTGACACATTTAATTTATCTAATTAACCCAGGGGGGTTAATATAAGTACTCGGCCCACCTGTAAGCCTAACAAGACATTAAACTTAATAGTTTTAATTAACTTAATCTAACTGGCCTTGGGCCCACTGTCATTGGGTGATTAGCACTCACACACACACAAAAAAACCCGCTAAACTTCTATGTGTGTGTGTGTGCACGCACAGTCGCCGGCGGCGAGGCCCTAGCGGCCATCTCCGGTGAGAGGGGGAAAGGCGCGATGGGGGGGTGCCGCGCGCGGCGAGCGGGCGCGCATGGGCGGAACGAGGCACAAGGGGTCGCGGCCAAGCCAGGTCGCACAGTAGCAATGGTGGCGAGCACCACGGGAGCTCGAGCTCCCGTCATGGCGGCCCGGGCGGAGGACGGCCCTACGGCGACCAAAACGAAGGGGGAGGAGGAGGATAAGAAGCGCGAGCTCACCAGAGAGCTCAGGGTGGGTTCGAGGAGGCCGGAGGGGGTGGGGTGGCGCGAATCAAGGCGGCGGTCATCGGTGGCCGCGGCAGAGAGGAAGAAGGGGGCGGCGAGCTCGGGGCGTCCACGACTCAATTCCCAGCGGCAGGTGACGAAATCGAGGTCCACGGGGCGGCCAGACATGGCGTCGCGGCGGGTGGAGCTCTCCGGACACGCGGCTCGCGGTGGCGTGCCGGCGACCGCACGCGGGCCAACGAGGCAGAGAAAAAGGGGCGAGTGTGGAGGGGGCAGAGGAGTCGAGGGGGGGAAAGATGGGGGCTCGATCTTATCGCCAGGGAGGGGGAGTAGGTGAGGCAGGTGAGGGGGGGTCGGCCGAGTAGTGGCCATGGCGCCCTGCTCCTGTGCGTGTACGGGGTGGGGGGCAGGTGAAGGGGAAGAAGGAGAGAGAGAGGGAGGGAGGGGCTGGGCCCAGGGTGGGCCTCGCCCCAGGTGGGTTTTAGTCTTTTTTTATTTTCTTAGTTTTGTTTTCTTTTCTATTTTATTATTTCTGGGTATCAAATGTTTTTAGAAAAATGCGACAACAGTCCCAATAATTGTGTTAAACCGTAAAGTGATGCCACAATAAGTTTGGGCATTAATTAAATTCATTTGAATATTGTTATTTATTTTAAAAGGCTTTTTGGGGTTTTTTGCTACTGGTATCATTTAATTGCATTATTTAAACAACTTAATAAATTCACATTCCAATATTTATAAGACCTACTGATTTTTAGGCATTTAATAAAATTGGTTTCACAATTTTTAGTGCATTTAAAATATTTACTTGTTTATTATAATTACCATGGCAACTAGTAAATTCCAAAGCTATTGTTTTCATTTCCCAATATTACCAAACAACTTTAATTAAAATAACACTTGCTATGATAACAATGGCCTAATGATTGATAGGCAATTTTATTATAAGGTTCCATCATTAAGGTCCAACTATAGTTTTCATTTTTATTTTAGTGTATAAAACAATTGGATAACCCCACACCATTGGATTCATAATTATCATTAACTTGTGATTATTCAAATGGCTAGGAGTTAACTTGGTTTAAGTTTTTGCATGATGGTTATCGATCACCCATAAATTCTTGGAGCAATTCAATAGTCCATACAAATTTGAAAATTTTATCAGGGTTGAAATTTAACAGAGCTATGATCAAAGGTGATCATGGTTTGGTCATCAACAATAATGATCACTAATAGTGGATCACTGTAGTGATTACTGTACTGGATCTGAGGGTGTTACAATTCTCCACCACTACAAAGAATTCTCGTCCCGAGAATTAAAACTAGTGTAAGGGTAGAGTTTCGGTTTCGCCTTCTAAAAAATCGTATGGTTCTTGTTGTCCTACTCGAAGAAATTAATCCTTCACGTTGAGGCCTTCACTGCACGACATCGGTGCATCTCGATGGTTTTTCATCCTTTCTTCGGGGGCTTCAGCGCACTTACGAACAGGTTAAGAGGTAAATCTTAAGGGGGTCGGATCGATACAAGGTCAATTAAATGGGGTTGCTCAAGGGTATGGGGTACAAAGTCCTTCCGAGTTTAACCTCAGGGAAGTACATCATGAGAAGTTTTAAACGGATAGGAACGTATTCGATGCCGATGACGGAAGATGGGAAAAGGGACCCCAATCATCAGACACAATCACTGAGTCTGATATTGGACGAAATATCACGAGGCAGGCGACAATAGTCAGGTTTCGGTCCTGTGGAACTGTGGTTTAGTGGCCCACAGAAGAATCAGAAGTATGGTGACAAACAATGCGATGAAGTTGCAAGGTAAGTCAGAGAACAGCTTGTCAGCTATATCAGCAACAACGTCGGTACCATGGGCAGTGGACATTGAGAACCATTTCCTGCTCGTTAATACGAGGCGGACCAATTGGCAAAGTTCTCGTCCCGGTGGTTACCGAAATGTCATCAACAATGGCAACAAGGTGTTACTGACGAGGTTGCACCCCAAGGTGTTTACACAAGCAGGAGAATTTCACTGCTTAGATAAGATGCATTACAAGAAAGGTTAAGCAGACCAATGGAAAGGAAAATGTGATGATACACAAGTATCAAGTGTATGGCTTTCCCCAGGAAAGCAGAACACAATATACACGACTAAGTTGTATTGGCAGGGAGTCAAGGGAGGTTGTCGATGATAACACAAATCATCGAGGGCAGGGATGGTATTTCACACGATGAATCCAATTGACACATGGAAGAAGCCATGTAAGATTAGTCGGATAATAATCCACCAAAGGTCAGGTGGTTCGCAAAGAATCTGAGGTGAGTATCGGCACTCAACCAGAAGGAGAAAGAATGCAAAGGCATCGGGTGATAGAAGCATCGGAATAATTTGATGCTTAAGTACAAGGGAATTATGATTTCCAGATCGAGAAATGGATGTAATTATCCATACATACTTATCGGTGGCAGGGGATTGCAAGGCGATGAACACGTAGGTTCGCGCGAATTTATCGGAGAGTGACTTCGAAATCTTCTGCTGAATCAGCTGATCATCGGGAATGTCGTGCTCTCCGGAAGGAAGGAGGTACGAGAACCTAAAGTCAGAGTTAATAAAACTTACCATCAAGGATAAGAGAGCAGAGTCCCAGAGCATAGGTACGGAGAAAAAGATCCTAATACCATAGATATCACACGGGGTGATAACAATGTCGGCCCGTAAGCCAAACATTAAGTTAGCAAGTAGTTTTGCAAATACTAGAATCGACTTCGACCGAGGAGTGGTTAGGGGCTTCCTACAGGCAGTCGGCTCTGATACCAACTTGTGACGCCCCCAAAATCAAGTCGTGTACAGTAATCATACACGCAAGGTACACGGTCGAGATCAGGGACTCACGGTGAGATATCACAACACAACTCTACAAATAAAATAATACAAGCTGTTTAATACAAGCCATGGGCCACGAGGGCTCGAATACAACAGCTCGAAAGCACAAAGTTAGCGGAAGCAATAGTATCTGAGTACAGACACAAGGATACAAGGTTTCCTTAAGAAGGCTAGCACAAAAATCAACACTCGATCGAAAAGGCAAGGCCTCCTGCCTGGAAACCTCCAAACTACTCCTGGTCAACGGAAAACTCGACGTCGTAGAAAGCATCGGGGATCTTCATGTTGCGGTGGTCGGCATCGGGGATCTCCTGCTCCTGGACTCCAAGGCTCCAACGTCGACTGCAGCAGCTGGTCAGGCAAAACAATAAAAGGGGAAAAATAAAGCAGGTGAGTATCTAGCATACCCGCGAGTCTTACGTCCGCTACTAAGCAATTATGCATTGTATCAACGGAAAGAAGAGGCTGTATATAGTGGACTGCAAGACAGAAATCCAGAGCAAGGGTAAGAAGCTAGGCCTAACGAAGACTAGCATCTTCCGACGAGTCTTACAGCATGAGGTAAGAATCAGCCAACAGTTTATATAAAGCATAAAGTAACAATGCAGCAGAAGTTGCTGCAGCATTGTATAATAATAAGTTGTAATAATTAACAATGCCTCCGAGTTCCCTCCTTGACGGGGATCAACCCCGGCAAATCACATGGTCAGGGACCCTGGGTTAGTCACGAGAGGCACAGGTTGGACGATAGCTCGTCGGCAAACAAGGAGGCTCGCTCCTGCTCGATATTATAGATTGGGGAGATGCGATTACAGTGGAGGCCAAGGCTGGAGCGCTCAAGGCTAGGGTTACAAGTAAGATTCGATGTCTTAGGCGTCACCCCTCCTAGCCCTTATATGCCAGGCTAGGTCTCGGGGAGTCCCTTTACGTGTACAAGTATGCTTTCCTAACCCTAGCTTGCTCCGTACGGCAGGTCTTCGCACCTTCCTTGCGAGTTGCAGACTCCTACGTCGGTACCAACTAGTGGGCTGAGGCCATATCTTCATGGTCCTTCTGCCTTCATGGACACCAGGTAGGCTCATCCGTAGGAGTCGTGAGGTCACCCCCTCGTCAGTAGCCCCCGAGTGTCTGGGGGACTTGAAGAGTCGCGCAGGGACTCGAGTACATTCATTTGTCGTTTGTTGATATGCACGGTTCATCCGTGGGTCGCTGGCAGTCTGGTGGCCATGACAAAACCTGTTTCGAGGGATTCTAAGCTGAAAGGGCCCAAGGAGTCAACGGGTCGAGCCTTGGTGAATTGCACTAGGGCAAATACCACAGTAGCCCAATCAAACCCACGTCCCTCGACGTGAGCTTGGAACACTGGTGTCGAGAAAAAGTCCGGCCGCTTCAGGTCTTACGGTGTTCATTTGCCGCCAGTAATGTGTGTATCCTAAGGCGCGTGTGCCCGGCTTATCTATCATGCTCTGCGCATGGGAAAGGTTGGGAGTGAAATCGCTCTTCGGCAAGTCCCAGCCCGGCCGTACTTCGCAGCGGGGTCTTACCTACACGCTAATCTTGCGTGGCTTCTGGGCACAGTGTATCGTGTTCCAGGAATGTGTGTTTTTGAGGCGCGGAGCCTTTTAGCATTGCACCCGCTTGGAACAGAACATCAAGCGAGCTGTTTCACTCATTCACCCGAGGAGCTTTGTTTCGAGTGCTCAGTCGGGGAGTTTTTGCGAGCAATCACTCGAATGCCGTTTTTCGGCTCCTGAGGTGAGGGAGCACCTGGGACTCGTAGCGTCGTATGGTCCTGGCGAGTGTTTTGTTTTGTCTTTGCGTCGGGTTGAGGGAGCACCCGAGACTCTCATTGGTGTGAGTGTTCACTCGAGCACATGGTTGGCCTTTAGGTGAGGGAGCACCCGGGACTCTTATGATGTACGCTCCCGATGGGAGTAAGATGTCTTTCTTCCCTGGGGAAAAGATCTGAAAAGATGGAATCTCTGGGCCTTGATGGCGTACTGAGTACGCCTTGCTATGATATGACGTTGGCGTGGTCTTCTGCCATTTGTTGACCGCTGCGGTCTGTCGTGTGAAGTGACTTGGCGCTATCCCGCCGAAATTTTCGCATCGCGCGATCATGGTCCTCTTTTTGCGCGCGTAGTGGGCGGTGTTGTTATTGCGCCGGTTGGGTTTTCCATACTTTTCGCCTCTGTATGGGATCGTGCCACGTTTTACTTGGGCGAAACCGTTGCATTGTGGCCCTTCTTGCGGGGATCTGTGAGTTAAATACCGTGTGGCTGGGTAAGTTTTATGTTTTACCCAGCCATTGCCTTTCTCCTCTTTCTCTGCTTCCTTTGTGTTCCTGGGCTTTCGTCTTTTCTCTTCTGCCTCCTGCTGTGAGATCTATGTCCAAGCGCTCTCGTGCTGCTATCGAGTCGGCCAAGATGTCCGGCAAGTGGGAGCGCTCCACTTTCGGGGCTGGAGATCTAGAGGCACTGGTCGCAGATGGCGTGGTGGTGGAGGGCGATGTGCGCCTTCCTAGTGAAGAGTCGATTCCAGCGCCGGCGGAGAACGAGCGGGTATGCTTCCAGGCTTTCTTCCACCAAGGGTTTGCTCTTCCGCTGCATCCTTTTGTCCGGGGCTTGCTGTATTCTTATCGTCTTCAGTTGCATGACCTGACTCCCAACGGGAGTTTGCACATTGCGTGTTTCATCACTCTTTGCGAAGCTTTCCTGGGGATTTATCCCCATTGGGGACTTTGGAGGCGCCTTTTTTGTGTAAAAAGGACGAACTCTGAGTACGCCGTGGGTCGAGTGGGTATCTCCATTGGGGATAAACATGCGTATTTTGACTTGGAGAAGATCGGTTATGTTAGTGGCCGGCGAAGGGGCTGGTTTTATCTGAAGGATCGCTTCGTTGTTGGTCTGCAATTTGGTCTTGCTTCTTTCAATCCGAGCACTCGGGCGGTCAGACAGTCTTTGTCTCATTCTTTGACCGAAGTGGAGTCATCCGTGCTGGCCCCATTTTTGGAGAGGATCTCTGTGTTGAAGGATAATTTGACTGGTGGTCAACTTATCTCTGTTTATGTTGGGAGGCGAGTTCAACCATTGCAGCATCGAGATCACCCTATGTGGCAGTACAAGGGTCTCGATGACTCGACGAGATGCTCGCCTGAAGAGCTAGAACCTGATGACCTGCTGGCCCGCATCCAGCATGTGACCAAGTGCTCTAGTATTTCCGAGATGCGCCTTGTCCTTCCATATGCTTCTGATCATCCTCCGTCGCCGGATGGTTCCATGTTCCTTCATCTGCTTGGACGAGTACCTGGTTTCGTTTTGTTGTTGACATTGCTTGTCTTGTAGGGCCATGCTCCAGTGCCGTGTAACCCTCCGCAACCGGAGGACGCCGATATTCTTGAAGAGCCTGATGCTTCCGCAGCTGAAAATGTTGCGCCGGCTCTTAATTCTGAGATTGTTCTAGTAGAGACTGGGGATAGTGAGGACTCGAGTCCCTTTTGGGTGAAGCGATCACGTCCTTTGGGTGCTAAAGATCATGCTGCGTTAGGTGATGACGTCTCTCCTGCTGCTCCTTTTGCTGGTCCTTCACCTTCGGCTGCTGCCCCGGCCCCTCCTCCCAAGAGGGCCAGGCTTGGGAGGCTGGGGCGTCCTCGTGCTGCGCGCGCCGGGTAGGATTCTTGCGTGATTTTTGCCTGTTCCGTTGTCTTTGTTCTTGCGTCTGATAATGTTTTACTTTGTAGTGTTGCGCCTGCTCCGGCTGTTTCGTGCACCAGCGCGGCTGCTACTGATCTGAAGTCGACGAGTTCTGGGGCGGCAGCCAAGCATCTTGAGGTCCACTCGGCTGCCGCTGGCCAATCTGGGCCGTCGGCGACTCCTGTTGTTTCGACTGTGGGTGTAGTTCCCGGTGTACCTTCTTCTGGGGCGCCTGGTACTACTGCTTCTGAACCTAGGCTGGCCGAGCTTGGTCCTTCGTACTTTGGCCGTCCTGGTCTGGCAATTGAAGAAAAAGTCTGTGTTTTCGACCATGTCTCCAAGCTGGTAAGGTGATTCGTGTCTGTGTCGTTTTATCATCGGGGGCACGGCAGTGCTCCCGATGGGAGTAGCCCCCGAGGCTAGAAGTAACTGTTTGCAGTTGCTTGTAGTCTTGCCTTTAATTGACACCTGATTGCCTGGTTCTTGCAGCCTGTTTTCCAGCACTGTGAGCGTTTGGTTCCTGATGCTGAGCGTTGGCAACGGACCCATGAGTCTGCCCAAGACGCCTTATCTTCTATGGATAGTAAGTTTTTATTCTTGTGCTGCTGAGCTTTTGGGTGCTTCGCCTGTTGTTTCTGAGTGCTGTTTTTGCCTCGCAGGTCGTCGCCAGGCTCCTGAGAAACGAGCCGAAAAGGCGGAAAGGACTGTTTCCGTTCTCAAGGCTGCCTTGGCTTCCAAGGAGGCTGAACTGCATGGTCAACATGAGGATCTGGTTCGCCTTCGCTAGGCTGAGGACGCGCGTGCTCAGGTGGAGGTACTCGAGGGCAAACGTCTTCGCACCTTGCCGGGCTCGCTTGTGTGTAAGTTCTGTGTTTGACTGTTGCTGTTTCCACTGTTTGCCTTTAAGTGACGTTTTTTTGTTTGGTGCAGCTGCTGTAGGTGCTGAGCCGAAGGAAGCTGCTGCGTCGGGGTCTGGGATTCTTCAAGGTGTTGTTGATGCTGTTGCAGATGTTGTTGCAGTGGTCGAAGACGTCTGTGCCCGGGCTTCCAATGTTGTGGGTCTTGCGTACGAGCACCTTACGCCGGAGGGTACGAAGGTGCCCGATGGACTGGGTGATCGGGTTGCGGCGTTCGGCCCTGATGGCAAAGATGTGGTGGAACTGGTGGCGGAGAGCGTGGTGAGTGGTTCTTCCACGGCCCTGGTCGTCCTTATAGGGCATGGGGTTTCCTTTGATGATTCCTTGGTTGAGACCATCCCGCAATATTCTGGTGAGCAGGACGACCGAGCCGACAGGCTGGCTCGTCGCCTGCAACAGGTTGTGGATGCTCAGGGTCCTTCTGCCATAGGTGAAGGGGAGGTGCAGTAGTGTTACACCTCTTTTGTCTGTAATTCGCGACTCTGTTGAGACGATTGATCGTGTGCAACTTCTATCTAAATGTCTGCTTTGGATGCTCTTCTTGTTTGAATTTGATTAGTTTTTGTTTATCCTGCGGTAGGCCACTCCGGGCTTTCTTAGTCCTTGGAGTTCACTGAAGGATGATGCTCGCGAGGTTGCGTATGAGTCTGTTTTCTTGCGGCTGAAGGACGCTGAGCGGGACATTGTTCGACTGAAGGGGTCCGTGGCCGTTCATCGTACTCGGCGTGAGCGTGCCGAGTCCGTGGTTGAGGGCCTTGCTTCATGGGTGGTGAAGTTGTCTGACCTCCTGCGGGGTTAGTCTTGCCTCTGCTTGCTCGCTTAGTTCCGCTTGGTGGGTTTTCGCCGTCTTTGTCTTGATCGTAGTTCTTGACTTTCGAAGTGCTGGCAGGGCGGACTCAGGATGAAGAGAGGGCCGTTCAGTCGGAGATTTCATGGCTTGATGACCCTAGTGTGCAGGCGAGCAATCCCTTCTGGCGGATGGGGCTCGTGCTCGAGCGTTTGCGTTGCTTCGTCGCCGAGTTGAACGAGTTCCGGAAGCTCTCAGCTACTGCCAGCGTGTATTGGGTGGTATCCATGCTGAGTTTTATCCGATGGAGGTGGTTCCTTCGTCCCTCGAGAGGCTTTGTCGCATATTTTCTCAGCCTGCCGAGTTGCGCCGAGTGATGGACCACCAAATTCATGCTGGAGCCCGAGCTGCTTTGGGCTTGGTCAATAGTCATTGGACAGGGGTGGATTTTGCTCAGGTGGTGGCGGGTCCTCCAGGTGGTAGGAGTCACCCAATGAATGAGCACTACGTGGCTGTAGATAGGCATGCGCTCCAAGTTGTGAGGCGAGTTTGCGAAGAGAACGACCGCCATCTGGGTGCACTTATTAAGGCGAAGTTGGAGCTAAAGATTAGGTGCCTCCCTTCGTTGTGTATGCTTCTTCTTGATTATATATGTCATATGTATTTGTGGTTGCATGTGGTGCCTCGGGGGGTGGCTGCTTCGGCGAGCCCCCGAGCGCTGAATTTATTTTTGCTGCGATTTCGGAGGACTCCTCGGGGGGTGGCTGCTTTGGCGAGCCCCCGAGTGTCGAGTTTAGTTTGCCGCGATTGCGGAGGACGCGTCGGGGGGTGGTTGCTTTGGCGAGCCCCCGAGTGCCAAGTTAGTTTGCCGCGATTGCGGAGGACGCGTCGGGGGGGTGGCTGCTTTGGCGAGCCCCCGAGTGCCAAGTTAGTTTTCCGCGATTGCGGAGCGTCGGGGGGTGGCTGCTTTGGCGAGCCCCCGAGTGCCAAGTTAGTTTGCCGCGATTGCGGAGGACGCGTCGGGGGGTGGATGCTTTGGCGAGCCCCCGAGTGCCAAGTTAGTTTGCCGCGATTGCGGAGGACGCGTCGGGGGTGGCTGCTTTGGCGAGCCCCCGAGTGCCAAGTTAGTTTGCCGCAATTGCGGAGGACGCGTCGGGGCGTGGCTTCTTTGGCGAGCCCCCGAGTGCCGAGTAATTTTGCGGAAAAATATTTATGAAATATCTTCCCTGATGTTCCTTTACAAATATGAAGAGGGTAGGTTCCTTTTAGAGCGATGATGTAGTGGCTCGAAGGGCCAGGTAGCTTTGTCTCCCAGTTCTGGGTTTCTTCGGGCGATGTTCTTTCCTTCTACGGGAGCGCTTCTTCCGCGAGTCCCGTGGTTCTGCTGTCTTGGTGGGTTACGAATGCTTCTGCTATCTTGTGGAATTCTTTGTCGCAGCGGTCGGATCTGACGAAACTGCCGCTGATTGTGATGACCCCGTTTGGGCCTGGCATCTTTAGCTTGAGGTAGGCGTAGTGGGGTACGGCCATGAAGCGAGCGAAAGATGGCCGCCCGAGGATTGCGTGGTATTGCGACTTCCAATCGACCACTTCGAAGTCAAGTGTTTCCTTGCGGAAGTTCATCGCGTTCCCGAAGACTACCTCCAGGCTTATCCTCCCGATGGGGTAGACTGCTCTTCCCGGTACGATCCCGTGGAAGGTTGTGCCCGAGGATTTGAGTGCGTTGTTTTGGATGAGCATGTCGTCGAGTGTTCGGGTGAAGATGATGTTGATCCCGCTGCCGCCATCCATGAATACTCGCGACATGTCGTAATTTCCGATTCTGGCCTCGAGTACCAGCGCGGCGTGCCCTGGTTGGGGGACGACTGGTGGGTGGTCGTCCCGGGATAAGGAGATTTCTGTCTCCGACCCGCGCAGGTACTCTGGGACGGCCGGGTGTGCGGAGGTTGCCAGGAAGACTTGTCTGGTGACTTGTTTCTGCTGCCTGTTGGAAGGTCTGCCTTCTTGTATCATGTAGATCCTCCCATGGGCTTCTGGGTATTGGTTTTCTTCTTCTGGCGTCCTTTGTCATTCCTGGATGGCGGCCACCTGTCTTGTTGGCAGGGGGCTGGTGGTGCACCGTGGGCGACTGGCCCAACTGCTACGCTAGCGAGTGGTCGTGTTGCTGCGACCGAGGAGCGGCTTTTCTCTTCGGCCAACTCGTTGAAGCTTCGACAGTTCCTGAGGGTGTGGGATGATTTGATCTCTCCTCGCTCGTTTCTGAATCCGTGTAGAGAGCACGGTCCATCGAGTTGTTCTTTGGCGGAGCGGAATGTGCGTGTGCCGTCGTGTGGCTGTCTTGTCCTCCATTCTCGTCTTTGATCCTGGGGCTCGTCTTCTGGGTTGTCTCGGCGCTGTGGTCTGTTGTCATCACGGTGCCTGCCGTTCCGGTCGTCCGAGAAACCGGCGGCGACCATGTCAGGTCCTCTGTCGTTGTAGAAGTTCCGTCTGGGTCGCTTCCTTCTTCTGTCGTCTCCTCTTTCTCTGTTGTAGTCGTAGTCGTATTCTAATCGTGCGTTGTGGGTTTCTGTTTCGTTACGAACGGAGTCTTCTCCGTCTGCCCAGCTGTTGGCTAGTTCTAGTAGCCGTGCGAGTGTTCGGACTTTCATCTGTCCGAGCTGCTCTTTGAATTCAACGTGCTGAAGACCTCGCCTGAATGTGTCGATTGCACTTTCGTCCGAGATGTCTTCCGCTGAGTTCTTGAGTATCGTCAATCGCTGGATGTATGCTCGCAGGGCCTCCCTTGTTCCTTGTTTGCATGCCCGCAGCTCCTCGAGTGAGGCTGGTCGCTTGTATGTTGATTTGAAGTTTTCTATGAAGGCTCCTCGGAACTGGCTCCAGGAGCTGATGGATCTGCGCCGAAGATTTTTCAGCCAGTGTCGAGCGGAGCTCTCGAGCACGAGTTGTACGTACTGCATCGCCGTGACATTGGTCCCTCTTTGAAATTTGACTGTTGTTAGGTAGTCGTCGAGCCAAGCCTCCGGCTCCTCGAGTCCGTTGTACTTTGGAGTCGTGGAGTTCAGTTTGAACCCGTTGGGCATGCGAGGCTCACGTATGGCACGTGTGAAGCAGAGTGCTCCACATGGCTCAATTTCCTCGTCGGAAGTCTCTTCCTCTGAGTACTCCTTGCGTGTTGCACATCTTCGCCTGCTGCGGTTGACTTTGTTCTGCGTGATGTCGTCCCGCGCGTCTCGTCGAGTGTTGCGGCGTCTTCCGTTGTCGTCGTTGTCGCGTTTCTTGTGCTTGTCGGAGCGCCTGCGTCTGTCGTCGTTACTGTCGTTGTCGTCGTCGTCGTCGTCTGGCGAACTAGGGTCCATGTCCGGTGTCCGCTCGCGATTCTGCCGCTTTGCATTGGATTTTTTAGGTACCGAGGCGTCAATAGCGTCCTTCATTATCTGCAGAGCTATGGAAGTGTAGAGATCCGTTTTGCCCTTTCTGCTTTTCTGGGCACGGGACAGGTAGTCTTGGGCGCTTATGAGCGCTTCCTCCGGAGTGAGAGGCTCCTCTTCGTCGTCGTCTTCCTCTGACCTGAAGTCGTCTTCCAGTTTCCGCACTACTCTTGCCCTTTCTGTCTTCCGCAGGTTGTTGAGTTTCGACCTATTGCGGATGGGGGAGTCGTGAATTAGCGAGTCGCTTCTGGGAGATTGTCTGTGGCTACTTTCCCTTTCGGGTTCTGCTATGGCTTGCTTCTCCATGGCTAGGCGCCACTATCTCGTCTGCTTTGTTAGTTCTCCCGCTAGCTTGTTGTATGCCCGTAGCTCGTCTCTTGTGGCGTCTGATGGTAGTAACCCACCGCGGGCGACTGCTTCTTTTACCATTTCCATCGATTCCTTGGACAAGTATATTTTTTCTTTGGATGATTTGCCCGCCACTGCCACCGGGGTTTGCTGCCTGCTTCGCGATGGCTGGCTGCCCTGGCCAGGTGCTTGCTGTTTGTTGCTTGGCAGCTGACTGCTTTTTTGATTGCTTGGTCCTTGCTCCACCGGGACTTTCTTTGGTATGGTCCCCGGTTCTCCTAGCTGTACGAACATCTGACTGGTCTTGCCAGGGCCAGCCGCCCTGTTGGTGGTTGGGGTGTCTTGCCGAGTGTCTGGGTCATCGGCTCGCCCGTTGTTACCTGGCATTGATGTGCCGACTTCTGCCATGAATACTTGCGATGGTGCCCTTGCAGTTTCCTTGCCGATGCGTGCGATCGTGCTTCTCCATGCTGGGGCTTCACCTAAGAGGTTGCGAGTAGCGTGGAGCCATGAGTTGGGTGCGTAGCTACAACCGCCAAATAGATCGTCCGTGCGGGCGGCGTCTGCTATGGTCGTTGTTGTAGATGTTGCCGTGGGTGCACGGGTGTCGTCGACGAGGCGGAGGGTGCCCCAGTGGTTGATGTAGATCTGGTACTCTCCGAAGATCAGATTGATGCCGGAGCGTAGATCGGTGAAGACTGGTTTGAGGGCTGGGAGGTGGGTCTTGAATCCGAGGAACTCGAACAGGTTGGATCTTGCCGGAGCCGCCGAGTCGATGAGCGCTGGTGATGATGAGGCCGCCGAGATCGCGTTCCCAACCTGCGCAGTTCCCACAGACGGCGCCAATTGACGGGGATCAACCCCGGTGAATCCCATGGTCAGGGACCCTGGGTTAGTCATGAGAGGCACAGGTTGGACGATAGCTCGTCGGCAAACAAGGAGGCTCGCTCCTGCTCGATATTATAGATTGGGGAGATGCGATTACAGTGGAGGCCAAGGCTGGAGCGCTCAAGGCTAGGGTTACAAGTAAGATTCGATGTCTTAGGCGTCACCCCTCCTAGCCCTTGTATGCCAGGCTAGGTTTCGGGGAGTCCTTTTACGTGTACAAGTATGATTTCCTAACCCTAGCTTGCTCCGTACGGCAGGTCTTCGCACCTTCCTTGCGAGTTGCAGACTCCTACGTCGGTACCAACTAGTGGGCTGAGGCCGTATCTTCATGGGCCTTCTGCCTTCATGGACACCAGGTAGGCTCATCCGTAGGAGTCGTGGGGTCACCCCCTCGTCACTCCTCGACTCCCCTGCGAGGAAGAAAAACCTGGAACCATACAGTTTAATAATAATAATTTGTAGTGGTAAGATCTAGCTTCAGCATAAAGCGTCCTGTTACCGTGGACACGGCTATTCGAATAGATTAATCTTCCCTGCAGGGGTGCACTTGTGTTACACTACACGCACGGATCTCCAGGGTGGCGGGAACCTTGTCAGGGAACGCTCCACCGAGGCTATCCGACACTTCATAGCCCATCTTTCAAACTCAACAGAGAGGTCATCCGCCGGACTATATCCTATGTACGCGGGGCTTTGGACCCTAACCCCGACGTACTCCTGCACGGTGCGAGGCTGTCCGGTGAAGTTAAAGCAAATACAAATAAGACACCACCGCGCGAGAAAATAAGACAACACCACTTCCCGGCGCAGGCCGCGGTACTGGTGACGTCTGGAGAGTCCTCGGACGACACTACGAAGCAGAGGAGCCCATAACTCGTAATTCCCATGGGTAGGTAGTGCGTACATGGCATATAGCCAACTCAAGACATTCACTGAACCATTTAGCATTTTAATTAACCTGCGTGACAACCGTTATAGTTGCCTCGACTTAACTGACCCGCGGACAACGACAGCAGCCACGACCACCAGTACATCGGCGCCTGCCCTGTCGTCCCACCAAGTCGCTGCGGTTACCAACAAGGTGAACCGTCTCCTTACCTTGTCTCGCGTGTGCTCCTGGAGGAGCTCGACTTTCGTAGTTTGGTAACTCACGCGGCCAACGATCAGGGGCCAAGCACACCGGTACACTGGTCGTACCCTCCCTGTCGTCCCGTCGCAATACCTCTCACGGGCACCGTTGGGTCGCCCGACTTCTTACCTGAAGGACAACCGTGGCTCAGGTACCTAGAGCGGCTTTACAGAGTCAGCAACGAGTGGAGTACGAGGATCACTACTCGATAGCTCACACTTGATGGTGGCTCGGCAGAGCCGAGGTAGGGGACCTAAGGCGGTGTCTGCAATGTACCGTACTTGTAGCAGTTGTAATATATCGTTCCCGCGATCACTCCCAGAGTGATCACGGCCCACTATTCTAAACCTAACTAACAATGCGCAAGGTTTACTGCTGAATAATGTATAAGTAATAATAGGCAGCATAGGATTAAAGGAAGGTACATCAAGGGGCCACAATGACAGGCTATGCAATTGAATAGGATTGTAATCATAGCAGCAGCAGTAATGCCTAGTGCAAGAAAAGTACGGAAAGATAGGCGATATCTGGGGAAGAGAATGGCTCTGCTTGCCTGGAAGCTCGACGGTAGGGGTAGAGTCATCGACGTAGTAGTCGTACTCAGCGGCGGTGTAGTCGGCGGCAGCAGCGGGGTCTACCGGAGAATAAAAGGGGGGAAGAAACAGTAAATATAAAGCAAACATAGCAATACAAATACAAGACATGGCAAACGCAGTGTTGGCGGTGTTCTAACGCAGTACGATGCATTAAGCTCGGAGCGGGAATTCATCCGGGGATGAACTGCCAGCTCCGGGTGATTACCAGACAGGGTGTCCGGAGGGGGAAATATCATGCTGGAGGTGTCGTGGACATCCGACACACGTGTGGGTGGTATATCCGGGTTAGTTGATCTATTCCGAATAACTTTCGTGTTCGGAATAAATTCATCCGGGTACTTTATCGGTATCGGGCAATCATCGAACAAACGCTGCCGGAGGGGGACGGTTCGATGTTTGGTACGTTAGAGGGGGGTGGTGGGTGTACGGGTAGCGTATCCGTATTCGTTACATTTTTCTGATCAACTTTGATGTATAAAGTTTTTCCATCAGAGTTACGGATTAAAAGATATTAATTTATTAAGTTTAAATCAATATAAAAGCATTTTCTAGATTTTCTTTTAATATTTAAATGCAATATTATCCATAAGGGGTTGACTGATCAAACAGACCAGTGGTTCCTATCTGTCATAGACACAGCCCGAATAAATTCATTTTATTTATTCAGATAATAAAGGGGGGCCCACATGTCATACACTGTATATGTACATAAATCTTTTTATTGAATTACTCTAGCAGTGGGCCCCAACTGTCATAGACAGTGACACATTTAATTTATCTAATTAACCCAGGGGGGTTAATATAAGTACTCGGCCCACCTGTAAGCCTAACAAGACATTAAACTTAATAGTTTTAATTAACTTAATCTAACTGGCCTTGGGCCCACTGTCATTGGGTGATTAGCACTCACACACACACACAAAAAAAACCGCTAAACTTCTACGTGTGTGTGTGCACGCACAGTCGCCGGCGCCGAGGCCCTAGTGGCCATCTCCGGTGAGAGGGGGAAAGGCGCGATGGGGGGGTGCCGCGCGCGGCGAGGGGGCGCGCATGGGCGGAACGAGGCACATGGGGTCGCGACCAAGCCAGGCCACACATTAGCAATGGTGGCGAGCACCACGGGAGCTCGAGCTCCCGTCATGGCGGCCCGGGCGGAGGACGGCCCTACGGCGACCAAAACGTAGGGGAAGGAGGGGGTAAGCAGCGCAAGCTCACCAGAGACCTCAGGGCGGGTTCGAGGAGGCCGGAGGGGGTCGGGGTGGCGCGAATCAGGGCGGCGGTCATCGGTGGCCGCGGCAGAGAGGAAGAAGGGGGTGGCGAGCTCGGGGCATCCACGACTCAATTCCTAGCGGCAGGTGACGAAGTCGAGGTCCACGGGGCGGCCAGACAAGGCGTCGCGGCCGGTGGAGCTCTCCGGCCACGCGGCTCACGGTGGCGTGTCGGCGACCGCACGCGGGCCAACGAGGCAGAGAAAAAGGGGCGAGTGTGGAGGGGGCAGAGGAGTCGAGGGGGGGGAAGATGGGGGCTCGATCTTATCGCCAGGGAGGGGGAGTAGGTGAGGCAGGTAAGGGGGGTCGGCCGTGCAGTGGCCATGGCGCCCTGCTCCTGTGCGTGTACGGGGTGGGGGGCAGGTGAAGGGGAAGAAGGAGAGAGAGAGGGAGCGAGGGGCTGGGCCCAGGGTGCGCCTCGCCCCAGGCGGGTTTTAGTCTTTTTTTTATTTTCTTAGTTTTTTTTATTTTCTGTTTTATTATTTCTGGGTATCAAATGTTTTTAGAAAAATGCGGCAACAGTCCCAATAATTGTGTTAAACCGTAAAGTGATGCCACAATAAGTTTGGGCATTAATTAAATTCATTTGAATATTGTTATTTATTTTAAAAGGCTTTTTGGTATTGTTTTGTTACTATTATCATTTAATTGCATTATTTAAATAACTTAATAAATTCACATTCCAATATTTATAAGACTTACTGATTTTTAGGCATTTAATAAAATTGGTTTCACAATTTTTAGTGCATTTAAAATTTTTACTTGTTTATTATAATTAACATGGCAACTAATAAATTCCAAAGCTATTGTTTTCATTTCCCAATATTACCAAACAACTTTAATTAAAATAACACTTGCTATGATAACCATGGCCTAATGATTGATAGGCAATTTTATTATAAGGTTCCATCATTAAGGTCCAACTATAGTTTTCATTTTTATTTTAATGTATAAAACAATTGGATAACCCCACACCATTGGATTCATAATTATCATTAACTTGTGATTATTCAAATGGCTAGGAGTTAACTTGGTTTAATTTTTTGCATGATGGTTATCGATCACCCATAAATTCTTGGAGCAATTCAATAGTCCACACAAATTTAAAAAATTTATCAGGGTTGAAATTTAACAGAGCTATGATCAAAGGTGATCATGGTTTGGTCATCAACAATAATGATCACTAACAGTGGATCACTGTAGTGATTACTGTACTGGATCTGAGGGTGTTACACCACTCTTCAAGATAGGGGAGTTGCACACTATCTTTTATCTTTGCTTTTTAGTCTTGTTAGTTTACCTTTCAGTTTTTGCTTTAGTTTCTTTTATCAAAAATTAAAAAAAAAGTTATCTTGCTTGCTGCTGCTATGGGTTCCTCTGAGAACACCAAGTTGTGTGACTTCACTAGTCACAACAACAGTGACTTTATCTGCACTCCTATTGTTGCACCTGCTACTTCAGCACCTTCTTATGAGATTAAACCTGCTTTGTTGAACCTTGTTATGGAAGATCAATTCTCTTGTGCTAGAGATTATGCTGCTTTGCATTTAAATAATTTTATTGAGCTTTGTGATATGCAAAAGTACAAAGACGTAGATGGTGATATTGTTAAGCTTAAGCTTTTCCCTTTCTCCTTGAGGGATCAAGCTAAAATCTGGTTTCAATCCTTGCCTAAGAATAGCATAGATTCTTGGGATAAGTGCAAGGATGCTTTTATTGGGAAGTACTATCCCCCTGCTAAAATTATCCAGTTGAGGAGCTTTATTATGAATTTTAAACAATTGGATAATGAACACGTTGCCCAAGCTTGGGAACGCATGAAATCTCTTGTTAAGAATTTCCCTACGCATGGTTTGACTACTTGGATGGTTATCCTGACTTTTTATGCAGGCTTGAACTTTACCTCGCGGAACCTGCTAGATTCGGCCGCGGGAGGAACCTTTATGTCAACTACACTTGGTGCTGCCACAAATCTTCTCGATGAGATGATGACCAATTATTCCCAATGGCACACCGAAAGAGCTCCAACTGGTAGGAAGGTAAACTCTGTCGAGGAGATCTCCTCCCTAAATGAAAAAGTTGACTTAATTATGTCTCTACTTACCAAGCAATCTTCTGTTGATCCTCAAAATGTTCCTTTAAATTCTTTGATTGCTCAGGATCAAGTAGATGTGAACTTTATCTCTAGAAACAACTTCAACAACAATTCTTATAGGAGTAACTTTGGTAGCAATCCTAGACCGTTCCCCTCCAACAACTATGGGAACAACAACACTTATCCTAGCACCAAAAACTCCACTTCTGAATTAGATAGTATGCTTAAAGACTTTATCACTACCCAAAAAGCCTTCAACAAGAGTGTAGAGGAAAAACTAGACAAACTAGATACCCTCTCGTCGAAGGTAGAAAATCTAGCCCACGAAGTAGAATTGCTTAAAATTAGAACTTCTCCCCTTGAGGAGAGGAAGGTCACTCCTATGAATGCTATCCAATTGCAAATTAATGAAAACATTAGGATGATGGATAAACTTAAAGAGAGATGGGCTAGAGAAAAGGAGGAAGAGGATAGAATTAAGAGCCTTCCTACACACCATACTGTTGCTACTATCCAAGTGGTTGAGGATATCCAAACTCTTAGCACCCAATGCACCCCTAGTCCCATAGGACCTATTAATGGTGATGCTATGACCTCAACCGTAGAAGAAGAAACTCCTATGACTATAGAAGCTACCAAACAAGTGAGCCTAAAGGTCACCACTACCACTTTACTTGATAGTAGTGACCTTGATTTTGATAATTGCACCCTTCCTGAAGTTATTGGTTTCCTTCACAAGATGTCTAGAGATCCCCACACTAGCACACTTAATCTTGCCTTCACGGAGCATATCACTAATGCGCTCATCAAAGATAGGGAGGAGAAGCTTAGGCTAGAAGCCTCCATACCTAGAAAGCTAGAAGATGGTTGGGATCCTATGATTAAAATTAAGTTGAATAATTTTTCTTGCTATGCTTTATGTGATGTTGGAGCTAGTACCTCTGTTATGCCCAAAAGAATGTATGATATGTTTGAATTGAAACCTTTTGATGCTTGTTCTTTTGGTGTTCGTCTTGTCGATTCTTCCGTAAAGAAACCTTTGGGGAAGATCGATGATGTTCTTATCATTGTCAATGACAATTATGTTCCCGTTGATTTTACTATTACGGACATTGAATGTGAACCTTCTTGTCCAATTATTTTGGGACGTCCTTTTCTTCGCATTGTGGGTGCTGTTATTGATATGAAAGAAGGGATTATAAAATTCCAATTCCCTCTCAAGAAAGGGATGGAACACTTCCCTAGGAAAAATATTAAGTTGCCTTTTGAGTCCGTCACACGGGCTAGTTATTTTCTTGAAAAGACTTGATCTATTTGCATTAAGCCTAGCTAATGGCTTTAAAGAAGCACTTTCGGGAGGCAGCCCGCAACGAATTTAGGTTTTCCTTTTTCGTTTTTCTTCTGTTTTTAGTGGTCTTGATGATTGTTACTACTGTAGCAACATCATTGTATCTTTACTTTTCAAGCTTTGTGCCCTTTATAGCCTCATACGACAAGGGAAGTGAAAGTTGTGACATGCTGTCCAGAAAACAGATTCCGTCCTCGTGACTAGAAAAATCAGAGAAAAATCCCAGTTCGTATTTTTTAGCTGAATTTTTTACACAGCGTGATCTATACAATTATGAAACTTTTGTATGTTCTGAGTTTTTTTATTTAAGTTGCAGAAGTATCCCTAAAAAATTCTTTACTACCTGCTGGTATGTTTTTCACAGATTCTGTCCTGTTTTGCCTTTTCTTCATTTTGCAAACCTTAAGCTTGCTTTTTCTTTGAAAAAACTTTTTGGAAATCTTGAGAAACAGTAGCTCTTCAAGATTATCTTTATTTCCAATAGAGAAAAATTATTTTATTATAGGTACTAACCTCGCTAATCAGATTATGATGAGTTATGTATGAAGGGAGTTTTCAAGTGTGCGAGGTAAGATGATGAAAGAAGATTAAGAAGTGTCAAGCGTTCAAGCTTGGGGATGCCCCCATGCATCCCCAAGAAATATTCAAGGAGACTCAAGCGTCTAAGCTTGGGGATGCCCCCGTGCATCCCCTTCTCCATCGACAATTATCATTTCGTCTCTCGTTTCACTATATTTTTATCACTTCATGCGTTATGTGCTATGCTTGGAGCGTCTCGCTCTTAGGTTTTGTTTTTAGTTTTCTTTAGTTTTTCTTGCTGTTCATAACAAGTTAGAACCCAGCTTTCTTTGTGTGGGAGAGAAACATGCTCCACTTCCAAAATTTAGAACACAACATAGGACTTTTCATGCTTATCTTTGCTGTGTTTGTTCTTTATCTTTTTCGTAGCTGCTGTCATGTTTTGCTCTTAGTTTTCATGCTTATCTTTTCAAAGAGATTTTGTTTAGTTTGTTGTTGGAACTCTCTTGAGTTTTTATGTTTATCTTGTTTAGAGAGTTTTCCTGTTGCACTGAGTTTTGTGTCTTGACTTGAAGTAGGTAATTGAGGTTGCTATTCTTTTGTAGTAGTAACTTGCAATAGTTTTGAGGTATTGTTTTGAGTAATGTTTGGACTTTTGGTGTCAAGAGCTTTAGCCTATTAGTGATAGATGTCGTATTTTGGGCAATCCGTGTTTATTTTCAAAAACCTACAAATTAGTTGAGAACTCTAGCTACTAGATGGATCACTACTCTTCTGAGGGGTCGAATATTAGAGTACACTCACGTACCATGAGTCGAGGATGCGCAAGGATAACCAAACCCCCATACACTCCTCCTCGGGGTACTTGTCTCTTTGTGAACCTCCTTATTAGACTGAGAGTTACCGATAATAAGTGCATGAGTTCTTCGGACTGATGTGAGTATTCGAAAGTTGACACTTCCACCTTCCCATATTTTGCTAGCCTTTTCTGTGCCGTGTATTGCTTTCTTCTCACTCCGAGAGTTAGTGACCACCTTCGCCGGTACATCCAAACCCTTGGAACGATACGCTCTGTCATCATAAGCCTCCTTATATCCTTCCTCAAAACAGCCACCATACCTACCTATCGAGGCATTTCCATAGCCTTTCCGAGATATATTGCCATGCAACATCCATTTTCTCATGACTTGATCTTCATGTCATACATTCTACTTGCGTGATCGATGAGCCACATGCTAGTTGGGCCTTGCCCTAATCATTGCTACATGACACGCTAGTATCATTGCATATCCTGCTACACTGGCAGAGGTATACATTTGCATACATCATGATAGTTACATCTTCTTTATGATTTGAGTACCTTGTAAAGTGTGAAAGATCTTCTATACTTCTTGTAATATATAGAGTGTTGCCCCTAAAGTGAGGAAAAGATCCCAAAGTGGACAAAATCAAAAGATCCCAAAGAGGACAAAATCAAAAGATCCCAAAGAGGACAAATGAGAGAGAAATAGAAAGAGCCATTGAGGCCACCAAAAATACAAAAAAATAGAAAAAGCGAAAAAAGAAATAAAAAGAGAGAAGGGGGCACACTACTATTCCTTTTGAGAGATCCACACTCGTACTCCCTCTTATATCTTGTACTCCATAGAAATTATCATTCATGCATATAGCTATGTGGGGACCTTCACACTATAGAACTTGGCTTGTATATTCCAATGATGAGCCTCCTCGAATGAGCTCTAGGTCTTCTTGAGCAAGCAAGTTGGATGCACCCCCAGTAGTTCCATTGGAGATCTTACCTTAGCTCATATGTGCATCCGTTGCATGGCAATCCCTACTCCTCACATCATATCTATCATTTGTCTTTCTCTCGCCTATGATTGTCCTCATTGATGTAAGCCTTTCACGCCTTTTTGTCTTCCTCCTCCACCTTATTCTCTCTTTGCCATCCTAAGTGTCAACTTTCTTGCTTACGCTCATCCATTGCATGAGTGCTCAAAATGTCGAAAAAGAGTGGATCATTTTGACTTGTACCGTGCTAGTGGTCTGGGGATGAGTCAAGATAAGATTCCAAAGAAGACCAAGTGTGACACTTTAGTAGATTGAGTTCTCAACAATAAAAATACTTTTTATTGTATACCCCTACCCCCTTTCTTGCACGCAAACACCATTTGGAGACATTCGAGTCACGGACAGCGAGAGCTCTTGCACCTTTATGTTCTTATGTTGCTTGTTTCAATGCTAAATATAGACTCTTGCCTGTTATTGTAACACCCTCAGAATCAGTAACAGTAATCACTACAGTGATTCCACTGTTAGTGATCATTACTGTTGATGATCAATCCATGATCACCTTTGATCATAGCTCTGTCAATTTACAACCCTGATAAAATTTTCAGATTGTGTAAACTATAAAACTTTGTACCAAGAATTGTGGATGCATGTCAATCCACTTGATCATGGTTAAAACCAATCAACCTTATTCATTTGCAGCATCCCAAGTCAATATTGATTAGAGAACCCTTAGTGGGGATTTATTGAATTGCCCCTAGGGTATTAATATAAAAGCAAAGTGGAAATTAAAAGTAAACCCGAAATGATGCAACCACTTTTATTATTTAATAGCATATGATCAGTAGGCCTTGTTAATATAGCAATGCATATTTTATTAAAGTGATTAATGGTGTTACGAAATAAAACAATAGTTTAGAAATTATTAAATGGCCATGTTAATTTTAATAAACATGTAGGAATTTTAAATAAACTAAAAAATTGTGAATGCAATTTTGAAAAATGCCTAAATATTGTGCATGTGTCACATGTGTACAAAGTCCAAGTGCTAGCCAAAGAAATGAAAATACAAAAGAAAAACATAACAAAACAAAAACAAGAATGGGGCAACCTCCCCTGTTCACCTAGCCAGACATATACACACACAACACACACACACCACACACGCAGACACACAGCACCCACACACCATGGCCATGGCTGGCCATGGCCCTGCCCATGTCCTCCTCGTCGATCCCGCAGCCGCTTGCCACCCCGCGCCGTCCGCGAGGAACGAAGGGACCACCGCAGCCTCCTCTTCCTCTCCACCAAGCCCCTCGAGCCGGGGCGCAGTCAAGCGTCGGGATCGATCTGTTTCCCCGTCGGCCACCGCGCGCCTCCTCGCCGTCGTTCCGCTCCACCGCGAGCTCTTCGACCTCCCTGACCTCGCCTACGTGCTCCACTGTAAGCGCCACCCCCATTCCCCTCTTCTACCTCGCTGTTTCCTCGCGCCGTTGACGTCGTCCATGGCCGTGTCCCTTCGCTCGTCGTGGCTGACTGCAGCTGCTGCTGCGTGCGTACTGTCGCTGCCCGTGGCTGCTCCTAGTCGTGGTCGTCGGAGTTCCCTGCTCCCGTGCATACGCGTCGTGGCCGCACCAGGCAGCAACCTGTATGTTTTGCTCTCCAGGATGCACTCCTCGTGACACAAGCTCCGCAGGTTGCCGGCTGTAGAAAGCTATGTCCATTTGCTTCCATCGATTGGCAACAATCCTGCATACACAAAGCTAGTTAATTTTGTTTCGGTTGATTAGCAATATATGTCGTATACATAGCTAATATGTACTGATAGCTTAGCAACACACACGTGCACGGCTAGCTAATCAACGAGTAGCCGGCCAGCGTACTAATTGCACCTGGAGCTGCTGCCTGTCATGGTTGCTGTATCCGCTGCTCCGCTGAATATAGCTGCAGCTGCGGCTGCTGTTGTTCTGCTGCCATTGCTTTACTGAAGTTTTGTTGCTGCTGTTGATTGTGCCACTTTGTACAGCAATAAATAAATAGCCAAACAAAGTCTAAAGTGAATAAAAATAATATGGGTAGTTAGTACACTTAGCAAGCTTCACTTTGTTCCATTGGACCAATTTCAAATGATGCACCGATTAATTTGTAGAAAAATAGAAAATATGAAAAAATCTATGATGAGCTAGTAGAGTTAAGCTTGATGCCATATGTGCAAATAAAATGATTTGAGTTCGCAGATAACTTCCTAAGTTTCTGGGTTTTGCAAACAGGTCCTCT
This sequence comes from Bromus sterilis, assembly GCA_950022295.1. NCBI lineage: Eukaryota > Viridiplantae > Streptophyta > Magnoliopsida > Poales > Poaceae > Bromus > Bromus sterilis. The sequence continues at coordinate 37,144,193 of OX465595.1, read as the reverse complement.
ACCATTAATTAGAATTTAGATTAAATAAATCTGCTCAATAAATAGCCTATGACATGTGGGTCCCCTCTACTATTTAAATACATAAATAATTTATTTAGCTACAGTCAATGACAGCAGGGTCCCACCTATCAGTTGACATGTTCAAACATCCCTGCTGCTCTGGATAATGTTGCTTTTATTATTAAAACAAATTCAGAAAATGCTATAAATTGAATAAAACTATATAAATCAATATCTTTTAAACCGTAACTCCGATGAAAATATTTTATACATCAAAATTGATCAAAAAAATATAACGAGTACGGATACGCTACCCATGCCCCCACCGCACCTCTCTAATATACCGAACATGGAACATTTCCCCTTCGGTTCATCTGTTTGTCAGACGATCGGAGCCGGTAAACCTTTTCGGATGGAAATGCTTTGTATACGATAGTTGTTCAGAATGGATCCACGATCACGGATATACTATCCACTTGTCTGTCAGTTGTCTCCAACACTGCAGACATGGTACCTTCCCCCTCCGGATCATCTGTCCGGTAATCAACCGGTACTGATGAGTCATCACCGGATAAATTCCTGCTCCGATCAAATCACCGAACACTGCGTTAGAGCCCCGTTGCTTTGTATCTTCTATGTCATGCATTTGTATTGCTATTATTGCTATGTATTTATTTTTTCTCCCCCCTTTATTCTCCGATAGACCCCGTTGCTGCCGTCGATGACACCACCGAGTACGACTACTTCGTCGACGATCGTACCGCTACTACCGAGCTTACAGGCAAGCAGAGCCATTCTCTTCCCCAGATATCGCCTACCTTTCCGTACTTTCTTGCAGTAGGCATTGTTACTGCTGCTGCTACGTTACAATCCTATTCAATTGCATAACCTGATTTTGTCGCCCCTTGATGTACCTTCCTTATCCTATGCTGCCTGCTATATCTATATAATATATTTAGCAGTGAGCCCTGCGCATTGTTAGCTAGGATTAGATAGCGGGCCGTGGCCACTCAGGGGAGTGACGCGGATATAAGAATATATACAACTGCAACAGGTACGGATCAATGCAGACGCCCTAGGGAACCTACAACGGCGAGACTCTGCCGAGTCGCTTCAAGTTTGACTTGCGAGTGGAATGGACTCGTATTTCACTCTCGTCGGCTCAGTAGTGTAGCATCACCGGGATGATACGAGGTTTACATCTTTAGTTCATTCCGCTGATGTCTCTGTCAAACCTCTTTAAGTGTGCCATCGAGGGTGATTCCTCCTGGTTTCACTTAATGGTAGGCACTCGAATCAACTGGTGTCCTTAAAGGTAAGAGTCGGGCGACCCAACGGTGCCCGTGAGCGGTATATTGTCGGGAGCGACAGGGAGGGTACGACCGACGTTACTGGCGTGCTTGGCCCCTGCTCGTATCTCGCGAGAGTTACCAAACCAAGAAAAAGTCGAGCTCTACCAAGAGCACACGCGAGACAAGGTAAGGAGACGGTTCACCTTGTTGGTAACCGCAGTGACTTGGTGGGACGACAGGGCAGGCACCGATGTACTGGTGGTCCTGACTGCTGTCGTTGACCGCGGGTCGGTTAAATCGAGGCAACGATAACGGTTGTCACGCAGGTTAATTAAAATGCTAAATGGTTCGGCGGATGTCTTGAGTAGCCTTTTGGCTTGTACGCACTACCTACACGTGGGATAAGGAGTGTGGGCTCCCCTGCATCGTAGTCTCGTTCGAGGGTCTTCAGACGTCAGCAGTACCGCGGGCTGATTGCCGGGAAGTGGTGTTGTCTTCTCTTTGCTGCAGAAGGTGTGTTTGTATTTGCTTTGATTTTGCTTCACCGGCCAGTCACGCACCGTGCAAGAGTACGTTCGGGTTAGGGTACAAAGCCCGGCGTACATAGGATATAGTCCGGCGGATGACCTCTCTGTTGATTGCCGAAGGATGGGCTACTTTGTGTCGGATAGCTTTGGTGGAGCGTTCCCTAACAAGGTTCCCGCCACCCTGGAGATCCGAGCGTCGTAGAGTCACGCCAGTGCACCCCTGCAGGGAAGTTTAATCTATTCGAATAGCCGTGTCCACGGTAACAGGACGCTTTATGCTGAAGCTGGATCTTACCACTAGAAACTATTACTATTAAACTGTATGGTTCCGGGTCTTCTTCCTCGCAGGGAGTCGAGGAGGGGAACTCGGAGGCATTATTATCATTACAACTTATATTATTCAATGTTGCAGCAACTTCTGCTTCATTGTTACTTTATTGTTTTATATAAACTGTTGGCTGTCTCTCTTCTCATGCTGCAAGACATCGTCAGAAGATGCTAGTCTTCGATAGGCCTAGCTTCTTACCCTTATTCTGATTTCTATCTTGCAGTACACTATATACAGCCTCCCCTTTCCGTTGATACAAATGCATAATGCTTAGTAGCGGACGTAAGACTCGCGGGTATACTAGATACTCACCTGCTTTATTTCTGATACTGTTTTGCCTGATCGGCCGCTGCAGTCGACGTTGGAGCCCAGGAGCCGGAGTTCCCGATGCCGACCACCACAACATGAAGATCCCCGATGACCAAGACCAGGAGTAGTTTGGAGGTTCCCAGGCAGGAGGCCTCGCCTTTTCGATCGAGGTTGATTTTGTGCTAGACTTCTTAAGGCAACCTTGTACCCTTGTGTCTGTACTCAGATACGTTTGCTTCCCCTGACTTTGTGTTCTCGAGCTGTTGTATTCGAGCCCTCGTGGCCCCTGGCTTGTACTAAACAGCTTGTATTATTTTATTTGTAGAGTTGTGTTGTGATATCTCACCGTGAGTCCCTGATCTCGATCGTGTACCTTGCGTGTATGATTACTGTACACGGATTGATTTTGGGGGCGTCACAGTTATGACTTGAATTGAATTACATGCCTTGATTGCTTTACTTAAAAGTTCTTATAGGGTTGTTGATACGGTGAGGATAGTTCTCTCACTCCTCGTTGGTTACCCCAAGTGCAAGGTGAGATGTAGCGTAGCAGCAAATTTCCCTTAGCGAAGATGCTAAGGTTGAGTATCGAACCAGTAGGACTCACAGAGATACAAGTAGGTGTCATGGCGCTTGACGTGGACCTGCACACAACAACAAATAACTTTTCTCCCAAAGAGTACAGAGGAGTTGTCAATTCCTCCGGCCTTGTTGTTTACAAAGGATCAACGCAAGAGATAAAAGTGGAACTGGAAGTAAAGACTGAAAGTAAATTGAGGGTGTGAACAATAATGTGAAGATGGATCGGGGTCCCGTGATTTTCACTAGTGATGTCTCTCTCCCAAAAGACGATAAAAGTTCTAGCGAGGTAAACAAATCACAGCTGGGCAATCGACAGAATTATGAAGGCACCGCAATGCTAACTATGCTGGAAAGAAAGGAAGGGCTCAAAAGCAATGGGCAGTACGCCAAGGTAAGTAGACCGAAATCCAACTGCGTCTGCTACGAATCATCCACCTTGAGATATCTATCCAGAACATCTCGCTGGTATTAAGTTGTGAATCCCACCCAAAGTGTAAACTCAAAGCAACAGACAACTGCATTAAAAGAACTTTGCGTAAAGTAAACAATCCTTGAACCCGCGGATACAAGCACCGTTGTTTTATCCATGGTGTCAACAGCACATCCCCTAGTCTCATGTTTCTGTCACTCAAGCTATACATCAGGGGGCTAAACCCACAATCAAGCATAACGCTCCCTCTTGGAGTTGCAAGAAAACTACTTGGCCAAAGCAAAATACTGCAACGGAGAACATGCAAGAATTTACTCAAGAACAAAATATAAAAGAGAAGAACCAAATATATTACTCATCACAATCTGAACATAGTCTCATAATCCATCAGATCCCAGCAAACTCAGCATAGCAACAGAAGAAATTACAAAAGCGCCTCGATCATGTGAGGCGGCTCACGAGGTCTCGAAAGTGGAAGCAAAAAGAGGGGAGAGGAACATCACATAGCTACTGGTCACGGACCCATGGTCCACGGGGGACTACTCACGGCACATCCGGGAGGCGTCCATGGCTTTGGATGGTCTCCCGGAGGGGGTTCCTCCTCCCGGCAGGGTGCCGGGGCAGCTTCTCCAGGCTGCCCCGATCTTGAAACGGCGGCGGCGGCGGTACATAGGCGAGTTCGCGGAAAAGAGATTGATATTAGGGGTTTCCACCCCGAGGGCTAAATATAGGCGAAGGGGGCATCGAGGGGACCCACAGGGTAGCCAGGAGGCCCCCTGGCGCGGCCTAGGGTGGGGCCGCGCCAGGGACCCTTCTGGAGTCCCTGTGGTGGCCCCCTCCGTTGACTTGGTGATTCCGGAAGCTTCCGGGTTGCTGATTTTTTATTTGATTTTTCACGATTTTTTGGAGCACTTTTAATGGACGGAAAACCTAAAATACAAAAACAACAGAAAACAACAACTGGCAGCTGGGTGCACTGGGTTAATAGATTAGTCCAAATATGCTCAAAAGTGTATGAAAGTTCAAGCAAATCATGGCAAAGTCACACAAAACATGCATGGAGCAAGCAGAAATTATAGATACGTTTGGGACGTATCAACATCCCCAAGCTTAATTCCTGCTCGGCCTCGAGTAGGTAAATGATAACAAGCATAATTTCTGTGGTGACATGCCACACAACCATATAAGGACTTTTAAGTAAAGCAATCAAAGCATGCAATTCAATTCAAGTCTTAACAAGCAAGAGTCTATATTAGCATTGACACAAGCAACAAAAGAACAAAAGGTGCAAGAGCTCTCGCTGTCCGTGACTCGAATGTATCCAGATGGTGTCTGCGTGCAAGAAGGGGACTGGGAAAAAGAGAGAAAAAAAGGTTGTTGAGAACAACTATGTACTAAAGTTTCACACTTGGTCTCCTTTGGATTCTTATCTTGACTCGTCCCCAGACCACTAGCCAGGTACAATTCAAACTGATCCACTCCCTTTCGATATTTTGAGCACTCATGCAATGGATGAGCGTGAGCAAGAAAGTTGACACCTAAAAGGCGAAACAGAAAGAAGGTGGAGGAGGAAGACAAAAAGGTGTGAAAGGCTCACATCAATGAGGACAATCATAGGCGAGAGAAGGCCATATGATAGATATGATGTGAGGAGTAGGGATTGCCATGCAACGGATGCACATGTGAGCTAAAAGCTCTCCAAGTGAACTAGTGGGGGGTGCATCTAACTTGCTTGCTCAGGAAGACCTATAGCTCGTTTGAGGAGGCTCATCATTGGAATATACAAGCCAAGTTCTATAGTGCGAAGGTCCCCACATAGCTATGTGCATGATGATGATCTCTATGGAGTACAAGGGATAGAGGATGAAGTACTAGTGTGGATCTCTCAAAAGGTATAGTAGTGTGCCCCCTTCTCTCTTTTTATTTTTCTTTTTCTCCTTTTTCTATTTTTTTGTGGCCTCAATGGCTCTTTCTATTTAACTCTCATTTGTACTCTTTGGGATCTTTTGATTTTGTCCTCTTTGGGATATTTTCCTCACTTTAGGGGCAACACTCTATATTTTATAAGAATATAGGAGATTTTTCACATTTTACAAAGGTACTCACATAAAGAAGATGTAACTATCATGATGCAAATGTATGCCTCCGCCAGGATAGCAAGATATGCAATGATACTAGCGCGTCATGTAGCAATGATTAGGGCAAGGCCCAACTAGCATGCAGCTCATCGATCAAGCAAGTAGCATGTATGACATGAAAATCAAGTCATGAGAAGGTGGATGTTGCATGGCAAAGTATCTCGTTCCAAGGGCTTGGATGCACCGGCGAAGTATGCGCCAACTCTCAAGGTGAGAAAGGGCAATGCACGGTACCGAAGAGGCTAGAAAAAGTATAGGTGGGTGGAAGTGTGAACTTTCAAATACTCACATTAGTCCGAAGAACTCATGCACTTATTATCGGTAACTATCAATCTAACCAGGAGGTTCACAAAGAGACAGGTACCCCGAGGAGGAGTGTATGGGGGTTTGGTTATCCTTGCGCATCCTCGACTCATGATACGTGAGTGTACTCTAATATTCAAACCCTCCAGAGGTTAGTGATCCATCTAGTAGCTAGAGTTCTCAACAGGGTTTTTGGTTTTTGAAAAACGCACGGATTGCCCAAAATACGACATCTATCACTAATAGGCAAGAGCTCTTGACACCATAAGTTCAAACATTACTCTAATCAATACCTGAAAACTATTGCAATTTACTACTACAAAGAGAATAGCAACTTTAACTACCTACTTTCAGTCAAGACACAGAACTCAGTGCAACAAGAAAACTCTCTAACAAGATAAAACATGCAACCTATAGAAATTTCAACCTAAAACAAAAGAAAAGCTCTAGAAAAACTAAAGTACTACAACTAAACAGAGCAACAGCTATAAAAAGAAAAAGAACAACTCACAGCTAAAAGAATAAGCATGCAAATCCTATGAGGAGTTCTAGTTCAAGCGGAGCGTGTAACTCTCCCACACAAAAGAGTAAGCTGGGGTCTAACTTGTTATGAACAGCAAACAAAGCAAAAACAAACCTAGAAAAGTAAAGAGCGAGACGCTCCAAGCATAGCACATAACGCATGAAGTGATAAAAATATAGTGCAACGAGGGACGAACTGATAATTGTTGATGAAGAAGGGGATGCACGGGGGCATCCCCAAGCTTAGACGCTTGAGTCTCCTTGAATATTTATTGGGGGTGCACATGGGCATCCCCAAGCATGAGCGTTTGACACTCCAAGATCTTCTTTCATCATCTTCCATCGCGCACTTGAAAACTCCCTTCATACATGACTCATTGTAGACTGATTAGAGAGGTTAGTGCCCCTACTAAAATAATTTTTTATCTACTGGAAATAAAGATAACTTTGAATAGCTACTGTTTCTAAAGATTTCCAAAAGGTTTTTGCAAAGAAAAAGCAAGCTTAAGGTTTGCAAAACGAAGAAAAGGCAAAACAGGACAGAATCTGTGAAAAACAGACCAGCAGGTAAAAACGAATATTTTAGTGGTACTTCTGCAACTCAAATTAAAAAACTCAGAACATACGAAAGTTTCGTAATTGTATATAGCATGCTGTGTAAAAATTCAGCTCAAAAATATGAACTGGGAGTTTTCTCTGATTTTTCTAGTCACGAGGACAGAATCTTTTTTCTGGACAGCATGTCACAACTTTCACTTCCCTTGTTGTATGAGGCTATAAAAGGCACAAGGCTTGAAAAGTAAAGATACAATGATGGTGCTACAGTAGTAACAATCATCAAGACCACTAATAACAGAAGAAAAGCAAAAATAAAAACCTAAATTCGTTGCGGGCTGCCTCCCGAAAGCGCTTCTTTAGAGCCATTAGCTAGGCTTAAAGCAGAAGATCAAGTTGTATCCATTGAACCATCATCACGATCATCAAAAGATCTTCAATAGTACAACTAGTCTTAATAGGTTTCTCAAATAAAGGACGAATGAAAATGCTTCTTGGAATAAAATCAAAAGGAGGGAAATCAATTGGAGTTTCATTAAAGTTAAAGAAAGGTGTCTCCTCCAAAGTTTTCACCGTTTCAACTCTCTTGGCAATGGGTGTGTTTGCTTTAGCTCGAGGAACCTTGGGGACGTAAACGAACTTAGGTTCCTTCTTTGCCGGAGTTTCATCCTTTTTGGTTTTGATTGAGGAAAAGGTAGTTCCTAGAGTTTCAATAACTTCCTCAATCTTTCCTATCCTAGAAGACTTCTCATCAAGGGATTTAATAGTCTCCAAAGTTTTGACAATTTTCTGCATGGAGTTATATAGCCTATTCAAATTCCCTTGAATCTTACGATCCAACTCATTCACCCTATCGATACTTGGCATCTCTAGCTCTATTTTTTCAAGTTTTCTCATAATGTGAGCTAAAGTAATGTCCTCCTTAATACTAACAACTGGGAGACGTCCAACAAGATTTTCAATAACATTAAGGGCTTCCCAAACTGGGGCCTCTATGAAGTTCCCATTGATAGCAGTGTCTAAAAGAAACCTATTCCAAGAAGTGATCCCAACATAAAAATTTCTAAGCAAGATAGTAGTGGATTGCTTCTTGGTGGCTCTTTTTTGAGAATCATTAATTCTATACCAAGCATCTTTCAAACTTTCACCACCTCTTTGAGTAAAGGTAAGTATTTCTGACTCACCAAAGGCAAAAGGACCAGCCATAGTGGTAACTACTGACAAGGTAACAGGTATTTTTGGTATTTTTGATAAGGGACATGTAAGGCCCGATATGCGGTACTGTTCCAGATCTAGGTGTTTCCACCCAGATCCGGGGACGAAGCACATATCGGTCCCACCGCGACATATGACAAAGCCATATGCCTCGGATTTCCAACATGATATCACAACATTACAGATACAGGATACAACATCTCATACAATCGGCATACAACTGTCTCAAATATAATACAACAGCGGAAGATACATGTCTGAGTACAGACTACAAGCAAATGCCTACTGGCAAAGAGAAAAACATCGATCCCATAACCACACGGGTCCAGGCCCTCCGCCGGGATCCGCCTAAAGTCGTCATCGAGTCTCCACGTGAAACGTCGATCACCATACCTGTTGTCGATCAAGAACCCTAAAAAGATTTTGGGGTAGTATCATGAGTACAGAAGTACTCAGCATCCAACTGTAGTGGTCATCTGACCCAGCAAGGACTTCATCACTCGTCATTCTAGGACAACTAGTAGTTTACGGTAAGGAAGGGGTAAGTGGTGAGGTTGCTGTCGCACTAGCATTTATGAAGTGGCTAACAATCTAGAGAGTAAGATAAGAAGTCAAGCATTCGATGAGGAATCACCTCCAACAAGTCTTGCTATCAACTACTTACGCAAGCATAACACCTATCCTATCCTTGTCCTCCTCTTCGCATCCCGACGAAGAAGAAGCAATCAAGGCACACACACACATTGATCAAGTTATATTAAGATTATCTCAGTTGTTGTTGTCTATGAACAAGGAGTAGGTCTCAAGTCGTCCATAACCGTGGACACGGCTTCTCGAAAAGATTTAACCCTGCAGGGGTGTACCAACTGCCCATTACGAGGCTCCGCATGCACGTCCATCACTCTCAGTTGCTACCCATCACAGGCAACCATTTTATGATTTAGTCCCAAGAGATCCGGAACGACAGGTCCCTCTAACTAACTACGCACGAATCCGGGTGGCCCCCGGTGAGTCGACATCCAGCTCAAAAGCCGGCCGCGCTCTCGAATCGGCCTCTACCGTCTGGACGAGGTCGGGTTAGCTACCCAAACAGATGTGGGCAGCCCCCTAGCTTCCAGGTTTGGACCAACAGAAAAACTATGTCTCCGCTGGCCCGAGTTGTTTCGAAAACAGCTGGGGCGCCAACCAACACACACACGTTGCAAAAGGTAAAACCAGCTTGGGCCACCACTAGAAACGTTTGAAGCTAGATAGGTAAGAAAAGGGGACCCCATAAAATCCCACACGCGGTTAGGCACGCTCAGTCTTAAAACCAATACCCGGAACTCGGGTCCTAGGTGACTCGAATGGAACAAAGCGTCGGGGCGGGATAGCCTAGACCTTCCATCCTTCGTCGAATATAATCAACATTTATAATAATCATATCATCCATAACAATAATAATAATGTGATATCCCAAACCAAGGAGTAACAGGGTAACATCGTAGCATCCTAAGCATGCATACTAAGCAGGGGCTGAGCAACGAGCAATAGTAACATAGCAGTACAAGGTTTGCTGGGAAGGGACATGGATGTATCGGTTTGAAAGAGGTTGTAAACATGTGGTAGGATCAAACATCGAACCTAACCTAGACTAGCATGCAAACCGCTGGTTGAAATAGAATGGATCATAAGTAATGTATAGTCCTTGCCTGTTGATAAGTCGGGTTCCGGAGGTGTAGTTGATCGCAAGCTCGCAACGTCTCCGAGAGGTACCCGCGGAAGCACACAAGACGATAAACACTGGAAAGCAATCAACGAGCAAGCACTCTATTACTACGGGGCAACACAAGATCAAGAAGACATCACACGACACGGCAACGCAATACAGATCTATTGTCGAGAACGGTTACCAACAGTTTAAGTGGGATATCGGTCACACACGACGAATACCGCACGTTTACGGTGGTTCAAGTTGCTTAGCTATAGGTGATCAACAAAGGTTGTTAACATGGCAAGCACAGAAGCATGGCATAGCACACAAACATGGCAAGGGTGAAGCATAAATAAACTACCTGGGCTAGTCAATTTAAGTGGGGGGTAAAAACTATACATGCCGACTATTACGGACCCCGTGATATTTATTGCATTTGGTACTGTTTTGCCCTAAACAATATTTATTATTTTTATTAGAAAGCAAGAGCAGCAAAAACATAATCTACATGCAACTCTAGTCAAGTTACATATAAGAAACATTTTAAACAGAGCAACAGTTAAAAAGTTATTGCAGTTACAGTTACAGTGGCAAGCAGTTGTAATTAGCAGTTAAACAGCATGTAAACAAGCTCAAACATGGCAAAAAGCAAAAATTTAATAATCTACGCGCAAAACGGAGCAACTTTCATGTAGAAAGCGTCTCCATCGGAGCTACCGGTGAAAAGATCCGGGCACCGCAAATAAACAACTAAATCTGCCTAAATAAATAAAAAACTAGCAGAAAAAAAGACTAAACGGGCCGAAACTAGACTATTGGGCCCAACAGTGCAGCAGCAGTAATAATAAAAAAATAAAAAAACGAAAAAAAGGGGGTGGCTCACCCCATGGGCTGTGGCCCAAGTGGCCTGGAGAGGGGGGGCTGGCGCTGGGGCAATGGGTCGCGCGGGGCGTTGGGCCGCCTGGGGGCGCGCCGGCCCAGGCGTGGCTGGCCTCATCGCGCAGCGAGCGGCCGCGTCCCTCCTGGACGAGCAGCGGCACGGGCTGGCGGCACCGTCTCCGGCCACCTGGCGGGCGCGCACGCCGGAGAGGAGGCCGGCGAGGCGGCTGGTGGTGCGGGCTTCAAGGGGCAAGGCGAGGCGGAGCGGCTCCCGTCCGGCGCGACGGAGCCCTGGTGGCGGCGGCGCTCAGGCCAGCTCGGCTCGGGCAGCCATGGCACGCAGCTCCGGTGGCTCCTGGAGAGAGAGGACGAGGTGAGGGAGGAGAGGAGAAAGGAGAGGCGCGGCGCAGGTGGGGCGGCTCACCGGAGCAAGGGCGCGGCGGCTGCCGGCGTGCGGCAGCGCGGCACGGGTGGAGCTCCACGGGTTGGCTGCGAGGTGAGGAGAGAGGAGATGGGCTAGGGGCTACGTGGCGGCTTCTGGGCCATCAGATCGGGCGATCTGACGGTCCAGATCTGATGGCTAGCAAAGGACGAAAAAATGGGTATTTGGGGAAAAGTGGAGGGGGTGGCTGCAAATTTGGCTCAGGGAAACCCTAGAAAGGGGTGGGAGTGTGGTGGTCTTTATATAGCCCCGGTGGCTGGCAGTTAGATAAAACATCTCCGGTTTTTCTCTCGCACGCGCGGTGCTCACGTTTCTGACCGCCGGGGGTCCGCAGTACCTCCGATTCGGGTAAAACTTCAAACTGCGCGATCGGCGTGTCGAACCGGAGGCGTTCACCTCGCGTTGGAACCGTTTCGAAATCACTGTCCGGCACGCTATGAAAATATCCCGTTTAATTATTAAACGGGGTTTTCGTTCCGTTGGCTGCGGCTGGTCTCGTGCGGTTTTCGCGACGGTGATCGGGTGAAACCCGGTGTCGCAAAGGTCGAGTGTCAGGGTGGCAAGGGCGGTCTCCGTCCGATACGAGATAAGAGGGGAAAAAATAATCGCCGATCGATAAATCGGGGATGCAAACACCGCAAACAAATCAGACAATCAAACAATTCACACCGAAAACAAAATTTTAATTTTTTGCAAAAACTGGGCTGTTACAATACAACAACACCAACAAGGGATCTCGTCCCGAGATCCAGGACGGTCCGGGGGAGAGGAAAGAGCCAACGATCTTCAACACCACCAACAAGGGACTCTGCTCCATGTCGACGTCGAACTTCCGTCGAGATAAATTTCCGCAGAGAGACGACATCATCGAAAATGCAAAGTCGTCAGTGTCAACAGGAGGAACGACAACGATAACCGGATCAAAGGAAAGTGTCTTCGACGCAATTCGTGAAAACACCGGGCAAAAGGAGGGAGGGCAAAGGATGACCCAGATGATATCCGAAACCGGAGAAGCTAAAGGTACTACAGGAATTCCCACCTGAGCTCGGAATCGAGACAATACGCTGCAAGCAAGGCATTGTAACGGTTCTGAAACTCCACACTCTCGAGATCCTAAAGTTTGAAAAGGGATAAGTCGAGAATAAAACACTTACGACACTTGTCCTGACCAGAGCAAGGTTAAGGAGTAAAAGATTCCTACTCTCCGATAACTAACTTAGTAACTACAAAATAGTTTTTGTCTAGACTCGACTTCGGCCAGAGAGGGGATCCTACGGTCGGTAAGGCTCTGATACCAAGTTGTAAGGCCCGATATGCGGTACTGTTCCAGATCTAGGTGTTTCCACCCAGATCCGGGGACGAAGCACATATCGGTCCCACCGCGACATATGACAAAGCCATATGCCCCGGATTTCCAACATGATATTACAACATTACAGATACAGGATACAACATCTCATACAATCGGCATACAACTGTCTCAAATATAATACAACAGCAGAAGATACATGTCTGAGTACAGACTACAAGCAAATGCCTACTGGCAAAGAGAAATACATCGATCCCATAACCACACGGGTCCAGGCCCTCCGCCGGGATCCACCTAACTAGTCGTCGTCGAGTCTCCACGTGAAACGTCGATCACCATACCTGTTGTCGATCAAGAACCCTGAAAAGAGTTTGGGGTAGTATCATGAGTACAGAAGTACTCAGCATCCAACTGTAGTGGTCATCTGACCCAGCAAGGACTTCATCACTCGTCATTCTAGGACAACTAGTAGTTTACGGTAAGGAAGGGGTAAGTGGTGAGGTTGCTGCCGCACTAGCATTTATGAAGTGGCTAACAATCTAGAGAGTAAGATAAGAAGTCAAGCATTCGATGAGGAATCGCCTCCAACAAGTCTTTCTATCAACTACTTACGCAAGCATAACACCTATCCTATCCTTGTCCTCCTCTTCGCATCCCGACGAAGAAGAAGCAATCAAGGCACACACACACATTGATCAAGTTATATTAAGATTATCTCAGTTGTTGTTGTCTATGAACAAGGAGTAGGTCTCAAGTCGTCCATAACCGTGGACACGGCTTCTTGAAAAGATTTAACCCTGCAAGGGTGTACCAACTGCCCATTACGAGGCTCCGCACGCACGTCCATCACTCTCAGTTGCTACCCATCACAGGCAACCATTTTATGATTTAGTCCCAAGAGATCCGGAACGACAGGTCCCTCTAACTAACAACGCACGAATCCGGGTGGCCCCCGGTGAGTCGACATCCAACTCAAAAGCCGGCCGCGCTCTCGAATCGGCCTCTACCGTCTGGACGAGGTCGGGTTAGCTACCCAAATAAACAACTAAATCTGCCTAAATAAATAAAAAACTAGCAGAAAAAAATACTAAACGGGCCGAAACTAGACTATTGGGCCCAACAGTGCAGCAGCAGTAATAATAAAAAAAATAAAAAAACGGAAAAAAAGGGGGTGGCTCACCCCATGGGTTGTGGCCCAAGTGGCCTGGAGAGGGGGGGCTGGCGCTGGGGCAGTGGGCCGCGCGGGGCGTTGGGCCGCCTGGGGGCGCGCCGGCCCAGGCGTGGCTGGCCTCCACGCGCAGCGAGCGGCCGCATCCCTCCTGGACGAGCAGCGGCACGGGCTGGCGGCGCCGTCTCCGGCCACCTGGCGGGCGCGCACGCCGGAGAGGAGGCCGGCGAGGCGGCTGGTAGTGCGGGCTTCAAGGGGCAAGGCAAGGCGGAGCGGCTCCCGTACGGCGCGACGGAGCCCTGGTGGCGGCGGCGCTCAGGCCGACTCGGCTCGGGCAGCCATGATGCGCAGCTCCGGCGGCTCCTGGAGAGAGAGGACGAAGTGAGGGAGGAGAGGAGAAAGGAGAGGCGCGGTGCAGGTGGGGCGGCTCACCGGAGCAAGGGCGTAGAGCGCGGCGGATGCCGGCGTGCGGCGGCGCGGCACGGGTGGAGCTCCAAGGGTTGGCTGCGAGGTGAGGAGAGAGGAGATGGGCTAGGGGTTACGTGGCGGCTTCTGGGCCATCAGATCGGGCGATCTGACGGTCCAGATCTGATGGCTAGCAAAGGACGAAAAAATTGGTATTTGGGGCAAAGTGGAGGGGGTGGCTGCAAATTTGGCTCAGGGAAATCCTAGAAAGGGGTGGGAGTGTGGTGGTCTTTATATAGCCCCGGTGGCTGGAAGTTTGCAAAAACATCTCCGGTTTTTCTCTCGCGCGCGCAGTGCTCACGTTTCTGACCGCCGGGGGTCCGCAGTACCTCCGATTCGGGTAAAACTTCAAACTGCGCGATCGGCGTGTCGAACCGGAGGCGTTCACCTCGCGTTGGAACCGTTCTGAAATCACTGTCCGGCGCGCTATAAAAATATCCCGTTTAATTATTAAACGGGGTTTTCGTTCCGTTGGCTGCGGCTGGTCTCGTGCGGTTTTCGCGACGGTGATCGGGTGAAACCCGGTGTCGCAAAGGTCGAGTGTCAGGGTGGCAAGGGGCGGTCTCCGTCCGATACGAGATAAGAGGGGAAAAATAATCGCCGATCGATAAATCGGGGATGCAAACACCGCAAACAAATCAGACAATCAAACAATTTACACCGAAAACAAAATTTTAATTTTTTGCAAAAACTGGGCTGTTACAGGACACAAAAGTAAAAACTGAAAGGTAAACTAACAAGACTAAAAAGCAAAGATAAAAGATAGTGTGCAACTCCCCTATCTTGTAGACTGGAGTCCCCGGCAACGGCGCCAGAAATTAGCTTGATACGGTGAGGATAGTTCTCTCACTCCTCGTTGGTTACCCCAAGTGGAAGGTGAGAGGTAGCGTAGCAGCAAATTTCCCTTAGCGAAGATGCTAAGGTTGAGTATCGAACCAGTAGGACTCACAGAGATACAAGTAGGTGTCACAATGCTTGAAGTGGACCTGCACACAGCAACAATAACTTTGCTCCCAACGAGTACAGAGGAGTTGTCAATTCCTCCGGCCTTGCTGTTTACAAAGGATCAACGCAAGAGATAAAAGTGGAACTGGAAGTAAAGACTGAAAGTAAATTGAGGGTGTGAACAATAATGTGAAGATGGACCGGGGTCCCGTGATTTTCACTAGTGATGTCTCTCTCCCAAACGACGATAAAAGTGCTAGCGAGGTAAACAAATCACAGTTGGGCAATTGACAGAATTATGAAGGCACCGCAATGCTAACTATGTTGCAAAGAAAGGAAGGGTTCAAAAGAAATGGGCAATACGCCAAGGTAAGTAGACCTAAATCCAACTGCATCTACTACGAATCATCCACCTTGAGATATCTATCCAGAACATCTCGCTGGTATTAAGTTGCGAATCCCACCCAAAGTGTAAACTCAAAGCAACAGACAACTGCATTAAAAGAACTTTGCGTAAATTAAACAATCCTTGCACACGCGGGTACAAGCACCGTTGTTTTATCCCTGGTGGCAACAACACATCCCCTAGTCTCATGTTTCAGTCACTCAAGCTAGACATCAGGGGGCTGAACCCACAATCAAGCATAACGCTCCCTCTTGGAGTTGCAAGCAAACTACTTGGCCAAAACAAAATACTGCAACGGAGAACATGCAAGAATTTACTCAAGAACAAAATATAAAAGAGAAGAACCAAATATATTACTCATCACAATATGAACATAGTCTCATAATCCATCAGATCCCAGCAAACTCAGCATAGCAACAGCAGAAATTACAAAAGTGCCTCGATCATGTGAGGCAGCTCACGAGGTCTCGAAAGTGGAAGCACAAAGAGGGGAGAGGAACATCACATAGCTACTGGTCACGGACCCATGGTCCAAGGGGGACTACTCACGGCACATCCGGGAGGCGTCCATGGCTATGGATGGTCTCCAGGAGGGGGTTCCTCCTCCCAGCAGGGTGCCAGGGCAGCTTCTCCAGGAAGCCCCGATCTTGAAACGGCGGCGGCGGTACAAAGGCGAGTTCGCGGAAAAGAGATCGATATTAGGGGTTTCCACCCCGAGGGCTAAATATAGGCGGAGGAGGGCATCGAGGGGACCCACAGGGCAGCCAGGAGGCCCCCTGGCGCGGCCTAGGCTGGGGCCGCGCCAGGGACCCTTCTGGAGTCCCTGTGGTGGCCCCCCTCCGCTGCCTTGGTGATTCCGGAAGCTTCCGGGTCGCTGATTTTTTATCTGATTTTTCTTGATTTTTTGGAGCACTTTTAATGGCCGGAAAACCTAAAATACAAAAACAACAGAAAACAGCAACTGACAGCTGGGTGCACTGGGTTAATAGATTAGTCCAAATATGCTCAAAAGTGTATGAAAGTTCAAGCAAATCATGGCAAAGTCACACAAAACATGCATGGAGCAAGCAGAAATTATAGATACGTTTGGTACGTATCAGTTGTTAGCATGTCACCACAGAAATTATGCTTGTTATCATTTACCTACTCGAGGACGAGCAGGAATTAAGCTTGGGGATGTTGATACGTCCAAAACGTATCTATAATTTCTGCTTGCTCCATGCATCTTTTGTGTGATATTGCAATGATATTGATGAACTTCCGTACACTTTTGATCATATTTGGACTAACCTATTAACTCAGTGCACCCCAGTGCCAGTTCCTATTTTCTGTTGTTTTTCTATTTCAGGTTTCCCCCTTATTAAAAGTACCAGAAAAATTCCGGGAAAAATATAGGAAAAATCAGCGTACCGGAAGCTTCGCGAGGAGCCCGAGAGGGGCCAGAGGGGAGCCAGGGGGCCCCCAGGCGGCCAGAGGGCGCGGCCCCACCCCTGGCCGCGCCAGGGGGCGCCTGGAGCCCCTGGCCCACCTCTGGCTGCCCCCTTTCGCCTATTTATTCCCCGTGACGAGAAACCCTCGGGGACGGAACCCTTTTACGTGATCTCTCCTCTGTTCCGCCGCCGTCGCGCTTCCAAGATCGGGAGCACCAGAAGACCTCTTCCCGGCACCCTGCCGGAGGGAGGAACCATCTCCGGGAGCTTCTCCACCACCATGGATGCTTCCCGGATGAACCGTGAGTAGTCCACCTTGGACCATGGGTCTATGATCAGTAGCTATGTGATGTTCTCCTCCCCTCTTTGTTCTTCATGGATTAGACCTCGTGAGCTTCCCTACATGATCGAGGCACATATGTAATCTTTCTGCTGTTGCTATGCTGAGTTTGCTGGGATCCGATGGATTATGAGATTATGTTCAGATTGTGATTGAGTTATATATTCGATTCTCTTCTTTTATATTTATGTTCTTGAGTAATTCTTGCATGTTCTCCGTTGCAGTTTATTTCTTTGGCCAAGTAGTAGGTAGTGACCCCAAGAGGGAGCGTTATGCATGATTGTGGGTTCATGCCCCCCCCGATGACTAGCTTGAGTGACAGAAACATGATTCTAGGGGATGTGTTGTTGCCACAAGGGGGAAAACAACGGTGCTTGTACTTGCGGGTGCAAGGATTGTTTACTTTATGCAAAGTTCTTTAATGCAGTTGTCCATTGCTTTGAGTTTACACTTTGGGTGGGATTCGTAACTTCATACCAGCGAGATGTTCTGGATAGATATCTCAAGGTGGATGATTAGTGGGTAGATGCAGATGGATTTCGGTCTACTTGTCTTGGCGTACCGCCCATGCTTTTGAGCCTCTTCCTTTCTGCATAGCATAATTAGCATTGGTTTGCGCACATAATCGTGTCAATTGACCAGCTGTAATTTGTTTACCTCGCATGGCTATTTTATCGTATTTTGGGAGAGAGACATCACTAGTGAACATCATAGGACCCCGGTCCATATTTCTACTACTGCTTACACCTTCAATTTACTTTCAGTATTTACTTTTCCGCAGCTATCACTATCATTATTATCCCGTGCGTTTTATCCTTTGTAAACAACAAGGCCGGAGGAATTGACAACTCCTCTGTACTCGTTGGGAGCAAAGCTATCTGTTGTGTGTGCAGGTCCAAGAGAAGCAAGTGATTATCTTCAAACGGCGGATCACTTGCCGAACCACCTTCTTGTATCTGTTGGAGTCCTACTGGTCGATCCTCAACCTTGGTATCTTCACCAAGGTAAATTGCCGCTACGCTACATCTCACCTTCCACTTTGGGTAACCAACGAGGGGCGAGAAGTAAACTCTCGTGACATCACCAGGCGGCCAGGTGACGCAGCCCACCTCCTGGCCACGCCACCAGGGCGCCTGGGAGGTGGGTCCCACTCGTGGTGCCCCCCTTCGGCCTACTTTTACCCCTCATTGCAGAAACCCTCGAGGAGAATCCCGCATCACAAAATACCTCTCTGAGTCTCTGTTCCGCCGACGCCGCGCTTCCAAGATCGGGAGCACCAGAAGACCTCTTCCTGGCACCCTGCTGGTGGGAGGATTGACCTCCGGGGGCTTCTCCACCACCATGGACACCTCCGGATGTGCCGTGAGTAGTTTCCCTTGGACCATGGGTCCATGACCAGTAGCTATGTGATGTCTTCTCTCCATCCTTGTTCTTCAATGTTTAGACCTTGTGAGCTGCCCTACATGATCAAGGCACCTATGTAATTTTACTGTTGTTGCTATGTTGTGTTTGCTGGGATCCGATGCATTATGAGATTATGTTCAGATCGTGATGAGTTATATATTTGGTTTACCTTTTATGTTGTGTCTTGAGTAATTCTTGCATGTTCTCCGTTGCTTTTTATTGCTTTGGCCAAGTAGTAGATAGGGACTCCAAGAGGGAGCGTTATGCATGATTGTGGGTTCATGCCCACCGATGTCTAGCTTGAGTGACAGAAAAATGACACTAGGGGATGTGTTGTTGCCACCAGGTAGAAAACAACGGTGCTTATAACCGCGGTTGCAAGGATTGTTTACCTTATGCATAGATTGTTCATGCAATTGTCTGTTGCTTTGAGTATACACTTTTAGTGGGGCTCGCAACTTAATACCAGCGAGATATTCTGGATAGATATCTAAAGGTGGATGATTAGTAGTAGATGCAGATGGATTTCGGTCTACTTGTCTTGGTGTACTGCCCATACTTTTGAGCCTCTTTACTTTCAAGTAGCATAATTAGCATTGCGGTGCGTTTATAATTTTGTCAATTGCCCAGCTGTAATTTGTTCACTCAGCTTAGCTGTTTATTGTCTTTTGGGAGAGAGACATCACTAGTGAACATCATGGTACCCTGGTCCATATTTCCACCACTGTTTACACCTCCACTTTATTTACTGTTTTTACTTTCCGTTTCAATTATCACTACTATCCTTGCATTTGATCCTTTGTAAACAACAAGGACGGAGAGCTTGAAAACCTCTTTGTACTCGTTGGGAGAAAAGTTATTTGTTTCAGTGTACAGGTCCTTGTCAACCCTCGCGTCATCAAGTAATCTCTGGCGCCGTTGACACCTACTTGTCGATCCTTGGAGTCCTCCTAGATTCGATAAACATTATAGTCCTCGTGTAAGGGAAAATAGCCGCTATCTACATATCTAACTTCAACTTGGGGTAACCAATGAGGAGCACTACTTCAGTGCCATCACACGCCACCGACACTGAATTAGATCTACGGCACAGGCGACAGTGACGACTACAATCGCTACCGACAGGACCTGCTCCTCTTATTCTTCTCCGACTACATCTCTTCCTCCTCGTTTGCACCATGAGTGGGTTCACGGATAGGGGTAAGCCTTCTACCTCCTCACACGTCCCCCTGTTAGGTCCTTAGCTACAACATGTATGGTAGATTTTTCATTGCTTTACCCTGTTAGGTCCTTAGATAATCACTGATGTCGCCATTAGGTTATAACCAAGTGGATTAAGCTGGTTATTCAGGCGACTTCATTCATAGCTATCATTCATGCATGTCTCATGTCGGTATTCAAGAGAGTTGTACGTCGTAGCAAGGAGTATGCCATACATTATGGTTCATCGTCAATGAGTGACAGGGAGATCATGACAAATCTAAAGTACATCTACGATTACAATGATGCAAAGGCCATGAGCATGCTTCGAATGCGAAGAAAACCATTTGTCAACCTTGTGTAGACAATTAGGATCATGAGGCTGCTAGAATATAGCATCCACACATTTGTGGAAAAATAAGTTGCCATGTTCCTTCATATCATCGGTCATAATCAGAGATCCAGGGTAATCAACAACTTGTTCATGAGATCACGAGACCATTTCCAAGTATTTCAAGTAAGTATTGTTTGCCATTGGAGAGCTCAGAGGAGAGATGATCAAGACGCCAACTGTCCAAACTCCAATTAATATTCGAACAATCCCTAGTCCTGCCTTGACATGCTTGTGTTTTTCTTATACGACTATCATCGTATAAAAATGGCAGATGACATGGGAATGGCTAAAGTAGAGGGGAGGATTGTGTGTGTGTGTGTGTGTGTGTGTGTGGGCCTCCCTCCCTCTAGAGGCTCTTTGATACACCTTATAACATGGTGCCCAAGGGGACAAGGGGTGTCCCATATGGACCAACTATACTGTAGAGGTGTCATGTGACGTGGTGTGCAGTATTTACTTTGTGAATAGTGTCCAACCGTAGAGCGTGGCTACAGTGACATCTTGTTGTGTCCGATGGGACGTTGTGGTTGACACTTCGTAGCAGGCGCACATGGCGAGGGACCAGCCCGCCATGCATCCGGTCAGCCAACAGACTGATGGTGTGGATCACACACTCTCGTTGGTTACCCCAAGTGGAAGGTGGTGATGCAGCTAGTAGCAAATTTTCCTCACCAAAGATACCAAGGTTTATCGAATCCAGAAGGACTACGAATGCTACAAGTATGTGGTCACCCTCAAGGACACTGGAAATTGCTTGATGCGTAAGTTGACCTGGACCTGCAGACAAGACACAAACTACTCTCACACCCTACTAGCAGAGGTTTTGTCAATCCCCTGTCTTTCTGTCTACGAAAGGTTACACATATAGGATAGAGGAACAAAAAAAATAAAACAACAAAATTAAACTAAAAAGGATAAATTGCAGCAGGTGTAAATATATAATGAGGGTATGGATCGGGGTGTCATGGCATTCACTAGTGACGTTTCTCTTCCAAAAGACAGTAAATTTATGTTGAGTGAACAAATTACAGCTGCGAAATTAACAGAATTATGAACGCACCGCAATGCTAATCATGCTAACAAAAAATGCAAGGCTCAATCATGTAGGCATTACACCAAAGAAAGTATATCGCCAACTGACTACATCTACTACTGCGAAGGAGGGGCACTGAGGGTGGACCCACCTGGCCAAGCGGCCAGGGCACGACCCATCCCTGGCCATGCCACCAAGGCGCCTGGCCAGGGGTACCCCCCTCCGGTTGTGCTTCGGGCTTCTGGAGTCTTCCGGGGAAATATAATTTTTACAATTTTGGAGCAATATTGATTTTTTACCTTTTCCTGCGATGCACAGAGAATAGCAGACATAAACTGGCACTAGGCACTAGGTTAATAGGTTAGTCTCAAATATATTGTAAAATGATATGAAAGTGCATCAAAATATATAGCAAATTCACAAAAATAAGCATGGAACAAGAACATATTATAGAAACGTTTGGGACGTATCACCGGCCATGCGAATGGGCGGCCGACCATGCATACAGGAGTAGTCTGCCAGGCACCCAGGAGCAGTCAGACAATCCTTCAGAAGCACCCGACCAGGAATCCAGGAGCAGTCATCCAGGCTCTTTTCTTCTTCCTGATTTTCTTCTTTTTCTTTTATTTTGCTGGGTAGCGGACTTTGGTATACCGGGGATCATCCCCCCAACAACAACCATAACACTTTTTTTCATGCCACATCAAGATTGCATTGGCGTAACATATGTTACTCATGTCACTTCTAGAGTGTCGAGGTTACGTTTTGCAACACATAGGGGTCGAAGCATTACACTAATCATAATATGCTTGCTGATGTTGATTTTGATCTGAAGTTCACATACGTGTCACTTGGATGGGAAGGATTAGCCCATGATGCAAACATTCTTGCTGACATCATGGCTAGACCTAATGGCATCGATATTCCCGTTGACAACTTCTACCTAGGAGACGTTGGATATACTTGCCAGCCTAGTGTTCTGCCATCTTCCAGAAAAATCAGGTACCATCTGAACAGGTTCTCTTATAGAAACTATCCTAATTAAAAATGCACAAGACTTGTTCAACCTCAAACACTCTAGCCTTAGGATCAAAAAAATTATGGCTTAATAAGTCACGCTCCTCCACTTAAAAAACTAGATGATACCCCGCGTGTTGTTGCGGAAATTGTTAAAAAATAATTTGATGTTTGAAAACATGAGAAAATCTATTAAACATTTTATAATTTGATTATAAATTCTTTTTTGAAAGAAATATTGTTTAGAGTAAAAATCTAAGAAAATTTGATGAAACATTCAATAAAATGATTTTTTTTGTTGATTTATTTCCTGGACAATATATCGATGAGACGATAAAAGATCATAACAATATTGAGCAGAGATAGTGGAAACATCTTCACCCTTGGCTAAACTTAAATCAATGATAACAATTAAAGATGTGCATAGAAAAATAAAATATGAGATAACTCATAATTTATTTTTTATGAAACATCCCTTATAAATTGTGAGGCTAAGAGCATAATTTATTTATTTATTTAGGTTGCATGCGCATGCATAATTAATGAGAGCATGTGCATGAAGAGTTAGTGGAAAATATTTTTTGTATGGTAGACCTACTTGATGATGTGGATACCTTGCATGTTAAGAGAAATAAGTTAGTGAAAATTAACTATTTAGTTATTATAGATTATAGATAAGTTGTTGCTTAATTTTTTGAGGTTTATAAATTAGTTATTTCATAACTAGTTTAGAAGCCTCGATGAATGAGAAAGACGGTTTATAATGAAGGCTAGGAAGGAGGTGGTTTATTTTATTAGGCCACGAAGAGTTGGTCCTTAAGAGTTACCGTTGAAAGAGCACTTAGAGCTATGAAGAACGGATTTAAGATCCTGAATCAGAAACCATTTCACTATGTACCCTACCCAGATTAAGCTTGTTCGATCATGTTACATCCCTCATAGCTTGAGGTTAAGATGACCTAGTGTAGAAAAGAAGGAGAGTGCACTTCCACCTAGTTCTCCATCGATGAATTCCCCCCTATTAAGCCATATGAAAATTTTATACAATCTATTTGTTAGTAGCTAGGATAAACTGCCGTTTGGTTAGTAGTTAGGATTGAAATGTTTATTTCATACTTCATATATGATATATGCAGTGTCATGTATAGACTGTGCACTACCAAACATCGCTAAGTGCATCAACATAGGCAATACAGACTACTAAACGTCATTCATAAATTGATTTCCTAATGCGGCGAGGCTAGATACAGTCTACCAATCAAACATGCACAACATGATTTTGAGCATGTATTAATCACCCCAAACCCAACTAAACCACACGTACAAGAGACAAAAAACGATGCAGACTATCAAACACGTTCATTATGTTCCGTTGTTTCTTGTGTCGGTATTGTTTTCGTTCGCGCAAGATACGCGGCATAAACGCACGAAATCAGAAACCCATGTATCTACGCATCCTCTACAAAAAAAATAGTGTACGTGCAATTGCTCATGCCGGACAATTTTCAGCTTCACGCAAGATGACAAGAATCTCCTCAGAAGTCGACCAAACATATGGCCTCAGTTTTCTTCCCACTTATATTTTTCTCATGGTTGTTGGACGTGGCTATAACGTGGCTCTGGTTTCATATCTGGTGAGGTCTTGTCTATCGTACGTTAAAAAATTAACTATGCGAGGACCAGGGACGACACAATTGCAAAAGCGGCAACTGTCGATCGCCAATTGGCTCAGAACCCTACCGAAAAATGCAGGAAAAAATTCAGAGGATAAAGTAGTGTAATGTCGCCAAAGTACAGATTTGCCAGCTCTAAAAGAAAGAAAGAAGCAACAAGTTTGTACATATTTTCCCGTCGAGAAAGCTACGCAAGTACAATGTTGTCCAAAACAAATACGTATAAAATCACATTTGGATTTGATGGCTAATTAAAGTTGTAGACAAGTCCCATAGGGAACATTCAATAAAAAGAAGGTTGTAAACAAGCAGAAACATTCGCTCATTTTCTTCTTCTTAGCTGTCACATCGGCAAACTCGACTAAGCTCGAACTAATTCAACTTCAACTTCAGTCTGATGCAAGTTCAAACAATTCTTGAAACAAGCAAAACACATTAAAGAAAACCAGTCCCTGAACTCCCCAGCAGGAGGAGGAGGCAAAAGATCAGGATCAATGATTTGAAAGCAGCAAAAAAAACAGAAAAAATGGTCTCGTGAAATTATAATGAGAGGGAACGAACTCTTCCCCACGATCTCGCCAACTCCTGCACAACCATCGATTGCCTTTCTTTCTTTATTCCCCGAGAGTCCCAACTACAGTCCTACCATCCGTGTTCCTCGTTTCGCCCATCGAGTTCGTCATCCGATCGACTCCCAAATCACTCCTATGAGACCACACCTAATAATCAAGCAATCATGATCCTAATTGTTTACTCCAACCATTATAATTATTTCTCTGATCAATCCGCACTTCTCAGTTTCTCACTCATTGCACCCTTTCAATGGCCTCACGGACGATCAATATATCCAACGCCTGTATTTTATGTCTGTCTGCATTTAGGTTTTTCTATTCCGCGGTTGCGCGAAATTCAGCGGTCTCCGTTAGCTGTCCGGCATCTCCAACTGGAACGAATGCTGCGTGTGCTAAACAATGGCGGCAAGCAAGCTGCTCTGATGTTGAAAGCGCAATGGTCAGAGTCAGACTTGCCCGCGCGCGGAACATTCCGTTTCTGAACCCCCAAGATCACGAGTATAAGTACATGCACACGCGCATTGGCAGCTTGGCATCTACACGAGATACGTACTTCGATCAGCTTGCGTCTAGTCTAGTCGTCTAGTGCCAGGAGTTGGAGAGATCGATCAATCATCAATGGAGTCCTCGGAGGCGAGCTGGCACTCGTTCGACCCGTCGGTGGCCGTGGAGGACTCTGATGAGATGGCGCGGCTGCTCGGGGTGCAGTTCTTCGGCAACGACCAGCACCAGCAGCACAAGCAGCATCTGGCCGCCGCGGCGCCGCCGTCGTCGTCCATGTACTGGCCTGGCCAGGAGGCTGCTGACCACTACTACAGCTCGGCGCCGTACTACATGCAGATGCAGGAACACTCCTCCGCTGGTGCGGGTTACCACGGTCACGGCTACTACGACGGCGGTGCCATGGCCGGCGACTTCTTCGTGGCGCCTGAGGAGCAGATCATGGCCGATCCGGCCGGGTTCATGGTTGATCTCAACCTCCAGTTTGACGACCAGGACGACGACGGCACCGGCACGTCGGCGGCGGCGTGCAAGAGGAAGTTCGGCGACCATAACGGTGCTCAGGTCGCCGCTCCGAAGAAGAAAGCGCGCTCCTCGATTCCGCCGGTACGTGGTGAAATACGTGACGTGCTCCTGAGTTCCCGGCAGTTCTTGACATCGTATGTATCCTGACGGCATGAGTGTCTGTCTGATGGATGCAGGTGCAGAGGAAGGGCAAGACCAGCGCGCAACCCAAGAAGGGCTCGAAGGGCTCGTGCAGCCGGGGCGTCCAGGAAGAGAGCAATGGCGAGGCCGCCAACAACAATGTGCAGAGCTCCAGCAACTACCTCTCTGACGACGAGGGCTCGCTGGAGATGACCTCCTGCAGCAACATGAGCTCAGCGTCCAAGAAGACGTCGTCCTCGCGAGGTGACCACGGCGGCTGCGGCGCCAAGGCGAGGGCCGGCCGTGGAGCGGCCACCGACCCGCAGAGCCTCTACGCCAGGGTAAGTTCATGCATTGGATAGAACCGTAGAAGTACCAATGCAGTGTCACAAACTCACAATGTCCTGACGAAGTCTGAGTTGCTGATCTGAAATGTTTTTATGTTGTCGTGAGCAGAAACGTAGAGAGAAGATCAATGAGCGGCTCAAGGTGCTGCAGCACCTTATTCCCAACGGAACCAAGGTAATTTAAGAAATTTAAAATTTTAAACTTTAGAATTATTCGACCTCGACTGGAACAAACATTATAACAATTTGGACATCTGGGGAACGATGATGTAAATTTCTAATGCGTCCGAGACTTGGCTTTCAGGTGGACATCAGCACGATGTTGGAAGAAGCGGTTCAGTACATCAAGTTCATGCAGCTCCAGATTAAGGTCCGTTCTGACAAATATTCCAATCGTATATTACACTTTTATATGAAAAATCCATGCATACTTTTTCAGGCCTCCATTTTTGTCTTCACAAGATAACTACCTAGAAACTGTCCCAGTGTTTTGAATAATTTGATCCTGACCATTTCTATCTGTCCACAGCTTTTGAGCTCGGACGACATGTGGATGTTCGCGCCGATCGCCTACAACGGGTTCAACGTTGGCCTCGACCTCAAGATCGCTCCACCACAACAATGATCAGCTCTGGAGCCTTCTCCACCGCAACAATTATCAGCTCTGGAGACAATGAGGCTCGAGCAACTTTCTCGGCAGTTCACATGCAGTTCTTTTTCTTTTCTTTTTTTGCGGGAAAGTTCACATGCAGTTCATATGTGCATCCACATACAATGATGCTTAAGTGTCTAGAGTTATTCCTTCTTGAATTCATTTGAGTCATAAATTACACACGGACATCATACATAATACAAATTGAATGGTATCTTGCCATTTCATCCTTTATCCTAGAGACGAATTATATTTCTGTGGATGCGTATAATTTCTCTTTGCTTTTTCGATATTATCTCATGACCAATGGATGAAATGAGAGAAATTTGCTCGTTGTGAACTTTCACTCGGTCCTTCTGTAAGCTATCGCGCGTCGCACATGATGCTCATCATGTGTGTGCCCTATGCCATGCAGTCACACCTCAACTAGTTGTGTTGGGATGCGTAATATGCTATGCAAGAGAAAAAACAAAACAAAATTGTCCGAACAAAGAACATGTTGTGGTTAGAGGTCACAGCTTTGAATTTTACAACTAGACACGAAAGTGAGAGGATAGTTGGCAAAGCGTGTCTACGTCTTCTATCCACGGATCCCTCGTACAACTTATCGTAGTTCCCAATAGTTCATCCAAGTTTCGTAGGTGCAACGCCTTCGAGGTATCTGCACATATAAAGAGGAACTCACATGGAGAACTTGATAGATACGATTGCACAACATTGCATGGAAGTGGTGACGTCTCGATCGTGAAACTGTTTAACCATTTCCAGGGTTTCGCCTCTCCACTTATTATATAGATGTCCCGAGATGAGATCAAACCTAAGCTTCATTAGGACTCTATGGCTAAATACCACTCTGATCCAATCCGAGTCCGAGTGATCAACTTGAATCCCATCAGAGTGGTCCACTCGGCTCCAGTTTGAGTGGCTCCTACCCTTTAAGTGTCTGACTCTACAGGGTCGTATGTACCTATGGACATGGTAGAGTCGATAGCTGGTAGTGGCTTCAAGCAAAACGCACCACCTCCAGTGCGCAATGTCATATTAACGAACCTTGACAACGTGGCATATGCAATATTTCTTTTGGCTTACGATATATCTTGTTGATCTCAAGGCGACTGTTTGTCACACTTATTAGTAGATCAATCTCTCTTTTCGAACTGGTAATAATCATTCATGAACGGTGTTAACTCTTAACCTAAGTGACATAGTCAAGCTTTTCGGATCTGATAATCGAGAGGGTACAAATGATACCTCTCCAATTTCGGAGAGGAAAATCCTTCCTTGGTCGACCATGTCTTGTGACATGTTTCATAACTCATTTGAAAGTTGCCATTGTAACTCGGTGACAAAGTAGAGTTTGATAGATCCTAAGAAAGCCGATCCACATTCCGAGAACATGTGAATACCTTAAGTCTAGGATATGACATATACAATGTACCTAAGACTAACATATGATAGTATATCGCGGTGTCTCATAGTGGTATGTATGAATCGATGATCCTCATATGAATCCATACTATCGGGTTAGCATTTATATTTCCATCACATGTGAAACATGGTAACCAACTAAGTCATATGCTAGTCAAAAGATATATGTCTGCATAACCTTATCAACTAGGGATCACTAGATAAGTCATCATACAATATATATTCTCACAAAAAAATCACATGTGTGTTGCTACATATCGGGGACGATATTTAAAGATAACTAGATGATACCCCGCGCGTTGCTGTGGAAACTATTAATAAATATTTTGACGTTTTAAAACATGAGAAAAAATATAAAACATATTATAATTTGATTATAAATTCTTTTTTGAAAAATATATTGTTTAGAGTACAAATCTAAGATAATTTGATGAAAATCCAAAAATATGTGTGATTTTTTGCTTTGTTAATTTATTACCTTGACAATATATCGGTGAGATGATAAGAGACGAAAAGAAGTTGAGTAAAGACAATGGAAACATCTTCACCCTTGAATAAACCTAAAACAATGATAGCAACTATAGATGTGCATTCATAGAAAATTTGCCGCATAGAAAAATAACATGCGAGGTAACTTATAATTTAATTATCTATAAATAAATCGTTTATAAATCGTGGAGCTAAGTGCATAATTTTTTTAAATATTTTTTTGTGATGCATGGAGAATTAAATGAGAGCATGTGATTTAAAACATGTGAAAAATTATGAAACATACTATAATTTGATTATAAATTATTTTTTGAAAGAAATATTGTTTAAAGTAAAAAATCTAAGAAATTTTGATGAAAAATCCAAAAAATGAGTTCGATTTTTGTTTTGTTAATTTAGATACTTGACAATATATCGGCAAAATGATATGAGGCGAAAACATAGTTAAGTAGAGAAAGTGAAGACGTATCCACCCTTGGCTAAATCTAAAACAATCATAACAACTATGGATGTGTGTATATATATAAATTACATAGGAAATAAAATGCAATGTAACTTATACTTTGTTTTTATTATTAAAAAACTTACTTATAAATTATGAGATTGAGTGCATACAAAGTTATTATTTAGTTGTGAGAGATTGCATGCACATGCAAAGTTAATGGGAGCATGTGCATGAAGAGTTGGTGGAAATTAGTTTTTTCATGGTGGACCTACTTGATGATGTGGATAGCTTGCATGTCAAGATAAATAGATTAGTGGTGATGAACTATTATAGTATTATAGATGCATATAACTCATGAATACATATAAAAATATTATCATTATCATCACATGATTAAGTTTAGGACATATCTCAAGGAAGTCGTACTCATACACAAGAAGATTTTAGGTAACCATTGTGTGTATGTACATAATGCATTGAATATAATCAACAAATGCTAGTGAAGTGATTAGGCAACATTTTCATACAAATGGATCCATACTTTCATTAAAAAAACATGCATTTAATCTTTTATATCCAAATAGCTAACCTCACAAACTTAATTTAGTGCACATGCGGCTATGCCACCTCACGATGATTTCCACACCACCCCTTTTAGCATTTTTTTACATTCCCCTTTTAGCAATTAGTTGCATACATGCATGCGTCCTCGATACTCTTTTTTTCTTTTCTCGCATTACTGTAGGAATTTTTCCTGTAACTTAGGGCACATATAATGTGATAAGAGATATGCAATATATTATCAATACAAATATTCATGTTCATAAAATCAAACATCATTGAAATATACCGCAACCAATTTTCGTGGCAACACGCTAGGTATATAATCTAGTTTTATATTTTCAACATTTAATGTGAAACGCCTGATTTTGTTTGGATATGGTACACATAAGATCATTTTGTAGATGTTTCTAAATACCATGCAATATTTAAAATGTCCTAGATAATGACTGAGTAATCATCGTATATATCCTCGAATACGCTAAAGAAAAATGGCGATTCATTTTGGATTATATGGTAAGAGTGTTCGAAATTAAATTTTGACATGGAACATTTATGCACATACAATATGATGGTTTAACGAAGGTTTTAATTTCTAAGTTGTGGCCTATATAATTATTGTTCTTCTTTATATGTACATTGTTCAATCCTTTTTACTAAAATTACAAAAATGACAAAACCAGATTATTCTTGTTATTGAATGTTCATCGGTTATTGAGATATCTCTATGAGAATACGACTCGTCATTTTTATTTTCAGTCAATAATTGGGAAATAAGTTTAGTACAACTAATGATTAACGACGTTGTATCATTCAGTATTTTTAGAACTATCAGGTATGTGTTGCATAACAGCAAACCAACGTGTAAAGATGAACAACAAAAACATTTTAAAATTAAGAATGAAATTACAGTGCATACATATTCAACATTTGTGGTTTTCAAATGTTTATGTCATAGCATATCCTGTATATTGAAGGAAATTGCATTGCTAGAGAATTCTTAAGATTGAGAAGAACCTTTAGTTAGCAGGTCGAGTTATGGCATGCATGTCGTTGCATTAGCAGTGGGAGTGTAGGAGGCACCAGAGCGGGATTGATAGTTCACATCCGTGGAGTGAAGGGACGAAGGAGGACGTCATCGGGTAGGCAAGTCTAAGCATTCATGCTTCCACATCATGGGGCACACATAAAAGGGGAGGGAGTCAGATCATGGAGCTCACGAGATCCTGACATTAAACTATAGGTATGTTGGTATCGAGGCTTGTACGTCGACAACCTCGCCAGGAAGGTGTTTTCGTTAGGCAATGAAGTCGCAGGGCGCATGAGAAGGAGGATGAGGAAGGGGTGAGGATGACAAAAGAGGGTAGTCGGCGTGAATGCTCGTCGTAGAGTAGATATGCAAGGTCACGTGAAGATGAAGCAACACCATTAATTGAGGTTGATTTTTCTTTTCATCGCTTTTATGAAGAGATAGGGTTACTTGAAGAAGGTGAAAAACATTTCGATTTGAGAAAAAAAATGTAGAGGTGAAAAAATTCAAGAAGAAGAAGAATGTCGAAAGTGAGAAGGTGAAACGAGCGAATGATGTATCAAACTACCATCATAATTCTAGACTTTTTTGTCATAGTTCTATAGACTAATTTATTTTAATATAGTACTACCTTTGTTTCATAATGCTAGTTTCATCCGTTTCAACGAGAATTAATATAAATCATAGGAAGTATGGTATTTTAAAAATCTACAGTAGATTTTTTTACCGACCAAGATCATATATATGTGTTTTTGAAAATTAATAGAGGTAGGACCTTCCCGTAAAAAAGGAAAAGGAAGAGTCCCCCTCAAAAAAATAGTCCTTCCCGAGCGCGATAGGTAGGGTTTTCAGCCGCCGCCACCACTGCTGGTCTGCCCCCGCGGCGCGCCCAGCCAGCCGAACCATCCTCTGCCCCGCGGCCTGTACAGCAGCCCAGCAGTGCCTCCCTTCGTTCAGCAGGCGCTCCCACCAGAAGCGCCTACCTCCCTGGAGCAGCCCCTCCCGCCCAGCAACGCCGCCGCCTGGAGCTACGCCGGCGACCAGTCCATAGGCAGGTAGCCACCAGTCCTTTGTCGTTCCTTCTCCCTCTTTCCTCCATCCTCCCTCATACCCCCTCCCTCCTTCCTCTTGCATCCTCTGTTTGTTCAATTTTTTTCCTGATTTTCGTATTGGGTGAGTACTTGCTGTAGATTTGATATTGTGAGAATGTAATGATGATTATTTCTTGATGAGTACTTGCTGAATGATTTTTCCAGTGCATGCTCAAGTTTACATGTCAAAGGATTTTGCTTGATAGGTGCTTGTGATAATGCTTATAGGGTCAAATGTTTACAAATTGTAGTTGATTTTTTTCAGACGAGCAAATGTTTTGGTTTAAACCTATTAGCAGCAAAACATGCAATGATTGACGACATATGAAAAGGAAAAGATTAAGTTGTTTTATCTGCATGTCTTGACCTGAAATCAAAGCTTAGCAGTAACATGCAATTTGAGAAAGCAGGAGCTTTGTCTTGGCTATACTGGCCGAAATTTGGTTAACACATTAGTACTAGTGGTATTGTTGGCATGATAGACATCCCAAATCTTGTTTATGATTGGGAATAGTGGTACTGTTATGCTGTGTTGTTGATTTTAACAGTCAGATTTCAAATATTAGTGCCTTTTAAATTGACTGTTTCTCCTTTTGAATGTTAGCTGATTGATTTTCAGAAACCACTTTTCATGTTATACCATGATGGATGTACAACGAACTAATGATTTAATTTGATGCTCATTATCAGTTTACACTTACTAAAAGTCAAATTCTACACCTTTGGAACTTGGAGTTGGAACAGGGCATCAACATTGTCAGTTGGAGGGGCTTGGAGCTTCTTCGGCATCCACAGTAGAGCCACCAAGAAGGTAATCTGCTGCTCCTAGCTTCTATAAAAGAAAAATCTTTGAACTAGAAAATAGTAAAACATATCCCTGTATTGGCTTTTCCAAAATGCCGAATTTACGTATCCTATCGGCCTGATACTGATACACGTATCCGTATTGGTGCATTTTAGGTATGGATGAATTTTGCACATGGTGGTATTTTGAACTAGGGGTATATTGGAATGCATTCTTTACATGACAAAACTTGCTCGATATGTGTTATGCACTTGTACAGTTGATAACACAGCATACACTGAACAATCTGGTAACTTGGTAATGGTGATTCTTATTAGATAAGTCAGGTAACCCCGGAGTGCCCATGTACTAGTAATGTTAATTGCTGTGGAGATGTCCAGTAGTGACTGTCTAATGGGGCCAGTCTAATTAATTGGGTGTGGAATTTTTTTATCTATCAGCAATTCAGCATACACAATTGTCATGTTTTTGTGTGCGTATTGCTATCATAAGCATGAAACTCAAGTATCATACTAGTTACTAGATCATCGAAGGCGCTCGTTGCAGCGCCCGTCCATTTTAAAATGATTCTTTGAAAGATAAAATTCATGTTATCCTAAAATGGATCATATATTGGTAAGTCGTCAAAAAAAATGAGGGGGTAACCATTTTGTAGTGAATTAACGCAAGAAATACTTTTTTTTCACCGGAAAAATAATTTTCCTTGGTCTTATTGTTGCGCCCATCGGGCGCAAGGTTTCCTTGGTCTTATTGTTGCATGCCTCATGAATATATATTTCTAGTCAGGTGTCTAGCTCACCAGACATGGCAACTCAATAGATCACCAAAAATGGTTTTTATTTGTTCTCATGTATAATTACAGATAATTGTTCAAAGCATATATACAAAGACGGTAAGATCTTTGCACAAGTGCAACAGAAACATACCTGCATAATTGGTCAGTTTTTAAGAACAAAAAAATTAGAATAGATTTTTAACATACCTGCAAAACTATTATGAAAAATTAGAATAGATTTCCTATATTGAGAGGATTGATCAAACAATAGGTCAGTTTTTCCTTGAAATGACACTACCAAGAAATCCTCATGTATTTGCCAATCTGAAGTAAAGTGGATTTAGTGTAGCTTCATTTACCGTAGGAGCCCATCTCCGCACGAAAAAGGGAGGCAGATCTTCCGTTTTCTGCATCTACAGCCAGTACCAACAAGTAATGAGACGCATATTGCACAAAGTAGCACTGCATCAGGCTACATGAGGGGGAACTCAGCAAGACTAAAAGGTACCATGATATTGACAAAGAAAACGAGGTCGTCCTCCTCCCCGCTCCTTAACAGCATAACACGCACAAAGAAAAGATCAAGCATCTCATGCCAGAATTTATCATCCATCTCGACGTCCGATGGGTCATCCTTGGCCTCGACGACAGTCCACACGATCAAGTGTCAATGCTTCTTCACCATGCTAAGCAATTCGGTCCTGGAACAGAGACTTGCACAAAACAGTAGCAGTATAAGCATCCCAAGCATATACATAGATAACATCTATTCCGTATACCGTAAGATGCAAGTGTGACCCTGTTATAGACATATAATTTTACCCAAGGTGATGCCCTCTGAAAACTGGATCATCTAGTTGTATTGCAAAACAACAGCCATGCTGAGGAGGCGACCACCGAAGTGCAAGCAGTTGAGGTCAAATTCGAAATCTCAACTCTTAATCTGTGTCTTCCTAGTCGTGGGCAGTTGTGCCGAGGAAACAACATTGCTACTGTCTACCGAGCTTAATTACCTAGAACTGTTTCTGGACGTACAAGCGAATCCATATGGCTCACCTCAAGAACAAATAGACGTCACGATCGGAGATCCAAATGGTGGTGAGAGGAAAAATCCCCCTTACCATCCTGTTCGCTCCTCATCGCAATTCCTGGAGAAGGCATGACTGGTGTGGAGGTAGGCTGGCGGACATCTTCGATAAAAGCACAAGAAGACCATAGTTGCGTCACCGAGATGTAGGACGATGGGGGCATGTATGCTGCCGCACCGTTGATCTACTGTCGCTGGCTAGGGGTAGGATAGGGCATCGTTCGCCACTACCGCCGCCACTACCAGATCCATGGAAGGTGTGTCTAAAAGGCACCGGGATGGGTGGCTGGGTAGGATTTCAAAGGTGGACATCAACCAGTCTCGCTGGCTTGTCGCCGCCGGCGCGTGAGAGAGAGAGATGGGGGAGGAGGAGCAGTTTACGGGGGGAGGCGAACCAATGGCAGGTTAACGGGCTTCCCACGGATCCATGACCCAAATCAACCAGCGTCGACGGATTTTTCTTCGGGAGCAGCTGCGCTTTAGGACAACCCGCTAAGGTTAATCGCACGGTAAGTAACGACTCAAAAACACAATCGGACGGACCAGGAGGATGAAGGCGTGAGAATGC
The DNA here is from genome assembly GCA_950022295.1 of Bromus sterilis. NCBI lineage: Eukaryota > Viridiplantae > Streptophyta > Magnoliopsida > Poales > Poaceae > Bromus > Bromus sterilis. The sequence goes on along the minus strand of OX465595.1, from coordinate 37,109,198 downwards.
TCCAATTAGGTTCAATTTTACTGTCCTAAATTTACTTCTACTCTGTTTAGTTCATTGTAACTTACATAGCTGTTCAAAACTTAGTACTGGTTTTCATCTTCTTATGGATCCTTCACTGTTGGTAAAATTTACAGTATGCCGAGGACAGCTGTTAGCTTGATTTGATATAATTATCTAATCGTCCAAATAATTTGCAGGGAGCAGTATAAAGTGTTTTTCCGTCAAGAGGGGTGGGTGTTCTTGCATTTTATTAAGTAGAGGAGAAGCAGGGTAAAGTTGTGGTGATAATGGAACCAAAGCACTCTGCTGAAATGTCCAGGTACAGCATCTTGACTATCCTTTAGCGACATATTAACCCTAACGATTTCAGGTGATTATGTAACATAAAAATATTTTGTAGGCATTTGGACAAGCAAAATCATGCCTTAATGGAAACATATCGAGCAATGTCTCATGAGTTGCATAAACTACAGGTGAATTGCATAAACATACTAAGCTTTTATATTAAGAAGGAATCTCGGGTATTTCTTTAGTAATTAATTGCTATCATTTTATATAGGTTGAAGAGGAAACAATTATGCGCAAGTTGTATGAGCTGATGTCTGCAGAAGGACTTATTCCAAAGGTACATTGCTGGTGCTACTGTTCTGAATTTGGGCCATTGGAGCTGTTGAGCATAACATCATATTTACCATCGAACCAACTGTAATTATATATGCCTATACAGTAAAATAGGGGGCTCAGCGGATATTTTGAATTTCACTAATAACTGAAATATACGGTTAAGAAAATATATGATAAATTCATAAGAGAATGAAGAAAGTGATTTTAGGAGGAAATAAGCTTTCATACTGCTAAGGCTTCCCTGTTATTGCTTAATGTAACCCTTACTTTCTTCTCTATACTTCTTAGGCCTTTTTAAATAAGTTGGACAAATAACTAGCAGAATATCATTTTTGGTAAATATGGCTCATCTAAAAAAAGGTAGTCCATTGTTACTGAACATTAAGTGATATACCTGAGGATGCTGTAACTCGTAACTTGAATTTGTGCCATTTATTTTTCGAGCTTTGCTTCTTGTATTGGTCATCAAACAATTTAGCATCTGTGTCCAACCAAAACTATGAAGAGATGCTGACTGAACTAGCATATTGTTATGGAGCTTTTGTACCACGGGTTGAAGCAAAAGTAGCATTTTCTTAGAAGCCATTGTAAATGTAAGTCGAGCTAATCTGAAATCTATATGCACATATATGTGTTGACACTTTAAGAGAGAACCACTGATTCCTAAGAAAAGCCTACTTCTCAACTTATTGTATCATGCATACACTAACTTAGCCCATAAGAGGTTCTTTTTATGCTTATTCTGTTTTTTTTTCTTGTGCCCGTGCTTATTATTTTTTCGCATGTTCATGCTGCTTATTTAGTCCACTTTTCAGTCTTGGGACTTCAAACGTAAGGCACTCAACTTCATTTCATGCTATTCATCCTCCTTTAACCAATCTCCAAATAATTAATGCAGCACAATAAAGAAAGGAAGCCGGACAAAGCAGGGGAATCAAGCGAGGAAAACGAAGAACAGGAGCCATGAAATGTTAACCATGAATCTCCAATATATGGTATTGCATGGAGATGCAAAGTTTTGGCAGAACAGCAGGGCGTCGAGCAATTTTAGATATCCACTCAAATGGATATACTGTAGAGAAAAATCGTCTTAGTTCCAACCGTTTGTGTGCTCTGTAAATGTCCAAACTGCACAGTTGAATCATGAACCTGACTGTCGTTCCGTGAGGAATCAGCAGCTGACTCTAGCATGTCTTGCCTTCATGTTGAGAATTCTGTGTTTTGAGATGGATTTCCTGTCGTGCTACTTGTTCGTCAACGCTTTGTAAAGACTTGGGTCGTGACTAGTACATGCATTATATAGCACAACACCAACACCTACAAAGGAGCTAAAAGCAACTCTAGCAGATACTGCAAATCTACATAATGTAAGCCACTCGACCTAAAACAGAGATACAATATCAAAACTCCCTCGCAAGAACAGAAACACCATCCAACACGCCAAATTTAAAACATTTCAAACTTAATATTTGATGGTTACATTGAATGTCGAAACTTCGTTGGAATTTGAAAAGACAAACAACAAAATTAAAATTCTAAACGCTGGAACTACGCCGGACCAGTCGCCGGAGCTCCTACTTCCTGCCGTGGAGGTGGTACTCGATCGCGGAGTTTATGAATACGAAGGAAAGGTCGTACTCCTTCCGAGCGGCCTCCACTGGGCGGTCTTCCCGTCGTACAACTCACGCTCCACCTCGCGGAAGCGCGAAGTAGACCCACATGAGGTCGCTTAACTCATGGAATCTCGCCCAGGGGCCCGTCCGGTTGTGGGAGAGGGCACCACAAGCACGGAGGATTGGGAGGGGGGAGCCCACCTCATCGTCATTCCGCCTGCGCTTGGCCAGCAGAGAGCTGCTTCGGCCGCCGCGGGAGCTACCTCCTCGTATCGCCATCGGAACCGCTCACCGAAGATGTGACGGAGGGGGAGATGGATGTGGTGGCAGGGAGGGGATGAAATGCGAGACGACAACCCTATTCCCCCTCCCCGTACATATAGCGCACAGAAGGATATTTTACGGACTATTTGTAAAAAATTTACGAACCGAGCGAGATTTAGCACATCTATCCTGGCCAAAAAGCATGTATATACTACTTATACAAGCTGGCTAAGCTTTCTTTCAAGGTATGCGTTCGTAGTGTTAGGCGTGAGTCTTCTCCTAGCTGAGACGTGCCATCCTTTTTTCTGATTTTTTTAGCCATCTAACTCAATGCGAGTGACCATTATGTTTAAAGTTTTGAACCGGCTCTTTCCTACACTGACACATGTGATAAATATAGCTAATTATGTAGCCAATCATAGTTTTTTAATCTCTGTATCACTAATCTGATTCATCTAACCTATCAACCGATATACAAGGTACAACCTATTGCTGCTGGCCAAAAACCTAAATTTTAGTGAATAAAAGAAGAAAGGATATGCTAAGAGCAAATTGATTACTATTGTAGCAAATCAAACTATCCGCTGCAAAAGAATGTTTTTTTTACAAATTTTAGTGTACACCGTCATTGAGGGCACACTCGAAAATTAGTCATCGATGGAAACTTTCTCATCGCAGTTTGCAGAAAATTTGCAGCCCACCATCGCCGACCACACTTCAACATCTTTGTTTGCAGCAAAAATATGGGCGTCGTGGTCGGCGGCCATGTTGTCACAAATGTATATATTTAGCTCTAAATTACATCTAGATACATTCTGTTTGAGCGCTATAAGGTAGTAGCATATTTACATCCACGCTCTAATATGGATGTATTTAGCATTAAAATACGTCTAGATACATCCATATAAGCGACATGTAATATGGATTGGAGGTAGTAGTATTTTAATATCACAATTTTAGAAATAATGCTCCCTTCATTCCTAGATATAAGGTGTATAAGTTTTTGAGAAAAAATTCAAAATATAAGGTGTATTGCATTGCACCACACATCTTGATAACTTTTTAAAAGATTTGATGTTTCCTTATCTCTTGGAAACCCCTCTATTTTTTTATGTCAATTAGATAGATGTAATCTTATCCAAACCTGTTGTAATTTTTCCTTAATGTGTGTTCTTTAATTTCCGTGCCAAAAACTATACACCTTATATCTAGGAACGAAGGGAGTAACATCTTAGTGTCATGATTGCAGCTCCCGTCATCGCCCAATTTCAGCCAAAATGATCGCTAGCACGTGCGACACAACCGACCAATGCTTCGGCCGGTCGGTTGATCTCAATCGTTTCTGAAGTAAAAAAGCCCAAAAGAATGGGTCAGGAGGCCAAGCAACAACATCTTTTATATGGCAGAACTACTTTTGATTTGTTTTTCTTTTCTCCGAATACTAAATTTGCATAGATATTCTTTTATCACTCATTTTGTAAATTAAAAGATCAAAATAATTATTAACTTTTCTGTTTTATAGATGCATTCTTTCATTACACGTCCACTTAACTAAAAAATAGAAGTATGCTTCTCTTATAAATTATAGAATCGACATAAAGGTCTTCAACAAGCACTATTTGACGGTTTGAATTTTTTGATAAATAAAAAATATACTTCTTTGTGGTTTTTTCCCACATAGAATCCTGACCACTTCTGATTTTCTAAACCTTGGGTGATATTATTAAATACAGCAAACAAAAGAAGCTCTTGGTAGTAAACTGATAATAAATATCGGTGACTAAACATGAGAGCCGATTAGTGTTTTTTAGGATAACCTTATTATGTTTTCTTAATAATCAAAGATGCAAGTTTCAATAGCCATGCCACCTCCAAGCCTTCTTTTACATTCGGAGGAAAAAATAATTGGCAGACTTTTAGTTATTATTTTTCTTAGTATTCAAACAAATCACAATTAATTTTTAGACTATCTAGGTTCTCATACATTCTATTACTTTCCTTAAACTTGTGGTATATAATTTGATTTGTACATTTTCTATTCTCATACAACCAAATATTCAATGTTAAAATAAATCACAAATGGTTTTAATTCTATTTAGAATCTCTTAGATCTCTTATTTTCCATCATCTTGAGGTACATATTGGATTTATATAACTTTTACTGTCACACAACCAAATGGTGATTTTCTCTTAACCACAAATTAAGGTGTGTTATTTTTCTTATTAGGAACATGGAGGAAGCACGCATGTAAACTGTTTTAGTTCAAGATCTTGAGTTGTTGCTAGCTTGACTAAACATATATTGAGGTTTTGTTCCAAAAGATAGTGGATTTTTATGCTTTGTTATAAGTTATTCATAATTTTTTATCTCTTCCATAAATGGTTAACTCTACTCGCACACACTCCTTCTACAAAAAATAAAACATCAACCATTACAGTTATATTTATTGGATTTGTTGCTACAATATCAGTATTAAGATTGAAACTGCCAGTGGATGGTCAGTGAGCTAAAAAAGGAAAGAATGGATAACTTTTTTCATATGCTCTCCTCTTATTGATAGGACAAACAAACAACAAAGTTTTTCAACCGCTTAGCTATTGCCATGAAGTTTGATGGTTTCACCTTACTTAATCTCTTCCATTTCTACTCAACTGCTGGACTTACTGCATGCCACATATGGTCTGTTTCAAATAGCATATATTGGTACTATGTAGATGATCATCTTATAAAAAGTCCGATGTAGCTAGAACTGATGCAGGCTCACTTCTTTTCCTCTTTTGTTAATGGAGAACTATTATGTTGAATGATATTTTTACCAAGGAAAGCATAATTACCTGCTCCAAAAATGTTCTATTGGTGATATGAGTGTTCCATGGCCTATTTTGATCAACTTAAGGCAAGAAGGTCTATTGGTATCATAAAAAACATAAATACTAAAAAGAGTTCAAGAAAGAAAGGCCATGCATGCTAACAACAAAATCTAAAAATGATTGCCACTACATTAAGAAAAAGCTTTGTAATGACATATCAATTGTTCACATGAGTTGCCATCACAACGCTTGCGTCCTTCCATTGCCATCAAAACACTTAATGTATACATGTCAAATTAGATAACAACACATATTTATTGATATGAAAAGATGTCAAATTATAAGAAAGCGTATTTATCACACAATATGTGAATTAATATCTCTGGCCTTGGGTGATGTATAGAGTCCATGTGTGTTGTCTTCTTACATCATAAGTGATAGTCTTGAGTAACACAAGTGCTCACACGGGCTTTCACACACGCTGCGCCTTCTTCGTGCTAGTATATATACAGTCCGGCAGGGGAATGGCGTAATCTCTTAGAGTCTCTCACAAAGGGTAGAAGACTCCTGGCTCCGACTGTGTGCCAATCTGCAAGGTCTAAACAGCGCAGACTCAGGTCGACCGGCGACGGAGCAACCGACACGAGGGCGGTGGAGCATGTCCTCTACCATGATGCTCTACGCTGGTTGCCGACTGGCTGCCGGCTCGCCGTTCACTCGTTCGTTCAAGAAGGCTACCACTTTGCGGTTCGCACTGGCCTCCACTGAATCCGATTGCAAGCCGGACGAGGGCGGGATGCGACCTTCCAAGCAGCCTGTCTGCACATTCTGAAAAGAAAACGCGGGAAGCAAGAAAATCCGGATTGAATCCAATCCGATAGCCTCCCTAGTTCCAACTTCGTCTCGAACTTGAGAATCCGACTCCAATCGAGGTCGGGACATTGCGCGTTCGCTCCTCTGTACATTATAATCGATCCTCTGCCGCCCCCGAAATGCATCGATCGATCTGCTCACCACCCACCTCCCCTCCTACGATCCGCCGATTCTCTGCTTCCACCAGCCAAAGTAACTCGTTCGTCCAGCGCCATGGCCGCCCGCAAGCGACCTGCCGCCGCCCTCGATGCCGGCCACGCCACGACGACCCAAGGATCGCCGGCGCGCTGCAAGAGGAGCCGTGCCCCCATCGGGAGCACCGAGGACTACGAGAAGGTGGAGTGTCTTGGCCAAGGCGGCTTCGGCGAAGTCATCAGGGTGCGCCACCGCGTCACCAAGAAGAGCGTGGCCGTCAAGTTCCTCTCCTCGCCGGACGAGACGGAGGAGGGCCCCGACGTCCAAGACCTTCTGCGGGAGGCTCGATTCCTCGAGGCCTGCGACGGAAACCCTTACGTCGTCGGCTACGAGGGCCTGGTGCGCCACCCGGACAGCGGCGACTTCGCCATCGCCATGGAGTATGTCGATGCGCCGAGCCTCCAGTCCTTTTTGTGGGACAGGCGCGGCGGCCCGCCGCTCCCGGAGTCCACGGTGCGCGCCCTTATGTGGAAGATGCACGACCGCCGCATCGTCCACCGCGACATCAAGCCGGCCAACATCCTGATCGGGGAAAGCGGGGAGCTACTCAAGATCTGCGACCTCGGGCTGGCCATCTCCTTGTCCGACCCGCCACCGTACACCCGCGCCGGCACAGCGCCCTACATGGCGCCCGAGATGTTCCTGGGAAAGGAGGACTACGACGCGCTCGTGGACACGTGGTCGCTGGGATGCGTCATGGCCGAGATGCTCACCGGCAAGACGCTGTTCCAGGAAGACGATGAAGATGAAGATGACGGCGAGGTAAACGATGACATAAAGCAGACGCGGAGTATCTTCCGAGTGCTTGGCATGCCGGACGAGAGGACGTGGCCGGAGTTTGCGTCGTTGCCGCTCACCGCCGAGGTGCTGCGAATGCTACCGGCGGAGCACAAGTACAACAGTCTGCGGGATTTGTTCCCTCAAGAGAAGCTGTCCGATGAAGGATTCCAGCTGTTGCAAGGGCTCCTGACATGCAACCCCGACAAGCGACTGACGGCGGCCGCCGCGCTCAAGCACCGATGGTTCTCTGCTCCTCTTCCGAGCGCCGCCGCTGCAAAGGTTGACGTTCCGAAAAGAATGGCGCCAAGGATCAAGTTCATCCCACCGGCGACACCAGAGAAGAATGTACTCAAAATTCCATTGGCAGTGTGGAACGCAGCGCAACGGGTGTAAAATTCAGAGATCCTGACATGTTCATAGATGTCAGGAACTCTCCGATTGGATGAACCATCCATGTAAATGTAAATCAGTGAATGCTTAGCATTGTACTTGTGCATTGTCTTTTAATCCAATGCATGTTCTTTGATTCAAGCTTATCTGAAGCATTGTACTGAAGATTGTTCTTGCCCTTAGAGTAGATGCTCATATGTGAATGTGAAACATTCTACCGTTTAGTTTAACACTCTAGCCTCTACATGCTGGAGTATCATGAACAGATGGGGAGATGGTGCACACTTTGTGTGATGGTGCTCATATCATGTGAAGCATTGTACTGAAGATTGTTCTTGTACTGAAGCATTGTACTGAAGTTTGTGAAAAATTCTACCTTTTAGTTTAGTACTCTTGCCTTTATAAGCTGGTATGTACCCCACAGGAATAAACGTTGTGTGATGGTTTTCGCAACAAACAAAAAACTTTGTGTGATGGAATTTTGGAAAAGAGCACGAAAACAAAAGTTGAAAACACAATCTGAGTTGTAAGTAACGATAGAGATCGTCGAACTTGCGTCATGTGGATTTTGTTCAGCAGCATCATGCAGATCGAGGTGTGTCGTTGTCGTTACTGACCGGCACCATGCTGATTGCTGATGTTACCCTTGCACAAGGTTGGAAAAGGCGCTAGGCGTATACGAGGCGGTTGGCATTCGCCTAGCGCTTAGGCGAAGCTTAAGCGCCCTAGGCGCTGCCTAGGCGGGCATATGTTTTCACCACTAGGTGCATACTTGGGTTATTATATGTCTGTATAGATTAATAAGTAGAATGTCAATGAATAAACTAACAACAATTTCCATTGTACTATGCACCATATAGTTCATCAGTTAAATATGGTATAATTTATTATTGGAGAGGAAGATTTCTTGGTTGGACTGCCTAGAGTTGCGCTTATGCCCTAGGCGAGGCGTTTATCCATCGCCTAGTGCCTAAGCGTGCTTAAGCGCTGCCTAGGCGCAGCCTAATCCAACACACACGCGTTCCTGAGTGCAAGGGCTGAAACTTTAGTGTTGATTTTGTTCAAGCATCGTCTAGATTTGGACTATGGAATAGGAAGCAGAGATGCCATTTTAATTTTACACGCGTTCCTGAAGAGCAGGAGTGAACCCATAGGAATAGGAAGCATTGAGATGAAAACTTGCTCAAATCACAGTGAAGATGAAAAAAATGAGACAAAAAATTGATATCATCACTTCCAGTCAGAAGCCAGAACAATCAGTTCTCTGAAGAAAAGGTCTGAGCAATCAGGAATTATACCGTCTCGGCCACCACGTCCAGCCTCTGAAGAAAGCGGCCAAGGATACTTTCATGGCAATTTGGTAGCGTGTCTCATGATGACTGCATCTGAATCGATCAAGTAATCTGAATATTTCAGCTTAATTTTGTATGTATGGTTTGGTTGGATGTGTGCCTGAGAGGCTGAGAAGAAGAAAAACTGCTATCTACTAGACTGTTGACTCTGAAGTTTGATGTTCTATCATGTGCATATCAAACTCTAATTTCTCTTTCTAGGCTTAAATAAAATTTGGGCGTCATGTGGCTCTGAAGTCTGAACTAGTACCTTTGTATATCAATAAATATTGCAAGTAGAATGAGATTGAAGTCTGAACTAGTGGCCCCTATGTTTTCTATCTGCTGAGATACATAAGTGTTCAAAGAGGAAAAGAGGGTTCCTGCTTGCTTCAGTTCTTTTGTTATGGTCTGCAAGCACTTCAACTACTTTGTGGAGTTTCACTTTACCTGATCTCATAAACTGAGATTGCGCTCCTCTATAAGGTGAAAGTTGTCGTAGAAGAAGACATGCGTATGCTGGATAGCAAAGAGAAAAGAACTGCTACATCTTTCAACAAAATCAGAGAGGCGCAGCGGAAGCGTGGTGGGCCCATAACCCACAGGTCCTAGGATCGAAACCTGGCTCTGATATTATTTTTGAAATTTTGTTTTTTTATCCAAAATTTGATGAATTTTCATGTTGAACTAATTATTTGTTTTGAATTTGAACCAAGTACGAACAGTTTCAAATAAGGAAATACAAACCGAGTTCCAACTTCAAGACTTTGAATTTGCTTTTCAAAATGTGATGAATTTTGTGCTGAACTAATTACTGTTTTGAATTTGAACCATGTGCTAATCGTTTCAAATAAGAAAGGAAAAAAAATACAAACCAAGGTCCTACTTCAAGACTAGCTAATGTTGTTGACGCTCACCTCAAAGGCGTTGCAGCTGCTACTGGCGGAGCGCAAACAAAACCGATTGCCGAATTTGTTCTGTGGAGAGAAGTTGTTCGAGGATAGGGTTATGTGTTTTTTTTTCTTTTAAGAATGACAATGCTCATTTTACAATAGGGACATAATCAATAATGTCAGACAAAAAATTATAGGATCCTCGTGTGCATCGAACAATATTATAGATTTATGTTTTACGTTAAATCACTCTTCTTCTTTTGCCAACTATCTCCACCTTCAAAAGCACATTTGGTTGGCAATCAAATTTCAATGTAAGAGGATATTTCGGTAGCTTCAAGAAGAGAATAGTACATGAGAAAAAAACGATAGGTTCAGAAACGTTTTTGGATGAACATAAAAAATAGAAAAACTGATGGCAAGGTACATCATGTTATATTGAATGGGTTCTTGAGGAAGTGCGTTGGGGTAGTTCCAACCAAATTTGAGATGATTGCTACCCAAAGGCAAGTTGGACGAAGCATGGACAATGGGACATGTCTCTGATGGTGTTCCTGACGCTCCGAGAGTGACAGACACACCACTAGAATTTCCTTTTTCCAAACCTTCTGATGCCTTTTATGCAATAAATTCCTTCATATCATCGACGTCATAGCCAACAGTTTATCAACTTTCCTGTTGGTGTAAAACTTCTCCTGTTTATCGGCTTTACCTGTATTTCGGTCGAAGTGCTCTGGGAGGTCCTTAAAAATTGGTTACTTGTTTCCATCTCTCTCTTAGGTGGCTAAGCCACACGATTTTTTTTAAAAAAATCTAATATCAACTGAAAAAAATCAAAATGAACATAAAGGGGTGAGTTTAAACAATACTACGATGATACATATAAAATCTACATGATGTTTGCAAGGTCAAGTGACCAAATTAGACAACAATTAAATGAGATGGGGTTAGAGATAATGGAAAAAAAACATAGAAAAATATGTATCCCGATGCTCACTCTCTTGTAGGAAAGAGAGACACTGTTGGAGAGGTGGCAAGAACAACAAAGGCTCCACCAACACCAGAAAGGATCACATTCTTCTCCTTGAGATATTACCACATAGGCGATTCCCAACTAGGTAGTGGCAGACCTTGGGGCGGCTCCAAATCTTTACAAAAGACGAGATAAATGACAAGTTGATTCCTCTTTGGGGACTCATGCCTCCTAGGATACTTCAACCTCCAAGAGTAACACATACTCAATGAACTTGAAGGGGATCCCAAATTCGTTTTGTGGAGATATAGATAGGGGACCCCCTCTGTCCCTCAAAGAAAAGGGACGACTTGACGATTAGATATGGAGGATGAATCTTTTGAGCTTTAATAAAAAGAAGTATGATTGAGCAAGAAGCTCAACTCCGATGGGAAAGAATAACCCGCAAGTGGGCCTTTTATAGTCCCACTCAAAATTTGCCTGTTGGGCACCGTATACACCTCCCGAAATGTCTTCCGGAACCTTCAAAGAGACTTTCAGGATGTCTTGAATTTCGGGACACTGAATTCGGTGGCACCGGATGCCTTTGATGTCACATTGAGGCACCGCCGGAGTGAGGGTCTCGTTACAGAGATGCCAAATTCCTGGAGTGACTCTGGGAGCTCCGGATTTTGGGGCTGACTCAAAGCACATTGAAATAACCCATTTTGAAAGTGGCAAGATGAATAACTTGGTTATTTTAATAGAAAATGTGATAGAACTTAAATGTGCATTTTGGCTAAATGAAAAGAATCCTGAATCCAGTCCAAGTTCATTGCGAGACACGTCCTAATAATGCGGGTTTTTTATATGAATAAAGATAAAATGTACTTAGTGAAAATAATTATACCGTCTTGCTTCTCACTTTTATAGTTAGGGGTCAACATCCATCTTCGTTTTAACCTTTGGACTAACCCACCTTTTATAAACTGGGCACTGACGGTTAGTCATCAATTCATGTTATCCACGATGAAACCTACTTAAGGAGAGAATTGCACTTTCACAAACCATACATTTTGGTCTCATAATTGGATTTTGGGGGATGGACCAGATATGCATTTAAAAACTTAGAAGATAGATAGATATTGTCATGTACCTTGCTGTATTGATTGCTTACAATATATTTCAATGAAATTTGGTTATATGAACATGCATATTTGATTAGGAATATACGTAGTAAAATTGATTGTTGTAAAATTATAAATAATTATTGAATATAATTAGCATAATATAATTAAAACATTTAAAACTTTGTGCATGCATGGTTGCATGATGAGGTGGATCTTTTTTCCATACATGATTTCCTGTGGGATGATATGATTGCATGTTGAGATAAATATATTAGTGAAGATCACATGCTTATCATATAACATACTAAGACTTACTTTTGGTTAATTTAGACGTTAGTTTTCTGAATTATCAGGCCTATCATACCATATTAAACCTATTGTATCGTGACACCGACAAATTTTAAAATTATGAGTTGATTAGATGTTTGTACATGACAATTATATTGCTTGTGTCTAGACTCTAGAATAACAACCCCACAATAAAATTGTACTATTTTTTTTATATGTGCACATTCCATCTAAATATAGGTTTCAATTTTAGGGTCGAGTCCTCGATAGACTCCGTCAACGTGAAGAAAAGACATGGACTTAGACAAATATTTTCTCCCTCTACTTCGCCTCCATAGTCGTTTGGCGCATCATAATAACTCCGAGTTACTAAAAATGTTAATCTCAAGATTAAACTTGTAGTTTAGCTCGATGCGATAGGGCTTAGGAGAAAATTGATTGGTACTATGAAAAAAATTCCTTTTTTTTTGCAAACTATAATTGAATTGTTCTAGAAATATGGTATGGATTTTAGAACTATAACTGAAGTTGGTGTGCGTATATTTTTGTCTAAAAATCCTCTGATATTATTTCATTGTAGTTAGATATCCATCATAATTGTAGCTTGGGAGAACCCCATGAGAATATTCTTTGCCGCCCACTACAGATTAAAAGTGATATTATCAAAGTGGTTGGTCATGACGCTAGCCAGTAGTCACGCTGATGCGTCCATAACAATGAAATTAATAGATGAAACATCGTCAAGATTAAGGCTAAACCTGATCGAGAAAAATACAGGTTGATGCTTGATCACACAATGCGATGATGAGTGTTGTATTAGGAGGTGGCGGTGGTGCCAAGAGAAAATTAAGATAGATACACCGTCAGATTTAGATCGAACGGCTCAACTAATAAATCAAGATCAAATAGTACACAGATTTTGACACTAAGGCAATTCCATAAATTTTTATTGAGAGGCAATTCCATAAATTTTGAATAATTGTGTGAAGAGAGCTCCCTTATTAACTATATGTCACATAAGTAAATTTATTTTAAATTGTATGAAGTTACTATCTAAGTTATTTTCATTGTGACCGGTCTGATTGTAGATGCTTTTAGCAATTACATCCACCCGTTGTGTGTTCTTCCACATCGCAAGTGGAAATCCAAGTACATTCTTGTTTTGTGGTATCGCCCGCGACGGTCTCGCCGGTGGTGCGCCTTGAAGACGATGGCGGAGCCACCCTTGCACACATCTCATCCTAATCCTCGCCGTGCCAGGCATGTCTCTTGCGGACGGCCATGACGACGCTCGATCGACGGCTTTGTTGGTGCCTTGGCCTTGCTGCTGGAGAGGGGATCGAAATCGGAAAGTGAAGGTTGAAACGGAAACGGGAACAATGGATGCATGAGGGAAGGGTTTTGAGCTCACCGGCTTGCAAGCATTAACGAAGGCGGCAAGGCACCGAAGAAGTCGGACTGGATTCCATGGCAACCTGTGGAAGCCAGCACAGCGCGTGGCTCAACTTGAATCCTAATCGACCTCGGGCTCGGGGACGGGGGCATTGCGCGATCGCTCGCTCCTGTAAATATTTTCCAACCCCCTTCCTTCTCCATCGATCCCTGTTTAGTTCCACCGCCTTCCATCGCGAGCGCTCCAGCAACCAAAGCAGTCCGTTCCGTTCGTCGAGCTAGCGCGATGGCCGCCCGCAAGCGACCCGCCGCCGCCCTCGACGCCGGCCACGAGACGACGACCACCGAAGGATCGCCGGCGTGCAGCAAGAGGAGCCGCGCCTCCGACGGTAGCGCCGCGGACGACGACTACGAGGAGGTGCGTCGCCTAGGCGAAGGTGGCTTCGGCTACGTCCTCAGGTTGCGCCACCGCGTCACCAAAAAGGAAGTGGCCGCCAAGTTCCTCTCACCGAAGAAGGACGAGGAGAAGACCGAGGAGGCCGAGGCCGCCGACGTCCAAGACCTTCAGCGGGAGGCCCGATTCCTCGAGGCCTGCAAGGGAAACCCTTACGTCGTCGGCTTCGAGGGCATGGTGCCGCACCCGGACACCGGCCTCCTCGTCGTCGACGCGTCGAGTCTCCAGTCCTTACTGTGGAACAGGCCGCCGCTCCCGGAGTTCACCGTGCGCGCCATCATGTGGAAGCTTATGACCGGTGCCGAGAATATGCACCGCCGCCACGTCGTCCACCGTGACATTAAGCCGGCCAACATCCTCGTCGGCCAAGACGGGGAGCTCGTCAAGATCCGCGACCTCGGGCTGGCCATCTCCATGTCCGACCCGCCACCGTACAACCAGGCCGGCACGGCGTACTACATGGCGCCCGAGATGATTCTGTTGAAGCAAGACTACGACGCGCTCGTGGACACGTGGTCGCTGGGATGCGTCATGGCCGAGATGCTCACCGGCAAGACGCTATTCCAGGAAGACGATGAAGATGAAGATGACGAGACAAACAATGATGTTGACGACCTAACCCAGCTGTGGAGCATCTTCCGGGTGCTTGGCATGCCGGACGAGAGGACGTGGCCGGAGTTCGCGTCGTTGCCGCTCACCGCCGAGGTGCTGCGAATGCTACCGGCGGAGCACAAGCACAACAGGCTGCGGGATTTGTTCCCTCAAGAGAAGCTGTCCGAGGAAGGATACCAGGTGTTGCGAGGGCTCCTGACATGCAACCCGGACAAGCGACTGACGGCGGCCGCCGCGCTCAAGCACCGATGGTTCTCTGCTCCTCTTCCGACCGCCGCCGCTGCAAAGGTTGACGTTCCGAAAAACATGGCACCAAGGATCAAGTTCATCCCACCGGCGGCACCAGAGAAGAATGTACTCAAAATTCCACTGGCGGTGTGGAACGCAGCGCAGCGGGTGTAAAAACTCAAGAGATCCTGACAGGTTCAGAGATGTGTAAAAGTCGTGGGTGTAAAATTCTCCGGATGTAAACCGTGCTTCGATTGGATGAACCATCCTTGTAAATGTAAATCAGTAAATGCTTAGCATTGTACATTTGTACTTGTGCATTGTCTTTTAATCCAATGCATGTTCTTTGATTCAAGCTTATGTGAAGCATTGTACTGAAGATTGTTCTTGCCCTTAGAGTAGATGCTCATATATGAAACATTCTACCTCGGGAGTATCATGAATAGATGGGGAGATGGTGCGCACTTTGTGTGATGGTGATCATATCATGTGAAGCATTGTACTGAAGATTGTTCTTGTACTGATGTTTGTCCGCGGTGTTCCTGACATCTTCAGAGATGTGTATGTAAGCGCCGCCGGTGTAAAACTCTCCGGATGTAAACCGTGCTTCGATTGTATATAAATCATCATTGTATACTTCTGCGTTGTATTTTAATCCAATGCATAGTCTTTGTTTCCAAATTATGTTTGTGAAAAATTCTACCGTTTAGTTTAATACTCTTGCCTCTACATGCTGGTATGTACTACCCACAAGAATAAACTTTGTGAGATGGAATTTTGGAAAAGACCACGAAAACAGAAGCTGAAAACATAATTTGTGGATTTTGTTCAGCAACATCATGCAGATCGAGGCGTGCAGTGTTGTTATCGTTGTCCTTACCGACCGGCACCGTGCTGATTGCTGATGTTACCCTTGCACTGAAACTTTGGTTTCAATTATGTTCAAGCATCGTCCAGATTTGAAGTTTGGAGTAGGAAGCAGATATGCCATTTTGCACGCCTTCCTGAAGAGCAGGACTGAAACCATTGGCGTTCTCGGCAAGCTAGCATTTACTGTACTTGTGCATTCCAACTTTGCAAGTAGGGTCACAGTCAAGTGATAGGCGAGCCAATGCTTCAGTCCATCCAAAACTTACCCAAGTTACAATGAAGATTAAATAAGAATGAGACAAAAATAGAAGATTAATATCATCCCTTCCAGTCAGAAGCCAGAACAACCGGTTACTCTGAAGAAAAGGTCTGAACAAACAGGAATTATACAGCATGCACAAGAAAACTGAAGCAAGCAGGAAACTTTTAAGCAGAGGATCGCAATCTCAATTTATGAGATGAGATAAAGTAAAACTCTGCATAGTACATAATTGGAAGACCATAAGAAGAAAACTGAAGCAAGCAGGAATCCCTCTTTGCCTCTTTGGACATTCATGTATCTCAGTAGATAGAAAACATGGGTACCACCCGATCAATCTCATTCTACTTGCAACACAGATATAAAAAAGTACTATTTCAGAGCCACATGACGCCCAAATTTTATTTAAGCCTAGAAAAAGAAAATAGAGTTTGATACGCACATGACAGAACATCAAACTTCAGAGGCACACATCCAGCCATACACACAAATTTAAGTTGAAAATTCAAATATACTTGATCGATTCATATGCAGGCATCACGAGCCACGCTACCAAATTGCCAAGAAAGCATCTTTGTTCGCTTTCATTACAGAGGCGACATTGTGGCCTAGGTAAATAGAACAGAGATGAAAAGGTATAAGTATGTTTGTTTGGGGACTCATACAACAACAATCAGAGTGGCGCAGCGGAAGCGTGGTGGGCCCATAACCCACAGGTCCCAGGATCGAAACCTGGCTCTGATAATTTTTTGAATTTATTTTTCAAAATTTGATGAATTTTCATTCCATTTGGGATTCGGTTTTTCGTTCAGCAGAATATCCATACTTTCCCCTCTCCACTCTTTCAAATGAAATTTCTACCAAATTTGGTGCTGAACTGATTAATCTTTTCAAAATTTGATGAATTTCCATTCCATTTGGGATTCGGTTTTTCGTTCAGCAGAATATCCATACTTTCCCCTCTCCACTCTTTCCAATGAAATTTCTACCAAATTTGGTGCTGAACTGATTAATCGTTTTCGATTTGAACCAAGTGCTATCATTTCAAATAAGGAAATATAAACGCGATTCGCCAAAAAAGAGAGAAGGAAATACAAACCCGAGTTCCTCCTACTTGGCTACTTCAAGATTAGCGCTAGGCCCCCGATAGGACACGCTCCCGCAAAACCCAGAACCCTAGCCTCCCTCCCTCCCTCCGCCTCGCCCTTCGCGCTCCCATGGCCATGGAGACGGCTGCCTCCAGCCCCCGCTCCGGCGCTTCGAGGAAGCGCCGGCGGAGCCAGTCTCCGCCCTCCGCAGGGGAGGGTCCGAGCGAGCCCGCGCCCGCCCGTCCCCGATTCGAGGAGAACCTCGACCTCGTCCTCTCCCTCCAGGGCAAGGAGCTCTCCCTCGAAAGGTCATCCGCTCGCCGCCCCCCCTCTTGAAATTCAATGCAGCTTACCTCCCATGTACCGGTTTCGGAGTAGAAGCGAGGAAATCATTCTGTAATTCGCATGCTTCTAGTTTGGTTGCGGCTATGTGGATTTAGGGATGCTTGTTTACTTTATTTAAGTAGCTAAATACATGAGGAGATTTGTCTGATTCCGCCAGCTACAATGTTTGGAAATTTGGTTCTCCTCGTAATTGTGTGGTTCAAAGGGTTCTGATGTGGTCAGCAGTTTACATATGCGCTGATTGGATCATTGTTGACTTAGGATGATAATAAATAATAATAACTCTGTAAAACTGTTGCATTAATTAAGGCCAGATTTTAGTGTAATTGTTTTGTGGAGGCGAAAATATGCTTATGATTACAGTGTACAGTATTATTTTATGACCTCAAATACTCAATATCATATTTTTGGTGATATATTGAATGCATACATAGTCCAGTGTTTCTCAGTTGGTGACAGAGCATGTTTGTTAATCATATCTGGATGAACCTTATAATGCTCTTGCTTTTTGTACTCTGAACATTCGTATGTTAAATCATGCAGAAAGATTGAACTGGCCTTCAATTTTATAACGGTCGAGTCAAATCGTTCAAGCCATGGCCATAGAGTGGACAATATTCAGCTACTACGTATGGTGTCATTTATTGGAAACTGGGTGCAATCTATCCTAATTCTATCTAAGAAAGTTCCAGAGCCTTTTGATCCCGTCTTAGATTATAGATGCTGGGAAATTTTGAGATTTTGCGTTGAAAAGAAACCGTCAGTCTCAATTTCTCTGAACCTACTTAAACCACTTGGTCTTATTGCGAAGCATGGTGTCAGCAGAGTTCAGATCGGCGCTTCATGTGATGACCATGAATCCTTTTTGCTCTTCGAACGAGTTTTCGACTGTGTATCCTTTCTTTTCTCCTCCAATACAAGAGTTTTCTTCAACGCAGGCGTTGATCTGTGGATCTCTTGTGTCACTGAGGCTATTAATCTTGTCCAGAAGGTCTCAACTAATGAGAAGGAGGGCTGTACCGTTCTTCAGAATCTTGGAAATTGTCTGCTTGACCAATTTTCAAGCTTTCTCAGATTCTATGCAAATCCTAAGAATCTTTTCCGTCCTTTTGTTGACAAGATTCTTGACCCGCTGTTGGAATTGTTGGTTTTACTTAATTCACAAGCAAATTCTATCAAGCACAGGCAGGCAGGATCGACGTTGAAGATTGCTGAAGAAATTTTGTCAAATGGACTGTTTCATCCGCAACATCTTGGTGGATATTTTGGCCTCAAGAATTTGAATAAAAGTATTGTCAAGGATGTCAGAGGAAGCTATCATAGGCATCTATTTGAGCGATTCAAAGGAATAAAAGCAGAAAGCAAGGCTGTATTGCTTGCTGGGTTTGGTTACTTGCTTCAGTTGTTTGTTACCAGGGCTAGAAATCAAAGAACATCTCTAGCACCAAAGGGAACATCCTTCAAAAGCCCACAAAAAACTAGTGAGGGCTCTGAAGAACCCCAGCAACAAGGAGAATCCATTTTTGAAGTGTTCATGCAATTTATGGAACCTTTGGTGTTAGAATGTAAATCATATTCGCAAAAGGACTTCTCTGATTTAGGAGTCACAAAGCTAGTAGAAGTTCATTGCATGCTGAAATCCATCAATGAGATGCTAGCAACAGTTGCCGAAGAGAAAATTTATGTCCCTACAGAGGACACCTCAGAAGGATCTTATCTGCAGTTCTTGCAAGACATTTACGCGGTCTTAATCTTGATGGCTGAAAAAATGTATGACTTCTGGGTGTCAGCTGTGCATTTAGAAGATACAAATGTTAAGAAGATGCTGCCTTTAATGTTTGTGGAGATTGTTGTTGCAGTTGGTCATTTTCTAGAAATAGAATACAAGGTCATGGGGGGTGACCTTGTAAAATTATGGTCGATGGTTTTTGCTTTGTCTGCTATCAATGTATCTTCCGAGGACATCAAACCCTGCTTCCTACTAACCTCGAAGATTTCAAGCCTTTCATCCCAAGTGATTCGTACATTCAGTGAGCTTCGTCAGGTCAGTTATGTTCTTTTTCAGTGGTCATTTTTAGCAATGTCTTCTAAAAAAATGTTTAGCTTTTCTTTTATATGCTTCTATGTTCTGCTTTTGTTTTCTTCCATTACCTTTGTCAATTTTTATATTTCTGCAGTGGAATGTATATTTTACGAACTACCTCAGTCATTGGATTTTTTTTTATTTTCAATCTGATGCTTTTTTTCTCTCTTTTGGGTCTTGTAGGTTGCACACTCCATTTGTATGCTGTGCAATACTGTGAGAACATTCAGAGCAGTTGCTAGTCCTGATGTAGTAGCAGGACCATTTTCTGTGGCTTCTTTATCTTCACATAAATGTTTTGAATCACTGGCAACATTGCTGAGCTCTCAAACATTGAGGGATGCTATATGTACTTCAATTAACTCAATGCCAGAAGGACAGTCTAGTCGGTGCATAGAGGAGCTGACAGTAGATCTTACAGATACATTGAAATGGATGAAAAGTTACGACGAGGTTGTAGATTTGGAATCACAGGGAGAGCCCCGCTCGATTTCCAGGAAGTCCGTTTTTCATCAGAGAGCTGAACTTCTTGGAATGCACTTATCTGAACTATACACAAGCGTGCTTGACTCAATAACTGTGACCGCTTCAAATACTACACTGGTGGCAAAATCTGTTGAAAGGTTGGTCAACACAATACGACCCAACTTAAGTCAGTTGGTGAGAAACGGATCAGTTAATTCAAGTGAGTTCATTTATTCAGTTGTAGGAATGAATGTATCTAACAAACAATGTGCCAAATGGCAAAAGATTCCAAGTTTGTCTTGGTTTTTTGCCTTCTTCTTTCGCATATATACATCATGTAGAAGTCTGTATCTGCAATCTATTGGCTTCATGCCTCCAGATTTAGCAATAGAAGCAACCGAATTAGTGGGGAATTCATTCATTGTATGCTGTGGAAAGGAATGGACCAATACAGCCAATATTATCACTGAAGGCTACTTTGCTTGGATTGTTGAAAGTGCATGCTCCCTTCTGGATCTCATCGAAATTTTATCACAATCCATTCCAAGAAACCATTCTGGTTTTACTACACTTTTTTACACCCTTCATGTGATGGCTCTGCAAAGACTCGATGACCTTAACAGGCAGATTAATGCATTTGACTATTTGCTTGAAGATGGCACACAACAGTTTGATAAGGATAGGGGAAACACAGAGTCACTAAATGAGTCTTTCTGTCTTGAGGCTGCTCGACTAACCAGTTTTATGCTGAACTATGTGACAGTATTATCTTCAGGAGAAAATGAGAGTATTTCTTACTGGGATATGAGTATATGCTCTTTAGATGAAAAATCTTTTCATATAGCAACTTGGCGGCTTCTGTGTGAAAACATTGATATTTGGAGTTCACATGCATCAAAGAAGGACTTAAAGAACTTCTTTTCTAACCTGATAAATTTTTCTTTTGTTCAAAAGAAGTCATGCAAAGATGAGGAGAGTAGCGACTGTCAAGATTCATGTAGAAAAATAAGCTTGCATACTATTTCGGTGGAGCTTCTTTGTGATACTATCATTTATGACAAAAAGGTTTGCATCGTCCTACTCCTTCCATCCAAACAAAATATTGTTCTTCAAGAATTTACTATGTATGCTGATAGTATTAATTCTGCTTTGATGATGATGATGCGTTTGTTTTGCAGTTGTAATTTTTAGTAATTTCTTTCTGTTTGATCTTCCCTACTTGTTCTAATTTGGAACGAATGCACTACTTCACAGGTGCTATTGAAGAATTTGGCATCAAGTGTTTGCCGTGCTCTGAAGAAATCAGTATCTTCTTTTATCACCAGAGCTGATGAAGATAATGCATTATCGAACATCTCACCTGATTTGATGGAGATATTAAATAAACTGAATAACGAGAAGTTGGTTGGTACATATCCTGATTCTACACATGCAGATGGGGTGGATAAATACCGGATCTGTGAGAATTTACTAAATTTTTGTAGCACAGTTCCCGGATTTCATTCCAACTCCAAGTCATTCTTGCAACTTATAACTTATATTCTCCATCTTGAAAGGCAAGTGCACATTTTTTACATTTGTCAATTTATTTGTACGGATGATGACGGCTATGCTTTCTGCCATTGTACTAGAATATCTATCTGTGCGCCCAGTTAATTTGGACTGTTCACCCAAAAAAGTTTTCACAAATACTTGCCCCTGGGCATATTTTCCCACTTCATGCTTGCTAATTCTACTTAGCTCCTCGGCTTCCCCTTGTTGTTTACTCTTGTGAGATTAATTGGAGGGAAGGAAGGGGCAGGAGTGCAAATCTCTGAGGATGAAACGTCCATTGTTTTTATGGATCTTGATGATGTTGGTAGTTTAGCTTTCATGTCACCACAAAACACTAGTCAGTGTAGGTGCTAATCTGTACAGCTTAGGAATTTTTCATTTTAGTTTTATACGTAGCTCTCGAAGTGACTTTGAGTCACCACTTTCCGAGGAACTCCTTTATACTTTTTGATTTCACCACCAGTCTCTACCTGCATGTAGTAGCTTTTAGGAGCAAGAAATATAGCTTGATGAATATTCCCGTATTCACGCTTGAACTTCCCAAGCTCAGTATCTGATATCATAGTTTTGGGAAGAGCTTTCTTTAAAACGACAGAGTCAGTATCAGTATAGTAGCAGTCATCTTTCGATATAAATCTATCCATATATATACGTGCATTACTCGTAACGCAAGCCGCGAACTGTGGACAGCTGTGTATTAGAGGTTTCCATCCATCTCTTTCGTCGTAGACATTATCCCTATATGTGATTAAAGTGGCATCCTCGCCCACTTGATCTACATTGATTAGACTTCCATTCTCTTGAAACTTTTTCATATATACCAATTTTTCAAGGTTAGAGCAAATCATGGATCTTGACATCTTGTGCTTTCAGTCCCAATAGCAAGCCGACCGTAAAGGCTGTTCAAGATCAATTTGATCAAGTAGCTTTTTGCTAACTGGTTAGCAGCCTTTGCCTCAACCTTTTCGAATACAAACAATCCACAAATTGGCAAAAAGGACTATCTATTGATTCAAAAGTGTACCCACTTAACGGATAAATAAAATATCCTAATTTTTCAGCATGCTTTAATTCTTCTGTAAAGAAGCATCCAAACGTGTAGCCAGTTCCGAACACCAGGACCCCTTTCTTATCGTCCCTAAATGGGAGAAAAGGCCTCTTGAGATTCGTAGGAGTATGAACCAGAGCCCGTATGAACCCAAACATATTGACTGGCTTTCCTCCAGGCATTTTACAACTTTTCATAATGAACGGATATAGTGAGTTCACATCATAGTACTTGAGATTCTTTCCACGTGGCTTGTAGTACATGTCTACATGTTCACCATAGTATGCTTCCCTAAAGAATGCGTCTTCTTCCTTATTTGGGATGTACATTCGATATTTCTTATCATCCAAATGATGCATTCTAAATATGGATAAGGAGAGAGCTGCTATAGTTGTTTTATCAACTATGTCAATCTGAAAGTCCTCAAAAAAGATCTTTTGCACTCTGACCATGATAACCCCTAGAAGCTTCACATCATTCTTCATATACTTCACATATTCCATTTCTTTGGCCTTAATAGTAGCACTCTTGACTTCCTTGTGTTTTATAGATCCCTTTCCCTCCAAATCTGGGCATATTTCCTCACCCAATTTAGCTAATGAACATGGAAGTAACTGCAATGAACATCTCATTTTTAAAATGAGTCTCTTTTTAGTAGTGGCTGAAGTAGGTTTTTTATAAACACACACTCCATATATGGCGTGATTACGCACTTTTACTGACACTAGCAATTCAGGATGATTCTGAACTATATGATTCAGAAGAATGATGCCATCAAACTTCAAGTTATGAAAGTAGATTGTGAGCGCTTTTCTTTCAACTGTAGCCGTATGGATAATTTGATGGATATAATCCATCAAGAGAAGCTTACTCTTCACAAAAATATTCTTGCTTTGCTGCGAATAATGAGTAGCATAAAATGACTATATCTTTCTCTGAGAAATCCTTATCATGATTAATCAGCGTAAATGCAGCTCCATAGACAATGTGAACTTTCCTCTCATTCCCCTTTTTAGGCACTGTAAGGTCCTCTATGTAGACTGCTTTTGATCTACTCCCTCCGTTCCAAAATAACTGTCGTAGCCTTAGTACAACTTTGTACTAGAGCTAGTACAAAGTTGAGACAGTTATTTTGGAACGGAGGGAGTAGCTGGCAATTTTACCGTAAAGGTCTCGAGATCACCAACCATGAAATTGGATGGTCCTGGACGCTTTCCTTTATAATTTGGATTTTCTCTGCATTTCTGCTCGTATGCTGCCAGCTTTTCTTCATATTTATTCTCCAGTCTCGTAAGGAAGGGTTCTTTACGAGTATCAGTATCTGGAGTCGTAATTTTCTTGGCTCTTCTCGGGATAGAAGCAACTAGACTTTGTAGCGTCTCCGATATTTCAAATGAGTTGTATAATAAGTAGACCTGTAAGACACCATCAAGGATGGGGGTGGTAATCTGCATATCTGTCATCATATCCAGAAACTTTGCAATCTTCTTGTCTTCAGTTGACTTCACAAACCGTTCTGGAAATGGCAGCTTCGGGTTGACAGGTGGAGCAGATTGATAATGGATCATTAGGAGCAATAGCTGCTGGTGTAGAAGAACTAGGCTGTGCAGCAGAAGTAGTGGACTGTTGAGGTCCCTGCGTTTCCAGTCTATGTTCATTCTTTCTGTGTTTTGATGAATTAAGATAAACTTATGATATGACAACGTGTGTCCGTTAACTATGTACCACCTAGTTGATGCTAAAACCTTCTTGGGTAATCTGGGTTATCAGCAATTTTGGGGAATATACACCTAACATGCACATTTTTTGTCTGTAATGTCTGTGCTCCGATTAGCTTGCTGACAAATTCTTCAATTTCTTTCCTTGCAGAGTTCTGCTATTGGCATTGCTAAGTCGTTGTTATGAATCATGTAATCCCGTTGAGCTGATTCGTCTGTTTATATGTTGTCGAAGAGCAATGCAAAATCTTATTTTGAAATTTGGCAAAGTGTACCCAGAGTCAAAGCAATATTCCACATTTTCCGAACTTGTAGGTAACTCATATTCTCTGACTTGGCTATTGAGATCTGTCCAGGAGATTATTGGCTTGTCACATGAAATATTTGGAGAGCGCACTGATCAGAAGAAAAATGCCTTGTTCTCATTGGTAGATAAGACATCAGAAATCTTTTCTACACTAGCAAACATGAATTCTAAATTTTGCTTGCTGGGTCCCAAGAAACAGATAGAATCTTCCCTGAAGCATACTGCTAGTGAAAGTGACACTTCTGAACATGATGGTCAGACATTTGATACACTTGAAAATTTAGCCTTGGAGCATGTCAAAACTATGGCTGAACAGTTAGAGAAGACTACAACTGGCATACCTGTAACCGTAAAGGATTGCAAGTGTGTTATCAAATTAGAGAACTGTTATGACAGTGTGAGCTGGGATAAATTATTATGCACTATCTCTTGCATAGGTGGATTCTTGTGGGGTCTTATTTCAGCATTTGAAAGCATGATCAAAGACTATCCAACTGCAAGCTCAGAGGAAAGAAAACTGATGCTTCAGTATGCCTCCAATTTTAGCAGATCTATTGCTAAATTCGAGAAGTTTGTAGATATCTGTCTGCATGTCTTGTTTATGGAGAGCAAAGATTTTGGATCTGTTGATTTGATCTCTGATCGTCTTCCACAAGAGTTGGATTGTGATAATGGTTTTCTGAATATTGATGTTGTTATGGATGCATGCACTACGATGCATCGGCTAAAGAATAATGAATTACAGTCAGATGGTCCACCTGCTATGAAAAGATCTCTTTTGGAAAATCTGTTAAATGGTGAAGGTCCATTTGTAGCATTTACTTTGAGGGAGCTCTACAGTGTATCTGCTGCTATTGTTAAGTTCAAAGGTCTCATATCCTTTTCTGGCAATGTCTGTAGGCAGGCATGCAATCCTTTCCATCAGCTTTCATTGAATCCAATGGTTGGGACAGCTTGCATTGCTCTACAGAAAATTGCAGGCATGTCTGATTGGCCAGATATGTTTTCTCTTGTATGGATTGATGGAATATTAAGGTATCTTGAAGTTTTAGGAACATTTCCTGAACTCAACTTGTCAAAAGAACTGTATGCTCAGATAGTAAATGCACATGTGGGTGCTATTGGAAAATGCATTTTACTTCAAGGAAAGAGTGCGACTCTACCTACCCATGAGATTGGTTCAAGCACTAAAACACTTCATTTACATAATACATCTGGCTATGTAGTTACTAAGAATATTATCGATAGGCAGAATAGGTTAAATTCATTGAAATCAAGACTTAGACTGTCAATGAGAAATTTTGTTAATGTTGCATCAAACATGCATCTAAGTGCAACTCTGCAAGTCATTGAAAGAGCCTTGGTTGGAGTGAATCAATATAGCCACTCAATATATGAAGTGAAGACTGGAACACCTAATGGTGGGACAGTTTCTTCTGACGTTGCTGCTGGAATTGACTGCCTCTATCTTGTTCTTGGATCTGTGCCAGGTTAGCATCCAAAAATTTCTATCTGATATTCTCTGGAATGCAATCCTATTATTCCTGTAAAGGAATATGACTGCAGTCTACTTGCTTCTGGCATATGTTAAATTGGCTTCTCGAAATAGTCAGTAATCTACTAAATCTTTAACTTAATGATATGCATTAGAACGAGATTACTTTGCCTAACAATAGTGATTAAATGTACCTGAAAATAGCATTAATCTCAAAGTTTCTTTGTTCATTCATGTATGTTCCACTGTCCACTACTGAATATCTCAAGTAATAAGCATCAAGTTGTTCTTCGATGATTAAGAATTTGTATCAATCATAGATGGTTCTGGGCGTAATGAAAATCTATTTAAAATAAATACCTAATGCTTAGAATCCATGAATAGCATTAAATGAATCGATCTTTGCCGTGTAATGTTTATAACACTTCATTACCGTAACATTTGTGATTCTACTCTGGACCTTTTGATCTGAATAGTTCCTAATGATGATTAAATAGTTCCTAAAGATGAGTACTGTGAGGGGTTGGCTCATGTAGTGTGGTGGTAGAGAAAGTTGGTTGTTGCGCGAAAGGTTATGGTTTGAAACCCCGATATGTCCCCCTAAAAATATAAAACGCACAGCTCTTGCGTATTTTCAAAATAGCTTATAGTCCCTCCGTTCCAAATTAGATGACTTCCATTTGTCCACATGTGACATGTACACAAATGAAAGTCATCTAATTTGGAACGAAAGGAGTACTATATAAAGGTGTGGTGTTCCTACTTTTGCAAGTATCATCTCAACCACAAGGCCGGTGATCAGCATTCTGCAGTTTGCACCTCGTTTCATTGCCGGGAGCAAGTTTTTTGGACTAATTTTCTTCTCATGATGCAGGAAACAAGCATGTTTTTCAGAGAACTGTCCCAAGTCTAGTTGGTTCTTTATTCAACATTGTTTTACACCTTCAAAGTCCACTCATTTTCTATATAGAGAAGCTACCCCCTCTTCGCCCTGATTTGCATCCAGATGCTGGAGCGATTGTTCTAATGTGTGTTGAGGTTATCACATCATTTGTGGGCAGGCATACTTTTCAAATCGATGCATGTCATGTGTCCCAGTGCCTGCATCTTCCTGTGACACTTTTCAAGGGCTTCAAACATCTTTCTTCTGATCGGAGTGTGTCCTGTTCATCAGAAAACATTCGTGACCCTCTAGCGAGTAAAGAATATATACTTGATAGACAGTTTTCTGTTGACATGTATGCTGCATGTTGCAAACTGTTGTGCACTGTTCTTCGGCACCAACCATGGTAAGGATTTGGTTTATTTTCTTTTTGTGATTTTATGTTCTTTAAGCTGAGCCTTTTTTTTTTTTTTTTCCTTTGACTAGTGAGGTTGGACAATGTGTGGCTGTCCTGGAAGACTCAGTAAACATACTACTTAGTTGCTTGGAGTCTGCAGATTCCAAGATGGTTAGCATGGCAGGATGTTTCGCTTGGAACAAGGAGGAGGCACTAAAATGCGCTTCCTTCTTCAGAAGGATCTATGAAGAGGTTTGTGATGCTTATATTCTGTCATTTAAAATGTCATGTCTGGACAATGGCAACATTGCGGCTGGGCTTAAATGCAATATCCTTCTATAAGCAGGCTTCATAATTACGCCATCTACAATGCAAAGTTCTTAGAGAGCTTCTTATAAAAATAAGTCAGTTTTTTCTGAAGCACCTGCGGTTATTTCTATAGCAGAGGTGCCTAAATAAAGCATCTACGCTCTACGAGACTACGAATAAGCACCGGTGCCTAAGCGGTTTATTTTTCAAAGCACTTCTCTAAGCACCTTGCATTGTACATGGCCGTAGGAACTGTTTGCTGCAACACAGATTCTGTATTTTGCTTTCACATAATCAGGAACGTAAATGACACAGTATATAAATATCATGTCATTTAGCCATCCATATTCTATGGTTCTTTTGTGAACAAATCATACATACTGATTCTCCTTTTGTGTGGATAATACAGATGCGTCAGCAAAAAATCATGGAAAATCACTCGATGCACTTTCTTGCTGGTTATATTTCCATGTTTTCTGGACTGGGTCCATTTCAGACAGGCATAACACGGTATGTTTCTCCCCTAATGAAGATCTTCTATTTAACTATTTATTTTGTTTTTATCTCATCATTCCCACAACCCTTTTCCATGGTAGGGAAATTGATGAGGCTCTGCGACCTGGGGTGTATTCCCTAATCGATATCTGCAAGGAAAGCGATTTTCAACAGCTTCACACA
This sequence comes from Bromus sterilis, assembly GCA_950022295.1. Lineage (NCBI taxonomy): Eukaryota > Viridiplantae > Streptophyta > Magnoliopsida > Poales > Poaceae > Bromus > Bromus sterilis. The sequence continues at coordinate 37,080,869 of OX465595.1, read as the reverse complement.
TATCTGGGTGGTACGTAAATTTTGCCTGTTGTATTTATGAATAACCATTACTACTATAAATACTAATCTGACACCCAAGATAATGATTCCCTACTTTGGCTTTGCAGAGGGCCCATGCCGAACCACTCTTGCAAACCTAGTGCATGACTACAAATTGCACTTCCAGTATCAGGGCAAAATCTAGTCCCCAACTTGCAAAGACATTTGGAGTACTTGGTTATTTATCCTGCTCAGGACGGAGGATATGAAATCTGTAGTGGCTTCTCTTGCGTGATCTTTGGTTCACAGTGGACTCTACAGTTCAATTGGTTCTGCATCAAACTTCTGGAACAACCAGTGGAAATATGGTTAGTGCTTATCAAACCAGCCCTCAGGCATTCCTGGCAGATGAAGAGAAACTGAATTGTTTGCAGTGAATCCCAACAATCGAACTCGGTAATCTCAAGCAAATGTTGGCATTCATATTTTCGAGGTAATACGTAACACGCTTGTTCTGGACTAAACTAGCAGGAGTACATTACTGAGGCCAATACATACCCTGTATTATCAACTATGATTGGTAGTTCTTTTGCTCTAACGTTGCTAAACTGTAAAGGTTTCTTTGGTGTCTGATCCTGCAAGTCAAAAGAGAGTTCCGTTTCATCTTTTTTTCTGTTAATATTCATCTGTAAACCACCAACAGTAGGGCTGCTGTGGCCTATCGTCTGCACGCTACAGCGTCGACGATGGCTATTGTTTGCACTGCAGCCACTCCGGCCATTGTCGCTACCTTAGGACCACTTCGTTACTGTTGGTCAGTTCATTTGTCGTGGCCAACAGAGTATTGGCGAGGAGTGTGGGGTTTAAAATAAGATGGCTTTCGTTACTTCCTCCGACTGAAATTACTCGTCGCTCAAATGGATAGCACTATTTTTATTTTTAGTACTCCCTTCGGGTGGAAATATTTGTCGCCTATACATCCATTGAGAGACAAGTAATTCCGACCGGAGAGAGTACTAAATACATCTATTTGAGCGATAATAATTCCAACTCGAAGGGAGTAATATAGTTAACTTGCACAGCCAAGGGTAGTTCCGTCTGTACATTATGCTGGAGTCTGTTTGGATAACCAAGTCGTCGTGGTCACCGTCAGTCGAGGGTGAGGGTGAGAATATCTGGGTGTGAGGTGATAGGGGGAGGGGATAAGGGGAACCAACCATGGAAGGTGTGCGATGTGGTGGTACAAGATCAACATGGTGGGGGGTGGGGCATGCATGGAATTAGGTGGATGCGGCAACAAGATAGCCGATCGGAGCCTGAAAAGCTAGCTAGCTCTACACCCGCACGCACGCACGCACACCCGTGGCCACTATCATTGGATAAAAAGTCCTCTCTGGCCTACTAGCCCGCAGGGATGAATCAGATTCCCACGATCGCCTGCTATCCATCCATCATCATCTCTCCTCTCCCTTGTGCCTAGGCCCATGACTCGACGCTTCCAAACCTCATCCACATCTCACCTCTCATCATCTCTGTGTGCAGTATGCAGTGTGCACCACGCCCCTCCCCTGCTGGTTCTGGCTCATCAAGGCTATGGTTCATTTCATGGTTATGCTTCTTTGGGGTGCCTGTTTGTGATGTTAACGCATGCTTTCCACCTCTTTGTAATGGGGACGTGAAAGGTTCTGTGCTTATTCTGCTGCATTACCATGGAATTAGCCCAACTTTTCATGATTGGTTTATTATGCTCCGATTCGACGCGTATGTGCTACATTGCTGTGAACGTGCATGATAGTTTTGAATTGGGCTGCAAAGGATCATGTTGCTTTTATTTGGTGGAGTGCAACCGTTCTGTTGTGTACATGCGTGTATGCTAAAGTAACTGTTATTTTGGAATATAGATATATTGTCTAGCTTCTCTTCGCCCAGACGTGAGGGGAAGTCTCTCCATCAGTTCGAACTTCTGGTTGGTGCATCAGTTTAATATTATTGTCGGTTCAGTTAGGACTAGGAAGTTTGAAGCCATGTACAATTTCAAATTTATCTTGTATATTTGCCGGTTATATAGCTAAAACACATCTATCTATACAATACAAATGTAATATTGCAATGCATGGTTGAAGTTAGGACCAGGTAAAGAAAGGGCGTGCCTTCCCACTAAAAGTCAGAGAGCAGGTTTGTTAGTGAACCCTGAGCCACCAAGTTGACTCAAATATTTCCATGCTCCTCCGAACCCAAATACCCAATCTTCTGGTAGTAGCATTTCCATCCCCATCAGGCTGATAATTCGCCTTTGGCCTTTTCTCCATCAAGAAGGATATGGTGTTTGATTTGCAAGTTGGAGGTTTGTGTTGCGGCCATCATGAGGTTTATCCCCCAATCAACATCCTTTAGTACATCGGATGCATGCATAGTTCCAGTACAGAAAAAATAGCTTGATGAAGGAGCTTATCTCTCTCTTTTCGTTGGCTTGTGCTGCTGACTTTTTGGGCTCGTCCGACCAGCCGCACTATGAAGTTGCAAAGCGGCAGTGTGCCTCCAGTTAGCATTGGACCACGTGTGCCAAAGCATTGTCACTCTTGACTCAGCATCCTTTTCTCCGTCCCACCCACCAACCTGAGAGGTCCAGCGCACAAAAGATAGCGTGTTGCATGCACGATCATCCGTTCCATCCCTAGTGCGTCCGGGTTGCATTACATACTTGCATGGCGTTGCTGGGATTTGGTCAGCCGATACTCGCAGGAGATTGGGATCAACCAACGTCATCGATTAATCGGCGACCTCGATATGAACAGGGGATTTTCTCGTGCCTTTGCACCATTTGGCGAGGCACAGCGTAACAAGAACGCCATTTGAGTACCACCATGTCAAGTCTCTTGTGGACCGAATGGCCGGTGTGTCATCGATCGACGAGGGCCGAAACGTGTGGCACAGCGCCAGCCAGTCGCACAAATAAATGGCAAAACGTGCCATTGTCCGTCCAGGCGTCCACTAGCCAGCCCCTTGTATGTGTCCATCTCCCAGTCCACTTATGATTGGGCGCCATTAGACCGTAGACATCCTTATCCCATCAATTCTCCTTGTCCAACCCGATCTGACCGCAAGAGATGCACGCACCCACGACGCACACGCACGTATTGGTAGGGTCGCGGCCGCCCCTTACGCCGCCCGCCGGGGACCAACCTTGTCTTGGGCACTTGCGGCACGGGAACGGCGGAGGACAAGGTAAATTTGGCATGCAGCGATGTCATTTTTGCTGTGTTAGAGCATCCTCAACAGTTCGGCCCCTCTTGGCGATAAAATAATGTTGCTTGGGGTGCTTTTCTCCGAGCCCCAGCATTTCCTCCGCGGCTTCCTCTTAAGGTGTGGGGGCGTCCCGGAGAGGTACGAGCTGGTGGTGAGTGTGAAGGGGGGGGGGTCGATATTTACCGAGGAGCCGAGGAGGGGTTGTTGGGGGCGCAGCTGAAAATGCCCTTAAAGCAAATTTAGCAGATTCGTCGTAAATATACAGCGGGTTTTTGATGAATGGACGTGTTTTTTGATCAGAGCATATCTGTCATCTTCGATACGGTTCGTAAATATTTTACGGGCGGTTCGTACCCCCCCCCCCTTCACCGCTATATCTACGGTGCAGGGAGGGATTTAGAGTTACCTTCTCATGAACTATTCCCCCCCTCCGCCGTCACATCCTTTCTCCTCTGCCGCTCTCTCTCTCTCACTCTGCTTCAGCGATTAATTAGATGGTCAGCGGCGATGCTTCAAAGCGGGAAGGAAGGTGCGGGCCCTTGCCGCCTAAGAGTATCCGCCACGACGCAGAGGCGAGCAACTCCCGCGGCCCTGCGCCTCCGATCGACCTACCGGAAGAGCGTGTGGGCGCGATTCCACGAGCTAGGGAATCTACTCCGGCCCTCCATGCATCGTTGCCGCATGGCGAAACGGGAAATGCTCGCTGCCAAAGATGCAGCGGTCACATGTGAGGAAGGCAAGATCGAGCGCATGGAGGCAACTAAGGATGAGCTCGAGCTCACGGAGGTCTTGATGATCTTCGCGTTGGACTACTATCTCTACCAGCACTACAAGAAGTAAGGTGTGCTCCAACGACTCCGGACGATCACTACTAAGGGTTTTTTCCTCTTTGTAGCTCCGGTGGTGTATCTTCGCTTTTGTAATGTGAACTATCAGACTTTTCAAATATTTAAATTATGGCGTTCGAAATGCCACACATGTTTTCTGAAACCCACATCTCGTTTTTGTGGGTCACGATTTTGGTAGATCTGCTAGAAATGCTCTTAGGGCATCTTTAATGATATCCCCTAAAATGGATGCGACATCTCTTCGTGGATAGAGGAGGATCAGTACACGAACACTGGTGTGGGAGCTGACCATCCAACCTTGGCCTCGTCCGTCCGTTAGTAGTTGAACCAAAATACAATAAATTCGCATAAACTCAAACGGAATTCATTACAATTCAATAATTAAGATAGTTTGAACATAAACTCAACTCAAATTTATGTTTATTTGTCTTCCTTAAAAACTTATAAATGCTCATCAAGTCTTCCTTGAGATGCTTATGGGTCGCACGATGTCGGATTTGTTGATGCATTTGGACAAACTTTTTAAACACGCCAGATTCTGAGATAGAAATTCAATAGGATCATCCATGTTCTCAAATTCCAGATTTCCAGCAGCACCTTCACCCTCATCCTTCATGATTATGTTGTGCATGATCACAAAACATGTCATCACCTCCCACAAGGTGTTCGGACCCCATTGTTTTGCAGGTCCTCGGACAACTGTATATTCTTGGAGCACTCCAAATGTCCTCTCCGCATCTTTCTAGCTCTTTTTTGTCTTTCGGCAAAGTGGTTTTTTTTTCTGACCTATTGACTAGGAGATGATCTTGATAAAGATCATCCATGGAGGATACATGCCGTCAACCAGATAGTATCCCATGTTGTACTCATGCCCATTGATAGTATAATTGCATGGAGGAGCTTGTCCTCAGTCAATCGAGCAAACAATGGAGACCGCTGCAGCACATTGATATCATTGTGAGACTCGGGTATACCAAAGAAAGCATGCCAAATCAAAAGGTCTTGTGAGGCAACTACTTCAAGAATGATGCTTGGGCTTGTTCATATGATCCTGATATTGTCCTTATAGAGCATATGGGCAGTTCTTTCACCCCCAATGCATGCAATCGAGATATCTGAGCATACCTGGCCATCCTCTTGCTTTGACATTGGAGAGCCTTTGTGTGTCCCCAATAGTTGATTCTCTCAAGTATTGAGGACCAAACACCTGCACCACCGCATGAGCAAAACGCACCATGGCGTTCCCCCATGTGCTCTCGGGCATCCGGAAGTATTCGTCCCATGAATCCACATATGTGCTATATGCAAGGATCCGCAATGCAATCAGGCACTTCTGATAACCGGAAAATCCAATTGCCCCCACGACATCCTTCTTCAAGATGAAGTAGTCATCATAGAACCGAAAGCCTTTGTAGAGGTAATCCAATATATTCTTCTGCATTCGAAAGCGTCGACAAAAAATGTCCGTGAACAGGGCATTCGAAGGAAAGTAATCGTCCACCAGGGTCAAGTGCATCGTGCCCTGTTGCAATTCAACGTTGTATGGTCTTTGATTGATCCTTGAAATTGAGAACATGATTTTCCGCTTGCTCCGCGTCTGTAAGGACCGCTTGCATCATCACTTTTTCAACCGCATATTCGTCCTCGTCAGACGACTCGATGAAATTCTTGTACGTGTACTTTGTGTCCGAATCCATTTCTTGAAAGAGGAGAGAAAATGGTCAGTAACATTGGCACGATCATTTGGACGAACACTAGCCGGGAAAGTTCACCACCACAGACGGCATCCGCAGGGGAGGACGGTACCTGCGAGGTGAAAGGGCGAGAGGAGTTGGTCAAGACTGTAAAGCCTTGGCAATGCTGGGGTGATGCGGTGGCGGCATCCGTTAGGGAGCAAACGAATACAAAGAAAGAAGAAAGTGGTGAAATCGCGGCCTTGTGAGGGGGTTTGAGGTGGGTCGGAGGTGTCGGGACATGATGTTTCGGTGGTCTGGACTCCCGCAAAGACCCTAGGTTTTGTTTAGGTTTGCGGGAAAATGGACAGGCGGACCAGTCTGCGGATGAATAGAAGGCCTCGTTGGATGACAAAAGTGATCCAAACAACCTAGTTCGAACAGATGCAAGATTTTTGAGGGTCTCTCTTTGAGATGCCCTTACTCATAGTGTGGCTATGAGACATCTCATCTGATCGGGCGATCGGGAGAGCCAATTACAAATTACTACAATGATAGTCGTACACTTTGCTCTAATATGGTGACAAATTACTCACATTTACTCCCTCCGCTCTCAAATAAGTGGATACATTTTTTTTAAGATGGACTATGGTGGCAAATACATTGGCAATGTGCAAGCCACCATCTCTTTTCTCTTTAATTATTTCATTTCCAATGAGGTAATTAAGACTCATAATTATGGAAAATATCATATAATAGTATCATGCATGTGATACTATCTTCACAATGCATAATATCATAAGTTGGTATCATATTGTTTTATTCATTTTCATGTAAGACACATACAAATAGATCATTTAATATGATACGATATCATATTATGATACTTATTTTCTATTTCTTCATTTAATGGTGTACCACCTCAGTAAAAATGCTTACTTGTCATGCATTGATACAACCTATGATATTTTCATTGTGATCAACTTAACTACATGCAGAAAGTAATGAGATCATGTGTTAAATGTTATTGACCTTGATTCCCATGTAATGAGAGAGATATTTAAAAATAATTAAATGCATGCGAATGATAGGTCAAAGGTGAGGGAGACCGAATGACCTCGTTCGCTCAGAGAAGGGGCATCGAGCGAACCATTACAGTCGTTGCGGTTTTTTCTCCAACGCGATTCCCGAGTTGTACCATCGTTGGACCATATAAAAGTCCAGTTTATTATGAATAATAAAAAATTGGAATTTGTTTTTGCCATAAAATTAATTTTAGCATGTAAAAGATTTACATGGAAAATATATATAGCTAATACAATTGCCATGTGACCAAAGAAAAAAATGATAAATTTATCATGACATTACAATTGCTATGTGACTAAGAAACAAATAATGAAAAATATGTCATGGAATTTTGTGTTAAGAATTTTTTTTTATGAAATTTTGTGTTAAGAAAAACTTTCTTTTATGAAATTGACCATGACCCAAAAAACATTTTGCCATGCTAGAAAATTAAATTACCATGTCCAAATACTAAAATTGCCATGATAAAAATATATTTTTCATGCTACAGAAATTAAAATTGCTATGCCCAATAATTTTGCTCTGCTACGAAACTAAATTTGCCATGGTCTTAAAATAAATTTGCCATGTTAAAAATGAAAACTATCACGATCTACAAATTTAAATTGCCATGATTGTAGAAAAATATTTTTTTTCCATGTATCTAAATAGTTTTTACGTATAAGTTTACCATGTACATAAACTAATTATTACTTATTTTCACCATTTAGTGAAAAAAGGGGAAAATGTATTTTTTGTAAATTTGTGATGTATCTTTTTTTGTCGTATTTGCCATCTCTGTGAACAAAGAAAGAAACTAGGGCCTAGTCTATATGGTGGAGCTAAGGAGATAGCCATTGTGCTAGGCTTGTTGATTAGATTAAAAAGGTGGTTGTGCGCCTTTTATCATCAAGCGAACGAATTTAGATGCCGATCTGATTTGGTTTTCTGCTCCGCTATCCATGTGAAGGATCAACTGATGAAGACTCGATTGCACCAGATGAATTTTTTTTAACATTCACTCCCTAACTTTTAAGAACTCCCTCTGACCATATTAATGGACTCAAGTCTGTCTAGATACACATGCAATCTAGACAGACTTAAGTCCATTAATATAAATTGAAGGTAATATTTTAATTACAAATGGAAAACTTCAGCACTTATAAACTTATGTTCATGTAGATTGTGTGATCCATAAAGTTGCAACAGCCACATAGCTGCGTTTCCAAGGATTCCTCCACAGCTCTACTACTACTTGCATCATAATCCCATATGGGCCCCAGAGGCGATATTATCTGCGACTTGTGGACGGCATTTTTCATACGGATCACAGTCTTCCGAGTCAGCCAGCCATCCGGAAACTGCCATGGTGCCGAGACACAACGCTTCACTCGCTCTCATCTCCCCAATGTGGACGAAGAATATCGCCGAAATGTGATTGGGAAACAATTACATATCTATATGCTTGTGATGATAGCGTGCTGATGTGGATGTATGTCCCTAATGTCGACACATCATCAACCACAGAAGCTGCAAAGCAAGCTTATCGTTCTTAATTAATCTGGGAACCCCCAATCAACGGCCTAACCGGTGTAGCCAGGGGCTTCATCTGGTCAGCTATGGTGTGCTAGAATTGTAGTATACTTTTCTTGCTGTGGAGGTTTATCTAACCAGGTATATATAAATGTATGAAGGTGAAAGGGGGCCAGTGATACTGCTTCAATAAAAAGGGGGCCAGTGATAATAGTCTTTTGATCCTCATAATAGACTTCTGAACAATATATTTCAAGTGCTAGTAATGACATACTGCCAAAGATGCCCAGCAAATGTTTATTTCAAGTTCTTTTGGTGCGTTATGATAAGATAGAGTTGAAGTAGCTATATACCTAGCTGTAGTGGTGCTTTGTGATTTTTAGATGGACTTGATGACCAAAGTGGGTCCTTGCAATGTAAATTGATAGGAAAGAAGGAATCAAATCAAAGGTGACTCAGATCAAAATAACTATCTTATCCTGGGGCCAACCTCCTCTAGTTTATTTTCCAGTTTGTTTGTCGTATCATCCACTTGTCGTTATCTCTGGTGACACAGATAGGATGTGCCATTTTTTGTGAACACAATGTTTGAAATTCAATCCGTTGAAGTCTTAACTTCAGATATTGTTTATAGAAGTACAAATCACATGCCAGATCTTGATCTTTCTAAACACAACCCTTCAAGAAACATTTTAAATTGAAGAAAGAACTCTTACATTGAGTAGCCAACCTTACTCCTTGGCGGGTCAAAAGGAAAACTAAAAGGGAAAAGTATATTTGTGGTCCAAAAACTCCTTTGAAAGTATAAAATTAATCCCTCAACTTTTAAAAATATAGAATTGCTCCCTCAACTTATAAAACCGGCTATTTTTAGTCCCCGTGCCTCTTCACATGATTTTCTGCTGATGTGAATTGCTACAAATAAAAAAAGAAGTGAGGGAAAGTTGTGTGTTGCCTATGATTCTCGCCGACTACCATCGATAAAGTACACATGCATATGACGCAACCAACACGAACAAATGTGCAGTGATGCTGCTCTGTTTGTGCGTCAACGAGATGGCGGCGTAAGTGGCGAAGAGGGCGTGGTGAGGGTCGTAAACATCGCGCAACCTTCTCCGCTCCACTTTTTTTATTTATAGAAATCCACGTCGATAGTAAATCATCCGAAGTGGCACGAGGAAATAAAAGTAACCGGTTTAAAAAATTGAGGGACCAATTCTGTATATTTTAAATGCGACAGATCAATTCTATACTTATGAAAGAGTTTAGGAACAAACGAGTAGACATTCTTTGGGGGTGGTAATTTGAGGAAACTCTCTCTAATGCTTTGATCTCGCGCATGAATCTCAAACGGTGACATGTGGTAATCCTCGTGGGCGCATCGTTCTCTACCCTCCCGAAGAAACGACACAAATGTTCCCTCCCATACACCCAGAGGCGGACCTTGTTATATCGGGGGCCTAATGCAAGACCAAACTTAGGGGTCCTTATTCATAAAAAATATAACACTAAAAAAATCAGACAATATAAAAACATATTTAAACTTGTAAATATATTTATTGCAAAGTCAATATAGACGTGGATATTGTTTTTGATCGACCGACATGCCTTCGACTAACTGTTGCAATCTCCCCACGGTTCGACTGGCCATTGCAATCTCAACATGGATAGTGCCGGCTCACGAACAAAATCCTTGTCGAGGCTTCACAAATTACACTCGGCGGCTCCATCCTACATCATTTCAGTATTAGAGATTTGCATTAGTTTTGGTGAGGCGTCGAAAGGGGAGTCGGGCTTGAAGGAGATTACATATCGGGCGATGAAACAATTTGTGATTGAATCAAGGAAAATAGTGTTGGGAATCCACCTTTTTCAGACCACACCTTCTTTACACCAAATGGCTCGAAATAACATACGGATGGAAGTAGAGAAGAAACAGAAGAACGAAACCGACAAGCTCAAGGTGGAATAGGATACAGTACATGCATGCACACCTGATCTCTCGTTTCTTCTCACGGGCAGGCCATCAAATTCTAGCAGGGCCTGATTTGTATGATTACTACCACTTGGGCGCCGGGGCGGGGGTGGGGGGGGGGGGGGGGGAGGCACTAAAAAAAAAATCTAGCTAGTGACAAAACCTTAACGAAAATTTTCAGAACCGTCACGTATAAATTAATATAGGTGATGGAATGCCTAATCCATCATGTATATGTTTGTTAATGCACGACGAACTGGGTTTTCATCTTGACAAGCCGTCATTGTCATTGAAAGGACGTTGGATGTCGCATAGAGAGGGGGTGTGAATAGACGCTTAAAATAATTACGGTTTAGGTTTAAACAAATTCAGAATAAAACTTAACGAATCTAAATAAGCTAGGCTCAACTATGTGCACCAACAACTTATACTAAGCAAGATAAACAACTATGTGAAAGCAAGATACATAACAAAAGCACTATGGCTATCACAAAGTAGGTGCACAAGTAAATAGGTTAACTAGATGTGCAACAAGGTGAACAACTTATGGGACAAGCAATGCAACAATAATATGAGCAAGCACAAGATAAACAAGGTAATAAGCTTGCTCAAAGTAAATGTAGAGATAACCGCAAGTGGAGCCGGGCAGACAAGGATTTGTTACCGAAGTTCCTTCCCTTGCGAGAAGTACGTCTCCATTTGGAGAGAATGTGGAGCACAATGATCACACGAAGCCAACGAGGGCCACCCTATTTCTCCTCACGCTCTCACCAATGCAAGATGTCGTGATTCCACTATAGGACACTTGAGGGCGGTCACTGAACCCGTACAAATGCTCGGGGCTATCTCCACAACCGAATTGGAGGCTCCCGTAGCGTCTCGAAGCTTTACACCACAATGATTGAGCTCCGCAACAACAATCCTCTAGGGGCCAACGCACCCAAGAGGAACATGCTATAGAGTGCCAATGCACTCAAAAGTACACACTCTAGAGTGCCAATGCACTCAAGAGTAACTATCTTCTCAACTTCACTTACTACAACGAATCCTAGGAGAGAACTCAAACCGATGCACCAAATGCAATGGCAAGAGCACACGAAGTGCTCAAGTCCCCCACTCTCAAATCCCACCAAAGCAACAAAAGCTATGGAGGAATATGAGAGGAAGAACAAGGAGAACACCAAGAACTCCAAGATCTAGATCCACAAGGCTCCCCTCACTTAGAGGAGAGATGAATCGGTGGAGAATGTAGATCTAGATCTCCTCTCTCTTTTCTCTCAAAAAGGAGCAAGAATCATAGGAGGGAAAGGGAGTAAGCAAGCTCAAAGAGGTCAACAATGGGGGGAATAACTTGCACAAAACCGGTGGTCACAAAGGAGGAAGAAGAACCCCTTTTATAGGTCCCCACGGAAACATCCGTTGGCAGTCCACCAACCACAGTACTACCACTCTGCGAGCGGTACTACCGTGGTGCGGTACTACCGCACTGGGAGCGATATTACCGAGGCCCAGTGCCATGCCCACTACCGTTGAGTCCAGAGGATTTACGGTAGTGAGTACGGTACTAGACCACGGTACTACCACACCGGGAACAGTACTACCACCCCACGGTACTACAGAGGCCCAGTGTTGTGCCCACTACCATTGAGTCCATAGGATTTACGGTAGTGAGTACGGTACTAGGCCACGGTACTACCGCTCCTAGAGCGGTACTACTGCCCTGGCAGAATCAAGGAGTCCATGCCACATAACAGATGAACTCCAAATGAAACAGGCAAACCCTGAACTGCCACAACTTCTGCAAATGAACTCCGATTAAGGCAAACTCAAGCTTGATGGAAAGCTAACGAACAAATATTTAAAAGTGGCAAGGAAGAAATGCCAAACAAATAGAGGTGTGAAACCTCTAACCGAGAAGAACTGGCAAATCTCCCACATCGAAAAAGACAAGAGAAGATGCATACAAAATCCGTTTTCGATGAACACGAGCTTGTCATGAAGAAGACCAGAAGCTCCAAAAGTCACAAAGAGAAAAGCCAAACAAGAACCAATAAAGATGATGCCAAGGATGCAAAGGTTTAGGCTCTCCACGAACGATTCGGCCTAGCCTATAACCCGGTCTCCTAACTACCACCAAGAGACCAGTAAACTAGACACCTATCTATGTCAAACATTTGTCTTGCACATAGTCCACTTGATCTTGATGATGACGATCATGTCCGCCACAAGTTGGAACATCTTTCTTGAATCCGCCGGCTCGATGAAGACTAGTAGATTGCTCCCCCATACTTCATTTATGGGTGAGCCTCTTTTAGGCTTATCACCAAATGGCCGGCAAGCTCCAAGCATATGATATCTTCGTGATGCTCCTCTTGACCTTGCACGCATCAACTTGACCAATCTTTGGAACATGTAATCTTCATCCTACACCCTTGAAGCCAACATATGATCTTCAAGCGCTGCTTATGGACAAACCTTAAATTACAACTCAAGGAAACCATTAGTCCATAAAGTTTGTCATCAATTACCAAAACCAAACATGAGGGCACATGCCCTTTCAGTCATACGAACCACGGATTAAGATCGTGATGCATTAGAACCGTCACTGAATATCGAAGGTGGAACCTACATGTTATATCTAATTATGATCAAAAAGAAAAAAATGAGGGAGGATGGGTAGAGAACCTGGGCTAACCGAAAAAGGCCGAGATACATTAACGCTAGGTTGCTCTGTGTTTGTTGATATGAAATCTTTCTTCACTTCTTTGTACATAAGGCGCACCGTGATTTTGTTGTAAAATCGCTTGTGATGGTTGTATGCATAGCGATTGGCATGGAAAGCAGACGTGATTGCGTGATGCATACCGCTAGAGGAAGGTTCCAGGCAAAAAAAACCCGAACATCTATACAGAAAACATGTCGCACACTCTTTCTTCTCATTCTCTTTGACGACCCACACTCACGCCCGTAAAACCAAGGGGAGAAAAAAGCTTCTCTGTTCGGAGAAGGCTCGGAGAAGGCGAACGACATGGCCTTCTGGGATTTTTGTCAAAGAAATGTTTGCAGATGTTGCCGAGCTCATCATTGACGAGTACTACGGAAATATAAAGAAATGTTTCCATCGAGGTCACCATCAGTCGTGAGCTAATTTACCGGTACGTAGAGGCATTGGTCATTGTGGCAGTCGATGATGAACTCCATGGTCCCTAAGCTACCAGACCTCCTCAACGATGAAGTTGAGGGTGCAAAAATTGAACTCTTGACCCGGCATGAAGGCTAGTCGATGATGAAGATCCAATCCGGATTAGATCTCTAAACCTCGTGTCACGTTCCTGGCATGCGGACTAATGGGGTAGAAAATAGTTAGTGATCCTGCTAGGGTGGATAAGTGAAACGAAAGTAGTAAGAGCAAAGATCACGAGTTATTTACCTAGGTTCGGACACTCATGTTTGTGGTAATACCATACTCCTGCTTGATTTTGCTTATGGATGGAAGAACTCCTCACGAGAGGGGGTTATAATGTATCAAATGTTACTGAGATTGATGACTAGAAGTTCGATGTCCCTCTAGCTATCCCCGACCTCGTCTTATATATGGGGGTGATGCCTAGTGTTACATAGTCGAATTGACCTACATACTTGAAAGAATTGGAAGTCCTTTTTTGTGCGTCAATTTGCTAAAGCTTCTGGAAGGTGGCTCCGTGCACCAAAGGAGACCCGCTGAGGCACGCACCATGGGCTGGCCTGCCTTGTACTATCAACCCCTGGTGTATCACCCCGTCACAACGCATGGCCGAGCAAGACGTGTTGGTGCAAGAGCGTGGACGCAATAGTAGTAGGATGTAACAGCCCAGATTTCACAAAAAATAAAAATTTTGTTTTCGGTGTGAATTGTTTGATTGTCTGATTTGTTTGCGGTGTTTGCATCCCCGATTTATCGATCGGCGATTATTCCCCCCCCCCTCTTATCTCGTACCGGATGGAGACCGACCCTTGCCACCCTGACACTCGACCTTTGCGACACCGGGTTTCACCCGATCACCGTCGCGAAACCGCACGAGACCAGCCGCAGCCAACGGAACTAATAATTAAACGGGTTATTTTATAGCACGCCGGAAAGTGTTCTCGGAACGGTTCCAGCGCGAGGTGAACGCCGCTGGCTCGACGCGCTGATCGCGCAGTTCAAAGTTTTACCTGAATCAGAGGTCCTGCGGACCCCCGGCGGTCAGAAACGTAAACACCGCGCGCGCGAGAGAAAAACCGAGGTTGTTTCTGCAAACTGCCAGCCACCTGGGCTATATAAAGACCACCACTCTCCCACCCTTTCTAGGGTTTCCCTAGACAAAAAATTGCAGTCACCCCCTCCACTTTGCCCCAAAATTAGCCCCAATTTCGTCCAAACCCTAGTGCAGATCTGGATTTTGCCTCCCAAGCCATCTGGACCGTCAGATCTTGCGATCCGACGGCCCAGAGGCCGCCACGTCACCAAACCAGAATCCCCATGCCCGAGGCCCCGCAGCCGTTCCGATCTCCTCCGTTGGGTCGCGCTGCCGTGCCCACCTCCGGCTAGCCGAGCCGCTGCGGCAAGTCTCCGGCGCCGAGCTGCCACCCCGCCGCAGGTCCTTCCCCTCGGTTGCCCTTCTCCTTTCCTTCTCCCCTTGCCTCATCTTTTCTCTCTCTAGGACGTCCAAACCGACCCGCCATTGGAGCCGCCCGAGCTCGAAGACGGAGCTGCGCCGCCGTCGGACCTCCCCAACGCCTAGATCTGCTCCGCCCGGCCCCGTTCCCACGCTCATCGTCGCTCGAGCCCCCATAGGATCGCCGCCACCACGCCGGAGACCGTCGAGGTCAGCCACGGTGCGCCGCCCGCCCGTCGGTCTCGATCCGATCTAGATCGGGACGACGACAACTTCCAGCTAGGCCGGCTTCGCCCCAGCGCGGCCCAGCAACGCACCGGCCAGCCGTTCTAGCAGCCCGTGAAGCTTCCGGCCTTCTTCCGCCCCGGGCGAGAGGCTGCTAACCGTCGCCGCCCCCTGTCCAGTTGGGCCTTGGCCCGTGGTGAGGACGCCCCCTTTCCCTTTTTTTTGTTATTTTCTGTTCTGTTAATTGGGCTTGGCCCAGCTTGCTCGCTGCTGTGTAGCGCCTGTGTGCGACATTTAGTAGCCTGCGCCCACCTCGTTTCGGCCCAATGATGTTTTATTTAATTTCTGGGCTTATAAATTGGCATATTGTATTATTATTTTGCGGTAGCTATATCTTTTTAACGGTAGCCCGGATCGCGATGCTTTAAACATGAAAATTGCTTATTTTTCTGTGTAGATTAATAAAAGGTGCTTCTTTGCCATGTCTGACCTTGTTTACATGCTGTTTACCTGCTAATTACAACCCTTGCCACTGTAAAACTGTTTCTTTAATAACTTTTTAACCGTTGCTCCGATTAAAATGTTCTTTATATGTAACTTGACTAGAATTGCATGTAGATTGTGTTTATGCTACTCTTGCTTGCTAATAACAAATATAAATATTGTTTAGGGCAGAACAGTACCAAATGCAATATTTATCGTGGGGTCCGCAATAGTTTGCCATGTATAGGTTTTACCCCCCACTTAGAGTGACTAGATTAGATAGTTACTTTATGATTCACCTCTTATAATGTTTGTGTGCTATGCCATGCTTCTGTGCTTTGCCATGTTAACAACTTTGTTGATCACCGGTAGCTAAACAACTCGAACCATCGTAAAACGTGCGGTATCGTCGTGTGTGACGAGTACTCCACTTAAACTGTTAGTAACCGCTGTCGACGGTAGGTGCGATGTCTCGTGTTGCCTTCTTGTTGATGTTTGCTCGTGTTTTCTTCGTAGTAATAGATGCTTGCTCGTTGATTGCTTTCCAGTGTTTCCTTCCTGTGTGCCTCCCGCGGTTACTCTCGGAAACGATGCGAGCTTGCGATCAACTACACCTTCGGAACCCGACTTATCAACAGGCAAGGACTATACATTACTTATGATCCATTCTATTTCAACCAGCGGTTTGCATGCTAGTCTAGGATAGGTTCGATGTTTGATCCTACCACATGTTTACAGCCTCTTTCAAACCAATACAACCATGTCCCCTCCAAGCAAACCTTGTACTGCTATGTTACTATTGCTCGTTGCTCAGCCCCTGCTTAGTATGCATGCTTAGGATGCTACGATGTTACCCTGTTACTTTTGGTTTGGGATATCATATTATTATATTGTTATGGATGATATGATTATTATAAATGTTGACTATATTCGACGAAGGATGGAAGGTCTAGGCTATCCCGCCCCGACGCTTTGTTCCATTCGAGTCACCTAGGATCCGAGTTCCGGGTATTGGTTTTAAGACTGAGCGTGCCTAACCGCGTGTGGGATTTTATGGGGTCCCTTTTTCTTACCTACCTAGCTTCAAACATTTCTAGTGGTGGCCCAAGATGATTTACCATTTGAAAACCGTGTGTGTGTTTCGGGTAGCTCCTGGAAGATATTATTTAAAACAACTTGGGCCAGCAGAGACATGGTTTCTTTGTTGGTCCACACCTGGAAGCTAGGGGACTCCCACATCTGTTTGGGTAGCTAACCCGACCTCGTCCAGACGGTAGAGGCCAATTCGAGAGCGCGGCTGGATTTTGAGTTGGATGTCGACTCACCGGGGGCCACCCGGATTTGTCCGTTTTTAGTTAGAGGGACCTGTCGTTCCAGATCTCTTGGGACTAAATCATAAAATGGTTGCCTATCATGGGTAGCAACTGAGAGAGATGAGCGTGCGTGCGGAGCCTTGTAATGGGCAGTTGGTACACCCCTGCAGGGTTAAATCTTTTCGAAAAGCCGTGTCCACGGTTATGGGCAACTTGAGACCTACTCCTTGTTCATAGACAACAACAACTGAGATAATCTTAATATATAACTTGATCAATGTGTGTGTGCCTTGACTGCTTCTTCTTCGTCGGGATGCGAAGAGGAGGACAAGGATAGGATAGGTGTTATGCTTGCGTAAGTAGTTGATAGCAAGACTTGTTGGAGGCGGTTCCTCATCGAATTCTTGGATTCTTATATTACTCTCTAGATCGTTAGCCACTTCATAAATGCTAGCGCGGCAGCAACCTCACCACTTACCCCATCCTTACCGTAAACTACTAGTTGTCCTAGAATGACGAGTGATGAAGTCCTTGCTGGGTCAGTTGACCACTACAGTTGGATGCTGAGTACTTCTGTACTCATGATACTACCCCCAAACTCTTTTCAGGGTTCTCGATCGACAACAGGTATGGTGATCGACGTTTCACGTGGAGACTCGACGACGACTAGTTAGGCGGATCCCAGCGGAGGGCCTGGACCCGTGTGGTTATGGGGATCGATGTTTTTCCTCTTTGCCACTAGGCATTTGTTTGTAGTCTGTACTCAGACATGTACCTTCCGCTGATATATTGTATTTAAGGCAGTTGTATGCCGATTGTATGAGATGTTGTATCCTTGTAGTTGTAATGTTGTGATATCATGTTGGAAATCCGGGGCATATGGCTTCGTCATATGTCGCGGTGGGACCGATATGTGCTTCGTCCCCGGATCTGGATGGAAACATCTAGATCTGGAACAGTACCGCATATCGGGCCTTACAGAGGATATGGTGGTGGAGGAGATGACTCCGACACGCTGATGTGAGCTTCCGGCAATGCTTCAGGACCGGTATTCTGTTTGCTTTGCCCCTGGGTTGCCCATTGACTATGGAAGGAAGGCAAATAAGTAGGCGGATCCAGTCACGATGAAGCAACAGACGATCCACGACTCCATCAAGTCGGAGCGCGAGGTGGAAGCAAACCACCGCTATCTCTGCAAGGCAAAGATGGAGAAGGGGGGGGGGGTGGAATCTATCTGCCTGAAGTCCGACGATGAGTCGGTCAAGGAGACGAATCTGGAGTCCGATGACGACTAGATTTGGTTGAATGCATTTTATTTAAATTTTATTAGTTAACTGGATAAAATATCATCTATTTATGTAAATTATATCACATTAAACAAATTTCATCCAAGTTTATAGGAATCTGTCCGAACTTAATTATTTCCTATTGAATTGTGGATGAACGTTCACGTTAAAGGTTGGATGTCCGACTTCCGTATTAGTGTTAACAAATGAGTCCAAACCAATCCATAGATGAATATTGTGTTTGATTTGAGAGTCGGCGTTGGAGATGCCATAACGATGTTGGTGAGTCTTTCTCTCCCTTTTTTTTGCGAAACGGTGAGTCTCTCTTTCCATATAGCTATGCATATATCCTCATGCATATATGCACTGTTATCCCTTGATTTGTTTCAAAATTCTTTTTTTTTCTACTTTCTACGGAAAACGATATGCTTCAGCTATTTGCAATTAATATTCCCAACGATCAATCTATGTGTAGCTTTCAGTAGAAATGTAGATAAAAAGTTTGTGGGGCTGAGCATATATGTGGAGCAGCGAGCATGCATTGTGCATGTTGCAGCCGGGAGGGATCTCTATATCTCCATGGGATCTTTCTTTCTTTCTTTCTTGTCCCTCGACTTATTCGGTCGGCACGCCGTGTGGTTGGAGAGGTGTAAATCTTCCAAAAGCTTGCAGTGTATATGTTCTCCGTCCAATCACCCGTAACGGGTAAGATCCCGATCGGCCGTGAGAATGACTCGTCCATTTGTATTCTTCGAGGTAATGCGTACGTGTTGATTCGCAGATTTAGTTATTTTACTCAGAATTATTTATCGCGTAAATGGATGTTTGAGCGATAAGTAATTTCGATCGAATGGAGTAAAAGAGTTTCAATTTCCATTTTCTCCTGTCACTCTTGAATTTTGAAAGGAAAAAATATTGTGATAAGACAAAAGAATTATGTATTGTGTATGGATAATGTTATTCTTTTTCCACTAGTGCAACCTGGACAATATCTGCACTCTGCATTCGCATTTTTTAGGTGGTCACAATTTCTGGTGATGAGAAAGGCGATGGCTAGTTTTGTTGGAGCTGCTGTGTGGAAGGGGAGAGCGTCTTCTCGTTGGGGTTTTGCAGTTTTTGGAAGGTAGCTTAGCTCGGAAAGGGAGCGTCAGCAAGACAGCAAGCCGGAGCTGGCCACATCGTCGTCGACGTGCCATGGCCGGCGGTCGAGAGGGATCACAGCCTGAGCCTGGACGGTCCATCGTCCAGGGGAGGGAGCTTGCTAGCGACCGGCACCTCGATTTCTAGCTGCGAGCTCCCGGTGATCGACGGCGACGCGCCCCTTGGGCTTCACGTGGGCTCCGACCGGGACACACCATCCAGAAGAAGCTCTTTGTCATCCGTTAGCGTCAACGTTCAGTGTGGCGATTGCTTTTTGTCAGCGTACAATGGATCGTCCACTACAGGTTGGATAGCTTCGCGTAAATGGCTTAGCCCGGTTTCGATGCACAAGAAATATCCGTGGTTCGGTGTCATCATGTAGCTCAAGCTCGACCAGATTTTGAGCTTGACCTTGATCCGATTTGTCCCCCCTGACCCACCGTTACTCAACTCATGTTTGAAACGTTTAAAAAAAATCATGTTTGAAACACAAAATTTGAAATCATGATTATTTTTTCATAAAGTGTGTTTCTATTAAACCAAATTGCAAGTTAAGTAGAAGTCCATAGAACGGGAAATCATTAAGACTTCTATAAAAGAAAAGAAAAACATAAATAGTGTTTTTTTAGGAAGACAGTACGGACTCAGACACTCACAAGTACGTACACACATTCATCCTTATGAACGCACACACGTACAACCTACCCCTATGAGCACCTCTGAGAGACTGATCTTGATTCAACAAGTATTGAAATTTAGCGAAGTCACCACAAGCATCTCGCTATCAACGGAACCGTCTCCTCCCACAGAAAGAATATTCACCTTTAAATTAGACGCCAAAGCTTCAAACATGGGGTTTGATCCCTGATGGGCTAAGGATATCACAGTCCTTCAAATCATCCCACCACAAGTGGGTTCTCTACATAAATAGCGTTGATGTGAGGAGATGAGTGCACATCAACAAAAACGGAGGAGCAGGGAAAAGAGAAACAAAAGCATATGGAGTAAGAGAAATAAGGAGGACAATGTTGTGATCGAGCTAACCATAGATTAACCTGACATGTCTTTCAGGGTTTTCGAGTAAAGGAGTAGGAGTTTTACCTTTTCATTAAGTGGAGAGAGTGCAACTCCACTGCAATGTACTTTCCCTGTTAGGATCTTTGGGGCAAGAATGGGTGACACATATACTCTTGATTTTTTGGTTAAGTAGAAGACATTTGACCAATTAATGAAAAAATGTCAAAAGTGACACAACATGGACTCAATTATGCTTAACTAGCCTATGATTTTGGACATGCCAACAACACAAGAAGTAAAACACATGAACACACCATCCAAAAGCTATCATATTTTTTTGCTTCTGGAATGCATTTTTCATTAATTAAGAACAAGGTACTAGTCAAATTACTTGACAGTAAAGTGAACAAACTGGAATGCCTTTACATTAATTAATAAGAAGGTAATAGTCAAGTTAATTTCAAAAATAACAAGCACCGCAGCGGCCACACCACATCAGGCCTCCCCGCGAGACGTTAAGCAGACTACTCCCAAAATAACAAGCACCAGAGAAGAAAATAGGAGCTAGCGACTAACATGTTGTAGGGTTCTCCCCCAAGCTGCCGCTAACCAGCGGGTTGATCTTCTTTGCATCGACCAATCGATTCAAACTTTTGGTGATCGAAGTCACGACATCGAGACCCTTTTAGCATCTCAGTGTGAAGTCATGCAAAGTGCCCTCGCCCTCAGTCCCAAGGTCCATGTCACAGGCCAATAATCATTTGATAAGTTGGTCATGTGATTCTACCTCCGATTTTTTTTATTTATAGGTTATTGGAATTGTCTTGGATCTTTGGTGAATAATCTTGATGATTTGCAAAAGTTTTCCCCAAGAACCCTAAACTTTCTCCAAGGCAATGGTGATCCCAAGAAATTTTGTTAGGGTTTATCCTTATACCCTAGCATCCAGGTATTGAAAATCATAATTGTCTCCTTGGCCATTTCAAAGGAAACAACATTTCCTCTGATACTAAGATCCCCGAAATATTATCGTAGACTCTATCATAGGTATTGAGCCCACTTATACAAAAATAATTGGCATGCCCTATGCAATATTTCACGTTATTAAATATTTCTTTTATGATTGGTATTGGCTCATAAATTTCTTGATATATTTCTCTACATCCAAAAATCACGAAACCTTGTGGAAATGATCTTTGTGCCCATAATACCATCCAACAAACTTTGTGGCTCCATTTGATTTAGGAAATAGTATTTCCTATTTAAAGGAATGATCTCTTATACCTCTTTTCAAAGATACTATATTATTTGTTGCTTGTTAAAGAGTAAAATTAATCATACACCCTCTCCTAGCCATATATTGCCTAGAACTACCAAGGCATGCGACAGCCTAGCTAAAATCTTCAGGCCAGCAACCAGAGCCCAATTCTGTCCTAAAGAGCACTTTGTGAAGCAAGTGTATTTTCCAAGGATACCTCTGATTTGTTCTTTTAACACCGGGCAGAGAAACCCAAAATATCCACCTAGGAGATAAGGAGAAAGAATGGCTCTAGGCTTGGTCGTCTTGATCACTTGCCAAGTATCAAACACTTTACTAATACGTTTGATTTCTGAATTGAATTGCATTGTGTGAGTGTGTGTGCCCCTTGTACGATCACTCATGCCTCTCTATTTTTAGTTCAAGAGGTATTCCCATTTGAATGATTTCATCCATACGATGTCTATAACACCCCAAAGCGGGAGTGGCATGTAACAAAAATTGCGACCATGATATGGCACGCCATCCACAATGCACCCGAGCCCCGTTTTGTCGATTTTATTGTGTATGGTCATCCTCGATCATAACCCTCTTGTGAGCTCAATTACCATTCAAAGGATATGTGTCGGGACAACCTTATCAACTATTGACTATTAGAACGATCATCATAAAAAATATAGCCTCACAAATAAGTCACATGCTTATTGGTGCATGTTATGATGGTGTTTAAGTAGAATACTAATAGCTAATAAATACTTAAGGAAATTGAATCATCACATGAGTGAATTTAAGGCATATTTCCAATAATAAATACTAGTACAAATCAACACAATACTTCATACATTCGTCTAGGACAATAAAAGGACATACTACACTACATAGTTGATCATACTTGGACTAGTTATAGGACAACATGGAAAGAGACATCGGTGGCATTTTCCCTTGCACTTAGCATCATCATCGTAGTAGTAGGCAAAGATGGCGTAGGTGACATCACTAGAGTCATCTAAGTTAAATGAGGTGTTGTACATGGGGTCTTTCGTGTCCTACAGACTGACAAGGGCGGGGGGAGCGGCCCGGGCTTGCTACTTGGCAGGGTAGGGGCACATGCTTCATCCTCGGCCTTCTTCTTGGTGTTGCGGTGTGATTGCTCGATATACTGTGCCAGGAGCTTGGAGTTGATCCTTTGGCAGGAACTCGCGTTTGACTCCTACATGATGTGACAGTGTTGCTTGATGCAGTAGATGATTGGATCATCATCGCCCAATGGCACCTAGCTAGTAGAATCGCTTCTTCACGTTTTTTTCAACATGACTCGAGTCTTCATAGGGTAGTGGTGAAGCACAAGGCGCATGGCGAGCTCCTCGTCGATTGATGTCATGCACATCTCACACTTCACATCGTCTTTCAAACGAACTCCGATCCAAGAGGAATATGATCGGACAGGGAAGGTGAGTAGTGAAGAAGTTGAGAGAAGTGGAGGAAGAGCACTGAGATTTATAGTTTCGATAGGATAGGCACGACTAGTTATGTGGGGTCTAATGTGAGCTAGGATAAACCACTTTCGATGTGACGGAAGCATTCGTCTCACGTATAGGTTATGTATAAGGGTGACAAACTGCTAGAACAAATTAGGTGAATCTAACGGGTTGGGTTTAAGAACAAAAATCATCCAAGATATTACATATGTTCATCAATGTAAGATGTTTTGGCAGTTTAAATTAAACAACCAAAACGTTTTATATTAATAAATAGAAGGAATGCTATCTATACGGTTGAAAATGCTCGACACCATTTCTCAAAAAAAAAAATGCTCGACACCGCCAACCATAAACAGCGCATGCACGGGACCAATTCGTGGCCGATCCTCGAGGCTCAAGAAAAGAATCATCCACGGACTGGGACGGGGTCGCCAACCACCATTGGCTCCTCCAACTTCCGGCTAGCGAACCCCTGTCGAGATTAGCTTCCGTCCAGTGGTCCGGCACGCGCGAGGCCACGGAGATCACGCGCCTCGCTGTGCTGGCCGTGCCAGAAGCGGCCGGGCAAGCTGTGATTCGGTAGCGAGACGCCCCACTTTTCACATATTATCTACTCCTACTCCCCTTAAAAAAAAACTCCTTCTACTCACGACTCGTGACAGCCACTTGCTGGCCGTAATTCGCAGCGGAAAGCCGTTCTGATGCCGCGTTCGCAGCGCACAAGGTGCCATGCCAGACGTGAGTTTGAAGGCGCCGCGGTAAGTAAAATAGTGCAAGTTGAAGAAGCGCGGAAATTTAAAACCGGGGAAGGGAAAAGCATCTTGCGTGCGTGCTAGGGATCTTTGCGTGCGTCGTGTGTGTCTTGCTCGAGAATGATGGCCCCTCTTCTTATCTCGGGTGATCTGTGTATCACTGATTCCTCCTCGAGAGAAATATTGAAGAACCGGATTTGATGCTGATCGACTACAAGGACCCAACTGATCTTCCTAGTTCGTATAAAACTCAACTGGATCTGATGCTTTCAAAATTTCTTACTAGAGGAACAAATGGATTGTGAGTTATATTTAATCCGCTAGGACATTCGAAATCACCCTTGATTCAGCTTACATTTAAATTAGGACATTTAATTCAGGAAAAAATTGCGGGGAAATTTAATTTACTTTCATTTCGGCTATATCTCTCCTCCAAAAAGTAGCTTTAATCCAAAATCGTAATTCAAGAAATAAGAAACAACAAAAA
The DNA here is from genome assembly GCA_950022295.1 of Bromus sterilis. NCBI lineage: Eukaryota > Viridiplantae > Streptophyta > Magnoliopsida > Poales > Poaceae > Bromus > Bromus sterilis. Next base: position 37,056,471 of record OX465595.1, on the reverse strand, counting down.
TTTGGATAAGTATCACACAATTAGTCACTTTTGAATTCAGATAAGTTTGTTGAGTTTTTCACATATCTATAATACTATAATAGATCATCCTCACTATCTTATCTATCTCAACATGCAAGCATGCCACCTCATCAAAGGCCCACCACAATATGCATGAGAACAAAATTTTCATTATTAATTAGTTGATCTCATGCACACATTCATTTAATGACACATGCAACCTTCCTCAACATGCATGGATTTTTTCCTATTATATTACATCATTTTAACATGCATACATGTCACATCATCAAAGGCTCACCACAATATGCATGAGAACAAGTTCTTCGTTATTAGTTGATCTCATGCATACATCAATATAATGACACATGCCAACTCACTCAACATGCATGGATTTTTTTCATTATATTACATTACTTATATTTAATAAATACTTTTTACTAGATAATAATAAAATACAATACATAAATTGTATTTTTATATTTTAGTTTATATACTATTAATTCAATTATTCACGTTTCATGGAATCAATCAATATTCAAAATATATTGCAACTGATTCCCGCAGCAACGCGCGAGTTATCATCTAGTTTAATAGAATTTGCGGGATTGCTAATATTTTCTGATGTCTCGTCAAGTCGTCATACTAGATACCACATGGGATCAATAAGTGGGACCATGAGAGGGTTGGTACTACATCAAGAAAATAATTAATAAATAGTAAATTGCGTAGATTGAGATTATTATTTTTGAACTAGAGAGGGTGTAGAGCATTAAAATAAATACATAAAAGGAAACTGTATTTGTGACTTATGCTAACCTTACTGATAATAGTATAAAACAGTTCGTTTGTGACCTTAAATTACAGTGATAAAGCATCTACAACCGGACCCCTCAAATTCTTCCCAAACGTTTGGGTGACCTGCCTGGTCGCTGTCCGGCTTTTTTTCCCCATCGTGCCGAAGGCTCTAAAGTCGGCCTAAACATCCAGTTTGATTGGAACCTCCAATACTAAGATCATATGTGGGGTGGGTACGGGGAAGTCTGGAGGCACTCGCCACGTCGGACTAACAGAAGGAACCCACCTCATATGTGGTTAATAGATCCTCACCTCATCCGACTTGTCATCTTCCTCTTTTCTATTTGCCTCGCTCGCATAGCCACCGATGTCGTTGGTCCTCCTCCCTCTTTGCTCCTACGTCATCCCCAACCAACCAGTGTCGTTGGTCCTCCTCCCTCTTTGCTCCAACGTCATCCCCAACCAACCAGCGTTGCCACCGGATACCCCCAACCCACAACTTCGTCACCCATTCGTCCTTCGGAAAATTTATCTGCCACGATACGTGCAACTCCTCCAAATATACACCCGCGCTCTATGTGTTTGATTAAATGTATGAGTAGTTTAGTAAAAAAATTTGTCAATTGTAGGTCATCGGTGGCTTCCTCGACATATAGTGATGAACTTGACAAATTTATTTTCAAAGAGTTCATCGATCCGTCAAACTCGGATGAGGAGATTCTTATGATGATGACCATTCAGGGGAATTGAATAAGTTTTTTGTTCTTATGTCGAGAGATTTTCTTCACAAAATTTGATCAAGATGGATAAATATCATCACCAAAATAGTAGTATTGGTCATACTGATGATCATTCACCCTGAAATTCCGAGGTGAAGAAGTACCAGCAACTAAACTTTGCACACAAATAAGACTCTTCAACTCATTGATATCATTGTCAAATCCGAAGAACCTAAATTAGCAATGCTAAATCCACAAATATTTGGAAGCAATAACTTCCAAAATTATTGTTGGGTCATGACAATGGCTGGTGAATTTCTCATGTCAAGATGTAGGGCAATTCTTTCACTTCCATTGCATAAAATTAGCAATCACTAGCATCATATTTTAACAAGGTTCTCCATGCATATCTAGAAAGCCTCACCATGTCCTCGGCATTGGGTGCCCACCACAGTTCTAGCAAACACTTTCGTGCACTTTATGATTGTATCTTCGAATTATTCAAAGATTGTTATCCCTTGAATTTGCAGAAGAGTCATATGCAATCATCCAAAGTGACACAATCACCTTTTGAAAAGTAAAAAAACAAGGTATCAGTTGTATTCTGCGTTGTTGGAAGAAATGTTCATTGGCTTCTATGTCATTGGCAAGTCGAAGAAACAAATGTTTGGTCATGTTGAAGTGTCATCGAAACATAGAGGGAGGGAAGGTACATTTTGGCAGAAAGTAGTCATGCATGAGCTTGTCGTGACCTTTGATTATGTCCTGGTAAAATAGTTGAGGGTCAACCTGCATTCTTGGGCGATTCCTCTTTGTTCCGGTTGCCTCTACCCATTCAACAACCATTGATATTACCTCATAATTCTTTGCCTCCATGATTCCATCTCAGACTCGAAGCTCAGATCTAACGACAATTCATATTTTTTTTACCTATGACATCAGATTGTCATGCACATAATGCAAATTATATATCATCTATTCAAATCTATGAGACGTAACCTAATTTTCTACAAGAAAATCTTGAACGAATTTACTTCTGAAGCTGCAACAGAAGGGGGTGGCACGACCGAACGACGGAAAGAAAGAGTGAGGCCGCCGTGAAGCATGGGAGATCCAAGAATAGCTAGCGGAGGCAATGGATACCAAATCATACGCAATCATCCAAAGTGACACAATCACCTTTTGAAAAGGAAAAAAACAAGATATAAGTTGTATTTTGCGTTGTTGGAAGAAATGTTCATTGGCTTCTATGTCATTGGGAAGTCGATGAAACAATTTTTTGGTCATGTTGAAGTGTCACTGGAACATAAAGGGATGGAAGATACATCCCGGCAGAAAGTACTCATGTGTGAGCTTGTCGTGACCTTCGATTATGTTCTGGTAAAACAGTTGAGGATCAACCTGCAATCTTGGGCGCTTTCTCTTTGTTCTAGTTGCCTCTACCCATTCAACAACCATTGATATTACCTCGTCTTCCTTCGCCTCCATGATTCCTTCTTAGACTCGGAGCTCAAATCTGACGACGATTCATAACTTTTTTAGCTACGACATCAGATTGGCATGCACATAACGCAAATTATATATCATCTATACAAATCTATGAGACGCTAACCTACTTCTACAATAAAAGCTTGAAGGAATTTACTTTTGAAGCTGCAGCGGAAGGGGGTGGCGCGACCGAATGGCTGAAAGAAAGAGTGAGGCCACAGTGAAGCATGGGAGGTCCAAGAATAGCTAGCGGAGGCAATGAAGATCAAATCATGATGGTTGATCGACAATGTTGCATCAAAGGGGACATGAGGATGTGAGCGGCGGCGAACAAGAGTGCGCATCTTGAAATATGCACTATTTTGCGTCGCTGAAACATTAATGTGAAGGAAGGCTCGCATGCTTTATTTGAAGTGTGCTTCACAAAATTATAACAATGAGCCACAGAATAACAACTACTTCCTTTGTCCGCGAAAAGTGTATTTCTAGTTTTTATTCTAAGTTAAAGTTTTAAAATTTGGATCAGTTTTATAGAAAAAATGGTAGCACTTATGGTACTGAATTGGTATCATTAGATCCGTTCTGAAATGTACTTTCGTAATATATCAAGTTAATATTATGTATGTTACTCCGTACTTCTTTTTTCTATAAGATTGATCAGAATTCTAAACTTTAACTTGGAATAAAAGCTAGAAGTACGCTTATTCACGAAGCGGGGGAGCATGCTAAAGAGATATTTTCACTAAAATCATTATAATTATGATTATTAGATGGATAACTTTGTTAGAGCTGCTCTTGCACAACTGTACACCTTCTCTGTAGAGACAGTGATGGTAAGCACCAGAGAGGGGGTCAAAGTAATTTGCAACAATGACATATTGACATCTCTGGCGCCATACTGGTGGTTTATCACGCACAGAAGAAACCAAAACAATAAAAAACAAAACCTACCAGCTGCTAGAATTATAGGTGCCTCACCTTTTTATCCGTTGTGGCGTGGATAATTGGGCACATCATATCGCACACCACACCTCCAAAACGGAAACAAAACAAACAAAACTCTCTCGTCGCCCACACCAAACCAGAAATCAGGGGACGAGGCAGAGCAAACGAGGGGAATAAAGCAGAGGAGACGGGATAGAGATCGAGGTAGCCAAGACCACCATGGCCTTCGCCGCTTGCTAGCTAGCCGGACCAGTAGTATATAAAGAGCGGCGCGGCCTCGGCCACCATATCCCTCCCAGTGAGTCGTCGTCTCATGCTCCGGTCCACGCATCCTCTTGAGTCCTAGCAGCAGCAGCAGTAGTAGTTCGGCGGCGGCGTCCGGGTCCGGCGTGACGATGGGCGGCGGGGGCGCGCCGAGCGGGGCGAAGCTGCTGCAGATCCTGAACGTGCGGGTGGTGGGCACCGGCGAGCGCGTGGTGGTGCTGTCGCACGGGTTCGGCACGGACCAGTCGGCGTGGAGCCGCGTGCTGCCGTACCTCACCCGCGACCACCGCGTGGTGCTGTACGACCTGGTGTGCGCCGGCAGCGTGAACCCGGACCACTTCGACTTCCGCCGCTACAACAACCTTGACGCGTACGTGGACGACCTCCTGGCCATCCTCGACGCGCTCCGCATCCCGCGCTGCGCCTTCGTGGGCCACTCCGTGTCCGCCATGATCGGCATCCTCGCCTCCATCCGCCGCCCCGACCTCTTCGCCAAGCTCGTCCTCATCGGCGCCTCGCCCAGGTGGGTCATCGACCGATCGAACCACCACCGATCGAACCAAATTATTTCCAAGATTGAATCGACAGGTTAATTGACACCTTCCGTGTGATTTGATGAATCAAGCAGGTTCTTGAACGACAGCGACTACCACGGCGGGTTCGAGTTGGAGCAGATCCAGCAGGTGTTCGACGCGATGTCGGCCAACTACGCGGCGTGGGCGACGGGGTACGCGCCGCTGGCGGTGGGGGCGGACGTGCCGGCGGCGGTGCAGGAGTTCAGCAGGACGCTGTTCAACATGCGGCCGGACATCTCGCTGCATGTGTGCCAGAGCGTGTTCAAGACGGACCTCCGCGGCGTGCTGGGCATGGTGCAGGCCCCCTGCGTGGTGGTGCAGACCACCCGCGACGTCTCCGTGCCGGCCTCCGTCGCCGCCTACCTCAAGGCCCACCTCGGCGGCCGCACCACCATCGAGCCGCTGCCGACGGAGGGCCACCTCCCCCACCTCAGCGCCCCCAGCCTCCTCGCCCAGGTGCTCCGCCGCGCCCTCGCCCGGTACTAGCACACACAAAGAAAAGAGAAGAAGAAGAAGACTACCACTGCTTGCTGGTTTGATTGACTTGCAAAGTCTACCCCGTAGTTTGTTTTTCCTGTATTTTTCACCGCGGCGATTTTACCCGCCTCATCATCATCGAAGACTCGGAAAAAAGAAAGAAATGGCGCGCCCTGTCTGCGGCAAACGCCATGTAGTAGCACGTACTATGAGCACTCGAACTATTTTTCTTCGAGAGGGGTGCTGAATTTTTCATCTCTGTCTTTTCGTTGAGAAGAAGAAGAAAAGATTGTCTTTTCACCGCGATGCTCTGCTCCTGCTGCACTGCACCAGCGACGGATCATGAATGGACTGGTGGGCGGGCCTGCTTAGTGCCACGTGGCGGAAACTGGGCCCGCACCGAGGGTTTGAGACTGTGCGCGAGCTTGTCTCCTTCCTCTCCTCCTTTGTCCTGCCCACCTGTCCATCCGCATCACCGCTTTTTTACGGAGCGGTAATTTTGCTACTACTGGTAATTTATCGGTGTGGTTAAGCGTAATAGCGTTTGGATGCGTGATCCCACCGCGCGGCCAAAAGAAAAGAAAAAGATGGCGTTTGGATAAGTCCTGGCCTATGGGTGAGTGTAACCCATGGCAGCTGGTTGTCCACGTCGTGCATGGCCCATCTTATCACCATGTACTCGTGTGAGTGTGAGTATCATTCATGTAGCCAGATAACCAAGTTGACCTAGCTTGCTTGGAGCCGAGCCTAGAGGCTAGAGCAAAAAGAAGGTCATCCCAACCTGGCCCCGGGCGGGCGGTGGCGACTCGTACGTGATCATCTTGTCACTCATATGTACCGTGAAAAGACAGTCACTGCCGTGCAGCACTGCTCCCCTGCACTGCACCCACTTTTCTGCCTTTATCCATTCATCTTGCCACTGGTATCTCTAAGATTGTTTTGTAAGATCAAGTTGCACGGGCGACGTACTTGTTTAATTAACAAGATAACCTTGTTCTTACTTAGACGAGCTGTTTTATTATTTGGGATGCTTAGCTTAGCCGTGTGAGTGGGTGGGTTTTGATATGGTAGGTGCGCTGTTGCTAACCACAACCACGAAAGCCAACCGCTGCTGCTATCTAACGAGCTTGCATTGGCTAGGTGGGCGGGCATCCATCAACCATTCATTAACAATGGTAAGTAATTAGCCGTCGTCGTCGCCCGCATTAGCCGGCCTCCTTGCATTTGTTAATTTTGTTCCGCCAATTATCGAAAGTCTTCCCTTAGCAACATGCATCACCCACCCCTCCTTCCTGCTTACTCCACGCAGGGAAGGACCGAGCCAGTCCGGTGATCCCTTGCGATTTCAGCTAACAGCCAAAAGCCTAATATCATGCGGTAGAGATACCGAATCCTTCGAACCAAAACGCTCGTATTTCTGTTATGAGCAATGGTGGTGGGAAAAACAGGGGACGCAGTCTGAGATTCCGTGGTGTGGAGGTGACGAGAGCGTAGAGGGGGATGAAAGATTCGGGTGGGGGCAACGATTGATTTTGTGCTATGGTAAGGTTCCTCTTTTCAAGCGGGACTCCCGCCATCCACGACTGGATTTCGTACCCGAGAAATTCGGGACGTGACAATGACAACTTCAACGGAACGACACATTTTGTTCATCTGCGTTTATTTTTGTTCATACGAACATAAATCAAGGTTCAATGCGGCGACGTAGACGAATCAATGCTCGTTGTGGTGTGTGTTGTGATTAATTTCAGCTTAAATTTAAGTTAAGTTTGGGTCCATGCAAACATTTGTGTTGTTCACCCCTTATCCTCCCTTGGCTCGTCCATCAAAGGCACACCATCTTCACTCGCCATTTTTTCTTCTTAATCTGGCACCTACACTAAAAATATTCCATGTTCGACGCACCCCCGTCATATTCGCCAAAGCAACCCACGTCCCCACTGGTCGCTATGATAATCCCCGTCGTGGTTGCCTACGCCATGGCCTCAATGAAGCCAAAGAAAGCACTCATCGGAAAGCAGAGAACCCTCGAGACGATTAAGCAAGCCAACCGGATGAGGAGCGTCAAGACAAAAGAATAACATGCCACCGCCGTGTCCGTCGCCACCCCTCAGGCACGGGTCGTCAACGCCATCGCCACCAAAGACGTGCAAGCCACCCTCCTCATGCTAGGGATCGTCCGCGAGATAACCAACATCTCACTTCTCCACCTCATCTCAGGATAGCTCACATAAAATCGGTAATTTTGTGTTGTATGTGTCTGTGGTGCCTCCCATTGATCTCATCATCGCACATGCGCCATCGGGTCAACTGTGACACAAAGGAAAACCCCGCGGGTGGTCTCCCGGGTAAGCTTCCTGATGCCCGCTACTTGTATGATCAAAATATGCCAAATCATCATTATTTTAAAAAAAATATATGGTATACCAAATGGGTCACCCCGTTGGGTGCACTGGCCAGGGAAGGGAGGACATGGGTCGGATGCATGTTCGTTTATCCACCTAAACTTGAAAAAACAAACACATTTTGTGCCCGCTTGGATTGATCCATTGGAGTTTCCCTAAGGCGAGGACCCCTGCACGTCCCGATTGGTAGAGCCTGTTTGGTAGACCGCATCCTTCTCAAACAGGTTTATTGGATGTAAGGAAAACACGTTTGGTATCGTGCATGAGGGCATATATATATGCCTCATAAGCACATGAACCTTAAACCAATCTAGAGCCTAGCTCACTAAAAACACTTCAATCAGTTGTTTTCAACTAGTCAAGTTGAGTCGAGCGCAAAACGGAGCATGGCATACACAATGGTGCAGTGATGAATGGGCGTCGAGATGGCGGGAGACCGAATTCTAGGGCGTAGGATGGCATGAAATCTAGCTTCACCCTAAATTTACTCACTCACCTCAAGCACTAGGACGAACCCGACCACGGTTCTTGGCACCAACGGCGGTTAATTACATCCTTGGACACATTGACGACGACTACAGTCTCTACCAGTATAACCTGCTTCTTCCCTTCATCCCCAACTCTGTCTCATCCTGGTCGTCTCCATCGTGGGAAGATTGTCGTCTCCGAAAAGGATAAGCAACATACAACCCCACTCCTCTATTAGGTCGTTAGGTATGGTATACGGTTGATTCCATCATTGCTTACTGATACGTCCAAAACGTATCTATAATTTCTGCTTGCTCCATGCCTCTTTTGTGTGATATTGCTATGATATTGATGAACTTCCATACACTTTTGATCATATTTGGACTAACCTATTAACTCAGTGCACCCCAGTGACAGTTCCTCTTTTCTGCTGTTTTTGTATTTCAGGTTTTCCCATTATTTAAAGTGCCAGAAAAATTCCGGGAAAAATATAGGAAAAATCAGCGTACGGGAACCTTCCAGAAGATCCCTAGTGGGGCCAGAGGGGGGCCAGGGGTGGCCCAGGCGGCCACTTGGCGCGGCCACCCCCTAGGCCGCGCCAGGGGGGCGCCTGGGGCCCCTGGTCCACCTCTGGCTGCCCCCCTTCGCCTATTTATTCCCCGTGACAAGAAACCCTCGGGGACAGAACCCTTTTTCGCGATCTCTCCTCTGTTCCACCGCCGCCGCGCTTACAAGACCGGGAGCACCAGGAGACCTCTTCCCGGCACCCTGCCGGAGGGAGGAACCACCTCCGGGAGCTTCTCCACCACCATGGATGCTTCCCGGATGAACCGTGAGTAGTTCACCTTGGACCATGGGTCTATGATCAGTAGCTATGTGCTGTTCACCTCCCCTCTTTGTTCTTCATGGTGTAGACCTCGTGAGCTTCCCTACATGATCGAGGCACATATGTAATCTTTCTGCTGTTGCTATGCTGAGTTTGTTGGGATCCGATGGATTATGAGACTATGTTCAGATTGTGTTTGAGTAATATATTTGATTCTCCTCTTTTATATTTATGTCCTTGAGTAATTCTTGCATGTTCTCCGTTGCTGTTTATTGCTTTGGCCAAGTAGTAGGTAGTGACTCCAAGAGGGAGCGTTATGCATGATTGTGGGTTCATGCCCCCTGATGACTAGCTTGGGTGACAGAAACATGAGTCTAGGGGTGTGCTGTTGCCACAAGGGAGAAAACAACGGTGCATGTACTTGCGGGTGCAAGGATTGTTTACTTTACGCAAAGTACTTTAATGTAGTTGTCTGTTGCTTTGAGTTTACACTTTGGGTGGGATTCGCAACTTAATACCAGCGAGATGTCCTGGATAGATATCTCAAGGTGGATGATTAGTAGGTAGATGCAGATGGATTTCGGTCTACTTGTTTTGGCGTACCGCCCAAGCTTTTGAGCCTCTTCCTTTCTTTCTAGCATAGTTATCATTGGTTTACGCACATAATCCTGTCAATTGTCCAGCTGTAAATTGTTTACCTCGCATGGCTATTTTATCGTCTTTTGGAGAGAGACGTCACTAGTGAACATCATAGGACCCCGGTCCATATTTCCAATACTGTTTACACCTGCTATTTATTTTCTGCTTTGTTTACCTTTCCGTTGCTATCACTATCATTATTATCCCGTGCGTTTGATCCTTTGTAAACAACAAGGCCGGAGAGATTGACAACCTCTCTGAACTCGTTGGGAGCAAAGTTATTTGGTGTGTGTGCAGGTCCACGTCAACCGCCTAACTGTTGGCGCCGTTGTCACCTTCCTATCGTTGTTGGAGTCCTACTGGAGACAAACCTTGGTATCTTCACTGAGGGAAATTGCTGCTGTTATCTGTTGGAAATATGCCCTAGAGGCAATAATAAAATGTTATTATATATATTTCCACGTTCGTAATTAATGTTTATATTTCTGTGCTATAATTGCAATGACCCTGACTGTGAGATTCAGAAGAAAACTCATTTGCATGTGTGGAAATGTAAACACCAAGAGTTCCTAGTTTAGCCTCTAAGACCAGCTCATGTGCTAACTGATGATTACGTTTTCTTAATCATGGACATTGTTCTTGTAACAAGGATGTCAGTAGCAATGGGAACATGTTGTTAGAAGAACAATGATGTTGAACCGACCCCAGTATTGAATGATATACTTAGAGATCACATCGTAACAATGTTATAAGTCATATCATGAAATGTTATCATATACGTAATTCCTTAGACCATGAGAGCATCAAGTTGCTTCACACAGGAAGATGTGCTTTGGTTCTTAGATGAATCTTCCCATTACTGGGAAGTAGTAAAATAAGTTCTGGGTACATTGGATAGTGTGTCTAGTAACTGTGATAGTTCAAGATTGAGATTTGCTCCTTCACGATGAAGAAGATATTCACTTCGGGCCCACTCGGTATGACGGTATCCATTATAGTCTGGCCAGACACATCGTGATTCAGTCACGGGGATACCGAAATACGATAACGAGAAAAGGGACAAACGAGCAAAGAGGATAACGAGTGGCTTGTGTTCAAGAAGTTGTTACACATGGGTGCCAAACTTCTCTCCTCTAACTTTGTCATATTTCGCGAAGCAAAGGGAATGGTACATGACTAAACATAATGGTTCACTCGAAGTTTCTTCGTGTATGTGCGGGAGTCAACATGGGTGTCCATGGCTCCGCTGTTGATTATTGGCTATTGACAAAAGGCTGTTGACCTATGTCCGGAAGATTTTCTGAGTCATGTCCGCATTATAACGAACCTATTGGGTCACACACTTAACGAGTAGTAGTCTGTTAGAATACTGTAATGGTAGAAGGTTTAGTGGAAGCAAAGCAGAATAGTTCATACGGGTACCGGAAGTAGTTCCGGGGATTTATGGAATTGTTCATAAGGGCACCAGAAGAAGTTCTGGGTATTTAAAGATATGTCCGGATCACTTTGGAATAGTTCCAGGTGGTTCTGGAACATATGAGAATGGTACTGGGGAAGTCCCGGATCAACCGGAATAGTTTCCGGTTAATCGGTGGACGTCCCGAAAACGACCGACGAACCGACGCAGGGCATCGGGCAGGTTAGACCGTAACCCGGATCGTCCCAGAACCTATCCACATAGTTCCGTAACGTCCGAAAACGGCCCCGGAAGGTCTTGGAAGTGCTCCAGAAGGTTCCGGAATGTCCCGAAACGATCCCGGAAGGTCCCGGAAGGTCCTGGAAGCTTCTAGAAGGTTCCGGAAGTTTCCGGGAGTACCACTCACTACCACACGCCCCTAGCCTTGGGGTGCAAGCCACCTAGGCTGCCCAAGTCGGCCATGGGGTGGGGGGAGGGCGCCATAAGGGAGCAATCCTACTCCAAGTAGGATTGCAATCCACTTTGGAGTAGGATTCCCCGGTGGGAAGGACTCCCTTTGGGAGTAGGAGTCCCATAGGGACTCCACACCTCCCTTGGCCGGCCAAGGGGACTCTTGGCCACCTATATAATGTGGGGGAGGGGTGGGGGCGCAGCACAACTTGTCCCTAAGGCCTATGCGCCACCCTCCCTCCTCTAAACCCCGTTGCTCCACAATTAGACCCCGGTTTAGACGCTGTTCTAGATCGGAATCCGTTAGGGTTTTCTTCCTCTAGTTTTCTCGGTGGCGTTCATCTCTGGACAGCGGAGCGCTGCTGGATTGCTGCTACGGAACGTGTGGATACTAATAGAGGGATCATATCTTTGGTCCTTCTCCGAGGAGCTTCTTCTTCCTCGGAGATCTTGTTCGAGGGACTTGTGCGTGGGACGGATCGAGGTGCTTCTTCTTCCTCGGTGATCTTGATCGAGGGACTGTTTGTGGGACGATCCGCGAGATCTACTTCAACGAGCTACACCAACTCTACTTCCGCTACATCGGTTGGTGAGCCATGACCTAAAACCTTGTATGCAATCTTCTTGGATGATCTTGGGTTCTTGATTCGTAGGCCGAATTTTTTTGTTTTCTACTACGTTTCCCAATAGTGGTATCATGAGCGATCCTTGATTAGATGCATGTTTAGGTCTAGATCATATGTGTGATATGAGGCATTGATTATCTTGTTGCTTCCCTGTCATGTGATTTTTTCTATGCTTGATGGCAAGTTGAGGTTTTGCTACAAGGATTGAGTTTTCCATCGATCCCTCTATGCTGCTTTCAGTATGCTGGTTTCCTTGATCATGGTCTACATCAAACTCCTTGGATCTCATCTTAATCTCGCAATAGAAGATTTAACATGGAGGGGCTTGTGGATTTTATGAAATCAAATCCACACGGGGGTCACGCGTTGAACGAAGTTTGGCTTGTGGCATTAGTTGCTGCACGCACCCCGAACGTTAAACTAGCAACAATGAAGTATCATGTTTGGTGTGTATAGGGAACAACGTTTGCATGTAACCTGCTAATCAACCACGATAAAAGTTGCAACAACCCGTGTAGATGGCGATCTAACTCGTTTTTGCAGAATGTGCATGTGATGTGGTATAGTGTAACACCCCCAGATCCAGTACAGTAATCGCTACAATGATTTCACTGTTCATGGTCATCACTGTTGCTGATCAAGCCATGATCACCTTGATCATAGCTCTGTCAGATTCTCACCAAGAATTGCGAATGCATGTCAATCAACTTGCTCCGGTTAAAACCCATTCACCTTAGTCCTTTGCTGAATCCCAAGCCAGTGTTGTTGATGGAACCACTGATGATAGATTATAAACTTTGTCATGGAAATTACATGAGAGATAAAAACCATAGTGAACCAAGAGTTGTGTGGGCATTTCTGAAACTTGAAGATGATCAGTAGATCATGATATTATGACATGGTTATTTTAATTAAGTGACTTACTAATAATATGAATTAAAAACAATAGCTTGGAGGTTATTAAAATTGCCAAGAAATAATAATAAACAAGTGAGAATTATAACTGGACTTAAAATGGTGCAATCATTTTTATTAAGTGCCTAAAAGTCAGTAGGTCAGGTTAAGATAAAAATAGGAATTTATTAAATTGTTTAAGTAAGGTAAACAATACAAAATCGGTAGCAAATAACCACCTTTAATCAATTTTTAAGTTATATAAAATCTAAATGATTTTTATTTTGTTCAAATATTTTTGTAGCAGTAGAATGGTTTACAACACAATTTTTGATGTGGGTTACACATTCTACAAAATTTAATTTGTAAGCAAATAAAATTTAAACAAGATAGAACAGTAAACAAAAAAAGAGAAAAAAATGGAAAACTACTAAAACTCGCCTAGGGCGGAAACCCCACCTACCCAGCCCAAACCCCCTCTCCCCCAGGTCGCCCCAGCCCAGCCACCTGGACCCCCCTGGCGCCGTAGACCTAGAAGAGGCCCGAGACACCCCCGTCAGGCTCCTCTCCTCTTCCACGATCCCCTCCCCGATTTCCATCCCGATCCAGATCGGAATCCGGCGCCCCCTCCCTCCGGCGGCCACCCCCAGCACCGGCCGCCCCCAGTCCACGTCTGCCCCGCCCCGGCTTCCCCCTCGCGACGTGCTCGCCCCCCCCGCCGGCTTCCCCCCCTCGCGCTGGAGTACACGTCGTCGCCCGTCGCCTCCCAGGCCACGCCCTCCTTGCCCCGCCGGACCGCCCCACCGCGCCGCCGCAGCTCGATGTGAGCTAACCCCCCCTCAAACCCCCCTTCACCCCGCTGCTTTTGCTGTGGCCGCGGCGCCCCGCACCGGCCGGCCTCGCCGCCCTCTGACCAAGGCCGCGCCACACCCCCACCTTGCGCTCGCCCGTGGCTGCTGCTGTTGCGCTCGGCCGCGCACGCCCGCGCCAGCCTTCGCCGCGGCCTCCCTCGCGGGAGGCCTAATCCCAACGCCCCTCCACCGCCGCCCTGTTGCTCACCGGCTTCAAGCCTCCGGCCTGGCCAGCGTGGTTGGGTTAGCCAGTGGGCTCACTCCCACTGACTGGTGGCCCCACCATTGCGATTAGCAACTAATCACACTTAACCGCTAATAATACTTACAAGTTAACCTTTCAGCAGATGACTAGTGGGCCCTAGGCCTTTTGGTTAAGTTAAACAAAACTGTTAAGTTAACTAATGCTCAATGACACCTGGGTCCCACCTCCCCTGTTAATTAATTAAATAGATTTATTACAATAGGTCACTTACATGTGGGGCCCTGGTTATTAACTTAATTAAATTGATTTTATTAGAATTCAGTCAATGACAGTGGGTCCCCCCTGGATAATTAGGTTAATTAATTGAATTATTTATATGTGTGGCTGACATGTGGAGCCCACATGTCAGCACTGTTTTGGATAAGGTTCTGGATAATGTTGGAGTTTAATAATAAAAGAAATTCAAATAAGTTTATAAATTGATTTAAAAAGGATTTAAACTTTGAAAAATCATATAAAATAATCCATAAATCAGATGAAAATACTTTGTATAACAAAGTTGATCAAAAAAAGGTGTAGAATAATAATACGCTATTTGTATGTATGCCACACCCCGCTAACATACCGAACATCGAACCGTCCCCCTCCGGCAGCTCTGCCGATAATTCTCGGTACCGGTATAAGTTGCCCGGATGAAAAACTTTCGTATATGAAAGTTGCTCAGAACGGATCACCGAATACAAATACGACACCCATACCTTCACCCCACCCCTCAAACGTACCGAACATCGAACCGCCCCCCCCTCCGGACCGTTTGTCCGATGAATTGTCCGGTACTGTTAAAGTACCCAGATGAATTTATTCTGAACACGAAATTTGTTCAGAATAGTTCAACTAACACGGAGACACCCCCCATACGTTTGTCGGATGTCCACGACACCTCCGGCATGATACCTTCCCCCTCCGGTCACCCTTTCCGGTAATCAACCGGTACTGATGAGTCAACCCCGGATAAATTCCCGCTCCGCCTAAAAATACTTAACACTGCGTTAGATCACCGCCAACCATGTGATTGCCTTGTCTTGTATTTGTATTGCTATTACTACTGTGTATTTATTGTTTCTCCCCCTTTATTCTTCGATAGACCTCGTTGTTGTCGCCGACTACATCGTTACCGAGTACGACTACTTCGTCGACGACCGTACCCCTACAGTCGAGCTTGCAGGAAAGCAGAGCCATTCTCTTCCCCAGATATCGCCTATATTTTCCGTACATTTCTTGCACTAGGCATGGTTACTGCTGCTGCTACATTACAATCCTATTTAATTGCATAACATGTTTTTGTCGCCCCTTGATGTACCCTCCTTTGTCCTATGCTGCCTTATAAATATATATAATATTCAACACTAAACCCTGCGCATTGTTAGCTAGGTTTAGAATAGCGGGCCGTGATCACTCTAGTGAGTGAACGCGGATTACAAAATATTATAACTGCAACAGGTACGGATCAATGCAGACGCCCTAAGGAACCTACAACGGCGAGACTCTGCCGAGTCGCTTCGAGTTTGACTTACGAGTGGACGGACTCGTATTTCACTCTCGTCGGCTCAGTAGCGTAGCATCACTGGGATGATACGAGGTATTCCTCTTTAGTTCATTCCGCTGGTGTCTCGGCACCACCGGGGTGATACGAGAATATTCCTCTTTAGTTCATTCCTCTCATTTCTCTGTCGAACCTCTTCAAGTGTACCATCGAGGGTGATTCCTCCTGGTTTCACTTGATGGTAGGCACTCGAATCAACTGGTGTCCTTACAGGTAAGGAGTCGGGTGACCCAACGGTGCCCGCGCAGGGTATCTTAGCGGAACGACAGGTCAGGTGTATTCCACCGTTGTGCGGCGGGCCTGGTACTGTTCGTGGCCGACAGATATCCTGTTGTACGAAAGTCGAGCTCTACGGAGCAAACACGAGAAAAGGTAAGGAGACGGTTCACCTTGTTGGTAACCGCACGAGTTGGTGGGACGTCAGGGCAGGCACCGACGTTACTGGTGGTCCTGAATGCTGTCGTTGTCCGCGACTCATTCAATAAGGGGCAACGATAACGGTTGTCTCGTCAAAAAACTAATAAAATGCTTAACGGGTTCGGCGGATGACTTGAGTAGCCTTTTGGCTTGTACGCACTACCTATACGTGGGATTACGCGCTTGGGCGCCTCCGCAATGTAGCCTCGTTCGAAAGCTCTGAAAGACGTCCAGTTCAGCATTGCGACAGGGACGGATCGCGCTGCGGCGTTGGAATTCACCCTCCTCGCAGCGACCCGGAGAGCGAGGGGTGATAGGCCCATGACCCCCTTGCCCTTAGGGCTGTAGACCGGCGGGGACCTCTCTGATGAGTCGTAGGATGGACTGCGTTGTGTCCGATAGCCTCGGTGGGGTTCTCCCTAACCAGGTGTACGCCACCCTGGAGATCCGAGCGTGTAGTGTCACACTAGTGCACCCCTGCAGGGATGATAATCTATTCGAATAGCCGTGTCCACGGTAACAGGACGCTTTATGCTGAAGCCAGATCCTACCACTACAAACTACTATTATTAAACTGTTGGTTCCGGGTTTTCTCCCTCGCGGGGATGTCGAGTGTGACGCCCCCAAAATCAGACCGTGTACAGTAATCATACACACAGGGTACACGACTGAGATTAGGGTGCCACGGTGATAATATCACAACACAACACTAAACACAAAAGGATAACCGAATATATTACAATAGAGGGGGTCACGCGGACCCGAATACATAAGTCATACAAGCCATAATATCTGAGTACAGACATAGTTAGTCAGGTTTTGCCTTAAGAAGGCTAGCACAAACCACATCAGAGATACAGAACGAAAAGGCGAGGCCTCCTGTCTGGGATCCACCGAACTACTCCTGGTCAACGGGGAACTCGACGTCGTAGTAGGCGCCTCCGGGGTACTCCTGCTCCTGAGCTCCAACGTCGGCTGCAGCGGCCGATCAGGCAAAACAGTAAAGGAAATAAAGCAGGTGAGTATCTAGTATACCCGCGAGTCTTACGTCCGCTACTAAGCATTATGCATTGTATCAACGGAAAGAAGAGGCTGTATATAGTGGACTGAAAGACAGAAATCCAGAGAAAGGGTAAGAAGCTAGGCCTAACGAAGACTAGCATCTTCCGACGATGTCTTGCAGCATGAGGTAAGAATCAGCCAACCGTTTATATAAAGCATAAAGTAACAATGCAGCAGAAGTTGCTGCAGCATTATATAATAATAAGTTATAATAATTAGCAATGCCTCCGAGTTCACCTCCTCGACATCCCCGCGAGGAAGAGAACCCGGAACCATACAGTTTAATAATAGTTTCTAGTGGTAAGATCCAGCTTCAGCATAAAGCGTCCTGTTACCGTGGACACGGCTATTCAAATAGATTAATCTTCCCTGCAGGGGTGCACTTGTGTTACGCTACACGCACGGATCTCCAGGGTGGCGGGAACCTTGTTAGGGAACGCTCCACCGAGGCTATCCGACACTTCATAGCCCATCTTTCAAACTCAACAGAGAGGTCATCCGCCGGTCTAAATCCTAAGTAATCAGGGCCTTGGACCCCAACCCTGACGTACTCCTGCACGGTGCGTGGGTGGCCGGGAAGCCGTAACAAAAACAACACAGCTCGAGCAAAAAAGACAGCGCACTTCCCGGCAATCAGCCCGCGGTACTGCTGACGTCTGAAGAGTCCTCGGACGACACTACGAAGCAGAGGAGCCCATAAACTCATAATTCCCACGGGTAGGTAGTGCGTACATGGCATATAGCCAACTTAAGACATTCACTGAACCATTTAGTATTTTAATTAACCTGCGTGACAACCGTTATCGTTGCCTCGACTTAACTGACCTGCGGACAACGACAGCAGCCAGGACCACCAGTACATCGGTGCCTGCCCTGTCGTCCCACCAAGTCACTGCGGTTACCAACAAGGTAAACCGTCTCCTTACCTTGTCTCGCGTGTGCTCCTATAGGAGCTCGACTTTCGTGGTTTGGTAACTCTCACGGGCAACGATCAGGGGCCAAGCACACCGGTACACTGGTCGTACCCTCCCTGTCGTCCCGTCGCAATACCTCTCGCGGGCACCGTTGGGTCGCCCGACTTCTTACCTGAAGGACACTCGTCGTTCAGGACCCTAAGGCGGTAAGACAAAGTCAGCCTCGAGTGGAGTACCAGGATTACTCCTGGATAGCTCACACTGGAGGTGACTAGGCATAACCCAGGTAGGGGCCTTAGACGGTGTCTGCATTGTACCGTACCTGTGCAGTTATAATATTTGTATCCGCATTCACTCCCCTGAGTGATCACAGCCCTCTATCTAATCCTAGCTAACAATGCGCAGGGCTCACTGCTGAATAATGCATAATAATAATAATAGGCAGCCTAGGATAAAGGAAGGCACATCAAGGGGCGACAAAATCAGGCTATGCAATTGAATAGGATTGTAATCGTAGCAGCAGCAGTAACCATGCCTAGTGCAAGAAATGTACGGAAAGATAGGCGATATCTGGGGAAGAGAATGGCTCTGCTTGCCTGCAAGCTCGACGGTAGTAGTAGGGTCGTCGACGACGTAGTCGTACTCAGCAGCGGTGTAGTCGACGGCAGCAGCGGGGTCTACCGGAGATTAAAAAGGGGGGGAAAGAAACAATAAATACACAACAATAATAGCAATACAAATGCAAGACATAACAGATGAAATGTAAACGGGGTTCTAACGCAGTGCAATGCAATATGCTCGGAGCGGGAATTCATCTGGGGATGAACTTCCGGCTCCGGATGATTACCGGACAGGGTGACCGGAGGGGGGAAGGATCAAGCCGGAGGTGTCGTGGTTACCGGAACAACATAAGGGGGGTGTATCCGTGCTATTTTATCTATTCCGAGAAACATTCGTGTTCGGAATAAATTCATCCGGGCACTCTAACAGTACCGGATAATTTATCGGACAGACGGCCCGGAGGGGGAATGTTCGATGTTCGTTGTGTTAGAGGGGTGTGGTAGACATACGGATAGCGTATTCGTATTCTTTATATTTTTCTTATCAACTTTCATGTATAAAGTTTTTGAAACCGAGTTACGGTTTAAAAGTTATTGAATTTCAAAGTTTAAATCAATTTTAAATGATTTCCTGGATTTCTTTTATTATTTATTAAACATTATCCACAACATTATCCAGAACAGTGCTGACATGTGGGACCCACATGTCAGCCTCTGTTATTTATAAAACATTTAATTAAATTTAGAAAATGCCTCTGGACCCACATGTCAGTGACTGGATTTTATTAAACCTATTTTAATTAAACCAAATGACAGGTGGGGCCGAGGTGTCATTGACTCCAGTGTTAACTAAGCATGTTTAATTAACTAAATGTCCAGGGGACCCACATGTCAGTGACTGGGAGGGGTATTATCTCTCTGATTAATTTTTCTATTAAGCTAACTAAGCAATTAGCCGGGGGTCCACTGTCAGTGGCTGATTAGCCCCTAATCAACAAACTGACACGGGGTCCCCACCTAGCAGCCTCACCGGAGGGCTCACTGGAGCCCGCCACCGGCGAGGTCGACGGGGAGCTCGCCCCAGGGCACGGGAGGGTGCGCGGCTTGATGCGTTCGAAGCAGAAGACGATGGCGAGTGCACTGGTGGTGGTGGTTGCGCCGGAGACGCGCCGGAGCGA
Source organism: Bromus sterilis (assembly GCA_950022295.1). NCBI lineage: Eukaryota > Viridiplantae > Streptophyta > Magnoliopsida > Poales > Poaceae > Bromus > Bromus sterilis. The sequence goes on along the minus strand of OX465595.1, from coordinate 37,036,690 downwards.
CGTCGGCGACGTGCGCAGCGGCGGAGCCGAACGGGGCGAGGAGGACGACGACGTTCTAGCGCACGGGAACGAAGGGGAGATAGCGCGTTCGACTACTGGGAGCAGCGCGAGTGCAGTGACGCGCTTGGCCTGCCATACGCGGGCTCCAGGCCACGGCGGCGACCTTGCGGACGGTGATGAGCTTCGGCTCCAATGGTGGAGCGGGCTACGGCGGGAGAGGAGGGGAGCGAGCGCAAGGGGAGTGTGGCCGAGCTCACCAGGAGCGCGTGGAGGAGGGCAGTAGGCTCGGGGGAGGCTCGACGACGCAGGAATTCGACGGCGATGTCGCGGCGGCCCGGAGGGGAACGGTGGCGTAGTCGTCGCTACCGGGCCCCGCGGTTTGATTCCTCGCGGTGGGTGATGTAGTCGACGTCGAGGCGGCTCCTGGACAACACGGCGAGGCGGCGGGAGCACGTTGGCCGCGCTTGGCCACGGCAATGGTGACGACGGCCCCGGGCGGTTCTTTCCCCGACGATGGCGACCTGCAGGGGGAGGGTAAAAGATGGTGGGCGTGTCCAGGAGGGAGGGGGCGTTGCCCTTATCGCGTCCGCGGTCGCAGGGAGCAGGTGAGGGAGGGGAGGGCTCCAGTGGCGCCCGTGGCCACGGCTGCGCCACGGCGTCGAGCAGGTGGCCGACATGACGGGAGCAGGTGGGAGGTGGAAGACGGGCCGGGGTGGCTGGGCTGGGGTGGGGCTCACCCCAGGCGAGCTTTAAGCCTTTTCCAATTTTCGTTTTGTTTTCTGTTTGCTCAATTTCTTTCTGTAATTGATTTACTAACCCTAGCATTTTTGTAAAAGGTTATTAGTGTTTGTAAATTAGTGTTACATATTACTGAGGTGTCACAAAATATTTTGCTGCAAAATAAAATCATTAGATATTTCTTTTAAATATTAAATGCCCAAAGTAGGGGTTTTAACCTACTGTTTGAATTGTTTGGAATTTTCTGCAACTCCAAAAATTACCAAAGTTGGTCCAACATGATTATAATGATTTTAGGCAATTTACAAAAATAGTTCCATGATTTTTGGAACAACTTTATTTGAGCACTTTTGTTTTATTTTCCATTTAAAGTAGTTTCAACTAGGGTTTGGTTTGTTATATGAGCAAGGTGCATTTGGCTTTGGGTTTTGATCCCAAGGGCTCAAGTACATGGTGCATGGGGTGTTGATCAACCACAGCAAGGTTTGATCATTAGCATCACAAAGTTTTATCAAGTACAAGGGAGATCAAACAGTGATAATCCAACAGTGATGATCTACAGTGATGATGATTACTGTTACAGCAACTGAGGGTGTTACAAATCTCCCCTACTACAAGAATTCTCGTCCCGAGAATTTAAGTGGCAGCGAGGAAAAGATCGGGGTATTCATCGCGAAGGCGATCTTCGCATTCCCAAGTGGCTTCATCTTCAGAATGATTCGACCACTGAACCTTGAGGAATTTGACGGTCTTGTTGCGGGTTCGACGCTCAGACTGATCGAGAATGCGGCTCGGATGTTCTCGATAAGTCAAGTCTTGTTGCAGCTCGATCATATCATGTTCCACTTCGTGGATAGGATCCTTGAAGCAGCGACGGAGTTGCGACACGTGGAAAACATCGTGGACTTGAGAGAGGTTCGGTGGCAATTCCAATCGATATGCCACTGGTCCACTGCTGGAAAGGATACGGAACGGGCCGATGTAGCGAGGAGCTAACTTGCCTTTGATCCCGAAGCGGTGAGTGCCTCTCATGGGAGTGACACGGAGGTACGCGTATTCACCAGGTTGGTAGACCACTTCCTTGTGCTTGCGATCATAGTTGCTTTTCTGGCAGGACTGAGCGGCTTTCAGATGTTCACGGATGACGCGAACCTGATCTTCTGCGTGCTGTATAATGTCCGGACCAACGAGAGTTCGTTCTCCAGTTTCTGACCAATTCAGAGGGGTTCGACACTTACGTCCATAAAGAACTTCAAAGGGTGCCATCTTCAGACTAGCCTGATAGCTATTGTTGTAAGAGAATTCAGCAAATGGAAGGGATTCCTCCCATTTCTTACCGAATGAGATGACACAAGCTCGGAGCATATCTTCAAGCACTTGATTGACTCGTTCGACTTGTCCTTGCGATTGGGGGTGATAAGCGGTGCTGAAATTCAGGTGAGTGCCCATAGCTTCTTGGAAACTATCCCAAAATCTTGAGGTGAAAATGCTGCCACGGTCTGAACTGATCTCCAACGGAATGCCATGGAGGGACACAATTCTGGAAACATACAAGTCTGCTAACTGACTAGCAGAGATCGTCTCCTTGACTGGCAGAAAGTGGGCAACCTTGGAGAAGCGGTCGATGACAACAAAGATAGCATCGTGGCCTTTCTGCGATCTGGGAAAACCAGTGACGAAGTCCATCTCGATCTTGTCCCACTTCCATTCAGGAATAGAGAGTGGTTGTAGAGTTCCAGCAGGTCTTTGATGTTCTGCCTTGGCGCGACGGCAAACGTCACATTCAGAAACATATCTGGCAATGTCTTGCTTCATGTTAGGCCACCAGAATTGCTGACGAATGTCTTGGTACATCTTGGTGCTTCCAGGATGAATGGACAACGGGGTATCGTGAGCCGCTCTCATGACCTTCGGGGTCATATCCAGGTTCTCATGCCTGCCCTTGCTGTGAGTAACCACTAAACGGTTCTGGTAGTACGCCGCACCTTTGCTATCAACGGTGAAGGGTGAGGGTCTCCCATTGGCGATATCACGCTTAATCTTGTGTACGAAATCATCATAGAACTGTATACCCTTGACGGATCTGACGAGATCCGGTTCGAGAACCAGGTTATTTGCATAACCTTTAGGAACAATCTCGAGGTTCAACTTTTGAAAATCTTCATACAGAAGTGGTTGGTGTACTTGAACTTCAAGTTCACTACAGTAAGCTTTACGGCTCAAAGCATCGGCCATCACATTAGCCTTGCCAGGGGTGTAATGAATATCCATGTTGAAATCGGCTATTGTCTCGAGCCATCTTTGTTGGCGGAGATTCAGGTCGGGCTGGGTAAACAAGTACTTCAGGCTTTGGTGGTCGGTGTAAATCTCGCAACGGTTGCCAACGAGGTAATGTCGCCACAGCTTCAAGGCATAAATTACTGCTGCCAATTCGAGATCATGTGTTGGGTATTTGTCTTCGTGAGTACGCAACTGACGAGAGCCATAAGCAATCACCTTGCGCTCTTGCAATAGGACACAGCCTAATCCTTGGCGAGACGCGTCGCAATATATCACGAAGTCCTTCTGAGTATCAGGGGGAGCGAGCACCGGGGGAGAAGTTAGCTTGTCCTTGAGTGCTTGAAAACTTTCTTGACATTTATCTGTCCACTCAAACTTGACACCTTTGTGAAGCAGATTAGTCAGAGGCCTGGCAATCTTGGAGAAATTCTCAACGAAACGACGGCAATAACTAGCGAGCCCGAGGAAACTGCGGACTTGCTTGACGGTCTTGGGAGGAGTCCAGTCAAGAATAGCCTGGATACGTTCGGGGGTGACGGCAATGCCATCCTTGGAAATCACATGTCCAAGGTAGGTTACTTCGGGAAGCCAGAACTCACACTTAGAATACTTAGCGTAGAGTTTGTGTTCTCGAAGCTTCTCCAGTATAAGACGAAGACGTTCAGCATGTTCTTCTTCATTCTTGGAATATATCAATATATCATCCAGATAAACCACGACGAACTGGTCGAGGTACTCCATGAAAATATAATTCATCAATCTAGAGAAGGTGGCTGGAGCATTGGTTAAGCCAAAGGACATGACAGTGTACTCGTATGAACCATAGAGAGTAATGAAGGCAGTCTTCGGAATGTCCTCATCACAGACTCGGATTTGGTGATAACCCAACCTCAAGTCGAGTTTAGAAAACACCTTGGATCCGGCAAGTTGATCATACAGATCGTTGATCCGGGGAAGTGGGTATTTGTTCTGGATGGTGGCTTGGTTAATGGGTCGATAATCTTGGACCAATCGGTTTGTCCCATCGCTCTTCTTGACAAAAAGCGAAGGTGCTCCCCAAGCTGAGGAACTGGGGCGAATGAATCCTTTCTGAAGTGCCTTGTCGATTTCCTCCTTAAGTTCAAGGAGTTCATGTGGCGGCATCTTGTAAGGACGCTTGGCAATAGGGGTGGTGCCGGGCTTCAAGTCGATGACAAATTCAACTTCTCTGATCGGGGGTATTCCCGGCAGTTCTTCTGGGAAGACGTCGGGATAATTAGCGAACGACCGGAACGTTCTCGATGCCTTCGAGGGGGGCGGCATTTAAAGCATTCATCATAGATATCTGTGTTTCGGCATTACGGGTAACTCGGGTGGTGTGGTTAACAATCTCGCCGGAGGGGTGAAAAAGTTGGACAGACTTGGTGCCACAATATAGTGCGGCATCGTGAACTTTCAACCAATCCATGCCTAGAATTAGGTCTATGGTGGAGGTTTTCAGGATGATGGGGGACACAAGGAATATAATCCCTTCGACGTCAATGGTGACATCGTGTACCATCATGGAGGTTTGGCAACGGCCTCCAGGGGTGCGGACAACCATCGGTGGGTTCATCTTCTCAAACGTAATGTTACGCGATAACGCAAATGCTTCCGACATGAATGAATGCGATGCTCCTGAATCAAATAAAACAGTAGCAGGTGCAGAATTAACGAGGAGGGTACCCATCACGGTAGCGGGTTGTTCCTGAGCTGCTTCCACATTAATGTTGTAAGCATGTCCACGAGCATGAGCAGCAGACCCAGTATTATAGTTGGGGGTCCTGTTGTTGCCACGGCCATTTCCACGGCCAGCGGGGTGAACTACCAGTTGCTTCTGTTTCTGGGGGCACTCTCTGGAAAAATGCCCAGTTTGGCGGCACGTGAAGCATAATCCATCCTGAGGACGGAGGGGTGTAGCATTGGGTCGTGCAGGCAGAGCTCTTGGCAACTGCGGTGACGGAGGCAGACGGGGTGCAGCATAAGACGGCCTTGGAGCAGGGACAGGTGAATGGGTCACACTGGTAGGGAGCCAGATACGACGCTTCTGCGTTGCGCCCGAAGATGAGCCAACGTCACGATAACGCTTCAGAGAGTTTTTGGGCTCCATCTGGGCAGTCTCGACGGTGATAGCCTTGTTCACCATGGTGGCGAAGTTGGCGAAATCATGAACGGCAAGAGCGAGCCTGAGGTCCGGGTTGAGGCCACGACGGAACTTCTGCTGCCTGCGAGCATCGGTGGTGATCTCTCCTTCCGCATAGCGAGAGAGGTTGAGGAACTCGCGCTGGTAGGCTTCTACAGTCATGTCGCCCTGAGTGAGGTTGCGGAATTCTTCCGCCTTACGATCCATGATCCCCTGAGGAATGTAGCGGGCGCGGAAGGCAGAATGAAATTCATCCCAAGTGATGACTTCTCCAACTGGCAAGGAACGCTTGTGGGTGCTCCACCACTGAGCAACGGCGCCTTTCAGATGATAAGACGCAAAGTTCACATAGTCGGCTGGATCAACATTAGCAGACTCCAGCTCATGAGTGATGTCGCGAAGCCAGTCATCAGCATCCAACGGCTGAACAGTGTTGCGGAACATAGTGGGGTTGAGGCGGGTGAAGTCGTGCAGAGTCACGGTGGCATGCTGATGGTGGTGCCCATTCTGATTCGGCTGGGGGAACTGAGCCATGATATTCTGCATGAACTGACGGTTCATCTCGAACTGCTGCATCATCGCGGCCATGTAATCTGGCGGCGGAGGTGGGTCGTTGGCAGCACGACCACGACCACGACCACCACGACCAGCCATCCTGCTAGAATTTAATAGGGGTATTTCAGTGATGAAAATTTAACGAGATACCGGAATCAAGCCTGAAGTAAAACGACAACGTAAAGGAGGCGCAGATATATAAAGGAGTAGTCATATAAGACATACACATTCGCACACAGAATCAATCGAAAATCGGGCAGCGTAACGTCGTAGAAATTAAGGAAAAAGGACTCTCTAGGCGGCGCGCAGACCGCGGTAAGGATTACACGACGCGACATAGATTCCACTATGTCAATCACGCCGCAAGAAAACTGTTGGCCACAGGAGTTGATGCCAGAGAACGCGCGGCCTGCCCAGAATGAGAATGGGATCCGCGGTCTGGGATCTGGCGTACGACGCCTGCGACACGACTCAATCAATGGGGGGGGAAGCACCAAAAACGCCGGGTGGAATCAAGAGAACGTGATCCTAATGTCAGATTTTGTAAAACTTACCAGCAAGGATAAGAGATCAGATTCCCAGAGCATAGATAAGGAGAAAAGGATCCTAACACCATAGATATCACACCAGTGACATCGATGTGGGCCCGTAAGCCAAATATTAAGTTAGCAAAATAGTTTTTCAAAGTCTAGACTCAACTTCGACCAGGTAGTGGTGGGGTGGCTTCCTACAGGCAGTCGGCTCTGATACCAACTTGTGACGCCCCCAAAATCAGACCGTGTACAGTAATCATACACACAGGGTACACGACTGAGATTAGGGTGCTACGGTGATAATATCGCAGCACAACACTAAACACAAAAGGATAACCGAATATATTACAATAGAGGGGGGTCACGCGGACCCGAATACATAAGTCATACAAGCCATAATATCTGAGTACAGACATAGTTAGTCAAGTTTTGCCTTAAGAAGGCTAGCACAAACCACATCAGAGATATAGAACGAAAAGGCGAGGCCTCTTGCCTGGGATCCACCGAACTACTCCTGGTCAACGGGGAACTCGACGTCGTAGTAGGCGCCTCCGGGGTACTCCTGCTCCTGACCTCCAACGTCGGCTGCAGCGGCCGATCAGGCAAAACAGTAAAGGAAATAAAGCAGGTGAGTATCTACTATACCCGCGAGTCTTACGTCCGCTACTAAGCATTATGCATTGTATCAACGGAAAGAAGAGGCTGTATATAGTGGACTGAAAGACAGAAATCCAGAGCAAGGGTAAGAAGCTAGGCCTAACGAAGACTAGCATCTTCCAACGATGTCTTGCAGCATGAGGTAAGAATCAGCCAACCGTTTAAATAAAGCATAAAGTAACAATGCAGCAGAAGTTGCTGCAGCATTGTATAATAATAAGTTGTAATAATTAGCAATGCCTCCGAGTTCACCTCCTCGACATCCCCGCGAGGAAGAGAACCCGGAACCATACAGTTTAATAATAGTTTCTAGTGGTAAGATCCAGCTTCAGCATAAAGTGTCCTGTTACCGTGGACACGGCTATTCGAATAGATTAATCTTCCCTGCAGGGGTGCACTTGTGTTACGCTACACGCACGGATCTCCAGGGTGGCGGGAACCTTGTTAGGGAACGCTCCACCGAGGCTATCCGACACTTCATAGCCCATCTTTCAAACTCAACAGAGAGGTCATCCGCCGGTCTAAATCCTAAGTACTCAGGGCCTTGGACCCCAACCCTGACGTACTCCTGCATGGTGCGTGGGTGGCCGGGAAGCCATAACAAAAACAACACAGCTCGAGCAAAAAAGACAGCGCACTTCCCGGCAATCAGCCCGCGGTACTGCTGACATCTGAAGAGTCCTCGGACGACACTACGAAGCAGAGGAGCCCATAAACTCATAATTCCCACGGGTAGGTAGTGCGTACATGGCATATAGCCAACTTAAGACATTCACTGAACCATTTAGTATTTTAATTAACCTGCGTGACAACCGTTATCGTTGCCTCGACTTAACCGACCCGCGGACAACGACAGCAGCCAGGACCACCAGTACATCGGTGCCTGCCCTGTCGTCCCACCAAGTCACTGCGGTTACCAAAAAGGTAAACCGTCTCCTTACCTTGTCTCGCGTGTGCTCCTATAGGAGCTCGACTTTCGTGGTTTGGTAACTCTCACGGGCAACGATCAGGGGCCAAGCACACCGGTACACTGGTCGTACCCTCCCTGTCGTCCCGTCGCAATACCTCTCGCGGGCACCGTTGGGTCGCCCGACTTCTTACCTGAAGGACACTCGTCGTTCAGGACCCTTAGGCGGTAAGACAAAGTAAGCCTCGAGTGGAGTACCAGGATTACTCCTGGATAGCTCACACTGGAGGTGACTAGGCATAACCCAGGTAGGGGCCTTAGACGGTGTCTGCATTGTACCGTACCTGTGCAGTTATAATATTTGTATCCGCATTCACTCCCCTGAGTGATCACAACCCTCTATCTAATCCTAGCTAACAATGCGCAGGGCTCACTGCTGAATAATGCATAATAATAATAGGCAGCCTAGGATAAAGGAAGGCACATCAAGGGGCGACAAAATCAGGCTATGCAATTGAATAGGATTGTAATCGTAGCAGCAGCAGTAACCATGCCTAGTGCAAGAAATGTACGGAAATATAGGCGATATCTGGGGAAGAGAATGGCTCTGCTTGCCTGCAAGCTCGACGGTAGTAGTAGGGTCGTCGACGACGTAGTCGTACTCAGCAGCGGTGTAGTCGACGACAGCAGCGGGGTCTACCGGAGATTAAAAAGGGGGGGGGAAAGAAACAATAAATACACAACAATAATAGAAATACAAATGCAAGACATAACAGATGAAATGTAAACGGGGTTCTCACGCAGTGCAATGCAATATGCTCGGAGCGGGAATTCAACTCGGGATGAACTTCCGGCTCCGGATGATTACCGGACAGGGTGACCGGAGGGGGGAAGGATCAAGCCGGAGGTGTCGTGGTTACCGGAACAACATAAGGGGGGTGTATCCGTGCTATTTGATCTATTCCGTGAAACATTCGTGTTCGGAATAAATTCATCCGGGCACTCTAATAGTACCGGATAATTTATCGGACAGACGGCCCGGAGGGGGAATGTTCGATGTTCGTTGTGTTAGAGGGGTGTGGTAGACATACGGATAGCGTATTCGTATTCGTTATATTTTTCTTATCAACTTTCATATATAAAGTTTTTGAAACCGAGTTACGGTTTAAAAGTTATTCAATTTCAAAGTTTAAATCAATTTTAAATGATTTCCTGGATTTCTTTTATTATTTATTAAACATTATCCAAAACATTATCCACAACATTATCCAGAACAGTGCTGACATGTGGGACCCACATGTCAGCCTCTGTTATTTATAAAACATTTAATTAAATTTAGAAAATGCCTCTGGACCCACATGTCAGTGACTGGATTTTATTAAACCTATTTTAATTAAACCAAATGACAGGTGGGGCCGAGGTGTCATTGACTCCAGTGTTAACTAAGCATGTTTAATTAACTAAATGACCAGGGGACCCACATGTCAGTGACTGGGAGGGGTATTATCTCTCTGATTAATTTTTCTATTAAGCTAACTAAGCAATTAGCCAGGGGTCCACTGTCAGTGGCTGATTAGCCCCTAATCAACAAACTGACACGGGGTCCCCACCTAGCAGCCTCACCGGAGGGCTCACCGGAGCCCGCCGCCGGCGAGGTCGACGGGGAGCTCGCCCCAGGGCACGGGTGTAACAGCCCAGTTTTCACAAAAATTAAAAATTTTGTTTTCGTTGTGAATTGTTTGATTATCTGAGTTGTTTGCAGTGTTTGCTTCACCGAAATAATAATCGGTGAATATTTCTCCCCCTTATTCTCGTATCGGACGGAGACCGACCCTTGCCACCCTGACACTCGACCTTTGCGACACCGGGTTTCACCCGATCACCGTCGCGAAAACCGCACGAGACCAGCCGCAGCCAACGGAACGAAAAACCCCGTTTAATAATTAAACGGGTTATTTTTATAGCGCGCCGGAAAATGTTGTCGGAATGTCACCGCAGTGAGGTACGATCGACGGGCTCGACGCGCTGAGCGCGTGGTTCGAGATTTCGTCGGAATCGGAGTCCGTATGCACCTCCGGCGGTCACGACCGCGATCACCGGGCACGCGAAAGGGGTACCGAGGGCGTTTGCGTCAACTGGCCAGCCAACCTGCCTATATAATGACCCCCACCTCCAAACCAACCAATTAGGGTTCCCCCTTGCACAAATTGCAGCCACCCCCCTGAGAAATCCCAGATCTGCCTCCCAAAACCCACTCTCCCAGAAACCCTAGCCCAGGCAAATCTGAGCCGTCAGATCTGGCTTCCAACGGCTCAGATCGAGCCTCAGCCACCCAACCGCAGCTCCCAGGGATCCGGGCCCCGCGGGCCCGCAACAGCCGCCGCCAGGGCCCGCCAAGCCCATCTGGCCGCGCCGCTCGTCGTCGTCCATGGAGGAGCCGCGCCCGAGCCCCGAGCCGCCGCTCGTCGCCGGCCACTGCCCCTCGCCGCGCTCCGGCGAGCACCCCGTGCCCAGGCCAGCCTCCGCGCCCTCTCCTCTTCCCCTTTTCCCTCTCTGCCTCACCTCCCTCGCCCTCCCTCTCGCAGGTGCCCGCGCCGCCGTGCCGATGTCGCCATGGCCGGCCGGCCAGGAGCTCGGCCACGCCGCGCCGCCCCCTTGGACCCCGCGACCCCGCACGGATCCGGCCGGGTCCGCCTGCCCCGAGCCCTCCTCGCCGCCTGTCCCCCTCGCCCTCGCCGCCGGTGGCCGGCGAGCCACCGGTCCGCCACCGCCGCCTGTGTCCTCTCGGGAGGAGCCCGACGGGAGGCACCGGCTGGCCTCTCCAGCCACCGCGTGGGCCAGGCGCCCCGGCCAGCACCAGGCCACGGCCCAGCCCAGGCCACCGCAGCCCCCAGCCCAAGCCGCCTCTGGAGCCCAGGCAGCCTCCCAGGCCACTTGGGCCGAGCCCATGTGGGGTGAGGCCCCCTTTTCCTTTTTTTTTCTATTTTGTTCTGCTGCTGTTTATTTTTGCAGTCTGGGGTAATTTAGCTGCTGTTTCGATATTGCGTTGAAGTTTGCGAGTGATCCGTAGCTCCGATGAACGTGCCCCCAAAACGAAAGTTGCTCAGAATTGCATGTACTTTAATTCATCTTTTGTGAGCATTTGCATTTGAGCTCGTCTTGATTGTGTAATTGTGTGCTGAACAGGGCATCAGGCCGTTAAACTGCTAGTTTTTGCTATTATGTGCTGTTGTTGTTATTTTGTTGCAACTTTGCATGATGATTGTGAGTAATCCATGAGGCCTATTGCATTGATTCCTTTTGCGTTGCGTTAAGAAATGTTTCTACTTCAGTTTCATGCATTCACATGCCATATTTTCTTACTGCATCATGTTTATATCTTGCTTCAAAGTAGCTATCCTGATGTTATTGTGCTGGTATTGCTGAAACTGTTATTTTGTTGCAACTTCGGTCGACGATTGCTTCTCAACCGTTTATCGGAATCTAGTGATTCCAATTGCATATTGTTAAGCATCATGTCTACTTTCATCCCATGTATTGCTATGTCATGTTGCTGCACTTTTGAATATAGATTTACCCCTGTTTTTACAGCATGTGTGCATAAATTGTTTTGCTTATATCTTTTTAACCGTAACTCCGTTTGGGGTGTTCTTTATATGTAACTTGATTAGTTTTTCGTGTACTTTGTGTTTATGCTATTGTTTGCTGTTGTTAACCAAGATAAAATATGGTTTAGGACAGAACAGTACCAAATCTTTTAATCATCGTGCGACACTTAGTGTTATGCCATGTTTAGGTTGTGCCTCACTTAAATTGTCTAGCATAGATAGTTTACTTTGTGCTTCACCTCTTGAAATGTTTGTGTGCTATGCCATGCTTGCTTGAGTTGCCCTGTTAATAACCGTTGTTTGGTCACCTGTAGCTAAGAAACTTGAACCACCGTAAACGTGCGGTATTCGTCGTGTGTGACGAGTACCCCACTTAAATTGTTAGTAGCCGCTCTCGACGGTAGGTGCGATGTCTCGTGTTGCCTCTTGTTGATGCTTGCTCGTGTTTGCTCCGTAGTAATAGTGGTGCACCGTTGATTGCTTTCCAGTGTTTATCGTCTTGTGTGCTCCCGCGGGTACCTCTCGGAGACGATGCGAGCGTGCGATCGACTACACCTTCGGAACCCGACTGATCAACAGGCAAGGACTTGCATTACTTATGATACATTCTATTTCAACCAGCGGTTTGCATGCTAGTATAGGTTAGGCTCGATGTTTGATCCTACCACATGTTTACAGCCTCTTTCAAACCGATACAGCCATGTCCCGTCCCAGCAAACCTTGTACTGCTATGTTACTATTGCTCGTTGCTCAGCCCCTGCTTAGTATGCATGCTTAGGATGCTGCGATGTTACCCTGTTACTCTTTGGGTTGGGATATCACATTATTATTATATTATTGTTGATGATATGATTATTATTATAATGTTGAATATATTCGACGAAGGGTGGAAGGTCTAGGCTATCCCGCCCCGACGCTTTGTTCCATTCGAGTCACCTAGGATCCGAGTTCCGGGTATTGGTTTTAAGACTGAGCGTTCCTAACCGCGTGTGGGATTTTATGGGGTCCCCTTCTCTTACCTACCTAGCTTCAAACATTTCTAGTGGTGGCCCAAGATGATTTACCATTTGAAACCGTGTGTGTGCTGGTCAGCTGCCAGTAGTTTTCAAACCAACCTGGACCAGTGAGGACATAGTTCCCTTGCTGGCCCACCTTGTTCGGCTGAGGACCCGGTTTCCCATGTGTGATTAACCGGCTATCCAAACCCGAGAAAGACGGTAGAGACCAGATCGAGAGAGCGGCCGGCTCCTGAGATGGATGTCGACTCATCGGGGGCCACCCGGATTTGTTCGTTGTTAGCTAGAGGGACCTGTCGTTTCGGATCTCTTGGAACTAAATCATAAAATGGTTGCCTGTGATGGGTAGCAACTGAGAGAGATGGACGTGCGTGCGGAGCCTCGTAATGGGCAGTTGGTACACCCCTGCAGGGTTAAATCTTTTCGAGAAGCCGTGTCCACGGTTATGGACAACTTGAGACCTACTCCTTGTTCATAGACAACAACAACTGAGATAATCTTAATATAATTTGATCAACGTGTGTGTGCCTTGACTGCTTCTTCTTCTTCGGGATGCGAAGAGGAGGACAAGGATAGGATAGGTGTTATGTTTGCGTAAGTAGTTGATAGCAAGACTTGTTGGAGGCGATTTCTCATCGAATGCTTGGCTTCTTACCTTGCTCTCTAGATCGTTAGCCACTTCATAAATGCTAGTGCGGCAGCAACCTCACCACTTACCCCATCCTTACCGTAAACTACTAGTTGTCCTAGAATGACGAGTGAGGAAGTCCTTGCTGGGTCAGATGACCACTACAGTTGGATGCTGAGTACCTCTGTACTCATGATACTACCCCCAAACTCTTTTCAGGGTTCTCGATCGACAATAGGTACGGTGATCGACGTTTCACGTGGAGACTCGACGATGACTAGTTAGGCGGATCCCGGCGGAGGGCCTGAACCCGTGTGGTTATGGGATCGATGTTTTTCTCTTTGCCACTAGGCATTTGCTTGTAGTCTGTACTCAGACATGTATCTTCCGCTGTTGTATTGTATTTGAGGAAGCTGTATGCCGATTGTATGAGATGTTGTATCCTTGTATCTGTAATGTTGTGATATCATGTTGGAAATCCGGGGCATATGGCTATGTCATATGTCGCGGTGGGACCGATATGTGCTTCGTCCCCGGATCTGGATGGAAACATCTAGATCTGGAACAGTACCGCATATCGGGCCTTACACTATCCTTTTGAAGCTTCTCATACCTTCTTTTGATTTGCTCGATGTATCTCCCTGAGTTTAACTCGTGAGATACTTTGTACCCCATTCCGTTGGACCACCCCGGTTGATTAACCTTGTACCAATCCGACCCCCTTAAATTTTCCTCCTAGCCTATTCGTAAGTACGATGAAGACCCCGATGAGAGGATGACAACGCGTCGAGATGCACTGATGCAGAGCAATGAACACAAGAACGAGAAGAATAAACTACTTCGAGAAGGGCAATAAGGACAAGAAGATTCGTTATAATACGAAACCGAAACTCTACCCCTACCACTACCCTTTTAATTCTCGGGACGAGAATTCTTTGTAGTGGTGGAGATTTGTAACGCCCCCAGATCCAGTACAGTAATCTCTACAGTGATTTCACTGTTCATGGTCATCACTGTTGCTGATCAAGCCATGATCACCTTGATCATAGCTCTGTCAGATTCTCACCAAGAATTGCGAATGCATGTCAATCAACTTGCTCCGGTTAAAACCCATTCACCTTAAGAAAGCTCAAGAATGATCAGAGGGGGAGGGGGTGAATGATCACTTCTAAAAATTCTAAGGAACTTAGAAGGAAATCATGCAAACAACATAGGACTAAAGACATCTCGAAGGAAATACAGTATCGAAAGTAATGTAAGGCTCGAAAGGATTGGGAGCGAAGGAAAACATCGAAGGCAAACAGGCTACGAGTAAATACTTGAAGTAAATGCTAGAAGGAAAACGAGCCTCACACAGCGATGTTTGGTAAACCAGTTCACACTCTGCAAAGTGCTACGTCTGGTTGGAGGGACTGGTGATTGAACACCTGGAGCAAAACTCTCTCCGTCCTATTCTCCACTGCAACAAACTCCTCGAGCTTGTCCAGTTTTCACTCGTGGTAGATGATTCAGGACATCTCCGAAACCTTTACAAACTTCCTTCAGCAGTGACAATTACTCTTCGACTGCTTGACAGGCGACGCCTAACCGTCTAGGAGACTTGCAGTTCTCCAAGATAAAAAGATCGGCTAATCTCGACCTAAGTCCTAGTGAATTGCTCAACTCAGCTCAGACTTGGGATTTGGTTTTCTCTCGATGAATCTCTCTTGGGATGCTCACAGACTTCTGTCTTAGAATCTTCAGTGGAGCAGCCGACCCAAAATGGCGGGTAGGTGCGGGGTATTTATAGTTGGCGATCCCGATGGGTAAAATGACTGAAGTGACCCGATGCAACCGCTTGACGCGTGTCCACAACGGTCGGATTCCAATCACTGCGCAACTTTACTTGAGGAACAAGTAAGCTGACTCACCGAACGAGTTCTCCCTCGAAGGCACGAAGTGCGATGACTTTGCCTTCGAGCTATTCGCTCGACTCGGTAAGATTTCTCTCGGTAGGCTTTTGTGGGTTTTGGTTGAGCAGAGCAAATTCACTTCGACAAAGATCTCAACTAGCAAACCCCTCTTAATAGTACGGTTTTTCCTACGACTCAAGAGATAAAGAGAAACTAGCAAAAAAGACTAAGTCTTCGACCAGCTTCAGCTTTCTCCTTGTTGCGCTTTTGCTCGAGAGGAACATCTCCTTCCACGACATTTTTAGGGGTCGTCTTCCTTCAAAGGTTTCGGTAGATAGCTGCAGCTCTGCTGCAGTGAGTTGTCCTTCGACCTTCTACTTGAAAACTCCATTCTTTCAGAACCTAAGTATCTGTTTATACTCGAAAACAATATTAGTTCCACTTCTGCTTTGTCCAACAATGTCCAAAACCTTCGGGGGCCAAACTTGCTCTTACAATCTCCCCCTTTTTGGACGATTGTTGACAAAACAGGCATCGAAAAATAATTGAAAAAGTTTTGAGTTTTCGATGATAAACCGGTGCTAAGGATTGATGAAGAACTCCCCCTTGATGTATGCACGTAAGATAAAAGTTTCCTGTGAAGTGCATATTTGACAAATGGAGTCGAGGGAAAAACATCAATAATCTTAGCGAGTGAAATTGCATTCCAGATAATATCCAATGAGAAACATGCAATCTCCTCGAATGACCTGTGAACTTATATGAAAGATAACTTCCTGCAAAAGGTTAAGTATCGCAAGCAGCAGATAGATATCTTACGAGAAAGAGTAGCAGTTCAAAGTCCTACTTAGAGTTAGTTACAACCAGATCGAATATGAATCGAAAGTTTGTTGAAACTACTCAGAAAACCTCAAAGATCAAAAGTTTGTCGAATGAAAAACAAAAGCCCTTAACCCCGTAGGCAAACTAATTTCTTCGATGCCACTACATCTCCCCCTTTTTGTCACAACGTACAAAAAGTCGAGAGAATAGGGTCGAAAGAAATCCCTACTCGCGAGGCTGGCTCCGGCGACGACGAGAAGATTCGGCGAGTGTTGGAGCACGACGAATTGGACGAGCGCCGGGAGGAGTGATCTTCGTACGGAAGGAGTGCTGATCTCCAGAAGAGTCCAGCTGCGATTCCGGCGGAGTCCGGGGGCTTCGAGGATGTGGCGAGTAAACTCTCGGTTGACGCTGAGGAGGGGCTTCTTCTTGCTCGGAGTCGGAGGAGAGGGTGTCCATAGTGATGTGATAATAGTTGTCGACACTGAGCACATCTCTGTTCTTCGGCAGACGAGGGATATTGGGATTCGGGCGATCTACTCGATCATCATTTGTCCAATTTCTGTTCAGATGGGGAGGATATTCTTCGAACCCGCATCGTTTAAGTTGACCGAGGGAATTGAACTTCCTTAAACCTTTCCAATCACGGCGAAGGCATTCACGCAGCATCTGATTGTTGTTCATGGCAATGTTTCGCAGGTGATTGATTTCGTCCATCATAGCTTGCTTCTGAATGAAATCTTGATCAATGTGATGTTGAAGCATTTGCTGGGACCGAAGAGAAACTTCCAAATGATGCACTGGCTTGATAAACTTCGAGCGAATATTGCGCTCAGTTAAGTGGGCGGATGCCAGTGTGCTCAGCAAAAGGATCATTGGGTCGAGCAACAACCTGCAATACTTCACGAACAAGAGGAGTGAAAATCTTTGGGTAAATGGATACAGGGAATGGCACGTCCCGAGAGTAATTGCAGATTGCCATCAGCCATGGTGCATATGGCTTGTGGGAATTGTGGTCATCAGCACAAGACACCAAAGTTCTGAGGAAGTAGTCTTGAAAATCGAAGGGAAAACCGTGGACTAACTTCATCAGAGCAAGTTGCACGTCATTTGGAATGGGAAAATCATCGTGCACATCGAGCATTGGCATCAAAGTCTTCGATAGAATATAAAACCATGCCTTTGCTTCAAATACCAAGTGTCTTGGCTTTGGCTCAGTGGGGTAGTGATCTCCTACGACATCTGGATCCATAAGCGTAGAGAATTCAGCTCGAGTTGCAGCAGGTAAGTCATGGAGCTTGTGAGGTAATCCTTCGAAACGAGGTAAATTGATGATGGCCAGAAATTGATCGACAGTCATATGAAAGACTTGGCCTTGAATCATATAATCAAATTTCCATGTCTTCGAGTTCTCCGGATCTCCAGTGACATAAAGCGTTGCATAAAACTGCTTGATAAGCTCGGGATTGTAACCACAATCGAGAGCAAACATCTTGTGAGCATGCAGACTATCAATTGTTTCGGCAACATTCTCGAAACAAGTAGTGGAGTACACCGAAGGCATATCAAGGTATTGATGCTGGAAAACTCTTGCCTTGTTGTACAGCACACGAGTATAGTAGATAGCTTGTTCTTGGGTCCAAAACCGAAGATAATATGCACTTCTGGGCTTCTCGTAGGGATTGGTACCGAAGAAAAATGGTTTGTGTTCACGCCTTTTGAAGATAGGACCTCCTCGAGGAACATCTGAGCGGAACAGAGGTAGCATTTCTCTCGGATGAGCAGAGTGAAGCAGCTCATCAACTGGAAAAACTTCAGCAGCATTATCTGGCATCTGGAATACAGGCTTAGCAGGTCGAGTGATGGATGATGGAATGTTTACGATATCCTCAGTCGGAATGACTGCAGGAGCATTCTCTTCGGGCTGAGCTACGACGGCATCTCCTTCGTCGGTTTGAGCATTTTGTGCGGCCTCTTCATTTTCCATGGCCTCCAAGTCTTCATCTAGTTGTGCAAAAGCATCAACCATTTCTTCGTTCGAGGAACTTGAAGAGGAGGAGGAAGAATTTTCACTTGAACTGACATCTCCAGGACTATTGCATGCAACATGGTCTCGTCGAGAAGAAACTGTCATGATGTCAACATCAGCATCTTCTCCTTCAGGCAGAGTCTGAGCAGAAGAGTAATCTTTCTGGACTTGAGTTTCTTGCTTGACATGAGCAACTTGCTCGGTCTCTACATGATCTTGGGTTTCGTTGGCGGGGGTGGTTGATGGAATGACGTGAGGTGGGGATGGTGGGTTTGGAGGTGGCGTCGAGGCTTTTGGTGGTGAGGGTTGACGTGGAGGAAGTGGAGGTGTTTGTTGTCGAGGTGGAGGAGTGGCTTGGCAAGGGGGTGGAGTTGTTTGTCGAGGAGGTGATGGTGTTTTCTTGCGGGGAGGAGAGGGTTGCTTGGTTGGATTTGGTTCAGATTCTTGTCGTGCTGTGGCGGCATCGACCTCGGTGGTCTTGGACTTCTTGGCGGTCTTCTCGATCTCTGGCGTCCCACGCACAGAGGTTGGGGCAGCAGACTTTCTCTTTCGAGATTGTCTTTGGAACAGAGCATTATTATGCTCTTTGCAAACAGTAGATACAACTTGTTTAACCTTGTCAAACACATCAGTTAAATTCTCTTTCTGAGCCCTCCTGGAGGCTTCAGCCGATGCAATCTTGGATTTGAAAAAATTTCGGGACTCAACGTCCTCGGTTTCTTCTTGAAGTTGCCTGGTGTAAAACCTCACTTGTTCCTTATCCTTTTTATCCTGGGTGATATAATCTTCCCAGCGAATCATGTATCGAGCAACATGCTCTTGTATTTCAGCAGGAACATCGTCCTCGGCAGTGACTCTGCTCGGTGTGGTAGCCATCTTCCAGAGAATGTGTGAAATATGTGCAGCATCCCATGGAGCATTTGCATTTGATTCTCCTTCGTTAGAACTCTCTTCATCGGCACGAGGGCCGGAATCAACTGGTGCAATAGGGGCAGGACCTGGGGCAGCTCGAGGAACTGGAGCAGCTTGCACCTTCTGTCTAGCCTCCTTGGCTTTCTTTTCGGCTTCCTTGGTGGCCTTGACAGCAGCAATGGGCTTTGAGGCCACTGCTTTATCCTTCGAGGCACTAGGGGCCTCAGCATTCTTCTTCGCAGCACTTGGGCTACAACCTTTTCCTTCGGGTTTGTAGGTATGGTGCCTTCAGAAATCTGGCGACGATATTTTTCACTGACCAAATGGAGAATACCAAGTTGTTGAGCAACCAGAGCCTTTTTATGCTCGGGCTGACTGTGAAAGTTCAGGAGTTTGGAATTAATCAAGTCTTTTGCCTCTTGTTCCTTTTGTTTTGCCAGCCTTTCTTTACGTTGAACAAGAGTTTCTTCATCCTCAGAAACTTGAGCTTGCTTTCCCTTCATTGTGACCGAAGGTTTTGGTTGGCGAACAGGAACAGGTGGAGCAGAAGAAATGGGCGGATCAGTGACCAAGTTGGTCAAGTCAATATTTCCGCGAGGAGCCTGTGGAGCTGGCTCCTGGATCCTTATGCCTTTACTGCTCGGCTTTTTCTTCTGAGGTATGTCGTCGACATCAGCCTCAGTACCAGGGTCTTGATCATCTGAGTTAGCTTCTCCTTCGGAGCTTGCATCAGGAGGTGATACTATTACAACCTTTTTCTGTCGCTTGGCTGACTTCTTGCCACCCTTCGATTTGGCACTAGGGCCAACTTCTACGGCACCTTCAGCAGCAGCAGCTTCCTTTCGTGCTTTGGCTTCCTTTCTCTTTTGAGCTCGAGCTTCCAGAGCATCAACCAGCTCCTGAAAATCGGCAGGAGTTTTCAGGGAGGATGGATGAGCATCAGCTGGAGGAGGTGGTCGATTATCTTTCGTCCACTTTGTCCTTAACGATTTGACATCAGACCAAGGATTTTTCATAGCAAACAGCCTCTCCCAGCGTGGCATAAGAGACTTGTACTCATACCAACGAAGGGCTTGAAGCCTTCGTATCTCTTGCAGACGATTTTCTCTCGTACGTTCATACTCAGATCCTGAAGGTGTCCTCAAGTTCTTCTCTATGATCAAATCCTCAGATAAACCTTCAGAGTTGTTGGTGATTCTAGTTCTGCCTCCCACACGCTTGGGTGCTCTAATATTTCCTTCGTTGCCAGCCATTCTCCTGCGAAAAAGGAAGGTACGAGGGAATATAGGGAAGTTGTGAACAAGTACCAGCAATTACGAGGAAAAACATTTTGAATGCAGCAATCATATCGAGAGATTTGTCTTATCGCAAGTTTTCATGAAAGTGCTAGGCTAGATTTTCATCGGGTGGAAATCTAACGAAGAACTTGTATGAATTAATCGCACAAGCATAAGTCTATCGATACGATACTGAAGGAATTGCCTAAGTGAGAGAATCCGAGTGATTTCTTACCAAGGTCAGATGGGGAATTGACAGAAAAGGCTACAAACAGATTTCCCAAGTTTCAAAGATCCAAGCGGATCAAACAGTCCTAAAAGAAATCACAGAAAATCAACACAGAAACTGGAAACGATGAACAGATGAGATAGAATCGAATCCAGAGCCACACATACCCTAACTTGGTGATGTGAGGCGACTACGACGACGCGGATGAAGATCTTTGTCGATGGGAACGTCTCCGGCGGCTTCCTTCCGGCAGCTAAGCGGCGAGGGAGTCGACGGCGACGAGGCAGCACGACGGCGCGCGAGAGAGAGCTTCTGGAAGCGAAGAGACGAAGTCGAGGAAATAGCGATGTCTAGGCCGGTGGGGTGGATCAGTATATATAAGGGGGGGTCTGACCGAGCTGTCAGATCTGATCAAACGGCGCAGATTTCGCGTCACTCCGCATTCAACGGACGGATTTTGTGGCGGTAATCGTGGGAAGTCCCAACGAACCGAAAGATAGTTGCTCCACGTCCGAGACCAAACTCATCGAACATCGAGTAAAAAGAAGATAAAAACTTCGATAGATTTTCCTTCGGAATCAATGACATTCGAAGGGAATCTTGATCGAGTACTATATATACATGTTCACGAGAGAAAACAGGGTCCGATACTTAGTCAATCCGAGGGAAAAACAGCGATAAGACTCGGATTGATAAGTGTATAGGACAACACCAAACGAACAAAAAATAAACGAAAAAGAAACACGATAGAAAATTAACGTAAGTAATCAACAATGAAAACTAATGATACATAGTACCGATGTTTATGATCTTACAACACATTGCGTGAGTCTAAGATGTTCAACTCACACCTCAGTGTACAGAACCTGTTTTCATCCAAGGGCTTTGTCAATACATCAGCCAATTGATCTTCGGTGCGAACATGACTGATAACAATATCTTCTCGCTGAACGTGATCTCGAAGAAAATGATGACGAATATCAATACGCTTCGTTCGAGAGTGTTGCACTGGATTATGGGCAATCTTGATAGCACTCTCGTTATCACATAGCAATGGAATTTTCTTCACAAGAATACCATAGTCTTTCAGCGTTTGCTTGAGCCACAGAATCTGAGTACAGCATGAACCGGCAGCAATATACTCGGCTTCAGCCGTAGAAATAGATACACAATTCTGTTTCTTCGAAGCCCAACAGACAAGAGATCTACCGAGAAAATGACATGTGCCTGAGGTAGATTTCCTGTCGACTCGATCACCAGCCCAGTCGGAATCAGAGTAACCAACGAGATCAAACTGGGCACCCTTGGGATACCAAAGACCCAAGGTTGGTGTGTGAGCCAGATATCGAAGGATTCGCTTGACAGCAATATGATGAGATTCCTTCGGATTCGCCTGAAAACGAGCACACATACAAACTGATAGCATAATGTCAGGTCTAGATGCACAAAGTAAAGAAGCGAACCGATCATCGAGCGATATTTCTTCTGATCAAAAGGTTTGCCCTTCTCATCTGCATCTAGATGAACATTCGTAGGCATTGGAGTCTTGATAGTTTTGCAACTGACAAGATCAAACTTCTTCAGGCAATCTCTGAGATACTTCTCTTGAGAAATGAAAGTACCATTTTTCTGTTGACGGATTTGAAGCCCGAGAAAGAACTTCAATTCACCCATCATTGACATTTCATATTTCTTCGACATCATACGAGCAAATTCTTCGGTAATATCAGGGTTAGTACAGCCAAAAATAATATCATCGCCATAAATTTGACACACAAAAAGATCATTTTTGTATGCACGAGTGAAAAGAGTCGGATCAGTTGTTCCTGGTTTGAAGCCCTTCTTTAGAAGAAAATCCTTCAGTGTTTCATACCAAGCACGAGGTGCTTGCTTTAACCCATATAGGGCCTTGTGCAATCTGTACACCTTATCAGGATTCTTCGGGTCTTCAAAACCTAGTGGCTGCATAACATACACTTCTTCTTCGATTTCACCGTTAAGAAATGCACTTTTGACATCCATTTGATAAAGCAATATACCATTGTAATTGCAAAAGCAAGCATGACACAAATGGATTCAAGACGAGCAACTGGGGCATAAGTCTCACCAAAATCAATACCTTCGATTTGGGTGTATCCTTGTGCAACCAGTCGAGCTTTATTCCTTACCACTATGCCATCTTCATCTTGCTTGTTGCGAAAGATCCACTTCGTACCAATGATATTATGCTTTGTGGGATCAGGTCTATCGACAAGAGACCAGACTTTATTTCTCTCGAACTGGTTAAGTTCTTCGAGCATAGCAGTCATCCAGTCTGAGTCCTTCATGGCTTCATCGAATTTTGATGGTTCTAGCATGGATACAAACGAAAAATTTCCACAGAAGTTAGCTAGTCGAGTACGAGAACGAGTGGTGGGTCGACCTGGTAAACGAATTTCTTCGAGAATTGAGTCGACATCCACTCTTCTTCGAACGCGAGGAAAAATTTCTTCATCATGTGGACCAGGATGATTTTCCGGATCAGCTTGTCCTTCAGGATACTCTTGTCCTTCGGGATGAGCATTTTCTTCGTTTATGCGTTCTCCTTCGACCTGTTCATCAGTTTCTTCAGGATGTTGATCTCCAGCGCCCCGGGCTATGTGTGGAAACATTGGACCATCATCATCCCTGTTTGCTTGTTGTGCATTTCCATCGACATGCCGAATATCTCCAATAGACATGTACCTGATAACTTCATCCAATGGTGGTTCATCCAGGTTAAGAGGTAATTGCTCATTTTGAGAGCCGTTAGACTCATCAAAGAGAACATTTACAGTTTCTACAACTTTGCCAAGATGTGAGTTGTAAACTCTGTAAGTGTGAGAATTTGAACCATAACCTAGAAGAAAACCTTCGTGTGCCTTTGGGGCAAACTTGGAGCTGTGATTCATATCTCTGATGTAACATGTAGCACCAAAAACCCTGAGATAAGACACATTGGGCTTTTTACCAGTGATGAGTTCATGTGAAGTTTTCTTCAGAAATTTGTGCAGATAAACCTTGTTGATGATATGACATGCAGTGTTGATAGCTTCAGCCCAGAACCTGATAGGGGTCTTGTATTCAGCGAGCAT
This sequence comes from Bromus sterilis, assembly GCA_950022295.1. Lineage (NCBI taxonomy): Eukaryota > Viridiplantae > Streptophyta > Magnoliopsida > Poales > Poaceae > Bromus > Bromus sterilis. Next base: position 37,013,333 of record OX465595.1, on the reverse strand, counting down.
TGTTCTGGCCATTTCAATAAGTTTTCGATTCTTTCTCTCGACCACACCATTTTGTTGCGGTGTATAAGCAGCCGAGAATTCATGAGTAAAGCCATATACATCAAGAAATTCTTCGATATGAGTATTTTTGAATTCTGTACCATTATCACTTCTGATATGCTTGAGAGATAATTCATATTCAGTTTGAGCTCTCTTTGCAATTTTTTTGAAGATTTCAACAACCTTGCTTTTTTCATCTAGAAAGAACACCCAAGTATATCGAGAGAAATCATCAACAATAACTAGACCATACTTGTTACCTCCAAGACTAGCATAATTTTGAGGACCGAATAAATCCATATGAAGTAATTCAAGAGGACGAGTAGTAGTCATGACGGTTTTTGCTGAGTGATGTTTCTTGGCAATCTTTCCAGCTTCACAGGCACTGCATAGACGATCTTTATCGAATTTCACATTATCAATTCCAACGATGTTCTTCTTCGAGATAAGAGTTTGAAGATTTTTCATCCCTGCATGACCAAGTCTTCGGTGCCATAACCAACTAGAAGTGGCTTTGGCCATTAAACATGTGGACACTGCAGGTCCCGAAGAAAAATCAACGACGTAAAGATCACCCTTGCGATATCCTTCGAACACGAAGGAATAATCATCCTGTGAAAAGACAACACAACGAGACGCAGAAAACAGTACAAGCATACCCATATCACAAAGTTTCGATATAGACATAAGACTATATCCTAGAGATTGTACAAGTAACACCTTATCAATATGCTTGTCTTTCGATATTGCAACCTTACCCAAACCAAGTACTTTTCCTTTGTTTTTGTCACCGAAGGTAATGTATTTTTGTGAAGATTCAGACAGTTTTGCTTCGGCGAACAACTCTTTGTCTCCGTTCATATGATTTGTACATCCACTATCCATGACCCATTCGGATCCACCGGAGACATAGCCCTGCAGAAGAATTAGTTCTTCTTAACCACCCACAAGCGAGCCGGTGACTTGGAAGGCATGGTAGAGCTAGATGGGGCAGCAATATTATATCGAACAGGATTGCATTGTCGATCAGGACCATCAAGCACACCATAAATATAATTCCTCGATGAGGGGTTAGAGTAACGATGGGTAATTGCAATTTTTGTGCGATTGTCACGATGGCGATAAACATTTCTATCTATACGATAGTAATCCTTCTGGAGAACATTTGAAACAGATACCAAGGGTTCATTTCTATCCTCGAGAGAATAGTAGTGATTCGGTGGTACGGAGGATTTTCCCTGCATAGAATGATTAGGGGGCAGTTTTTCTACGAGAGATTTGCGAACCCAAATCTGTCGCTTATAAAAGCCATTCTTTGGAGGAGTACCAACGAACTCAGCCGACACCTTTCCTTCCTGATCTTTGACAAGCTTGTAGTCAGAATCAAGTGATTCATCAACAATAGCTTTGTCAATTTGGCAACTGAAACCTGAAAGATTAGCAATATCAATGGGCTTTTCTTTCGCAAGAACCCAGACAGTCTTAGGATACTGCTCGGGTTTCCAGTAGGTTCCATCAGGATTGATTTTCCTTTCGAAGCCAACTCCTTCGTTTCGGGGATTTCTGTGAAGAAGAGCCTTTCGTAGGATATCACATAAGTACTGGTGTCCCTGCACACTTTTGAACATGCCTGTTTCAAATAAATTTTTCAACCTGAGGAGTTCCTCGGTAATGGTTTCCTCGTTCGAGGGGTTAGCATCATCAATAACAATAGGTTGCTTTCCTTTCGATCTCTCGGAAATAGAGTCAATTTTACTTCGTTCCAAACAAGTCAAGCAAGGTGGAATATATTCATTTTTATCTTCTGAGCCCTGTTGAGCCATGAGAGTGAGATTTACACTTTCCAACTCTTCATTAGCCTCTCTCAGTTTATCAAGAGCCATTTTCCCTTGAAGGAATTCGTAGGTTAGCTTCTCGTAGTCCACTGAGAGAAGATCATGACGAGAGGTAAGTTCATCATACTTTTCTTTCAGAGCAGTATGCTCATTCATCAAAGTTTGACCCTTCTCAATCTCATCGATCAACAAAGTCTCAGATTTTTGAATAGTTTCACTTAAAGAATCTAGCTCATCTTGTTGGATAGAAGCAATTTTGGCAAGTTTAACATAACTTATCCTAGAGTTACTTTCATAAGCAGATCCATCAGAAGTATCGTAGGATTTCTTAGATGAAGATAACTTAGCCTTGGCCATGAAGCAGTAAGCTGGAGATTCATCTTCACTGCTCTGGATGGAGAAGAATGAACTTGAATTCTTGTTTGAGGCGAATGCTATCCCAGCAACACCATCAGATTCAGAACCAGAACCAGAACCTGATCTTGACTTTGATCCTGCTTCAGAACCGGAAGCTTCATCTTCAGAGTTCATCTCTTTACCCAGATAGGCTTTGGCTCGGTGTGAATTCTGTCGACGAGAGGAATGTGATTTCGAGGAAGAACTCTCTCGATGCTTGTGATACTTCTTCTTCTTGTCATCATCAGAACCATCTTTCTTGTATTTTCTGGACCTTGAATCATATTTCTTCGAATCGTGGTTTTTGCTCGATCTGTAAGACTTGCTCGAAGAGCTGCTGTGAGAGTGCTTTGATTTATGTTCAATTTCCCAGAGAGGACAATCAGCAATGAAGTGACCTGGCTTCTTGCACTTATAGCAACAGTTATCTTTCGCTGAAGAGTTTCTGGATGATGATCGATGCTGTGATGAATTGCTAGAATGTCTTGAAGAATAGTTTTTCTTCGGTGAAGAGGAGTTCCTTTTCTGAAAGCGGTTGAATCTTCTCATTATCAGTGCAAGATCTTTCCCAATGTTCTCGGGGTCATCAGATGCACCAGCAGATTCAGAACTGGCTTCAGGAGAGGAGTGACGTGAAGCTCTGGCCTTGAGTGCATGAGATTTCTTTCGACTCCCATTGACATCACGTTTTTCATCTTCTTCCATCTCGAAAGTATTAAGCCTTTCAAGAATATCAGCGGCAACCATATCTTTGAAATCAGTTCATTCCTTAATCATCAGCACAATGTGATCGAAGGAATCATCAAGAGAACGGAGCAAAGTTCTGACAATAATCCGATTGGTAATGTCATCTGCACCGAGGGAAATCAGTTCATTTGACAGCGCAGTGAGTCTGCTGTATATGGAACAAACTTTTTCTCCCTCGTGCCTCTTGAACCGATAGAACTTGCTTCGAAGGGTGTCAATTCTAACATCTTTCTGAGTAGAGACACCTTCACCAATCTTCTCGAGATAATCCCAAACACCTTTGGCCGAATGAATATTCTTGACCTCATGATATTTTTCAGGAATCAGATGATTTGTGATGAATACCCAGACTTCAGCATCTAGCTCTATCTTCTTTGCCTCTTCAGGAGTGATGGCATCAGTGTCCTTGACAGTTACACCATTCTTGACAACTTCCCAAGCGGCAGAGTTGATAGCCATGATATTCCTCTTCATTTTGTCCTTCCAATAGGGATAGTCCTTCCCATTGAAAATAGGGATTGGTTCCCCCGAGCGAACAGCTGCAAACGACATTCTTGACAACACTCCAGGTTGTTAGACCAAAATACGCAGAGCATAGGGAGTGCCTAGCTCTGATACCAATTGAAAGCTCAAGAATGATCAGAGGGGGAGGGGGTGAATGATCACTTCTAAAAATTCGAAGGAACTTAGAAGGAAATCATGCAAACAGCATTGGACTAAAGACATCTCGAAGGAAATACAGTATCAAAAGTAATGTAAGGCTCGAAAGGATTGGGAGCGAAGGAAAACATCGAAGGCAAACAGGCTACGAGTAAATACTTGAAGTAAATGGTAGAAGGAAAACGAGCCTCACACAACGATGTTTGGTAAACCAGTTCACACTCTGCAAAGTGCTACGTCTGGTTGGAGGGACTGGTGATTGAACACCTGGAGCAAAACTCTCTCCGTCCTATTCTCCACTGCAACAAACTCCTCGAGCTTGTCCAGTTTTCACTCATGGTAGATGATTCAGGACATGTCCGAAACCTTTACAAACTTCCTTCAACAGTGACAATTACTCTTCGACTGCTTGACAGGCGACGCCTAACCGTCTAGGAGACTTGCAGTTCTCCAAGATAAAAAGATCGGCTAATCTCGACCTAAGTCCTAGTGAATTGCTCAACTCAGCTCAGACTTGGGATTTGGTTTTCTCTCGATGAATCTCTCTTGGGATGCTCACAGACTTCTGTCTTAGAATCTTCAGTGGAGCAGCCGACCCAAAATGGCGGGTAGGTGCGGGGTATTTATAGTTGGCGATCCCGATGGGTAAAATGACTGAAGTGACCCGATGCAACCTCTTGACGCGTGTCCACAACGGTCGGATTCCAATCAATGCGCAACTTTACTTGAGGAACAAGTAAGCTGACTCACCGAACGAGTTCTCCCTCGAAGGCACGAAGTGCGATGACTTTGCCTTCGAGCTATTCGCTCGACTCGGTAAGATTTCCCTCGGTAGGCTTTTGTGGGTTTTGGTTGAGCAGAGCAAATTCACTTCGACAAAGATCTCAACTAGCAAACCCCTCTTAATAGTACGGTTTTTCCTACGACTCAAGAGATAAAGAGAAACTAGCAAAAAAGACTAAGTCTTCGACCAGCTTCAGCTTTCTCCTTGTTGCGCTTTTGCTCGAGAGGAACATCTCCTTCCACGAAATTTTTAGGGGTCGTCTTCCTTCAAAGGTTTCGGTAGATAGCTGCAGCTCTGCTGCAGTGAGTTGTCCTTCGACCTTCTACTTGAAAACTCCATTCTTTCGGAACCTAAGTATCTGTTTATACTCGAAAACAATATTAGTTCCACTTCTGCTTTGTCCAACAATGTCCAAAACCTTCGGGGGGCAAAACTTGCTCTTACACCTTAGTCCTTTGCTGAATCCCAAGCCGGTGTTGTTGATGGAACCACTTATGATAGATTATAAACTTTGTCATGGAAATTACATGAGAGATGAAAACCATAGTGAACCAAGAGTTGTGTGGGCATTTCTGAAACTTGAAGATGATCAGTAGATCATGATATTATGACATGGTTATTTTAATTAAGTTACTTAGTAATAATATGAATTAAAAACAATATCTTGGAGGTTATTAAAATTGCCAAGAAATAATAATAAACAAGTGAGAATTATAACTGGACTTAAAATGGTGCAATCATTTTTATTAAGTGCCTAAAAGTCAGTAGGTCAGGTTAAGATAAAAATAGGAATTTATTAAATTGTTTAAGTAAGGTAAACAATACAAAATCAGTAGCAAATAACCACCTTTAATCATTTTTTAAGTTATATAAAATCTAAATGATTTTTATTTTGTTCAAATCTTTTTGTAGCAGTAGAATGGGTTACAACACAATTTTTGATGTGGGTTGCACATTCTACAAAATTTAATTTGTAAGCAAATATAATTTGAACAAGATAGAACAGTAAAAAAAAGAGAAACCAAAAGAAATGGAAAACTACTAAAACTCGCCTAGGGCGGAAACCCCACCTACCCAGCCCAAACCCCCTCTTCCCTAGGCCGGCCCAGCCCAGCCACCTGGACCCCCTGGCGCCGTAGAACTAGAAGAGGCCCGAGACACCCCCGTCATGCTCCTCTCCTCTTCCACGATCCCCTCCCCGATTTCCCTCCCGATCCAGATCGGGATCCGGCGCCCCCTCCCTCCGGCGGCCACCCCCAGCATCGGCCGCCCCCAGTCGACGTCTGCCTCGCCCCGGCTTCCCCCTCGCGGCGTGCTCGCCCCCCCCCCCCCCCCCCGGCTTCCCCCCTCACGCTGGAGCACACGTCGTCGCCCGTCGCCTCCCAGGCCACGCCCTTCTTGCCCCGCCAGACCGCCCCACCGCGCCGCCGCAGCTCGATGTGAGCTAACCCCCCCTCAAATCCCCCTTCACCCCGCTGCTTTTGCTGTGGCCGCGGCGCCCCGCATCGGCCGGCCTCGCCGCCCTCTGACCAAGGCCGCGCCACACCCCCGCCTTGCGCTCGCCCATGGCTGCTGCTGTTGCGCTCGGCCGCGCACGCCCGCGCCGGCCTTCTCTGCGGCCTCCCTCGCCGGAGGCCTAGTCCCAACGCCCCTCCACCGCCGCCCTGATGCTCACCGGCGTCAAGCCTCCGGCTTGGCCAGCGTGGCTGGGTTAGCCAGTGGGCTCACTCCCACTGACTGGTGGCCCCCACCACTGCGATTAGCAACTAATCACACTTAACCGCTAATAATACTTACAAGTTAACCTTTCAGCAGATGACTAGTGGGCCCTAGGCCTTTTGGTTAAGTTAAACAAAACTATTAAGTTAACTAATGCTCAATGACACCTGGGTCCCACCTCCCCTGTTAATTAATTAAATAGATTTATTACAATAGGTCACTTACATGTGGGGCCCTGGTTATTAACTTAATTAAATTGATTTTATTAGAATTAAGTCAATGACAGTGGGTCCTCCTTGGATAATTAGGTTAATTAATTGAATTATTTAAATATGTGGCTGACATGTGGAGCCCACATGTTAGCACTGTTTTGGATAAGGTTCTAGATAATGTTGGAGTTTAGTAATAAAATAAATTCAAATAAGTTTATAAATGGATTTAAAAAGGATTTAAACATTGAAAAATCATATTAAATAATCCGTAAATCAGATGAAAATACTTTGTATACCAAAGTTGATCAAAAAAATGTGTAGAATAATAATACGCTATTTGTATGTCTGCCACACCCCCCTAACATACCGAACATCGAACCGTCCCCCTCCGGCAGCTCTGCCGATAATTCTCGGTACCGGTATAAGTTGTCCGGATGAAAAACTTTCGTATATGAACGTTGCTCAGAACGGATCACCGAATAAAAATACGACACTTATACCTTCACCCCACCCCTCTAACGTACCGAACATCGAACCGCCCCCCCTCCGGACCGTTTGTCCGATGAATTGTCCGGTACTGTTAAAGTACCCAGATGAATTTATTCCGAACACGAATGTTGTTCAGAATAGTTCAACTAACACGGAGACACCCCCCATACATTTGTCGGATGTCCACGACACCTCTGGCATGATACCTTCCCCCTCCGGTAACCCTGTCCGGGAATCAACCGGTACTGATGAGTCAACCCCGGATAAATTCCCGCTCCGCCTAAAAATACTTAACACTGCGTTAGATCACCGCCAACCATGCGTTTGCCTTGTCTTGTATTTGTATTGCTATTACTACTATGTATTTATTGTTTCTCCCCCTTTATTCTTCGATAGACCTCGTTGTTGTCGCCGACTACATCGTTGCCGAGTACGACTACTTCGTCGACGACCGTACCCCTACAGTCGAGCTTCCAGGCAAGCAGAGCCATTCTCTTCCCCAGATATCGCCTATCTTTTACGTACATTTCTTGCACTAGGCATGGTTACTGCTGCTGCTACGTTACAATCCTATGAAATTGCATAACATGTTTTTGTCGCCCCTTGATGTACCCTCCTTTGTCCTATGCTGCCTTATAAATATATATAATATTCAGCACTAAACCCTGCGCATTGTTAGCTAGGTTTAGAATAGCGGTCGTGATCACTCTGGTGAGTGAACGCGGATTACAAAATATTATAACTGCAACAGGTACGGATCAATACAGACGCCCTAAGGAACCTACAAGGGCGAGACTCTGCCGAGTCGCTTCGAGTTTGACTTACGAGTGGACGGACTCGTATTTCACTCCCGTTGGCTCAGTAGCGTAGCATCACTGGGATGATACGAGGGTATTCCTCTTTAGTTCATTCCGCTGGTGTCTCGGCACCACCTGGGTGATACGAGAATATTCCTCTTTAGTTCATTCCGCTCATTTCTCTGTCGAACCTCTTCAAGTGTACCATCGAGGGTGATTCCTCCTGGTTTCACTTGATGGTAGGCACTCGAATCAACTGGTGTCCTTACAGGTAAGGAGTCGGGTGACCCAACGGTGCCCGCGCAGGGTATCTTAGCGGAACGACAGGTCAGGTGTATTCCACCGGTGTGCGGAGGGCCTGGTACTGTTCGTGGCCGACAGATATCCTGTTGTACGAAAGTCGAGCTCTACGGAGCAAACGCGAGAAAAGGTAAGGAGACGGTTCACCTTGTTGGTAACCGCACGAGTTGGGGGGACGTCAGGGAAGGCACCGAGGTTACTGGTGGTCCTGACTGCTGTCGTTGTCCGCGACTCATTCAATAAGGGGCAACGATAACGGTTGTCTCGTCAAAAAACTAATAAAATGCTTAACGGGTTCGGCGGATGACTTGAGTAGCCTTTTGGCTTGTACGCACTACCTATACGTGGGATTACGCGTTTGGGCGCCTCCGCAATGTAGCGTCGTTCGAAAGCTCTGAAAGACGTCCAGTTCAGCATTGCGACAGGGACGGATCGCGCTGCGGCGTTGGAATTCACCCTCCTCGCAGCGACCCGGAGAGCGAGGGGTGATAGGACCATGACCCCCTTGCCCTTAGGGCTGTAGACCGGCGGGGACCTCTCTGATGAGTCGTAGGATGGACTGCGTTGTGTCGGATAGCCTCGGTGGGGTGCTCCCTAACCAGGTGTACGCCACCCTGGAGATCCGAGCGTGTAGTGTCACACTAGTGCACCCCTGCAGGGGTGATAATCTATTCGAATAGCCGTGTCCACGGTAACAGGACACTTTATGATGAAGCCAGATCCTACCACTACAAACTACTATTATTAAACTGTTGGTTCCGGGTTTTCTCCCTCGCGGGGATGTCGAGGGAGGGAACTCGGAGGCATTATTAATTATGATTACAACTTATTATTATACAATGATGCAGCAACTTCTGCTGCATTATTACTTTCATTACTGTTATATTAAACTGTTGGCTGATTCTTACCTCATGCTGCAAGACTCGTTAGAAGATGCTAGTCTTCGATAGGCCTAGCTTCTTATCCTTATTCTGATTTCTACCTTGCAGTCCACTATATACAACCTCCCCTTTCCATTTGATACAAATGCATAACTGCTTAGTAGCGGACGTAAGACTCGCGGGTATGCTAGATACTCACCTGCTTTATTTCCCCCCTTTTTGTTTTGCCTGATCGGCCGCTGCAGTCGACGTTGGAGCCTTGGAGCCCAGGAGCAGGAGATCCCCGATGCCGACCACCACAACGTGAAGATCCCCAATGCCTTCTACGATGTCGAGTTCCCCTTTGAACAGGAGTAGTTTGGAGGTTCCCAGGCAGGAGGCCTCGCCTTTTCGATCGTTGTTGTTTTGTGCTAGCCTTCTTAAGGCAACCTTGTATCTTGTGTCGGTACTACTGTTGTATTCGAGCCCTCGTGGCCCCTATCTTGTATTAAACAGCTTGTATTTTTTTTTTGTAGAGTTGTGTTGTGATATCTCACCGTGAGTCCCTGATCTCGATCGTGTACCTTGCGTGTATGATTACTGTACACGGTCTGATTTTGGGGGCGTTACATATAGCCTTCAAGATTTGCAATGTGTTTGTATGAGATGCTATATGTTATGTAATATTTATTCGCGACCTGCGTGTCGTGGTACGGCATGATGACTGGAGTCATATGATTGTCACTTAATTATGGCCTGCGTGCCAGAACTGTTTATTAGCTCGAGGCAAAGCAATAGATAGATGCAAGGTGATGATCTCCGACGCGGAGGTGGACCCTGACGCTCATGCCGGAAGTCGTGGTGATGTTCCCGGCACCAAGGACAAAGTCGGTGGACACGGTGACTTCAACCACGACGACGTGAAGACAATGAAGAATTCACGAAGCAAATGGCTATACTATATCACATAATTTTATGAACTGCCTGTGATGTTTATCCCTTTGATGCACCCTTTTTTGATGCGCGGTAGTCGTATTTTATTAGGGTGATCTCTCGCAAAACAATATCAAGTTGATAGTGTTCTTCCAACTGTAGCACCGTCTATACTATGTTTCACATTGGAGCAGGTCATGTCACATGGGTGCACGCGGTGTGACGCATAAAAGGCGGGTGTGTTAAGAACACACTGCAATTACACTTGGTTGTCTTGACGGTTTGGATAAAAGTTTGCTACCGGAATACGCCCATCGAAAGATGAACAAGAATCACATGCGTTGTGATTGGCAAGTTGGCCTACCGGTACAGTCTAAGTCATCAGTGATGTCACATCAATGGTGGACGATTGGGTCGGATCTTGAATCACTCCAGCATCAATTACGAGAGATATTCATCTGAGTGGGAGCACACTTAATAATTAAATTGATTAATCACATGTGCAACTTAATTATGAACAAAGTCTTAGTATTTGCATTATCGTTCTAGAATAATGGCTCGCGTTACCACCTTCCCAATTGATTTTGATCAACTGTATTATCTAGTAAAAACTTTACGATTGGTACCGTATTGTGAGGACTATCCTCAATAATGTCGAGAAGGAGCTTGTCCTATAGCAAATTTTTGATGCTCTCCCACTGATGCTATGGATGATGTGACTTACGTCCATAATCCAAAATGCTAGAATTCCACCACAGCTAAGTGCATTGTCTTCACCACCATGAAACCCGAACTTCGAAACGTTTGGGATAGTTATGTTATATTCATGGAATTGAAAAATTGTTTGCAGTAGTAAGACAATTAATGTAGGATATAAGATATCTAGTACAATGTCTGATTGTAAGCATTAGTGAAAATGTTCATTATGCTCTAACAAAACTGATAAGTGTGGGATCCAGAAGAACACTGATCATATGATGATGACGATTAAGGGAAAGGAAGTTCCATAGGGTGTTAGTAAGACTTACACGCCGGAAAGTCCATGGCCTGCGCCACCCTTGATCATGTGTGATCTTCTGTGAGTAGGAGTGACATTGGAAATAGAACTATGATACGTATAAAGGCAAATCGAAAGAAGACTGGAATATCCAACTCAGAAATGAAAGTCATACGAAGTTATAGATGAATTCATTGCTGGTCAAAAGATGTAATTCTTGGGAATCATGACTAAGTAGTTAATTGTTGATTCTAGGTATTGTGATTAAACAAGTTGATCACTGGAATATCACATCGATTGCATATTGTTGCAACTCGATGCAAGAAATACTATGGCCTTTATGACTAGCTAATGATGAGTTTTTACACACTCGGGAACACGGTAAAAGGGTTACTATACCGTGTGTTGACTCTATGATTATCTTCATAATTCATTTTAGAGTTGATTAAATTGTTACTACACTTTAGCCTTGTTGCAAAATATCATTTTCAATCATGTTTGTTGCAAGAGAGTTGTTCAAAGCTATGAATAACGTAAAGGCCATACTTCCATTATGAATAGGTTGGTGATACGTCCCAAATGTATCTATAATTTCTGCTTGCTCCATGCATGTTTTGTGTGACTTTGCCATGTTTTGGTTGAACTTTCATACACTTTTGAACCTATTTGGACTAACCTATTAACTCAGTGCACTGTAACACCCTCAGTTGCTTGTAACAGTAACCATCCTTACTGTTGATCATCACTGTTGAGTTATCACTGTTGATTCCCTGACCCTGTTCAAACTTTGTGATGCTAATGATCAGAACCTTGATGTGGGTGATCAACACCGCATGTACCATGTACTTGAGCCCTTGGAATAAAAACCCCAAAGTCAAAACCCTTAAAACCCCTTTTGGTGGATAATAAAAATTTGGTGGAAATTAAACCTTACTCAAAAATCATGAAACCATTTTTGTAAATTGCCTAAAATCATTATAATCATGTTGGACCAACTTTGGTAAATTTTGGAGTTATGAAAAATCTCAAACAATTATAACAGTAGCTTATAAGGTCCTATTTAATCATAAAATATTTAAAAGAAATATCCACTGAGTTTTAAAATGTACCAAACTTTTTGTGTCACCTACATGTGACATACACCTATTTTACAAACCCCAAACACATTAAAATAAAATGCAGAAACATTTATTTTAATTGTAGCAGTAAACAAAAGAAATAGAACAAATAACAAAACAAAACAGAAAAAATAAATACTATACCTCGCCCCAGGCAAGGCCTGCCCCGGCCCAACCCCCCCCAGCCCGTGTACCACCCCCCACCTGCCCCCATCGCGTCGGCCACCTGCTCGACGCCGTGGCACAGCCGTGGCCATGAGCGCCGCTGGAGCCCCCTCCCTCACCTGCTCGCCCCTGTAGCACCAGTCGACGATAAGGCCCCCCCTGCGCCCCCTGGACACCGCCTCACCATTTTTCCCTTCCTCCCCATCTCGCCATCGTCGTCGTTTTCGAGTCCGGTGACAACCGTCGCCGTCGTCGCGCCCGGGCGTGTCCAACGCCTCCCTCGGGCCAAGACAGGATGTCCAAGCTGATCTTCACCGTCGAATACATCGTCCCTCACGTGGAATCAGACTGAGGCACTCCATGGACTTCGTCCTCTTCTTCCCCTTCGACGACGGCCGCCTCGCCTCGCAGACCGATTCGCCCGCCCTGGTGCTCCTAAGCTTCCGCCGGCCAGTCTTGTGCCACTAGGTGAGCACCCCGCTCGTTCCCCCTTGGTTTGGTCTCGCTTGGCTACCCGTAGCCGTCGCCCCCCCTATACCGTGCCCCGGCCGCCGCCGTGTTGGTCATAGCCGTGCCCCCAGTGGTTTCCAGCGCGCGCCTTTGACCCCATTGCGCGTCTGGTGAACCGTATCTTCGCTCTGACTAGCTCGCGCCCCTTATTACGTGCCGTAGCTGCGATTTCATGCACCCCCAGAAATCACGCCCGCCATTGACGACCGCGAGCTCAGCTCCGTCCCCCTCCGGACGCCCTGCGGGTACCAGTCGACGCGCGACTCACTCGCCGATCGATTGGGCCCGGTTCCGCACCCTCTCGTGGTCTGTGCGCAGCGCGCGGCCACCGCCGGCGACCTCTGTCTCGTCGGCGAGGACGAACTGACGTGGCTGTTTGATTAGTATTAAGCTAATTACCCACTGCCAATGACAGTGGGTCCCGCGCGTGATAATAGCCTGTTAAGCTTAAGCCCCCCTCTGTTAACTTAACTGATAAGCTAAATACCCCTTGGGTCTATTACAAGTGGGCCCCCGCCTGTTTAAATAAATAAAACTGTTAGTTAACTCTCTGTGTATGACTGCTGGGCCCCAGCTGTAAGTCTTTTTAAAATAAATAGAATTATAAAAACTAGTCACTGACATGTGGGCCCAGTGCCTTTTCTGATTTATTAAAATGTTTTATAAATAAACAGAGGCTGACAGGTGGGTCCCACATGTCAGGCACTGTTTTGGATAGTGTTCTGGATAATGTTGAATAAATAATAAAAGAAATTCAGAAAACCATTTAAATGATTTAAAACTTTGAAATTCAATAACTTTTAAACCGTAACTCGGATTCAAAAACTTTATACATGAAAATTGATCAGAAAAATATAACGAATACGAATACGCTATCCGTATGTCTACCACGCCCCTCTAACACAACAAACATCGAACCATCCCCCTCCGGACCGTCTGTCCGATGAATTGTCCGGTACTGGTAGAGTGCCCGGATGAATTTATTCCGAACACGAATGTTTCTCGGAATAGATCAACTAGCACGGATACACCCCCCTTATGTTTTTCCGGTACCCACGACACCTCCGGCTTGATCCTTCCCCCTCCGGACACCCTGTCCGGTAATCATCCGGAGCCGGTGGTTCATCCTCAGATGAATTTCCGTTCCGAGCAATGTGCATTGCACTGCGTTAGAACACCGTTAACATTTCATCTGTCATGTCATGCTATTGTTTGTATATTATTGTTGTGTATTTACTGTTTTCTTCCACCCTTAATCACCGGTAGACCCCGCTGCTGCCGTCGACTACACCGCTGCTGAGTACGACTACGTCGTCGACGACCGTACCCCTACCGTCGAGCTTCCAGGTAAGCAGAGCCATTCTCTTCCCCAGATATCGCCTATCTTTCCGTACATTTCTTGCACTAGGCATTGTTACTGCTGCTGCTACGTTACAATCCTATTCAATTGCATAACCTCTCATTGTCACCCCTTGATGTGCCTTCCTTTATCCTATGCTGCCTATTATTATTATTATGCATTATTCAGCAGTGAGCCCTGCGCATTGTTAGCTAGGATTAGATAGAGGGCCGTGATCACTCAGGGGAGTGAACGCGGATACAAATAATATAACTGCACAGGTGCGGTACAAAGCAGACACCGCCAAAGGCCCCTATCTGGGTTATGCCTAGTCACCTCAAGTGTGAGCTATCAAGGAGTAATTCCTTGTACTCCACTCGAGGCTGACTTTGTCTTACCGCCATAGGGTCCTGAACAGCGATTGTCCTTCAGGTGAGAAGTCGGGCGACCCAACGTTGCCCGCGAGAGGTATTGCGACGGGACGACAGGGAGGGTACGACCAGTGTACCGGTGTGCTTGGCCCCTGATCGTTGGCCGCGAGAGTTACCAAACCACGAAAGTCGAGCTCCTCCAGGAGCACACACGAGACAAGGTAAGGAGACGGTTCACCTTGTTGGTAACCGCAGTGACTTGGTGGGACGACGGGGCAGGCACCGATGTACTGGTGGTCCTGGATGCTGTCGTTGTCCGCGGGTCAGTTAAGTCGAGGCAACGATAACGGTTGTCACGCGGGTTAATTAAAATGTTAAATGGTTCAGTGAATGTCTTGAGTTGGCTATATGCCATGTACGCACTACCTACCCGTGGGAATTACGAGTTATGGGCTCCTCTGCTTCGTAGTGTCGTCCGAGGACTCTTCAAACGTCAGCAGTACCGCGGTCTGCGCCGGGAAGTGGTGTTGTCTTATTTGCTCGCGCGGTGGTGTCTTATTTGGATTTGCTTTAACTTCATCGGCCAACCTCGCACCGTGCAGGAGTACGTCGGGGTTAGGGTCCAAAGCCCCGCGTACATAGGATATAGTCCGGCGGATGACCTCTCTGTTGAGTTTGAAAGATGGGCTATGAAGTGTCGGATAGCCTCGGTGGAGCGTTCCCTAACAAGGTTCCCGCCACCCTGGAGATCCGTGCGTGTAGCGTAACACAAGTGCACCCCTGCAGCGAATATTAATCTATTCGAATATCCGTGTCCACGGTAACAGGACGCTTTATGCTGAAGCTGGATCTTACCACTAGAAACTATTATTATTAAACTGTATGGTTCCGGGTTTTCTTCCTCGCGGGGATGTCGAGGAGGTGAACTCGGATGCATTGTTAATTATTACAACTTATTATTATACAATGCTGCAGCAACTTTTGCTGCATTGTTACTTTATGCTTTATATAAACTGTTGGCTGATTCTTATCTCATGCTGCAAGACATCGTCGGAAGATGCTAGTCTTCGTTAGGCCTAGATTCTTACCCTTGCTCTGGTTTTCTTTCTTTCAGTCCACTATATACAGCCTCTTCTTTCCGTTGATACAACGCATAATGCTTAGTAGCGGACGTAAGACTCACGGGTATACTAGATACTCACCTGCTTTATTTCCTTTACTGTTTTGCCTGATCGGTCGCTGCAGTCGACGTTGGAGCCCAGGAGCAGGAGTTCCCGATGTCGACCACCGCAACGTGAAGATCCCCGATGACCAAGACCTGGAGTAGCTTGGAGGTTCCCAGGCAGGAGGCCTCGCCTTTTCGATCTGTTGTTATTTGTGCTAGCCTTCTTAAGGCAACCTTGTATCCTTGTGTCTGTACTCAGATACTATTGCTTCCGCTGACTTTGTGCTCTCGAGCTGTTGTATTCGAGCCCTCGTGGCCCCTGGCTTGTATTATACAGCTTGTATTATTTTTATTGTAGAGTTGTGTTGTGATATCTCACCGTGAGTCCCTGATCTCGATCGTGTACCTTGCGTGTATGATTACTGTACACGGTCTGATTTTGGGGGCGTCACATGCACCCAGTTGCCAGTTTCTGTTTTCTGCTGTTTTTGTATTCCAGGTTTTCCGGCCATTAAAAGTGCTCCAAAAATTCCGGGAAAAATATATAAAAAAATCAGCGCAACAGAAGCTTCCGGAATCACCAAGAGAGGGAAGGGGGGCCACCACCAGGCAGCCAGGAGGGCAGGTGGCGCGGCCCCACCCTGGGCCGCGCCAGGGACCCTCCTGACTGCCTCGTGGGTCCCCTCGATGCCCCCTTGGCCTATATTTACCCCTCGGGGTGGAAACCCCTAATATCGATCTCTTTCTCGCGAACTCCCCTCTGTACCGCCGCCGCCACCGTTTCAAGATCGGGGCTGCCTGGAGAAGCTGCCCCGGCACCCTTCCGGAAGGAGGAACCCCGTCCGGGAGACCATCCATAGCCATGGACGCCTTTCGGATGTGCCGTGAGTAGTCCCCCTTGGACCATGGGTCCGTGGCCAGTATCTATGTGATGAATCTCTTCCCCCTTTGTGCTTCCACTTTCGAGTCCTCGTGAGCTGCCTCACATGATCGAGGCATCTATGTAATTTCTGCTGTTGCTATGCTGAGTTTGTTGGGATCTGATGGATTATGAGACTATGTTCAGATTGTGATGAGTAATATATTTGGTTCTTCTCTTTTATATTTAGTTCTTGATTAAATTCTTGCATGTTCTCCGTTGCGGTATTTGCTTTGGCCAAGTATTTTATTTGCAACTCAAAGAGAGAACGTTATGCTCGATTGTGGGTTCAGCCCCCTGATGTCTAGCTTGAGTGACAGAAACATGAGACTAGGGGATGTGCTGTTGCCACCAGGGATAAAACAACAGTGCTTGTACCTGCGGGTGCAAGGATTGTTTACTTTACGCAAAGTTATTTTAATGCAGTTGTCTGTTGCTTTGAGTTTACACTTTGGGTGGGATTCGCAACTTAATACCAGCGAGATGTTCTGGATAGATATCTCAAGGTGGATGATTCGTAGTAGATGCAGATGGATTTCGGTCTACTTACCTTGGCGTACTGCCCATTCCTTTTGAGCCCTTCCTTTCTTTGCAGCTTAGTTAGCATTGTGGTGCCTTCATAATCCTGTCAATTGCCAAACTGTGATTTGTTCACCTCGCTAGCACTTTTATCGTCTTTTGGGAGAGAGACATCACTAGTGAAAATCACGGGACCCCGGTCCATCTTCACATGATTGTTCACACCCTCAATTTACTTTCAGCTTTTACTTTCCTTTGCACCTTTTATCTCTTGCGTTGATCCTTTGTAAACGACAAGGCCGGAGGAATCGACAACTCCTCTGTACTCGTTGGGAGCAAAGTTATTTGTTGCTGTGTGCAGGTCCACGACAACACCCTAGTCAGGAAGCAATTTCTGGCGACGTTGCCACCTACTTGTATCTCCTGAGTCCTACTGGTTCGATAACCTTGGTATCTTCACCGAGGGAAACTTGCTGCTGCACTGCATCGCAAACCTTCCACTTGGGGTAACCAACGAGGGGCGAGAAGCCATCAAGAAAATTTCTGGCGCCGTTGCCGGGGACTCAAGTCTACAAGATAGGGGAGTTGCACACTATCTTTTACCTTTGCTTTTTAGTCTTGTTAGTTTACCTTTCAGTTTTTACTTTTGTGTCCCTAATCAAAAATACCAAAAATACCTGTTACCCTTCTTGTGTGGTTAAGTATGTTAGGAGTTGGTACTATGAGGGAATCCGAAGTCTTGGATTTCCATCAAAGGAACGGGGAGAATATGAAGAAGGCATAGGACCGAATTTCTGAAACACATAAGGCAAATATGCCTTGGTTACCTATAAGACTTGTGCTTAGAAATTTTTACTTTGGCCTTTTTAAGTGGTGTAAGCACTCTCTTGATATTATAGCTGAAGGAGACTTTTTAGAGTGTGATGAAGCTAGAGCCCTTGAAATTATACATGGTTTATCTGGTTATTTTGTTTATGATGGTCTTAACACTGTTGTAGACAGAATTGCTACTATTGAGAAGAGACTTGATACTCTAGACTTAAAATAAGTAGACAAGTTAAATCCCCCTAGAGAGGAGAATTTGGAAATAGAAAATGACTGGGTGCCTTTTGTTAGGGTTGTTATCTCTAATCAAAACTTCCTTGATTTTGTGACATTGGATCTACAGTTTCTATAATGCCAAGCTGTACTTATGATTCTTTGTACCTTGCAAGCATGGACAAATTTCCATCTTTCCATGAACATTCTAATGGTGATATTTCTGAGATTCAGGGAAGATTAAAAGATGTCCAGGTCATGTTTCTTGAAAGGAGTGTAGAGATTGACTTTGCCATCATGAAGGCCAACAAAGGAAATATAGTGCTCGGAAGGGACTTCCTCTGAGCCATGAAAGACTTCATTGATATAGGTAAAGGACAAATACGTTTGCGTGGTAAAACAAAAGGTATGTACCTCTTCCCTCGGAAGAACAAGGATGAGCTTATTGAAAACCCTTTTGAAATCCTTGGTGAACCTTCCGATGATTTTGGAGAACTTTGATCTTCTACTTTAAGCCTAGCTAATGGCTCTAAAGAAGCGCTTTCGGGAGGCAGCCCGCAACGAATTTAGGTTTTTCTTTTTGCTTTTGTTCTGTTCTTAGTGGTCTTGATGATTGTTAATACTGTAGAAACATAATTGTATCTTTACTTTTCAAGCTTTGTGCCAAGTTTAGCCTCAGATTGCAAGAAAGGTCAAAAGTTGGTGCTTGCTGTCTAGAAACAAATTCTGTCTGCTTGACGGAAAAATTCTCAATAAATCACCAGATCGTCTTTTTGATCTGAATTGTTTTGACAGCATGCTCCATACAATTACCTTTCATGCGTCTGTTCAAAGTTTTTTGATTCGAGTTGCAGAAGTACCTCGAAAAAATTCTCCTTTCTTTGTTGTTCTGTTTTTCTCAGCTTCTGCCCCGGTTTTTCTTTTCGCAGTTTTGCAATCCTTAAGATTGCTTTTTCTTTGCAAACTTTTTTGGGCAGGCAATATAAACAGTAGCTCTTCCTGTAAATCTTTATTTGCAGTAGAGGAAACATATTTTATTAGGGTACTAACCTCTCTAATCAGCCTACAATGAGTTATGTATGAAGGGAGTTTTCAAGTGCGCGATGGAGGATGATGAAAGAACATTCAAGAGTGTCAAACGCTCAAGCTTGTGGATGCCCATGTGCACCCCCAATAAATATTCAAGAAGACTCAAGCGTCTAAGCTTGGGGATGCCCCCGATGCATCCCCTTATTCATCAACAATCATCAGTTTGTCCCTCGTTGCACTATATTTTTATCACTTCATGCGTTATGTGCTTTGCTTGGAGCATCTCCCTCTTTACTTTTCTAGGTTTGTTTTGATTTCTTTGCTGTAGTAAAAAGTTAGACCCCAACTTACTCTTTTGTGTGGGAGAGATTCACGCTCCTCTTGAACTAGAACTCCTCATAGGATTTGCATGCTTATTCTTTTAGCTGTGAGCTGTTCTTTTTCTTTTCTTAGCTGCTGTTCTGTTTAGTTGTAGTGCTTTAGTTTTTCTAGAGATTTTCTTTTGTCTTAGGTTGAACTTTCTATAGGTTGCATGTTTTATCTTGTTCGAGAGTTTGCCTATTGCACTGAGTTCTGTGTCTTGACTGAAAGTAGGTAGTCAAAGTTGTTGTTCTCTTTGTAGTAGTAACTTGCAATAGTTTTGACGTATTGACTAGAGTAATGTTTGAACTTATGGTGTCAAGAGCTCTTGCCTATTAGTGATAGATGTCGTATTTTGGGCAATCCGTGTGTTTTTCGAAAACCAAAAAACCCCTGTTGAGAACTCTAGCTACTAGATGGATCACTAACCTCTGGGGGGTTCGAATATTAGAGTACACTCATGTACCATGAGTCGAGGATGCGCAAGGATAACCAAACCCCCATACACTCCTCCTCGGGGTACCTGTCTCTTTGTGAACCTCCTTATTAGATTGAGAGTTACCGATAATAAGTGCATGAGTTCTTCAGACTAATGTGAGTATTCGAAAGTTGACACTTTCACCCACCTATACTTTTTCTAGCCTCTTCGGTACCATGCATTGCCCTTTCTCACCTCGAGAGTTGGCGCATACTTCGCCGGTGCATCCAAACCCTTGGCATGATACGCTCTGTCATCATTAGCCTCCTTATATCTTTCCTCAAAACAGCCACCATACCTACCTACAAGGCATTTCCATAGCCTTTCCGAGATACATTGCCATGCAACATCCACCTTCTCATGACTTGATCTTCATGTCATACATGCTACTTGCTTGATCAATGAGCTGCATGCTAGTTGGGCCTTGCCCTAATCATTGCTACATGACGCGCTAGTATCATTCCATATCCTGCTACCCTGGCAGAGGCATACATTTGCATCATGATAGTTACATTTTCTTTATGTGAGTACCTTTGTAAAGTGTGAAAGATCTCCTATATTCTTGTAAAATATAGAGTATTGCCCCTAAAGTGAGGAAAAGATCCCAAAGAGGACAAAATCAAAAGATCCCAAAGAGCACAAATGAGAGTTAAATAGAAAGAGCCATTGAGGCCACCAAAAAATAAAAAAAAGAGAAAAAGAGAAAAAAAATAAAAAGAGAGAAGGGGGCATACTACTATTCCTTTTGAGAGATCCACACTAGTACTTCATCTTCTATCCCTTGTACTCCATAGAGATCATCATCATGCATATAGCTATGTGGGGACCCTTCACACTATAGAACTTGGCTTGTATATTCCAATGATTAGCCTCCTCATTCGAGCTCTAGGTCTTCTTGAGCAAGCAAGTTAGATGCACCCCCACTAGTTACCTTGGAGAGATTTTAGCTCACATGTGCATCCGTTGTATGGCAATCCCTACTCCTCACATCATATCTATCATATGCTCTTCTCTCGCCTATGATTGTCCTCATTGATGTGAGCCTTTCACACCTTTTTGTCTTCCTCCTCCACCTTCTTTCTGTTTTGCCTTTTAGGTGTCAACTTTCTTGCTCACGCTCATCCATTGCATGAGTGCTCAAAATGTCGAAAGGGAGTGGATCAGTTTGACTTGTACCTGGCTAGTGGTCTGGGGACGAGTCAAGATAAGAATCCAAAGGAGACTAAGTGTGAAACTTTAGTAGATAGTTTTTCTCAACAATTACTTTTGATCTTGTATTTCCCTATCCCCTGCTTGCACGCAAACACCATTTGGAAACATTCGAGTCACGGACAGTAAGAGCTCTTCCACCTTTTGTTCTTTTGTTACTTGTGTCAATGCTAATATAGACTCTTGCTTGTTAAGACTTGAATTGAATTGCATGCTTTGATTGCTTTACTTAAAGGTCCTTATTTGGTTGTGTGGCATGTCACCACAGAAATTATGCTTGTTATCATTTACCTACTCGAGGACGAGCAGGAATTAAGCTTGGGGATGTTGATACGCCGCAAACGTATCTATAATTTCTGCTTGCTCCATGCATGTTTTGTGTGACTTTGCCATGTTTTGCTTGAACTTTCATACACTTTTGAACCTATTTGGACTAACCTATTAAATCAGTGCACCGAGTTGCCAGTTTATGTTTTCCGCTGTTTTTGTATTTCAGGTTTTTCGGCCATTAAAAGTGCTCCAAAAATTCCGGGAAAAATATATAAAAAATCAGCGCAACAGAAGCTTCCGGAATCACCAAGAGAGGGAAAGGGGGCCACCACCAGGCAGCCAGGAGGGCAGGTGGCGCGGCCCCACCCTGGGCCGCGCCAGGGACCCTCCTGACTGCCTCGTGGGTCCCCTCGATGCCCTCCTTCGCCTATATTTACCCCTCGGGGTGGAAACCCCTAATATCGATCTCTTTCTCGCGAACTCCCCTCTGTACCGCCGCCGCCACCGTTTCAAGATCGGGGCTGCCTGGAGAAGCTGCCCCGGCACCCTTCCGGAAGGAGGAACCCCCTCCGGGAGACCATCCATAGCCATGGACGCCTCCCGGATGTGCCGTGAGTAGTCCCCCTTGGACCATGGGTCCGTGGCCAGTATCTATGTGATGAATCTCTTCCCCCTTTGTGCTTCCACTTTCGAGTCCTCGTGAGCTGCCTCACATGATCGAGGCATCTATGTAATTTCTGGTGTTGCTATGCTGAGTTTGTTGGGATCTGATGGATTATGAGACTATGTTCAGATTGTGATGAGTAATATATTTGGTTCTTCTCTTTTATATTTTTTTCTTGAGTAAATTCTTGCATGTTCTCCGTTGCGGTATTTGCTTTGGCCAAGTATTTTATTTGCAACTCAAAGAGACAGCGTTATGCTCGATTGTGGGTTCAGCCCCCTGATGTCTAGCTTGAGTGACAGAAACATGAGACTAGGGGATGTCTGTTGCCACCAGGGATAAAACAACGGTGCTTGTACCTGCGGGTGCAAGTATTGTTTACTTTACGCAAAGTTCTTTTAATGCAGTTGTCTGTTGCTTTGAGTTTACACTTTGGGTGGGATTCGCAACTTAATACCAGCGAGATGTTCTGGATAGATATCTCAAGGTGGATGATTCGTAGTAGATGCAGATGGATTTCGGTCTACTAACCTTGGCTTACTGCCCATTGCTTTTGAGCCCTTCCTTTCTTTGCAGCATAGTTAGCATTGCGGTGCCTTCATAATCCTGTCAATTTCCCAACTGTGATTTGTTTACCTCGCTAGCACTTTTATCGTCTTTTGGGAGAGATACATCACTAGTGAAAATCACGGGACCCAGTCCATCTTCACATTATTGTTCACACCCTCAATTTACTTTCAGCTTTTACTTTCCTTTGCAACTTTTATCTCTTGCGTTGATCCTTTGTAAAAGACAAGGCCGGAGGAATTGACAACTCCTCTGTACTCGTTGGGAGCAAAGTTATTTGTTGCTGTGTGCAGGTCCACGACAACACCCTAGTCAGGAAGCAATTTCTGGCGACGTTGCCACCTACTTGTATCTCCTGAGTCCTACTGGTTCGATAACCTTGGTATCTTCATCGAGGGAAACTTGCTGCTGCACTGCATCTCAAACCTTCCACTTGGGGTAACCAACGAGGGGCGAGAAGCCATCAGTTGTATGTTATGAATTTTGATAATAATACTAAACATCCATAACACTGACGCTAAACGTCGCAAGACTGACAGAAATATCACATAGATGTGGCACTGCCGTTTATCACAAGTGACATAACATGCATGAACAATTTCCATAAGTGATGGACTTTCGAGTCATATGATGATGAATCACTTGACGCTTGCGATCTTTGTCTCGAAGTAATGTGACTAACACACCGTTGATAGGCCATACATGAACGGGCAACTAAACCATTGGTAATCATACATGATGATATGTGTAGTCCAATAAGTGTAGTTGTGTGCAGTGGATTCCCTATCTTCACTCATGAGTTGAAGTAGATATGTGGATATCTGTTCAATAGAGACATACGTCTGAAATCTTTGAAATGTTCAAGGAATTTTAGAGTGAAATAGAAATTCATTGTAACAATAAAATAAAGCTTCTGTAAATTAGATTGTATAAAGTAATATTTGAGTTACAAGTTTAGCGAACGTCTGATGAGTTGTGAAGAAGTGTCATAACTTGCGTCTCCCGGAACACCACTTTGAGTAAAGTGTTCGAGAGATATAATCAAGCCATGTATGACACGATAAGATCAAATATGACGTTTATCAATTTGCCATTATATTTCTTAAAGTTATGCGTTAGTGACTACGGCTTTTACACTGAAAAGAGCACCATCAAATCTCTTGAAATGACACCATATTAGATGTGGAATGGAATGTTAAAACCATGTTGTCTTTTCTTAAAATTTTGGTACATGAGGCATATGTTTGACAGACTCAAAACCCCAGATCAGATAAGTGCTATTTTGTTAAGGTTATGCCAAAAGTTTTGGTATTCCTCTATCACTACACAAAAGCAAAACTGTTTGTTGTTAAGAACGGTGTGTTTTGAAAGAAAAATAGTTTCTTACAAAAGAGTGAGTGGGAGGATAGTGCATCTTGTCAAAGATTGTTGAATCTTCAGAGAAGTGCGCAGCTGAACCACACAGGTTAGACAAAAATCGTACAAATATTTTTATGTAAACGAGATATTGTTGTTCGACAACGATAAACCTATGATATACAAAGAAGCGTTGATGGGCCCTGACTCCGGGATTTGGCTAAATGCCAAATAATCTGAGATAGTATCCATGGAAGTAAGTCAAGTTTTGAACTTGGTAGACCCTCTGAAAGACTAAGAGTCTGAAGAATGTATAAATGGATCAATAACTGATCCAAATGAAATTGTTTTATCCATAAAGCTCAACTCGTTGGAAATATGTTTTCTAGCAAAGTTCAAAGGTTGAATACGGCGAAGTAATTTCAACCATAGAGATTCTTTAGTCAGTTCGGGTTATACTAGCAATTACTACATATCTCATTTATAGGATATGGTAGAATGAACGTCAAAACAAATTTCCTACACAGAAATATAACAAAGGACGTATATCTGATACGACCGGAATGTTTTGACGATTCAAAGGATGCTGGAATAGATGCAAGCCTCGAATATCCGGTAATGGACTGAAGCTAAGCATAATGGAGTTGGAATTTTCGTTGTGATGAAATCGCCAAAAGAGTTTGTTTTCATCAGGAATAACGAAGATGCTTGAATATTCAAGAAAGTAAGTGGGAGCTGAATGATATTTCTAAAATCTTATGTATATGACATATTGATGATTAGAAGTGATATAAATTTCTTGACACGAATAAGGACTTCATTGGAAATAGTTTTCAGCTGAAGTACTTGGGCTAATATAGCATTAGTATTGAGCACAATGATCTATGCAGATAGTAAGTGATTGATCATGCTAAAGCCAACGTTACAGTTGACATGATACTAAAGTAGTTTAGTATAAAAACGCCAGGAAGGATGTTCTTGCCGAGGTCACGGTGAAAAGTTGTTTGCGGAAATCGGTGTTCATGAACACAGATAAGCAAAACACATGA
The DNA here is from genome assembly GCA_950022295.1 of Bromus sterilis. Taxonomy (NCBI): domain Eukaryota; kingdom Viridiplantae; phylum Streptophyta; class Magnoliopsida; order Poales; family Poaceae; genus Bromus; species Bromus sterilis. Next base: position 36,988,439 of record OX465595.1, on the reverse strand, counting down.
ATTGAATTTTACTCACATGTGTGTTTGGATTAATCATGTACACCATAATATGTAAAACAACCAGATATGTCCAGTGCTCCAAAAGGTTGTGAGCAAGATACCAAAGTGATCAAGATGTTGATCATTGGATGAACAGTGAAAAGTTAAACTTATGATAGATAAGATATGTTTCTCGGAGAATGGAGATAATGAAGAGCTCGTTGTAATAAGATACACCAGCTGGATTTTGATGTAACCAGTTACACCAATTCTGTCTTCATACTTACTCCGACCGATTTTTGATTTTAATTGGGATTATGTGTTTCACACGTATGGGTGGCACTGTATGAAGGAACTGTGTTAAGTTAGATACTGTGGCGAATTCTATAAAGAGGCTAAGTATATTGTTGCTTAAATAAGTAACAAGGGAGGGTATTTTGAATCATAAGTTCATTTATGAACGTGGTATGGTTTCCTAGATGTTTGAAGCTCATGGAACATGTATGAATGATTTCATAACTTATTCTAAGGAACCAAGGTCCTACCAAATGATCCAAAACATATACAAAGCTAAACTGATAAAATTAGTGAATTTTATGATAGCGTGAAAAACGCAAAGATATGCAAGATACAAACGGGCCTGAAACGTCAGATTCGTAGATGAAGTCTATACCACAAATGAAGCATGTATTACACCGTATGCCATAGGTGTAAAGTGCTCAAGCACTGATAATATTATTGACTCTAGTGCAAGTGGGAGACTGTTGGAAATATGCCCTAGAGGAAATAATAAAATGTTATTATATATATTTCCACATTCGTAATTAATGTTTATATTTCTGTGCTATAATTGCAATGACCCTGACTATGAGATTCAGAAGAAAACTCATTTGCATGTGTGGAAATGTAAACACCAAGGGTTCCTAGTTTAGCCTCTAAGACCAGCTCATGTGCTAACTGATGATTACGTTTTCTTAATCATGGACATTGTTCTTGTAACAAGGATGTATGTAGCAATGGGAACATATTGTTAGCAGAACAATGATGTTGAACCGACCCCAGTAATGAATGATATACTTAGAGATCACATCTTAACAACGTTATAAGTCATATCATGAAATGTTATGATATATGTAATTCCTTAGACCATGAGAGCATCAAGTTGCTTCACACAGGAAGATGTGCTTTGGTTCTTAGATGAATCTTTCCGTTACTGGGAAGTAGTAAAATAAGTTCTGGGTACATTGGATAGTGTGTCTAGTAACTGTGATAGTTCAACATTGGGATTTTCTCCTTCACGATGAAGAAGATATTCACTTCGGGCCCACTCGGTATGACGGTATCCATTATAGTCTGGCCAGACACATCGTGATTCAGTCACGGAGATACCGGAGTACGATAACGAGAAAAGGGACAAACGAGAAAAGAGGATAACGAGTGGCTTGTGTTCAAGAAGTTGTTACACATGGGTGCCAAACTTCTCTCCTCTAACTTTGTCATATATCGCGAAGCAAAGGGAATGGTACATGACTAAACATAATGGTTCACTCGAAGTTTCTTCGTGTATGTGCGGGAGTCAACATGGGTTTCCATGGCTCCGCTGTTGATTATTGGCTATTGACAAAAGGCTGTTGACCTATGTCCGGAAGATGTTCTGAGTCATGTCCGCATTATAACGAACCTATTGGGTCACACACTTAACGAGTAGTAGTCTGTTAGAATACTGGAATGGTAGAAGGTTTAGTGGAAGCAAAGCAGAATAGTTCATACGGGTACCGGAAGTAGTTCCGAGGATTTATGGAATTGTTCATAAGGGCACCAGAAGAAGTTCTGAGTATTTAAAGATATGTCCGGATCACTTTGGAATAGTCCCAGGTAGTTCTGGAACATATGAGAATGGTACTGGGGAAGTCCTGGATCAACCGGAATAGTTTCCGATTAATCGGTGGACGTCCCGAAAACGACCGACGAACCGACGCAGGGTATCGGGCAGGCTAGACCGTAACCCGGATCGTCCCAGAACCTATCCAGATAGTTCCGGAACGTCCGAAAACGGTCCCGGAAGGTCCTGGAAGTGCTCCAGAAGGTTCCGGAATGTCCCGAAACGATCCCGAAAGGTCCTGGAAGGTTCTGGAAGTTTCCGGGCAGTACCACTCACTACCCCACGCCCCTAGCCTTGGGGTGCAAGCCACCTAGGCTGCCCAAGTCGTCCATTGGGTGGGGGGGCGCCATAAGGGAGCAATCCTACTCCAAGTAGGATTGCAATCCACTTTGGAGTAGGATTCCCCGGTGGGAAGGACTCCCTTTGGGAGTAGGAGTCCCATAGGGACTCCACACCTCCCTTGGCCGGCCAAGGGGCCTCTTGGCCACCTATATAATGTGGGGGAGGGGTGGGAGCGCAGCACAACCTGTCCCTAAGGCCTATGCGCCACCCTCCCTCCTCTAAACCCCGTTGCTCCACAATTAGACCCCGGTTTAGACGTTGTTCTAGATCGGAATCCGTTAGGGTTTTCTCCCTCTAGTTTTCTCGGTGGCGTTCATCTCTGGACGGCGGAGTGCTGCTGGATTGCTGCTACGGAACGTGTGGATACTAATAGAGGGATCATATCTTTGGTCCTTCTCCGAGGAGCTTCTTCTTCCTCGGATATCTTGTTCGAGGGACTTGCTCGAGGTACTTGTGCGTTGGACGGATCGAGGTGCTTCTTCTTCCTCGGTGATCTTGATTGAGGGACTGTTTGTGGGACGATCCGCGAGATCTACTTCAACGAGATACACCAACTCTACTTCCGCTACATCGGTTGGTGAGCCATGACCTAAAACCTTGTATGCAATCTTCTTGGATGATCTTGGGTTCTTGATTCGTAGGCCGAATTTTTTTGTTTTCTACTACGTTTCCCAACACTATCTACATCTCAACCTTCCACTGTGGGTAACCAACGAGGGGGCGAGAAGCTATCGCATTGTTTCCGGGGAAGCAAACTATACCCGTCAACTCTCGTACCATCAAAAGCAATTTCTGGCGCCGTTGCCGGGGACTCCACTCTTCAAGATAGGGGAGTTGCACACTATCTTTTATCTTTGCTTTTTAGTCTTGTTAGTTTACCTTTCAGTTTTTTTAGTGTCCTTTATCAAAACTAAAAAAAAATAGTTACCTTGCTAGTAGTTGTCATTATGTTTGGTCCTTTTGCCTTTGGTGAAGCAGAAGTTCTCACCTTTAAACAAAGAGGTGGTGAAAGTCTGAAAGATGCTTGGTATAGAATTAATGATTCTCAAAAAAGAGCCACCAAGAAGCAATCCACTACTATCCTTCTTAGAAACTTTTACGTTGGAATTACTTCTTGGAATAGGTTTATTCTAGATACTGCTATCAATGGGAATTTCCTAGAAGTCCCAGTTTGGAAAGCTCTTAGTATTATGGAAAATCTTGTTGGAAACCCCCCTGTTGCTAGCACTCAAGAGGACATTACCCTAGCTCACATTATGAAAAAACTTGAAAAGATAGAGCTAGATATGCCAAGCATTAATAAGATAAGTGCGTTGGATCGTAAGATTCAAGGGAATTTGAATAGACTCGATAGCTCCATGCATAAAATTTTCAAAACCTTGGAGACCATCAAATCCCATGACTTGGATCCTTCTAGGATAGATAAGATTGAGGAAATCATTGACACTCTAGGAGCTACTTTCTCCTCAATCAAAACCAAAAAGGTAGAAACTCCGGCAAAGAAGAAAAATAGGTTCGTTTACGTTCCAAAGGCTCCTCGTTTCAAAAATAACCCATCTTTTGCCAAAGGGGTTGAAACTGTGAAGACTTTGGAAGAGATACCCCTCTTTAATAGAATAAATGAAACTCCTATTGATCTTCCGCCTTTTGTTTTTATCCCTAGAAGTATCTTTATTAGGCCTTTATTTTAAAGTCCACTTAAGAGTGGTTGTATTATTGAAGACCTTTTTTATGATCTTGATGATGGTTCAATTGATACAACTTGACTTGATCTTTTTGCATCAAGCCTAACTAATGGCTTTAAAGAAGCGCTTTCGGGAGCCAACCTGCAACGAATTTAGGTTTTCCTTTTTTGTTTTTCTTATGTTTTTAGGGGTCTTGATGATTGTTATTACTGTAGCAACATCATTGTATCTTTACTTTTCAAGCTTTGTGCCAATTATAGCCTCATATGACAAGAGAAGTGAAAGTTGTGACATGCTGTCCAGAAAACAGATTCTGTCCTCGTGACGGGAAAAATCACAGAAATATCTCAGTTCATCTTTTTGAGCTGAATTTTTAAAATAGCATGCTCTATACAATCACGAAACTTTCGTATGTTCTGAGTTTTTGGATTTGAGTTGCAGAAGTATCCCTAAAAAATTCTTTACTACCTGCTGGTCTGTTTTTCACAGATTCTGTCCTGTTTTGCCTTTTCTTCATTTTGCAAACCTTAAGCTTGCTTTTTCTTTGCAAAAACTTTTTGGCATTCTTGAGAAACAGTAGCTCTTCAAGATTATCTTTATTTTCAGAAGAGGAAAAAATATTTTATTATGGGTACTAACCTCGCGAATCAGATTATGATGAGTTATGATGAAAGAAGATCCAGGAGGGTCAAACGCTCAAGCTTGGGGATGCCCCCATGTACCCCAAGAAATATTCAAGGAGACTCAAGCGTCTAAGCTTGGGGATGCCCCCACGCATCCCCTTCTCCATCAACAATTATCAGTTCGTCTTTCGTTTGACTATATTTTTATCACTTCATGCGTTATGTGCTATGCTTGGAGCGTCTCGCTCTTTATTTCCTTTTTAGTTTTCTTTATCTTTGCTTGCTGTTCATAACAAGTTAGAACCCATCTTTCTTTGTGTGGGAGATAAACACGCTCCACTTTCAAAATCTAGAACACATCATAGGATTCTTTATGCTTATATTTGATGTGTGTGTTCTTTATACTTTTCATAGCTGCTGTCATGTTTAGCTCTTAGTTTTCATGCTTATCTTTTTAAAGAGCTTTTGTTTAGTTTTTTGCTGGAACTCTCTTGAGTTTTCATGTTTATCTTGTTTAGAGAGTTTGCCTGTTGCACTGAGTTTTGTGTCTTGACTTGAAGTAGGTAATTGAGGTTGCTATTCAATTGTAGTAGTAACTTGCAATAGTTTTGAGGTATTGCTTTGAGTAATGTTTGGACTTTTGGTGTCAAGAGCTTTAGCCTATTAGTGATAGATGTCATATTTTGGGAAATCCGTGTTTATTTTCAAAACTTACAAAATTAGTTGAGAACTTTAGCTACTAGATGGATCAGTACTCTTTGGAGGGGTAAAATATTAGAGTACACTCACGTACCATGAGTCGAGGATGCGCAAGGATAACCAAACCCCTATACACTCCTCATCGGGGTACTTGTCTCTTTGTGAACCTCCTTATTAGATTGAGAGTTACCGATAATAAGTGAATGAGTTCTTCGGACTAATGTGAGTATTCGAAAGTTGACACTTCCACCTACCCATATTTTTCTAGCCTCTCCTGTGCCGTGTATTGACTCCTGCTCACACCGAGAGTTGGCGTCCACCTTCGCTGGTACATCCAAACCCTTGGCACGATACGCTCTGTCATCATAAACCTCCTTATATCGTTCCTCAAAACAGCCACCATACCTACCTATCAAGGCATTTCCATAGCCTTTCCGAGATACATTGCCATGCAACATCCACCTTCTCATGACTTGATCTTCATGTCATACATGCTTTTTCTTGATCGATGAGCCGCATGCTAGTTGGGCCTTGCCCTAATCATTGCTACATGACACGCTAGTATCATTGCATATCCTGCTACACTGGCAGAGGCATACATTTGCATACATCATGATATTTTTATTTTCTCTATGTTGAGTACTTTTGTAAAAGTGTGAAAGATCTTCCATACTTCTTGTAATATATAGAGTGTTGCCCCTAAAGTGAGGAAAAGATCCAAAAGAGGACAAAATCAAAAGATCCCAAAGAGGACAAATGAGAGAAATAGAAAGAGCCATTGAGGCCACCAAAAAATAAAAAAAATAGAAAAAAAGAGAAAAAGGAATAAAAAGAGAGAAGGGGGCACACTACTATTCCTTTTGAGAGATCCACACTCGTACTCCATCTTATATCTTGTACTACATAGATATTATCATTCATGCATATAGTTATGTGGGGACCTTCACACTATAGAACTTGGCTTGTATATTCCAATGATGAGCCTCCTCAAATGAGCTCTAGGTCTTCATGAGCGAGCAAGTTAGATGCACCCCCACTAGTTCCATTGGAGAGCTTCTTAGCTCGTATGTGCATCCGTTGCATGGCAATCCCTACTCCTCACATCATATCTATCATTTGGCATCTCTTGCCTATGATTGTCCTCATTGATGTGAGCCTTTCTCATTCTTTTTGTCTTCCTCCTCCTCCTCCGTTCTTTTCTCTTTGCCATCCTAAGTTTCAACTCTCGTGCTTACACTCATCCATTGCATGAGTGCTCAAAATACTGAAAAAGGAGTGGATCAAATTGACTTGTACCTGGCTAGTGGTCTGGGGATGAATCAAGATAAGATTCCAGAAAAAGACCAAGTGTGAAACCTTAGTAGATTGAGTTCTCAACAAATAAATATTTTTCTCGTATTCCCTATCCCCCTTCTTGCACGAAAACACCATTTGGAGACATTCGAGTCACGGACAGCGAGAGCTCTTGCACCTAATGTTCTTTTGTTACTTGTTTCAATGCTAATATAGACTCTTGCATGTTATGACTTGAATTGAATCTCTAACCTTGATTGCTTTACTTTTCAAAGTTCTTTTATGGTTGCTAGCATGTGACCACAGAAATTATGATGTTATCATTTACCTACTCGAGGACGAGCAGGAATTAAGCATGAACTGGTGATACGTCCAAAACGTATCTATAATTTCTGCTTGCTCCATGCATGTTTTGTGTGATATTGCTATGATCTAGATACACTTTCATACACTTTTGATCATATTTGGACTAACCTATTAACTCAGTGCACCACAGTGCCAGTTCCTGTTTTCTGCTGTTTTTCTATTTCAGTTTTCCCCCATATAAAAAGTGCTCCAAAAATTCGGGAAAATCAGATAAAAAATCAGCGCAGAAGAACCTTCCGGAAGAACCTGAGTGGGGCCAGAGGGCCACCACCAGGGGCTGGCCGCGCCAGGGGGGCGCCTGGATCCCTGGCTGCCCCCCTGGCTGCCCCCCTTCGCCTATATATTCTCCGTGACGAGAAACCCTCGAGGAGAGAACCCTTTTTCGCGATCTCGCCTCTGTTCCGCCGCCGCCGCGCTTCCGAGATCGGGAGCACCAGCAGACCTCTTCCCGGCACCCTGCCGGATGGAGGGCCGACCTCCAGGAGTCTCCTCTCCACCATGGATGCTTCCGGGATGTATCGTGAGTAGTTTCCTTTGGACCATGGGTCCGTGATCAGTAGCTATGTGATGTTCTCCTCCCCTCTTTGTTCTTCATGGTTTAGACCTCGTGAGCTGCCCTACATGATCGAGGCACTTTTGTAATCTTTCTGCTGTTGAGTTTGATGGGATCTGATGGATTATGAGATTATGTTCAGATTGTGATTGAGTAATATATTTGGTTCGTATCTCTTATATTTTTGTTCTTAAGTAATTCTTGCATGTTCTCCGTTGCTGTTTATTGCTTTGGCCAAGTAGTAGGTAGTAACCCCAAGAGGGAACGTTATGCTCGATTGTGGGTTCATGCCCCCTGATGACATGCTTGAGTGACAGAAACATGTGTCTAGGGGATGTGATGTTGCCACAAGGGGGGAAACAACGGTGCTTGTAACCGCGGTTACAAGGATTGTTTACTTTACGCAAAGTGCTTTTTAATGCAGTTGTCTGTTGCTTTGGGTTTACACTTTGGAGATCTTACCTTAGCTCATATGTGCATCCGTTGCATGGCAATCCCTACTCCTCACATCATATCTATCATTTGGCTTTATCTCGCCTATGATTATCCTCATTGATGTGAGCCTTTCTCACCTTTTTGTCTTCCTCCTCCACCATATTCTCTTTTTTCCATCCTAAGTGTCAACTTTATTGCTTACGCTCATCCATTGCATGAGTGCTCAAAATATCGAAAAGGAGTGGATCATTTTGACTTGTACCTGGCTAGTGGTCTCGGGATGAGTCAAGATAAGATTCCAAAGAAGACCAAGTGTGAAACTTTAGTATATTGAGTTCTCAACACAAAAATACTTTTCTCTCGTATATCCTTATCCCCTTTCTTGCACGCAAACACTATTTGGAGACATTCGAGTCATGGACAGCGAAAGCTCTTGCACCTTTATGTTCTTATGTTTCTTGTTGCATTACTAATATAGACTCTTGCTTGTTATGACTTGAATTGAATTACATGCCTTGATTGCTTTACTTAAAAGTTCTTATATGGTTGGTAGCATGTCACCACAGAAATTATGCTTGTTATCATTTACCTACTCGAGGACGAAGAGGAATTAAGCTTGGGGATGTTGATACGTCCAAAACGTATCTATAATTTTTGCTTGCTCCATGCCTCTTTTGTGTGATATTGCTATGATATTGATGAACATCCATACACTTTTGATCATATTTGGACTAACCTATTAACTCAGTGCACCCCAGTGCCAGTTCCTGTTTTCTGCTATTTTTGTATTTCAGGTTTTCCCATTATTTAAAGTGCCAGAAAAATTCCGGGAAAAATGTAGGAAACATTAGCGTACGGGAACCTTCCAGAAGAGCCCTAGTGGGGCCAGAGGGGGACCAGCGGTGGCCCAGGCGGCCACCTGGCGCGGCCACCCCCTAGGCCGCGCCAGGGGGGCGCCTGGTGACCCTGGTCCACCTCTGGCTTCCCCCCTTCGCCTATTTATTCCCCGTGACGAGAAACCCTCAGGGACATAACCCTTTTTCGCGATCTCTCCTCTGTTCCGCCACCTCCGCGCTTCCAAGATCAGGAGCACCAGGAGACCTCTTCCCGGCACCCTGCCGGAGGGAGGAACCACCTCCGGGAGCTTCTCCACCACCATGGATGCTTCCCGGATGAACTGTGAGTAGTCCACCTTGGACCATGGGTCTATGATCAGTAGCTATGTGATGTTCTCCTCCCCTCTTTGTTCTTCATGGTTAAGACCTCGTGAGCTGCCCTACATGATCGAGGCACATATGTAATCTTTCTGCTGTTGCTATGCTGAGTTTGTTGGGATCCGATGGATTATGAGACTATGTTCAGATTGTCTTTGAGTAATATATTTGATTCTCCTCTTTTATATTTATGTTCTTGAGTAATTCTTGCCTGTTCTCCGTTGCTGTTTATTGCTGTAACACCCCGGGTGTCACGCTACAGTAATCACCTACAGTAATCATAATTACTGTTGCTAATCACTGTTGATCAAAATGGCCTTGATCAAAATTTTGCTTTGATCAACTTGGGTCAGTTCACATTCAAATTCCCCCTTGATATTGTTGAAAGCAATGAGGTCATGGACCTTGATCATCATGAATCAAATACAGTCCAAGCTCAAATCAAATGCCCTTTGATTTGAGATCAATCAAAGCTCAAATGCTTTTGGTTGAATATTAAAAATATGTGACAAATAAATCTTTTTCCAAAAATTGTGAAACCAATTTTGTTAAATCACTAATAATCATTGGACCAGGGAAAACTAACTTGGAGTATTTATTAAGCCCCTAGAAAAATTCAAACAATTCTAACCGGTGGCATAACAACACTGTTTTCAAACTGAATATTCAAAAGAATTACTAAAAGAGTTTATAAAAACCCCAAACATTTTGTGGCACCCTAGTTAGGTGTAGTACAAATTATGGACCAGATTGCACATTTTACAAAAATGCCAAGGCCGCTAAAACAACTAAAAAGCAGAAAAGAAAAGAAAGCAAAAAAAAAACTATTCTACGCCCTGGGCGCTGGGCCCAGCCCCAGGCCCACCCCCCACTTCCCCTGTCTTAACCCCCCCCGGAGTCAACGCCCCCTCTCCCCACCCCTCTTCCCACCCGATCCCGATCCCTCCCTACCTCTCTCTTTTTTTCCCACCGACACCCTCCCCTCCCTAACTCCCTCACGCCCGTGCCCCCTCCCCCTGCCCGATCCAGAGCGAGGACACCGGCGACCCCGGCCCCGCCCCGACCTCCCTCCACCCCGGCGGACCGCCACGGCCCCGCGACGCGCCGCCGCACCCCTGGCTCCGGCGCCGCCGTGGCCAGGCCGGCTCCGGTGCCTCCGCGCACTCGCCCCCCCATCCTGATGGCCCCGCCTTCCTCCCCCCACGCATGGCCCTCGGCCCCCGGTCGCCCTCCTCTGCATCGAGCACCCTCCCGCGCCGTCGACCACCCAGGCTCCCCTGAGCTCCCCTCCTCCCACCGTGAGCCCCCCTCCCTCCGTCTCCCCTCGCCTCTGTTGCGATCTGCCACCGTGGCCGCCAGCCAACTGCTCGCCGTGCCCTGTGTAGAAGCCGTCGATGTAGTAGCCCGATGCCGGTCTCCCCCTGTTCGCGCCCCTGTCCACCCCGGGCGCGCCCTGCCCTGCGCCATGGTTGTACGCCCCATGCTCTTGGCCACTCCGGCCGCGCCCAGCACAGGCGTCGGTTGTGCCCTGCGTGCGTGCGCGCCTGCCCACGCGTGGCAGCGCCGTTGCTGCCTCGAGACCTTGCAGACGATGTGTGTGCTGTCGCTGTTACTTGATACTGCTAATTGTTGCTACTGTCCAAAATGGGTACTGGACAATCTTTTGTGTGTAACAAAACCGCAGCAAACAACTTGCTAAACGAGTTCTAAATGAGGAAAAATTAATATATGTAAAATGAACACTTAACCATTTTTGACTTACTTCATTGGACCAACTTAAATTGGTGCCTAGATTAAATATGATAAAAATCTTAAAGATGGAGTTTTCAGTTAACAAGCAAATGGCAAGAACACGGTATGGTGCTCATAGCTACTTTAAAGTTGTCAATGAACCAGTTGTAGGGATCAATCATGCCATCTAAGGGCATGGCATGAAAGTTCACTTGTTATTGTGCAATATACATTTAGGTTGCACCTCCATCTGAGCTATGGATCAACGGAAATCACCGAACGGACTTTGCACATTTTAACAATTTGTGGAATTAACATCAAGTAGCAATTTCATACCGAGTTTTAATCAAGTAAATGGGCCGTACTACAAATACCACCCGTACCAGATTCGAGATCACTGACAACCGATGAAAATTAATATAGGCCGCTCGCCGGATGGGCGGAATCCCTAACCGTAGGTTTTTGAAGACAACCAATTGATATTTAACTCAGCAAGAATCCTAGACTTAGCCAAATTCAGAGAAACCTATAAACCGGTCAATGACGTATGGACCCCCTAGCACTATTCATTGGTTGACTAGTCAATTGTTGACTGGGTCAACCCTTGGCCTCCACCTGTCTTACACTGTGGCTAGGTGCTTCTATGCACGCAAAGTATTTATTGTTTTTACTTTGAATTTATATATTCCAGAAATTCTAGGAATTCATTTTAATCATTGAAAAATCATATAAAATAAATCGTAACTCCGATGAAAATACTTTATACATGAAAGTTGCTTAGAAAAACTTAACGAATACGGATGCACTACCCCGCATATCCACCACACCCCTCTAACACAACGAACATCGACATTCCCCCCCTTTGGGCCGTTTGTCCGATAATTGCTCGATACTGTAAAACTCTCCTGATGAATTTATTCTGAACACGAAAGTTGTCCAGAATGGATCAACTAACACGGATACACCATCCATACGTTTGTCGGATGTCCACGACACCTCCGGCATGATACCTTCCCCCTCCGGATCATTGGTCCGGTAATCAACCGGTACTGATGAGTCATCCCCGGATAAATTCCTGCCCCGATCAAATCACCGAGCACTGCGTTAGAACACCGTTGCTTTGTATCTTCTATGTCATATTTTTTTATTGCTATTATTTCTGTGTATTTATTGTTTCTTTCCCCTCTCTTATTTTCTGATAGTCTCGACGTCCGCTGCCGATGCCCCTGTGATCGACTACTTTGTCGACGACCGTACCGCTACTACCGAGCTTACAGGCAAGCAGAGCCATTCTCTTCCCCAGATATCGCCTATCTTTCCGTACTTTTCTTGCACTAGGCATTGTTACTGCTGCTGCTACGAGTACAATCCTATTCAATTGCATAGCCTATTTTTGTCGCCCCTTGATGTACCTTCCTTTAATCCTATGCTGCCTATTATTACTTATGCATTATTCAGCAGTAAACCCTGCGCATTGTTAGCTAGGTTTAGAATAGAGGGTCGTGATCACTTTGGGAGTGATCGCAGGAACGATATATTACAACTGCAACAGGTATGGATCAATGCAGACGCCCTAGGGAACCTACAACGGCGAGACTCTGCCGAGTCGCTTCGAGTTTTGCTTACGAGTGGAATGGACTCGTATTTCACTCTCGTCGGCTCAGTAGCGTAGCATCACCGGGATGATACGAGGTTTACCTCTTTAGTTCATTCCGCTGATATCTCTTTCAAACCTCTTTAAGTGTGCCATCGAGGGTGATACCTCCTGGTTTCACTTAATGGTAGAAACTCGAACCAACTGGTGTCCTTAAAGTTAAGAAGTCGGGCGACCCAACGGTGCCCGCGAGTGGTATTGCGACGGGACGACAGGGAGGGCACGACCAGTGTACCGGTGTGCTTGGCCCCTGATCGTTGGCCGCGAGAGTTACGAAACCACGAAAGTCGAGCTCCTCCAGGAGCACACACGAGACAAGGTAAGGAGACGGTTCACCTTGTTGGTAACCGCAGTGGCTTGGTGGGACGACGGGGCAGGCACCGATGTACTGGTGGTCCTGGCTGCTGTCGTTGTCCGCGGGTCAGTTAAGTCGAGGCAACGATAACGGTTGTCACGCAGGTTAATTAAAATGCTAAATGGTTCAGTGAATGTCTTGAGTTGGCTATATGCCATGTACGCACTACCTACCCGTGGGAATTACGAGTTATGGGCTCCTCTGCTTCGTAGTGTCGTCCGAAGACTCTTCAGACGTCAGCAGTACCGCGGCCTGCGCCGGGAAGTGGTGTTGTCTTATTTGCTCGCGCGGTGGTGTCTTATTTGGATTTGATTTAACTTCACCGGCCAGCCTCGCACCGTGCAGGAGTACGTCGGGGTTAGGGTCCAAAGCCCCGCGTACATAGGATATAGTCCGGCTGATGACCTCTCTGTTGAGTTTGAAAGATGGGCTATGAAGTGTCGGATAGCCTCGGTGGAGCGTTCCCTAACAAGGTTCCCGCCACCCTAGATATCCGTGCGTGTAGCGTAACACAAGTGCACCCCTGCAGGGAAGATTAATCTATTCGAATAGCCGTGTCCACGGTAACAGGACGCTTTATGCTGAAGCTGGATCTTACCACTACAAACTATTATTATTAAACTGTATGGTTCCGGGTTTTCTTCCTCGCGGGGATGTCGAGGAGGTGAACTCGGAGGCACTGTTAATTATTACAACTTATTATTATACAATGCTGCAGCAACTTCTGCTGCATTGTTACTTTATGCTTTATATAAACTTGTGGCTGATTCTTACCTCATGCTGCAAGACATCGTCGGAAGATGCTAGTCTTCGTTAGGCCTAGCTTCTGACCCTTGCTCTGGATTTCTGTCTTTCAGTCCACTATATACAGCCTCTTCTTTCCGTTGATACAATGCATAATGCTTAGTAGCGGACGTAAGACTCGCGGGTATGCTAGATACTCACCTGATTTATTTTCCCCTTTTATTGTTTTGCCTGATCGGCCGCTGCAGTCGACGTTGGAGCCCAGGAGTAGGAGATCCCCGATGCCGACCACCGCAACGTGAAGATCCCCGATGCCTTCTACGACGTCGAGTTCCCCTTTGACCAGGAGTAGTTTGGAGGTTCCCAGGCAGGAGGCCTCGCCTTTTCGATCGTTGTTGTTTATGTGCTAGCCTTCTTAAGGAAACCTTGTACCCTTGTGTCTGTACTCAGATACTATTGCTTCCGCTGACTTTGTGCTCTCGAGCTGTTGTATTCGAGCCCTCGTGGCCCCTGGCTTGTATTAAACAGCTTGTATTATTTTATTTGTAGAGTTGTGTTGTGATATCTCACCGTGAGTCCCTGATCTTGATCGTGTACCTTGCGTGTATGATTACTGTACACGGTCTGATTTTGGGGCGTCACAATTGCTTTGGCCAAGTAGTAGGTAGTGACTCCAAGAGGGAGCGTTATGCATGATTGTGGGTTCATGCCCCCTGATAACCCACAACTGCAGGGGATCGAGATAGTCTTCGCGGGTAAGAATAACCCAATTTATAGATTCGACTCAAGGGGAGCCAAAGAATATCCACAAGATTTGAAAGTGGAGTTGTCAATTCCACCGCACCTGAGATACACTTACTTGCAACAAGGTATTAGTAGAAACTGCGATATGAAAGTGATGATAGCAACGGTAATAGTGGTGGTGAAACAGCGAAAGTAAAACAGCGAAAGTAAACAACTAGTAACCAGCAGAATTAAAACACTGTAGGCTAGGGAGATGGATGGTTGGGCGCTGCATGGATAAGACACATCATGTATTTAACTTGGGGAAAGGCACACAGAAAAACAATGATCATCTAGGCATAAATCAAATATCAGGCATGTATCCCACAGGTAGTTGTACGTGCTTGCAATAAGAACTTGCACAACATCTTTTGTTCTACCATCCCGCTAAAAACGGGGCCAAAAGGAACTTATGGAGATTAAGGTGCTCCTGTCAAAGAGCACCGGAACAAAGCATTAACAATCAATGGATACATGGAATCCTCAAATTATAGTCCATCCCCTTTGGTGTCCCAAGCTGTCACCTTTGGGATCCTGTCGAGGAGGTGAACTCGGAGGCACTGTTAATTATAGTGACAAGCATTAAGAGCAACAAGTTGAAGCAAAGATGATAAACAACAATCTAGATGATAGGCAACATGCCCCCAACAATCTGATAAACTATTACATGGTCTAACTCATCCAATCCCTACCATCCCCTTTGCCTACAGCAGGGAATTACTCACACATGGATGGAGAAGTCATGGAGGGAGGATGGAGTGGTGATGATGATGACGATGACGATGATCTCCCCTCACCGGAGGCCAAAACAGCCTCCAGATTAGCCCTCCCGGAGAAGAACAGAGGGTGGCGGCGGCTCCGCGACGATAATTGGGAAAACGAATTCTGTTCCGGGGTTTTTCCGTCACGGGAATAAATAGGAGCGTCGGTAGGGCACCAGAGGAGGGGGGAGGCCCCCAGGCGTCCAGAGGGCCGGCCCCACCCCTGGCCGCGCCAGGGGGCGCCTGGGGCCCCCTTGGCTCCCCTCTAGTCCCACTTCTGGCTTATGGCTCCTTCGGGTGCATGGATTTTCCGGTATTTTTCTGGGAATTTTCTGAGACGTCCAAAAATCCATTTTCCTGCGCACAATAAAACCATACAGGCAGCTCTGCCGAAAACAGCGTTAGTCCGGGTTAGTTTCGTCCAAATCATGCAAGAATGAGGGTAAAAAATAGCAAAAGTGTTTGGAAAAATAGATACGTTTGAGACGTATCAACTCCCCCAAGCTTAGCATATTGCTTGTCCTCAAGAAATTCAGTACAACGAACTGAACGCGACAAAGAAAACTTTGAACTTTGACAAACTCTTTTGCTTCAATAGATGTATATAAGCATGTACTACGAAAAGAATTTAGCAAGTAGCAAAACAATGCTATGAGGACAATGCACGAAGCAATCCTTCTTTCAAGCGACCAATCGCAAACAACTAAAAGTAAATAATATGCTATCGAAAATCAAGACAAGATTACAATGCACAAAGCTTGAACATACTATAGTGGTATTTCGCTAGCCTCCATGAGTGAAGCAAAACATAAATGCAGAAACTCCTCCGGATTTTTAAAGGAGACTAGAACTAAGAACTTCAGAATAAGTAATACCACAATCATGCAAAAGACAATGTAGTACTTTGGGACAATGCACATTACACTCAGAATGACAATTATGCTCTCTAGTTGGTGCTTTGAAGAAAGAAGGTGGAGACTCTCGAACCGTGGAGTTTGATGGAAAGGTTGAAAACCCGTGGTTGGAAGCAAAGACTAAACTTGTACCAGAGCTCTTGGCTTTGAAAACAGAAATAAAAAGTGTTTTGGGAGGTGCATGCTTCGTCAACGAATGCTAGTAGACAACTCAATCACCTCTTACGCTAGACATGTTTCGAGGAACGGCTCCCAAGATGGAGACGATCACATCCCCTTAATATCCTTTGTTTATCACTGCCAAAGTTTTCTGATTTCTCATAGAAAAAGCGTGAAGGAGGGTTTGTTGGTTGTGATTATCTTTTGTGAGCTGGGCGCACTCATGCCAGTCCCTCCGCGTATTAGGGGTTTGCAGATTAGACATGCAATCCCGGAATAATAGATGTCTAACATAAGACGGTCATGAATTATGTGACGCCCCCAAAATCAAGCCGTGTACAGTAATCATACACGCAAGGTACACGGTCGAGATCAGGGACTCACGGTGAGATATCACAACACAACTCTACAAATAAAATAATACAAGTTGTTTAATACAAGCCAGGGGCCACGAGGGCTCGAATACAACAACTTGAGAGCACAAAGTTAGCGGAAGCAATAGATCCCCTCCTCGACTTCCCTGCGAGGAAGAGAAACCGGAACCAACAGTTTAATAGTAGTAGTTTGTAGTAGTAGGCTCCGACTTCAGCATAAAGCATCCTGTTACCATGGGCACGGCTATTCGAATAGATCAAACTCCCTGCAGGGGTGCACTACTGTTCACCCTGCACGCTCGGATCTCCAGGGTGGCGTACACCTTGTCAGGGAACACCCCACCGAGGCTATCCGACACGCCGAGGCCCATCCTACGGATCATCAGACAGGTCCCCGCCGGTCTACAGTCCTAAGCGCAAGGGGATCTTGGACCGTCTCCCCTCACCCTCCGGGTCGTTGTGCGCCTGGTGGATTCCACGCAACTCTTCCAGGATCCAGATCCGACCCAACCACAATGGTGAACTGGACGTCTTTCAAAACTTTCGAACGAGACCACAACGCGGAGGGCCCACACCGTTATCCCACGCGAAGGTAGTGCGTACAGGCCTTTGCGGCCTCTCAAGTCATCCACCTGAACCGTTAGGAGTTTTATTATTTTCTGTCAAGACAACCGTTATCGTTGCCCCTATTCGGGTGAGTCGCGGACAACGACAGCAGCCAGGTCCACCAGTAACATCGGTGCCTGCCCTGTCGTCCCACCAACTCGTGCGGTTACCGACAAGGTGAACCGTCTCCTTACCTTGTCTCGCGTGTGCTCTTGGTAGAGCTCGACTTTCGTACAACAGGATATCTCTCGGCCACGAACAAGTACCAGGCCCACCGCACACCGGTGGAATACACCTGTCCTGTCGTTCCGATACAATACCCTGCGCGGGCACCATGGGTTCACCCGGCTCCTTACCCGTAAGGACAACCGTGGTTCAGTACCCTAGGACGGCTATACAGAGTCAGCAACGAGTGGAGTACAAGGATTACTCCTCGCTAGCTCACACTTGAGGTGGCTAAGCAGAGCCGAGGTAGGGGCCTGAAGCGGTGTTTGCTTGGAACCGTACCTATAGCAGTTGTAATGTATTGTATCCGCATTCACTCCTAGAGTGAACACGACCCGCTATCTAACCCTATTGACTAACAATGCGTAGGGTTCACTGCTGAATATAATATATATATATATAATAGGTAGCATAGGATAAAGGAAGGTACATAAAGGGATGACAATGACAAGCTATGCAATTGAATAGGATTGTAACATAGCAGCAACAATTCCTAGTGCAAGAAATGTACGGAAAGATAGGCGATATCTGGGGAAGAGAATGGCTCTGCTTGCCTGGAAGCTCGACGGTAGAGGTACGGTCGTCGACGAAGTAGTCGATCACAGGGGCCTCGGCAGCGGACGTCGAGACTATCGGACAATAAGAGAGGGGAAGAAACAATAAATACACGGCAATAATAGCAATACAAATAGAATACATGGCAAACGTTAAGCTAGAGGTGAACTAACGCAGTGTTATACGTTGCAGACGAAACGGGAATTCAACCGGCAATTTTATCGGCTCCGGGAGATTACCGGACAGACGATCCGGAGGGGGAAAGTCTCGGGTTAGATATGCTAGAGGGGTGGTGGTGGACATACGGGTAGCGTATTCATAACCGCTATATTTTTCTGAGCAACTTTGATATATAAATTATTTTCATCGGAGTAACGGATTAAAAGATATTGATTTTTACAGATTTAATCATTTTCTAAATTTCTTTTATTTATTAATTCAACATTATCTACAATAGTGATATTGACTGGTCAACTGACATCAGGGCCCACATGTCATATCCAGATTTTTGGATTTCTATGAAATTTTCTAAATCTGGGTATTTCTCCTCTTTAACACCAATTAGTTGTCTTCGATAGCCTACGGTTAATAGTTCTGCTCATACAATGAATTAATGCCTTATATCAAAACTAAGCAATTTTATGTCATCTACAATTTGGTACAGAAATCATCCCTATTACAGTTCATTTCTTAATCAATACTTTCCTTAAAAAGTGTTACTTGATTTTAATTCCAGTGACTGCTATAATTATCAGCACATGGCACTTTGTGATTTTCATAGGAATTAATTAATGCATCAAATGGAGTTTCTTCAGTGGAGTAAACTAAAGATGGTCATGTGTACAATATCCCCATGACATTGGCATTATTAATAGAAATCTATAACACACATATTTATATATATGAGCTTGTAAAATGGATATAAGAATGCTCCCGCCTGACACTTAGCAAATCTGTGAATTCCTGAGAGTGCAATCATCACTTATCTGTTTTTTTAGGGCTGCAACTTTGATTCTATCCATCCTATGATTTCTTGCCTTATACCAAATTTGAGCATGTTTCAGTGACCTATATCCTGGTACAAAAATTCCCCAATTTAAATTTGGTAGCTATTTATTTTCTGCTATTTTGAGAGGTACTTTTAATAGCAGCAACAGTTTACATGCATTATCAATATGCAGTTTCAGAAAAGTTGCGGCGGCAGCAAGCAAGAGCGGTAGCACCGCGCAGGGGGGCGTGGACACGCGCGCTGGGCGACACATGCATGGCCTGGACGCGGCGAGGGCGCGGCCAACACAGGGCAGCGCGGGCACGGCGTGGACTCGAGGCAAAGGGCGTAACGAGGCGCGCGTGCTCATCCCTGGCGGACGGCAGCGGCTGGAGTACGTCTTACTAGGCCCGAATCAAATGGGGTGAAGAGGGGGATCAACGCAGGGGCTCACAGGGGGGGGGAGAGGAGCTCAGGGGAGCCAGGGCGGTTGCCGGAGCAGCGGGTGAGGCGGCGCGTCGCGCTGGCTGTGGGGACCACTAGGTAGCCGAGGCCGACGAGGGTTGGGCGCAAGGGAGCGGTGTGGCCACGCAGGGCAGGAAGAGCGGCGTCAGAAGATGGCCTGGGCCACGGCGACCACCATGGCGGCGACTAGCGCCGGCGAGGCATGGACGCTAGGGTTCGCCGTGCCCACGGGAGGAGGGGCCGACGACGTCCCACGGGGTGGAGCCAGGGCGCCGCCGCGTGGGGATTCCGGGGCGGTGCAGAGAGATGGACGGGGCGGCCGGGTCTCGTGAGAGTTTCTGGCGGCGTGGCGTTCAAGAGGGGAGGAGGGGACGGGGAAAGAGAGGTGGCCGAGCGAGAGAGATGGGGGTGGCTCGGTCGCGGACTAGGGCATGAAGGGAGCCAAGGTGGGCTGGCTAGGCCGACCTAGTAGGCTAGGGGAGAAAGGGGTGGGCTGGGCCAGGTTGGGCCCGATGGGGAGTTTCCCCGGGCGACATATAGTTTTCCTTTTTTTTGTTTACTGTCATTTTTAATTTTGTTTTTCTTTATGTTCCAGCTTTGT
Organism: Bromus sterilis; assembly: GCA_950022295.1. Classification (NCBI taxonomy): domain Eukaryota; kingdom Viridiplantae; phylum Streptophyta; class Magnoliopsida; order Poales; family Poaceae; genus Bromus; species Bromus sterilis. Next base: position 36,968,453 of record OX465595.1, on the reverse strand, counting down.
CTAACCACTATATGATTTGTATAAAATATGGGACTTGCCCCTATAATTGTATTACACTTGAATATGTTGCTACTAAAAGTTTGAGTCTAATATAAATTCTTTTAGAGTTCCGTTTGAAAATGCAACGAGTAAAAGGGGTTGTTTTGTTGCTGTTATGAATTGTTTAAATTAGTAATACATTTTAATAAATTCCTATTCCAATTTTTATACGACCTCCTGATTATTTGACATTTATCAAAATTGGTTGCACTATTTTTGGTCAAGGTTTATTTTCCACTTTTATTTAATTCCTAGGGGCAATTTAATATACAACCATTATGGGTTTCACTATTTATCATTGACTTCAGATCTTTCAAAATGCAAAGAATAATCTGTCCAATTATTTGCAAAGGTTTTATCTTGACCTGCCTTTGAAAAGGACTTGGAGTGGAATTATTTCCTAATGCAATTTTTTCAATGAGGGTGATTCTGATGATAAGGCATTTAACAAGGTGATCACGGTAGAATTACTGTTGCCTGATTATTGATGGCGGAGAAGTTAATAGGTTTAGTTGGGTTGCCTTCTCTGTTAACCGCGCCAATAAACGATTCTTGATAACCCACAAGTCTAGGGGATCAATTGTAGCTTTTCGATAAATAAGAGTATCGATCCCACGAGGAGCAGAAGGTGTTGATAAGTGACACTGGATAAGGAAAGGGCTGCAAACACTCAAAGGTAAATATTTAGGGGTTTTTGGTTTAAGCAACAGAAAAGTAAAAGAGGCCCAATCCTTTCACAATGATAAGCCTAGGAACTGAACTTATAAAAGCTAAAGCGTTCTCGAGAAAACACGGGAGAGATAGTCAAGTCACTTTCACCATACTCCGCCAAGTAATATGTATCGTGTTGATAAGTGTCGGTGGGTGGATCAATTCTAGTACACCTTCTAGACTAAGATAAGTGTACTCTTATGATTACACACCTTGCAAGCATCCAGAAATACAAGGTAGTAATTAAGGCATAAGCCTAACCACATCATTACGATCAAGGATCCATAACTCCCTTGTGCGAAAGTCTGCGAACTGGGGTTCATGTTTCTATCACTCCGGCAACCCACCATAAGCATCCCTTGTGCACAATGTATTCCTATAGGCCCATGAAAGGTGAAGTGTTATGTGTTCGACTCACATAACACCACTAGAGAAATAACAACACAACTTAAGTATCAAACAACACATAGTACTTCAACATAGTATGACTACTAACAACTAGACTTCTCCCATGTTCTCAAGAACTAAAGTAACTACTCACAAGACATAAAAGAGATCATGATCAGAGGTGATAGATGGGTGATAAACAATCTGGACACAATGATATTTCTCCAACAAAACTCAATAGCATTCACCACAAAGTAGTAACCAACACCAACAGAGTAGAGAGGATAGATAGTACGGATTACAACACAAGTTGCAATTGTGAGATGAGATGGGATGGAGATGGAGATGGTGCTGATGTTGGGGATGATGATCTCGATGATTCCCGTGACGATGATGATGATGATGATGGCGACGATCTCCCCTTCCGGGAGGTGATCTCCCCGGCGGAATCTGCCCACCGGAGATGACTTTTCTCCTCTGTAGGTTTCTGCCCCGTGGCGGCAGCGAAACACGGAAATGACTCTTCTTTAGGGGTTTCCTCCCCAGGGGGCTTATATAGGCGAAAGGGGGCACCGAGGGGGGCCACTAGGCACCAGGAGGGTGCCTGGCGCGGCCAGGAGGGTGCCTGGCGCGGCCAGGAGGGGGGCCGCGCCAGGCACCCTTCTGGCTGCCTGGTGGGTCCCCTCACCTCCTCCTTCGGTGATCCCCATTCAATCTTCATAAAAATGCTCCCCATAAAATTTCATCGCATTTGGACTTGATCTGATTCAGCAACTTGGTATCCACTTTTTAACGCTGAATTCTGGTTCTGCTGCTTCGGCACCGGAAAGTTGTAAACTGTGTAAAATAAGCCAAAACAACATAAGAACAATACTTTAAAGTGGAATATATCAATGAATAGGGTGAAATCACAATATAAAATAGTGATGCTTTTTGGACGTATCAACTCCCCCAAGCTTAGACCTCGCTTGTCCTCAAGCGATTGCTGAGCTCGGTAAACCTGTCCACAAGTTTAGAGAGTGAAGTGTCGATAAAAGAATACGAACAAGAAGCATCAAGATTCCTCACCAAACTTAAGCATCCTCAACAGCAACCTCAACTCATAAGGTCCTTATGAGAAACTAGTAACAATTATAACAAAGTAGGACCTGGAAAACTCATCAAATCATGAAAAACATAGCCTTGGTCAAGGAACAACTAATAACTTTTACTTTTGTTCTTTCACTTATAATGGAACAGTTGAACCTTTTGAAAGAGCATGCTATTAGTCAAGAAGTGCACATATCAACACAAAGGAAGATGTTTACTAAGCACAAGCTTTTGTAAACAACTCACTTATCAAAAGATAATGTCAACAAAGATGTAACATGCTAGATTTCAATGCAACTTTATATGCAAGCATCTTTATCAACATCAAATGTCTGTTCTCTCTCAAGAAGGAAGGAAGTAGGAAGGACCGACTCAGCACAAAATAAAGATAAACCCCGTGCAAAAGGGTAAGCAGGGAAAACTTATGTGCCATCTCTAGATCAAACAGAATAAAAACAAACTTTTGGGAGGTGCATGATCCGTCAACGACTGCTGATAGATAACTCACTCACTTCATGATTTGGACAAGTTTCGAGGAACGGCTCCCATGTGGGGACGATCACATCCCCTTGGATTCCTTTGTTTATCACTCGTAAAAGGGCGAAGGAACTTGTGTGTTAGTATTTATCTTTTACGAGCTGGGCACTCATGCTAGTCCCTTCTCGTATTAGCGGTTTGAATATTAGACATGCAATCCCAAGATAAAACTTGTCCAAATTAAGAAGATCATGGGTCACCCACCACTTCCTCATGAGCTGAATCAGCGGCACAAAACAGAAGATTTTGAACATCTAAAGATAGCACATAAATTATATACTTTAGGAGTGGTAGTGGAATACCACAAGTAGGAAGGTATGGTGGACTCAAGTGGAAGAAGTTAGTTTCAAGGTATGGAAGTACAAGCAGAATTCCGCTTAGTACAGAATTTTGGCTAGCAAGGCTTTGAGAGAGAAGACAATTGATGACAACTTAGATGAAAGCAATACAAAGCATAAACATTAAAACTAGCATGAAACATCAAGTTGTCTTCCTTGTCAACATAACACTTCAAGCATAATAACACAAAGGTTTTGGCTATGTCGCTACTTTGAGAAAAACATGCTTGTTATTATGACCAAAGCTATACTTGCCAAGATTAAATAAATTTTTCGAAGCCATACCTGATATAAGGTCAAAACTCCTCATAAGAATCAGCTCATAATGTCGATTGCGTGAAGAGAATACCAAGTGCAGCAAAGAAACCAATAGGCTTCTTATTAATATTCCTTCATAGACGACTCCACACTCACGGATAAAAAGCTCTCCACAAGAGGAGTGATAGACCTCAAAGCAACACCTATTTCATAAAGTGACTTCCCTAGACATGATATGACTCTACTTGACTACTGAAGACAAAGATAAAGATAAAGATACCAGGCACTCCCCCAAGCTTGGAACAAGCTCAGGGGGTGCCATTACCCGAGGGAATTTAACCCTCAATCTTCTTGTTGATGGGGGTGAACATGTTCTTCATGAGTACTTGTATATATCATGTTTGCATCCACATTGATTGGATCACCTGCCATATAATGTTTGAGTCTTTGTCCATTCACAACTTGAGGTTTGGTGTCTTCGAAATTATTGATCTTGATTGCACCCGACCGATATACTTCTTCGATATGAAAAGGTCCTTCCCATCTGGAAAGTAGTTTACCTTGAGAAAACCTGAAACGAGATCTAAACAACAAAACTTTATCACCAACATTAAATTCACGTTTCAGAATTCTTTTATCGTGCCACTTCTTTACCTTTTCCTTGAACATTTTAGCGCTCTCGTAAGCTTCACTTCTCTACTCATCTAGAGAAGTCAAGTTCATGAGACACTTTTCACCAGCTAACTTTGTGTCAGCATTCAGCTCTCTGACAGCCCAGAAAGCTTTATGCTCTAACTCTAATGGTAAATGGCAAGCCTTGCCATAGACCATCTTATACGCAGACATGCCCATGGGGTTTTTGTAAGCAGTTCTATACTCCCACAAAGCATCTCCTAACTTCTTTGACCAGTCCTTTCTAGAACTGTTTACTATTTTCTGCAAGATCAACTTGATCTCCCTATTGGTGAGCTCAACTTGCCCACTAGTTTGAGGGTTGTACGGTGATGCAATCCTATGATTGACATCGTACTTTGCTAGAGCTTTCCTAAAAGCTCCATGCGTGAAGTGTGACCCTCCATTTGTCATGAGGTACCTTGGTACTCCAAACCTAGGAAAAATTACATCTTTGAGAATTTTCAAAGATGTCTTTTGATCAGCACTCTCAATGGGGATTGCTTCAACCCACTTGGTTACATAATCAACAGCAACTAAGATGTGTGCGTACTTGTGTGAAGGAGGAAAAGGACCCATAAAATCAAAACCCTAGCAATCGAAAGGTTCGATCACTAGTGAGTAATTCATAGGCATCTCATTTCTCCTGCTAATGTTACCAACTCTCTGACACTTATCACAAGATATAACGTACCTTCGGGCGTCCTTAAAGAGAGTAGGCCATTAAAAACCTGATTGTAAAAATTTATGTGCGGTCCTTTCACCGGCATGATGTCCTCCATAGGGACTATCGTGACATTGTCGAAGAATGTCCTGCTGCTCGTGCTCCGGTATACACCTTCTTACGATCCCGTCCACACCTTCTTTATAAAGATGTGGATCATCCCAAAAGTAGTGCCTCAAATCCGTGAAGAATTTCTTCCTCTGCTGAAATGTGAAACCTGGAGGCAAAAACTTTGCAATGATAAAATTAGCATAATCTGCAAACCAAGGGTCGGAATGAGATTGTACTTTCACAACAGCAAGCTGTTCATCTGGGAAACTGTCGTTGACAGGAATAGGATCGTGCGGGATATCTTCCATCCTTGAAAGATTATCCGCCACCGGATTGTCTTCTCCTTTTCTATCGACAATCTGCAAATCAAATTCTTGAAGAAGGAGTACCCACCTAATGAGTCTTGGTTTGGCATCCTTTTTCTGCATAAGATACTTAATGGCAGCATGGTCAGTATGAATAAGAACTTTAGAATCAACAATATACTGCCTAAACTTATCACAAGCAAACACCACTGCCAAGAATTCCTTCTCGGTAGTAGCATAATTCTTTTGAGCACTATCAAGTGTTTTGCTGGCATAGTGGATGACATTCAACTTCTTGTCAACCCTTTGTCCTAAAACAGCTCCAACAGCAAAATCACTAGCATCACACATAATTTCAAAGGGCAAATTCCAGTCTGGTGGTTGTACTATAGGGGCGGTTATCAAGGCTTTCTTAAGAACTTCAAAAGCTACCTTACAATCTTCATCAAATACAAAAGGAGCATCCTTCTGGAGAAGATTGGTAAGGGGTCTCGAGGTATTAGAAAAGTCCTTGATAAATCTTCTATAGAAACCAGCATGACCTAGAAAACTACGAATACCTTTGATGTCCCTTGGATAGGGCATCCTTTCAATAGCTTCAATTTTTGCCTTGTCCACTTCAATTCCCCTTTCGGAAATCTTGTGTCCAAGAACTATTCCTTCGTTAACCATGAAATGGCACTTCTCCCAATTGAGCACCAAATTTGTTTCTTCACATCTCTGCAAAACTTTATTAAGATTGTGGAGACAGTGGTCAAACGAGTTTCCATAGACGGAAAAGTCGTCCATGAAAACTTCTACAATCCCCTCATAGAAACCATGAAATATTGCAGACATACACCTCTGAAAAGTAGAGGTGCATTACACAAACCGAAATGCATACGCCTATAAGCATAAGTACCGTAAGGACACATGAAAGTGGTCTTCTCTTGATCCACGGTGTTGACGTGAATTTTGGAGAAGCCAGAGTACCCATCAAGATAGCAGAAGTGGGTGTTTTTAGACAACCGCTCGAGCATCTGATCAATAAAGGGCAAAGGATAGTGGTCCTTCCGGGTGGCCTTGTTTAACTTCCTGAAATCAATACACATTCTATATCCAATAATAGTCCTCTGAGGTATTAGTTCATTTTTATCATTTGGAATAACAGTCATACCTCCTTTCTTAGGAACACAATGAACGGGACTTACCCACTTACTATCAGCTATAGGATAGATGATACCTGCGGCTAGAAGTTTGAGAACCTCCGTCCTAACCACGTCCTTCATCTTTGGGTTCAACCGTCGTTGATGATCAACAACCGGTTTAGCATCGGACTCGAGATTGATAGTATGTTGGCAAATGGATGGACTAATACCCTTGATATCATCAAGAGTATAGCCAATAGCACCTCGGTGTCTGCGGAGTGTCTCCAATAATCGCTCTTCTTCATACCTTGAAAGGTTAGAATTGATAATAACAAGATATACTTTCTTTTTATCTAAATAAGCATACTTGAGCGTATCGGGTAGTGGTTTTAGGTCGAACACCGGGTCTTCTTTCGGTTGCGAGAGGATTCCTAAAGGTTCAACCGGGAGGTTGTGCTTCAGGATGGGAGTTTGTCTTAAAATATGTCTTCTAGTTCATCCCTGTCCTGCATATGTATATCATTCTCGTGGTCTTCCATAAATTGCTGCAAAGTGTCATTAGGAGGAATAGCAATGGAAGCAATTTCTTTAATAATTTTGTCATTACTTGACAGGTCAGGACCACGAGGCTGCTTAGAAAACTTAGAAAAATTAAATTCATACGGATCACCGATTCAGAAACTTTACCTTTCTTGCAATCTATTATAGCTCCGCAAGTGCTGAGAAAGGGCCTACCAAAGATAATAGGGCAAAAACTATCTTGCACTGAACCAAGTACAATAAAGTCTGTAGGATATTTTACCTTCCCGCAGAGTACTTCAACATCTCTTACAATCCCAACTGGAGAGATTGTTTGTTTATTTGCAAGATGGATAGTGACATCTATGTCCTCGATCTCACACGGCTGAATCTCGTGCATGATCTCTTGAGAAAGTGTGAAGGGAATAGCGCTGACGCTAGATCCCAAATCACATAGCCCATAGTAATTATGATATCCTATTTTGACAGACACAACTGGTGTACCTGAAATTGGGCCTTTGTTCCTGGCTGTGACAATGTTAGTGGCAACAGCACAAAAACTAATAGTGGATTCTTCGATATCACTGGTTACCAGATCCTTGACCATTGCAACTTGAGGCTGGACCTTGATCATGTCCTCAGGTTCGTCAGTGGTCCTTCTATTCTTGTTTAGAATACCTGTAACAAAAGAGTGCTCCTTTATCCTGGAGGGATAAGGAGGCTGTTCATACACAACTGCATGTAAAACAGGATCAGTAACATTAATCTCAATTGGTGACTCCTTGAAAGGTTTATGATGTTGACTCTCCTTCTTCCTGGAAGAATCAATATGAGAAGCAAAGTCCTTGCAAAAGTCAACCATTAGCTAGGAATCAAGACCAATTTTAGAGCAAAAGGTATTAAAGTAATCAGTCTTCACATAACTCTCAATGTAGTTATGCTCATAGTTTATCGCGGGTTCAATACCTTTATCAATTTCCCAGTCTTCAGTGTTCTTCTGGATCCTTTCTATAAGATCCCATTTTTCTTCCATACTTCTGGTATGGAATACCCCACTAGAGGAGGCATCCAACATCTCCTTGTCCTGACGAGAAAGCCTGGCATAAAAATTTGTAAATATAATTTCCTTGGGGAGCTCATGGTTTGGGCATTTGAGTATCAGGGACTTCAGTCTCCCCAAGCTTGAGCGATGCTCTCTCCGTCGCGAGACCAAAAGTTGTAGATGTAGTTCCTGTCTTGGTGAATTTCACGAAGAGGATAAAACTTTGCATAAAAGAGAGACATAAGCTCTGGCCATTCAAGCAGATCAGAGTTATCGAGTAGCTTATATCAATCTGAAGCTTTATCTTTGAGTGATATGGAGAATAGTTTCTTCATGACGAACTCCATCGTCACACCTGCAAGCTTAAATAAAGAACATAATTGTGATAAATACAGCAGGTGTTCTCCCGGATGTCCTTCTCCTGCATAACGATTAGCCAAGACATAATCAACAATACCAGATGGTATTTTATAGGGCACAATTTCAATAGGGGTAGGAGTGACCACCACAGTCGTGGGGCGGCTCCTTACCAGCAACGAGCCAACAGCAGAAGAGTCCATAAGGACTAAAAGTAACAACATAAAATAAAAGTTCCCTTACCGGCTTCACTTACCAATAGCGCTACACTCCCCGGAAACGGCGCCAGAAAAGCTCGTTGATGGCGGAGAAGTTAATAGGTTTAGTTGGGTTGCCTTCCCTGTTAACCGCGCCAATAAACGATTCTTGATAACCCACAAGTCTAGGGGATCAATTGTAGCTTTTCGATAAATAAGAGTATCGATCCCACGAGGAGCAGAAGGTGTTGATAAGTGACACTGGATAAGGAAAGGGCTGCAAACACTCAAAGGTAAATATTTAGGGGTTTTTGGTTTAAGCAACAGAAAAGTAAAAGACAGCCAAAGTAAACAGGGTAACTGAGGAATAGCAAGTGGCCCAATCCTTTCACAAGGATAAGCCTAGGAACTGAACTTATAAAAGCTAAAGCGTTCTCGAGAAAACACGGGAGAGATAGTCAAGTCACTTTCACCATACTCCGCCAAGTAATATGTATCGTGTTGATAAGTGTCGGTGGGTGGATCAATGCTAGTACACCTTCTAGATTAAGATAAGTGTACTCTTATGATTACACACCTTGCAAGCATCCGCAAATACAAGGTAGTAATTAAGGCATAAGCCTAACCACAACATTACGATCAAGGATCCATAACTCCATTGTGCGAAAGTCTGCGAACTGGGGTTCAGGTTTCTGTCACTCCGGCAACCCACCATAAGCATCCTTTGTGCACAATGTATTCCTCTAGGCCCATGAAAGGTGAAGTGTTATGTGTTCGACTCACATAACACCACTAGAGAAATAACAACACAACTTAAGTATCAAACAACACATAGTACTTCAACATAGTATGACTACTAACAACTAGACTTCTCCCATGTTCTCAAGAACTAAAGTAACTACTCACAAGAAATAAAAGAGATCATGATCAGAGGTGATAGATGGGTGATAAACAATCTGGACACAATGATATTTCTCCACCAAAACTCAATAGCATGCACCACAAAGTAGTAATCAACACCAACAGAGTAGAGAGGATAGATAGTACGGATTACAATACAAATTGCAATTGTGAGATGAGATGGGATGGAGATGGAGATGGTGCTGATGTTGGGGATGATGTTGATGATGATCTCGATGATGCCCATGACGACGATGATGATGATGGCGACGATCTCCCCTTCCGGGAGGTGATCTCCCCGGCGGAATCTTCCCGCCAGAGATGGCTTTTCTCCTCTGTAGGTTTCCGCCCCGTGGCGGCGGCGAAACACGGAAACGACTCTTCTTTAGGGGTTTCCTCCCCAGGGGGCTTGTATAGGCGAAAGGGGGCACCGAGGGGGGCCACCAGGCACCCATGAGGATGCCTGGCGCGGCCAGGAGGGGGCCGCGCCAGGCACCCTTCTGGCTGCCTGGTGGGTCCCCTCACCTCCTCCTTCGGTGATCCCTAGTCAATCTTCATAAAAATGCTCCCCGTAAAATTTCATCGCATTTGGACTTGATCTGATTCAGCAACTTGGTATCCACTTTTTATCGCTGAATTCTGGTTCTGCTGCTTCGGCACCGGAAAGTTGTAAACTGTGTAAAATAAGCCAAAACAACATAAGAACAATACTTTAAAGTGGAATATATCAATGAATAGGGTGAAATCACAATATAAAATAGTGATGCTTTTTGGACGTATCAATTATCGGGGTGTTACAAATACCTTCTACTTCCTCATGAGCTAAAACAGAGGCACAACCCAGGAGTGCTTTTGAATGATTATGAGATGGTACAAGAAAGTCTTCGTTAAGATGACCGGTAAATACCACATAGGAAGGTATGGTGGACTCATATGGAAAAACTGGTTTCAAGGATTTTGGATGCACAAGAAGAAATCCTCTTAGTGCGAGCGAAGGCTAGCAAAAGACTGGGAAGCGACCAACTAGAGAGCAATAAAAGTCATAATCATGCAGAGCGACAAAGTAACATTGAATTGGGCATGAAAATGTACAACTATTCTGAAATTCAAAGATCATCAAGGCATAGTAGACTTTTCGGTCATAAACATGTGTAAGCATGTGCCAAGTCAATCCAAGAATTCTCCCGAGGGAAATACCACTTCAGTATGCCAAACCATGAACAATGCAATGCATGTAAATCATTTCCACAACAAATTATGTACTCTAGCTATTTGGGATTAGCCACAAGGAAAGCATGAACCACTTGGAAAGGATTGTAAACATAGCACTATGTCTCTACAAGCTGGTCTCTAAATCATAAGTACATGCATATGTACAAAAGTAGAAACGAAAAGAGTTCATACCGGTTTTCGTTGTTGCATCCCTTTCGTCGATCTTCGTCATCACTACCTTGTCGCTTGCACGATTGAACGTAGGAAAATATAATCAAGTGCAAATGCCATCACGGACTCGAGTTGAACTCTGCAACAAAGCAAACTAAAGAGAGAAAAGAAAATATTTTTGGATTTTTCAAAGATTTAGCGAAAGAAAAAGAAATGAGAAATCTTTTTGTTGTTTTTGCAAAATAAAAGAACAAAGAATAACGGGCAAAAACTTCAAAAAGATCAAAGCGAATAAAATGAAAACGGATAATACAATGGAAAGGTGAGAAGGGCACGTACTCCCCCAAGCTTAGGCTTTTGGCCTAAGTTGGTAGTAGCTACTGTCTCCAGGAGCCTCCTGCTCCGGGGTAAGGGTAAGTCCAGGGGTCGTATGAGCCTTCCGGTGCGTACACCGAAGTCCTCGGGTCCTCCCATGAGGAAGGTCCCGCGCTCCAAGAGGAAGAAGACCCCTCGCCATGCTCGGTGAAGGTATCTCCCTGGAAAGGTGTGAACTCACCATGCTCCTCCTCATCGGGCACAACCCCCTCCATGGGGTTATGCAGCTGGTAATTAGCCATGAACTCATCGAACTGAATTTCGTTGAAGGACCATCCGTTCCTGCGAGTGTTATCAAACGAAAGTGGTACAGGTAGACGGGTCTCACGAGTAATGGTCCTTTCAAACCTCAAAATATAATCAAGGTTACCAAACTGGGAAGTCATGGTAACAAACTTATGCCTCTTCATAGCCGCAAGATCGAGACTCGCGTATGAAAAGGGAACATCATCAGGATGCGGGATGCTCTCAAGGGATTCAAGGATAATTGTGGCATAAACGCCACCATATAAATCGCCCTTGTTACTGTTCGTAACAAGGCACTGAGCAATCAAGGCACCCACATTATACTCATTCTTACCAGAAAGGGCGTTCGCATAAATAGCGAATTCCGGTGCAGAACCATTGCTCGTGTTGTCACGAGCTAACACCCCTCTAGCAACAAAATACGCAAAATACCTGAGGTGTGGAAACAAGATGCTGGAAATCTTCGTGCGCTGAATGTCGGTCTCCTCCTGGCAGCAAAGGAGTTGAAGAGGGTCCTCAACCTGGAAGGCTGCATGGTCATCTTCGATGTCTGACCAACGTTCGGCACACCTATTATATCACAAAACTGTGCCAAAGACATGGTTATGAGATCATTATAAAGTTTGAACTCGACGGTTCCAGAATCATGGTTATAACAAAAACTGTTAACAAAACAGGAGGTAAGCTTTTTATATTGTACCACACGGCATAAAGCTAGCCGTGTCAAACCTGCATTGGCACAAAGGCCATAAAATTCCTCCTTAATTCCTGCAGCTGTAAGAAAATCATCGCACGGATACATCATTGCACATGCTGGATTTGTGTCTTCTAACAATTCTAGGGGCACATGATCTTCATTGTAGCTCACCCTAACTGCGGAGGGTGAAGCTTCGGCTCTAGTGACTCGATCAGAGCGCTCGGGCTTCTTCTTCCCAAGCCACCCCTTTGCTTTTCCAAAGAAACTCATTTCTGAATTTTTTACAATTCACAAAAACAAGGATTTAAACAAAGTGAATTGAGGCAAACTACTCTACTCACTTACCTAAGGCATAAACTTGCATCAAAACTTGGAAAATAAAATTCTACAGATGCATGCAAGCTCATATGAATAGCACCAAGAGCTACTAAATACTCACAAATGAGGCCACCAATCAAAAATCTAATTGAAGGGGTGAAGGAGTCACATACCAGGGAGTATTTGCTCAAAATCTCAGCTCGAACGGTGGGTTGTAGAGAGAGATCGAAAATCGCCTCCACGAACAGCAAGAACGCAAGAACAAAGTGCAGAACTCGTGTTTTTGGAGAGAGAGAGGAAGGAGGAAGAAGACATACCTGGAGGTGGGGCCTGTGGGCCCCAGGCGCCCTGTGGGCGTGGCCAGGGGCCAGGCCGCGCCAGCTGGCCGCCTGGGCCACTGGTGCCCCCCCTGGTCAGCCCCAGGTGCTTCTGGGTCACTACCGGTATGGAAATTTTTAATATAATTTTTTTGGAATTTTTCTGACAACTTCACAGTTGAAATTTTTTCGAAGTTCAAATAGCTGCGAAACTTTCTGAAAACTTGAAGCAGTGATTAGAGTTGTGAAGTTTCAAAAACATATAAACTTGGTACAGCAAGGAGAATAAAAGATAAGGCAAATGAAAACATAACAAGATCCAATTTTTACTTATATAAAGCATGCTTACTAGCAAGGTTGATCAAGTCTTACCAACAAACCGGCGATACATAGAGCAAAAAGTCTCACCTCTCATGAAGTGATCATTGCACCTTTACTTTAATGGACATTTTCCCCACCATGATGGTTTTGTATTTGTGGTGCACGTGTAGAGGAAAATCCCATTCTCCAATCTTCACGGTCTCGATATTCTCTATAGAGTTGAGGCCATGCCTTTTGTCAATCTTCTTCGGAAAATACACCGTGTGTTCTTTGTCATTCACATTGAAAGTAACCTTTCTTTATTGCAATCAATAATAGCACCTGCGGTGTTAAGAAAAGGTCTACCAAGAATAATAGACATGCTCCCATCCTCGGGCATGTCAAGCACAACAAAATCAGTAAGGATTAAACAATTAGCAACTTCAACGGGAACATCCTCACAAATACCTATGGGAACGGCTGTTGACTTGTCAGCCATCTGAAGAGAGATATCTGTAGATATTAGTTTTTCTAAACATAATATTTTGTAAAGAGAAAATGACATAACACTCACTCCTGCTCCAAGATCACATAAATCAGTCCTGTCATAATTATTCTTTATGGATCAAGGAATGGTGGGTATACTTGGATCACCAAGCTTATCAGTAATCTTGCCACTAAAAGAGTAGTTAGCAAGCATAGTAGATATTGCTTCATTAGGAACTTAACTTTTATTAGTAACAATATCTTTCATATATCTCGAATAAGGAGGTAACTTAATAGCATCAGTCAAAGGAATTTGAAGAAAAAGAGGTTTCATCCACTCACAAAACTTATTGTAATGCTATTCTTCTTTAGTTTTGAGAGACTTACTTGGAAAGGGCATTGTGAGAACCCGGATATAATTTCCAGACCCTCCTGTGTTTTATTGTCAATCCCAAGATGATTGTTGACAACACAGCGAAATGGTATCATTGCAAAATACATAAAGATTTTACAAGTACCATAATCTGCCATAAGGCATACATATAAATTTATTACAATCAGGAAACAACGGAAAGTAAAATGCGTAGAGACTCCATCTTAGCCACAGGCAGTCGATGTAGTCCATGTGATCTCACTTCTACAAATCGCCATAGTAGTTGTAACATCCCAAAATTCTCCGAATTTTGGAATGTTAATAAAGTTAAATAGATAATGATTGTTTGCTTGATGTGTTTGATTTTCTCTGGGATTTAAAACTTTTTGGAGTTTATTGAATATTAAAAAGAGAGGGAATAAAAGGACTTTCCCTAATATTCATGATTGGTGTTTTTGGAATTTATTATTTTAAAACAAAACCAACAAAACAAAATGAGAGAAGGTAATATGACTCCTTCAACATATTAAAAGGTTGGAAAATGTTTTAAATCATTATTGGAATTCTTTTGAATATTCAAAACATTTTTCAACTAAAGGAAAATTCATTTGAGAGGATATAAAATGACTTATCCTCTTTTTAATAAAGTTGGAAAATATTTAGAATATTACTTTGAAGTTTTTAAAATTTATTTTGAGTATTGAAATGATTTATTAAATATTTTAAAAGACTTGAAAAAGCATTCCAATGGGATATTTTTACCTTACCAAATTATTTATTGGTGAAACAATTTTAAAGATTTATATTTTATTATTTAGAAATGGTTTGTCAATGCTTTTGACCAAATAAAAATATTTAAATAATTTATTGGATTTTATTCGATTTATGAAAAATATTTTATATTTAAATAAAGTATTTAGAAAATGTTTTTATTTTTATTTTCCTTTTTGGAAAATGTATTCATTGCATAATTTTCTTTGTTTTATTTGATGAATTTAGAAATTTATTTCATATTTTTCGGAGTTACGGTTGATTTGATTTAATTGTTTGAAGTTCGGATTTTAATTAAAAAGGAAAAAAACTGTAGCGCCTGGCCCAGTAGTTTGTCTCCGCCCCGAGCGCAAATTGGAGTCCAAGTCGGGCCCGATTCGTTTTTTTTCTAGTTGTTGTCTGTCCATAAATAGTTTTAGGAAAATTCTCTTTTCCTCTTTTCTTTTTCAGCAAAAAAAAAATCCGGAAACCTTGCCCGCGGGCCGCCGCCGCCCTCCCGTGCCGTACTCCGGCCACGACGGCCGCACGCGCCAGCCACGGTCGCCGGCCGCCGCGCCCCGGAGGCCACGCCTCCACCTCGGTCGCCCCGCTCCCCGTGCACCGGCGCCACTCCACCGCGGGCTCGTCGGAGCCGGAGCTCGCCGGAGGCCGAGCCCGATGCCGCCGCCTCCATGCCCGTGCCGGCCGTGCCGCACGCCACCTCCCGTGCGTCGCGCTAGGCCGTCGTGCCGCCCCTGTCCTCGCCGGCCACCTCCCCCAC
Organism: Bromus sterilis; assembly: GCA_950022295.1. Taxonomy (NCBI): domain Eukaryota; kingdom Viridiplantae; phylum Streptophyta; class Magnoliopsida; order Poales; family Poaceae; genus Bromus; species Bromus sterilis. Next base: position 36,953,174 of record OX465595.1, on the reverse strand, counting down.
GCTGCCCTCGCCAGACCACCTTGGAGTTCTCCGGAAAACGAGCTCGCCGGAGTCAACCCCGATCCAGATCTGGTCAACCGCCTCGAGGACCCGATTGCTTTTTCTGAGAAAAAGAAAATTACGAGCAAGTCCTTTTTCCAGAAAAGACCCTGATCTCGCACGTGTAATATCTCCGCGACCGTAAGTCGGATTGAGGTGAAACTTTTTCCTACGCGCTCGTGTTGTTTTGTACTTTAGCATGGAATCAATTTTTGCACACTTTGCACACCTTTGAATTTTAATTTATTCAAATTCAAATCCCGGAGGCCATATCTTTTATACCGTTGATCCGAATTGAGTGATTCTTTTTGCGTTGGATCACTCGTGTCATGTACTTTCTGTTCATAGCGTGTGTACACAAAAAATCTTAAGTCTCTTGATCTGTTTAATTTCAAATTCAGTTCAAATTTGCACTTGCTATGACCTGTGTTGTAGTATTCCGTTTCACGTGATTCTTTTTGCATATTGGATCATATGAGACATCTTATCGGCAATATCCACATACCATTCATATTGCTATGATCTTTACCTTGATTTCGTAATGCCTTGATCATAATCTGGTATCGACAATTCTTTGTCCGTTGAATCTCTCGAGTTCACGTTCCACCGTTCACCTTCGAGCACATCCACACCTTTGCACTTCAAAGCTTTTGTTTTGTTTCAAAAACCTTTGTGATTGTTTCGTTGATCTTTTGTTTATCTCGTTGTGTTGTGATTGCTTATTTGAGTTCCTTCGTTGCGATAGATTCACGGAGTGTGACGAATAGAGTTGACTGGAACGTGAGAGCGAAGATCTTCATCGAATGTATAAGGAAAGTTACACTTTGACCATACTCATACCTATATTTTCTATATGCATTATGTTAAGAAATATCACCCTATTGCATGATAGGTAGTTTACTTTACTGTTGCTGCAAAACCAGTTAGGATAGCCACATGTCTTGACTTGTCTACCGTAGATCAACCTAGCCGTGTTGCTACTTTATTGCTATGCTTTGTAGACGTGGTTTGGGTTGTGTAAATTCATGGAGTGCATGTGAGATATTTAATAATTTATGTAGCAACTTTGTAATAAATAGAAATCACCTCTGGACGGGCAGGGAGTGCTTCCTGGGGGCTCGTTCCTTATCGAAGGGCGAGACCAGGTTGTACCCCTAATGGTTGGTTTGGTGGTTGACAGTACGTCATGGTGCTACCCTCTGAACGTAAGTGGGCGCCGTCCAGGCTCAAAAAGATCGGACATACTTGGTGACTAGGAGCTTCCATGTACAGCCGCCGGCCATATGGGCTCTGGCTTAGTTGAGTATGATGTAGGAAGCCTCTCCCGTGCAAAGCTAGCAGATGTAGATGTGATAGGTGGTACCGGCTTGCCGTTGGGTGTAGGTGACCTCTTCTGAAAGACTTCGTCTCAATCTTCAGGTTGAGTCCAGCGGGGAAAGTGTACTAACCTCTGTAGAGTAAAAACTAATCATGATTAGCCGTGTCCCCGGTTATGGACATCCTTGAGCTACTAGAAATTACTGTTACTGGAGGATCTTGACAGATGAATCACTTTAATAAACTTGAGTGGGCAAGATTTAATAAAGGGTGTGGATTGAGACTGGTGTGCCCAGTTCAATCTTAAGTAGTAAGTTAAATTAAATTTTTGACTAGGTAGATTGGGAAAAATCAGCTTTCTGCAAAACAAAACCATAAGCCTTTCCTTTGACTTATCCTTCATGTAGATGTAGGTCTGTTATATATACTTTTTCGTGTGACTTGCCGTACATTCAAATGTACTGACCCGTGTTCGGGCTGTAACCTTCGGTGTTGCAGGATTTATAAGCGAAGAGTAAGTGATGCGATGTAGGGTTACGATGTCTATACTCAACTATGCCGGTGGAGTTGATGGACGCCACGAAGCTTATATTGTTTTCCGCTGTATTTTATTTGTAAGATAGCCTTGAGCTAAGCAGGTATGCTATATTGTAATACTGGATCTTCGATGTAATATATATGACATGTGGTTTTTTCTTGATATTACATCATGTACTGTGTGTGCTAGCTATTGATCCAGGGACTAGCACAGAATGCACAGAGACTTGGAATCTTAGTGAATCGGGTCTTTACAGTAGTCGTAACCATCACCTTCGTCTTCATGGAACTCTGTTCAACAAAATTATTTCCATGAGTACATTTCGTACTCAACATGCCTCTCGGGAAAGGCCCTAATAGCTACATGAGGCTTCAAAGGAAGGCTGAATGGTTCTTTTGCATAAAAGCTAATTTTATTTGTAAACTATATAGTTGGATAAAGCGGTTTTAGATGTAAACAAGAATTTTTCCAACACAACTTTCATCAAGGTGAGGATCCTCGATCCACTCACATCCTTCATAGGTTCCAAGAACAGGGGCAAAGAGGGAATAAGCAAGACAGGTTCCCGTATGTCAAGAAAGATTCATATGTCGTCCATGACCATGGACACGGCTATTCGAATAGTTTTACACTCTGCAGAGGTTGTACCCTTTACCCACACGACACAATCTCTTCTTGATGCCTCCAGCCGTCGCTGGCGTAGTACACTATTTTGTATACCGGCAAGGAGATTGTGACGAGGTCTTTCATTAGACCCACCTTTACTATGGCATGCCCACTAGGTTTCACAAGGTAGTAACCGCAGTTCACAGTCCTTGCCCCCTTTTGTGCCGAGGATACTCCTCGCAAGGCAGCTATCCCATCTGCGGTACGACGATGCCGATAATAAGGATGAACTAACTAATTAACCAAGCCAGTGCCCATATAGCATGTGGTTGTACGGTTGTCACAATCTTCAAATCCAAGACTTATTGGGACTCATGCGGCACGGACGACGGATTGCCCCCTTCACCTCGTGAAGGGAAGCCAATCGCTCCTTAAATCCTTGATCCAGCTGTCGCCCGCGCCAGTATTTAGATGGTAAGTTTCACCCAGAGTAGAAGAGAGTAGAGGAAGTCAAAAATGGCCAACCGGCCTAGCTTAGCAAGCTCAATAACAAGTTTCAAGTGTTAATGATCCTAAGATCATTCAGATAAGCACCTATAGAATATTTAACATGTCTAAGCATTTCTACTCTACTAGATTATTATATAGTTCTACTTAGGTGTCAAGTAAATAGGCGACAAGCGGATCAGGGTAATGTGTCAATCGACACGCTAGATACAAGATAAAATAGCATGCAATAGTGTTTATAAAATACAATGCAATTTTGTAAAACATAGGATAAACATGATCAAAGAGGGAGGCATGCCTTCGTTGTTGAGTCCATCTTCGGTTACTTGAATCTGTCCATGTCCAACATCGTCACTCCCTACTCGTCGTAACGATAGCAAATGAAAACAAATAAATACCAAAGAAAAAGTAAATACAAATAACATCCAAAATAGATTAAGGTTGGATGGATAGCAAGATATTGATCAAGATGGAGATTTTGAATAAGATAGAACGATGGGAAGATAAGTTGATATGATCCAGTGAATATGCAAGGATTGGATTGATATGGCTAAGGAAGGATCGGCGATCAAGACTGACTTCTAATAAGAACTATGATACTAGCAACTAGTAGTGCCCACTACACATCGCAACTAACTATATAAAAACTACCATATAACAAATGTAATGGCATCAACACATGGAAATGAACCATCTTATACACTTAACTACACAATCACAACATGGCATGAAGAAGATAAAAGTGAACCACAAATAAATATTTAGATATAATCTAAATATCTATAATGATCAACAACAGCCAAACATATACATCAATAAATAATAATTCAAAAGCAAGCATTCATAAGACGACAAAACGGATTCTATAAAGCATATTAGGTTAAGCACTGAAACATCATACACCAACATGAATTGAAATGAAACTAGGTTTGGTCCTAAAGAAATAATAAATCATATAGATCCAATATCACAAACCAAACACGTGTCAACTAATATAAACAAGTTAAACAACACATCAAATAAATAACAATTGTCTACGCATGACATGGTAATACATGCTAATATATGTAACATCATCCTACCACAAGCAAGAACATGTCATGTTTAAGAGTAGGCATTAAACACAAATAAATATTTAGATGCTTCTAAATATATATAATGGTTAACATCAAGCATAATCAAAGATCAACCATAACAACTATTACCAAGCATTTCCATAACAAAATACAATCCAATAACATGAAAAACAAATAATTAAAAAAACTAAATAATAAGACACATATCCTACAAGGTATGTGAATATAGAACCATGAAGATGTCTTAACTAATAAGAGAAGCATCAATCACACAACTTGTCATGTTAATATACTAAACTAGGACATACTCTTAATAATAAAGAATTACTAATATACAAATAACCACTACCAACAAGAATATCACACATGCTTGTAATAGTAAAACTAGTTGTGCATGCTAAGTCTATGAGAAGGCACAACTCAACTAACATTAAAGGTAAAATATCCTAAGCATGTGATGAACTATTGCAACTCGCATAAAACACTCATAATACTAGCATGAGACATAGGCAATCATCTACAAAAAGAACAAGAAACTAAGTACCCTTGTACAACACATGAAACATGGTAATACATGGAAGATTACTATCATGACGTAATGTCTAGTCTCAGTCGTACCACAAATGAGATATAAGATAAACATGGTATAATGCTAAGCATGGAGATGATGATCACGTGAGATATCACACTATGCTACCAATACAATATAACTCATAACCATAATATAACTTAGATGATATCACCTAACAAAAACATCAAGCATGACATATCACACAACTCTATAATACTAGTTATGAGAAATAAATACATGAACGTAGTATACTAAGCATGTAAGAAAGTAAACAAGTAGATCACAACATCAAACAATTCAACATGGAAATACAAGTATGAATAACAAGATGACATGCATTTCTATCCAATACATCCTACACTTGCAAATACATATGATACAACTAGATATGATGTAATACATGAATTGGTACACACATGCTATACAATCTAGTTATACAATCATAACATCATGGCAAGATATTGATCAACTAAGAAGGAATCAATAAAATACATGTATGACACCGGCAAATTACTACCATGTAAATCTACCAAGTAAAGGCTAACAAATGCATGAACATAAGATACAAACTAGCAATGATAGAACACATGGTAGGCATATAACCAAAATATGTATTCTACTTTGAATAAGTACTAACACAACACATGGCAATAAACTAAGATAAATAAACACACATGATAACCATCAAGATGTAATAAACTAAATTCTATGCCACAAGAATAAATCTATAAAGCCATACAAATAAAACCATGGCATGCAAAATATCTAACATGTAATCTTAAATAATAAATAAAATCTTCAAAAGAAGATTAACGACTACACAAAAGATGTCACTAAATTATAACATAAAAAGTATAGGATCTCATAAATAAGGGCCAACACAAAGTAATAGAATTATCCTCAACCATGATGTAACACATAATCTAAAAGCTAATAATATGCCAACCACAAGCAATTTACGCAAGCATGATTATATTCCAAAACAACCTACCAATGCATGGCACCTAACAAAAAGAAATTAGACAACACCTTTAATTTGAATGAACAACAACCTAGGGTATGCCATGATTTGAGATCAACAAAACACACATGCAACATGATGAAAATGAATATGTAAATCATATTTAAATAAATCAAGCAATGCTTAAGATAATTCTATGGAATTATAAGCATGATGAACATTCACCAAAAATTATACACATGCAAAGAACGGACTACATAATTTATAAAGAAAATAATAACACGATACAACATATAAACTATATTTAATAACGCAACAATAATCTAGATCAAATTTATAAATACCAAACATGGAAACAATTCATACAAATACGCACACAAGCATAAAACACAAGTATACATGGTAGCACAAATTATCGATCCGAAATAATACACACAACTATTTTTAAGAATTTAACGAGAGTAAAATAAATCTAGTACATCATAAATCACTTCTACGATTATAAAACAATTAAGAACAACTCTTGAGCATATCACAAACATGTGAAATAACATATCAATAAGAAGTTCACCGAACATGGAAAAAAACATTAATGTAACCCAACGACAATATACAAAATCTACGCAACAACTTTATTGACCAAACTAGCATTCCAGTGCCACCACGGGGTTCCTATGGTCATGGAAAACAATTCACATGTTGAGCACAAGATCATCCGATGAACAGAAAATAGAGAGATAAGTCGATGCCATCGAACGACGTTTGATTTTGCACACGCGCGGTCAACGACATATATAGGGTTAAACATGATATCTAGGACATACTACGAGTGATGTTGAGAAGGTTTGCAAAGGGAATTGGATAGAGGCTCACCGAGTTTGATGAATCGATGCGATGAACTCGATGAACAGTTTACGCGTACATGTAAAATTGTTCGCGTGTGTTCAACGGATCAAGCTTCTTCTTCTCTGAATGGAGCTTTGGCATGGAGGAGAATCCTCTTGGCGCAAGGGAGTGGATGAAGATGGCCTATGTCACCAAGCTCAAGCACCAACGTCCATGGTGCTTCAAAAGTTCAAGGAGGGATCTTGGAGAGAGGAGGAAGCAAGAGGGCAGGAAAAGTGACGAAATTAGAAGAGGAAAACAGGGTGGACGTATATATACTCATGGTTTGGAAACGGTTAAGAGTTAAGAAAATTAGAGGAGAGGACATAGTGGCTGGACGTTTTCTTTCTCTTCTGTGTTAATGGGTGAATGTACGTGTGAGTGGATGAGGAGAGAAAACGTTGCCCTGGAGATGGACAAGAGTTGCTACCATATTAAAAGAGAAGATGGAGGCGCACAATATGGTACTTTTAGTTTTGGAAACTGATGGAATTGGGCATCAAATTCTTTATGGTGGTGTTTCCTTTCATGTGATGTATGTATGCCATGTAGGTGTACATGCATTGGGAACCGGCTAGGTGGAGTAAATTGGCCAAGGCACACGTGGGAGAGAGAAACTAATAGAAGAGAGAAAATATTGGACTTGGCCCATTCGATGGAGAGAATATAAAAATAATAAAAGATATAGGTATATTGGGCATTGGAAATATGACTAGAATTTGAGAGAGGAAAGGAGTAAGGAAAAATCCAGAAGAAAAGAATAGAAGATCCAACAAAAATCAAATAAAGTTCCAAAATACAAATGAGCATAATTTATTATGCCAAAAACAAGAAATAAATATTTGGCAAAAAGTGAACCATAAAACTCAAATTTTAAATTAAGTTGGCATTACTTCAAATTAAATCTACCAATTTTATGAAAATTTAATTTAATCTTTTATTAACCAAATCAAACAAACGAAATTTTCCGGCCCTAATTTTTGAAAAAAAATAAACATTCCGAACACCGGGATGTTACAGGCATGGGTTTCTGTACGCATGGTTCTCGTTCCTTCCCATGTTTTCTTGCGATAAAATCTTCTCTAGTGTATTGGTTGCGTTTATCGGGTGCTTGTTCTTCTCGAACTTCGGGTGGATCATTCTTTTCAATATCCTTTTGCGGTTCAGCGCCGTCTTCAGTCTCAGCATCGGAGGTAGATATACTATTTGGATCATTGGAATTGTCAGCTTCTTTGTGCTTCTTCTTCCTCTTCGGAGAGCTAACAATTTCTTCTTCCTGTATTTGAGAATCTTTCTCGATCCTCTTCGGATGCCCTTCCGGATAGAGAGGATCTTGAGTGCTATTTCCTCCTCGGGTTTTACTCCCGAGGGCCTGTATATCCTGTTTGGCATTATTAGCAAGCAAATCTTTTTGCACATTAGAAATTTGATCAAGCTGAGGTTGAACCATATGAAAATGCTTCACAAGACATTTAACATCATTAACTCTTCTACCTAGAACATCAAGCAAACTTTTGATAGCAAGGGAATTATCATGCAACTGACTTTGTATCCTCTCATTAAAGTGATTTTGCTTCATAATAAAATTATCAAGCTCATCTAAACATTGATCAGGAGGCTTACCATGAGGAATGTCACTTGCATTGAAATCTAAAAGGGAGTGTACCTCTACCATAGGAGGATGAGTGGTAGGCTCACACAACTTCTAAATGGGGGGTAGATTCTTCACATCTTTAGTTTTAATACCCTTCTCTTTAATAGACTTCTTAGCTTCCTACATATCTTCGGGGCTTAGGACAAGCATGCACCTTTTCTTTGGTGGTCGAGGTGGTTCAGGGACGGACCAATCTTCGTGGTTCTTGACAATCTTGCCCATTAATTCTTCTGCATCGTCCGGTGTTCTTTTCCTGAAAACACAACCAGCGCAACTGTCCAAATAGGATATAGATTCATCAGTTAGACCGGCATAAAATATATCAATTAATTCATTCTTAGGGACTCCATGTCCCGGTCTAGCCTGGATCAGACTGCAATACCTCCCCCAAGCTTTAGGGAGGTTCTCATCCTGCAACTGTTTAAAGTTATAAATTCTTCGTAAAGCAGCATGTTGCATATGAGCAGGAAAATACTTATCAACAAAAGAGTGAGCTAAGTCTTGAGGACTCCTAATGGAAACACATGGTAGTGCATCATACCATGCTTTAGCACCTTCCTTTAAAGAGAAAGGAAAAAGCTTAGTAACATAGAAGTTTCGTATCTTCTCATCTGTAGTAAAAAAGCCACCTAACTCAGTGAGCTTGGTCAGGTGTGCAATAGCATCATCATTTTCTCTGCCATAAAAGGGGTCAACTTCAACCATAGATATAAGTGAAAGATCAACAGAGAAATTATAATCAGGATCATTGATGCATATAAGAGACGTAGCAAAAGTAGGATCAGGAACGGTCTTGTTCTTCAGGGAGTGTTTTTTGAGAAGCTTCTTAATAGCATCAGGGTCAGAGTCGTCAAACTCTGTTAGCTCCCTGCATAAATCATCATCAAGTATAATATAATCATCATCAAGGAGTCTCTCCTTGAGTTTACTCAAATCGGGATAAGTGTAAGTTCCATCAAAAGGATAGCAAGTATCAGGAATTTCAATTCCAGAATTTTTTGCAGCAGCGATCTGTTTCTCAAGAGCGTGACTAAGTGAACCAATATCATCAAGGGTAGTAGAAGTATCATCAAAAGTATCGGACATAGTAACAGATTCAGTAGAGGCATCATTTGGTGGAGGTGAAGCAAACTTACTCATAACTGAAGGTGAATCAAGTGTAGCACTAGTGTTTAGAACATTACCTTTTCTTGTACGGGATGGTAATATCGGGACCTTGGGGTCTTCTTTCTTACCCATAGCGGATAAATTGCAGCAGGTAAATTACTTCAAGTAGACTTGTGAATAAGGCTATGCTCCCCGGCAACGGCGCCAGAAAACAGGCTTGATAACTGATATCTACGCATGCTTCTATTCTTGTAGACTATGTTGGGCCTCCAAGCGCAGAGGTTTGTAGGACAACAGCAATTTCCCTCAAGTGGATGACCTAAGGTTTATCGAACTCAGGGAAGTAGAGGTTGAAGATGGTCTCTCTCAAGAAACCCTGCAATTAAGATACAAGAAGTCTCTTGTGTCCCCAACACACCTAATACAACTAGGAGTTGTATAGGTGCACTAGTTCGGCGAAGAGATGGTAAAATATGGATGATAGGTGTGATAAAACGAAGTAATATAAATCTGTAATAAAAAGTGCAAGAAAGAAACAAGTAACAAAAGTGAGTGCAAACGGTGTAACAATGATGGAAACAAGGCCTAGGCTTCATACTTTCACTAGTGGGAACTCCCAACAATATTAACATAGTCTAATCACATGATATTTCCCATAAAACATGCAATGGAGACGTACTCGGAGGTCATTCCTTTGTGGTCAAGAGAGGACGAGAATTGTGTAGGGATACAAAAGCACACCTCAGAGTTCGTAGTTCTCAATCTATGGATTTCCCAATGTCACCGCGGCCATCCAAAGAGAGTACCACAATCACCACAACATATCTAAAGGATAGTCAAAGACAAGCACCAAGAGACTCTCAATCTTCAATCTACACACAAAAGAGGAAATCACTCATAATAATATTCTTCTAACCCATGTCCAATAGACCGCTGTCACCTTGGTCTCGGAGATTATACTAGATAAGATCAATTTAGTACATCAATCCAATACATAGAGGAAGGGGAAATATCATGGGATCACCCTAGATTAACATAGCCTATGATCACAACAAAGATCACATAATGGGAGAGAGAGAAACCACATAGATCAAGATATAAGCCTTAGCCCCGAGGGGAACTACTCACATATGGACATGGTGAGAGGGAGAGTTGTTGATGGAGAGGTGCAGCCCGGAGGAGATGAAGGAGACGGCGACGGCGCAGGCCACGGCGGCGGCGGCGCCCACGGCCACGGCCACGGCCCTTGGGGGCAGCGGCCCTTGGCCCCTTCTTATTCCTTGGATATGGTGCTGCTGTGGAGATTGATCTCCCCCTCAAGACGGCTGCCAAAGGGGAGGAATTTTCGTTGTACCTCTCTTAATATAGATTCTCGGATTCCCGTCATCCAGATTATGTCTTCTGTATTTTGGGGTTTCTGGAAGCATCCGAACTCTGATTGGGGCGAATTTTATGTCTAAATCCACCGGAAAAAAAATTCATACAACTTTGTAGTTTTAAGTTTTTCCGTTTGAGTCTGTCTTCTAGTGTTTCCGAGGCGATCTTTAAAACCTGTCTGGTGGGGACAGATTTCGGGAGAGTTAAAGTCCAACTCCTACAAGGCTCCTTTTTGTGATTTTTCCTTTATCCAAGTAATTCCTACACATAAATTACAAAACCAAGAACTTGTGTACTCTTGCAACCATTAATAGGTTAGTTCCAAAATATGTTATAAAGATATATGAAAGTATATCAAAAAATAGCAATATCACACAAAACATGCATGGAGCAAGCAGAAATTATAGATACGTTTGGGACGTATCAACATCCCCAAGCTTAATTCCTGCTCGTCCTCAAGTAGGTAAATGATAACAAGCATAATTTCTATGGTGACATGCTACCAACCATATAAGAACTCTTAAGTCAAGAAATCAAGGCATGTAATTCAATTCAAGTCATAACAGGCAAGAGTCTATATTAGCATTGAAACAAGCAACATAAGAACATAAAGGTGCAAGAGCTCTCGCTGTCCGTGACTCGAATGTCTCCAAATGGTGTTTGCGTGCAAGAAAAGGGATAGGGATATACAAGAAAATTATTTTTGTGTTGAGAACTCAATCTACTAAAGTTTCACACTTGGTTTTCTTTCGAATCTTATCTTGACTCATCCCCAGACCACTAGCCAGGTACAAGTCAAAATGATCCACTCCTTTTCGACATTTTGAGCACTCATGCAATGGATGAGTGTAAGCAATAAAGTTGACACTTAGGATGTCAAAGAGAGAAAATGTGGAGGAGGAAGACAAAAATGGTGTGAAAGGCTCACATCAATGAGGACAATCATAGGCGAGAGAAAGCCAAATGAAAGATATGATGTGAGGAGTAGGGATTGCCATGCAACGGATGCACATGAGCTAAGGTAAGCTCTCCAATGGAACTAGTGGGGGTGCATCCAACTTGCTTGCTCAAGAAGACCTAGAGCTCATTTGAGGAGGCTCATCATTGGAATATACAAGACAAGTTATATAGTGTGAAGGTCCCCACATAGCTATATGCATGAATGATAATCTCTATGGAGTACAAGATATAATATGGAGTACGAGTGTGGATCTCTCAAAAGGAATAGTAGTGTGCCCCCTTCTCTCTTTTTATTTTTATTTTTCTCTTTTATCTATTTTTTTTGTATTTTTTTGTGGCCTCAATGGCTCTTTCTATTTAACTCTCATTTGTCCTCTTTGGGATCTTTCGATTTTGTCCTCTTTGGGATCTTTTCCTCACTTAAGGGCAACACTCTAATTTACAAGAGGGTATAGAAGATCTTTCACACTTTACAAGGTACTCAAAACATAAAGAAGATGTAGCTATCATGATGTATGCAATGTATGTCGCTGCCAGTGTAGCAGGAACATGTATGACATGAAGATCAAGTCATGAAGAGGTGGATGTTGCATGGCAATATATCTCGGAAAGGCTATGAAAATGCCTTGATAGGTAGGTATGGTGGCTGTTTTGAGGAAAGATATAAGAAGGTTTATGATGACAGAGCGTATCATGCCAAGGGTTTGGATGTACCGGCGAAGGTGGACGCCAACTCTCGGAGTGAGAAGAAAGCAATGCACGGCACGGGAGAGGCTAGCAAATATGAGGAGGTGGAAGTGTCAACTTTCAATACTTAAATTAGTCCGAAGAACTCATGCACTTATTATCGGTAACTCTCAATCTAGTAGGGAGGTTCACAAAGAGACAAGTAATCCGAGGAGGAGTGTATGGGGGTTTGGTTATCCTTGCGCATCCTCGACTCATGGTACGTGAGTGTACTCTAATATCCGACCCCTCAGAAGAGTAGTGATCCATCTAGTAGCTAGAGTTCTCAACTAGTTTTGTAGGTTTTTAAAATAAACACGGATTGCCCAAAATACGACACCTATCACTAATAGGCTAGAGCTCTTGACACCAAAAGTTCATACATTACTCACATCAATACCTCAAAACTATTGCAAGTTACTACTAAAATTAAATAGCAACCTCAATTACCTACTTTCAAGACAAGACACAACTCAGTGCAACAACCAACTCTCTTAACAAGATAAACATGAAAACTAAAGAGAGTTCCAGCAACAAACTAAACAAAAGCCAAGGCTCTTGCTAAAGACAAACTAAAGCTAAAACTAAACATGGCAGTAGCTACGAAAAGGTAAAGAACACACAATAGAGAAAGATAGGCATGAAAAATTCTATGATGTGTTCTAGATTTTGAAAGTGGAGCGTGTTTCTCTCCCACGCAAAGTAAGACGGGATCTAACTTGTTAGGAACAGCAAGCAAAGATAAAGAAAACTAAAAACAAAACCTAAGAGCGAGACGCTCCAAGAATAGCACATAACACATGAAGTGATAAAAATATAGTGAAACGAGAGACGAACTGATAATTGTCGATGGAGAAGGGGATGCACGGGGGCATCCCCAAGCTTAGACGCTTGAGTCTCCTTGAATATTTATTGGGGATGCATGGGGGAATCCCCAAGCTTGAGCGCTTGACACTCCTGGATCTTCTTTCATCATCTTCCATCGCACACTTGAAAACTCCCTTCATACATAACTCATCATAAGCTGATTAGAGAGGTTAGTACCCTTAATAAATAATTTTTCCCTACTGGATATAAGGATATTCTTTAAGATCTACTGTTTCTCAAGATTTCCAAAAGGTTTTTGCAAAGAAAAAGCAAGCTTAAGGTTTGAAAAATTTAGGAGAGACAAAACGTGGCAGAATCTGTGAAAAATAGAACAGCAGGTAGTAAAGAATTTTTTAGGCGTACTTCTGCAACTCAAATCAAAAAACTCAGAACATACAAAAGTTCCGTGATTGTATAGAGCACACTGTGTAAAAATTCAGCTCAAAAAGACAAACTGGGATTTTTCTATGATTTTTCCCGTCACGAGGACAGAATCTATTTTCTGGACAACATGTCACAACTTTCACTTCCCTTGTCATATGAGGCTATAACTTGGCACAAAGCTTGAAAATAAAGATACAATGATGTTGCTACAGTAGTAACAATCATCAAGACCACTAAAAACAGAAAGTAAAAACTCAAAGTAAAGATAACAAGGGTTGTCTCCCTAGAGCTCTTTCTTTATAGCCATAAAGATAGGCTTAAGATTTTAAAGATGCTCTCGTAGGAATAAGTGTTGAAGAACAAAAGAGAGCATGAAGAAGCAAATACCAAAAACATTTACGTCTAACATGCTTCCTATGCAAAGGGATCTTGTAGAGAAATAACTCATTGAAGCATAAAGATATTAGCATAGGAAGGCAAAATAAATGCAACTTCAAAACCTTCAACATAAAGAGAGGGAACTTGATATTATTGGAATATCTATAAGCATATGTTCCCCTCTCATAATAATTTTCAGTGGGATCATGAATAAACTCAACAATATAAGTATCACATAAAAAATTCTTATCATGATCCACAAGCATAGAAAATTTGTTACTCTCCACATAAGAAAAATCCTTCTCATTAGTAATAGTGGGAGCAAACTCAAGAAAATAGCTATCACATGAATAATTCTTATCATGATACACTTGCAAACATTTATTCTTTATAGCATAAGTGTCATCACAATAATCATCATAGATAGGAGGCAAAGTATCATCAAAATAAATTTCCTCATCAAAAATTGGGGGGCTAAAAAGATCATCTTCATAAAACGTAGCATCCCCAAGCTTATAACTTTGCATTTCATTAGCATCAAAGGTATTCAGAGAAGATATACTAGTAACATTGCAACCAACATGAGTGTTGTGCAAATAATGAAGCTCCATAGGCTTTTTGATTTTCTCTTCAAACACTTCATGTCCCAACTCAAGGTAAAGCTCATAAAGCTCTCTCATAATATTTTTGTTGTTTTCCATAAGGCCTAACTAGTGAAAATAAAAACAAGAAACGAAAAGATTTAATTGCAGAATCTAAAGATATACATTCAAGCACTCACCTCCCCGGCAACGGCGCCAGAAATAGCTTGATGTCTACGCACACTTCTATTCTTGTAGACTATGTTGGGCCTCCAAGCGCAGAGGTTTGTAGGACAGCAGCAATTTCCCTCAAGTGGATGACCTAAGGTTTATCGAACTCAGGGAAGTAGAGGTTGAAGATGGTCTCTCTGAAGCAACCCTGCAATTAAGATACAAGAAGTCTCTTGTGTCCCCAACACACCTAATACAACTAGGAGTTGTATAGGTGCACTAGTTCGACGAAGAAATGGTAAAATATGGGTGATAGGTGTGATAAAACGAAGTAATATAAATCTGTAATAAAAAGTGCAGCAAAGAAACAAGTAACAAAAGTGAGTGCAAACGGTGTAACAATGATGGAAACAAGGCCTAGGCTTCATACTTTCACTAGTGGCAACTCCCAACAACATTAACATAGTCTAATCACATGATATTTCCCATAAAACATGCAATGGAGACGTACTCGGAGGTCATTCCTTTGTGGTCAAGGGATGACGAGAATTGTGTAGGGCTACAAAAGCACACCTCAGAGTTCGTATTTCTCAACCTATGGATTTCCCAATGTCACCGCGGCCATCCAAAGAGAGTACCACAATCACCACAACATATCTAAAGGATAGTCAAAGACAAGCACCAAGAGACTCTCAATCTTCAATCCACACACAAAATAGGAAATCACTCATGATAATATTCTTCTAACCCATGTCCAATAGACCGCTATCACCTTGGTCTCGGAGATTATACTAGATAAGATCAATTGAGTACATCAATCCAATACATAGAGGAAGGGGAACTATCATGGGATCACCCTAGATTAACATAGCCTATGATCACAACAAAGATCACATCATGGGAGAGAGAGAAACCACATAGATCAAGATATAAGCCTTAGCCCCGAGGGGAACTACTCACACATGGACATGGTGAGAGGGAGAGTTGTTGATGGAGAGGTGCAGCCCGGAGGAGATGAAGGAGACGGCGACGGCGGCGGCCACGGCGGCGGCGGCGCCCACGGCCACGGCCACGACCCTTGGGGGCAGCGGCCCTTGGCCCCTTCTTCTTCCTTGGATGGTATCCCGGAGGGGGTTCCTCCTCCCGGCATGGTGCTGGGGCAGCTTCTCCAGGCAGCCCCGATCTTGAAACGGCGGCGGCGGCGGTACAGAGGCGAGTTCGCAGAAAAGAGATCTCTATTAGGGGTTTCCACCCCGAGGGCTAAATATAGGCGGAGGGGGGTGTCGAGGGGACCCACCAGGCATCCAGGAGGCCTCCTGGCGCGGCCTAGGGTGGGGCCGCGCCAGGGACCCTCCTGGTCTCCTGGTGGTGGCCCCCCTCCGCTGCCTTGGTGATTCCGGAAGTTTCCGGGTCGCTGATTTTTATCTGATTTTTCCGGATTTTTTGGAGCACTTTTAATGGCCGGAAAACCTGAAATACAAAAACAGCAGAAAAAAGCAACTGGCAGCTGGGTGCACTGGGTTAATAGATTAGTCCAAATATGCTCAAAAGTGTATGAAAGTTCAAGCAAAACATAGCAAAGTCACACAAAACATGCATGGAGCAAGCAGAAATTATAGATACGTTTGGGACGTATCAACATCCCCAAGCTTAATTACTGCTCGTCCTCGAGTAGGTAAATGAGAACAAGCATAATTTCTGTGGTGACATGCCACACAACCATATAAGGAATTTTAAGTAAAGCAATGAAAGCATGCAATTCAATTCAAGTCTGTAACATCCCAAAATTTTCCAAATATTTGAATATTAATAAATAATATAATATTGATTTACTTGTTTGAATTTTAGAGTAAATGAAAACTTTTATTTTGAGTTTTTGTTTAAACCTTTACAAATCATTTAATAAAATTGGATAATCATTTATCCAATAATGAAAAGTTTGGTTTTCAAGTTTATTAAAATTCAAAGAACGATATTCTTTCTTTTGTCTTTTTGAAATTTGGGGATCTATTAAGACTAGTTGTACTATTGAAGAGCTTTTTGATGATCGTGATGATGGTTCAATGGATACAACTTGATCTATTTGCATTAAGCCTAGCTAATGTCTCTAAAGAAGCGCTTTCGGGAGGCAGCCCGCAACAAATTTAGGTTTTTCTTTTTGCTTTTCTTCTATCGTTCTTTGAATTTTAATAAACTTGAAAACCAAACTTTTCATTATTGGATAAATGATTATCCAATTTTATTAAATGATTTGTAAAGGTTTAAACAAAAACTCAAAATAAAAGTTTTCATTTACTCTAAAATTCAAACAAGTAAATCAATATTATATTATTTATTAATATTCAAATATTTGGAAAATTTTGGGATGTTACAGACTTGAATTGAATTGCATGCTTTCATTGCTTTACTTAAAATTCCTTATATGGTTGTGTGGCATGTCACCACAGAAATTATGCTTGTTCTCATTTACCTACTCGAGGACGAGCAGTAATTAAGCTTGGGGATGTTGATACGTCCAAAACGTATCTATAATTTCTGCTTGCTCCATGCATGTTTTGTGTGATATTACTATGATCTAGATACACTTTTGATCATATTTGGACTAACCTATTAACTCAGTGCACCACAGTGCCAGTTCCTGTTTTCTGCTGTTTTTCTATTTCAGTTTTCCCCCATATAAAAAGTGCTCCAAAAATTCGGGAAAAATCAGATAAAAAATCAGCGACGAAGAACCTTCCGGAAGGACCTGAGTGGGGCCAGAGGGCCACCACCAGGGGCCCAGGCGCCCTGGTGGCGCGCCCTAGGGTCTGGTCGCGCCAGGGGGCCGCCTGGACCCCTGGTGGCCCCCCTGGCTGCCCCCCTTTGCCTATATATTCTCCGTGACGAGAAACCCTCGAAAAAGAACCCTTTTTCGCGATCTCGCCTCTGTTCCGCCCCCGCCGCGCTTCCGAGATCGGGAGCACTAGCAGACCTCTTCCCGGCACCCTGCCGGAGAGAGGGCCGACCTCCGGGAGTCTCCTCTCCACCATGGATGCTTCCCGAATGCGCCGTGAGTAGTTTCCTTTGGACCATGGGTCCGTGATCAGTAGCTATGTGATGTTCTCCTCCCCTCTTTGTTCTTCATGGTTTATACCTCGTGAGCTGCCCTACATGATCGAGGAACTTTTGTAATCTTTCTGCTGTTGCTATGCTGAGTTTGATGGGATCTGATGGATTATGAGATTATGTTAAGATTGTGATTGAGTAATATATTTGGTTCTTATCTTTTATATTTTTGTTCTTAAGTAATTCTTGCATGTTCTCCATTGCTGTTTATTGCTTTGGCCAAGTAGTAGGTAGTAACCCCAAGAGGGAACGTTATGCTCGATTGTGGGTTCATGCCCCCTGATGACACGCTTGAGTGACAGAAACATGAGTCTAGGGGATGTGCTGTTGCCAAAAGGGGGAAAACAACGATGCTTGTAACCGCGGTTGCAAGGATTGTTTACTTTACGCAAAGTGCTTTTTAATGCATTTGTCTGTTGCTTTGGGTTTACACTTTGGGTGGGGCTCGCAACTTAATACCAGCGAGATGTTCTGGATAGATATCTCAAGGTGGATGATTAGTAGTAGATGCAATTGGATTTCGGTCTACTTATTTTGGCATTCTGCCCATGCTTTTGAGCCTCTTCCTTTATTTTGTAGCATAGTTAGCATTGCGGTGCGTTCATAATCCTGTCAATTGCCCTTCTGTAATTTGTTCACCGCGCATAGCAGTTTTATCGTCTTTTGGGTGAGAGACATCACTAGTGAACATCACGTATCCCGGTCCATATCCTCATCACTGTTTCCACACTCATTTACTTTTCTGCTTTTACTTTCAGTTGCTATCATTATCCCTTGTGTTTGATCCTTTGTGAACAACAAGACCGGAGAGATTGACAACCTCTCTGAACTTCGTTGGGAACAAAGTTATTTGCGTCTGTGTGCAGGTCCGCGTCAGTTGCGCCGCTGACACCTACTTATCATCTCCGGAGTCCTACTGGAGACAAACCTTGGTATCTTTACTGAGGGAAATTTTCTGCTGTGCTACATCGCACCTTCCTCTTGGGGTTTACCAACGAAGGGCGAGAAATCACTATCATCACCTCGCACATCACTTGTTCGTATTCTTTTATCGACACTTCACTCTCTAGACTTGTGGACAGGTTTACCGAGCTCAGCAATCGCTTGGGGACAAGCGAGGTCTAAGCTTGGGGGAGTTGATACGTCCAAAAAGCATCATTATTTTATATTGTGATTTCACCCTATTCATTGATATATTCCACTTTAAAGTATTGTTCTTATGTTGTTTTGGCTTATTTTACACAGTTTACAACTTTCCGGTGCCGAAGCAGCAGAACCAGAATTCTGCGGTAAAAAGTGGATACCAAGTTGCTTAATCAGATCAAGTCCAAACGCGATGAAATTTTACGGGGAGCATTTTTATGAAGATTGACTGGGGATCACCGAAGGAGGAGGTGAGGGGACCCACCAGGCAGCCAGAAGGGTGCCTAGCGCGGCCCCCCTCCTGGCCGCGCCAGGCACCCTCCTGGGTGCCTGGTGGCCCCCCTCGGTGCCCCCTTTCGCCTATATAAACCCCCTGGGGTGGAAACCCCTAAACAAGAGTCGTTACCGTGTTTCGCCACTGCCACGGGGGGGAAACCTACAGAGGAGAAAAGCCATCTCCGGCGGGCAGATTCCGCCGGGGAGATCACCTCCCGGAAGGGGAGATCGTCGCCATCATCATCATCATCGTCACGGGCATCATCGAGATCATCATCAACATCATCCCTAACATCATCACCATCTCCATCTCCATCCCATCTCATCTCACAATTGCAACTTGTGTTGTAATCCGTACTATCTATCCTCTCTACTCTGTTGGTGTTGATTGCTATTTTGTGGTGAATGCTATTGAGTTTTGTTGGAGAAATATCATTGTGCCCAGATTGTTTATCACCCATCTATCACCTCTGATCATGATCTCTTTTATGTCTTGTGAGTAGTTACTTTAGTTCTTGAGAACATGGGAGAAGTCTAGTTGTTAGTAGTCATATGATGTTGAAGTATTATGTGTTTTTTGATACTTAAGTTGTGTTGTTATTTCTCTAGTGGTGTTATGTGAGCCGAACACATAACACTTCACCTTTCATGGGCCTAGAGGAATACATTGTGCACAAAGGATGCTTATGGTGGGTTGCCGGAGTGACAGAAACCTGAACCCCAGTTCGCAGACTTTCGCACAAGGGAGTTATGGATCCTTGATCGTAATGTTGTGGTTAGGCTTATGCATTAATTACTACCTTGTATTTACGGATGCTTGCAAGGTGTGTAATCATAAGAGTACACTTATGTTAGTCTAGAAGGTGTACTAGCATTGATCCACCCACCGACACTTATCAACACGATACATATTACTTGGCGGAGTATGGTGAAAGTGACTTGACTATCTCTCCCGTGTTTTCTCGAGAACGCTTTAGCTTTTATAAGTTCAGTTCCTAGGCTTATCCTTGTTAAAGGATTGGGCCACTTGCTACTCCTCAGTTACCCTGTTTACTTTGCCTGTCTTTTACTTTTCTGTTGCTTAAACCAAAAACCCCTAATTATTTACCTTTGAGTGTTTGCAACCCTTTCCTTATCCAGTGTCACTTATCAACACCTTCTGCTCCTCGTGGGATCGATACTCTTATTTATCGAAAAGCTACAATTGATCCCCTAGACTTGTGGGTTATCAAGAATCGTTTATTGGCGCGGTTAACAGGGAAGGCAACCCAACTAAACCTATTAACTTCTCCGCCATCAGGTGGCGGCGGCTCCGCGACGAGAATTGGGAAAACGACTTTTGTTCCGGGGTTTTTCCGTCACGGGAATAAATAGGATCGTCGGTAGGGCACCAGAGGAGGGGGGAGGCCCCCAGGAGGCCAGAGGGCCCGGCCCCACCCCTGGCAGCGCCAGGGGGCGCCTGGGCCCCCCTTGGCTCCCCTCTTGTCCCACTTCTGGCTTCTGGCTCCTTCGGGTGCGTGGATTTTCTGGTATTTTTCTGGGAATTTTTTGAGACGTCCAAAAATCCATTTTCCTGCGCACAATAAAACCTTACAGGCAGCTCTGCTGAAAACAACGTTAGTCCGGGTTAGTTTCGTCCAAATCATGCAAGAATAAGGGCAAAACAATAGCAAAAGTGTTTGGAAAAGTAGATACGTTTGAGACGTATCACCCCCTGATGACTAGCTTGTGTGATAGAAACATGAGTCTAGGGGATGTGTTGTTGCCACAAGGGACAAAACAACGGTGCTTGTACTTGAGGGTGCAAGGATTGTTTACTTTACGCAAAGTACTTTAATGCAGTTGTCTGTTGCTTTGAGTTTACACTTTGGGTGGGATTCGCAACTTAAAACCAGCGAGATGTACTGGATAGATATCTCAAGGTGGATGATTAGTAGGTAGATGCAGATGGATTTCGGTCTACTTGTTTTGTTGTACTGCCCAAGCTTTTGAGCCTCTTCCTTTCTGTATAGCATAGTTAGCATTGGTTTGCGAACATAATCTTGTCAATTGCCTAGCTGTAATTTGTTTAACTCGCATGGCTATTTTATCGTCTTTTGGGAGAGAGACATCACTAGTGAACATCAAAGGACCCAGGTCCATATTTCCAATACTGTTTACACCCGCTATTTATTTTCTGCTTTGTTTGCCTTTCCGTTGCTATCACTATCATCATTATCTCGTGTGTTTGATCGTTTGTAAACAACAAGGCCGGAGAGATTGACAACCTCTCTGAACTCGTTGGGAGCAAAGTTATTTGTTGTGTGTGCAGGTCCACGTCAACCGCCTAACTGTTGGCGCCGTTGTCACCTTCCTGTCGTTGTTGGAGTCCTACTGGAGACAAACCTTGGTATCTTCACCGAGGGAAATTGCTGCTGCTATCTACATCTCAACCTTCCACTTTGGGTAACCAACGAGGGGGCGAGAAGCTATCGCGTTGTTGCCGGGGAAGAAAACTATACCCGTCAACTCTCGTACCATCACTTACTGCAACATCGATGTGACCATTAGTTTGTTATGGACGAATAAATGAAGCCAGTTGTTCAAACAGCAACACTCATATCTGTTACTGATAAATCTGACATTCGTTATTGGCCCATTGTCCATCCGAGATAGGTAGAGGATGGAGCATCTGAACTACATCTACAAAAGCAATGCCATAGAGGTTGTGAACATCGTTCAAATGTGAAGAGCACCATTTTCCAAGCTTGTGGTGATGTTTTAGAACATGGGGCTACTACAAGATAACATCCATAGCTCTGTGGAAGAGCAAGTTATCATGTTTCTTCATGTTGTAGGTCATAACCAGAGCTTCGGGTTATTCACACCACATTTAGGCGATCAAATGAGACAATTTCCATGCATTTCAAGAAAATTGTTGATACGTCCAAAACGTATCTATAATTTCTTCTTGCTCCATGCCTCTTTTGTGTGATATTGCTATGTTATTGATGAACTTCCATAGACTTTTGGTCATATTTGGACTAACTTATTAACTCAGTGCACCCCAGTGCCAGTTCCTGTTTTCTGCTGTTTTTCTATTTCAGTTTTCCCCATATTAAAAGTGCTCCAAAAATTCGGGAAAAATCCAATAAAAATCAGCGCTTCGGAAGCTTTGGGAATCACCGAGAGGGGCCAGAGGGGACCCACCAGGGCCCTAGGCGCCCTCTCGGCGCGCCCTAGGGTGGGGCCGCGCTAGGGGGCCGCCTGGACCCCTGGCTGCCCCCCTTCGCCCATATATTTCCCGTGACGTGAAACTTCTGAGAGAGGAACCCTTTTTCGCGATCTCTCCTCTGTTCCGCCGCCGCCGCGCTTCCAAGATCGGGAGCACCAGGAGACCTCTTCCCGGCACCTTTCCGGAGGGAGTAACCACCTCCGGGAGCTTCTCCACCACCATGGATGCTTCCCGGATGAACCGTGAGTAGTCCACCTTGGACCATGGGTCTATGATCAGTAGCTATGTGATGTTCTCCTCCCCTCTTTGTTCTTCATGGATTAGACCTCGTGAGCTGCCCTACATGATCGAGGCACATATGTAATCTTTCTGCTGTTGCTATGTTGAGTTTGCTGGGATCCGATGGATTATGAGACTATGTTCAGATTGTGTTTGAGTAATATATTTGATTCTCCTCTTTTATATTTACGGTCTTGAGTAATTCTTGCATGTTCTCCGTAGTTGTTTATTGCTTTGGCCAAGTAGTAGGTAGTGACTCCAAGAGGGAGCGTTATGCATGATTGTGGGTTCATGCCCCCCGATGACTAGCTTGAGTGGAGGAAACATGAGTCTAGGGGATGTGATGTTGCCACAAGGGGGGAAAACGGTGCTTGTACTTGCGGGTGCAAGGATTGTTTACTTTACGCAAAGTTCTTTAATGCAGTTGTCTATTTCTTTGAGTTTACACTTTGGGTGGGATTAGCAACTTAATACCAGCGAGATGTTCTGGATAGATATCTCAAGATGGATGATTAGTAGGTAGATGCAGATGGATTTCGGTCTACTTGTCTTGGCGTACCGTCCATGCTTTTGAGCATCTTCCTTTCTTTATAGCATAGTTAGCATTGGTTTGCGCACATAATCCTATCAATTGCCCAGCTGTTATTTGTTTACCTCAAATGGCTATTTTATCGTCTTTTGGGAGAGATACATCACTAGTGAACATCATAGGACCCCGGTCCATATTTCCAATACTATTTACACCCACTATTTATTTACTTCTTTGTTTACTTTTCTGTTGCTATCACTATAATTATTATCCCGTGCATTTGATCCTTTGTGAACAACAAGGCCGGATGGATTGACAACCTCTCTGAACTTGTTGGGAGCAAAGTTATCTGTTGTGTGTGCAGGTCCAGGAGAAGCAAGTGATTCTTTTCAGACGGCGCATCACTTGCCGAACCACCTACTTATCGTTGCTAGAGTCCTGCTGTAAACGAACCTTGGTATCTTCACCGAGGGAAATTGCTGCTATGTACATCTCAACCTTCCACTTTGGGTAACCAACGAGGGGGCGAGAAATCATACCATCAAAAGAAATTTCTGGCGCCGTTGCCGGGGACTCCACTCTTCAAGATAGGGGAGTTGCACACTATCTTTTATCTTTGCTTTTTAGACTTGTTAGTTTACCTTTCAGTTTTTATCTTTGTGTCCTTTACCAAAAATCTAAAAATATATATAGTATGTCTAGTTCCTTACTTGCCAATCAATGTCTGACTTCTTTGAAAGCAGATCTTATTGGCATGGAGGATTCACCGAGGATCAACAAAAGTGGTACAAGGAACACCGCTTGTCTCAAAAGGGTATACACTTATGGAAACAAATACACCAGTTGTATGACTATGCTAGAAACTTGTGCTCAATATATAATATATCTTTCTGCAGGGATGAATCTTGTTGCTTTATGAGGCACAAACACCTTGCTTTCAATTGTGAGTACAATGATGATGAAACCTTAGCTTCTTATGCTAAGAGAAATTATGATTTTGATGATGCAGAGCAAATAGAAGAATTTGTTGCTTATAGGGGTGCCTATGAAATTACTTCTCTTCTTAAAAATATTGATGATTCCCCTTAGAAATCTGAGAGTCTTGCTATACTTAACTATTGTTTGGAAAATTACGATGCAAATTATTATATTACTGATCACCTTGAGAGAATCTCTCCCCCAAAGGAAGAGACTAATGTTTTGCAGGACTCTATGGAAGAAGAAATTGTTGAACCTGAAAGCTCCTTGGATGAAAAAGGGGAGGAGAGTGACGAACAAAAGGAGGAAGAATGGAGCCATCCATGTATATCTTCTAATGAGAGTAACTCTTTGAATCTTACCTTATATGAGTGTTATGATCCTATGGATTCTTTTGAAATATCCCTTTTTGATGAAGTTGATGCCTTCTATGCTTATGGGCGTGATGCCACTATGGATGATGCTTACGGAAATGAATTTTCTATAGTTCCTCATGTTAAGCATGAAATTTTTGCTATTTCACCCACACTTGATTGTCCTATTATCCTTTTGAAATCTCCAAATCATATTCCGGAGAATTATGCTCTTATTAAGGCTCAATGTGATGGGTTGCATTTATCTTATGTTCCTAAAGACCGTGTTGAAAACTATACACGTGTAATTGTAGGTCATGAACAACATGATTTATGTGATAGTTATATTCTTGATGTTGTTCATGATACTACTGAAAATTATTTTGAGAGAGGAAAGATTGGTTGTAGAAACTTTGTTACAAAAACACCTCTCTTCATGTTGAAAGTTTTGAAGTTGTTCTTCTTTTATCTTCCTATGCTTGTTATATTGTGCTTTCAAGATTTATTTTCTTACAAGTTTCCCATGCATAGGAAGTGGGTTAGGCTTAAATTTGTTTCATATTTTCTTCTTGATGCCGTCTTTTGCTTCAAATCCTTATTTTTCTGAGAGCAACTTTTATGATCTTTAAGCCTACTTAATGGATTTAAAGAAGCGCTTTCGGGAGGCAGCCCGCAACGAATTTAGGTTTTCCTTTTTTTTCTTCTTTTTTTAGTGGTCTTGATGATTGTTAATACTGTAGCAACATCATTGTATCTCTACTTTTCAAGCTTTGTGCCAATTATAGCCTCATATGACAAGGGAAGTGAAAGTTGTGACATGCTGTCCAGAAAACAGATTCTGTCCTCATGACGGGAAAAATCACAGAAAAATCCCAGTTCATCTTTTTGAGCTGAAAGTTTTACACAGCGTGCTCTATACAATTACGGAACTTTCGTATGTTCTGAGTTTTTTGATTTGAGCTGTACAAGTGCCCCTAAAAAATTCTTTACTACCTGCTGGTCTGTTTTTCACAGATTCTGTCATGTTTTGCCTTTTCTTCATTTTGAAAACCTTAAGCTTGCTTGTTCTTTGCAAAAACATTTTGGAAATCTTGAGAAACAGTAGCTCTTCAATAATATCCTTATTTCCAGTAGAGGAAAAATTATTTTATTATGGGTACTAACCTCGCTAATCAGATTATGATGAGTTATGTATGAAGGGAGTTTTCAAGTGTGCGAGGGAAGATGATAAAAGAAGATTCAGGAGTGTCAAGCGCTCAAGCTTGGGGATGCCCCCATGCATCCCCAAGAAATATTAAAGGAGACTCAAGCGTCTAAGATTGGGGATGCCCCAGTGCATCCCATTCTCCATCAACAATTATCAGTTCGTCGTTCGTTCCACTATATTTTTATCACTTCATGCGTTATGTGCTATGCTTGGAGCGTCTCGCTCTTAGGTTTTATTTTTAGTTTTCTTTGCTTTCTGTTCATAACAAGTTAGAACCCAACTTTCTTTGTGTGGGAGAGAAACACGCTCCACTTTCAAAATCTAGAACACAACATAGGATTCTTAATGCTTACCTTTGTTGTGTGTGTTCTTTATCTTTTTCATAGCTACTGTCATGTTTAGCTCTTAGTTTTCATGCTTATCTTTTTAAGAGCTTTTGTTTAGTTTGTTGCTGGAACTCTCTTGAGTTTTCATGTTTATCTTGTTTAGAGAGTTTGCCTGTTGCACTGAGTTGTGTGTCTTGACTTGGAGTAGGTAATTGAGGTTGCTAATCTTTTGTAGTAGTAACATGCAATAGTTTTGAGGTATTGTTTTGAGTAATGTTTGGACTTTTGGTGTCAAGAGCTTTAGCCTATTAGCGATAGATGTCGTATTTTGGGCAATCCGTGCTTATTTTCAAAACTTACAAAATTAGTTGAGAACTTTAGCTACTAGATGGATCACTAATCTTTGGAGGGATCGAATATTAGAGTACACTCATGTACCATGAGTCGAGAATGCGCAAGGATAACCAAACCCCCATACACTCCTCCTCGGGGTACTTGTCTCTTTGTGAAACCTTCTTATTAGATTGAGAGTTACCGATAATAAGTGCATGAGTTCTTCGAACTAATGTGAGTATTCGAAAGTTGATACTTCCACCTTCCCATATTTTTCTAGCCTCTCCTGTGCCGTGCATTGCTTTCTTCTCACTCCGAGAGTTGGCGTCCACCTTCGCCGGTACATCCAAACCCTTGGCATGATACGCTTTGTCATCATAAACCCCCTTATATCCTTCCTCAAAACAGCCACCATACCTACCTATCAAGACATTTCCATAGCCTTTCCGAGATATATTGCCATGCAACATCCATCTTCTCATGACTTGATCTTCATGTCATACATGCTACTTGCTTGATCGATGAGCCGCATGCTAGTTGGGTCTTGCCCTATTCATTTCTACATGACGCGCTAGTATCATTGCATATCCTGCTACACTGGCAGTACCGCCCATGCTTTTGAGCCTCTTCCTTTCTTTATAGCATAGTTAGCATTGGTTTGCGCACATAATCCTGTCAATTGTCCAGCTGTAATTTGTTTACCTCGCATGGCTATTTTATCGTCTTTTGGGAGAGAGACATCACTAGGGAACATCATAGGACCCCGGTCCATATTTCCAATACTATTTACACCCACTATTTATTTACTGCTTTATTTATTTTTCCGTTGCTATCACTATCATTATTATCCCGTACATTTGATCCTTTGTGAACAACAAGGCCGGAGGGATTGACAACCTCTCTGAACTCGTTGGGAACAAATTTATCTGTTGTGTGTGCAGGTCCATGAGAAGCAAGTGATTCTTTTCAGACAGCGCATCACTTGCCGAACCACCTACTTATCGTTGTTGGAGTCCTGCTGTAAACGAACCTTGGTATCTTCACCGAGGAAAATTGCTGCTATCTACATCTCAACCTTCCACTTTGGGTAACCAACAAGGGGGCGAGAAATCGTACCATCAATTGTGTATGTTATTCCATTGATCTCATCATCGCACATGTAGTCGGTGAGTCAACTGTGGCACAAAGGAAGCCCTCCGGGTTTCCCACACACAAGGGACATATTTTGTGCCCGTTGGGATCGACCCACTAGAGTTGCCATAAGACGAGGACCCCATGCATGTTCCGATTGGTACAGTCTGTTTGTTAGACTGTATCCTTCTCAAATAGGTTTATCAAATGTAAGGAAAACATGTTTGGTATCGTACATGAGGGCATATACCTCATAAATACATGAATCTTAGAGCAGTCTAGAGTTTGGCTTACTAAAACGCTTGAATCAGTCGTTTTAGCTAGCCAAGTTGAGTCGAGCGCAAAGAGATCATGGCATACACAACGGTGCAGTGCTTTTATTTCATGCTAAAAATATTCGATTTAAAAAAAATATTGTACAAATATTTATTTTTATTTGGAGAAACACATTACATGCATAGATTTCTCATATGCGCCCATGAACGGGATATTCAATTCTGATCTCGGGATCATATACACCCAATTAGAACTAAAATGATAAAAATACTAGAAAAAATAATAAAAAAACTAAAAAAAATTATCGTGAAAGATACGTAAGTGTGAGATATTTATGTAAAATTGAGTAAGTTTGGACACCTGAGGAGTTTTTAGTGAAAAAACCAAATTCAATCCAAATAGTGCATGAACGGTACACTTTTTCACAGACCTCAAATTTGTCTTTTTTTGCCGAGACCTTTCAATATGCCCGAACATCTTCTAATTGTACACGAACATCTCGCAATAAAGCATCTCTCACCTTAAATTTTTTTAGATTTTGTAGACTATGTTTACTATTTTTAGCAAAAAAATTACTATGTCCGGGCTCATATGAGCCTGGGAGCCAAAACGCCCTGCTTCCCATGAACACACTAATTAACGCAAATCTCACCCATGTGAGCATCTAGCCGACAGATCTTGAGATTGATAAAGACAACACACTTATCTTGCTATCGATGAAAACTTTCCCTACCTCTTAAAGAATATTCAACCGTTACATGAGACACAAGTATCAAATCTAACCATTAACCGCATATTGATTCTCTAAAAATACTCAAATCAATGTTTCACATATATTATTATTATTGTATTATTTTAAGTGGTGGTTCCACATATCTTAGTAAAGACTATATTTTACATGAATTATGAATGTATTTTGTAGGTAAAATTATTTCACCAATTCCAATGCACACGCATATTTGCTAGTCTATTATTAAAAGGTTCTTTCTACACACTGATTGAACCGGTTTTAGAAACTTCTTGTGTTTTTTTTCTATTTCCTTTGATTTTAATGGGTCCCTTTTTTTTAATATACATACTATGTTTTTGTTTTCTTCTCCTTTTCTTTCCTTTTCCCCTTTCTTATTGCATGTATATATTTTTATTAATACAGGTAATACATTTTCCTTATATATGTGAAACATTTTTTGATACACATTGAATTTTTTTTAAAGAGATAAATATATTTTCAAATACGTGTTTGAAGTTTTCAATACATGTTCAAAAAAGTCTAACACATGATTGAATATATTTTTTAATGTGCCAAACATTTTTCCAAAATTACACAAACATTTTCTCCATTGTATCAACATATTTTAATTCTTTCTTAACATATATTTAATATTTTTATTATTTTTTAAATGTCAACATATTTTTGAATGGTAAGTAAAATTTTATTAAAGTTTTTTGAATACTTCTCTTACATTTTACAAACATTTTTGTAAATGTGAAGATTATATTTCTAAATTGTTTGATTTTTTTTATAAATGTCACACGCATCTTTTTAAATGACTCAATTTTTTTCTAGATTACATGAATAATTTTTCAATATTCTGTTATCATGGTTAGTTTTTAAATTTTTTGAACACATGAACATTTCTAAAATGCCACTTACATCTTTTAAATACATTCTTTCTACACACTGATTTTAATGGGTCCCTTTTTTTAATATACATACTATGTTTTTGTTTTCTTCTCCTTTTCTTTCCTTTTCCCCTTTCTTATTGCATGTATATATTTTTATTAATACAGGTAATAGATTTTCCTTATATATGTGAAACATTTTTTTGATACACGTTGAATTTTTTTTAAAGAGATAAATATATTTTCAAATACGTGTTTGAAATTTTCAATACATGTTCAAAAAAGTCTAACACATGATTGAATGTATTTTTTAATGTGCCAAACATTTTTCCAAAATTACACAAACATTTTCTCCATTGTATCAACATATTTTAATTCTTTCTTAACATATATTTAATATTTTTATTATTTTTTAAATGTCAACATATTTTTGAATGGTAAGTAAAATTTTATTAAAGTTTTTTGAATACTTCTCTTACATTTTACAAACATTTTTGTAAATGTGAAGATTATATTTCTAAATTGTTTGATTTTTTTTATAAATGTCACACGCATCTTTTTAAATGACTCAATTTTTTTCTAGATTACATGAATAATTTTTGAATATTCTGTTATCATGGTTAGTTTTTAAATTTTTTGAACACATGAACATTTCTAAAATGCCACTTACATCTTTTAAAATTCTATCAAAACTTTTTTGAAGTTATGTGGAAAAAATTAAACCGCAAGAGCATTTGTTTTAAACAAGTGGTGAATGTTTTTTATAATTCACAGAAATATAATTCTCTTTTTTGTACTATTTACAAAATACGTATGGTTTGCCCCTCATCAAACTTATGTTTCACTCATCCTTTTGTCCTACCCCAAACATCTTTGGTAACACAAACAATAGTGTTATAGTTCGTAAATAAATAAACATGAATCAATCTCTTATCTTCGTAACCCAACATAGCAAATTAATCACGGGCACATATATATATATATATATATTATCAATTTAAAAAACATAGAAAATCTAAAATTTATAACTGAACAATACTCTTGTTTCCTTTATTTGTTTTGCATCAAAATTTATTCCGCATAATCCTCTTATTTCATTAAAAAAACAATTAACTCTCGTGGAAACGCAAGAGCGCGTGCCTATAACTCCCTTCGATCCATATTAGTTATTGTCAAAATGAATGTATCAAGATGTATATTAGTTTTAAATCCGTTCATTTCAGCCATAATTAATATGGATCGTAACAAGTAAAATAGATATATTATTTAAAAAAATGTGCCAGAAAGCCAATACTCCTACCGTTCTCCTTTATATCGGAGTCAGGGAGACAAAGAGTGCCCCACCCCCAAAAAAAAAATAGGGGGACCAATTCTCAGGATTTTTAGGGTCTTGCCAATCACTTTATTGATGTTGCACCAGGTTCAAACTGATACAACTAGGATCATGGGGATTTATTAAACAAACATGGTGCCCCTTGTCCAAAGAAAATGAAATTCTAGCAAGATTATGAGGATCGAAATTTGAGACTCTACCTTGAGTCATAAAAGAACATCTATTAAAACTACCACTACGGGTATTTATTTTCTTCATTATTGCCGATGATGCACCACCTGTAGCCGATTAGATGTCAGACACCAATGTCGTCTGCAGGTGACTGGACTTTATCTGGCTCACTAGTTTGGGCCTCGTGAGTGACATGCTCCTTTTGCCAGGCCATATTCCACAATAGGATACCCTAAAAAAACTTAGTTCCTAATAGGAAAATCGCGTACGTACGAGGGTCTATGAACCAATCTAAGGTGAGTTTTTTTCGCCTAATGATTCTTCAGAATCTGATTCTAGAAAAAAATAACCATGGAATTATCTGCCCACATAGATTATAGTTTTCATGAGGTTCCAATTTGTGATTGTTGTATGAATTATATACTGAAATATCTGCAAGACACATAGATTGAAACTGAAGTTGTGTGTTAAAAGACATGAAGATGAGGATCAGGTCGACGCGGGGCAGCCTAATGGCCAGCACCACACGCTCACCAGCGTGAACGTTGCCACACGCGGGACGGGAGCGCGAGGGGCCGATCGCTTCGGATGCGCAGGCATGCACTCAGGAGCCATCGTTCGCGGCCAACACATGCTCGTCCGTCGGGGCAACGCCTTATGCGAGCAGAAGATGAAGAAGTCTGGGAAGGAAGACAAAGGATCGAATGTGCTCAGGCGAGGTACAACAGGCCGGGTTGAACGTTCTTGGGAAAGCTCTTGCGAGGGAAGGGCGAGCTCCTGTGAGAAGAGTTCCACATCGGGTGTTCTTTTTGTCATATTAGATGTAATTCCAGGATTAAATAGGGGCGGT
The DNA here is from genome assembly GCA_950022295.1 of Bromus sterilis. NCBI lineage: Eukaryota > Viridiplantae > Streptophyta > Magnoliopsida > Poales > Poaceae > Bromus > Bromus sterilis. The sequence goes on along the minus strand of OX465595.1, from coordinate 36,921,342 downwards.
GGCTTAATTCGAACTATTCTATTTTGAGGGGCTGCTCACAATCGTTAGAATCATCCATATATGGCGATTCCCAAATACACTACTGATTCTCGCGATTCTCAGAAGATTCCTAGGGAAGAAATGAGGTCTATTGTAATTTTGATTCGTCGGACTTCGATTCTTCAAAATCAATCGAAAATAACTCACCCCCAATACTGTAGCAAAGGTCTACTTATGTTTATCGTTTGTCTTTTTTATCACTTTTGTAGGTTTTCAATTTTTTTATTACCTCATTTTTTATGTTATCTTTGTTTTTTTATCGATTTTCTTCAGTTTTAATTTCTTTCTATCAGATCTTCTATTTATAACACATGTCTACTTTTTTCATACACAATGTACATATCGTACATCAAATATATTTCTATACATATTAATAAAATAATACATATTTTTTTATCTACTTTTACGTCACAATATATATTATTTATAAACACCAAAGGCTGTTTTTCACAAATTTTCCATATTTTTAAAATGCATGACTAATATTTTATAATTATACATTAATAACTACCTTTCCACCGGGATGTATATTTTTCATGTACATTGGGCTATTTTAATGCAAAATTGACGTTTTTTAAATTATATAATTTACATTTTTAAACGCATGATTAGCATTTTTAAACATGTGAATATTTTTTGTTGCAAACATGTTTTAACGTGTTATACTTTTTTTAAAATTCTAAAAATATCTTACATTGGATACTTTTTAAATAATTTCATATATTTTTATTGAATGGTAGAAACGGTTTTAAAGGTGCAGCTTTCATTTTTATACTATTTTTACATTTTTTAGGGGAATTTTACATTTGGTTACATTGTATTTACTAAACAATCGTAATATTGTTTTTTAAAATTACCAAAAAATAAGCATGACACCATGTTGTAATTGGGCCGGCTCATTCCCATGACGTTCTGGCAAGGTTACAATTTTTCCACATGGAGTACATAGCCACGACCCTTTTTTTTCTTTTTTAGAAAACACAGTACAAAGTCTGCTCTCATATACGAGTGCGGATTTTGTACAAGTGTAAGCGGGTACATGTGATATCTTGTTGTTTGAGATTTTTGCCAAAAATTTCTATATTTTTTGCATTATGCATGTATTTTTATTATCGCTTCCATAAGATGTAGTTATTTGAATCCATACCATAACTTTCTACCAACATATATGAAATGGAACTTAAAATTGCTTCATTGTTTATAGGATTCTAAAAACATAGGAGTAGGAAAAACATATGACTAATATGCTATTACGTATTGGTTCCTATTTGATTTAAAAATGCATGGTTCAATTCACTGGAAAAAGGAAGAATTTCCCTTAAGGATTAGGTACATTGCACTGGTTTTTTAATAAAATATGCAATGTTTCTAGCACATTTTTAACGGATCTCAAAGCAATATTTTAGCATTGTGCGAACATGATATCACATGTACCCGCTTGTACATGTACATATGCATTTCTGCTCATATACGAGTATACACTCACTCCTATAAACGCAGACATGTACATCCTAACTGTATGAGCATCGTGATGTATATTTTTCATGTACATTGGACTATTTTTAATCCAAAATTGACATTTTAAAATTATATAATTTACATTTTGAAACACATGATTAGCATTTTTAAACATCATCTTAAAGTTAACGAAGTCACCACCTTGTTTTCGAAGAAAACACGACACCAATAACAAATCTGAGATTTAAACTGTAATGGATTGAGGATACCCCTGTCCCTCTAGCCAACTCAATCACAAGGCAGAAACCAGCAGGCTCAGGACAAGCGATCCGTGCATGCGACGGCCCTACGCATGTTGATGTCACACTCATATTTTGTCTTTATTTTATTTATAATTCAAATAAATATATTTTAAAACATTAAATTTAATTTAGAAAATATTTTTGCTTTTCAAAACAGTGTGTTCGTGTCCCTGTATTATTCATCCTTAAAATTATCAATTATAGTGTACTCGTAGCAACGAACATCGTGAGCCCTTCCGCGTTCTGGAGCTTTTCCGTTTTTTCTGTTTTTAGAAGCACGAGTGCCTTTCATGAAGACACGATAGTGCCTTTTCACGGAGACACGAGTGCCTTTCATAGAAGCACGATAGTGGCTTTTCACGGAGGCACGAGTGCCTTTCACGGAAGCACGATAGTGCCTCTTGCGAAGGAACGATAGTGCCTCTAGCGGAGGCACGTGGCGTGCCTCCCGCAGAAGTAAGGTCATGCCTATCGCGATAATAAGCAAAACAAATCACCAAAATAAATAAAAAACCCGCGCAAAAATCGGAAAAGCAAAAAAAACAAAAAATCGTTTTTTAAACACCTAAAATGCGCGCACAAAAATAAAAAAAAATGATTTTCCGAGGGCTCCAGAAAAAGTACTCCCTAATTAGTTGCTCTCATGGGTCCCCTATGACTATCGATCGAACATTGGGCCTCATGGACCACTAAACTGATGGGTCTTTAATGAAGCCCATAACGCAATAGATGAAGATCTATTATTGTCATGGAAGATAAGATGGTAATTTTTTTTGAAACGGTGGCAAAAGATTTGCCACATCTATTAAATAAGAGAGAATAAGAGTTGCTCAGTTAATTAAGAAAAACCGAGCGAAAACCCTCACAACCGCTCAGTGGCACCTCTAAGATATCTCACACACACTACCGAGACCGCACACATGCGTCTCCTCTCATAAAGGCGTCGTCGCCAACCTTAAACCCTGTGCCCAAACAACGCAGCTCCGATTCTGGAGGCGAGCTTCGAAGGACAAAACTAGGCATGGTAGGCGCCACAAAAGATCATCGAAGGGTCCACCTGCAGCCAGTCATCGTATACCACAGGGCCCCGCCACCGCAGCTTCGACTTCACAACAGCAAATCGAACCGAGACAATCCTGCGGACACGCCGAAGAAGAGCCGACTATCTCAACCAATGCCGCGTCGCTGTCATCACTCCCACTGTCATCGTTCCCATAAAAGTCTGGATGCCACCTCCACCGTCATCCACCGGTCACCCTTGCCGATGCCGAGCTCCGAAACAAAGCCCCCAAGAGGGTAAACGACACCGAAGCGCCGCCATCGTTCGACCCAAAGGTCAAGGGTTTCCCCTGGAGTACGGATCCGTGTAGGAGAGGTGCGGAAGCAAAACGGCGATGCCTTCAGGAAGGTCACGACGGCCACAGCCGCCGCCATCGCGGTCACGACACAAGGCCGAAACAGGGTCTTCACCCCCACTTCCACACCACCTCAGCCACACATCTTCCCCCACCGGCAACGGCAAGCCCGCCAGTCACCAACACCACCAGGAGGCCACCGCCAGGCGCGAGCCCTCCCAACACGCAGGCCAGCAGTTCTGTCGACGCATGACTGGAGTAAGACCACCGGACGTAGCACGAACCGTCCCACCATACCGAGCACCAAAGCGCGAGGGAGCGTCGCCCGAGGCCATGGACCACCACAGTCCCTGGCCGTAATCCAAGCTCCGCCGATGACAGCAGAAACCACATGACCTTCACACCTCCTTCCATCGCCGGAGGCCTAGAACCTCCCTAGCGACGTGCCGCCGCACCACAGCCACATGCACACGGGGGCCTCAGATCCGCCCCCGCACCCCCTTGACTCCCCACGCCATCCTGAACCATCTCACCATGCCCGAGCAGCGGCGGCCGCGCTGCACCTCGCCCACGTCGTGCCCAGCGAGCACGCGCATGCGTCCCCGCCCGCCGACGTACGACAGGAGAAAACAGATCTTGATTCGCCCCGATCTGGATCCACAAGCATGCTCCCAGCCAGCCTCCGCCACCGTCGCGTCCCCTACGTCTCCCCAAACGCCCACCGCACCACACCAGCGCCGCGACGCAGCTCCGGCAGTCGGCCGCCCACAACCCCCGCCATGAGATACAGTGACGCCCCCAAAATCAATCCGTGTACAATAATCATACACGCATGGTACACGGCTGAGATTAGGGTGCCACGATGAGAATATCACAGCACAACACTAAACACAAAAGGATAAACCAATATGTTACAATAAAGGGGGGTCACGCGGGCCCGAATACATAAGTTATACAAGCCATAATATCTGAGTACAGACATAGTTAGTCAAGTTTTGCCTTAAGAAGGCTAGCACAAATAACATCAGAGATACAGATCGAAAAGGCAAGGCCTCCTGCCTGGGAGCCTCCGAAACTACTCCTGGTCCTGGTTAGCGGGGGTCTCGACGTAGTAGTATCCGCCTCCGGGGTACTCCTGCTCCTGGGCTCCAACGTCGACTGTCACGGCCGATCAGGCAAAACATAAAGGGGGAAATAAAGCAAAGGTGAGTATCTAGCATACCCGCGAGTCTTACGTCCGCTAATAAGCATTATGCATTGTATCAATGGAAAGGGGAGGCTGTATATATAGTGGACTGCAAGATAGAAATCAGAATAAGGGTAAGAAGCTAGGCCTATCGAAGACTAGCATCTTCCGACGATGTCTTGCAGCATGAGAAGAGAAACAACCAACAGTTTATATAAAGCAATAAAGTAACAATGAAGCAGAAGTTGCTGCAACATTGTATAATATAAGTTGTAATGATTAATAATAATAATGCCTCCGATTTCCCCTCCTCGACTCCCCTGTGAGGAAGAAAACCCGGAACCATACAGTTTAATAGTAATAGTTTCTAGTGGTAAGATCCAGCTTCAGCATAAAGAGTCCTGTTACCGTGGACACGGCTATTCGAATAGATTAAACTCCCTGCAGGGGTGCACTACTGTTCAGCCTGCACGCTCGGATCTCCAGGGTGGCGTGAACCTTGTTAGGGAACGCCCCATCGAGGCTATCCGACACATCGCAGTTCATCCTAGGCTCAGCAGAGAGGCCATCCTCCGGACTATATCCTATGCGCCAAGGGGTCTAGGTCCCTCACCCTTGCACGCTCCTGCACGGTGCGAGTCTGGCCGGTGAAGTAAAAGCAAATCCAAACACACCTGCTGCAGCAAAGAAGACAAGACCACTTCCCGGCGATCAGGCCGCAGTACTGCTGACGTCTGAAGAGCTTTCGGACAAACTACGACGCATGGGAGCCCATTACTCCTTATCCCACGTGAAGGTAGTGCGTATAGACCAACGGGTCTCTCAAGTCATCCGCCGAACCATTTAGCATTTTAATATTATCTCACAGACAACCGTTATCTCTGTCTGACTAACAACACAACGGACAACGAACAACAACAAGGCCCACCAGTAACGCCGGGGCCTGCCCTGTCGTCCCGTCAAAGCGCGCGGTTACCGACAAGGTGAACCGTCTCCTTACCTTGTCTCGCATGTGCTCTTGGTAGAGCTCGACTTTTTCGTGGTTTGGTAACTCTCGCGAGATACGAGCAGGGGCCAAGCACGCCAGTAACGTCGGTCGTACCCTCCCTGTCGTTCCCGACGCAATACCGCTCGCGGGCACCGTTGGGTCGCCCGACTTCTTACCTTAAGGACAACCGTGCTCAGGTACCTACAGCGGCTATACAGAGTCATCAACGAGTGGAGTACAAGGATTACTCCTTGATAGCTCACACTTGAAGGTGGCTCGGCAGAGCCGAGCTAGGGGGCCTTAGGCGGTGTCTGCATTGTACCGTACCTGTGCAGTTGTAATAAGTTGTATCCGCGTCACTCCCCTGAGTGGTCACGGCCCGCTATCTAATCCTAGATAACAATGCGCAGGGCTCACTGCTGAATAATGCATAAATATAATAGGCAGCATAGGATAAAGGAGGTACATCAAGGGGCGACAAAATCAGGCTATGCAATTGAATAGGATTGTAACGTAGAAGCAGCAGTAACAATGCCTAGTGCAAGAAAGTACAGAAAAGATAGGCGATATCTGGGGAAGAGAATGGCTCTGCTTGCCTGGAAGCTCGACGGTAGGGGTAGGGTCGTCGACGAAGTAGTCGTACCCGGCGGCGGTGTAGTCGGCGGTAGCAGCGGGGTCTACGGGAGAATAAAGGGGGGGGGAGAAACAGTAAATACAAAGCAAGCATAAACAAACAGATGAATAGCATGGCGTATGCAATGTTAACGGTGTTCTAACGCAGTGCAATGTACGTTGCTCGGAGCGGGAATTCATCCGGGGATGAACTGCCAGCTCCGGGTGATTACCGGACAGGGTGTCCGGAGGGGGAAGGGTTCATGCCGGAGGTGTCGTGGACATCCGACAAAGATAACGGGGGTGTATCCGTGTTAGTTGAACCATTCCGGAAAACTTTCGTGTTCGGAATAAATTCATCCGGCAGGTTTTTACCGGCACTGGGAATTATCGACAGACAGCCCGGAGGGGGGAATGTCGATGATCGGTGTGTTAGGGGGGTCGGGTAGACATACAGATAGCGTATCCGTATCCGTTATATTTTTCTGATCAATTTTCATGTATAAACTTTTTCAATCTGAGTTACGGTTTAAAAGATATTCATTTTTAAAGTTTTAATTCAATTTAAATTCTTTTCTGAATTATTTTTATTAATAAATTCAAACATTATCCACAAAGGGTTGACTGGTCAAACCTGACCAGTGGGTCCCACTGGTCAGCCTGGGCTGCTAATAAAACATTTTAATTAAATCTAATTAACAGTGGGGGTCCCACATGTCATACTAACAGAATAAATTAAATCAGTTAATTAATTAACTTACAGGTGGGGCCCATGTGTCATTGACACAGTTGTTAATTAATCATTTTTATTTAAATTAAAGGGCCAAGGGCCCACATGTTATGCACACATATCACTTAACAGGGGGGTATTTTTGTTAACGATTGATTAGGGGCTAACCCTCTGGGTGGGTCCCCGAGGTCAGTGGCATAAGCCATGGCCTGGGCACACCGGCGATGACCGTGCCACGGCGGCGAGGCTGCCGGCCAGCACAGGCGACGGGAGGGGGCATGAGGGGGCTCAATCAAACGAGGGGGAGGCCGCGCGGTGATCTGCGGTGGTGGCGGGTGGCAAGGACGACCGGAGTGAGCTCTATCTCAACAATGGCGGAGGCGGTGTTCGGCTCTAATGGCGTATCTCAAATCGCGACGAATTCGTTCGAACTAACGCGCCAAATCGATCACACGGGCTACCAGGAACACGATGTTGTACTCGACTCGTACGGAGAGGCACTGGGTGTGCGAGGCCACGGCCATGGCGGCGGCCGGAGCAAGGCTCCAATGGCGACGACGAGTACGGCAAGAGGGGAGGACCGAGAGGAGTTGGCGGCGGCGTGGAAGCTCACGGGGAAGGTGCAGAGGCTGGCAGCGGGCTCGACGGTGGCTTGGAGCGGGCGCGATTCCTTCTGCTGGATGAGGAAGACGTCGGGTGCGGTCACGCCGGACACGCTGGATGCGGTTGGGGAGGACGACGGCCGCGTGTGGGCACGGCAATGGCGACGGCGGTGGCCGCGCAGTTTTTCCCAAGCGAGAGCGAAGTGAGGAGGGGGAAGAAGGGGACCTAGGGTTGTCCACGGGGGAGGGAGGGAGGACTAGGGTGGGCTAGGTGGGCTGCGCGGGCCGCACTGTGCACTGGCCAGCATGCCTTTTTCTTTTATCTCTTTTCCGCTTCTGTTCTTTTCTTTTTTTATTTCTTTTTAGTTGCTTTTTAAAATTTTGTAAAATATGGAACTTGATCCATAATTGATATTGCACATGACCAGAGTGCCACAAAAAGTTTTGTGCCCAAATAAAATCAATTGTATTTTTGTTTTATTAAAAATGTGTTAAATGCCACTGTTTTACCACTGTTATGAATTGTTTGATTTATTCAGTGGCATGATAAATACCCAAAACCATATTGGCATGGTCCACTGATTATTAGTGATTTTACAAAATTGCTTCCACAATTTTTGGACCAAGTTTTATTTCCACTTATTTTTGATAATTATCAAAAGACATTTTTGAGTTTGTTTGAATTCAAAGATGAACAAGGCATGATCAAAGGTGATTAGATGCTTGCTAATCACAGAGAATTATATTAACAAAAGTTTTATTGATGCCTGACACTGAGGGTGTTACAGATACCCCATCCCGTGGAGGGCGCCGCCGCGAAAAAAGGGTCGCCCCGCCGCCGCCCACTCCGCGCGAGCTTTGCCCGCGGGAGGCACCGGCGACGACAAGGGGAGGAAGGTGGAAGGAGGGACGGCGGTCTCTGTGGGGTTGGTCGCCGCCCGTGTCGCCCTTGGGGAAGAGTGATGCGGGGGAGTTTCGGGCCTGTGGAGGTTTGGCCCACAAGATGGTAAAATCATAGTTGGTATGTTCTTCTTGACCGTATACAGGTAGGGCTTATGTAAATCTCGGTATCCCAATGTAGTATATAAATTGAGGGTACGAGGCCCCTACAAATAGAAGAACAAAATCTAAGTCATTGTACACATAATTACACCCCCATCATAATCAATAACAAGCAAAAGTTGGATTTTATCTATTAGCAAAGCCTAAACCAGGGGAAATCTTATTCTCATGATACCATCGACATCGACCCCTTAGATTAGGACACCGTATTGAAGTATTTGCCGGAATCATCTCCCACACAATGTATAAGAAATTTTTGAAAATGTTTATACAATATTTATTTAGTATATATTTTTTTTAATTATAAAAAAATATTCTGGCATTTCAAAAATATGGTTGTGGCATTAAAAAATGTTTATATAATGTTAAAAAAAGCTTCACATTGTATTAAAAATTATTTATTGCGCAAATTTTTTTAATGTGTACTTAAAAACATGTTCATTGCTTTTCAAAAACACTGTTCAGAATATGTATTGAAAAAAGTCATGGATTTTAAAAAATATTCAAAGTGTATAAAAAATTGAACATGCACATTAAAAAAAATATTGTGCGCTGAAGAAATCGACATGTGTTAAAAAATAAAATAAAATAAACCAAAAAATAAAAATATAATAGGAAAACCGAATAAAACAAGAGAAAAAGTCGATGAGATACAAACGAAAACAAATAAAATCATGAAAAAAAGAAAAAACAATAAAAACTAACCAGAAAGAAAACAAATACGATATGAATAAAATATAAAGAAACCCATTAAAAGAGGAAAAATAGGGAAAATTGATTTTTTGAGCCAAAACCAGTATGATGAAAAAAAAATCAACAAACGAAAACAACGTAAAAAATGGGCCGCTTAATAGCTACAAAGAAGGAAAATCCCGCTTTGATGATAAACGAGGCAACTTTAGTATTAAACAGAAGCAACTTTCGTACATCACACATACTAATAAATTTACCAAGAGAGTATGGTATACACCACTTATAAATTATGATAAATCATTTTTATCGTATATAGGTTACTAAGCATCATCGGTAGGCAATTTTAGTGACGACAACGTATTTGATGGTACCCGTTTTGCAATTTTTTTGGTAATATAGGTGCTTCAATTTATAGGACATTTATCTTATTTTTCTAGGACATTTGTTTAATTTTGTTATGACAATTGCTTGATTTATTAGGATAATTGCTTGGTTTGTTGCTAGGACTATTATGCAACATATATTTTGATAATGTAGTTGCTTGAATTTGCTAAGACAATTACTTCGTTTTACTAGGACATTTGCTTGATTTTTCTAGAACGTTTTTACATTGTGTTTTGGTAATACATTTGCTTGGATTTTTTAGGACATTTGTGTGTTTTATTTTCTTAGAATAATAACTTTGGATCTTGCTAGAATAATATTGTAGGAAATTGACCATCAACTGTAGGCAACTGAGTAACCATGATAGTCAAATTGCGATAATGTTAGTAAAATCCTTGATACGCATAATGCAATAATGTTAGTGAAATCCATTTATACTCGTACAATAGATGGTGAATCCTCTTCCACGAACGGGTTAGTGCCATCAGTACTCGTATCTCCTACCAAGGTATGGTTCATTTCCTTTTCCTCTTTTGACATTCTCTTAAGGACGTAAAGCCTTTAAATAAGAGACGAGGCTCTGATACCAATTGAAAGAATCAAAATGTCGGCTAGAGGGGGGTGAATAGACGACAAACAGTTGAAACCTTTTCTTAACAAATTAATACTCAACAATAAAGTAGGTTATCTAAATGTGCAACTAGGTGAGCAATCTATATGACAATGGAATGCAGCACTATATGATCAAGCACAAGATGAACAATGAAATAAGCTTGCGCACAAAGTAAAGGTAAGTAACCGGTAAAGGAAACACGGGAGATCATGATATCTTACCGAAGTTCCTTCTCTTGCGAGAAGTATGTCCCCGTTTGGAGAGGGTGTGGAGCATAATGCTCACCACGAAGGCCAACGAGGGCCACCCTATTCTCCTCACGCTCTCACCAATGCAAGATGCCGTGATTCCATTATCGGTGCCCTGAAGGTGCACACGAAACCTTTACAACAAGGATGTAACTGCTCCACAATAAGCCGGAGACTCCCACCAACACCACGAAGCTTCACCACAATGGAATGTAGCTCCAAGGTGACCTCAAGGTCTCGAGGGATCCAAGCCTCAAGAGTAACAAGACCCAATATAAAATGGATGGGAAACACAGTTTCCTTTGATTGGAAATGTAGATCTAGGTCTCCCCTCTCAATCCCTGGCAACTCAATAAGTTTGGGTGGCTAGAAAAGGAGATCGGTCACAATGAAGCTTTAGGGCGTCAATGGAGAGAGATTGTAGCAAGAGGTGAGGAGCAAGGAAGAAGAAGACTTCCTTTTATACTCCCCACCTAATCAAACAGTTACTGCGCAGGAACATACTGGCCAATACAACAGACCAACATGGGGAGGCCAACCTCCCACGGGTACCCTAGCTGGCGGCAGGAATGACTAGGGCAGTACAACCGCCCAAGAGCCCGATAGTACTGGTAAGTATATTTTTATTGGTACAACCAGGGTACCACCGCCCTGCCATCGGCCTGGATCAGTGGGATGAGAGCACCCCGTCCGGTACAACCACCGTCATAGCCGGTTCAACTGGCCTTATGAACAAGGGGAGCTAGATGGCCCAACCCTAACCATAACCCTAGGGCACGTAGAAGGCATGGGCGGTACAACCACTTTCCAGCCTGGTTGTACCGGTAATTAGCTAATTCCCGGAACAACCGCCCAACCACCAGCCCTCTACCGCACTTTGGACAGAGGAGTTGAGCCCTCTGGCCGGTAGTATGAGCGGTAGTCGGCCCAGTAGTACTGCGCCCTGATAGGGGCGGTACAACCGGCCATCTGACCGTTACTACCGGTCCCTGTTCAAATACAGGTACCAGCTAGGCAAAGAAGTACACTCGGACGCCTTCTCCAATTTTTGACGATCAGGGTCTTCATACAAAGCTCACTGAAATGTATGAAACTCCAACACCTTAAGGAAATGTGTCGGCAACACCGTCTTTGATCTTTATCATGCGAGGGGACTCCGAACGGTCTTCTGCCCTAAGAATAAACCTGAGGAGTTCGAGACACCTTAGACAGCATTACCGTATTGCTATCAACACCAAAACCATAAGATAGGAATTGTCCTTTCACTAGGTAAACATGAAGAGTTGCTTTCATATAGCAGTAAAGTTGTCTTAATATCATACAAAGTTGCTGGAAAAAAGTTTGTGGAAACATATCATATGGATCTAGTTTTGAAGAACTCGTGGTGAGAACACAAACGGGGAGAGCGGATATGAATTCCATCAAATGAAATGAAAGTTATAGATTTTTTTAAACTTAAAAAATACACGTAATCTCACATGGCACATCAATATATAGATCTGCACGTAAATTTCATTGGATGCATGGACACACGTGACATGTGAAGACAAAAGTTTTCCTTTTTAGTGGGCTATAGTGGCGGCGACATAAAACTTTCTTATTAAGGAAAATTTGTTCAAGTGGACGGACGGGCGACCGAGCGTTGGCTAGCCATGTCTTTTCTTGTGATTGTTTCACAGTTATCAAAAACATCCAAGCTGGGCAAGGTGGCATCTATGGTGTAGTTATTAAAGATATATTGAGCTGGAAGCGAACTTTTATTTCTTGTAGTTTTTCTTTTGAGTTTAAAAAATTTAGATCCACACAATTTAGCTAGGCGTTCTATTATGTTGAATCTTGAACGTTATTTGTGGTTTGGTCAACCCCATGATCATAACGTTATTGTTGTAAACATTGCCTTGCAACAACAAAATCTAGCGTGTTGCTAAAAAAACTCAGCGACCTTTTTTTAGCATATAGCTCCCGTGTTTTTCTTGAGGTGATATAGCTCACGCGAGTTGAGACTTGACCAAAATCACTAATTATCGAGTATTCCTTCTGACGAATACGTCAACCCTCTCCGCGTCGGTAAGTGGCGCTTTGTACGCACGCCACTTGTCGCGTTGCGAAGGTTTCCTTCTCTTTCTAGAGGCACACGACGTGCTTTTCGCACAAATAGATTCGTGCCTTCACATAAAGCGCGTTCGTGACTTTTTTAGAGGCATGCGACTTGCCTTTCTTGAAAGTAAATTTGTGACTCCCGTGGAGGCATGATCATGCCTTTTTAGAGGCACGGCACGTGGCGTGCATTCGTGCGAGTAAATGACACGATCGTGCTTTTTTTTTCTTTAAAGACAAGGGTCGTACCTACTTTTAAAGGCACGTGAGGCGTCTCTTTGTATAGGCACGCGTTGTGCCTCTCACGCAAGCAGTTTCGTACCTCCCAAAGTCCCTTTTCAGAAAAATATAAAATTAAATTTCCACTAAATTGTAAGAAGAAACTAAAAAAACCTAATTTTAAATAACGAAAATGCATAAGAAACCTGAAGAAAATGTGAGGACACAAGATGTGGCGCGTTTTTAGGAGTTAATTGCAAAAAGGTACCACAATTCAGACCATATTCACAAAATGATGCCACTTTTTAATTTTTTTGCAAATACGTATCAAGATATAGACAACTCGTTGCAAAACTTGTATTTGTACATATTGATGCTCTTTCTGATAGATCTGGCCCACCGTCAGTCTCTAACTGAAAAAACCACCCCGGACCGCCTCGACCGGGGGAAAATCTTCGCTCTCTCTCCACCCACTGACCGGATCGGCTGGATAACTAAAGTAGCCGGCTCGATCCAGCCACAACACACTCACAGTCGCTCGATCCAGCCTCCCTCTCCTCTCTCCCGGTGATGGTGGTGGCGACTCCTGGAAGCGTAGCTGGTGGTGGCCGCGACGGCGACGGTGACGGCGGACATATCGATTCGAGCGGTGCTTGAAGAGGTGGATGTGCAGACTCTGTTTCGTCCGATGGCGAGGGGGCTCACGAGTTCTCCAAGCCTGCTGCGTCCAAGGCGCAAAAGTTGAGGCAAGCACAAATTTGGGTGGTGAATCCAAGTACAAGCTATCGTTGGACATCTGGGCTCGACGACGTTGAGTAAGTTTCGTTGGTGTGATTTGTGTATTTGAATCGGCAGAGGCATTAGGGTTAGTTTTAATTAGTTGAAATTTCTGTATTATGAGTGGGGATTAGGGTTAGCAATCACTGCCATGTTCCATCATAAGTGTGAGTTTACCTTTGGAGCAGAATTTACATGTTGAAATTTAGAAGAATTTACATTAGCAGCAGAATTTACATGTTCAATTTGGCTATAGATGGTTGTGCTTCAAATTGTTATATGTAATTGTGATATTCATTGTGCATCAATAAGAATTTACACTTCCATATTGAAATTTGTGTCATGTGATGTAATTTTATCATTGACAAGTGCCATATTTTCTGAATTTGTAGTTTATATCCATAAATTTGGGATGTTGGTATCCATTTTCAAGATCAGGACAGTTTACAATTGAAATTGTGCAGTGATGATGTTGTCTTTTCCATTGTGCTTGCACTACTTGAGACACAAGGATATGGAACTAATGACTCAGTGTATTTTGATCAAGGCATAAGATTTCATGGTCTACAGAAAATAGATAGCAATGCTAAGTTGCAACAGCTCAAGAGGCAGCACAAGGATGCTGATGACGAGAGAGTTGACTAGTGCAACGCCTCTCCTCGTTGGTTACCCCAAGTGGAAGGTGTGATGTAGGATAACGGCAAATTTCCCTCAGTGAAGATACCGAGGTTATCAATCCAGTAGGACTCCGACAATGATAAGTAGGCGGTGAAGCGAGCAACATGTCGTTTGAGATATTGCTCTCTTAACCTGGACATGCACACAACACAAATAACTTTGCTTCCCAAAAAGTACAGAGAGGTTGTCAATCTCTCCGGCCTTGTTAGTCCACAAAGGATCAACGCAATAGATAATGATAATGATAGCAACTGAAAGGTAAAAACAGGAAAGTAAATGAGCGTATAAACAGTGATGAGCATATGGACCGGGGTCCCGTGATGTTCACTCATGATGTCTCTCTCCCAAAAGACGATAAAACTGCTATGCGAGGTAAAAAAATTACAGATGGGCAATTGACAGGATTATAAACGTACCGCAATGCTAACTATGCTACAAAGAAAGGAAGAGGCTCAAAAGCATGGGCAGTACGCCAAAATAAGTAGACCGAAATCCAACTGCATCTACTACTAATCATCCACCTTGAGATTCCTATCCAGAACACCTCGCTGGTATTAAGTTGCGAGCCCCACCCAAAGTGTAAACCCAAAGCAACAGACAACTGCATTAAAAAGCACTTTGCGTAAAGTAAACAATCCTTGCAACCGCGGTTACAAGCACCGTTGTTTTCCCCCTTGTGGCAACAGCACATCCCCTAGACTCATGTTTCTGTCACTCAAGCTAGTCATCAGGGGGCATGAACCCACAATCATGCATAACGCTCCCTCTTGGAGTTACTACCTACTACTTGGACAAAGCAATAAATAGCAACGGAGAACATGCAAGAATTACTCAAGAACTTAAATATAAAAGAGGAGAATCAAATATATTACTCAAACACATCTGAACATAGTCTCATAATCCATCAGATCCCAGCAAAATCAGCATAGCAACAACAGAAATAATTACATATGTGCCTTGATCATGTAGGGCAGCTCACAAGGTCTAATCCATGAAGAACAAAGAGGGGAGGAGAACATCACATACCTACTGATCACGGACCCATGGTCCATGGTAGACTACTCACGGATCATCCGGGAAGCGTCCATGGTGGAGGAGAAGCTCCTGGAAGTCAATCCTCCCTCCGACAGGGTGCCGGGAAGAGGTCTGCTGGCGCTCCCGATCTTGGAAGCGCGACGACGGCGGAACAGAGGCGATATCGCGAAAAAGGGTTTTGTACTTGGAAGAATCCCGTCACGGAGAATAAATAGGCGAAGGGGGGCAGCCAGGGGGTCCACCAGGGGTCCAGGCGCCCCCCTGGCGCGGCCGGGCCCTATGGCTCACCACCAGGGCGCTTGGGCCCCTGGTGGTGGCCCTCTGGCCCCACCCAGGTGTTTTCGGAAGGTTCCTTCACGCCATTTTTATCTGATTTTCCCGAATTTTTGGAGCACTTTTAATATGGGGGAAACCTGAAATAGAAAAACAGCAGAAAACAGGAACTGGCACTGGGTGCACTGAGTTAACAAGTTAGTCCAAATATGATCAAAAGTGTATGAAAGTGTATCTAGATCATAGCAATATCACACAAAGCATGCATGGAGCAAGCAAAAATTATAGATATGTTTGGGACGTATCAGGATACCCAAACTCTTAGCACCCAGAACACTCCTAGTCCCGATGGACCTATTAATGGTGATGCTATTACCTCAACCATAGAAGAAGAAACCCCTATGAACATAGATGCTTTCAAACAAGTGAGCCTAGATGATACCACTAACACCTTTGATAGTAGTGACATTGATTTTGATAGTTGTACCCTTTCAAAAGTTATTAGCTTGTTACAAAAAATGTCTAGAGACCCCCACACTAGCACACTAAATCTTGCCTTCACGGAGCATATCACTAATGCTCTCATTAAAGCTAGGGAGGAGAAGCTTAGAGTAGAAGACTCCATACCTAGGAAGCTAGAAGATGGTTGGGATCCTATGATAAAATTAAAATTGAATAACTTCTCTTGCTATGCTTTATGTGATGTTGGAGCTAGTACCTCCATTATGCCCAAAAGAATGTATGATATGTTCGAATTGAAGCCCTTTGATCCTTGTTCTTTTGGTGTTCGTCTTGTTGATTCTTCCGTAAAGAAACCTTTGGTGAAGATTGACGATGTTCTTATCATTGTCAATGAAAATTATGTTCAAGTTGATTTTACTATTATGGACATAGAGTGTGAACCTTTATGTCCAATTATTTTGGGACGTCCTTTTCTTCGCACCATTGGTGCTGTTATTGACATGAAAGAGGGGAATATAAAATTTCAATTCACTCTTAAAAATGGTATGGAACACTTCCCTAGGAAGAATATTAAGTTACCTTTTGAGTCCGTCACACGGGCTAGCTATTTTCTCTCTCTTGATAAAACTTGATCTTTTTGCTTCATGCCTAGCTTAAAGGCGTAAAAGAAAGCGCTTGTTGGGAGGCAATCCAAGATATTGTGCATCTGTTTTTAGTGGTCTTGATGATTGTTACTACTGTAGCAACGTCATTGTATCTTTATTTTCAAGCTTTGTGCCAAGTTTAGCCTCTGATTGCAAGAAAGTTCAAAAGTTGTGACGTGCTGTCCAAAAAACAGATTCAATCCTTGGACGGAAAAAATTCGCATAAAATCACCAAATCATCTTTTTGATCTGATTTTTTTTGAAAGCGTGCTCAATACAATTGAAATTCGAGCTTTTATTCTCAGTTTTTTTGATTTGAGTTGCAGAAGTACCCCGAAAAAATTATGTACTACCTGCTGGTCAGTTTTTCACAGATTCTGCCACGTTTTGCCTTTCCTTACTTTTGCAAGACTTGCGCTGGCTTTTTCTTTGCAAAAACTTTTTGGCAATCTTGAGAAACAGTAGCCCTTCGAGAAAATCTTTATTTCCAGTAGAGGAAAATTATTTTATTAAGAGTACTAACCTCTCTAATTAGCTTATGAGTAGTTATGTATGAAGGGAGTTTTCAAGTGTGCGAGGGAAGATGATGAAGGAAGATCCGTGAGTGTCAAACGCTCAAGCTTGGGGATGCCCCCATGCATCCCCAATAAATATTCAAGGAGACTCAAGAGTGTAAGCTTGGGGATGCCCCCGGGCATCCCCTTCTCCATCAACAATCATCAGTTCGTCCTCCGTCTCACTATATTTTTATCACTTCATGCGTTATGTGTTATGTTTGGAGCGTCTCGGTCTTAGGTTTGATTTTTAGTATTGTTTAGCTTTGTTTGCTGTTCATAACAAGTTAGAAGCCAGCTTACTTTGTGTGGGAGAGAAACACGCTCCACGTCAAACTAGGACACATCATAGGATTTCATGCTTATCTTTCTTTTGTTGCGTGTTCTTTATCTTTTCGTAGCTATTGTCATGTTTAGCTCTTAGTTTTCATGTTTATCTTTTTCAAGAGCTTTAGTTTAGTTTGTTGCTGGAACTCTCTTTAGTTTTCATGTTTATCTTGTTAAGAGAGTTGGTTGTTGCACTGAGTTGTGTCTTGACTTTAAGTAGGTAATTGAGGTTGCTATTCAATTGTAGTAGTAACTTGCAATAGTTTTGAGGTATTGTTGTGAGTAATGTTTGAAATTTTGGTGTCAAGAGCTCTAGCCTATTAATGATAGGTGTCGTATTTTGGGCAATCTGTGTTTATTTTCAAAATCTACAAAAACTAGTTGAGAACTCTAGCTACTAGATGGATCACTAATCTTTGGAGGGATCGGATATTAGAGTACACTCATGTACCATGAGTCGAGGATGCTCAAGGATAACCAAACCCCCATACACTCCTCCTTGGGGTACTTGTCTCTTTGTGAACCTCCTTATTAGATTAAGAGTTACCGATAATATGAGTTTCCCTAACCCTAGACGCCATCCCCTCGCTGGCGATCTCCACGTCTGACCGTGGACTTTGATCCTGTGCCCACCATCTTCTCCGGCGTCCTCTCCTGAATCGACTGGTGTCCATCTTATGGCAGTCCAGGCATCAATCTCTTTGGGCCTAGATTTTTCCCCAGGGATCAAGTTTGTTGTTCAAGTCAAGAGGTTTTTCAAGCGCACCGTGCACCCTGATAGATCTGGTCATTTCTTCTTGGTGGTCTCATTTGTGCGCTCTTCTTTTCGTCTAGATGAAGACAATGTTGGCCTGGCCCTGGAATCAGCCATTGGAGCTTATTGATCTCTCCTTAAAGTTTACCTTCTCCATGATAGGGTTTTTGCGTTTCATGTCTCTTGCAAGGATGTGTTTTTTTTGTCTTCCATCAGAAAACCTTTGTTTCTTCCAAGTTTTATTGTGTGTTCCACCTTTGGGGAAATGGCGGCCCTGATTGGAAGAAAGAATTCTAGATGTGGCAGGTTGAATGTGATGAAGAATGGACTCTAGTTAGTCCTTGAAAACATCGTGCTAAACTGGGGTTTGAGGCCATGAAACATCAGCCGGCTAAACCCTCAACCAAGTCCCCGAGCTCCAAGAAGAAGAAGGTTAGATTTGCAACTTTCCTGAATTATGAAGCTTGTAGAGGGTATCGTTTTATGCCTACGGGTTTAGATGTTCAAACGGTCCTCGAAGGTGGCTATTCCTTCACCCGTCATGAGATCTCACACCTACATGCTAATATTCAAGGTCCAACTAGTCCTACCTCGCCGCCGGCAGCTTCTGTGCCGCCGGTGATAAAATTTGGTAGTTTTGAAACTTCCCTTGTTAGGCAGGGTTTGGTTAGCAGTGATCCAGTTTTATCGGGATCGGATTTCTTATCTACGTATCCATCTTCCGATTCTTCTCCTATAATTTCGCACTCTGCCAACAACTTGGACGTTTTGCACGAGTCTGGTTCTGACTCGTCTTCTTTGCATGAGATTGCACCGGCATCACCGAACTCTCCTCGCCTGGTCCGTCTGGTTGACTATGACTCTGATTGTAGTCCTACTAAAAGGATCCCATCACCTCAAGAGGTTGTTCAAGGTTTACAAAGTTTTGGTGAGATGATTGAGGATATGGCTGCTGATGGCTTCTCGCCCCTCTTTGGTTACCCAAAGTGGAAGCTTGAGATGTAGACAGCAGCAAATTTCCCTCGGTGAAGATACCAAGTTTTGTCTTTAGTAGGACTCCGACAACGACAGGAAGGTGACAACAGCGCCAACAATTAGGAGGTTGACGTGGACATGCACACACAACAGATAACTTTGCTCCCAACGAGTTCATAGAGGTTGCCAATCCCTCCGGCCTTGTTGTTTACAAAGGATCAAACGCACGGGATAATAATGATAGCGATAGCAACAGAAAAGGAAATAAAGCAGAAAATAAATAGCGGGTGTAAACAATGGTGGAAATATGGACCGGGGGTCCCTGATGACCCACAACTGTAAGGGATCTATTGCAGCGTTTTCGATAAGTAAGAGTGTCGAAGCCAACGAGGAGCGAAAGGTATTGATAAGTGATTTTGGACAAGGAATAACTGCAAGCACTGAAAGATAACTTTTTAGGGATTTTAGGTATAAGCAACAATAAGACAAAAGCAAGCAAATTAAATAGTGCTGAGGAGCAGCAAGTGGCCCAATTCTTTTGAGCAAAGGATAAGCCTGGCTACTGAACTTATAAAGACTAAAGCATTCTTGAGGACACATGAAGAGGTAGTCATGTGCTTTCGCCATACTCCGCATTGATAACATGTTTTGTGTTGATAAGTGTTGAGTGGGTGGATCTATGCTAGCACACCTTCTAGACTAAGATAAGTGCACTCTTATGATTAAACAACTTGCAAGCATCCGCAAATACAAGATAGAAATTAAGGCAAAGCCTAGCCACAACAATAAGATCAAGGATCCATTATTCCCTCGTGCAAAAGTGTGCAAACTGGGGTTCAGGTTTCTGTCACTCCGGCAACCCACTATAAGCATTCTTTATACACAATATATTCCCCTAGGTCCTTAATAAGGCGAAGTGTTGAGTGTTCGAATCACGCAACACCACTAGGAAAATAACAACACAACTTAAATATCAAACAACAAATATTACTTCAGCATCATATGACTACTCACAACAAGACTTCTCCCATGTACTCAAGAACTAAAGTAACTACTCACAAGACATAAAAGAGATCATGATCAGAGGTGATAAATAGGTGGTAACAATCTGGACATAATGATATTTCTCCAACAAAACTCAATAGCATTCACCACAAAGTAGTAATCAACACCGGTAGAGTAGAGAGGATAGATAGTACGAGTTACAACGCAAGTTGCAATTGTGAGATGAGATTGGATGAAGATGAAGATGGTGCTGATGTTGGGGATGATGTTGATGATGATCTCGATGATTCCCGTGACGATGGCGATGATCTCCCCTTCCTGGAGGTGATCTCCTCGGCGGAATCTGCCCGCCGGAGAGCCCTTTTCTTCTCTGCAAGTTTCCGCCACGGAGCGGCGGCGGAACTCCGTCAAAACTCCTCTTTTTAGGGTTTTCGGGTGACGAAGAGTATATAGGCCAGAGGGGGGAGCCTGTGGTAGTCCCAGAGCTCCCGGCGCGGCCAGGGTGGGGGCCGCGCCAGGTGGCCGCCAGGGCACCCTGTGCCCCCCCCTCTGGTCCCTCTTTTGCGTGTCTTCGTCAATCCTTTAAAAAACACCCCCGTCGATTTCAAGTAATTTGGAGGTGTTCTTCTTCAGCAACTCAGCGTCCAGTTTTTACCGCTGAATCCTGCGTCTACTGCTTCGGCACCGTAAAGTTGCAAACTGTGTAAAACAAGCCAAAATAACATAAGAACATCATCGTAATGTGAAATATATCAATGAATAAGGAAGAATTATGATATAAAATAGTGATGCATTTTGGACGTATCAACTCCCCCAAGCGTAGACCTCGCTTGTCCCCAAGAGAAAACTGAGCTCGGTAAACCTGTCCACAAGTTTAGAGAGTGAAGTGTCGATAAATAGAATACGGACAAGAAGCATCATGATTTCTTCACCAAACTTAAACATCCTCAACAGCAATCTTCAACTCATAGGGCCCTTATAAAAGAGTAATAACAATTATAAACAAGAGTAGGGCTAAGGAAACTCATCAAATCATGGCAAACATGTCCTTTGGTCAAAGAGCAACTAATAGCTTTCACTTTTGCTCTTTCTTTTTATATTTTGATGAGATCAATTTAAGCTTTTGAAAGAACATGATGTTAGGCACGAAGTGAAAATGTTAACACAAAGGAAGATGTTTGCTTCAGCCAGGCTTAACAAACAACTTACTTATCAAATGATAATGTCAACAAGGATGCGGTATGACAGATCTTAATGCAGCTTTATATGAATGAATCCTTGTCACATCAAGTATCTGCTCTCTTTAAGAATAGAAAGAAGTAGGAAAAACTGACTCGACCTAAAACTAAAAGATAGGCCCTTCCCTAGGGAAGTAGGGAAAACTCAAGTGATATCCTTAAATCAAACAGAATGAAAACAAGTTTTGAGAGGTGCATGATTTGTCAACGAATGCTAATAGATAACTCAATTACTCCTCAGATTGGACAAGTTTCGAGGAACGGCTCCCACACGGGGACGATCACATCCTCGCAATCTCCTTTGTTTATCACTGCCAAAGTTTTCTGATTTCTCATGAACAAAGCGTGAAGGAGGATTTGTTTGTTGTATTATCTTTTGTGAGCTGGGCGCACTCATGCCAATTCCTCCTCGTATTAGGGGTTTGCAGATTAGACATGCAATCTCGGGGTAAAACTTGTCCAACTTAATAAGATCATGAATTAACTACTACTTCCTCATGAACTAAAACAGGGGCACAAAATAGAAGATTTTGAACATTTAAGGATAACACGTAAATTCTATACTTTAGGAGTGGTAGTGGAATACCACGAATAGGAAGGTATGGTGGACTCATATGGAAGATATTGGTTTCAGGGTATGGATGCACAAGAAGAATTCCGCTTAGTATAGAGGTTTGGCTAGCAAAGGCTTTGAGAGAATAGACAATTGATGATGACTTAGATGCAAAGCAATATAAAGCATAAACATTAAAATAAGCATAGCACATCAAGTTGTCTTCCTTGTCAACATAACACTACAAGCATAATAACATAAAGGTTTTGGCTATGTCACTACTTTTGAGAAAATCATGCTTGTTGTTATGACCAAAGCTATGTTTGCCAAGATTAAATAAAGTTTTCAAAGCCATACCTGATATAAGGTCAATACTCCCCATAAGAATCATCATATGGTCGATTGCGTGAAGAGAATACTGAGTGCAGTGAAGGGATCAATAGACTTCTCATTAATATTCCATCATAGACGACTCCACACTCACGGATACATAACTCTCCAAAAAGGAGTGATAGACCTCAATGCAAACACCTATTTTATAAGATAACTTCCCTAGACATGATACGACTCTACTTGACTCTAAAAGACAAAGATAAAGATAAAGATACCGGGAACTCCCCCAAGCTTGGAACAAGCTAAGGGGATGCCATTACCCAGCGAGATTTACTCCTCATTCTTGTTCTTCTTGATCACGTACTCCTTGGCGAAGCGCTTCCATGGCAGCTGTTCTCCAGTCTCAAAGGGCATTCCCATCTCTAGGATCCTGCACTCACCACCCAAACCCATGCGCAGAAAATTTAGTTCATACTCACAGTTCTGGTTCTGCAGATCATAGATCTGTGCTTGAAGCTCATATACTTTTTCTTCTAGTGCGGCCAAACTTGACCACATCTCCTTCATCTCCTTCTTGTGGGAAGCCTATATTTCATTCATGATGTCGAAGTTAGCTTCAACACCACGCTCCACCATCTTCTTGAACTTGAAGACCTCATGTTCCATCTCCTTCAGCCGCTCCTCGGTGCTCCCTTCCTTGACTGGTCCCTTCAGATCCTCCTTGTGGAGATCACCATCCTCCACACGAAGGATCTGGGGGTGCTTCTTCACCTCAGCGAGGTAAGGGTTGATGACGTTGACGATGAAATTGTCCTTGGGGGAACTTGGGGAAGCCATGGCACCTAGGTCTAGCTGAAAGATTTTCTGGCAGAAACAGATCGAAAGGAAAACACACGAAATCGCGAGATACGTTGCCGGAACAATCCGGCCAAATATATAGCAAAAATTTATGCATGGAAAGGAACGTAACAAGCCAAAGTGGGGTCGGAGACGGACTCCTGGGTGCCCAGGTGGCCTCCCGGCGTGGCCAGGGGGTAGGCCGTGCCAGGGGGGCGCCTGGGCCCCCTGGAGCTTGTCTCCGGCTCCACTTCGGCCCCATATTTTCCTAATTTTACGAAAACTCATAATACGGGATTTTTATGGCGGTTCACGATGTTTCCTTACCGTAATACATACCTTTCCTTATTATGCTTCTGCTGGTGTCGGAAACAGGGTTGCAACATGTTCTTCATGAGTTGTTGTGTATACCAAATCCACATCAACATTGACAGGACCTCCTGCTATGTAATGCTTAAGTCTTTTCCCATTCACCACTTGAGGTTTGGTGCCTTCGAAATTGTTAATCTTGATTGCACCTGAGCGGTAGAATTTCTCAATATGAAATGGCCCTTCCCACCTGGAAAGTAGTTAACCTGGAGAAAACCTGAAACGGGATCTAAACAACAATAATTTATCACCAACATTAAATTCACGCTTCAGAATCCTCCTATCATGCCACTTCTTTACCTTTTCTTTGAACATTTTAGCGCTCTCGTAAGCTTCACTTCTCCACTCATCTAGAGAAGTCAAGTTCATGAGACGCTTTTCACCAGCTAATTTCGGGTCAGCATTAAGCTCTATAATAGCCCAGAAAGCTTTGTGTTCTAATTCTAAAGGCAGATGGCAAGCCTCGCCATAGACCATCTTATAGGGAGACATGCCCATGGGGTTTTTGTAAGCAGTTCTATACGCCCACAAAGCATCTCCTAACTTATTCGACCAATCTTTTCTATTTCTATTAACTGTCTTCTGTAAGATCAACTTGATCTCTCTATTGGTGAGCTCAACTTGCCCACTAGTTTGAGGGTGGTACGGTGAAGCAATTCTATGATTGACATCGTACTTGGCTAAAGCTTTTCTAAAAGCTCCATGCGTAAAGTGTGAACCCCCATCAGACATGAGGTACCTGGGTAGTCCAAACCTAGGAAAAATTACATCCTTGAGCATTTTCAAAGATGTCTTATGATCAGCACTTTCAGTGGGGATTGCCTCTACCCACTTGGTTACATAATCCACAGCAACTAAAATGTGAGTGTACTTGTGCGAGGGAGGAAAATGACCCATAAAATCAAAACCCCAGCAATCAAAAGGCTCAATCACTAGAGAGTAATTCATAGGCATCTCATTCCTTCTACTAGTATTACCAACTCTCTGACACTTATCACAGAATAAGACATAATTTCTAGCATCCTTAAAGAGAGTAGGCCAATAAAAACCTGATTGCAGAACCTTATGTGTGGCCCTCTCACCGACATGATGTCCTCCATATGGACTATCGTGACATTGTCTGAGAATGTCCTTCTGCTCGTGTTCCGGTATGCATCTCCTCACGATCCCATCTGAACCTTGTTTGAAAAGATGTGGGTCATCCCAAAAGTAATGCCTCAAATCGTGGAAGAACTTCTTCCTTTGCTGAAATGTTAAACCTGGAGGCAAAAACTTTGCAACGATAAAGTTAGCATAATATGCAAACCAAGGATCGGAGAGAGATTGTACTTTTACAACAGCTAGTTGTTCATCTGGAAAACTGTCGTTGACTGGAATGGGATCGTGCGGTATATCTTCCATCCTTAAAAGATTATCCGCCACCGGATTGTCTGCTCCTTTCCTATCGACAATCTGGAAATCAAATTCTTGAAGAAGGAGTACCCATCGGATGAGTCTGGGTTTGGCATCCTTCTTCTCCATAAGATACTTAATTGCAGCATGGTCAGTATGAATAATAATCTTAGAATCAACAATATACTGCCTAAACTTATCACAAGCAAACACTACTTCTAAGAATTCCTTCTTAGTAGTAGCATAATTCTTTTGAGCACTATCAAGGGTTTTGCTAGCATAATATATAACATTCAATTTCTTATCAACCCTTTTCCATAAAACAGCTCCAACAGCAAAATCACTAGCATCACACATAATTTCAAAAGGTAAATTCCAATCAGGTGGTTGTACTATAGGAGCGGTTATTAAAGCTTTCTTAAGAACTTCAAAGGCTTCCTTACAATCTTCATCAAAAACAAAAGGAACATCCTTCTGGAGAAGATTAGTGAGGGGTCTTGAAGTCTTAGAAAAGTCTTTAATAAATCTTCTATAGAAACCAGCATGACCGAGAAAACTACGAATACCTTTGATGTCCCTTGGATAGGGCATCCTTTCAATTGCTTCGATCTTGGCCCTGTCCACCTCAATTCCCCTCTCGGAAATCTTGTGGCCAAGAACAATTCCCTCGTTGACCATAAAGTGGCACTTCTCCTAGTTAAGCACCAAATTTGTCTCCTCACATCTCTACAAAACTTTATTAAGGTTGTGGAGACAATGATCAAAAGAGGTTCCATAGACGGAGAAATCGTCCATGAATACCTCCACAATTTCTTCACAAAACCATGAAAGATATCAGACATACACCTTTGAAAAGTAGCAGGGGCATTACATAAACCAAAAGGCATATGCCTGTAAGCATAAGTACCATAGGACAAGTAAAAGTGGTCTTCTCTTGATCAGCAGTGTTAACATGAATTTGAGAGAAGTCAGAATAACCATCAAGATAACAAAAGTGAGTATTTTTGGATAACCTTTCAAGCATTTGGTCGATGAACGACAACGGGTAGTGGTCTTTCCTGATTTCCTTGTTCAGCTTCCTGTAATCAATACACATTCTATATCCAATAATAATTCTCTGAGGTATTAGTTCATTCTTATCATTAGGAACCACAGTTGTACCTCCTTTCTTTGGAACACAATGAACCGGGCTTACCCACTTACTATCAGCTATAGGGTAGATAATACATGCGGCTAGAATCTTGAGAATCTCAGTCCTTACAACATCCATCATCTTCGGATTCAACCGTCGTTGATGATCAACAATTGGTTTAGCATCAGGCTCAAGGTTGATGGTATGTTGACAAATAGATGGACTAATCCCCTTAAGGTCATCAAGGGTATAGCCAATTGCACCTCGATGTTTGCGAAGTACTTCCAATATTCACTCTTCTTCGTACCCTGAAAGGTTAGAATTGATAATAACAGTATATACTTTCTTTTCATCTAAATAAGCATATTTGAGCGTATTAAGAAGAGGTTTAAGATCAAACACTGGATCTTCTTTTGGTTTTGATAAATTCCCAAAGGCTCAACTGGAAGGTTGTGCTTTAGGATAGCAGGTTGTCTTAAGAATATTTCGTCTAGCTCATTTCTCTCCTGCATATGCAAATCATTCTCGTGGTCCTCCATATATTGCTGCAAAGGATCATTAGGAGGGATAGCAATGGAAGCAATATCTTCAATAATCTTATCGTTACTAGGAAAATTAGTACCACAAGGCTCCTTAGAGAACTTAGAAAAGTTAAATTCGTATGGCTCACCATTGAATTCAACAGAAACTTTACCCTTCTTGCAATCTATTATAGCTCCACAAGTTCTGAGAAAAGGTCTATCGAAAATAATAGGACAAAAATTATCCCTTACTGAACCAAGTACTAGAAAGTCGGTAGGATATTTTACCTTTCCGCATAAGACTTCAACGTCTCTCACAATTCCGATAGGCGAGATAGTTGCTCTGTTTGCAAGATGAATAGTAACATCAACTTCTTCAAGTTCACAAGGTGAAATCTCACCCAGGATTTCTTGATAAAGTGAATACGGGATAGCACTAGCACTCGATCCCAAATCGCATAGCCCATAATAATTGTGATCTCCTATTTTAACAGATACTACTGGAGTACCTAAAATTGGGCCTTTATTCTTGGCTGTGACAAGGTTAGTGGAAACAACACAAAAATTTATATTGGAATATAAAGCATCATTAGTAACAATATCCTTAACCATTGCAACTTGAGGATTGACCTTGATCTGGTCCTCAGGCTCATCAATTCTCCTCTCACTTTTATTTATTATGCCTGTCACAAAAGAGTGCTCCCTTATACTTGCGGGAAAAGGGGGCTTTTCATATATAACTGCAGGCAAAATAGGACCAGCAACATGAATATCAATAGGTAATTCTTTGAAGGGTTTATGATGCTGATACTTCTTCTTCTTAGAAGAGTCAATATGAGAGGCAAAGTCCTTACAAAAATCAATCATTAGATGGGAATCAAGACAAATCTTAGAGAAAAAGGTATTAAAGTAATCAGTTTTCACATAGCTCTCTATATAATCATGCTCATAATTTATAGTGGGTTCAATACCTTTATCTATTTCCCAATCTTCGGTATTCTTGTGGATCCTTTCAATGAGATCCCACCTTTCTTCAACGCTTTTTGTCTGAAATACCCCACTAGAGGAGGCATCCAACATCTCCTTATCCTGATGATAAAGTCTAGCATAAAAGTTTGTAAGTATAATTTCCTTGGGGAGCTCATGAATAGGACATTTGAGCATTAGGGATTTAAATCTCCCCCAAGCTTGAGCGATGCTTTCTCCGTCACGAGACCTAAAGTTATAGATATAGTTTCTGTGTCGATGAATTTCATGAAGAGGATAAAACTTGGTATAAAAGAGAGACATAAGCTCTTTCCAATCAAGCAAATGTGAGTTATCGAGAAGCTTATACCAATCTGAAGCTTTATCTATAAGCGATATGGAGAACAATTTCCTCATGAAAAACTCCATTGATACACCTGCAAGCTTAAATAGTGAACATAGTTGTGACAGATATAGCAAGTGTTCACTGGGATGTCTGTCTCCTGCATAACGATTAGCCAAAACAAAATCGATAATACCAGCTGGTATTTTATAAGGCGCAATTTCAGTAGGGGGAGGAACTACCACCACAGATGTGGGGCGTTTCCCCGCAAGCAACGATCCAATAGCTAGGTTGCCCATATCGACAAAGAGCAGCAACAACAAAATAAAAACAACAATATAAAAAATTTCTTACCAACTTCACTTACCAATAGCGCTATGCTCCCCGGCAACGGCGCTAGAAAATGGTACTTGATGACCCACAACCGTAAGGGATCTATTGCAGCATTTTCGATAAGTAAGAGTGTCGAACCCAATGAGGAGCGAAAGGTATTGATAAGTGATTTTGGACAAGGAATAACTTCAAGCACTGAAAGATAAATTTTTAGGGGTTTTCGGTATAAGCAACAATAAGACAAAAGCAAGCAAAGTAAATAGTGCTGAGGAGCAGCAAGTGGCCCAATCCTTTTGAGCAAAGGATAAGCCTGGCTAATGAACTTATAAAGACTAGTTAGTCATACGAAACGTCGTGCTAAACTGGGGCTTGAGGCCATGAAACATCAGCCGGCTAAACCCTCAACCAAGTCCCCGAGCTCCAAGAAGAAGAAGGTTAGATTTGCAACTTTCATGAATTATGAAGCTTGTAGAGGGTATCGTTTTATGCCTACGGGTTTAGATGTTCAAACGGTCCTTGAAGGTGGCTATTCCTTCAGCCATCATGAGATCTCGCACCTACATGCTAATATTCAAGGTCCAGCTAGTCCTACCTCGCCGCCGGCAGCTTCTGTGCCGCCGGTGAGAAAATTTGGTAGTTTTGAAACTTCCCTTGTTAGGCAGGGTTTGGTTAGCAGTGATCCAGTTTTATCGGGATCGGATTCCTTATCTACGTATCCATCTTTCGATTCTTCTCCTATAATTTCGCACTCTGCCAACAACTTGGATGTTTTGCACGAGTCTGGTTCTGACTCGTCTTCTTTGCATGAGATTGCACCGACATCACCGAGCTCTCCTCGCCTGGTCTGTCTGGTTGACTATAACTCTTATTGTATTCCTACTATCAGGATCCCATCACCTCAAGAGGTTGTTAAAGGTTTACAAAGTTTTGATGAGATGATTGAGGATATGGCTGTTGATGGCTTCTCGCCCCTCGTTGGTTACCCAAAGTGGAAGGTTGAGATGTAGACATCAGCAAGTTTCCCTCGGTGAAGATACCAAGGTTTGTCTCCAGTAGGACTCCGACAACGACAGGAAGGTGACAACGGCGCCAGCAATTAGGCGGTTGACGTGGACCTGCACACACAACAGATAACTTTTCTCCCAACGAGTTCAGAGAGGTTTTCAATCCCTCCGGCCTTGTTGTTTACAAAGGATCAAACGCACGGGATAATAATGATAGTGATAGCAATAGACAAGGAAATAAAGCAGAAAATAAATAGCGGGTGTAAACAGTGGTGGAAATATGGACCGGGGGTCCCTGATGACCCACAACCGTAAGGGATCTATTGCAGCGTTTTTGATAAGTAAGAGTGTCGAAGCCAACGAGGAGCGAAAGGTATTGATAAGTGATTTTGGACAAGGAATAACTCCAAGCACTGAAAGATAACTTTTTAGGGGTTTTAGGTACAAGAAACAATAAGACAAAAGCAATCAAAGTAAATAGTGCTGAGGAGCAGCAAGTGGCCCAATCCTTTTGAGCAAAGGATAAGCCTGGCTACTGAACTTATAAATTCTAAATCGTTCTTGAGGACACATGGAGAGGTAGTCATGTGCTTTCGCCATACTCCGCATTGATAACATGTTTTCTGTTGATAAGTGTTGAGTGGGTGCATCTATGCTAGCACACCTTCTAGACTAAGATAAGTGCACTCTTATGATTAAACAACTTGCAAGAATCCGCAAATACAAGATAGAAATTAAGGAAAAGCCTAACCACAACAATAAGATCAAGGATCCATTATTCCCTCGTGCAAAAGTGTGCAAACTGGGGTTCAGGTTTCTGTCACTCCGGCAACTCACCGTAAGCATTCTTTATACACAATGTATTCCCCTAGGTCCTTAATAAGGCGAAGTGTTGAGTGTTTGACTCACACAACACCACTACGAAAATAACAACACAACTTAAATATCAAACAACACATATTACTTCAGCATCATATGACTACTAACAACAAGACTTCTCCCATGTCCTCGGGAACTAAAGTAACTACTCACAAGACATAAAAGAGATCATGATCAGAGGTGATAAATAGGTGGTAAACAATATGGACATAATGATATTTCTCCAACAAAACTCAATAGCATTCACCACAAAGTAGTAATCAACACCGTAGAGTAGAGAGGATAGATAGTACGAGTTACAATGCAAGTTGCAATTGTGAGATGAGATTGGATGAAGATGAAGATGGTGCTGATGTTGAGGATGATGTTGATGATGATCTCGATGATGCCCATGACGATGGTGATGACGATGGCGCTGATCTCCCCTTCCGGAAGATGGTGCATTTTGGACGTATCAGTCCCATGATGTTCACTAGTGATGTCTCTCTCCCAAAAGACGATAAAATATCCATGCAAGGTAAACAAATTACAGCTGGGCAATTGACAGGATTATGTGCGCAAACCAATGCTAACTATGCTACAAAGAAATGAAGAGGCTCAGAAGCTTGGGCGGCACGCCAAGACAAGTAAACCGAAATCCATCTGCATCTACCTACTAATCATCCACCTTGAGATATCTATCCAAAACATCTCGCTGGTATTAAGTTGTGAATCCCACCCAAAGTGTAAACTCAAAGCAACAGACAACTTCATTACAGAACTTTGCGTAAAGTAAACAATCCTTGCACCCGCAAGTACAAGAACCGTTGTTTTCTCCCTTGTGGCAACAACACATCCCCTAGACTCATGTTTCTGTCACTCAAGCTAGTCATCAGGGGCATGAACCCACAATCATGCATAACGCTCCCTCTTGGAGTTACTACCTACTACTTGGCCAAAGCAATAAACAGCAACGGAGAACATGCAAGAATTACTCAAGAACTTAAATATAAAAGAAGAGCGTCAAATATATTACTCAAACACAATATGAACATAGTCTCATAATCCATCAGATCCCAGCAAACTCAGCATAGCAACAGCAGAAAGATTACATATGTGCCTCGATCATGTAGGGCAGCTCACGAGGTCTAAACCATGAAGAACAAAGAGGGGAGGAGAACATCACATAGCTACTTGATAACCCACAACTGCAGGGGATCTAGATAGTCTTCGCGGGTAAGAATAACCCAATTTATAGATTCGACTCAAGGGGAGCCAAAGAATATTCACAAGCTTTGACAGTGGAGTTGTCAATTCCACCGCACCTGAGATACACTTACTTGCAACAAGATATTATTAGCAACTGCGTTATGGATATGATGATTGAAACGGAAATAGTGGTGATGAAACAGCGAAAGTAAACAACTAGTAACCAGCAGAATTAAAACATTGTAGGCTAGGGAGATGGATGGTTGGGCGCTGCATGGATAAGACACATCATGTATTTAACTTGGGGCAAGGCACACATAAAAGCAATGACCATCTAGGCATAAATAAAACATCAGGCATGTATCCCACAGGTAGTTGCACGTGCTTGCAATAAGAACTTGCACAACATCTTTTGTCCTACCATCCCGCTATGAACGGGGCCAAAAGGAACTTATGAAGATTAAGGTGCTCCTGTCAAAGAGCACCGGAACAAAGCATTAGCAATCAATGGATACATGGAATCCTCAAATTATAGTCCATCCCCTTTGGTGTCCCAAGCTGTCACCTTTGGGATCGCCAGTTCCGGACTATAACAGGTGCATACAACTCATATATATGATCAAGAACACAAATATATTCATGAAAACACAAAGGGTTCAGATCTGAAATCATGGCACTCGGGCCCAAAGTGACAAACATTAAGAGCAACAAGTTGAAGAAAAGATGATAAACAACAATCTAGATGATAGGCAACATGCCCCCAACAATCTGATAAACCATTACATGATCTAACTCATCCAATCCCTACCATCCCCTTTGCCTACAGCAGGGAATTACTCACACATGGATGGAGAAATCATGGAGGGAGGATGGAGTGGCGATGATGATGACGATGGCGATGATCTCCCCTCACCGGAGGCCAAAACAACCTCCAGATTAGCCCTCCCAGAGAAGAACAGAGGGTGGCGGCGGCTCCGCGACGAGAATTGGGAAAACGACTTCTGTTTCGGGGTTTCTCCGCCACGGGAATAAATAGGAGCGTCGGTAGGGCACCAGAGGAGGGGGAGGCCCCCAGGTGGCCAGAGGGCGCAGCCCCACCCATGGCCGCGCCAGGGGGCTCCTGGGGCCCCCTTGGCTCCCCTCTGGTCCCAATTCTGGCTTCTGGCTCCTTCGGGTGCGTGGATTTTCTGGTATTTTTCTAGGAATTTTCTAAGACGTCTAAAAATCCATTTTCCTTCGCACAATAAAACCATACAGGTAGCTCTGCTAAAAACAACGTTAGTCCGGGTTAGTTTCGTCCAAATCATGCAAGAATGAGGGCAAAACAATAGCAAAAGTGTTTCGAAAAGTAGATACGTTTGAAACGTATCAACTTCCCCAACTTAGCATATTGCTTGTCCTCAAGCAATTCAGTACAACGAACTGAACGCGACAAAGAAAACTTTGACAAACTCTTTTGCTTCAATAGATGTATATAAGCATGTACTTCGAACAGAATTTAGCAAGCATCAAAACAATGCTATGAGGACAATGCACAAAGCAATCCTTCTTTGAAGTGATCAATCACAAACAACTGAAAGTAAATAATATGCTTCTGAAAATCAAGACAAGACTACAATGCACAAAGCTTGAACATACTAGAGTGGTATTTCGCTAGCCTCCATGAGTGAAGCAAAACATAAGTGCAGAAACTCCTCCGGAGTTTTAAAGGAGACTAGAACTAAGAACTTCAGAATAAGTAATACCACAATCATGCAAAAGACAATTGACTACTTTGGGACAATGCACATCACACTCAGAATGACAATTATGCTCTCCTAGTTGGTGCTTTGAAGGAAGAAGGTGGAGACTCTCGAACCGTGGAGTTTGATGGAAAGGTTGAAAACCCGTGGTTGGAGGCAAAGACTAAACTTGTAATAGAGCTCTTGGTTTTGAAAACAGAAATAAAAAGTGTTTTGGGAGGTGCATGCTTCGTCAACGAATGCTAGTAGACAACTCAATCACCTCTTACTCTAGACATGTTTCGAGGAACGGCTCCCAAGATGGAGACGATCACATCCCCTTAATCTCCTTTGTTTATCACTGCCAAAGTGTTCTGATTTCTCATAGACAAAGCGTGAAGGAGGGTTTGTTGGTTGTGATTATGTTTTGTGAGCTGGGCGCACTAATGCGAGTCCCTCCTCGTATTAGGGGTTTGCAGATTAGACATGCAATCCCGGAATAGAACATGTCTAACATAAGACGGTCATGAATTACCTACTACTTCCTCATGAGCTAAAACAGAGGCACAACACATGAATGATTTTGAATAATTTTGAGATGGTACAAGAAAGTCTTCGTTAGGATGGCCGGTAAATACCACATAGGAAGGTATGGTGGACTCATATGGAAAAACTGGTTTCAAGGATTTTGGATGCACAAGCAGAAATCCGCTTAGTGCGAGCGAAGGCTAGCAAAAGACTGGGAAGCGACCAACTAGAGAGCAATAACAGTCATAATCATGCAGAGCGACAAAGTAACATTGAATTGGGCATGAAAATGATACAACTATTCTGAAATTCATAGATCATCAAGGCATAGTAGACTTTTCAGTCATAAACATGTGTAAGCATGTGCCAAGTCAATCCAAGAATTATCCAAAGGGAAATACCACTTCAGTATGCCAAACTATGAACAATGCAATGCATGTAAATCATTTAAATAACACATTATGTACTCTAGATATTTGAGATTAGCCACAAGGAAAGCATGAACCACTGAGAAAGCATTGTAAACATAGCACTATGTCGCTACAAGCTGGTCTCTATATCATAATTACAAGCATATGTACAAAATTAGAAACAAGAAGAGTCCATAACGGTTTTCCTTGTTGCATCCCTTTCGTCGATTTTCGTCATCACTGCCTTGTCGCTTGCACGATTGAACGTAGGAAAATATAATCAAGTACAAATGCCATCACGGACTCGAGCTGAACTCTACAACAAAGCAAACTAAAGAGAGAAAAAGAAATCTTTTTGGATTTTTCAAAGGTTTAGCGAAAGAAAAAGAGAAAAGAGAAATCTTTTTGTTGTTTTTGCAAAATAAAAGAACAAAGAAGAACGGGAAAAAACTCTGAAAAGATCAAAGCGAATAAAAAATGGATAATACAATGGAAAGGTGAGAAGGGCACGTACTCCCCCAAGCTTAGGCTTTTGGCCTAAGTTGGTAACAGCTACTGCCCCCAGGAGCCTCCTTCTCCGGGGTAATGGTGAGCCCAAGAGTCGTATGAGCCCTCCGGTGCGTACACCGAAGTCCTCGGGTCCTCCCATGAGGAAGGCCCTGCGCTCCAAGCGGAAGAAGGTCCCTCGCCATGCTCGGTGAAGGTTTCTCCCTGGAAAGGTGGGAACTCACCATGCTCCTCCTCATGGGGCACAACCCCCTCCATGGGGTTATGCGGCTGGTAATTAGCCATGAACTCATCGAACTGAATTTCGTTGAAGGACCATCCGTTCATGCGAGTGTTATCAAACAAAAGTGGTGCTGGTAGACGGATCTCACGTGTAAGGGTCCTTTCAAACCTCAAAATATAATCAAGGTTACCAAACTGGGAAGTCATGGTAACAAACTTATGCCTCTTCATAGTCGCAAGATCGAGACTCGCGTATGAAAAGGGAACATCATCAGGATGCGGGGTGCGCTCAAGAGACTCAAGGATAAGTGTGGCGTAAACGCCACCATATAAATCGCCTTTGTTACTGTTCGTAACAAGGCGCCGATCAATCAAGGCACCCACATTATACTCATTCTTACCAGAAAGGGCGTTCGCATAAGCGAAGTCTGGTGCAGAACCATTGCTCGTGTTGTCACGAGCTAACACCCCTCTAGCAACAAAATACGCAAAATACCTGAGGTGTGGAAACAAGATGCTGGAAATCTTCGTACGCCGAATGTCGGTCTCCTCCTGGCAACAAAGGGAGTTGAAGAGAGTCCTCAACCCGGAAGGCTACATGGTCATCTTCGTTGTCTGACCAACGTTCGGCACACCTATTATATCACAAAATTGTGCCAAAGACATGGTTATGAGATCATTATACAGTTTGAACTCGACGGTTCCAGCATCATAATTATAACAAAAACTGTTAACAAAGCAGGAGGTAAGCTTTTTGTATTGTACCACACGGCATAAAGCTAGTCGTGTCAAACCTGCATTGGCACAAAGGCCATAAAATTCCTCCTTAATTCCTGCAGCTGTAAGAAAATCATCGCATGGATACATCATTGTGCATGCTGGACTAGTGTCTTCCAACAACTCCAGGGGCACATGATCTTCATTGTAGCTCACCCTAACTACGGAGGGTGAAGCTGCAGCTCTAGTAACTCGATCGGAGTGCTCGGGCTTCTTCTTCCCAAGCCACCCCTTTGATTTTCCAAAGAAACTCATTTCTGAAATTTTTGACAATTCACAAAAACAAGGATTTAAACAAAGTGAGTTGAGGCAAACTACTCTACTCACTTACCTAAGGCATAAACTTACATAAAAACTTGGAAAATAAAATTCTACACATGCATGCAAGCTCATATGAACAACACCAAGAGCTACTAACTACTCACAAATGAGGCCACCAATCAAAAATCTAATTGGAGGGGTGAAGGAGTCACATACCAGGGAGTATTTGCTCAAAAACTCAGCTTGAACGGTGGGTTGTAGAGAGAGATCTAAAATCACCTCCAAGAACAGCAAGAACGCAAGAACTAGAGCAGAACTCGTGTTTTGGAGAGAGGGGAAGGAGGAGGAAGAAGACATACCTGGAGGTGGGGCATGTGGGCCCCAGGCGCCCTGTGGGCGCGGCCAGGGGCCAGGCCACGCCAGCTGGCCGCCTGGGCAACTGGTGGGCCCCCCTGGTCAGCCCCAGGTGCTTCTGAGTCACTCCCGGCATGGAAATTTTTAATATAATTTTTCTGACAACTTCACTGTTGAAAAAATTTCGAAGTTCAAAAAGCTGCGAAACTTTCTGAAAACTTGAAGCAGTGATTAGAGTTGTGAAGCTTAAAAAACATAAAAACTTGGTACAACAAGGAGAAATAAAGCTAAGACAACAGAAAACATAACAAGCTCCACTTTTTACCTATATAAAACATGCTTACTAGCAAGGTTGATCAAGCCTTACCAACAAACCGGCGATACATAGAGCAAAAAGTCTCACCTCTCATGAAGTGATCATTGCACCTTTACTTTAATGGACATTGTCCCCACCATGATGGTTTTGTATTTGTGGTGCACGTGTAGATGACAATCCCATTCTCCAATCTTCACGGTCTCGATATTCTCTATAGAGTTGAGGCCGTGCCTTTTGTCAATCTTCTTTGGAAAATACACTGTGTGTTCTTTGTCATTCACATTGAAAGTATCCTTTCCTTTATTGCAATCAATAATAGCACCTGCGGTGTTAAGAAAAGGTCTACCAAGAATAATAGACATCCTCCCATCCTCGGGCATGTCAAGCACAACAAAATCAGTAAGGATTAAACAATTAGCAACTTCAACGGGAACATCCTCACAAATACCTATGGAAACGGCTGTTGACTTGTCAGCCATCTGAAGAGAGATATCTATAGGGATTATTTTTTCTAAACATAATCCCTTGTAAAGAGAAAAGGGCATAACACTCACTCCCGCTCCAAGATCACATAAAGCAGTCCTGACATAATTATTCTTTATGGAGCAAGGAATGGTGGGTATACCTGGATCACCAAGCTTCTCTGGAATCTTTCCACTAAAAGAGTAGTTAGCAAGCATAGTAGATATTTCTTCATTAGGAACTTTTCTTTTATTAGTAACAATATCTTTCATATATCTCGAATAGGGAGGTAACTTAATAGCATCAGTCAAAGGAATTTGAAGAAAAAGAGGTTTCATCCACTCAAAAAACTTATTGTAATGCTCTTCTTCTTTAGTTTTGAGAGACTTACCTGGAAAGGGAATGGATTTCTGTACCCATGGTTCTCGTTCCTTCCCATGTCTTCTTGCGATAAAATCTTCTCTAGTATATTTCTTGCGTTTGTCGGGTGCTTCTTCTTCCCGAACTTCGGGTGGATCATTCTTTTCAATATCCTTTCTGGGCTCAGCACCGTCTTTAGTCTCAGCATCGGAGGTAGATATACTATTTGGATCGTTGGAATTGTCAGCTTCTTTGTGCTTCTTCTTCTTCTTCGGAGAGCTAACAATTTCTTCTTCCTGTATTTGAGAATCCTGCTCGATCCTCTTCGGATGCCCCTCCGGATAGAGAGGATCTTGAGTGCTAGTTCCTCCTCGGGTTTTAATCCGGAAGGCCTGTATATCCTGTTTGGCATTATTAGCAAGAAAATCCTTTTGCACGTTAGAAATTTGATCAAGCCGAGTTTGAACCATATGAAAATGCTTCACAAGACATTTAACATCATTAACTTTTCTACCTAGAACATCAAGCAAACTTTTGATAGCAAGGGAATTATCATGCAACTGACTTTGTATCCTTTCATTAAAGTGATTTTGCTTCATAATGAAATTATCAAGCTCATCTAAACATTGATCAGGAGGCTTACCATGAGGAATGTCACTTGCATTGAAATCTAAAAGAGGGTGTACCTCTACCATAGGAGGGTGAGTGGTAGGCTCACACAACTTCTCAATGGAGGTAGATTCTTCACGTCTTTAGTTTTAATACCCTTCTCTTTAATAGACTTCTTAGGTTCCTGCATATCTTCGGGGCTTAGGACAAGCATGCCCCTTTTATTTTGTGGTGGTGGTGGTTCAGGGACGGACCAATCTTCATGGTTCTTGGCAATGTTGCCCATTAATTCTTCTGCATCGTCCGGTGTTCTTTTCCTGAAAACACACCCAGCACAACTGTCCAAATAGGATCTAGACTCATCAGTTAGACCAACATAAAATATATCAATTAATTCATTCTTAGGGACTCCATGTCCCGGTCTAGCCTGGATCAGACTGCAATACCTCCCCCAAGCTTTAGGGAGGTTCTCATCCTGCAACTGTTTAAAGTTATAAATTCTATGTAAAGCAGCATGTTGCATATGAGTAGGAAAATACTTATCAACAAAAGAGTGAGCCAAGTCCTGAGGACTCCTAATGGAACCACATGGTAGTGCGTCGTACCACGTTTTATCACCTTCCTTTAAAGAGAAAGAAAAAATCTTAGTAACATAGAAATTTCGTATCTTCTCATCTGTAGTAAACAAGCCACCTAGCTCAGTGAGTTTGGTTAGGTGTGCAATAGCATCATCATTTTCTCTTCCATAAAAGGGGTCAACTTCAACCATAGATATAAGTGAAAGATCAACAGAGAAATTATAACCAGGATCATTGATGCATATAGGAGACGTAGCAAATTTAGGACCAGGAACGGTCTTGTTCTTCAGGGAGTGTTTTTCGAGAAGCTTCTTAATAGCATCAGGGTCAAAGTCGTCAAACTCTGTTAACTCCCTGCATAAATCATCATAAAGTATAATATAATCATCATCAAGGAGTCTCTCCTTGAGTTTACTCAAATCGGGATAAGTGTAAGTTCCATCAAAAGGATAGCAAGTATCAGGAATTTCAATTCCAGATTTTTTTTGCAGCAGCGATCTGTTTCTAAAGAGCGTGACTAAGTGAACACATATCATCAAGAGTAGTAGAAGCATCATCAAAAGTATCAGACATAGTAATAGATTCAGTAGAGGCATCATGTGGTGACGGTGAAGCAAACTTACTCATAACTGAAGGTGAATCAAGTGTAGCACTAGTGTTCAAAACAATACCTTTTCTTGTACGGGGTGGTAAGATCGGGACCTTGGGGTCTTCTTTCTTACCCATAGAAGATAAATTGCAGCAGGTAAAATAATTCAAGTAGACTTGTGAATAAAGCTATGCTCCCTGGCAACGGCGCCAGAAAACAGGCTTGATAACCCACAACTGCAGGGGGTCGAGATAGTCTTCGCGGGTAAGAATAACCAAATTTATAGATTCGACTCAAGCGGAGCCAAAGAATATTCATAAGCTTTGACAGTGGAGTTGTCAATTCCACCGCACCCGAGATACACTTACTTGCAACAAGATATTAGTAGCAACTGCGGTATGGATGTGATGATAGCAACGGAAATAGTGGTGGTGAAACAGCTAAAGTAAACAACTAGTAACCAGCAGAATTAAAACACTGTAGGCTAGGGAGATGGATGGTTGGGCGCTGCATGGATAAGACACATCATGTATTTAACTTGGGGCAAGGCACACCGAAAAGCAATGACCATCTAGGCATAAATCAAACAGCAGGCATGTATCCCACAGGTAGTTGTACGTGCTTGCAATAAGAACTTGCACAACATCTTTTGTCCTACCATCCCGCTATGAACGAGGCCAAAAGGAACTTATGGAGATTAAGGTGCTCCTGTCAAAGAGCACCGGAACAAAGCATTAACAATCAATGGATACATGGAATCCTCAAATTATAGTCCATCCCCTTTGGTGTCCCAAGCTGTCACCTTTGGGATCGCCGGTTCAGGAATATAACAGGTGCATACAACTCATAGATATGATCAAGAACACAAATATATTCATGAAAACACAAAGGGTTCATATCTAAAATCATGGCACTCGGGCCCAAAGTGACAAGCATTAAGAGCAACAAGTTGAAGCAAAGATGATAAACAACAATCTAGATGATAGGCAACATGCCCCCAAAAATCTGATAAACTATTACATGATCTAACTCATCCAATTCCTACCATCCCCTTTGCCTACAGCAGGGAATTACTCACACATGGATGGAGAAGTCATGGAGGGAGGATGGAGTAGCGATGATGATGACGATGGCGATGATCTCCCCTCACCGGAGGCCAAAACAGCCTCCAGATTAGCCCTCCCGGAGAAGAACAGAGGGTGGCGGAGCCTCCTCCACGAGAATTGGGAAAATGACTTCTGTTTCGGGGTTTCTCCGTCACGGGAATAAATAGGAGCGTCGGTAGGGCACCAGAGGAGGGGGGAGGCCCCCAGGCGGCCAAAGGGCGCGGCCCCACCCCTGGGCGCGCCAGGGGGGTTCCTGGGGCCCCCCTTGGCTCCCCTCTGGTCCCACTTCTGGCTTCTGGCTCCTTCGGGTGCGTGGAATTTCTGGTATTTTTCTGGGAATTTTCTGAGTCGTCCAAAAATCCATTTTCCTGCGCACAATAAAACCATACAGGCAGCTCTGCTGAAAACAGCGTTAGTCCAGGTTAGTTTCGTCAAAATCATGCAAGAATGAGGGCAAAACAATAGCAAAAGTGTTTGGAAAAGTAGATACGTTTGAGACGTATCAACTCCGCCAAGCTTAGCATATTGCTTGTCCTCAAGCAATTCAGTACAACGAACTGAACGCGACAAAGAAAAATTTGACAAACTCTTTTGCTTCAATAGATGTATATAAGCATGTATTACGAAAAGAATTTAGCAAGTATCAAAACAATGCTATGAGGACAATGCACGAAGCAATCCTTCTTTCAAGTGACTAATCGCAAACAACTAAAAGTAAATAATATGCTATTGAAAATCAAGACAAGATTACAATGCACAAAGCTTGAACATACTAGAGTGGTATTTCTCTAGCCTCCATGAGTGAAGCAAAACATAAATGCAGAAACTCCTCCGGAGTTTTATAGGAGACTAGAACTAAGAACTTCAGAATAAGTAATACCACAATCATGCAAAAGACAATGTAGTACTTTGGGACAATGCACATTACACTCCGAATGACAATTATGCTCTCTAGTTGGTGCTTTGAAGAAAGAAGGTGGAGACTCTCGAACCGTGGAGTTTGATGGAAAGGTTGAAAAGTCGTGGTTGGAAGCAAAGACTAAACTTGCACCAGAGCTCTTGGCTTTGAAAACATTAATAAAAAGTGTTTTGGGAGGTGCATGCTTCGTCAACGAATGCTAGTAGACAACTCAATCACCTCTTACGCTAGACATGTTTCGAGGAACGGCTCCCAAGATGGGGACGATCACATCCCATTAATCTCCTTTGTTTATGATACACGAGATAACTTCTCGCCCCTCGTTGGTTACCCCAAGTGGAAGGTGAGATGCAGATAGCAACAAGTTTCGCTTAGCGAAGATGCTAAGGTTGAATGTCGAACCAATAGGACTCCAACGGATACAATTAGGTAGTGAAGTGAACAATGGCGTCGTTCACAACTCTAAGTTGCTTACTTCACCTGGACCTGCACACACAACAGATAGCTTTGCTCCCAACGAGTACAGAGGAGTTGTCAATTCCTCCGGCCTTGTTGTTTACAAAGGATAAAATGCACGGGATAATAATGATAGTGATAGCTACGGAAAAGTAAATACTGAAAGTAAATTGAAGGTGTAAACGTTGTTGGAAATATGGACCGGGGTACTATGATGTTCACTATTGATGTCTCTCTCCCAAAAGACGATAAAATAGCCATGCGAGGTAAACAAATTACAGTTGGGCAATTGACAGGATTATGTGCGCAAACCAATGCTAATTATGCTAAACAGAAAGGAAGAGGCTCAAAAGCATGGGCGGTACGCCAAGACAAGTAGACCGAAATCCATCGGCATCTACCTACTAATCATCCACCTTGATATATCTATCCAGAACATCTCGCTGGTATTAAGTTGCGAATCCCACCCAAGGTGTAAACTCAAAGCAACAGACAACTGCATTAAAGAACTTTGCGTAAAGTAAATAATCCTTGCACCCGCAAGTACAAGCACCGTTGTTTTCCCCCTTATGGCAACAACACATCCCCTACACTCATGTTTCTGCCACTCAAGCTAGTCATCAGGGGCATGAAACCACAATCATGCATAACGCTCCCTCTTAGAGTCAGTACCTACTACTTGGACAAAGCAATAAACAACAATGGAGAACATGCAAGAATTACTCAAGAACATAAATATATAAG
Organism: Bromus sterilis; assembly: GCA_950022295.1. Taxonomy (NCBI): domain Eukaryota; kingdom Viridiplantae; phylum Streptophyta; class Magnoliopsida; order Poales; family Poaceae; genus Bromus; species Bromus sterilis. The sequence goes on along the minus strand of OX465595.1, from coordinate 36,879,263 downwards.
AAGAGAATCAAATATATATAACTCAATCACAATCTGAACATAATATCATAATCCATCGGATCCCAGCAAACTCAACATAGCAACAGCAGAAAGATTACATAAGTGCCTCGATCATGTAGGGCAGCTCACGAGGTCTAATCCATGAAGAGAGGGGAGGAGAACATCACATAGCTACTGATCATAGACCCATGGTCCAAGGTGAACTACTCATGGTTAATCCGGGAAGCATCCATGGTGGTGGAGAAGCTCCTAGAGGTGATTCCTCCCTCCGGCAGGGTGCCGGGAAGAGGTCTTCTGGTGCTCCCGATCTTGGAAGCACGGCGGCGGCGGAACAGAGGAGAGATCGCGAAAAAGGGTTCCATCCCCGAGGGTTTCTCGTCACGAGGAATAAATAGGCGAAAGGGGGCAGCCAGAGGTTGGCCTGGGGCTCCAGGCGCCCCCCCCCCCCTGGCGCGGCCAGGGGTGGGGCCGCGCCCTCTGGCCGCCTGGGGCCCCCCTGGCTCCCCTCTGGCCCCTCTCGGGCTCTTCGCGAAGCTTCCGGTACGCTGATTTTTCCTATATTTTTCCCAAAAAAATCTGGTACTTTTAAAAAGGGGAAAACCTGAAATAGAAAAACAGAAGAAAACAGGAGCTGGCACTGGGGTGCACTGAGTTAATAGGTTAGTCCAAATATGATCAAAAGTGTATGGAAGTTCATCAATATCATAGCAATATCACACAAAAGAGGCATGGAGCAAGCAGAAATTATAGATACGTTTTGGACGTATCAACATCCCCAAGCTTAATTCCTGCTCGTCCTCGAGTAGGTAAATGATAACAAGCATAATATCTGTGGTGACATGCTAACAATCATATAAGAACTTTTAAGTAAAGCAATCAGGCATGTAATTCAATTCATGTCATAACAGGCAAGAGTCTATATTTGGCATTGAAATAAGCAACATAAGAACATAAAGGTGCAAGAGCTCTCGCTGTCCGTGACTCGAATGTCTCCAAATGGTGTTTGCGTGCAAGAAAGGGGATAGGGATATACGAGAAAACGTATTTTTATGGTGAGAACTCAATCTACTAAAGTTTCACACTTGGTCTTCTTTGGAATCTTATCTTGACTCGTCCCCAGACCACTAGCCAGGTACAAGTCATAATGATCCACTCCTTTTCGACATTTTGAGCACTCATGCAATGGATGAGCGTAAGAAAGAAAGTTGACACTTAGGATGGCAAAGAGAGAATATGGTGGAGGAGGAAGACAAAAAGGGTGTGAAAGGCTCACATCAATAAGGACAATCATAGGTGAGAGAAAGCCAAATGATAGATATGATGTGAGGAGTAGGGATTTCCATGCAATGGATGCACATATGAGCTAAGGTAAGCTCTCCAATGGAACTAGTGGGGGTGCATCCAACTTGGTTGCTCAAGAAGACCTAGAGCTCATTTGAGGAGGCTCATCATTGGAATATACAAGCCAAGTTCTAAAGTGTGAAGGTCCCCACATAGCTATATGCATGACTGATAATCTCTATGGAGTACAAGATATAAGAGGGAGTACGAGTGTGGATCTCTCAAAAGGAATAGTAGTGTGCCCCCTTCTCTATTTTTATTTCTTTTTCTCTTTTTTCTATTTTTTGTATTTTTTGGTGGCCTCAATGGCTCTTTCTATTTCTCTCATTTGTCCTCTTTGGGATCTTTCAATTTTGTCCTCTTTGGGATCTTTTGATTTGTCCACTTTGGGATCTTTTCCTCACTTTAGGGGCAACACTCTATATATTACAAAAAGTATAGAAGATCTTTCACACTTTACAAAGTACTCAAATCATAAAGAAGATGTAACTATCATGATGTATGCAAATGTATGCCTCTGCCAGTGTAGCAGGATATGCAATGATACTAGCGCGTCATGTAGCAATGATTAGGGCAAGGCCCAACTAGCATGCGGCTCATTAATCAAGCAAGTAGCATGTATGACATGAAGATCAAGTCATGAGAAGGTGGATGTTGCATGGCAATATATCTCGGAAAGGCTATGGAAATGCCTTGATAGGTAGGTATGGTGGCTGTTTTGTGGAAGGATATAAGGAGGTTTATGATGACAGAGCGTACCATGCACAGGGTTTGGATGTACCGGCGAAGGTGGACGCCAACTCTCGGAGTGAGAAGAAAGCAATGTACGGCACAGGAAAGGCTAGAAAAATATGGGAAGGTGGAAGTGTCAACTTTCGAATACTCACATTAGTCCGAAGAACTCATGCACTTATTATCGGTAACTCTCAATCTAATAAGGAGGTTCACAAAGAGACAAGTACCCCGAGGAGGAGTGTATGGGGGTTTGGTTATCCTTGCGCATCCTCGACTCATGGTACGTGAGTGTACTCTAATATTCGACCCCTCAAAAGAGTAGCGATCCATCTAGTAGCTAGAGTTCTCAACTAATTTGTAGGTTTTGAAAATAAACACGGATTGCCCAAAATACGACATCTATCACTAATAGGCTAAAGCTCTTCGAACCAAAAGTCCAAACATTACTCAAAACAACACCTCAAAACTATTGCAAGTTACTGCTTCAAACAGAATAGCAACCGCAATTACCTACTTCAAGTCAAGACACAAAACTCAGTGCAACAGAAAAACTCTCTAAACAAGATAAACATGAAAACTCAAGAGAGTTCCAGCAACAAACTAAACAAAAGCTCTTAAAAAGATAAGCATGAAAGCTAAGAGCAAAAATATGGCAGTAGCTACGAAAAGATAAAGAACACACACAGCAAAGATAAGCATAAAAAATACTATGTTGTGTTCTAAGTTTTGGAAGTGGAGCGTGTTTCTCTCTCACACAAAGAAAGCTGGGTTCTAACTTGTTATGAACAGCAAGCAAAGCTAAAGAAAACTAAAAATAAAACCTAAGAGCGAGACGCTCCAAGAATAGCACATAATGCATGAAGTGATAAAAATATAGTGAAACGAGAGACGAACTGATAATTGTCGATGGAGAAGGGGATGCACGGGGGCATCCCCAAGCTTAGACGCTTGAGTCTCCTTAAATATTTCTTGGGGGTGCATGGGAGAATCCCCAAGCTTGAACGCTTGACACTTCTTAATCTTCTTTCATCATCTTCCCTCGCACACTTGAAAACTCCCTTCATACATAACTCATCATAATCTGATTAGCGAGGTTAGTACCCATAATAAAATAATTTTTCTCTACTGGAAATAAGAATAATCTTGAAGAGCTAATGTTTCTCAAGATTGCCAAAAAAAATTGCAAAGAAAAATCAAGCTTAAGGTTTGCAAAATGAAGGAAAGGCAAAACATGACAGAATCTGTGAAAAACAGACCAGCAGGTAGTAAAGAATTTTTTAGGGATACTTCTGCAACTCAAATCAAAAAACTCAGAACATACGAAAGTTTCGTAATTGTATAGAGCACGCTGTGTAAACAATTCAGCTCAAAAAGATGAACTGGGATTTTTCTCTGTTTTTTCTAGTCACGAGGACAGAATCTGTTTTCTGGACAGCATGTCACAACTTTCACTTCCCTTGTCATATGAGGCTATAAATGGCACAAAGCTTGAAAAGTAAAGATACAATGATGTTGCTACAGTATTAAAAATCATCAAGACCACTAAAAACAGAAGAAAAACAAAAATGAAATCCTAAATTCGTTGCAAGCTGCCTCCCGAAAGCGCTTTCTTTTATGCCTTTAAGCTAGGCATACAGATTATAAAAGGTGCTCTCATAAGAATAAGAATTTGAAGCAAAAGAGAGCATCAAGAAGCAAATTCGAAACACATTTAAACCTAACCCACTTCCTATGCATAGGCATCTTGTAAGAAAATAAATCAAAGAAGCACAAAGTGACATGCATAGGGAGGTGGAAAAAGAACAACTTCAAAACTTTCAACATGAAGAGAGGAGTTTTAGTAATATGGAAGTTTCTTTGACAAAACTTCCCTCTCTCAAAAGTAATTTTCAGTAGTATCATGAACAACATCAAGAATATAACTATCACATAAATTATATTGTTCATGACCTACAAGCACACGTGTATTGTTTTCAACACGGTTTTTAGGATCATAAGATAAATGCAACCCATCACATTGAGCTTTGATAAGAGGAAAATTCTCCGGAGTTGGAGATTTCAAAAGGATAATAGGGAAATCAAGTGTGGGTGCAATAGTAACAATTTCATGCTTGACGTAAGGAACTATATCAAGTTCATCTTCGCAAGCATAATCCATATTGGCATCATGGCCATAAGCATGGAAGGCATCAACTTCATCAAAAAGGGATATTTCAAAAGAATCCATGGGATCATAACACTCATATAAGGTAAGAGTCAAAGAGTTAATCTCATTAGAAGGTAGACGTGGATGGCTCCATTCTTCCTAGTTTTTTTCGTCACTCTCCTCCTCTTTTTCATCTAAGGATCTTTCAGGTTCAGCAATTTCTTCTTCCATAGAGTCCTGCAAATCATTAGTCTCTTCCTTTGGGGGAGAGATTCTCCCAAGATGATCAGTAATATAATAATTTGCATTGTAATTTTCCAAACAATAGTTAAGTATAGCAAGACTCTCAGATTTATAAGGGGCATCATCAATATTTTTAAGAAGAGAAGTAATTTCATAGGCACCCTTATAAGCAACAAATTCTTCTATTTGCTCTGCATCATCAAAATCATAATTCATCTTAGCATAAGAAGCTAAAGTTTCATCATCATTGTACTCACATTGGAAAGCAAGGTGTTTGTGCCTCATAAAGCAACAAGATTCATCCCTGCGGAAAGATATATTATATATTGAGCACAAGTTTCTAGCATAGTCATACAACTGGTGTATTTGTTTCCATAAGTGTATCCCCTTTTGGGACAAGCGGTGTTCCTTGTACCACTTTTGTTGATCCTCGGTAAATCCTCCATGCTAATAAGATCTGGTTTCAAAGAAGTCAGACATTGATTGGCAAGTAAGGAACTGGACATACTATATATTTTTTGGATTTTTTATAAAGGGCACTTAAGCAAAAACTGAAAGGTAAACTAACAAGACTAAAAAGCAAAGATAAAAGATAGTGTGCAACTCCCCTATCTTGAAGAGTGGAGTCCCCGGCAACAGCGCCAGAAATTTTCTTGATACACGAGATAACTTCTCGCCCCTTGTTGGACACCCCAAGTGGAAGGTGAGATGCAGATAGCAGCAAGTTTCCCTTAGCGAAGATGCTAAGGTTGAATGTCGAACCAATAGGACTCCAACAGATACAAAGTAGGTGGTGAAGTGAACAATGGCGCCGTTCACAACTCTAAGTTGCTTACTTCACCTGGACCTGCACACACAACAGATAGCTTTGCTCCCAACGAGTACAGAGGAGTTGTCAATTCCTCCGGCCTTGTTGTTTACAAAGGATAAAATGCACGGGATAATAATGATAGTGATAGCTACGGAAAAGTAAATACTGAAAGTAAATTGAAGGTGTAAACAGTGTTGGAAATATGGACCGGCGTACTATGATGTTCACTAGTGATGTCTCTCTCCCAAAAGACGATAAAATAGCCATGCGAGGTAAACAAATTACAGCTGGGCAATTGACAGGATTATGTGCGCAAACCAATGCTAATTATGCTAAACAGAAAGGAAGATGCTCAAAAGCATGGGCGGTACGCCAAGACAAGTAGACCGAAATCCATCTGCATCTACCTACTAATCATCCACCTTGAGATATCTATCCAGAACATCTCGCTGGTATTAAGTTGTGAATCCCACCCAAAGTGTAAACTCAAAGCAACAGACAGCTGCATTACAGAACTTTGCGTAAAGGAAACAATCCTTGCACCCGCAAGTACAAGCACCGTTGTTTTCCCCCTTGTGGCAATAGCACATCCCCTAGACTCATGTTTCTATCACTCAAGCTAGTCATCGGGGGGCATGAACCCACAATCATGCATAACGCTCCCTCTTGGAGTCACTACCTACTACTTGGCCAAAGCAATAAACAGCAACGGAGAACATGCAAGAATTACTCAAGAACATAAATATAAAAGAAGAGAATCAAATATATAACTCAATCACAATCTGAACATAATCTCATAATCCATCGGATCCCAGCAAACTCAACATATCAACAACAGAAAGATTACATAAGTGCCTCGATCATGTAGGGCAGCTCACGAGGTCTAATCCATGAAGAACAAAGAGGGGAGGAGAACATCACATAGCTACTGATCATACACCCATGGTCCAAGGTGGACTACTCACGGTTAATCTGGGAAGCATCCATGGTGGTGGAGAAGCTCTCGGAGGTGATTCCTCCCTCCGTCAGGGTGCCGGGAAGAGGTCTTCTGGTGCTCCCGATCTTAGAAGCGCGTCGGCGGCGGAACAGAGGAGAGATCGTGAAAAAGGGTTCCGTTCCTGAGGGTTTCTCGTCACAGGGAATAAATAGGCGAAAGGGGGGCAGCCAGAGGTGGGCCAGGGGCTCCAGGCGCCCCCTGGCGCGGACAGGGGTGGGGTCGCGCCCTCTGGCCACCTGGGGCCCCCCTGGCCCCTCTCGGGCTCTTCGCAAAGCTTCCGGTACGCTGATTTTTCCTATATTTTTCCCGGAATTTTTCTGGTACTTTTAATAAGGGGGAAACCTGAAATAAAAAAACATCAGAAAAAAGGAACTGGCACTGGGGTGCACTGAGTTAATAGGTTAATCCAAATATGATCAAAAGTGTATGGAAGTTCATCAATATCATAGCAATATCACACAAAAGAGGCATGGAGCAAGCAGAAGTTATAGATACGTTTTGGACGTATCAGTTTATCACTTCCAAAGTTTTCTGATTTTTCATAGACAAAGCGTGAAGGAGGGTTTGTTGGTTGTGATTATCTTTTGTGAGCTGGGTGCACTCATGCCAGTCCCTCCTCATATTAGGGGTTTGCAGATTAGACATGCAATCCCGGAATAAAACATGTCTAACATAAGACGGTCATGAATTACCTACTACTTTCTCATGAGCTAAAACAGAGGCACAACACAGGAGTGCTTTTGAATGATTTCGAGATGGTACAAGAAAGTCTTCAATAAGATGGCCGGTAAATACCACATAGGAATGTATGGTGGACTCATATGGAAAAACTGGTTTCAAGGATTTTGGATGCACAAGCAGAAATCCGCTTAGTGCGACCGAAGGCTAGCAAAATACTGGGAAGCGGCCAACTAGAGAGCAATAAAAGTTATAATCATGCAGAGCGACAAAGTAACATTGAATTGGGCATGAAAATGATACAACTATTCTGAAATTCAAAGATCATCAAGGCATAGTAGACTTTTCAGTCATAAACATGTGTAAGCATGTGCCAAGTCAATCCAAGAATTCTCCCAAGGGAAATACCACTTCAGTATGCCAAACCATGAATAATGCAATGCATGTAAATCATTTAAACAACACATTATGTACTCTAGCTATTTGGGATTAGCCACAAGGAAAGCATGAAACACTGGGAAAGCTTTGTAAACATAGCACTATGTCGCTACAAGCTGGTCTCTAAATCATAAGTACAAGCATATGTACAAAAGTAGAAACGAAAAGAGTTCATACCATTACTTCAATCCTACGGCTAAGGAATGGCTCCCACACCGCTCCCACCCCCTTAGCCCTAGTGATGGCCTATCATCCAATCTGATTTTATGTGCCTAGTATCTCAATTTGCAGCTGGGGAACTCAAGTTGGAATGTTTGAATGCTTCCTTAATTGCACTGATCCCTAAGATGCTCTCTCCTGTTTGCCCCAATGATTTCAGGCCAATCTCACCGACCAACAACTGCTTAAAGTTTCTCACCAAGTTGTTAGCCAACAGACTTCAGCAAGTGATTCTAAAGTGCATTCATATGAATCAATATGGATTTCTGAAATCACAATCAATTCAGGATTGTCTAGCTTGGGCTTTTGAGTACATACACCAATGTAAACAATCTCAGAAACCAATTTTAATTCTCAAGTTGGACTTTGCTAAGGCCTTTGATACTGTGGAGCATGAGGTTATTCTTCAGGTCCTCAAGCATAAAGGGTTTGGTGACAAGTGGATTGGGTGGGTCAAAGAGATCCTGAGCTCTGGATCCTCCTCTATACTTCATAATGGGGTGCCTGGCAAACAGTTTTATTGCAGGAGAGGGGTGAGGTAGGGGGACCCTCTGTCCCCTCTGCTTTTTGTGTTGGTTGTTGATCTGCTTGAGTCTATTGTCAACAAAATTCTGAATGACCATGTCTTGTCTTTTCCCATCCCCAGACATGATCCTAAGTACCCAATCATCCAATATGATGATGACATTATCATGGTGGTACCTGCTGAGGCTGCACAGCTGCTAGGCATAAAGAACATGCTGATTGATTTTCATGATTCCACTGGTTTGAAGGTGAATTTCACTAAATCTTCAATGATACCTCTCAATGTCTCTGATGAGATGAATGCTGATACGTCCCAAATGTATCTATAATTTCTGCTTGCTCCATGCATGTTTTGTGTGACTTTGCCATGTTTCGCTTGAAATTTCATACACTTTTGAACCTATTTGGACTAACCTATTAACTCAGTGCACCCAGTTGCCAGTTTTTGTTTTCTGCTGTTTTTGTATTTTAGGTTTTCCAGCCATTAAAAGTGCTCCAAAAATTCCGGGAAAAATATAAAAAAAAATCAGCGCAACAGAAGCTTCCGGAATCACCAAGAGAGGGAAGGGGGGCACCACCAGGCAGCCAGGAGGGCAGGTGGCACGGCCCCACCCTGGGCCGCGCCAGGGACCCTCCTGACTGCCTCGTGGGTCCCCTCGATGCCCCCCTTCACCTATATTTACCCCTCGGGGTGGAAACCCCTAATATCGATCTCTTTCTCGCGAACTCCCCTCTGTACCGCCGCCGCCGCCGTTTCAAGATCGGGGCTGCCTGGAGAAGCTACACCGGCACCATGCCGGAAGGAGGAACCCCCTCCGGGAGACCATCCATAGCCATGGACGCCTCCCGGATGTGCCGTGAGTAGTCCCCCTTGGACCATGGGTCCGTGACCAGTAGCTATGTGATGAATCTCTTCCCCCTTTGTGCTTCCACTTTCGAGTCCTCGTGAGCTGCCTCACATGATCGAGGCATCTATGTAATTTCTGATGTTGCTATGCTGAGTTTGTTGGGATCTGATGGATTATGAGACTGTTCAGATTGTGATGAGTAATATATTTGGTTCTTCTCTTTTATATTTTGTTCTTGAGTAAATTCTTGCATGTTCTCCGTTGCGGTATTTGCTTTGGCCAAGTATTTTATTTTCAACTCCAAGAGAGAGCGTTATGCTCGATTGTGGGTTCTGCCCCCTGATGTCTAGCTTGAGTGACAGAAACATGAGACTAGGGGATGTGTTGTTGCCACCAGGGATAAAACAACGGTGCTTGTACCTGCGGGTGCAAGGATTGTTTACTTTACACAAAGTTCTTTTAATGCAGTTGTCTGTTGCTTTGAGTTTACACTTTGGGTGGGATTCGCAACTTAATACCAGCGAGATGTTCTGGATAGATATCTCAAGGTGGATGATTCGTAGTAGATGAAGATGGATTTCGGTCTACTTACCTTGGCGTACTGCCCATTTCTTTTGATCCCTTCCTTTCTTTGCAGCATAGTTAGCATTGCGTTGCCTTCATAATCCTGTCAATTGCCCAACTGTGATTTGTTTACCTCGCTAGCACTTTTATCGTCTTTTGGGAGAGAGACATCACTAGTGAAAATCATGGGACCCCGGTCCATCTTCACATTATTGTTCACACCCTCAATTTACTTTCAGCTTTTACTTTCCTTTGCACCTTTTATCTCTTGCGTTGATCCTTTGTAAACGACAAGGCCGGAGGAATTGACAACTCCTCTGTACTCGTTGGGAGCAAAGTTATTTGTTGCTGTCTGCAGGTCCACGATAACACCCTAGTCAGGAAGCAATTTCTGGCGATGTTGCCACCTACTTGTATCTCCTGAGTCCTACTGGTTCGATAACCTTGGTATCTTCACCGAGGGAAACTTGCTGTTGCACTGCATCTCAAACCTTCCACTTGGGGTAACCAACGAGGGGCGAGAAGCCATCAAATGCCTCTCTGGCTGAGGTTTTTGGGTGTTCCATTGGGCAGATGTCTTTTACCTACCTGGGACTACCAATGGGTACCTCCAAGCCCAAAATCCAGGATCTTATCCCTTTGGTGGACAGGGTTGAGATAAGACTCTCTGCTAGTTCTTCTTTGCTCAATCGGGGAGCCAGACTCCAATTGGTAAATTCAGTTTAATCATCCATTCAATATACCATTTGTGCAATTTGGCTATTCCCCAGGGCATCCTTAAACAGCTTGAAATAATCCAGAGACAATGCTTGTGGAGGGGTAACTCTGAAGCTCCAAGGCAATCTCTTGCTGCATGGTACTTGGTCTGCAGGCCAAAGAAAAAAGGAGGACTGGGTAGTATCAACCTGGCTTTACAGAACAAAGCTTTTCTGTTGAAGCAAATGCACAAATTTTATAATAAGGAGGATATACCTTGGGTCTCCCTCATCTGGAACTCATACTATGATGGTAATGTACCTCATCCCACAGTTCTTTGTGGCTCCTTCTGGTGGAAAGACATCTTGAGGTTGGCTGACTTGTATAGGCCAGTGGCAATTGTCAAAGTTAATTGGTGATTCAGTATTATTCCGGTCTGATGGTTGGACTTTAAATGATTCCTCCAGAGCTCTCAGAGATAGACTCCCACACATGTTCTCCTTTGTCAAGGATGGAAAAGTTTCTGTACAAGATTTTCTAAACATTGGTGATGAGGCAGCTCTGTTTTATCTGCCACTATCTCAGCAAGCTGCTTCTGAATAATTTATCCTTAGTGGATGGTTGGGTTTACTTCAAAGGGACCCCACTGCTCATGATTCTTGGGTCTGGCCAGCTAAGCATGGCTACACCGCTAAGAATTTCTACATCTTGATGCACTCTCACTTGCCTGATGACCTTCCTTCCTCTTGGATTTGGAGGAGCAAATGCACCATGAATATCAAAGTGTTTGGTTGGCTATTACTTTTTGATAGGCTAAATACTAAAGATCTTCTTATTAGAAGGCATTGGAGATCTATCCAGGAGGACAACAACTGTGTACTCTGCCCCTCTCATTCTTTTGAAGACATGCTACATTGTTTTTTCTCCTGCAACTTCAGCAATAAGATTTGGACTTATCTGCAAATCAAATGGCTGGGCAATGACACTTTAATTCACTGTATGCAGCATGCTAGATCATCTTTTGGTCACAGTTTCTTCATGGAGGTGCTCCTAACTGCTGGCTGGTGCATCTGGATTGTCATAAATGGGAAGAGCTTCAAGAATGAAATAGCTTCTTTTCAAACTTGGAGGAGGCACTTTGTGCATGATATCAACCTGCTTTCACATATATTTCAGGGGGATCCTAAGGATAAACTGTTACTATGGGTTAAGAATTTTTATTAGCTTAGGGTAGGTAAAGCTCCTCTCCCTTCCCCATCCCCTGTTTGTATGTAAATACTCTTTATATTTGTTGAGAACTCTTTGTTCTCCCATGCAATAAAGCGCTGTGGAGCTCATGCTTCATAGTTTTAAAATTAAAAAAAAAATAAGTGCATGAGTTCTTCGGACTAATGTAAGTATTGAAAGTTGACACTTCCACCTCCTCATATTTGCTAGCCTCTTCGGTACCGCGCATTGCCCTCTTCTCACTCCAAGAGTTGGCGTCCACCTCGCCGGTGCATCCAAACCCTTGGCATGATACGCTCTGTCATCATAAACCTCCTCATATCTTTCCTCAAAACAGCCACCATACCTACCTATCAAGGCATTTCCATAGCCTTTCCGAGATACATTGCCATGCAACATCCACCTCCTCATGACTTGATCTTCATGTCATACATGTTCCTGCTACACTGGCAGAGGCATACATTTCCATACATCATGATAGCTACATATTCTTTATGTTGAGTACCTTGTAAAGCTTGAAGATTGTCTATACTTCTTGTGAAATAGAGTGTTGCCCTTAAGTGAGGAAAAGATCCCAAAGAGGACAAATTAAAAGATCCCAAAGAGGACAATTGAGAGTTAAATAGAAAGAGCCATTGAGGCCACGAAAAAAATACAAAAATAGAAAAAAAATAAAAAGAGAGAAGGGGGCGACACTACTATTCCTTTTTAAAGATCCACACTCGTACTCCCTCTTATATCTTGTCCTCCATAGAGATGATCATATATGCATATAGCTATGTGGGGACCTTCACACTATAGAACTTGGCTTATATATTCCAATGATGAGCCTCCTCAAACGAGCTCTAGGTCTTATTGAGCGAGCAAGTTGGATGCACCCCCACTAGTTCCATTGGAGAGCTTTTATTAGCTCATATGTGCATCCGTTGCATGGCAATCCCTACTCCTCACATCATATTCATCATTTGGCCTTCTCTCACCTACGATTGTCCTCATTGATGTGAGCCTTTAATACCCTTTTTGTCTTCCTCCTCCACCATATCTCTCTTTGCCATCCTAAGTGTCAACTCTCGTGCTTACGCTCATCCATTGCATGAGTGCTCAAAATATCGAAAGGGAGTGGATCAAATTGACTTGTACCTGGCTAGTGGTCTGGGGACGAGTCAAGATAAGATTCCAAAGAAGACTAAGTGTTAAACTTTAGTAGATTGAGTTCTCAACAAAAACATTTTTTTCTCTCGTATTCGCATCCCCCACTTCTTGCACGCAAACACCATTTGGAGACATTCGAGTCACGGATAGCAAGTGCTCTTGCACCTTTATGTTCTTACGTTGCTTGTTTCAATGCTAATATAGACTCTTGCCTGCTATGACTTGAATTGAATTACATACCTTGATTGCTTTACTTACAAAGTTCTTATATGGTCTTTAGCATGTCACCATAGAAATTATGCTTGTTATCATTTACCTACTCGAGGACGAGCAGGAATTAAGCTTGGGGATGTTGATACGTCCCAAACGTATCTATAATTTATGCTTGGTCCATGCATGTTTTGTGTGATATTGCTATGTTTTATATACACTTTCATACACTTTTGATCATATTTGGACTAACCTATTAACTCAGTGCACCCCAGTGCCAGTTCCTGTTTTCTGTTGTTTTTCTATTTCAGGTTTCCCCTGTATCAAAAATGCTCCAAAAATTCCTGGAAAATACAATAAAAAATCAGCACTTCAGAAGTTTCTCGAATCACCGAGGAGGGGCCAGAGGGGACCCACCAGGGCCCCAGGCGCCCTCCCGGCGCGGCCAGGAGTGGGGCCGCGCTAGGGGGCGCCTGTACCCCTGGCTGCCCCCTTCACCTATCTATTCTCCGTCCTCCGAAACCCTCAAAGACAGAACCCTTTTTCACGATCTCGCCTCTGTTCCGCCGCCGCCGCACTTCCAAGATCAGGAGCGCCAACAGACCTCTTCCCGGCACCCTGTCGGAGGGAGGATTGACCTCCGGGAGTTCTCCACCACCATGGACGCTTCCCGAATGATCCGTGAGTAGTCCACCTTGGACCATGGGTCCATGATCAGTAGCTATGTGATGTTCTCCTCTCCTCTTTGTTCTTCATGGATTAGACCTTGTGAGCTGCCCTACATGATCAAGGCACATATGTAATTCTTTCTACTGTTGCTATGCTGAGTTTGCTGGGATGTGATGGATTATGAAACTATGTTCTTATTGTGATTGAGTAATATATTTGGTTCCTATCTTTTATATTTTAGTTCTAGAGTAATTCTTGCATGTTCTCCGTTGTTGTTTATTGCTTTGGCCAAGTAGTAGGTAGTGACCCAAGAGGGAGCGTTATGCTTGATTGTGGGTTCATGCCCCCCTGATGACTAGCTTGAGTGACAGAAACATGAGTCTAGGGGATGTGTTGTTGCCACAAGGGGGAAAACAACGGTGCTTGTAACCGCGGTTGCAAGGATTGTTTACTTTACGCAAAGTTCTTTTAATGCAGTTGTCTGTTGCTTTGTGTTTACACTTTGGGTGGGGCTCGCAACTTAATATCAGCGAGATGTTCTGGATAGATATCTCAAGGTGGATGATTAGTAGTAGATGCTTGAGCTCTTGAAAGGTTCTGAAGAATGACATACTTTTGATTCAGCCTCTGGTTCTCTCCATATTTCCTTGTTATCACTGCCTTATGCCCTTCATATTCTTTGTTGTACTCAGTGGCCAGATACAAATGCTCTTTAGCCCTAGAATCTTGGGCCTGGAAAAGGGAGTCCACATCTTTAGCTATTAACTGAAATTTATCTTCAATAATCTTCTTCTCACATGTCAAAGTCTAAATTGTCAGTGCATTTTGCAGATTGTCACTCGTCCTATCATGTTTGGCATCTTCATACATTTTCCAAAGCTTCAACAGGGCATTCTGCATTGATATAGGCCGATATGGATCAACCCATTCAAAAAATCCACAGTTATCAGCTCCCTTCAAATTAAACAATACAGATAACATAGTGAGCAAATTATAAATATAGACACTAAATAAAGTACACAGTTGTGACGCCCCCAAAATCAGACCGTGTACAGTAATCATACACGCAAGGTACACGATCAAGATTAGGGACTCACGGTGAGATACCACAACACAACTCTACAAATAAAATAATACAAGTTGTTTAATACAAGCCAGGGGCCACGAGGGCTCGAATATAACAACTCGAGAGCACAAACTCAGCGGAAGCAAAAGTATCTGAGTACAGACACAAGGATACAAGGTTGCCTTAAGAAGGCTAGCACAAATAACAACAGATCAAAAAGGCGAGGCCTTCTGCCTGGGAACCTCCAAAGTACTCCTGGTCAAAGGGGAACTCGACGTCGTAGAAAGCATCGGGGATCTTCATGATTGCTGTGGTCGGCATCGGGGATCTCCTGCTCCTGGACTCCAACGTCGACTGCAGCGGCCGATCAGGAAAAACAATAAAAGGGGAAAATAAAGCAGGTGAGTATCTAGCATACCCGCGAGTCTTACGTCCGCTACTAAGCATTATGCATTGTATCAACGGAAAGAAGAGGTTGTATATAGTGGACTGAAAGATAGAAATCCAGAGCAAGGGTAAGAAGCTAGGCCTATCGAAGACTAGCATCTTCCAACGAGTCTTGCAGCATGAGGAGAGAATAGCCAACAGTTTATATAAAACATAAAGTAACAATGCAGCAGAAGTTGCTGCAGCATTGTATAATAATAAGTTGTAATAATTAGCAATGCCTCCGAGTTCCTTCCTCGACTCCCCTGCGAGGAAGCAAACCCGGAACCATACAATTTAATAATAATAGTTTGTAGTGGTAAGATCCAGCTTCAGCATAAAGCGTCCTGTTACCGTGGACACGGCTATTCGAATAGATTAATCTTCCCTGCAGGGGTGCACTTGTGTTACGCTACACGCACGGATCTCCAGGGTGGCGGGAACCTTGTTAGGGAACGCTCCACCGAGGCTATCTGACACTTCATAGCCCATCTTTCAAACTCAACAAAGAGGCCATCCGCCGGTCTAAATCCTAAGTACGCCGGGCCTTGGACCCCAACCCGAACGTACTCCTGCACGGTGCGTGGCTGGCCGGTGAAGTTGAAGCAAATCCAAATAAGACACCCCCGCGCGAGCAAATAAGACAACACCACTTCCCGGCAATCAGCCCGCAGTACTGCTGACGTCTGAAGAGTCCTCGGACGACACTAAGAAGCAGAGGAGCCCATAACTCGTAATTCCAACGGGTAGGTAGTGCGTACATGGCATATAGCCAACTCAAGACATTCACTGAACCATTTAGCATTTTAATTAACCTGCGTGACAACTGTTATCGTTGCCTCGACTTAACTGACCCGCGGACAACGACAGCAGCCAGGACCACCAGTACATCGGTGCCTGCCCCGTCGTCCCACCAAGTCATTGCGGTTACCAACAAGGTGAACCGTCTCCTTACCTTGTCTCGCGTGTGCTCCTGGAGGAGCTCGACTTTCGTGGTTTGGTAACTCTCGCGGCCAACGATCAGGGGCCAAGCACACCGGTACACAGGTCGTACCCTCCCTGTCGTCCCGTCGCAATACCACTCGCGGGCACCGTTGGGTCGCCCGACTTCTTACCTTTAAGGACACCAGTTAGTTCGAGTTCCTACCATTTAGTGAAACCAGGAGGTATCACCCTCGATGGCACACTTAAAAAGGTTTGACAGAGACATCAGCGGAATGAACTAAAGAGGTGAGCCGATGAGAGTGAAATACGAGTCCATTCCACTCATAAGTCAAACTCGAAGCGACTCGGCAGAGTCTCGCCGTTGTAGGTTCCCTAGGGCGTCTGCATTGATCCGTACCTGTTGCAGTTGTAATATATCGTTCCCGCGATCACTCCCAAAGTGATCACGACCCGCTATCTAATCCTAGCTAACAATGCGCAGGGTTTACTGCTGAATAATGTATAAGTAATAATCGGCATCATAGGATTAAAGGAAGGTACATCAAGGGGCGACAAAAACAGGCTATGCAATTGAATAGGATTGTAATCGTAGCAGCAGCAGTAAGAATGCCTAGTGCAAGAAATGTACGGAAAGATAGGCGATATCTGGGGAAGAGAATGGCTCTGCTTGCCTGGAAGCTCGACGGTAGGGGTAGGGTCGTCGACGAAGTAGTCGTACTTGGCAACGGTGTAGTCAACGGCAGCAGCGGAGTCTACCGAAGAATAAGGGGGAAGAAACAGTAAATACACAGCAAGCATATACAAACAGATGCATGACATGACAGATGAAATGTTAACGGTGTTCTAACGCAGTGCAATGCACGTTGCTCGGAGCGGTAATTCATCCGGGGATGAACTGTCAGCTCCGGGTGATTATCAGACAGGGTGTCCGGAGGGGGAGTTATCATGCCGGAGGTGTCGTGGACATCCGACACATGTGTGGGTGGTGTATCCGGGTTAGTTGATCTATTCCGAACAACTTTCGTGTTCGAAATAAATTCATCCGGGTACTTTAGCAGTACCGGACAATTTATCGGACAGTCGGTCCGGAGGGGGACGGTTTGATGTTTGGTGCGTTAGAGGGGTGTGGTTGGCATACGAATAGAGTATTCTTATTCTTTATATTTTTCTGATCAATTTTGATGTATAAAGTTTTTGAATCTGAATTACGGTTTAAAAGATATTGAATTTTAAAGTTTAAAACATTTTAAATCATTTTTGGATTTCTTTTATTATTTAAAATGCAACATTATCCACAGAGAGGTTGACTGGTCAAACCTGACCAGTGGGTCCCACTGGTCAGCCTCACGGTACAATAAAACATTTTATTAAATCAAAATAGCCATTGGGCCCACATGTCACTCTCTGTGTTAATAAATTGATTTAATTAAATTTAAATATTAGTGGGGCCCAACTGTCATAGACTTATACATTGTATTTCATTCAAAATAACTACACTGACAGTGGGGTCCCACATGTCAGCCCAACAGTTTTATTTTTAATTTTAATCAAAGAGTTAAGTTGGTGGGGCCCATGTGTCAGCCTCTGTATTTTCTAACTTAACAGTTTTTCGTTTTGGTTAACCAGGGGAATTAGAAGGGGGTGGGGGGCACCTGTCAGTGGCGTTAGCCCACTGGCTGGACCGTGCGTGCACGCCGACGAAGGAATACACGGCGACGAGGCCCCGGGGAGGCCGGTGGTTGCCGTTTGCCCGCCACGGTGCACCAAAACTACCTCCATTGGATCCTACGCGAGAAGAACGGCAAGCCGCACCCGTCCATGCCATCATCACGATCCGAGCTGGTCCATGGCGACGGCTACGAAGACAAAGGCGGTGGCCGGAGCATCGTGTCCGTGGTAACGCGGCTATACGGCGAGATCGAAGGGGAAAATGGGGCAATTGGAGCTGCGGCTCACCGTGGAGCGTGTAGGGGTAGCAGCGAGCTCGAGGGAGCTTCACGGGCGACGAATCGCGCGGTGGTGGCCGGCGGCTGTGGCGGGGAAGAAGAGTTCGATTCCGACGATGGGGTGGCCGGCAGCTCGAGAGATATGCTGGGGGAGACGAGGCCGTGCACGGGCAAGCTTCCGGACACTGTGGCGCGGTCAGTCTTCGCCGTTGGCCGCGTCGGCGCCGGAGCCGTGGCCGCAGGTGCACGGTCCTTACCGGCAGCAGAGAGAGAGAGAGAGCGAGGCGAGGGGGAGGGGAGGGAGTGAGGACAGGGGGGCAGCTGGGCATCCCTATCGTCGACGGGGCATGTGAGAGAGGGGAGGGGAGCAGGTAGGAGGGGCCGGCGGCGTGGCCCTCTGCCATGGCGCCCTGTGCGTGGGGGAGGGGGGAACAGTGAGGAAGAAAGGTGGGGGTGGGCCGGGTGGGCCACGCCCAGTAGCGTAGGATAGTGTTTTCTCTTTATTTTGTTATTTTTGTTTTCTGTTTGTTCTGTTTGTAATTAGTTTAATGTCTTTTATATTTTTGTACAACATAAAATTTGTTCCAAAATTATGGTTGCATCATAGTTAAGTGCCACAAAAAAATTGGGCATTAATAAAAATCATTTAGTATTTTGTTTTATTTAAAAGACATTAATTGTCACTGTTTGACCACTGTTATTATTTGTTTATCATTTTTAATCATGGTAATAAAATCTCATTTCACTTTTAATATAGCTTACTGTTATTTAGGCATTTAAAAAAATTAGTTTCACAATTTTTAGTTCATTTAAAATTTTCACTTGTTTATTTTATTCTATGGCAATTTAATAATTCCCAAGCAACTATTTTTATTTCATATTATTCCTAAAGCACTTTTAATAAAATAACCATTGTTTATATTAACATGGCCTAATGATTGTTAGGTATTTTATTAATAGGTTCCATCATTTTGGATTTATCTAAGATTTCATTTCCATATCAAATTACATGAGAATTTTGATAACCCGACTTCATTTGGTTGCATGATCATCTTTGTCTTGGGATCATTCAAATGACTAGGGGGATTTCGTTTAATCATGATCAAGGTGAGGAACAAGCATCCACAATTCTTGGAGCATTTATATAATTTGAAAATTTTATCAGGGTGAGAATCTGACAGATCCATGATCAAAGGTGATCAGGGTTTGATCATCAACAGTAATGATCACTAGCAGTGGAATCACTGTAGTGATTACTGTACTGGATCTGAGGGTGTTACAAATCTCCACCACTACAAAGAATTCTCGTCCCGAGAATTAAAAGTAGTGTAAGGGGTAGAGTTTCGATTTCGCCTCCTAACAAATCTTCTGGTTCTTGTTGTCCTACTCGAAGAAATTAATCCTTCACAATGAGGCCTTCACTGGACTGTATCGGTGCATCTCGATGGGTTTTCTTCCTTTCCTCGGGGCTCCATCGCACTCACGAACAGGTTAAGAGGTAAAGCTTAAGGGGGTCAGATCAATACAAGTTCAATCAAATGGGGTTCCTCAAGGGTATGGGGTACAAAGTCCTTCCGAGTTTAACCTCAGGGAATTACATCGTGAGAAGTTTTAAGCGGATAGGCACGTATTAGATGCCGATAACGGAAGATGGGAAAGGGGCCCCGATCATCAGACACAATCACTGAGTCTGATATCAGACAGAATATCACAAGGTCGATGACAAGAGTCAGGTTTCGGTCCTGCGGAACTGTGGTTTATGGGCCCACAGAAGAATCAAAAGTATGGTGACAAACAATGCGATCAAGTGGAAAGGTAAGTCAGAGAACAGCTTGTCAGCTATATCGGCAACAACGTCGGTACCAGGGGCAGTGGACATTGAGAACCATTTTCCTGCTCGTTAATACGAGGCGGACCAATTGGCAAAGTTCTCGTCCATCGGTGGTCACCGAAAAGTCATCAACAATCGTAACTGGTTGTACAGACAATGTAGCACACCAAAGTGTTTACATAAGCAGGGAATTTCACTACTTAGATAGGATACATTACAAGAAAGGTTAAACAGACCAATGGAAAGTAAAATGTGACGATACAAAAGTATCAGGTGTATATCTTTCCCAAGGGAAAGCAGAGCACGATGTACACGACCAAGTTGTATTGGCAGAGAGTCAAGGGGGTTGATAACACAAAGCATCGAGGTGCAAGGATGGTATTTCACACAATGAATCCAATCGACACATGGAAGAAGCCACATAAGATTAGTCGGATAATAATCCACCAAAGGTCGGATGGTTCGCAAAGAATCTGATGTGAGTATCGGCACTCAACCAGAAGGAGAAAAAATGCAAAGGCATCGGGTGATGGAAGCATCGGAATAATGCGATGCTTGAGTACAAGGGAATCGTGTTTTACAGATCGGGAGGTGGATGCAATCATCCATACGGACTTATCGGTGGCAGGGGATTGCAAAGGCGATGAACACGCAGGTTCTTGGGAATTCATCGGAGAGTAATCGTCGAAATCTTCAGGTGGATCAGGCGATCATCGAGAATGCAGAGCTCTCCGGGAGGAAGGAGGTACGTGAACCTAAGTCAGAGTTATTAAAACTTTACCAGCAAGGATAAGAGATCAGAGTCCCAGAGCATAGGTACGGAGAAAAAGATCCTAATACCATAGGTATCACACGTAGTGACATCGATGTGGGCCCGTAAGCCAAACATTAAGTTAGCAAAATAGTTTTCAAAGTCTAGACTCAACTTCGACCAAGGAGTGGTTAGGGGCTTCCTACAGGCAGTCGGCTCTGATACCAACTTGTGACGCCCCCAAAATCAGACCGTGTACAGTAATCATACACGCAAGGTACACGATCAAGATTAGGGACTCACGGTGAGATACCACAACACAACTCTACAAATAAAATAATACAAGTTGTTTAATACAAGCCAGGGGCCACGAGGGCTCGAATATAACAACTCGAGAGCACAAAGTCAGCGGAAGCAAAAGTATCTGAGTACAGACACAAGGATACAAGGTTGCCTTAAGAAGGCTAGCACAAATAACAACAGATCAAAAAGGCGAGGTCTCATGCCTGGGAACCTCCAAACTACTCCTGGTCAAAGGGGAACTCGATGTCGTAGAAAGCATCGGGGATCTTCATGATTTCGGTGGTCGGCATCAGGGATCTCCTGCTCCTGGACTCCAACGTCGACTGCAGCGGCCGATCAGGCAAAACAATAAAAGGGGAAAATAAAGCAGGTGAGTATCTAGCATACCCGCGAGTCTTACGTCCGCTACTAAGCATTATGCATTGTATCAACGGAAAGAAGAGGCTGTATATAGTGGACTGAAAGATAGAAATCCAAAGCAAGGGTAAGAAGCTAGGCCTATCGAAGACTAGCATCTTCCAACGAGTCTTGCAGCATGAGGAGAGAATAGCCAACAATTTATATAAAACATAAAGTAACAATGCAGCAGAAGTTGCTGCAGCATTGTATAATAATAAGTTGTAATAATTAGCAATGCCTCCGAGTTCCCTCCTCGACTCCCCTGCGAGGAAGAAAACCCGGAACCATACAGTTTAATAATAATAGTTTGTAGTGGTAAGATCCAGCTTCAGCATAAAGCGTCCTGTTACCGTGGACACGGCTATTCGAATAGATTAATCTTCCCTGCAGGGGTGCACTTGTGTTACGCTACACGCACGGATCTCCAGGGTGGCGGGAACCTTGTTAGGGAACGCTCCACCGAGGCTATCCGACACTTCATAGCCCATCTTTCAAACTCAACAAAGAGGCCATCCGCCGGTCTAAATCCTAAGTACGCCGGGCCTTGGACCCCAACCCGAACGTACTCCTGCACGGTGCGTGGCTGGCCGGTGAAGTTGAAGAAAATCCAAATAAGACACCACCGCGCGAGCAAATAAGACAACACCACTTCCCGGCAATCAACCCGCAGTACTGCTGACGTCTGAAGAGTCCTCGAACGACACTAAGAAGCAGAGAAGCAGAGGAGCCCATAACTCATAATTCCCACGGGTAGGTAGTGCGTACATGGCATATAGCCAACTCAAGACATTCACTGAACCATTTAGCATTTTAATTAACCTGCGTGACAACTGTTATCGTTGCCTCGACTTAACTGACCCGCGGACAACGACAGCAGCCAGGACCACCAGTACATCGGTGCCTGCCCCGTCGTCCCACCAAGTCATTGCGGTTACCAACAAGGTGAACCGTCTCCTTACCTTGTCTCGCGTGTGCTCCTGGAGGAGCTCGACTTTCGTGGTTTGGTAACTCTCGCGGCCAACGATCAGGGGCCAAGCACACCGGTACACAGGTCGTACCCTCCCTGTCGTCCCGTCGCAATACCACTCGCGGGCACCGTTGGGTCGCCCGACTTCTTACCTTTAAGGACACCAGTTGGTTCGAGTTCCTACCATTAAGTGAAACCAGGAGGTATCACCCTCGATGGCACACTTAAAAAGGTTTGACAGAGACATCAGCGGAATGAACTAAAGAGGTAAACCTCGTACCATCCCGGAGATGCTACGCTACTGAGCCGGCGAGAGTGAAATACGAGTCCATTCCACTCGTAAGTCAAACTCGAAGCGACTCGGCAGAGTCTCGCCGTTGTAGGTTCCCTAGGGCGTCTGCATTGATCTGTACCTGTTGCAGTTGTAATATATCGTTCCCGCGATCACTCCCAAAGTGATCACGACCCGCTATCTAATCCTAGCTAACAATGCGCAGGGTTTACTGCTGAATAATGTATAAGTAATAATAGGCAGCATAGGATTAAAGGAAGGTACATCAAGGGGCGACAAAAACAGGCTACGCAATTGAATAGGATTGTAATCGTAGCAGCAGCAGTAACAATGCCTAGTGCAAGAAATGTACGGAAATATAGGTGATATCTGGGGAAGAGAATGGCTCTGCTTGCCTGGAAGCTCGACGGTAGGGGTAGGGTCGTCGACGAAGTAGTCGTACTCGGCAACGGTGTAGTCGACGGCAGCAGCGGGGTCTACCGGAGAATAAGGGGGAAGAAACAGTAAATACACAGCAAGCATATACAAACAGATGCATGACATGACAGATGAAATGTTAACGGTGTTCTAAAGCAGTGCAATGCACGTTGCTCGGAGCGGGAATTCATCCGGGGATGAACTGTCAGCTCCGGTTGATTATCGGACAGGGTGTCCGGAGGGGGAGTTATCATGCCGGAGGTGTCGTGGACATCCGACACATGTGTGGGTGGTGTATCCGGGTTAGTTGATCTATTCCGAACAACTTTCGTGTTCGAAATAAATTCATCCGGGTACTTTAGCAGTACTGGACAATTTATCGGACACTCGGTCCGAAGGGGGACGGTTTGATGTTCGGTGCGTTAGAGGGGTGTGGTTGGCATACGAATAGCGTATTCTTATTTGATATATTTTTCTGATCAATTTTGATGTATAAAGTTTTTGAACCTGAATTACGGTTTAAAAGATATTGAATTTTAAAGTTTAAAATATTTTAAATCATTTTTTATTTCTTTTATTATTTAAAATGCAACATTATCCACAGAGAGGTTGACTGGTCAAACCTGACCAGTGGGTCCCACTGGTCAGCCTCACGGTACAATAAAACATTTTATTAAATCAAAATAGCCACTCGGCCCACATGTCACTCTTTGTGTTAATAAATTGATTTAATTAAATTTTAATATTAGTGGGGCCCAGCTGTCATAGACTTATACATTGTATTTCATTTAAAATAACTACACTGACAGTGGGGTCCCACATGTCAACCCAATAGTTTTATTCTTAATTTTAATCAAAGAGTTAAGTTGGTGGGGCCCATGTGTCAGCCTTTGTATTTTCTAACTTAATAGTTTTTCGTTTTGGTTAACCAAGGGAATTAGAAGGGGGTGGGGGCCACCTGTCAGTGGGGTTAGCCCACTGGCTGGACCGTGCGTGCACACCGACGAAGGAATACACGGCGACGAGGCCCCGGGGAGGCCGGTGGTTGCCGTTTGCCCGCCACGGTGCACCAAAACTACCTCCATTGGATCCTACGCGAGAAGAACGGCAAGCCGCACCCGTCCATGCCATCAGCACGATCCGAGCTGGTCCGTGGCGACGGCTACGAAGACAAAGGCGGCGGCCGGAGTATGGTGTCCGTGGTAGCGCGGCTATACGGCGAGATCGAAGGGGGAAAATGGGGCAATTGGAGCTGCGGCTCACCGTGGAGCGTGTAGGGGTAGCAGCGAGCTCGAGGGAGCTTCACGGGCGACGAATCGCGCGGTGGTGGCCGGCGGCTGTGGTGGGGAAGAAGAGTTCGATTCCGACGATGGGGTGGCCGGCAGCTCGAGAGAGATGCTGGGGGAGACGAGGCCGTGCACGGGCAAGCTTCCGGACACTGTGGCGCGGTCAGTCTTCGTCGTTGGCCGCGTCGGCGCCGAAGCCGTGGCCGCAGGTGCACGATCCTCACCGGCAGAAGAGAGAGAGAGAGAGAGAGAGCGAGGCAAGGGGGAGGGGAGGGAGTGAGGACAGGGGGGCAGCTGGGCATCCCTATCGTCGACGGGGCAGGTGAGAGAGGGGTGGGGAGCAGGTAGGAGGGGCCGGCGGCGTGGCCCTCTGCCATGGCGCCCTGTGCGTGGGGGAGGGGGGGAACAATGAGGAAGAGAGGTGGGGGTGGGCCGGGTGGGCCACGCCCAATAGCATAGGATAGTGTTTTCTCTTTATTTTGTTATTTTTGTTTTCTGTTTGTTCTGTTTGTAATTAGTTTAATGTCTTTTATATTTTTGTACAACATAAAATTTGTTCCAAAATAATGGTTGCATCATAGTTAAGTGCCACAAAAAGTTTGGGCATTAATAAAAATCATTTAGTATTTTGTTTTATTTAAAAGACATTAATTGTCACTGTTTGACCACTGTTATTATTTGTTTATCATTTTTAATCATGGTAATAAAATCTCATTTCACTTTTAATATAGCTTACTGTTATTTAGGCATTTTTTTAAAAATTAGTTTCACAATTTTTAGTTCATTTAAAATTTTCACTTGTTTATTTTATTCTATGGCAATTTAATAATTCCCAAGCAACTATTTTTATTTTATATTATTCCTAAAGCACTTTTAATAAAATAACCATTGTTTATATTAACATGGCCTAATGATTGTTAGGTATTTTATTAATAGGTTCCATCATTTTGGATTTATCTAAGATTTCATTTCCATATCAAATTACATGAGAATTTTGATAACCCAACTTCATTTGGTTGCATGATCATCTTTGTCTTGGGATCATTCAAATGACTAGGGGGATTTCGTTTAATCATGATCAAGGTGAGGAACAAGCATCCACAATTCTTGCAGCAATTATATAATTTGAAATTTT
Source organism: Bromus sterilis (assembly GCA_950022295.1). Taxonomy (NCBI): domain Eukaryota; kingdom Viridiplantae; phylum Streptophyta; class Magnoliopsida; order Poales; family Poaceae; genus Bromus; species Bromus sterilis. Next base: position 36,854,000 of record OX465595.1, on the reverse strand, counting down.
TATCAGGGTGAGAATCTGACAGAGCCATTATCAAAGGTGATCAGGGTTTGATCATCAACAGTAATGATCACTAGCAGTGGAATCACTGTAGTGATTACTGTACTGGATCTGAGGGTGTTACAACAGTGAGCAACATTCTAATTATGTACAATGGTCCATTCTAATTATGTACAATGGTCCATTCTAATTACAGTCAGCAAATTATAAATATAAGACACAATACCAGGGAGCATATACTAGTGAGCATATTCAGAACCTAGTAAGCTAACATATAATTAGATAGACTAGCAATTGCATTGAGCATAGCATATTAACTGTGCAATTAAATATAGGACTAGCAATTACTAACAAATCAACTTTTGATTGCAATATTGACTAACAAATTTATTAGGTAGTCATTCCATTGAGCATATTGACTAACTACACATAGAGCACAAGTTATAATCCAGTGCTAAATTAATACAAAAATGCACTAATCCATACTGGTTCAACACATGCCAAGAACCTCCTGCCAGTGCTGGATCCTTCGAAAGCTACGAATCTCTCTGATGCTTTGCCATGCTTCCGACAAGCTCCAACTCAAGGCCTTTGTAATCCTCGTCTTCAATGCTAGTAGGGATCAGACATGGGCACTGGGAACTCGACCCGACCAGCCCAGCCCGAAAAAGCCCGACCCGACCCGACCATGCCCATGAGTCGGGATTGGGCCTCATTTTTAGGCCCGAAGGCTGCGTCGGGCCGGGCTCGGGCTTGATGAAAACACGATTTTGGGAAGGCCCAGCCGGAGGCCCGACGATGTTTTGCGCACTGATGGGCCGGACTCGGGCTTGAAATTTAGGCCCGACGGTCGGGCCGAGCCGGGCTCAGGCCTCATTTTAGGCCCGAAGGCTGCGTCGGGCCGGGCTCGGGCTTGATGAAATCACGATTTTGGGAAGGCCCGTCCCGAGGCCCGACGATGTTTTGCGCACTGATGGGCCGGACTCGGGCTTGAAATTTAGGCCCGACGGTCTGGCCGGGCCGGGCTCAGGCCTTGGTTTTGTGCCATGGGCTTTTTCAGGCCCGGCCCGGCCCGAGATATGCCCAGGTCTAGCAGGGATCTAAAGCGAAGAAAAATCACAAATTAGAAACCCTAAATCCCCAAACCCAAATCCAGCAGGCTAGAACCCTAACCCGAACTATAATTCCCTAAATGCAGCAGGCTAGAACCATAACCCCTAACCCTAACATTAAATCCCCTATTCCACCAGGCTAGAACCCTAAGCCTAGCAGTGAGCACTGACCTCGTACTTGTCGTCGTCCTGGCTGTTGTCGCATAGCAGGCCAGAGTAGTTCTGGCTATTTTCGTCGCTACTTTCCTCCTCGTACTCCATGGCGGAGCTCGGACGACACGGCTGGCGGCGGCAAAGAATCGACGGGAGAGAGGAGAGGGAGTCGGGTTGGATCGAGCGAGTGCGAGTGTGGTGCGACGACTGGATCGAGCCACCTAGGTTAGTTATGCGCCAATCCGGTCCGGGGTGAAGAGAGAGCGACGGTTTTCCCTCGGTCGAGGTGGTTCGGGCTGGTTTTTTAGTTAGAGACTGACCGGTAGACCATATCTGTCAGAAAGAGCATCTATTTGTACAAATATAAGTTTTGCAACGAGCTGTCTGTATCTTGATACATATTTATAAAAAAGTTTAAAAGTGACATCATCTTGTGAATACGGTCTGAATTATGATACTTTTTACAATTAACTCCGTTTTTATAGGATTCCTTGCATGAACTACGAAAATTGATCTCACACTTGACAGTAGCTTTGGCTGGTCAGGCTCGCAAGTGTTTTTCCCGGCAAATCGCGCACGGCCCCATGAGCGCCTTCCTGCTGGATCGGCCGTAGCTCGACGTGACGTACTCGTGCCGAGGGAGACCGTGTGGTGCAGTACCGCACCTCTCTCTGTGAACGGGTTGTGGGGTCACGGTCCCCAAGAGCGAAAGTCCATAGCTCCCCGCCGCGGAGTAGACGCGGAGTAGTTTCGCCATCAACGTGCTTCACCTCGCAACCGGACAAAACAACGCGGCGCATCTTGACCTGCCAAACTGCCAATACTACATAGATTGGATTAGATTGGACAACTCCCAGACCGAGGAAAGAATGGAAGAGGTCGTGTCTCTTTGCCTCCGGATAATGCAGCCCACTTTTCAGCGACTCTCCTCTTCAATCAATAATCATTGTACGATAGCACGCTGCTAATAAGCTGCCCGCACGTCGTTCTCAGCACTGCGTTCTCTCTCTCTCTCTCTCTCTCTTTTATTTCATTTGAAGGACTTGCATTTTCATTTATTTGTTTATTGAGGTGAGAGGACTAGCAGCTGCGCGCCAAAGAGGACTCGTTCGCACGACCAGAATTGTAAATTTTAAAGGACGATGGCTAGTTTTTCTTTTTTTAAAATATACAGGATTGGATTTCCGTAGAAGATTTTCCCAATGGAGCTAGTATAGATTGTAGAATTGGCCTCGAGAGTCCCTGTCGGGCTGCTTAATTCTTCCTCTTTTTTAAAAGAATTTTCGTGTTACGGTCTTGGTCAGTAATTTCATTTCCTCGTGCCCAATGTTGACAGAAAATGAACATTATCTAAGGAGAATTTTTTAATAAAATCCGTTGGATAAGAGAAAGAATGAGGGAGAATGAGGGCATGGGTAGGAAGAGCCACCCGCGAAAAAAAATGGATAGGCAAAGGAGTGGGTAGAGGAACAAAAATGATGACAATTTTATGTTGGAAGAAATCTAACACATGACCACTCGGTGATAGACTAAGAAAACACACTATCGAAGGGTGGAGTGAAGAAAATAAAGTGAGTGATGAGGAAGAAACAAGGAGGTGAAGGAATGCATCAATTGATATTCGACTGCCGCCATCGCAACTCATGTTGCTGACAATGGAGCCGACATAAGGTCAAGCAAAAGGAGGAATCATGGTGCAGTAGAGAAGAAAGAATTGCCGGTGTTGGTCAATAGAAAGAGCATCCACGGTAAAATGATCAACAAATGTATCGAACCGTTCTAACATTGGCAATTGGATGGTAAGGAAAAGAAACGTGCTTGGAAGGATGACGACAAATTTACACAACTTTCGATGTATTAAGTCATGAATGGATCATTTCATCACAAGACCATGCGCCCACTTCCATTGTATTAATTACAATTTCTACAAATTGTATATGTATTTCCTTACTTATGCTTAACAAACCAATAAATAAAATGGCACCCGTTTTGTTTCTAGGGTCTAGAAACGAGGTGTGAGGGAACCGTGGGTCGGCTTTGAATGCTTGGATACCTAAAACGCTAGAACAAGATGAACGCAAGGTCAATGTCATGCCCATTCAAGTATACATTATCAAGTTTGAACAAAATCTTGTTTGATGGTATGAAACGAAAAAAAGTTCTCCAAAGACTTTCGAGAGTTAGCGGGGTTATTTTGGGTGAAATGTAGCACATGCTTTTGTAGGAAAACGTTTAGTCATCACACATGCGGGTAGAAAAAGCTCACGAGGTCATGAAGGTGCGAATCCATGGTGCAAAATAATCAAGAAGCTGCAAAATCAGTTCGATTCCTCACAAGCTAAGCAAGAAATCATCAAATTGTTTTCTTTCTGCTTACTTGTTGGGTTTATTGTGTTGTGGCTCCGGTTAAATATGACTCGATGTAATGTGTATCTATGGATGAACTTATAATTGATGTTTTATCTATAAAGCAAGACAAAAGTCTATTTTCTATGTGTGCAGTAGTTCCACCGCACACTCCATGGAAAGCACTGTCTTTGTCTCTCCGCACCTTTCCCTTCCCGTCCCACGTCCCGAACACACATCGTAAATTCGAAGGCAACTAATTGAAGAGTACTCGTTCGCAGCCCGGCCCAACGAACAACGCCACGTGTCGCGCTCATAGCAAACCCTCGGGGTTACGTTTTTTTAAAAAAATTACGTGTTTTTGATTTTTAAAATTAGTTTTTTGATGATTTTGTTGACTTTTCCGGTTTTCACACGTTTTTTCTATACGTTTTGGTGAAAAAAAATTCAAAAAAAAGAGGCACGACCTTGCAAAATAATCCACGGTGCAAAATAATATTGAAGCTGCAAAATCAGTTCATTCCTCACGAGCTCATGGACGAAATAATCAAATTATTTTTGTGAAACACCATGTGTGCAGTAGTTCCACCACACACACACACACACACACACACACACACACACACACACACACACACACACACACACTCCATGAAAAGCACTGTCTCTGTCCCTCCGCACCTTTCCCGTCCCACTCCCCCGAACACACACCGTAAATTCCCCGCAACAATCATCAATCATCCGCCAGCCAAAACAGACCCCCGAGATCCACTCTTTCCCCATGGCCCAGGCGCAGAGAGAGAGACATGCAGCGTTCATCGGCTTAACCCCAAAGACCCGGTCCGTTTGACCCCTCAAACCACGCTCCTCTCCCCAAACCACAAACCACGAGAGCAAAGCAAGGAAGGAGGCCACCCGCTTAATTCCCTCTTCCTTCCCCTCCCGCTCGGATCCACCACCCCTACCTAAAAAACTCGCCACCTTCCATGAAATCAGGCACCAGAATTACACTTGTTCCATGAAAGTATCGCCGGTCGAGGTGGTAGCAGAGTCGGACCCACGTACCCACGACGCGTCGTCAACGCCGGTCCTGCCCTCACCTTCCCTCCCCCTCCTCCTGCCCCACGCGCTTCCTCCTTCCCGGAAAATGCCGGCCTGAGGACCGCGCCCGCGTGCTCCTATATAGATACGGCGGAGTTGTTGGTGGTGGGGAAAGAGGAGACGAGGGTTTCCTTTGGTCAAGGAGAGCAGAGCCGCCGCCGCGATGGAGAGCTACCTCAACGAGAACTTCGGGGGCGTCAAGCCCAAGCACTCGTCCGACGAGGCGCTCGGCCGATGGCGCAAGGTCGTCGGCGTCGTCAAGAACCCCAAGCGCCGCTTCCGCTTCACCGCCAACCTCGGCAAGCGATCCGAGGCCGCAGCCATGAAGCGCACCAACCAGGTTCGTACATACTCGCATGTCTCCTCCCTCCTCGATTTCTGTCTAATTTCGTTGGAGAACCAAGATGCAACAAATCTGCAACGGAGAATTAATTTCCTCGAATATTCTGATCTGTGTCGCGGTCAAGCCTGCCATTGTTAGCGTTTCCCCCAAACTTTTGGTTGGCACGCATAGAAAGCGCAGGTTGCACATGCCATAGATAGTTGGTGGAGCGACAGAACATAAGAGTTTCTTATGAAATTGTGATGTATAGAGGTTCATCCTAAAAAGCAACCATTAATTGGGCTATGACTACCCGCAAAAAAAAAGAATTGGGCTATGACAGTAGACATCTGAGAGGGTAATGATTTCTTTTTCTTTTTTGGAAATATATTGATCTGCAATGCACTTGTAATTGTTCAACACATCTGTTTGGAGTGACTCTGCATTCAGTATCCTTAGCAGTAATTGTTACATAATCAGTTTGCTTAGAGTGAAATTATTTATATCACTGTGATTAATGCATCATGTAAATTTTCAGAATAAAACTTGTAAGGAAAGTTAAAAGTTATGATTTACGCCGAGAGTTAACTTTTCTGGAATTACAACTCTTGGATTTCTTGTATATTAAACTTGCTGTACTTGATTTTTTAACCCTTTGCTAGAGCAATACCAAATGAACGAAGTGGAGGCATTCGTGAAAAACGATGTATAAGATTTTGTTTATTTCTGGCACTCGTGAAAAACGCAGCATTGCGTGACGTGGATGCTCCCAGTGCATCCTTTTATTTTAAAAAGAATCTCCATTATGGACTATTTTATTCTAGAAGGACACACTCCTTTATTTTTGGTCTTCTCTGTCGGTCTGAGCACGGCTGTAGTCTTTTTAAATATCCGGTGGAATAGTTTCTTGGTGCTGCAACTCCTGCCAATATAAACCAACAAAGTTGCCCTTGAATAAACAAGTGAATTCAAGTAACTAAACATCATAGAATGGCGCTTGGCAACTGTCATTTCTCTCTGGACTCTGGAGCTTTTTACTGCATCTTTATACAATTTTCAGCTGCAAGCAATCTGAGAACTGTTGTTATTCTTGAGACTTACGCCACACTATAACTCTTACAGGAGAAGCTGCGTGTTGCTGTGCTTGTTTCAAAGGCTGCACTTCAGTTCATCCATGGTATGATACCAGAGCGTACAATAATTAATCAACATCAATTATACCTTTTCTTGTGAATCCCAGTCAGTCAATCTTACCACGAACACAATTCCACAGGTCTTGCTCCCCAGAGCGAGTACACAGTCCCTGCCAACGTCAAGGCAGAAGGCTACGGTATCTGTGCTGAGGAACTGAGCTCAGTTGTCGAGAGCCACGACATCAAGAAGCTGAAAGCACACGGTGGCACCGAGGGCCTCATATCGAAGGTGTCCACCTCAGAGTCTGATGGCATCAGCACCTCCAAGGGCAAGCTTGAATCCCGGCAGGAGATCTTTGGCATCAACAAATTCGCTGAGACGGAAGCCCGCAGCTTCTGGGTCTTTGTCTGGGAGGCGCTTCAGGACATGACACTCATGATTCTTGCTGCATGTGCCTTCTTCTCGCTCGTTGTTGGCATTGCCACCGAGGGGTGGCCCAAGGGTGCACATGATGGCCTAGGCATTGTGGCTAGTATTCTTCTGGTTGTGTTTGTCACTGCGACAAGCGACTACCGGCAATCCCTGCAGTTCAAGGACCTTGACAAGGAGAAGAAGAAGATCACGGTGCAGGTCACCCGGAGTGGGTACCGGCAGAAGCTCTCGATATACGATCTTCTCGTTGGTGACATTGTGCACCTTTCCATTGGTGATCAAGTACCAGCTGATGGTTTGTTCGTGTCAGGGTTCTCGTTGCTGATCAATGAATCAAGCCTGACTGGGGAGAGTGAGCCAGTTGCTGTCAATGCTGAGAACCCATTCCTTCTGTCAGGTACTAAAGTGCAGGATGGTTCTTGCAAGATGCTTGTCACGACAGTCGGCATGAGGACTCAATGGGGTAAACTCATGGCCACCCTAAGTGAAGGTGGGGATGATGAGACGCCATTGCAAGTCAAGCTGAACGGTGTTGCCACCATCATTGGCAAAATAGGCCTTGTCTTTGCCGTTGTCACATTTGCAGTGCTCACTGAAAGCCTGTTCCGCCGCAAGATCATGGATGGTTCGTACTTGAGTTGGACTGGAGATGATGCACTGGAGCTGCTTGAGTTCTTTGCTATTGCTGTTACTATTGTCGTTGTAGCAGTTCCTGAAGGCTTGCCACTCGCCGTGACCTTGAGCCTTGCATTTGCCATGAAGAAGATGATGAATGACAAGGCGCTTGTCAGGCATCTTGCAGCTTGTGAGACCATGGGCTCAGCAACCTCCATTTGCAGTGACAAGACGGGCACACTCACAACTAATCACATGACTGTTGTCAAGGCCTGCATCTGTGGCAAAATTAAAGAAGTAGATAGTTCTTCAGACACCAAGAATTTATTCTCTGAGTTACCGGATTCTGTCATGACAATGCTCTTGCAGTCCATATTTAACAACACTGGTGGCGATGTTGTCATCAATCAGGATGGCAAACGTGAAATACTGGGCACACCAACTGAGACAGCAATTCTAGAGCTTGGCCTATCACTCGGTGGAGAATTCCAGGTGGTGCGAAAAGCAACCACCATCATCAAAGTCGAGCCATTTAACTCTGCAAAGAAGAGAATGGGAGTGGTCATCCAGCTTCCAGGGGGTGCACTCCGTGCTCACTGCAAAGGTGCATCAGAGATCATATTGGCATCTTGCAGCAAGTACCTGAATGATCAAGGCAACATTGTACCCCTTGATAGTGCAACTGTTGCTCACTTGAATGCCACGATTGACAGTTTTGCAAATGAGGCGCTTCGCACTCTGTGCCTTGCCTACATTGAAGTGGCGGACGGGTTCTCAGCTAATGATCAGATTCCTGAAGATGGGTACACATGCATTGGCATTGTGGGTATTAAGGACCCAGTGCGCCCAGGTGTGAAGGAATCCGTCGCCATCTGCAGGTCGGCCGGTATTACTGTCAGGATGGTCACAGGTGACAACATCAACACAGCAAAGGCAATTGCCCGGGAATGCGGCATTTTGACTGAAGGTGGTCTTGCCATTGAAGGCCCAGATTTTAGAACTAGGAGTGCAGAAGAACTACAGAAAATTATTCCAAAGATACAGGTATGTTGATGGCCATTGCCATTTATCTTTCCTATCACTTCTGGGTTTCATTTGTCAACGTACTGTTACTGTATGTATCAGGTAATGGCTAGGTCTTCACCACTTGACAAGCACACCTTGGTGAAGAATCTTCGGACTACATTTGAAGAAGTTGTCGCGGTGACTGGTGACGGGACAAATGATGCACCTGCACTTCATGAGGCTGATATTGGACTTGCGATGGGCATTGCTGGAACTGAGGTAATTTCACGGAGCAAAAAGTATTAATATTCTCTCTTTTATGGGAAAAAATAGTCATGTAAATTTAATATGTAAATACTACAAAATTCTTTGACATAACTAGCTATGACTCATTAAGTGTCTCCCATTTTCTATACTACTTATAGTGTGAGCATGTTTTTGATTTATCATTCTTTAACGTCACTGCAGCATCTATAGGGCCTTGTACCCCATGATTTGCAGTCATTTACATCTTCGCTCAATCCATTCCTTACTTAGTTCCAGTATGCCTCATTTTTGTATCTGTTTGAAGGTTGCAAAAGAGAGTGCCGATGTCATTATTCTTGATGACAACTTCTCCACTATCGTCACGGTTGCCAAATGGGGTCGGTCTGTGTACATCAACATTCAGAAGTTTGTGCAGTTTCAACTGACAGTCAATGTGGTTGCCCTCGTGGTGAACTTCTCGTCAGCTTGCTTGACAGGTATACCTTAAACTCTCATGCGCTCATTTATGCTAGCTCTAAACTGTGAAGAAAAGGGATAGGCTCTGTAAATATTGAATAACCTTCAACAACTGAAACTCTAAATTAGTTCATTTGATTAAACGGGTTTTAACCCATCGGCTTGATTCCGTAAAAATAAAATAATATTCTACAATTGAACTCTAAATCAGCCATTTTGTATGTTACCTTTAGCGGTGTTTCGTGCTCCAGTTATATTATCATAAACCAGCTCCTGGTTCGAACTAACTGCTACATGCTTTTTTCAAGTTTTTAATTCATAAGTTGTGACACAAATATTCCTTTCAGGAGATGTAACAGTGTTAAGACAAGCTACACCTGTAAATCATCACTATATTAATATAGCAAATCCTTAGTTTCATAGTTTATTTTCTGACATATATTTCACAGTTTTTCACACTTCTACTTGTCAATTCAGGGAGTGCTCCCCTTACTGCTGTGCAGTTGCTCTGGGTCAATATGATCATGGACACATTAGGAGCATTGGCGTTGGCCACAGAACCTCCAAACGATGAACTGATGAAGAGGACTCCTGTTGGAAGGAAAGGAAACTTTATCAGCAACATTATGTGGAGGAACATCATGGGACAGGCAATCTACCAGTTCTTTGTTATTTGGTATCTGCAGACCGAAGGAAAGTCGCTGTTTGCAATTAAGGGTGATAATCCCGATCTAGTCTTGAACACACTCATCTTCAACTGCTTTGTGTTCTGCCAGGTAATTTAGAAGTTTCTACTGCATTCATTTGATTTCTGATTATATCTTTAGGATTTCTCTGTTTCTTGCTCGAATAATGCCATTTATTTATTTAGCAACTAGACACTGGTTTCAGCAAAAAATACTAATAACCATTACTTCCAAAAAAAAAATTTTTGAGCGATGGAGTGTATTCCCTGTCATCCTTATTAACAGAACTCTAATGATGTTCTATCACTATTACAATTTCGCAAAGTATGAACACTTGACAAGGGAACAAATCTAGCAACTTCATCACCAAATAGTAATTTTGAATGAAAATAAAAAACTGTATGGAGTAGTAAATTTTCCTCATGATAATGTGCGAAAGTCAGAAAGTCGACTGAAGTTTTCTTTGTGCAGGTGTTCAACGAGGTGAGCTCTAGAGAGATGGAGAGGATAAATGTATTCAAAGGCATTCTAAACAACAACGTGTTCGTCGCCGTGCTTGGCAGCACTGTCATATTCCAGGTCATCATAGTACAGTTCCTTGGTGATTTCGCGAACACCACCCCTCTCTCACTCAAGGAGTGGTTCTCCTGCATCGTCATCGGCTTCATAGGAATGCCTATCGCTGCGATAGTCAAGCTTATCCCGGTGGGTTCTCAGTAGGAGATGACAACTAATTCCAGTCAGAAACTGAAGTCAGGTAGTAGGGCTACAGGCTGATGATACCAATGCAGTTCGGGCGCTGTCGTGAGCATAAGAAACTGTTTCTTTCTGGTATATTCCATTTTATCTAGATGAATCTTTTTTTGCATTTGATCTAGAGGATGGGCCAAGACTGTGGGCTTGATTCTTCAACAGTGTTTAATAGACTTGTTAGTTATTTTTCATGTTATTTTCCTTGGAATGTTGGAGCATGGAACTGTTTGTATATGCATCACTTGATAAGTTTGCACCAACCGTAAGTACTGGTGACATCTGTTTCATGCTACTACTACTAGTACACCTTTGAAATAATTTGATTGACGTGTGCAAGGTTTCCTTTTTGTCATCCTTGTAAATTTTGCCGAAAACATGTTGAAATCTCAATCATTCTTCTTATCCAGTGTGACTAAGCTCTGACTATCACCAAAGTGTGATTCTTTGGAAGTTGCCAAGAAAAATAGTACTGTACCAGCATCTAACTTTGACCATGAATCTGTTGCAATTCAAATGCCATCATCAGCATTGAGCAGATGATACACAGCAGCATAGTGTGCTTATGCATCATGGATGGCAGCATAGGCTTGGCAGTTAGCTTCTTTTGGCGTCCAGGCTTATCTCCACATCACAAGCCGATTGACAGACAGGCAAGCAGCTTTGCTTCCGTCACCACTGTCACCCGGTGCCCGTACCAAATGTTTTTGACCAGTCAAGGCAAGCATCGTTACTCCTCCTGCACGAGCAAAGAAGCAGACACTTTGGATAAAATTCCAACAACGTCAGCCAATAGCTGCCTCTGCCACGTGACCTATTTTCTTAAGCTAATACTCTTGGTCCACAAACTTTGAAAATGTAATAACTGGGTCCACGAACTTCTCTACTGCCTGGCGTTTTGATGCTGGAAATTTGTACTCTGAGCAAATCTCCCAACTTCACTCGTTGGATGCGCCTTTCTTCGAGACCGAAATTTAAAATGACTTTCTCCAAATGAACCCTCTCGCCTGTCTAGAGACAGACGGCTTCGGGCATGGCTTCTATCATTACCGTAGATTCTGACATCGGCTTCGGGCATGGCTTCTATCATTACCGTAGATTCTGACATCTCATTAAATCTGTCACACATGTTTTTTAACTTCCACCGTCACCTTGTGGACGATTGATCGCTTCAACAAAGCTCTCATGATCTTGCTTCCAAAGAACAATGAAGATCGAACCATTAATGCCTTTAGACCCAGCTCTCTTTAAAATTGTCGGCAATAGCGTTGGCCAATCCACGGTGATCGAACTAGCTTTATTAATGGCTGAAACATTGCCAAAAACTTCGTATATGTAGTAAACCTTATCAGTTGTTGTCATTCTAGGAAACTTGATTTTCGAAAAGCCTTTGACTCCGTATCTTGGGAATCCTTGCTCAAAACGCTTTCCCTTGGTGGTTTCTCACATAAGGATTCAAACACTAGTCTCCTCCGCGTTCTGAATGGAGTTCTGGGGTAGTGGATCCAATGCAAAGAAGGTTCACGACACGAAGACCCTTTATCCCCTTATCTTTTTGCCATTGTCCATGATCTTCTACAAACTAATCATGTAGGCCAATAACGAGAACCATCTTCACTACCCTCTATTCCTGGATCAACGTCCCTCAGTTCTACAATACGTTGATGATACAATAATCAGCGCCCACACCTCTATTGAGGCCGCAACCTTGCTCAAAGGCATCCTTGGTGATTTATGCTTGGCCACTGGTCTAGCCTTCAACTAGAACAAACCACCTTTGTCCCCCCTCCACACTGACCACATAACTACTTCTGAAATTGCCAACGCTTTTCATTGTCCTATTTCTTCGCTACCTCAAACCTACCTCGTTCAACCTCTTTCTCCACTAATCTTCCCTCCTCGACCTTCCACCCTATTGTGAAATCTTTCTTCAAAATGTTGTCGGATTGGGTCGTCGGACTTCTCTCCCTGGGTGCTAGACTAACACTAATATCGATAGTCGTTGATTCCATCCCAGTTTATTTTATGACGATCTTTAAACTTCCTAAAGCTATCTTGAAGGATCTAGATGTGATTCATAGGGCCTTTTTCTAGAATACTATCAAAACTTGCACCGGGGATATGTGTCTTGTTTCTTGGAAAAACATTTGCAAACCAAAAGATTGTGGTGGTATACCTATTAAAATCTTTCTTAGTCAAAATAACAACTTTCTTACGAAATTCACTTTCAATATTCTCCAAAACCCTGACTTACCTTGGGTCCATGGGTACCACTCTCGCTACTACCACAGCTAACCAAATTTATAACCCCTCCTTCATCTGAAAGGTTGTGAATCACCACCTACCTACCCTACACTATATTTTATTTGTGCTCGCAAACAATGGCCAATCCACCTTCTTTTGACATGACACTTGGATCCACCACCTACCACTGAGCTTTCTCACACCTTTACTCACACTCCACAAGCCAAACTAATATGGTCTTGCATGTATTGCAGAATGGTTTGATATCTAACCTGTGAAAATTCCTTACCTCGTTTTCCTTCATCGATCTTGTCGGTACGTTGTCTTTATTGCAGAACTTTGAATTCAATGACGCTACTGATGACATGTTCCTCACCCATGGACTATCGTTCTCCACCAAGAACGCTTACCACCTCCTTGTCGGGCCGATCTACAACAATATCCGTGCCTAGCTAATGTAGGGTTCATGAGTTTCCATTAAGGTGAAGGTTTTCGACGGGCTCATTTTCAAAGACCGCCAAAACTCCAAGGCGAACCTCATTCGCAAAACCATCATCCCCGACACTATATGCTCCAGGTGCAATGCACCACTCGAGGAGGTGTCACACATCTTACTCACCTACCCGAACTCCATTCAGATCTGTACTGCACTTCTCTTTGCTGCGTCTACCTCCATTTGGCCGTGTGTGGATCTTACCATTCTTTGGAACATTTGGGACGCCATGAATTCAATGGTTTTCTATGACGAGTATCCTCCCATACATGTAATAGTTAGGAACATTGCTGATGATTTACCCTTTGGACAACTACATTTAGGGTCATATTTAGAAGTTCGGTGCTATGTCATGCCGCTTATACCTATCCTCATGCGTTAGCGCATCTCCTACTTCAATAATGCATTCAGGCGGGGAGCCTCTTCCCCCGGTGATTGTTCAAAAAAAACATGTTGCCACATCGTACTAGTTAGCCTAGCTGGCTAGACTCTAATATGTTGGTAATCTTGATGATACCTTCCTTCGTCGTAAAAGAATACATTCGACTTATTTATTGAAGTAACACACAATGCATGCATTCAATTTTCTTACTAAAACTTGTAAAAGTCTATGACATGAACCCCTAGTCCTTATTGATCGTTTGGAGGACCGATAGATTGCGAAGAGGGCCATGTAGAGATTTGGGCATTGCCGCTTGATGCTAGAAAGGAAGATACTTCTCTCGCTTCTCGTTGGTTACCCCAAGTGGAAGGTGAGATGTAGCGTAGCAACAGAATTTCCCCTATGCAGAGGATAGGGTTTGTCTCCCGTAGGACTCACAGAGATACAAGTAGGTGGTAAAGTGAAAAATGGCGCCGAGGTTGCTACCTCACCTGGACCTGCACACACAGCAAATAACTTTGCTCCCAACGAGTACAGAGGAGTTGTAAATTCCTCTGGCCTTGCTGTTTACAAAGGATCAACGCAAGAGATAATAATAGTGGCAACTGAAAGTAAGAACTGAAAGTAAATTGAAAGTGTAAACAATGGTGTGAATATGGAACGGGGTCCCGTGATGTTCACTAGTGATGTCTCTCTCCCAAAAGACGATAAAAGTGCTAGCGAGGTAAAAAAATCACAGCTGGGCAATTGACAGGATTATAAACGCACCGCAATGCTAACTATGCTACAAAAGAAAGGAAGAGGCTCAAAAGAAATGGGCAGTACGCCAAAGTAAGTAGACTGAAATCCATCTGCATCTACTACGAATCATCCACCTTGAGATATCTATTCAGAACATCTCGCTGGTATTAAGTTGCGAATCCCACCCAAAGTGTAAACTCAAAGCAACAGACAACTGCATTAAAAGAACTATGCGTAAAGTAAACAATCCTTGCACCCGCAAGTACAAGCACCGTTGTTTTATCCCTGGTGGCAACAACACATCCCCTAGTCTCATGTTTCTGTCACTCAAGCTAGACATCAAGGGGCTGAACTCACAATCAAGCATAACGCTCCCTCTTGGAGTTGCAACAAATCACTTGGCCAAAGTAAAATAAGGCAACGGAGAACATGCAAGAATTTACTAAAGAACACAAATATAAAAGAGAACCAAATATATTACTCATCACAATCTGAACATAATCTCATAATCCATCAGATCCCAGCAAACTCAGCATAGCAACATAGAAAACTACAAAAGTGCCTCAATCATGTGAAGCAGCTCACGAGGTCTCGAAAGTTGAAGCACAAAGAGGGGAGGAGTACATCACATAGCTACTGGTCACGGACCCATGGTCCAAGGGGGACTACTCACGGCACATCCGGGAGGCGTCCATGGCGATGGATGGTCTCCCGGAGGGGATTCCTCCTTCCGGCAGGGTGCCGGGGCAGCTTCTCCTGGCAGCCCTGATCTTGAAATGGCGACGGCTGCGGTACAGAGAGGAGAATGAGAATAACAGATCGATATTAGGGGTTTCCATCACGGGGGGTAAATATAGGCGAAGGGGGGCACCGAGAGGGGCCACAGGGCACCCAGGAGGTCTCCTGGCGCGGCCTAGGGTGGGGCCACGCCAGGGACCCTCCTGGGGCCCTGATGGGTCCACCTCCCTCCTCTCTTAACTATTCGGGAAGCTTCCGGGTCGCTGATTTTTTATTGGATTTTTTCGGAATCTATTTGGCACTTTTAATGGCCGGAAAACCTGAAATACAAAAACAGCAGAAAACAGGAACTGGAAACTGGGTGCACTGAGTTAATAGGTTAGTCCAAATATGATAAAAGTGTATGAAATTTCAAGAAAAACATGGCAAAGTCACACAAATCATGCATGGAGCAAGCAGAAATTATAGATACGTTTGGGACGTATCAACATCCCCAAGCTTAATTCCTGCTCGTCCTCGAGTAGGGAAATGATACAAGCATAATTTCTATGGCGACATGCCACAGAACCATATAAGGACTTTTTAAGTAAAGCAATCAAAGCATGCAATTTAATTCAAGTCTTAACAAGCAAGAGTCTATATTAGTATGGACACAAGCAACAAAAGAACAAAAAGTGCAAGAGCTCTCGCTTCCCGTGACTCAAATGTCTCCAGATGGTGTTTGCGTGCAAGAAAGGGGATAGGGAATATGAGATAAAAAATAATTTGTTGAGAACCACTATCTACTAAAGTTTCACACTTAGTCTCCTTTGGACTCTTATCTTGATTCATCCCCAGACCACTAGTCAGGTACAAGTCAAACTGATCCACTCCCTTTCGATATTTTGAGCACTCATGCAATGGATGAGCGTGAGCAAGAAAGTTGACACCTAAAGGCGAAATAGAAAGAAGGTGGAGGAGGAAGACAAAAAAGTGTGAAAGACTCACATCAATGAGGACAACCATAGGCGAGAGAAGGCCATATGATAGATATGATGTGAGGAGAAGGGATTTCCATGCAACGGATGCACATGTGAGCTAAAAGCTCTCCAAGGGAACTAGTGGGGGTGCATCTAACTTGCTTGCTCATGAAGACCTAGAGCTCTTTTGAGGAGGCTCATCATTGGAATATACAAGCCAAGTTATATAGTGTGAAGGGTCCCCACATAGCTATATGCATGTATGATAATCTCTATGGAGTACAAGGGATATAGGATGAAGTACTAGTGTGGATCTCTCAAAAGGAATAGTAGTGTGCCTCCTTCTCTCTTTTTATTTTTATTTTTCTCTTTTTTCTATTTTTTGTATTTTTTTGGTGGCCTCAATGGCTCTTTCTATTTCTCTCATTTGTCCTCTTTGGGATCTTTTCCTCACTTTAGGGAAAAAACTCTATATTTTACAAGAATATAGGATATATTTCACACTTTACAAAGGTACTCACATAAAGAAAATGTAACTATCATGATGCAAATGTATGCCTCTGCCAGGGTAGCAGGATATGCAATGATACTAGCGCGTCATGTAGCAATGATTGGGGCAAGGCCCAACTAGCATGCGGCTCATCGATCAAGCAAGTAGCATGTATGACATGAAGATCAAGTCATGAGAAGGTGGATGTTGCATGGCAATGTATCTCGGAAAGGCCATGGAAATGCCTTGATAGGTAGGTATGGTGGCTGTTTTGAGGAAAGATATAAGGAGGTTTATGATGACAGAGCGTATCGTGCCAAGGGTTTGGATGTACCGGCGAAGCTGGACGCCAACTCTCGGAGTGAGAAAGAGGCAATGCACGGCACATGAGAGACTAGAAAAATATGGAAATGTGGAAGTGTCAACTTTCGAATACTCACATTAGTCCGAAGAACTCATGCACTTATTATCGGTAACTCTCAATCTAATCAGGAGGTTCACAAAGAGACAAGTACCCAGAGGAGGAGTGTATGGGGGTTTGGTTATCCTTGCGCATCCTCGACTCATGGTACGTGAGTGTACTCTAATATTCGAACCCTCCAGAGGTTAGTGATCCATCTAGTAGCTAGAGTT
Source organism: Bromus sterilis (assembly GCA_950022295.1). Lineage (NCBI taxonomy): Eukaryota > Viridiplantae > Streptophyta > Magnoliopsida > Poales > Poaceae > Bromus > Bromus sterilis. The sequence goes on along the minus strand of OX465595.1, from coordinate 36,836,944 downwards.
CTCAACAGGGGTTTTGGTTTTCGAAAATCACACGGATTGCCCAAAATACGACATCTATCACTAATAGGCTCGAGCTCTTGACACCAAAAGTTCAAACATTACTCTAATCAATACCTCAAAACTATTGCAAGTTACTACTACAAAGAGAATAGCAACTTCAACTACATACTTCTAGTCAAGACACAAAACTCAGTGCAACAGACAAACTCTGTAACAAGATAAAACATGCAACCTATAGAAAGTTCAACCTAAGACAAAACAAAATCTCTAAAGGAAAACTAAAGCACGACAACTAAACAGGGCAACAACTAAGAAAAGAAAAAGAACAACTCACAGCTAAGAGAATAAGCATGCAAATCCTATCAGGAGTTCTAGTTCAAGCGGAGCGTTTTTCTCTACCAGACAAAAGAAAGATAGGGTCTAACTTGTTATGACAGCAAACAAAGCAGAAACAAACCTAAGAAAAGTAAAGAGCGAGACGCTCCAAGCATAGCACATAACGCATGAAGTGATAAAAATATAGTGCAACGAGGGACGAACTGATAATTGTTGATGAAGAAGGGGATGCACGGGGGCATCACCAAGCTTAGTCGCTTGAGTCTCCTTGAATATTTATTGGGGGTGCACATGGGCATCCCCAAGCTTGAGCGTTTGACACTCCAGGATCTTCTTTCATCATCTTCCATCGCGCACTTGAAAACCCCCTTCATACATAACTCATCATAAGCTGATTAGAGAGGTTAGTACCCTATTAAAACAATTTTTACCTTACTGGAAATAAAGATATTATTGAAGAGCTACTGTTTCTCAAGATTTCCAAAAAGTTTCTGCAAAGAAAAAGCAAGCTTAAGGTTTGCAAAAGTTAGGAGAGACAAAACGTGGCAGAATCTGTGAAAAACAGAACAACAGGTAGTAAAAAAAATTTAGGGGTACTTCTGCAACTCAAATAAAAAAACTCAGAACATAAGAAAGTTCCGTGATTGTATAGAGCACTCTGTGTAAAAAATTCAGCTAAAAAAGATGAACTTGTAATTTTCTATGAATTTTCCCGTCACGAGGACAGAATCTGTTTTCTGGACAACATGTCACAACTTTCACTTCCCTTGTCATATGAGGCTATAAATGGCACAAAGCTTGAAAAGTAAAGATACAATGATGTTGCTACAGTAGTAACAATCATCAAGACCACTAAGAACAGAAGAAAAACAAAAAGTAAAACCTAAATTCGTTGCGGGCTGCCTCCCGAAAGTTAAAGCCATTAGCTAGGCTTAAAGCAGAAGATCAAGTCTTATCAAGAAAATAACTAGCCCGTGTGACGGACTCAAAAGGAAACTTAATCTTTTTTCTAGGGAAATGTTTCATCCCTTTCTTGAGAGGGAATTGGAATTTGATATTCCCCTCTTTCATGTCAATAACAGCACCAACGGTGCGAAGAAAAGGACGTCCCAAAATAATTGGACAAGAGGTCTCACACTCAATGTCCATAATAGTAAAATCAACGGGAACATAATTGTCATTGACAATGATAAGAACATCGTCGATCTTCCCCAAAGGTTTCTTTATGGAAGAATCAACAAGACGAACACCAAAAGAACAAGGATCAAAAGGTTTCAATTCAAGCATATCATACATTCTTTTGGGCACATTAGAGGTACTAGCTCCAACATCACAAAGAGAAAAGCAAGCAAGTTATTCAATTTGATTTTTATCATAGGATCCCAACCATCTTCTAGCTTCCTAGGTATGGAGGCTTCTAGTCTAAGCTTATCCTCCCTAACTTTGATTAGAGCATTGGTGATATGCTCTGTGAAGGCAAGATTAAGTGTGCTAGTGTGGGGATCTCTAGACATCTTGTGTAGGAAACTAATAACTTCAGATAAGGTGCAGTTGTCAAAGTCTAGATCACTACTATCTATCAAGGAGGTAGTGATATCATTTAGGCTCACTTTTTTGAAAGCCTCTATGTTCATAAAGGTTTCTTCATCTATGGTTGAGGTGGTAGCATCACCATTTATAGGTCCAGTGGGACTAGGGGTGTGATGGGTGCTAACAGTTTGGACATCCTCAACAACTTGGATAGCAGCTACTGTGTGGTAGGTAGGAAGGCTCTTAACTCTCTCTTCTTCCTCCTTTTTTCTAGCCCATCTCTCTTTAAGTTTGCCCAACATCCTAATGTTTTCATTATTTTGCACTTGGACAGCATTGATAGGAGTGGTTTTCCTCTCCTCGGGGGGAGAAGTTCTAATCTTAAGCATCTCCACATCATGGGCTATGTTGTATACCTTCGAGGAGAGAATATCTAATTTCTCTAATTTCTCTTCTACACTCTTGTTGAAGGCCTTTTGGGTAGTGATAAAGTCTTTGAGCAAGGTCTCTAGTTCAGAGGTGGAGTTTTTGGTGCTAGGATAAGTGTTGTTGTTCCCATAGTTGTTGGATGGGAAAGGTCTAGGATTGTTTCTACCAAAATTACTCCTATAATCATTATTGTTGAAGTTGTTTCTAGAGATAAAGTTCACATCTACTTGTTCTTGAGAAACCAAGGAATTTAAAGGAACATCCTGAGGATCAATACGAGCTTGCTTGGTAAGTAGAGACATGATCAAGTCAACCTTTTCATTAAGAGAGGAGATCTCCTCGACAGAATTTACCTTCTTACTAGTTGGAGATCGTTCGGTGTGCCACTGAGAGTAGTTCAGCATCATTTCATCGAGTAGCTTCGTGGCAGCACCAAGTATGGTTGACATGAAAGTTCCTCCTGCGGCCGATTCTAACAGATTCCGCGAGGTAAAGTTTAAGCCTACATAAAAAGTCTGGATAACCTCCAGGTAGTCAAACCATGTGTAGGGCAGTTCTTAACAAGATATTTCATTCGTTCCCAATCTTGGGCAACATGTTCATTATCCAATTGCCTAAAATTCATAATGTTAATTCTCAACTGGATAATTTTAGCAGGGGGATAGTACTTCCCAATAAAAGCGTCCTTACACTTGACCCAAGAATCGATACTATTCTTAGGTAAGGATTGCAGCCACTCCTTGGCTCTTCCTCTCAAGGAGAAAGGAAAAAGCTTCAGCTTGACGATGTCTCCATCTAATTCCTTGTACTTTTGCATATCACAAAGCTCAACAAAATTATTTAAGTGCAAGGCAGCATCCTCTCCAGCACCTGAGAATTGATCTTTCATAACAAGATTAAGCAAAGCAGGTTTAATTTCATAAGAAGGTGCTGAAGTGGCAGGTGGAGCAATAGGAGTGCAGATAAAGTCACTGTTGTTGTGGCTAGTGAAGTCACACAACTTGCTGTTTTCATTGGAACCCATAGTAGCAGCAGGTATTTTTGGTATTTTTGATAAGGGACACAAAAGTAAAAAATGAAAGGTAAACTAACAAGACTAAAAAGCAAAGATAAAAGATAGTGTGCAACTCCCCTATCTTGTAGACTGGAGTCCCCGGCAACGGCGCCAGAAATTGCTTGATTCTAGCAAGGAAGATACTTCTCTCGCTTCTCGTTGGTTACCCCAAGTGGAAGGTGAGATGTAGCGTAGCAGCAGAATTTCCCCTATGCAGAGGATAGGGTTTGTCTCCCGTAGGACTCGCAGAGATACAAGTAGGTGGTAAAGTGAACAATGGCGCCGAGGTTTCTACCTCATCTGGACCTGCACACACATCAAATAACTTTGCTCCCAACGAGTACAGAGGAGTTGTCAATTCCTCCGGCCTTGCTGTTTACAAAGGATCAACGCAAGAGATAATAATAGCGGCAACCGAAAGTAAATTGAAGGTGTAAACAATGGTGTGAATATGGACCGGGGTCCCGTGATGTTCACTAGTGATGTCTCTCTCCCAAAATACGATAAAATTGCTAGCGAGGTAAACAAATCACAGCTGGGCAGTTGACAGGATTATAAACGCACCGCAATGCTAACTATGCTACAAAAGAAAGGAAGAGGCTCAAAAGCAATGGGTAGTACGCCAAAGTAAGTAGACCGAAATCCATCTGCATCTACTACGAATCATCCACCTTGAGATATCTATCCAGAACATCTCGCTGGTATTAAGTTGCGAATCCCACCAAAAGTGTAAACTCAAAGCAACAGACAACTGCATTAAAAGAACTATGCGTAAAGTAAACAATCCTTGCACCCGCAAGTACAAGCACCGTTGTTTTATCCCTGGTGGCAACAACTGATACGTCCAAAATGCATCACTATTTTATATCATAATTCGTCCTTATTCATTGATATATTTCACATTAGGATGATGTTCTTATGTTGTTTTGGCTTGTTTTACACAGTTTGCAACTTTCCGGTGCCGAAGCAGCAGACGCAGGATTCAGCGGTAAAAAGTGGACGCTGAGTTGGTGAAGAAGAAGTCGTCCAAATTACCTGAAAATCTACGGGGGGAGTTTTTGGGAGGATTGACGAAGACTCGCAAAATAGGGACCAGAGGGAGGCCACAGGGTGCCCAGGCGGCCACCTAGCACGACCCCCACCCTGGCCGCGCCTGGAGCCCTGGGACCACCCCAGGCTCCCCCTCTGGTCTATATACTCTTCGTCATCCGAAAAACCTAAGAGGAGAAGCTTTTACGGAGTTCCGCCGCCGCTTTGTGGCGGAAACCTACAGAGAAGAAAAGGGCTCTCCGGCGGGCAGATTACGCCGAGGAGATCACCTCCCGGAAGGGGAGATCATCGTCATCGTCATCACCATCGTCACGGGCATCATCGAGATCATCCCCAACATCAGCACCATCTTCATCTTCATCCAATCTCATCTCACAATTGCAACTTGCGTTGTAACTCATACTATCTATCCTCTCTACTCTACCGGTGTTGATTACTACGTTGTGGTGAATGCTATTGAGTTTTGTTGGAGAAATATCATTATGACCAGATTGTTTACCACCTATTTATCACCTCTGATCATGATCTCTTTTATGTCTTGTGAGTAGTTACTTTAGTTCTTGAGGACATGGGAGAAGTCTTGTTGTTAGTAGTCATATGATGTTGAAGTAATATGTGTTATTTGATATTTAAGTTGTGTTGTTATTTTCCTAGTGGTGTTGTGTGAGTCGAACACTGAACACTTCGCCTTATTAAGGACCTAGGGGAATACATTGTGTATAATGAATGCTTATGGTGGGTTGCCGGAGTGAAAGAAACCTGAACCCCAGTTTGCACAATTTTGCACAAGGGAATAATGGATCCTTGATCTTATTGTTGTGGTTAGGCTTTGCCTTAATTTCTATCTTGTATTTGCGGATGCTTGCAAGTTGTTTAATCATAAGAGTACACTTATCTTAGTCTAGAAGGTGTGCTAGCATAGATCCACCCACTCAACACTTATCAACACAAAACATGTTATCAATGCGGAATATGGCGAAAGCGCATGACTACCTCTCCGTGTGTCCTCAAGAACGCTTTAGTCTTTATAAGTTCAGTTGCCAGGCTTATCCTTTGTTGAAAAGGATTAGGCCACCTGCTGCTCCTCAACACTATTTACTTTGCTTGCTTTTATCTTATTGTTGCTTTTACCGAAAACCCCTAAAAAGTTATCTTTCACTGCTTGCAGTTTTTCCTTGTCCAAAATCACTTATCAATACCTTTCGCTCGTCGTTGGGTTCGACACTCTTACTTATCGAAAACGCTGCAATAGATCCCTTACGGTTGTGGGTCATCAAGTACCGTTTTCTGGCACCGTTGCCGGGGAGCATAGCGCTATTGGTAAGTGAAGCTGGTAAGGAAATTTTTATATTGTTGTTTTTATTTTATCGTTGTTGCTCTTTGTCCGTATGGACAACCTAGCTATTGGATCGTTGCTTGCGGGGAAATGCCCCACATCTGTGGTGGTTGTTCCTCCCCCTACTGAAATTGTGCCTTATAAAATACCAGCTGGTATTCGATTGTGTTTTGGCTAATCGTTATGCAGGAGACAAACATCCCGGTGAACACTTGCTATATTTGTCACAACTATGTTCACTATTTAAGCTTGCAGCTGTATCAATGGAGTTTGTCATGAGGAAATTGTTCTCCTCATCGCTTATAGATAAAGCTTCAGATTGGTATAAGCTTCTCGATAACTCACATTTGCTTAATTGGCAAGAGCTTATGTCTCTCTTTTATACCAAGTTTTATCCTCTTCATGAAATTCATCGAGACAGAAACTATATCTATAACTTTCGGTCTCGTGACGGAGAAAGCATCGCTCAAGCATGGGGGAGATTGAAATCCCTAATGCTCAAATGTCCTATTCATGAGCTCCCCAAGGAAATTATACTTACAAATTTTTATGCTAGACTTTCTCGTCAGGATAAGGAGATGATGGATGCCTCCTCTAGTGGGGTATTTCAGACGAAAAGCGTTGAAGAAAGATGGGATCTCATTGAAAGGATCCAGAAGAATACCGAAGATTGGAAAATACATAAAGGTATTGAACCCACTATAAATTATGAGCATGATTATATAGAGAGCTATGTGAAAACTGATTACTTTAATACCTTTAGCTCTAATATTGGTCTTGATTCCCATCTAATGATTGATTTTTGTAAGGACTTTTCCTCTCATATTGACTCTTCTAAGAAGAAGAAGGATCATCATCATAAACCCTTCAAAGAATTACCTATTGATATTCATGTTGCTGACCCTATTTTGCCTGCAGTTATATATGAAAACCCCCCTTTTCTCGCAAGGATAAGGGAGCACTCTTTTGTGACAGACATATTAAATAAAAGTGAGAGAAGAATTGATGAACCTGAGGACCAGATCAAGGTCGATCCTCAAGTTGCATTGGTTAAGGATCTTGTTATTAATGATGCTCTAGATTCCAATATAAATTTTTGTGTTGTTTCCACTAACCTTGTCACAACCAAGAATAAAGGCCCAATTTCAGGTACTCCAGTAGTATCTGTTAAAATAGGAGATCACAATTATTATGGGCTATGCGATTTGGGATCGAGTGCTAGTGCTACCCCGTATTCACTTTATCAAGAGATCATGGATGAGATTTCACCTTGTGAACTTGAAGAAGTTGATGTTACTATTCATCTTGCAAACAGAGAAACTATCTCTCCTATCAGAATTGTGAGAGACGTTGAAGTCTTATGCGGAAAGGTTAAATATCCTACCGACTTTCTAGTACTTGGTTCAGTAAGGGATAATTTTTGTCCTATTATTTTCGGTAGACCTTTTCTCAGAACTTGTGAAGCTATAATAGATTGCAAGAAAGGTAAAGTTTCTGTTGAATTCAATGGTGAGCCATATGAATTTAACTTTTCTAAGTTCTCTAAGCAGCCTCGTGGTACTAATTTGCCTAGTAACGATAAGATTATTGAAGATATTGCTTCCATTGCTATTCCTCCTAATGATCCTTTACAGCAATATATGGAGGACCACGAGAATGATTTTCATATGCAGGAGAGAAATGAGCTGGACGAAATATTCTTAAGACAACCTGCTATCCTAAAGCACAACCTTCCAGTTGAGCCTTTGGGAATTTTATCGAAACTAAAAGAAGATCCAGTGTTTGATCTTAAACCTCTTCCTGATACGCTCGAATATGCTTATTTAGATGAAAAGAAAGTATATCCTGTTATTATCAATTCTAACCTTTCAGGGTATGAAGAAGAGCGACTATTGGAAGTACTTCGCAAACATCGAGTTGCAATTGGCTACACCCTTGATGACCTTAAGGGGATTAGTCCATCTATTTGTCAACATACCATCAACCTTGAGCCTGATGCTAAACCAGTTGTTGATCATCAACGACAGTTGAATCCGAAAATGATGGATGTTGTAAGGACTGAGATTCTCAAGCTTCTAGCCGCAGGTATTATCTACCCTATAGCTGATAGTAAGTGGGTAAGCCCGGTTCATTGTGTTCCAAAGAAAGGAGGAACAACTGTGGTCCCTAATGATAAGAATGAACTAATACCTCAAAGAATTATTATTGGATATAGAATGTGTATTGATTACAGGAAGCTGAACAAGGCAACCAGGAAGGACCACTACCCTTTGCCGTTCATCGACCAAATGCTTGAAACGTTATCCAAAAATACTCACTTTTGTTATCTTGATGGTTATTCTGGCTTCTCTCAAATTCATGTTAACACTGCTGATCAAGAGAAGACCACTTTTACTTTTCCCTATGGTACTTATGCTTACAGGCGTATGCCTTTTGGTTTATGTAATGCCCATGCTACTTTTCAAAGGTGTATGTCTGCTATCTTTCATGGTTTTTGTGAAGAAATTGTGGAGGTATTCATGGACGATTTCTCCGTCTATGGAACCTATTTTGACCATTGTCTCCACAACCTTAATAAAGTTTTGCAGAGATGTGAGGAGACAAATTTGGTGCTTAACTGGGAGAAGTGCCACTTTATGGTCAACGAGGGAATTGTTCTTGGCCACAAGATTTCCGAGAGGGGAATTGAGGTGGACAGGATCAAGATCGAAGGAATTGAAAGGATGCCCTATCCAAGGGACATCAAAGGTATTCGTAGTTTTCTCGGTCATGCTGGTTTCTATAGAAGATTTATTAAAGACTTTTCTAAGACTTCAAGACCCCTCACTAATCTTCTCCAGAAGGAAGTTCCTCTTGTTTTGATGAAGATTGTAAGGAAGCCTTCGAAGTTCTTAAGAAAGCTTTAATAACCGCTCCTATAGTACAACCACCTGATTGGAATTTACCTTTTGAAATTATGTGTGATGCTAGTGATTTTGCTGTTGGAGCTGTTTTAGGGCAAAGGGTTGATAAGAAATTGAATGTTATATATTACGCTAGCAGAACCCTTGATAATGCTCAAAAGAATTATGCTACTACTGAGAAGGAATTCTTAGCAGTAGTGTTTGCTTGTGATAAGTTTAGGCAGTATATTGTTGATTCTAAGATTATTATTCATATTGACCATGCTACCATTAAGTATCTTATGGAGAAGAAGGATGCCAAACCCAGACTCATCCGATGGGTACTCCTTCTTCAAGAATTTGATTTGCAGATTGTCGATAGGAAAGGAGCAGACAATCCGGTGGCGGATAATCTTTCAAGGATGGAAGATATAGCACATGATCCCATTCGAGTCAACGATAGTTTTCCAGACGAACAGCTAGCTGTTGTAAAAGTACAATCTCTCTCCGATCCTTGGTTTGCAGATTATGCTAACTTTATCGTTGCAAAGTTTTCGCCTCCAGGTTTAACATTTCAGCAAAGGAAGAATTTCTTCCACGATTTGAGGCATTATTTTTGGGATGACCCACATCTTTTCAAAGAAGATCCAGATGGGATCGTGAGGAGATGCATAGCGGAACACGAGCAGAAGGACATTCTCAGACAATGTCACGATAGTCCATATGGAGGACATCATGCCGGTGAGAGGACCGCACATAAGGTTCTTCAATCAGGTTTTTATTGTTCTACTCTCTTTAAGGATGCTAGAAATTATGTCTTATCCTGTGATAAGTGTCAGAGAGTTGGTAATATTAGTAGAAGGAATGAGATGCCTATGAATTACTCTCTAGTGATTGAACCTTTTGATTGCTGAGGTTTTGATTTTATGGGTCCTTTTCCTCCCTCGCACAAGTACACTCACATTTTAGTTGCTGTGGATTATGTAACCAAGTGGGTAGAGGAAATCCCCACTGAAAGTGCTGATCACAAGAAATCTTTGAAAATGCTCAAGGATGTAATTTTTCCTAGGTTTGGAGTACCCAGGTACCTCATGACTGACGGGGGTTCACACTTTACGCATGGAGCTTTTAGAAAAGCCTTAGCCAAGTACGATGTCAATCATATAATTGCTTCACCGTACCACCCTCAAACTAGTGGGCAAGTTGAGTTCACCAATAGAGAGATCAAGTTGATCTTACAGAAGACAGTTAATAGAAATAGAAAAGATTGGTCTAATTAGGAGATGCTTTGTGGGCGTATAGAACTGCTTACAAAAACCCCATGGGCTTGTCTCCCTATAAGATGGTCTATGGCAAGGCTTGCCATTTGCAACTAGAATTAGAACACAAAGCTTTCTGGGCTATTAGAGAGCTTAATGCTGACCCGAAATTAGCTGGTGAAAAGCGTTTCATGAACTTGACTTCTCTAGATGAGTGGAGAAGTGAAGCTTACGAGAGCGCTAAAATGTTCAAGGAAAAGGTAAAGAAGTGGCACGATAGGAGGATTCTGGAACGTGAATTTAATGTTGGTGATAAAGTTTTGTTGTTTAGATCCCGTTTCAGGTTTTCCCCAGGCAAACTACTTTCCAGGTGGGAAGGGCCATTTCATATTGAGGAAGTCTACCGCTCGGGTGCAATCAAGATTAACAATTTCGAAGGCACCAAACCTCAAGATGTGAATGGGCAAAGACTTAAGCATTACATAGCAGGAGACCCTGTCAATGTTGATGTGGATTTGGTATACACAACAACTCATGAAGAACATGTTGCAGCCCTGTTTCAGACACCAGCAAAAGCAGAATAAGGAAAGGTATGTATTACGGTAAGGAAACATCGCGAACCGCCATAAAAATCCCGTATTATGAGTTTTTGTAAAATTAGGAAAATTTGAGGCCGAAGTGGAGCCGGAGACAAGCTCCAGGGGGTCCAGGCGCCCCCCTGGCGCGGCCTACCCCCTGGCCGCGCCGGGAGGCCGCCTGGGCACCCAGGAGTCCGTCTCCGATCCCACTTTGGCTCGTTACCTTCCTTTCTGTACAAATTTTTTTGCTATATATTTGCCTGGATTGTTTTGGCAACGTATCTCGCGATTTCGTCTGTTTTCTTTTCGATCTGTTTCTGCCAGGATAAAAAGTTATTGTTAGAGATGTCTTCGTGTGGCTCAAGCGGAGAGCACTACATGGGACATCGTCTACGCCAAGTTCAAAAGGATCTCAACCAAGGAAAGCACGTTGGATGGGCTACTGAGGAAGAAATTGCTGCAAGACAAGCGAAGATGGAGCGCTCCGTGAGGAAAGAAGTCAAGATTGTCACCGCCCAGCAACAGGGAGATCCATCAACAAAAGGAGGAAGTTCAAGCAACCCCATCATGGTGGGGTTTGTCCAACCTCAATATGATTTTTCTCTTAACCTTTCAGGAACAACACCTCCACTTGAAGATCCACATATGACTTCCACGTTCTCTGAAGCTTACCGCATCACCAATCAATTTTATGAAGATTTCCGTGTACTTAAAGTGCAAGTGGAAATCCTGGAAGCTGAAAACCAAATCCTTCGACGTATAATCAGATATCTAAAGAACCACCAGAATGAGGAGTGAAATCTCCTTGGGTAATGGCATCCCCTTAGCTTCTCCCAAGCTTGGGGGAGTGCCCGGTATCTTTATCTTTATCTTTGTCTTTTAGAGTCAAGTAGAGTCGTATCATGTCTAGGGAAGTTATCTTATAAAATAGGTGTTTGCATTGAGGTCTTTCACTCCTTTCTGGAGAGTTATGTATCCGTGAGTGTGGAGTCGTCTATGATGGAATATTAATGAGAAGTCTATTGATTTCCTTCGCTGCACTCGGTATTCTCTTCACACAATCGACCTTATGAAGATTATTATGGGGAGTATTGGCCTTATATAAGGTATGGCTTTGAAAACTTTATTTAATCTTGTCAAACATAGCTTTGGTCACAACAACAAGCATGATTTTCTCAAAGTAGCGACATAGCCAAAACCTTTATGTTATTATGCTTGAAGTGTTATGTTGATAAGGAAGACAACTTGATGTGCTATGCTTATTTTAATGTTTATGCTTTATATTGCTTTGCATCTAAGTCATCATCAATTGTCTGTTCTCTCAAAGCCTTTGCTAACCAAACCTCTGTACTAAGCGGAATTCTGCTTGTGCATCCATACCCTGAAACCAATATTTTCCATATGAGTCCACCATACCTTCCTATTCGTGGTATTCCACTACCACTCCTAAAGTATAGAATTTATGTGTTATCCTTAAATGTTCAAAATCTTCTATTTTGTGCCCCTGTTTTAGCTCATGATGAAGTAGTAGTTAATTCATGATCTTCTTAAGTTGGGCAAGTTTTATCCCGGGATTGCATGTCTATCTGCAAACCCCTAATACGAGGAGGAATTGGCACCCAGCTCAAAAAAGATAATACAACAAACAAACCCTCCTTCACGCTTTGTTCATGAGAAATCAGAAAACTTTGGCAGTGATAAACAAAGGAGATTGCGGGGATGTGATCGTCCCCGTGTGGGAGCCGTTCCTCGAAACTTTTCCAATCTGAGAAGTAATTGAGTTATCTATTAGCATTCGTTGACAAATCATGCACCTCTCAAAACTTGTTTTCATTCTGTTTGATTTAAGGATATCACTTGAGTTTTCCCTACTTCCCTAGAGCAGGGCCAATCTTTTAGTTTTAGGTTGAGTCAGTTATTCCTACTTCTTTCTATTCTTAAAGAGAGCAGACACTTGATGTGACAAGGATTCATTCATATAAAGCTGCATTAAGATCTGTCATACCGCATCCATGTTGACATTATCATTTGATAAGTAAGTTGTTTGTTAAGCCTGGCTGAAGCAAACATCTTCCTTTGTGTTAACATTTTCACTTCATGCCTAACAACATGTTCTTTCAAAAGATTCAATTGATCTCATCAAAATATAAAAAGAAAGAGCAAAAGTAAAAGTTGTTAGTTGTTCTTTGACCAAAGGACATGTTTGCCATGATTTGATGAGTTCCCTAAGCCCTAACTTTGATTATAATTGTTATTACTCTTTCATAAGGGCCTTATGAGTTGAAGATTGTTGTTGAGGATGTTTGAGTTTGGTGAAGAAATCATGATGCTTCTTGTCCGTATTCTATTTATCGACACTTCACTCTCTAAACTTGTTGACAAGTTTACCGAGCTCAGTTTTCGCTTGGGGACAAGCGAGGACTAAGCTTGGGGGAGTTGATACGTCCAAAATGCATCACTATTTTATATCATAATTCGTCCTTATTCATTGATATATTTCACATTACGATGATGTTCTTATGTTGTTTTGGCTTGTTTTACACAGTTTGCAACTTTCCGATGCCGAAGCAGCAGACGCAGGATTCAGCGGTAAAAAGTGGACGCTAAGTTGCTGAAGAAGAACACCTCCAAATTACCTGAAATCTACGGGGGGTGTTTTTGGGAGGATTGACGAAGACTCGCAAAAGAGGGGCCAGAGGGGGGCCACAGGGTGCCCAGGCGGCCACCTGGCGCGGCCCCCACCCTGGCCACGCCGGGAGGGCGCCTGGAGCCCTGGGACCACCCTAGGCTCCCCCCTCTAGCCTATATACTCTTCGTCATTCGAAAACCCTAAGAGGAGAAGCTTTACGGAGTTTCATCGCCGCTCCATGGCGGAAACCTACAGAGAAGAAAAGGGCTCTCCGGCGGGCAGATTCCGTCGAGGAGATCACCTCCCGGAAGGGGAGATCATCGCCATCGTCATCACCGTCGTCACGGGCATCATCGAGATCATCATCGACATCATCCCCAACATCAGCACCATCTTCATCTTCATCCAATCTCATCTCACAATTGCAACTTGCGTTGTAACTCGTACTATCTATCCTCTCTACTCTACCGGTGTTGATTACTACTTTGTGGTGAATGTATATAGTTTTGTTGGAGAAATATCATTATGACCAGATTGTTTACCACCTATTTACACCTCTGATCATGATCTCTTTTATGTCTTCTGAGTAGTTACTTTAGTTCTTGAGGACATGGGAGAAGTCTTGTTGTTAGTAGTCATATGATGTTGAAGTAATATGTGTTGTTTGATATTTAAGTTGTGTTGTTATTTTCCTAGTGGTGTTGTGTGAGTCGAACACTCAACACTTCGCCTTATTAAGGAACTAGGGGAATACATTGTGTATAAAGAATGCTTACGGTGGGTTGTCGGAGTGACAGAAACCTGAACCCCAGTTTGCACACTTTTGCACAAGGGAATAATGGATCCTTGATCTTATTGTTGTGGTTAGGCTTTGCCTTAATTTCTATCTTGTATTTGCGGATGCTTGCAAGTTGTTTAATCATAAGAGTACACTTATCTCAGTCTAGAAGGTGTGCTAGCATAGATCCACCCACTCAACACTTATCAACACAAAACATGTTATCAATGCGGAATATGGCGAAAGCGCATGACTACCTCTCCATGTGTCCTCAAGAACGCTTTAGTCTTTATAAGTTCAGTTGCCAGGCTTATCTTTTGCTGAAAAGGATTGGGCCACCTGCTGCTCCTCAGCACTATTTACTTTGCTTGCTTTTATCTTATTGTTGCTTATACCGAAAACCCTAAAAAGTTATCTTTCAGTGCTTGCAGTTTTTCCTTGTCCAAAATCACTTATCAATACCTTTCGCTCCGCGTTGGGTTCGACACTCTTAGTTATCAAAAACACTGCAATAGATCCCTTACGGTTTTGGGTCATCAACATCACATCCCCTAGTCTCATGTTTCCGTCACTCATGCTAGACATCAAGGGGCTGAACCCACAATCAAGCATAACGCTACCTCTTGGAGTTGCAACAAAGCACTTGGCCAAAGTAAAATACGGCAACGGAGAACATGCAAGAATTTACTAAAGAACACAAATATAAAAGAGAACCAAATATATTACTCATCACAATCTGAACATAATCTCATAATCCATCATATCCTAGCAAACTCAGCATAGCAACATAGAAAACTACAAAAGTGCCTCGATCATGTGAAGCAGCTAACAAGGTCTCTAAAGTGGAAGCACAAAGAGGGGAGAAGTACATCACATAGCTACTGGTCACGGACCCATAGTCCAAGGGGGACTACTCACGACACATCCGGGAGGCGTCCATGGCGATGGATGGTCTCCCGGAGAGGATTCCTCCTTCCGGCAGGGTGCCGGGGCAGCTTCTCCTGGCAGCCCCGATCTTGAAACGGCGGCGGCGGCGGTACAGAGAGGAGAAAGGGAATAGAAGATCGATATTAGGGGTTTCCGTCACGGGGGGGGGGGGTAAATATAGGCGAAGGGGGGCACCGAGAGGGGCCACAGGGCACCCAAGAGGTCTCCTGGCGCGGCCTAGGGTGGGGCCGCGCCAGGGATCCTCCTGGGGGCCTGGTGGGTCCACCCCCTCCTCTCTTGACTATTCGGGAAGCTTCCGGGTTGCTGATTTTTTTATTGGATTTTTCGGAATTTATTTGGCACTTTTAATGGCCGGAAAACCTGAAATATAAAAATAGCAGAAAACAGGAACTGGCAACTGGGTGCACTGAGTTAATAGGTTAGTCCAAATATGATAAAAAGTGTATGAAAGTTCAAGCAAAACATGGAAAAGTCACACAAATCATGCATGGATCAAGCAGAAATTATAGATACGTTTGGGACGTATCACCGCTTGGTACGTCCCAAACGTGTCTATAATTTATGCTTGTTCCATGCTCTTTTGGGTGACTTTGCTATGTTTTTTTCTACACTTTCATATATTTTTACACATATTTGGACTAACCTACTAACTCAGTGCACCCAGTGCTAGTTTCTGTCCGTTTTGTCTTTGCAATGCAGAAAAGGTCCAAAAATGAAGTTGCTTAGAAAATTCCCAAAACATTACCAAAAATATTTTACATCAGAAGAGTCCTCCAGCCGGAGGATGAGGTCAAGGGGTGGCCCACAACCCCCAGGCAGCCTATGGGTGTGGCCACGGGGGGGGGGGGGGGGGGGGCGCACCACCTGGCCGCCTGGGTGACCTAGGCACCCCTCAGTCCCCCCTTTGGCCCTATTTATTCTCTCAACGCAAAAACACGAGATATCCAACTCCTTTTTCCAGAAGCAATTCCGATCTCCGCCGCCATCGGCAACAAGCTTCGGGGAACCAGAATTCCTGTGACGGCACCCTGCCGGGACGGCGAAGTGCCCCCGGATTCATCTCCATCGACGTTGCTTCCTCCCTCCATGAAGCGGGAGTAGTTCCTCCTCGGGGCTGAGGTCTTCTACAGTAGTTATGTGGTTTGTTCTCTCTCCCATGATGTGATCTTGATTGTGATCATAGGCTATGTTAATCTAGGGTGATCCCATGATGTTTCCTCTTCTTTTATGTATTGGATTGATGTACTCACTTGATCTTATCTAGTATAATATCCAAGACCATGGTGAAAGCGGTCTATTGGACATAGATTAGAAGAAAATTTTCATGAGTGATTTCCTCTTTTGTGAATTGATTGAAGATTGAGAGTCTCTTGGTGCTTGTCTTTGACTATCCTTGAGATATATTGTGGTGATTGTGGGACTCTTTTTGGATGGCCGCGATGACATTGGGAAATCCATAAATGAGAACTACGAACTCTGAGGTGTGCTTTTGTAGCCCTACATAATTCTCGTCCTCTCTTGATCACAAAGGAATGACCTCCGAGTTACGTCTCCTTGCATGTTTTAGTGTAAATATCATGTGATTAGACTATGTTAATGTTGTTGGGAGTTGCCACTAATGAAAGTATGAAGCCTAGACCTTGTTTCTCACCATTGTTACACCGTTTGTGCTCACTTTTGTCACTTGCTACCTTGTTGTAATTTTTATTACAGATTTATATTACCTTGCTTTGCCACACCTATCACCCATATTTTACTATCTCTTTGAAGAACTAGTGCACCTATACAACTCCTAGTTGTACTAGGTGTGTTGAGGACACAAGATACTTCTCGTTTCTTAATTGCAAGATTGCTTGAGAGAGACCATCTTCAACCTCTACTTCCCTGAGTTCGATAAACCTTAGGTCATCCACTTGAGGGAAAATTCTGATGTCCTACTAACCTCTGTGCTTGGAGGCCCAACATAGTCTACAAGAATATAAGCGTGTGTAGACATCAGCGCTCGTTCTTAAGCTCTCACAACTTGGATCTTGGGTGATGTCTTTGGTCCCATGTCATGTCATCTGGTTCGAGCACGTTGCTAACGAACCCTATTCAAATGGAGGAACCACCAGACATGGGGCGTATCCAACGAATCCGATAGTATCCACTTGATTACATAAGCCCCTCAATTCTTGTGTGCATCATCCTTTTCTCCTGCCACCTAGTTGCTCTGGTTTTCTACAGTTCTAAGTGGGTGTCATCCGACAAATCAGAGAGTGCCCACTTGATCATCGTAAGCCCTCAATTCTTGGCCTCATCATCCTTTCCTTTTGCCACCTGGTTGCTCTGGTTTCCTAGGGTTCTAAGTGAGTGTCGAGTGTTCATTACTTTGCGAAATTTTCCAGCTGATGCTTACGGTTTGTGGGGATATGCGTGAAAAATATTGTTGTACTTTGTTGAGCCGAGAAGGGATGAAATTTGTGCCGAGTTTATTGGTATTGGGTTAATTTCAGTTTTGTCGACATTAATGACAAAGAAATTGAATAAGTTTTTTTTCATAATTATTTTGGTAAATTTGAGTACTACAATGTTGGAGTAAATAGTTAACATATTAGCTTTGATTTTGCACAACTGAAGGTTCAAGCCCATTCACCTTGATAATATGCCATGATGGACTATTCGTTGGGTTAAAGGATGATTTAGAATGCCATTGGGATTTCAAAGAAACATGGGAACACTTCAATGGTGAAACTTTCTCATGTGCAAACATTGAGAGTTTGTTGAATTGTCTATCACACCCTAAGGAATAGCATAATTTGTTGTGGGTCCCTCACGACAAAGTTTAGTGAGATGGCATGTTGAGTGTACAAAATGATATGTTGAATGCAATGCCAGCACATAAGCAATTGACTTTATTTGTTATCCATACCAATTTTGTGAGTAGAATCAAGTCAGACTCTCTGTTTAAAGCACGCCTATTCCCTTCCCACCTCTTGAACCAATCCTTAGTCCTAGTAAATTCCTCGTCTTACTTATTTATTGAACCAAGTTGTGGCAGTATTGTTCCAATCAATGATCTGTAGCAACCCGAGATTAATGTCCTAGCTATATAATTGCATTTTAATTGGTTGTTCATCATGTGTATCACAACCACATCATTTGCATTAATAAATAATTAAAGATGAAGAGAAGGAGGTGGATAGAAGAATGTGAGAAGCACGATAAATTTCTGCTCCCCCTCCTGTTGTATTGGAACCAAAGTGATCCTGCTCCAAGATCTGTGTCGGGTGTTGGCAACAAATGGATTGCAGGCATGGGGATTGATGCACTTCGATTTTTGCCCCCTCTAGCGCTCCTGATTCTCCAGATGATTCAATTTTCGACAAGTGGGCCGGTGGGGCCTAATGGTCGCGCCATCACAAGGAGTGGTTGAAGCTATACAAGAATTTATTTCTATACTCGGCCAACAAGAAGAAGGTTGGACCACTGCCCCAGCCGCAACAAGAGAATCATGGAGCTCTTTAGAGCCCGGTCACTAAAAACTACGGGAGCAGCCCGTTAGGATTTCATCTTCCTGAGCGAGCAAGCTCGACACAACTTTGGGGATAAATGATGTGTGATACCGTCAGTGGCACATACATTGGCAGGTCGTGCGTTATGACAGCATGTAGGCACATGTGAAGGCCTCGGTAGGACTACTGGCACCATGCGAGGAGGCCTCCTTCTAGAAGCGTCATCAACTTGGCGGATACATTGAGGAGTCCTAGTCCAACCCACACTAGAGGTCGCGCCCATGTAACCCTAGGCGTAGTCCACTTATATAAGGCGAGAACGAGGATATATTGAGATATCTTGACTCATAGTCAGCGCCTCATTAGTAATAGCCATATATTTAAATCCCCTCTCGCGACCTGTTCCCCAACATTAATCAAAACAAGCAGGGAGTAAAGTGTTACCTCTTACCATGAGGGGGTCGAACCTGAGTGCGAGCGCTCATTTCTTGTACTTCTTGTCCTTCGCTCCACCCTACCGGAACTACTACCGGTTTTCTACACCATTACCTATCCAACACGTACGCCCATGTGCGCCTCTTTTTCTTTGTTAAAGTCCGCAACACTCAAAATAAATATAGATGCGCATAATTATTTGAGTGGTGAAAATATTTAAATGCAATAGTAGTTTAAATTTAAATATTACAATATAAACATTAAATTTTCAAATAAAATAGTCAAATTTGACTTTAACCTTTCTAGTTGCCCCCCTTAAGCGCCCACCGATGCTCAATCAGTTCGTTCTTAAGCTGCCCATGAATTCCTTGATGTTGAATATGTTGATGTATTTTTACAAATTCCTTAAACGTGGTCGAATTCTGAGATGGAAGTTCAATAAATCGCTCATGTTCTCAAATTACGTATCTCCGACAACTCTTCACCCTCATCCTTCACAATTATATTGTGCATGATCAAACAAGTTATCATCACTTCCCACAAGGTTTTTGGATCTCATATTTTTGCAAGTCCTTGAACAACTGCAAAATTGGCTTGGAGCACTTCAAATTTCCTCTCCACATCCTTTATAGCTACTTGTGTTTAGGGAAAGTGAGAACTTTTTTGACCAATGGAATCAGATATGGTCTTGATGAAGGTCGTCCATGGAGGATAGATATCATCAACCATATAGTGGCCCATGTTACAGTCACGACCATTAATGGAATAGTTGCACAAATGAGCTTTTCCTTCAGTCAACCTAGCAAACAATTGAGGCCACTACATCACGTTCATTAGAAAAAAACATGCCAAATCCAGATATCTTGTGATGCAGATGCTTCAAAAATGATGGTGAGCTTCTTAACATAGCCATGATATCGACCTTTTAGATCATATGGGCAGTTCTTCCATTTGTAGTGCATGCAATCAAGGGATCCAAGCATACATGGGCTCCCTCTCGCTTTCGAGAGTGCCACGAGCCTTCCATCTGTAGTGCACGCAATCAAGGGCTCCAAGCATACATGGGCTCCCTCTCACTTCCGAGAGTGCCACGAGCCTTTAGGTGTCCCCGACAGTTAGTCCTCTCAAGTATTGCAGTCTAAACACTTTCACCGCCGCAGTAACAAACCTAACCATGGTAACTCCGCATGTGCTTTCATACATCTATAGGTACTCGTAAACGATGTGCCATATGAGATCATCCTCAAGCATCTATGCACTTCTAGTGACCATATAATCAAAAAAAATTCTAACTCCATCCTTCTTCGGGACGAAGTATTCATCGTAGGCCCGATCACCATCGCAACCAGATAAACATCTTTTCGGATCCAAAAGTACCGATGAAAATTGTCCGCGAAAAAGGAACCGGGGGCAAAATAGTCGTCCATCAGCATCAAATGATCTGTGCCCTCTCCTGATTTAAAACTCGACGCCCCCTAATGGATCCGTTGAAATTCGGGATATGCTCGCGCACGCTCCGTGTCTGTTGGGACAACATGCATCATCAACGCTTCATCCTCATATTCATCCTCCCCATCTGATGAGTACAAATCCATGAAATTATTGTAGAAGCACTCGTCATCCAAAGCCACCATATTTACTTGGAAGGATGGAAAAAATGTCAACAATTATGCTAGCATTTGAACAAACACTTGTCCGATGTGGTGTTTCCCGTTGACGATAACTATAGGAGTGGAGGGTACTTGGGCGGCAGACGGGCGAGAGGGGAAACAACAACGTAGGCAAAGCATGCTTGGCGCCCGGGTGGAGCGGCGAAGGTTCGGTGAGTCCTAGGCGGGCGATCGAGGTGGTTCAGCGACGGTGTCAACCTGGGAGGCCCGGCGGGGGGGGGGGGGGGGGGTAATACATAGGAGGAAGGAGGGGGGAGTGAGAAAGGTGCGGGCTCTAGGTGAGTTTTGTGTGGGCTCGGGGTGTCATTCCTACATGATGAAGGTTCAAAGTTCAAACTCCTGCAAACCTACACATCTTTGCATCCGATTTGTTGAAATTTGCGAAAGTATACCTGAGAACATTGAATGGCAAAAAGATCCCAAACGGTTTGGGGGGTGATGTTGGAGATGTCCTTTGCCTCAATCTTCTTACCAGCTGCGTGCTAGGCACGGTCAGTGACCTGTAATATTTTTCTTACCAGGTGGCAGCCAGTCACAAGACAGCAGAGCAAAGGCAGTACACGAAAAACTTGAACCATGTCATGTCTACTTGCTGCTTTTTGACTGCATGGGGCTAGGGGGCAGGCAAAGGCTAAAAGAAAGGAAACGAAGCGCAAGGTCAGGTCAGGTCAGGTCACCCGTCCGTCCGTCCGCAGCCGGCCACAGACATCAGACCATGCATGCAAGGTGGTTTCTTTGGTCAAGATCCTGACACACACGGCTTCTGTACTTGAATTTTTTCACAGGAAAACACAATCCACAGTCCCCTTCCCCCCTTCTTGAGATGCACCCCTCACATGCCGCCGCAGGCCAGAATCACCACCTCACAAAGCCAGCTGGTGAGAGGAGAGGAGCCTCAGCCTATCACCTGCCCTGGCTTGCTTGTTCTGGTAGGAGTAATTTCACAATGCATGACAATACTACAAATAGGGTGGGTTCAGAGAGGGAGAACAACAAGCCATTGTTGCAAACAGCAGCCCAGCGCAGTGCAGAGGTGACCTGACGACAGGGCGAGCAATGGCCGCATGAGAATGGCAGCAAGCAAGCAAGCAAGCGAGCACAGTTCCTTTCACCCAGAAACAACATTGAGACAACGCCCAACAACAGATGAGGAGAGAGGCAGTACAGTACAGTACAGTTTGTTTGAGCATCATCTGAAGAGCATGGGCATGGGGCAATGAGCCAAAATGGCATGACCCAACAGAGATAGCAGCAACGCAGGCCATGATCATATGAAAACCATCTGCTCAATTTGTCAGTGGTGGAGTGGCAGGGCGATTGACCAAAAGAGCCCGAGAGGATAGGTCCAGGTCCAGCTGGCTTGCACACTATCCACACAAAACAAACACACAAAAGGAAGAAAAAAAATGTCATGGTTCCCCACTCCAATCACATCATACCTAGGCTTTGCTCACTTTGAGCTGAGAGCTCTTTTCCTCTTTACTACACTGCCTTTTGAACCTGGGATGGGAAAGATCTCCTGAAAACCGAAATCTTTCCGATCCTAACTTACCAATCGACTGCAATAATTGCACAATCACCAGAATCAAGTCCTGCCCCCCTATTTAGCCACCTCCAGCCCCGTGAAAACGCTGCTGAAGGAAGGAAGCTAATGCAAAAAAAGGAAAATCCTCCTATGGGGGTGGGGTGAAAGAAAGAAAGAAATTAGCGGCAGCCGGAGTGCGAGCTGAACTCCGACCAACATCCAGCTCCTCCTCCTCCTGCTGGCTGGCTGGCTAATGGCGCTGCGGCGAATGCAGCCTTCTCCTCTTATTATTGTCCGTGATCGCCGTCGCCGCCGAGGTGGTGGCATTGTTGTTGCCGGCGGCCATTGCCATGGCGACGGAGGTGTCCGGGCTCCCGGAGACGACGGAGGACGCCGCCTCCCTGCTCGATTGTTGCATGGACCTGTCCTCCTCTTGAATCATCGCGCTGTAGCAGGAATACACATGCCCCTGCCATGGAGAATAGCAGCATTTACTCATCGTTGCCCAACAGATTTCCGTAAAAGGAGAGTTTTTTTATGATGGCCGCCGCCAGAGGGAAGGGCGCTTACGATGTGTAATTGCTGCCATGATGACCCCAAGATCGCCTTCAGCTCCTCGTCTAGGTTCGGAGCCGTCCCCTCCCTGCTGCCGCGCGCTACGAGGATGGACGCCGCCGCCATGGTCGACGGCTTGTACTCCACCGAGCTCATCCCTGCACACACCGAGTGTCCCCCTTTTTTTATGATCCGATCCGATTGGAATAATGAAATGTGAGGGGGAATGGTCTGACCTTTGATGGAGGCGAAGATGCACTTGACGGCGCGGAGGACGATCGCCTTGCGCTCGTCGTGCCGGAAGCTGGCGGCGAAGCAGCTCAGGTACAGGAACGGGGTCCCGGCGATCATCTGCCAGTTGAGCGTGCTGAGGACGAGGAGCTCCATGCGCAGGATGGAGTCGCTGTCGATGTCGTACTCGTCCGGCCGGAAATCCGGCAGCCGCGGCACCCGGTGCTCCTCCACCTTGGCCGCCAGCGATAGGCAGGCCATCGCGAGGAGATGCAGGGCCCACTCCTTCCCCGTCTGGATCCCCAAAACGGCAATGCGGAGTCAGGCATTGCATCGAACACTCGACGGCAGGACAGGACAGAAGAGAACAGAGCATAATAAGAAAGAAACAAGGCAATGTCGGCGCAGGGGGGGTTAATTACAAAGTCTCGCCGCTGCGCCATGAACCGATCGAGGTACGTGACCGCGACGTACGCCGTCTTCCCGCCGAAGGCGAACCACGAGTTGGTCTGCCAACAACAAGCGTTCACGGAGGAGAAACCATTAAACACAAAGATCCGATTTTGGCAACAAATTTCGCCTGGGGGAAGAAGAAGGCGCGAGCGAGCGAGCGAAGCACCTTGACAATCCAGTCGACGCACACGGTGCGCGCGGCCTTGGTCCACTCGTCCAGCTCGGCGCTGCACGCCGTTCCGCCGCCGCCTGCCTCCTTGGAGAGCATGAGCGCGACGTACTCGTCGTCCCGGTCGAGGAGGAGGATGCCGTCGTCGCCGGCGAGGTGCCAATCCGCGGAGGGGCTGCCGCCGTCGGGGCTGTCGTCGAGGAAGAGGTCGTTTCCGTCCTCGTGGCAGATGAGCGTGGCGGGGCTGGCGGCGGCGGAGGTGGAGGCGTCCCCCATGGATGGAATCAATCAGACGAGACGAGGCGGTGGCGCGTGCGCGGGGGAAAAGGGAAGAAAAGGAAGGAAAAGGATCTAGTTGGGGAGCATGCGGCGGATGAGTTGGGAGGAAGGGGGGCGGAACAGAAGCGAGAAAATGATTCCTCCCTCCCCGGCCGCCCCCGCCCGCGCGCGGCGAAAGGGGAGCCGAATCTGCAGTTAGAGAGATGGATTGGAGAGAGAGAGAGAGAGAGAGAGAGAGAGAGGGAGAGGGATGGGAAGTTGAGGCGCGTGGGCTGGGGAGGACAATGGACGGATGCGTGCGGGGTTTCGCGCCAGTGTGGAACGGAAAGGGGTTTAGCACGAGACGACGACCGGCTCCGGCCTGCTCTGGTGCTGGACTCTGCTTTGCCCCCCGATAGGAGTCGGAGTGTATCTACGGACTACTCATGTGTGATCGGCATGTGTATCGTATTCCTCCTGGGAAGAGATACGGCACAAAGGTTTGTATTTATACTGGCTTTAATAGGCGATGATGTTTGGGGCACCGAATTCATGTGGAGCATATCTCACCATTTCTTTTCTTCATGCATCATGTCGTGTGTATCTTGTGTTTCTTTATTATCATTGCATGCATTAATTTTCGATAAATGAATGCTTATTTATGGTTAATATATTTGATATGTACCATGAAAAGAAAATCACCTCGTGCTGGGCATGTCATGAATTTGGGGATGAGAAACAATATTTGGGAATGCTAGTCGCCCGCCCCCCCTCTCGCTCTCGCCCCTCCACCGCAGCCACGTCGCCCCCATCATCCTCGACCAGATCCACCACTGTCGCACATCTGCCCTTTACCCAACCCCACCCATATGCCTCTCCGGTGAAGTTGGATGGTACGCTCCCCGATGAATCAGCCTTTGTTTGCACAAAAGGTGCATGTCAAGGCGGTGCCCCCAGGGGAGTTAGAGTGTTTGCGATGGCGAATGTCATCAGAGAGGTCGAATCAGATCTAGGACGAGGCACACAAATGGACGAATTGCATGCGAGAGTTGGGGGCAAGAGCGTGTGATGGCGAACCTAGATCTAGCGCGGGAGATGCAGAGATAGATTGTGGTTCGCCGGAGAGTGGTGGACATCGAGCTTGCTGTCATGGCGGAGGTCATCATCACACAAGCCACATAGAAGGACCGCAGTGCACAGTCAGAAAAGTAGAGTTTCCCATCTTGATTCAGACGCGAACGTGGGTTTTGAGGCGCGTTTCAAACCTTCCCCCTCTCCCAACGAACATCTGCTTCATTCGATCCGGTGTTCATTGAGGCTGCTCGCCGATCAGTGATTCAGGAAAATGAGGCTGCTCGTTGGTAAGTGATTCAGGCGGATGCGTCCAGGAAAGGGTCACTAGATTGCTTTGGGTGGAGGTTTGTGGCGGATTGCGATCTATTTTGGACACCCAGACCCCCCTCCCCCTCGTTGCGCAATAGTATGTTGAGAAGGATTTCCTGCTCACATGGTCATACCATAAGGAACACAATTGTGTTTTTGGCCAGGAGCATGGCAACAGCTCTGACGGAGGAGCACTTGATGGAGGAGTACCGAATCCAGTTGTTGGGTGAGTTGAGGCTACTAAGGTAGGGTCGCGGTTCGCTAGTGAAATTAGCGACCATGATATGCGTCGTGGCATCAACAGATGAGATCGACTACTTAGTCTGCGGGGCAGATACGGAGGCGCTCCAATTGGTGCTCTATTATGGGGAGGCAATGGTGTCTCAGTGTCTTCAAAGAACAGCAAAACTGAGGGCATTTTGGGAGCTATAGTCGCCCGAGACAATGTCTGCATCCACAAGGATCGCGTTTGAGGGATGTAGGGAATCATTTTGGTGTTTGTGCAAGCGCTCAAGGATGCAAGTTTTGTGATTGTCTCGAAAAATCTCTTCAGAATTACTAAGTGTGATCGACCGCCATTGCTGGTTTTAGAAGATTTGGTAGGTTCGGGTTTATTCAGAGAAGGGAGGGATCTTTGTACTTATAGTGTGTGAACCGTGAAAACAAGAGGGATAGAGCGGTGGGACTGTTGTTTTGTCCTCGATCCCGGGAAGAATGTTTTCACACTCAATTTTTGAGAGATACTTATACTCTACACTCAGAGCGATAAATTTTGCGGGGGATATGGCCGACGATGGTAGTGGTAGAGGGCATGGGAAACCTAAAGGTGGGCGCTCTAATGGCCACTAGCAGCAGGATCAAGTCCCACCATGGGGGATGGGGTGTTGGAGATAAGCCCTAGACATAATCATGTGATGATATTATTTCCTATGTATTCGTGAGTTATGTATTGTCCATGAACATTATCGATCATATGTATTAATAAGTTGTGACTCGTTTGTGAGACTACATATTGTGTGATGGTTGTTCTAATGGTGCCTATTCAATAAGATTATGTAGACTCACATCCTCTAACCAGTATACGATTTGGTTGATGACTATGTTTCATATTCATGGATATGGAGATGCCAACCCGATAGTATGGACTCAGGTGATGGAGATAACTGAGTCGGATAGACCCACTTTGAGGTGCGGCGAGATATTGTCATATTTGAATGTTAATACAATGTATACGGCATGTCCTTTAACCTGAGGTCCTTGTATTTTCTCAGGCTAAGGACTGGATCACTTAAGGCCTATCAAACGCTACTTCATAAATGGATAGTTACAAAGGTAGCTTTTAGGTGAGTCGTGAGACATGATTGACCAAGATGGTATTTGCCAGATATAACCAACTATCGTTAGACCTAAGGTTTTCATACAGAAGATCGAGACAAGGTATCTGAGAAGCACCATCAAATTAAAGTCGTCATGTTGCCACCAGTTTCCACGGTTTGATTAAATACATGCGTAGGACGATCTTGGTGTGAGATGCTACTCAAGTGAATACCATGCTCGCATAAGAGGACAATCAAGCAGAGAGATGTGTGAGTTGCTATCAAAGGCTCAGAACAACAAAGGTACCTATTGCACATGCGATGAAGATTAGCGAGGGAGGAACGCCGCTGACATCGCTAAAATAAAAATCTTGGACACTACAACAGCCCCGCATCGTCCTTATGCTTAGTCGTCCTCGTCGTGGCATTGAATAGGGCAGTAGGACATACTCACCGTTTTTGTCGGATTTGAAGGTCGGAGATTGTAAGCCTCCGGATGCGGTAGCATACCAAACTAGTATGTTGTTGCTAGTGTAGTATGAAAGCACATTCAACGCCCACCCTCTCAACACATGCACGCATTATTGTACGGATAAGGGTGAATCGGTGTGAAAAATATTACATAAGCAACTATGACAAGCAATAAAATAGTACGTCTCTCATGAGACATGATCCAAATTTATTACTACATCCCTTACATGGCATGACAAGACATGACATCTATCATCAAGAGGAAGCATAGTGAATCTGAGAATAGACGAAATCCAAAGGCCTAAAGATGTTGAAAAGGAAATGTGACGGTCCCATTCCACGAGGTCTTGGGCTATCACCCAGGATCTCCTGGTTACAACTTATCTATTCCTCTATACATTGCCATCTATAATCCTTCTTACTGGTCAAACCAATGATTTTTGATATTTTACATACTGAAACAAGAGAACTCAAACCCTTCTTGATTTTTTTTGTCAAAGGGGGACAAGAATGCATATCAAAGCTTATATATTGGAGATGAATGTTTATCCATATCCCGAGTTGGTTTAAATTGCCTAATGCATGAAAAGAGGAATTTAAGGGGAGAGGCATATGTTTCAAGTGTTAGGGGGAAATGTTGTTATTTGTTGGTATTTGCTCTAATTCTATTTGCTCTGATTTTGATTTACCTACCTACTCCCATGGAAAGAAAATCCTCACTAATATAAGGGGAGAGGAAATTTATTGCAAATTATATGTTCGGGACATACCTTTGCTTCAAGTGGTATTCACTTTCCAGCGATACTCAATCTTGTGCATGTCATCCCATTCTTGGTTATCTTGTAGTGCTTTGCATCTTCTTGAAGTTAGATCGTTGTATTTATCTAACCCTATTTTCTCATGTATGTATCTTCATGTAAGCTTTCTGGTACTTAAAGGTAAGTGTGTGTGCATCTCATACATCAGTGCTATGATTCCCTCTTGTTGTATGTATTTATTTTCAAGTAGGAATCATATACTCCATGACTACATTAAGTTTAGCCATTTGCTTTGATGCACTCCACCAAGATTCAAGTGACATGGAAGAGTCTCCAGTATCTATTGAATTTTGTATTTGCATCCCAAAATAAAATCTCAAAATGTACACCATTTTTGGGGAGTTGACAATGTCTTATGATCTTCAAAGATTTATATTGTCCTTCATGATTATATTTTCATTTGAAGTTGTGATGTATGTTTCCATCAATTACCAAAAGGAGGGAGATTTAGTGCTCCAGATCCCTTGGTGGTTCTGCTAATTCATGTCAACTTACATATTGTTGGACTAATGTTTTCCTTGAGAATTTTTTAGGAAAGTCCACCTTAAGCACAACTTGGGATGTGAAGAGGGACTGATGCGTAAGTTGTTGGGATCAAGATTTTTTCGATCTTCAGATTCCCCAGCAACAGCGCCAGAAATTTAGCTTGATGGGTGTAGTTAACACCTCCTCGTTGGTTACCCAAAGTGAAAGGTTATGATGCAGATAGCGGTAAATTTCCCTCGGTGAAGATACCAAGGTTATCAATCCACTAGGATTCCAGGGACTTCAAGTAGATGATAAGGGCGCCAGAAGTTTACTTGATGGCTAAGTTGACATGGACCCGCGCACAAGAACACAAATAACTTTTCTCCCAATGAGTTCAGAGAGGTTGTCAATCTCTCCGGCCTTGCTGTTTACAAAGGATCAAAACACAGGGGAAATAATAGTGGTACAACTTAAAGGAAATAAAAGCAGTAAAAGTTAACGGTGTAAACTATGGTGGGAATATGGACCGGGGTCCCATGACTTTCACTAGCGATGTCTCTCTCCCAAAAGACGATAAACAACTATCATGGGTGAACAAATTACAGCTAGGCAATTGACAGAATTATAAACACACCGCAATGCTAATTATGCTACTAGAATGTAAAAAGTCTCAATCGTATGGGCATTACACCAAAACAAGTAGAACGTTTATCCATCAGCATCTTGATACGTCCCAAACGTATCTATAATTTCTGCTTGTTCCATGCCCTTTTATGTGACATTGCTACATGTTTTGCTACACTTTTATATCATTTTACACATATTTGGACTAACCTACTAACTTAGTGGACCCACTGCCAGTTACTGTCCGCTGATGTCTGTAAGTTGCAGGTATTTTTCTCCAATTTACAGAGCTCCAAAAATTACAGAAAAATAAGATTAAAAAAATCAGCAAGAAAGAAGCTTCCGGACCCCCCAAGGAGGACCTGGGGGCCCCCACCTGGCACCCAGGAGGCCAGGTGGCGCGGCCCCCTCCCTGGCCGCGCCACCAGGGTGCCAGGGAGGTGGGGACACCCCTTGGCTGCCCCCTTCGGCCTATATTACCTCCTCGTCCCTAAAACCCTTGAGGAGAACCCCGCATCGCGAATTACCTCTCTGTTCCGCCGCCGCCATGCTTACAAGATCGGGAGCACCAGAAGACCTCTTCCCGGCACCTTGCCGGAGGGAGGATTGACCTCCGGGAGCTTCTCCACCACCATGGACGCTTCCCGGATGTGTCGTGAGTAGTCCACCTTGGACCATGGGTTCATGACCAGTAGCTATGTGGTGTCTTCTCTCAAATCTTGTTCTTCAATTCTTAGCCCTTGTAAGCTGTCCTACATGATCAAGGCATCTATGTAATTTTCCTGTTGTTGTTATGCTGTGTTTGTTGGGATCCGATGGATTATGAGATTATGTTCAGATTGTGCTGAATCATATATTTGGTTTACCTTTTATATTTTGTTCTTAAGTAATTCTTGCATGTTCTCCGTTACTTTTTATTGCTTTGGCCAAGTAGTAGATAGTAACTCCAAAAGGGAGCGTTTATGCATGATTGTGGTTCATGCCCCCGGATGTCTAGCTTGAGTGACATAAACATGAGACTAGGGGATGTGTTGTTGCCACCAGGGAGAAAGCAACGGTGCTTGTAACTGCGGTTGCAAGGATTTTTTACCTTACGCATAGATTGTTAATGCAATTGTTGCTTTGAGTTTACACTTTGGGTGGGGCTCACAACTTAATACCAGCGAGATGTTCTGGATAGATATCTCAAGGTGGATGATTAGTGAGTAGATGTAGATGGATTTCGGTCTACTTGTCTTGGCGTACTGCCCATTGATACGCGAGAGAGGATAATTGCTTCTCGCCCTTCGTTGGTTACCCCAAGTGGAAGGTGGGATGCAGCGTAGCGGAAAGTTTCCCTTGGTGAAGATACCATGGTTGAGATCGACCAGTAGGACTCCGACAATGATAAGTAGGTGGTTCGGCAAGTGACGCGCCGTTTATGATAATCACTTGCTTCTCCTGGACCTTCACATGACACAAATAACTTTGCTCCCAACGAAGTTCAGAGAGGTTGTTAATCTCTCCGGTCTTGTTGTTTACAAAGGATAAAAAATACAGGATAATGATAATGATAGCAACTGAAAGTAACACGGAAAAGGAAATAAGCTTGTAAACAGTGATGAGAATATGGACCGTGGTCCCGTGATGTTCACTAGTGATGTCTCTCTCCCAAAAGACGATAAAACTGCTATGCGAACTAAAAAACTTACAGAAGGGCAATTGACGGGATTATAAACGCACCGCAATGCTAACTATGCTACAAAAGAAAAGAAGAGGCTCATAAGCATGGGCAGTACGCTAAAATAGGTAGACCGAAATCCATCCGCATCTACTACTAATCATCCACCTTGAGATATCTATCCAGAATATCTCGCTGGTATTAAGTTGCGAGCCCCACCCGAAGTGTAAACCCAAAGCAACAGACAACTGCATTAAAAAGAACTTTGCGTAAAGTAAACAATCCTTGCAACCGCGGTTACAAGCACCGTTGTTTTCCCCCTTGTGGCCACAGCACATCCCCTAGACTCATGTTTCTGTCACTTGAGCGTGTCATCAGGGGGCATGTACCCACAATTGAGCATAACGTTCCCTCTTGGAGTCACTACCTACTACTTGGCCAAAGCAATAAACAGCAACGGAGAACATGCAAGAATTACTTAGGAAAAAAATAATATAAGAGATAAAAATCAAATATATTACTCTATCACAATCTGAACATAATCTCATAATCCATCAGATCCCATCAAACTCAGCATAGCAACAACAGAAGAAGTACATATGTGCCTCGATCTTGTAGGGAAGCTCACGAGGTCTAAACCATGAAGAACAAAGAGGGGAGGAGAACATGACATAGCTACTGATCACGGACCCATGGTCCAAAGGAAACTACTCACGGCACATCCGGGAAGCGTCCATGGTGGAGGAGAAGCTCCCGGAGGTCGATCATCCCTCCGGCAGGGTGCCGGGAAGGGCCTTGACGGTGCTCCCTGTCGGGAATGTTCCCTAGAGGCAAATAAAATATGTTTTATCGAGCATATTCCATTAGTTCATAATACGTTTGATACTATGCTATAACTGTATTAATCGGAAACATTAATACAGGTGTGGTATACAAACAACCAGGTCCCTAGTCAACCCTAGTATACTAGTCCATTGGGCGATTGACGATCAAGGTTTCCTGATCATGAGACAATGGCGTCTGTTGACAATGGATTCGTATCATTGGATAATGATATGATGGACATACACCCACCAGAAGTGTTGCGATGTGATCAAGTCACATAGTTCGACATTGCGATAACTATAACGTAGTGACCAGATCCTTAGACCGTAATGATCATACGTAATTACTGTCTATTAGGATGCCTTGATTTGCTACCCACCGCCTGACTGAAATATGCTGGACATAAAGGAGTACTTTAGGTATTCCGAATAGATATGTTAATGAGTATGCAAATACATCAAAGCGGGATTTGTCCATCCTTGTGACGGATAGGTACTCTGGGCCCACTCGGTGATGTTACATCATAAAGTTTGCAAACGTGTGACTAGATCACGGAGTTTTAATATCACAGGAACGAGTAAACTTGTTTGTTGAGAACGAGGACGAACTAGGTATAGTGGATACCGATGATCAAACCTCGGACAAGCAAAGTACCCCAGGACAAAGGGAACAGGCACACGGTTAACGGATCCAACAGCGATTGAAGTTCATTCGATGGAAGCGCAGGGGCTATCAAGGATTGTAACCAGGTCCAATTGATTAGTCATTGATCAATGAGAATTGTCTCGATCATGTCTGCCGTTTCCCAGACCGTAGGGTGTTACACTTAAGGGTACTCGACGCAGTAAGGATTGATTCGGGATCACCGGAGAAATTGGAGAGAACACCGGAATTGTTCCGATGAAGGCCGGAAGTTGTTCCGGGTATTTTGAAAGGTTCAAAATATATTTAATAATGTTTAATTAATGTTTTATTATTTAATTATCTGAATTAAATATTAAAAATATAATTAAATATAATTAAAAAGTAATTAAAAGGCATATGGGCCTCATAGGGCCCATTAGGGGGAGAGGGAGTCCTCCCCCATGGGCCATGGCGCCATGAGGGGGCCCACCCCCCTTAATAGGTGCGCCAACCCCTCCCTTGGGATTAGTCCCACCCCGGAAGTGGAGGGGGGGGTGGCACCCCTCCTTGGCCTATATAAGGAGGGGTAGAGGTGCCCTTTTAATTATGATATTTTGAGATAAGTTCTCATCTCTCTCTCCCTCCTTTCTAATTCCTCGAGTGGACTCCCCTTGTTTGGAGTCTACACTTGGTTGGGGATTTCTCCACTATACGCATGCCGTCGTGCTGCTGGAATCGGGATCCGAATCCATCTTCTTTCCGCTGCTCTACTGGTTCGGAGCCCAGAGGGACGTCGGGTATACTATATGTGTATAATCCCGCGAGGCACTACATTTGTGGTGCTACTTCATCGTCGTGGTCGTATCGCAAGGTCTTCATCAGCAACGATTCGACGGGGACGTAATCCCGTCATCGGTCTAGAAGGATCGGGTGGCTATAGGAGTCATCGTGGATCTGCGCGGCATCGGGGATTGCCGGTACGACTACACCAACCACGTTCATGCGGGAACGTTTCCTGCTTAACGGACTACATACTGGTATGTGATCTATTTCTGTCCGTTACTTGCATCAGCATAGCATAGGTCTTGGGTATGGGTCTCGTAGGTTATGAAAAATTTGTGTTTTCTGCCCCGAACCCTAACAGTGGTATCAGAGCAAGGCTATGCGTAGATGTATTGTACGGATAGAACACATCTAGTATGTGGGCATCAGTTCTCCAATTGTTACCCTCTCACGTGTACTCATTTAGCGTTGCGGCAATGTTTGATGAAGCGGCCCCCGACCGACCTTACGCGTTTACGCGAGACTGGTTCCACGCTTGACTTATGGCTTGTACCATATAAAGTGGCTGGGGGGGTGTCTGTCTCTCTGCATTAGCGATGCGAAGATGTTTGCAACGGAGGGCCCCGACAGGGGTGTAATAGAGACAATTGCGGGATTGGTGTTGTGGCTTGTTTTCGCAGGATAGAAAGCGGTTCTTTTCTCGAAACCCCTAGCAGCCACGTAAAACTTGCAAAAGATAAAGTAGAAAGGCGTTTTCAACTTTAATTTGCATGTCGGGGGGGATCATAGCATGTATGATTTATACTATTGCATCCTGTTTTGCTAATATGTTAGATAGACGACGGTAGCATAATAGGATGATCCCTCACTAATCCAACAAAGTGTCCTTCCTTAGTGAAGAACCATCTGGAAAGTTCTTCATTATGGAGGCATCACGTGTCACACGGGTGTCAAATATTTTTACGTTCACAAGAGATGGGTGGAGCAAGCCTATCATGTCCAGAAACATGGCCTTGCATACGCGGCATATACTCACTAAGGTTATTGTGGCGAGCCTGACATGTGCAGACATGGCCTCGGGACACAAGAGACCGAAAGATCGAGCGTGAGTCACATGGATGATGTGATTGGCATGATGGCCTACCTTGAACAACATACTGATGGTCGTGTCACACGGGGGAGGTATGTTCTTCAAGGATCGTGTAATCACTTAGAACAAACTATGAGGGATGTTTGTCTGAGTGGGAGTTCCAGAATTGTTTTTGAAACATGAACTCCATATTATGAACTTAATCTTCATGTCTTAGCAAATATCATTGTAGATATAGTCATACCAATGTTTAGAACTATGGCTCTTTTAGTATGATAGAACTTAAGGTAAATGGGTCTTACTTCATTGATGTGTACCAACACCATTAGAGACATACTCATTAGTAATGACTTGCTAAACATAATACGAAGAACTGCTAGGAGATACACCTGACAACTCCGTAATCAAGGAAGATGATGATGAGTATCGCACTCACCGTCACTTATGAATGACTGTCCAATACACCATAATTCATTCTATGGAATAGGAATTGTGAATGCATGTTAACCAACACGTATGACGTGCTAGGTGAACTTGAAAGCACTTGGTCACAAATCAGAGTAATGGAATATGAGTATATGGACGGGGTTTCTTTCAACTATGGTGGAAGGAACAACCTGCTGAGAAAGTCACTTGGAAAATGTATAAGATACATGGAACACCTTGTGTATAACTTGGACTACTGAATGACTGGTTACTTTGCGATAACTGGGGAGTTGCATCCGCTTCCTCCTAGTTACAAAGACCATGTCTGGACTATGTCATGAAGGAGAATCGTTCACCTGTCATGAGGTCATGGTTAAAGTCAAGAACTTTAAGAGTAGAACCAATGCAGGAATGGTCATTGACGGAGAAGGTATATTTGATATACGAGTTATAAATGTCTTTCCCACGAAACACTAATTGCGGTTGATTAAGTATTCGATGCTTGAACTTACTGCTTGAGAGTGACTTGGAAGGGATGAGGTGACAATGTGTGCTGACGGCAATCAAGATAGTTGATGGTCGACAACACTCTCCCTCTACATCTATCAATTGATTAATATATGAATAAATTTTATGATCGTTTGAATGAGGACTTTATTAGTGTGTCTTGCATCTCGCGAAGACAATTATTCATATTAGTGAGAAACAAGTCAGTTGTTCTCCTTTTATGAATGATATCTCTTATGGTCACATTACGATTATGAATGAGTTATTCTTATATTGATGATAGTTGTTTGATCATTTATAAGAAATATTGTAATGCCAAGAAATATCCAGGCTTAATAATGACACTACAGTTTAAGTCATGAATGGTATGATGATGTCTTAAGATACTTGATCTCTTGACACATACAAACCATGCCTTTTAGGTGATATGACTAAAACCTCGCATTCTGGTAAACGGAATGTGTACTGATTGTTGAGTATCATACATTGTGATGTATCGTATGTCAGCATGTGGTGAATTTCATTATTTCGTGAACTTCGTATGTGGACTTAGATGAATATTTGTATTCACTAATGAAACATGAGTCTGAAATAATTTGATATGATCAAAAGGGATTTCAGAGTAAAGATGGATATTAAATTAACAAGAAAGACAAGTCTCTACGATTTGATCAAAGTGACAAATGTTTTGAGTTAGTCTTGGGCATAAAGACTTGTGTGAAAGTTGTTCCACAAATTGCAATGTCTTGAGACACTTCAATATGATTGACGTGCCTGAACATTGTGATCATATTCTAGCAAAAAGTGTATGGTCTAAGTTATCTCTTACCAAGTTACGTTATTATTGTTTAGAGTTATTAATTTAATATGCAAACACTCACTTCAACATAGGGAACCATCTGAATTCGTGGAAACCAACACTATATATGTCATGGTGTGTTGTGGTTTCTAGGAAGCTTGATTTATGAAAGATAAATTATCTTTGTAAGTGTATCCTTAGACAACCATGGATGCATCTTCCACAACTAGAACCAAAAGGAGCAAAACATGTATTGCTATGTTTGGTGTTTGTCAAGAATTGTTCTTGATAAATGTGGTAATGGAAGAAAAGTGAAAGTTCAACCAAGGTAATTGACCTTGCCTCCAAATGTCAGAGTAGTGCAACGGAATATGTTCTAGAAGCAAAGCTCTACAATAAGAGGAGAAACTAATGATAATGATCATGATCTTCTGATGGGAGCTTTTACTGAGAAAGGTAGGATTCAAGAATACATGTTTGCCCCTTGTGCAAAATGATATTCATGATTCACTTGTCATGTTAATGTAACAAGACATTCCTACGAAATACAAAGAAGCGATGGTGGACCTAAGTACGAGATATGACTACGAGTCATGAAATCCTATGTTGAGTTACATTTAAGATTGCTTGAATCTTATCAAGTAAGGAGGTTACTTGATATTCACAATAACTTCAGAGTTATGAGGAATAAATGTGAACATCAAAGGGACATCAAGATTGGTTTGTCACAAAGATTGTTTCTGAAAAATTCAATGGGTTGACTACAATGTGTAGCAATGCTTGAGTCAAAGGGATATTCACTACGATTGATCCAGGATTGTTATCAATACCGTGACTTCCTAAAATCTTGTATTTGAAGAAGTGTTGTAATTGGTACAACAAGAAGGTTTTGGAAAAAACATATGGATACTAGTGTCTCGTAAACTGAATTCTCATTTTGATGGATGGTCAAAGGATTTTGGACTTAACCAAAATATCGAGGAAACATGCATTTGCATGAAACTGAGTGGGAGCTGAATAGTTTCCTGAAACTTAATATGTAGACGACATATTTTGAGTCGGAGCTATGGGAGTATTATCCTAGACTTATATGTAACTGACATATTTGAGTAGGAGCCATGTGGTTAGTATCCTGAACTTAATATGTGTCTGACATATCTAAGTGGGAGCCATGTGGATGTTATCCTTGTCTTATATGTGGCTGACATATTTGAGTGGGAGCAATATGAGTGTTATCCTAAGACTTAATATGTGCATGACATATTTGAGTGGGAGCATGATAACATTCTCATATATGGATAACATATTATGAATGGTGCAGTTGGTGTTAATGATTATTTGAATCTTTCATAAATGAAGATGAATAAGTATTAAGCATTGAAGATCTATTAAGATAGATATGTGTTTAATAATATTGAGTCGTAATACTTTCCTGGATAAGATTCTGAAGGAGTTCAGAATGGGACAAGTCAAGAAGTGGTCCTTACTTGTATATCCAAGAGAAGTGTTGAGTTAATCTCAGTACAAGAACAATGGTTAATGGTTAATGAAAGAAATGGATGTGTTGGATCCTCTATGCCTTTTGTCATAGGTTCTTTCATATAAAACCAGAGTTATGTACTCGACGTAATGTGACCCAAGTTCTTAGTAGTAAGAACATGTTGTGATATGATTTATGAGTAAATCATTGAACAAAGAGTTAAGTTTATCCTTCAGTGTCTGAAGAGAACTGAGGATACATCTCAAATTTGTAAAGGATAGTGGAATTGACCATAAATGTTATGCTGGTTCAAGTTTTGACACTAACCTAGAAAATTGAGATATCATACTCTTGAATGCCTAAGTTGAAAGAAACATGGTTAGACATCAAAGTTGCATACAATGCACTAAGGATTGAATCTACATTGATGTGGCCGCTTTAGAAGTAGCAGGAGTTATATTATGGCTTAAGAAGTTCGACTTCTGATTGAGTGAGTTTCAAGTGTGCATGACTATGGGAAAGTCCGCGTGACCCACCGGATGTCATTGCTATGACACAACAAACGAAGTCTCACTTCACCGCCAAATATATATACCTCATCATTATAGTGGATAATGAAGGAATGTCAAATTAGGTGACATTATAATTTGCAAAAGGACATACGGTTCTGAATGGTACTCAGACCGTTGATACAACCTCTTCCACGAGCAAGCATGATCAATAAGGAGTTATGATCCAGAGAAAATGCAACTAGATTATTTGTACTCTAGTGCAAGTGGGAGACTGTTGGGAATGTGCCCTATAGGCAAATAAAATATGTTTTATCGAGCATATTCCATTAGTTCATAGTACGTTTGATACTATGCTATAACTGTATTAAACGGAAACATTAATACAGGTGTGGTATACAAACAACCAGGTCCCTAGTCAACCCTAGTATACTAGTCCATTGGGCGATTGATGATCAAGGTTTCCTGATCATGAGACAATGGCGTTTGTTGAAAATGGAGTCGTATCATTGGATAATGATATGATGGACATACACCCACCATAAGTGTTGCAATGTGATCAAGTCACATAGTTCGACATTGCGATAACTATAACGTAGTGACCAGATCCTTAGACCGTAATGATCATACGTAATTACTGTCTATTAGGATGCCTTGATTTGCTACCCACCGCCTGACTGAAATATGCTGGCCATAAAGGATTACTTTAGGTATTCCGAATAGATATGTTAATGAGTATGCAAATAGATCAAAGCGGGATTTGTCCATCCGTGTGACGGATAGGTACTCTGGGCCCACTCGGTGATGTTACATCATAAAGTTTGCAAACGTGTGACTAGGTCACGGAGTTGTAATATCACGGGAACGAGTAAACTTGTTTGTTGAGAACGAGGACGAACTAGGTATAGTGGATACCGATGATCAAACCTCGGACAAGCAAAGTACCCCAGGACAAAGGGAACAGGCACACGGTTAATGGATCCAACAGCGATTGAAGTTCATTCGATGGAAGCGTAGGGGCTATCAAGGATTGTAACCAGGTCCAATTGATTAGTCATTGATCAATGAGAATTGTCTCGATCATGTCTGTTGTTTCCCGAACCGTAGGGTGTTACACTTAAGGGTACTCGACGCAGTAAGGATTGATTCGGGATCACCGGAGAAATTGGAGAGAACACCGGAATTGTTCCGATGAAGGCCGGAAGTTGTTCCGGGTATTTTGAAAGGTTCAAAATATATTTAATAATGTTTAATTAATGTTTAATTATTTAATTATCTGAATTAAATATTAAAATATAATTAAATATAATTAAAAAGTAATTAAAAGGCATATGGGCCTCATAGGGCCCATTAGGGGGAGAGGGAGTCCTCCCCCATGGTCCACGGCGCCATGAGGGGGCCCACCCCCCTTAATAGGTGCGCCAACCCCTCCCTTGGGATTAGTCCCACCCCGGAAGTGGAGGGGGGTGGCACCCCTCCTTGGCCTATATAAGGAGGGGTAGAGGTGCCCTTTTAATCATGATATTTTGAGATAAGTTCTCATCTCTCTCTCCCTCCTTTCTTCTTCCTCGAGTGGACTCCCCTTGTTTGGAGTCTACACTTGGTTGGGGATTTCTCCACTATACGCACGCCGTCGTGCTGCTGGAATTGGGATCCGAATCCATCTTCTTTCCGCTTCTCTACTGGTTCGGAGCCCGGGGGGACGTCGGGTATACTGTATGTGTATAATCCCGCGAGGCACTACATTTGTGGTGCTACTTCATCATCGTTGTCGTATCGCGAGGTCTTCATCAGCAACGTTCCGACGGGGACGTAATCCCGTCATCGATCTACAAGGATCGGGTGGCTACAGGAGTCATCGTGGATCTGCGCGGCATCGGGGATTGCCGGTACGACTACACCAACCACGTTCACGAGGGAACGTTTCCCGCTTAACGGACTACATACTGGTATGTGATCTATTTCTGTCTGTTACTTGCATCAGCATAGCATAGGTCTTGGGTATGGGTCTCGTAGGTTATGAAAAATTTGTGTTTTCTGCCCCGAACCCCAACACTCCCGATCTTGGAAGCACGGCGGCGGCGGAACAGAGGCGAGTTTGCGAAATAGGGTTCTGTCTTCGGAATTTCCTCGTGACGGAGAATAAATAGGCGAAGGGGGCAGCCAGGGGGGCCACCAAGGGTCCAGGCGCCCCCCTGGCGCGGCCAGGCCTCTGGCCACGCCAGGTGGCCGCCTGGACACCTGGTGGGGGCCCTTTGGCCCCACTTTGGTGATTCTGGAAGACTCAGTTGCGCTGATTTTTATCCGATTTTCCCAAATTTTTGGAGCATTTTTAATATGGGGGAAACCTGGAATAGAAAAACAACAGAAAACAGGAACTGGCACTGTGTGCACTAAGTTAGTAGGTTAGTCCAAATATGATCAAAAGTGTATGAAAGTGTATCTAGATCATAGCAACATCACACAAAACATGCATGGAACAAGCAGAAATTATCGATACGTTTGGGACGTATCAACTTCCACCTTCCATATTTTGCTAACCTCTTCGGTATCGTGCAATGCCCTTTCTCATCTTGAGAGTTGGTGCAGACTTCGCCGGTGCATCCATACCCTTGGCATGATACACTTTGTCATCATAAACCTCCTTATATCTTCCTCAAAACAGCCACCATACCTACCTATCAAGGTATTTCCATAGTCTTTCCAAGATACATTTCCATGCAACATCCATCTTCTCATGACTAGATCTTCATGTCATAAATCCTTTTGCTTGATCGAGGAGCCGCACGCTAGTTGGGCTTTGCCCTTATTATTGCTACATGACGCGCTAGTATCATTGCATATCCTGCTACACTGGCAGAGGCATACATTTGCATACATCATGATAGTTTTCATTTTTCTTTATGTTGAGTACTTCTTATAAAGTGTGAAGATCTTCTATACTCTAGTAAAATATAGAGTGTTGCCCTTAAGTGAGGAAAATATCCCAAAGAGGACAAATGAGAGATAAATAGAAAGAGCCAAAGAGGCCACAAAAATACAAAAAATATAGAAAAAATAAAGAAAAGAAAAAAAGAGAGAGAAGGAGGAAACACTACTATTCCTTTTGAAAGATCCACACTCGTACTCCATTGTCATATATGTACTCCATAGAGATTATCATTCATGCATAACTATGTGGGGACCCTTACACTATAGAACTTGCCTTGCGTATTCCAAGGTTGAGCCTTCTCAAATGAGCTCTAGGTCTTCATGAGCAAGCAAGTTGGATGCACCCTCACTAGTTCCATTGGAGAGTTTACCTTAGCTCATATGTGCATCTGTTACATGGCAATCCCTACTCCTCACATCATATCTATCATTTAGCTTTCTCTCACCTATTGTTGTCCTCATTGATGTGAGCCTTTCACACCCTTTTTGTCTTCCTTCCCCGTCATTTCTCTCTTTTCCATCCTAAGGGCCAATGTATCTTGCTCGCGCTCATCCATTGCATGAGTGCTCAAAGTCGAAAGGGAGAGGATCAGTTTGACTTGTACCTGACTAGTGGTCTTGGTATGAGTCAAAATAAGATCCCAAAGGAGACTAAGCGTGAAACTTTAGTAGATTGAGTTCTCAATTAAACTATATATTATTTTTATTCTCTAATCCCATCTCCCATTGCTTGCACGCATACACCATTCGGAGACATTCAAGTCACGGACAGCGAGAGCTCTTGCACCTTTATGTTCATGCTTTGCTAGTTTCAATACTAGATATAGACTCTTGCTTGTTATTATCTTGACTTGAATTGCAAATCTTACTTGATTTACTTTGAAGTTCTTATATGTGTGTGCTAGCATGTCACCACAGAAATTATCTACGTTATCATCTACCTAATCGAGGACGAGCATGAATTAAGCTTGGGGATGTTGGTACGTCCCAAACGTATCTATAATTTCTTCTTGGTCCATGCCCTTTTATGTGACATTGCTACATGTTTTGCTACACTTTTATATCATTTTACACATATTTGGACTAACCTACTAACTCAGTGCACCCAATGCCAGTTAATGCGCGAGGTGATGATAGTGATTTCTCGCCCTTCGTTGGTAAACCCCAAGTGGAAGGTGTGATGTAGCACAGCAGCAAATTTCCCTCAGTAAAGATACCAAGGTTTGTCTCCAGTAGGACTCCGGAGATGATAAGTAGGTGTCAGCGGCGCAACTGACGCGGACCTGCACACAGACACAAATAACTTTGTTCCCAACGAAGTTCAGAGAGGTTGTCAATCTCTCTGGTCTTGTTGTTCACAAAGGATCAAACACAAGGTATAATGATAGCAACTGAAAGTAAAAGCAGAAAAGTAAATGAGCGTGGAAACAGTGATGAAGATATGGACCGGGATACGTGATGTTCACTAGTGATGTCTCTCTCCCAAAAGACGATAAAACTGCTATGCGAGGTGAACAAATTACAGAAGGGCAATTGACAGGATTATGGACGCACCGCAATGCTAACTATGCTACAAAAGAAAGGAAGAGGCTCAAAAGCATGGGCAGAACGCCAAAATAAGTAGAGCGAAATCCAACTGCATCTACTACTAATCATCCACCTTGAGATATCTATCCAAAACATCTCGCTGGTATTAAGTTGCGAGCCCCACCCAAAGTGTAAACCCAAAGCAACAGACAACTGCATTAAAAAGCACTTTGCGTAAAGTAAACAATCCTTGTAACCGCGGTTACAAGCACCGTTGTTTCCCCCCTTGTGGCAACATCACATCCCCTAGACACATGTTTCTGTCACTCAAGCATGTCATCAGGGGGCATGAACCCACAATCGAGCATAACGTTCCCTCTTGGGGTTACTACCTACTACTTGGCCAAAGCAATAAACAGCAACGGAGAACATGCAAGAATTACTTAAGAACAAAAATATAAGAGATACGAACCAAATATATTACTCAATCACAATCTGAACATAATCTCATAATCCATCAGATCCCATCAAACTCAACAGCAGAAAGATTACAAAAGTGCCTCGATCATGTAGGGCAGCTCACGAGGTCTAAACCATGAAGAACAAAGAGGGGAGGAGAACATCACATAGCTACTGATCACGGACCCATGGTCCAAAGGAAACTACTCACGATACATCCCGGAAGCATCCATGGTGGAGAGGAGACTCCTGGAGGTCGGCCCTCCATCCGGCAGGGTGCCGGGAAGAGGTCTGCTGGTGCTCCCGATCTCGGAAGCGCGGCGGCGGCGGAACAGAGGCGAGATCGCGAAAAAGGGTTCTCTCCTCGAGGGTTTCTCGTCACGGAGAATATATAGGCGAAGGGGGGCAGCCAGGGGGGCAGCCAGGGATCCAGGCGCCCCCCTGGCGCGGCCAGCCCCTGGTGGTGGCCCTCTGGCCCCACTCAGGTTCTTCCGGAAGGTTCTTCTGCGCTGATTTTTTATCTGATTTTCCCGAATTTTTGGAGCACTTTTTATATGGGGGAAAACTGAAATAGAAAAACAGCAGAAAACAGGAACTGGCACTGTGGTGCACTGAGTTAATAGGTTAGTCCAAATATGATCAAAAGTGTATGAAAGTGTATCTAGATCATAGCAATATCACACAAAACATGCATGGAGCAAGCAGAAATTATAGATACGTTTTGGACGTATCACCAGTTCATGCTTAATTCCTGCTCGTCCTCGAGTAGGTAAATGATAACATCATAATTTCTGTGGTCACATGCTAGCAACCATAAAAGAACTTTGAAAAGTAAAGCAATCAAGGTTAGAGATTCAATTCAAGTCATAACATGCAAGAGTCTATATTAGCATTGAAACAAGTAACAAAAGAACATTAGGTGCAAGAGCTCTCGCTGTCCGTGACTCGAATGTCTCCAAATGGTGTTTTCGTGCAAGAAGGGGGATAGGGAATACGAGAAAAATATTTATTTGTTGAGAACTCAATCTACTAAGGTTTCACACTTGGTCTTTTTCTGGAATCTTATCTTGATTCATCCCCAGACCACTAGCCAGGTACAAGTCAATTTGATCCACTCCTTTTTCAGTATTTTGAGCACTCATGCAATGGATGAGTGTAAGCACGAGAGTTGAAACTTAGGATGGCAAAGAGAAAAGAACGGAGGAGGAGGAGGAAGACAAAAAGAATGAGAAAGGCTCACATCAATGAGGACAATCATAGGCAAGAGATGCCAAATGATAGATATGATGTGAGGAGTAGGGATTGCCATGCAACGGATGCACATACGAGCTAAGAAGCTCTCCAATGGAACTAGTGGGGGTGCATCTAACTTGCTCGCTCATGAAGACCTAGAGCTCATTTGAGGAGGCTCATCCTTGGAATATGCAAGCCAAGTTCTATAGTGTGAAGGTCCCCACATAGCTATATGCATAATGATCATCTCTATGGAGTACAAGGATATAAAGAGAGTACTAGTGTGGATCTCTCAAAAGGATAGTAGTGTTTCCCCTTTCTCTCCTTTTATTTCTATTTTTTTCTATGTTTTTTTGTATTTTTTTGTGGCCTCAATGGCTCTTTCTATTGAACTCTCATTTGTCCTCTTTGGGATCTTTTATTGTGTCCACTTTGGGATCTTTTCCTCACTTAAGGGCAACACTCTATTTTACAAGAAGGTAAATGAGATCTTTCACACTTTACAAGGTACTCGAAATCATAAAGAAGATGTAGCTATCATGATGTATGCAATGTATGTCGCTGCCAGTGTAGCAGGAACATGTACGACATGAAGATCAAGTCATGAAGAGGTGGATGTTGCATGGCAATATATCTCGGAAAGGCTATGGA
The DNA here is from genome assembly GCA_950022295.1 of Bromus sterilis. Classification (NCBI taxonomy): domain Eukaryota; kingdom Viridiplantae; phylum Streptophyta; class Magnoliopsida; order Poales; family Poaceae; genus Bromus; species Bromus sterilis. Next base: position 36,792,761 of record OX465595.1, on the reverse strand, counting down.
AATGCCTTGATAGGTAGGTATGGCGGCTGTTTTGAGGAAAGATATAAGGAGGCTTATGATGATAGAGCGTATCATGCCAAGGGTTTTGATGTACCGGCGAAGGTGGACACCAACTCTCGGAGTGAGAAGAAGGCAATGCACGGCACGGGAGAGGCTAGCAAAATATGGGAAGGTGCAAGTGTCAACTTTCAATACTTACATTAGTCCGAAGAACTCATGCACTTATTATCGGTAACTCTCAATCTAATAAGGAGGTTCAAAAAGAGACAAGTACCCCGAGGAGGAGTGTATGGGGGTTTGGTTATCCTTGCGCATCCTCGACTCATGGTACGTGAGTGTACTCTAATATTCGATCCCTCCAAAGATTAGTGATCCATCTAGTAGTTAGAGTTCTAAACTAGTTTTTGTAGGTTTTGAAAATACACACGGATTGCCCAAAATACGACACCTATCACTAATAGGCTAAAGCTCTTGACACCAAAAGTTCAGACATTACTCACATCAATACCTCAAAACTATTGCAAGTTACTACTAGAATTAAATAGCAACCTCAATTACCTACTTCCAAGACAAAACACAACTCAGTGCAACAACCAAATCTCTTAACAAGATAAACATGAAAAGTAAAGAGAGTTCCAGCAACAAACTAAACGAAAGCCAAGGCTCTTGCTAAAGACAAACTAAGACTAAAACTAAACATGGCAGTAGCTACGAAAATATAAAGAACACACAACATCAAAAAGATAAGCAGGAAAAATCCTATGATGTGTTCTAGATTGGAGTGGAGTGTGTTTATCTCCCACACAAAGTAAGATGGGGTCTAACTTGTTATGACCAGCAAGAAAAACTAAAGAAAACTAAAAATAAAACCTAAGAGCGAGACACTCCAAGAATAGCACATAACGCATGAAGTGATAAAAATATAGTGAGACGAAGGACGAACTGATGATTGTTGATGGAGAAGGGGATGCACGGGGGCATCCCCAAGATTAGGCGCTTGAGTCTCCTTGAATATTTATTGGGGATGCATGGGGGCATCCCCAAGCTTGAGCGCTTGACACTCCTGGGTCTTCTTTCATCATCTTCCATCGCACACTTGAAAACTCCCTTCATACATAACTCATCATAAGCTGATTAGAGAGGTTAGTACCTTTAATAAAATAAATTTTTCCACTGGATATAAAGATATTCTTGAAGAGATACTGTTTCTCAAGAGTGCCAAAAAGTTTTTTGCAAATAAAAAGCAAGCTTAAGGTTTGCAAAAGTGAAGAGAGGCAAAACGTGGCAGAATCTGTGAAAAACAGAACAGCAGGTATTAGAGAATTTTTTCGGGGCACTTTTGCAACTCAAATAAAAAAACTCAGAACATACGAAAGTTTCACAATTGTATAGAGCATGCTGTCAAAAAAATTCAGATCAAAAAGATGATCTGGTGATTTTATTCGAATTTTTCTGTCAAAGGACAGAATCTGTTTTCTGGACAGCATGTCACAACTTTTTATTCCCTTATCATAAGAGGCTATAACTTGGCACAAAGCTGAAAAATAAAGATACAATGATGTTGCTACAGTAGTAATGAACATCAAGACACAAAAAAGCAAAAAGAAACCTAATTCGTTGCGGGCTGCCTCCCGAAAGCGCTTCTTTAAAGCCATTAGCTAGGCTTAAAGATTGTAAAAGGTGCTCTCATAAGAATAAGAATTTGAAGCAAAAGAGAACATCAAGAAACACATTTAAGCCTAACCCACTTCCTATGCATAGGCATCTTGTAATAAAATAAGTCAAAGAAGCACAAAGTGACATGCATAGAAAGGTGGAACAGGAACATCTTCAAAACTTTCAACATAAAGAGAGGAGTTTTAGTAATATGGAATTTTCTACAACCAAACTTCCCTCTGTAAAAATAATTTTCAGTAGTATCATGAACAACATCAAGAATATAACTATCACATAAATCATGTTGTTCATGAACTGCAAGCACACGTGTATAGTTTTCAACACGGTCTTTAGGATTATAAGATAAATGCAACCCATCACATTGAGCCTTGATAAGAGCAAAGTTCTCCGGAGTTGGAGATTTCAAAAGGATAATAGGACAATCAAGTGTGGGTGTAATAGCAACAATTTCACGCTTAACATAAGGAACTATAGAGAGTTCATTTTTGTCAGCAACATCCATAGTGGCGACTTGGCCATCAACAAAGCAAGTATCAAAATTTTCAGAAAGGGATATTTCAAGTGAGTCCTCGGAATCATGGGATTCCTCCTAAATGCAATAATTGGTCTCTTCTTGGGAAGCAAACATTTTATTTTTAAAATCCTCAATATAAGAATTGGAAGTATAATTCTCGAAGCAATAAGCAAGAACTGCAAAGTTTTCAGACTCGAAAATAGTATCGTGATATTTTTCAATCAAAGAAGCAATCTCATAGGCACCTTTAAAAGCAACAAACTCTTCAATCTTTTCAACATCAAAGTAATCATAAACACCTTTAGCATAAGAAGATAAGATCTCATTTTCATTAAACTCACATTGGAAAGGGAGGTGTTTATGATCTATATTAGAACAGCAAGTAAAATCATAAATGTGGCACAAAAGTTTAGCATGGCAATAAGAAACATGTATTTGATCCCATAAGTGTTTCCCTTTCTGAGATAGGCGGTGCCGCGTATAATGAGCATGCTCATCCAATGATTTTTCCCTCAACCAAGTCGGTTGGGTTTTTAGCGCGAGCACAAATTGATCGAAGACGATCCAAGTGAAACATGTCCATCCTACCATATTTGGGTGGTTCATCACCCATGGTGAGGATAGCATAAATAGGCAAAGCAAGACAAAGGCAAAAGGTAGCAAATATTTTTGTGGTTTTTCATAAAGGACACTGAGATAAAAATTGAAAGGTAAACTAACAAGACTAAAAAGCAAAGATAAAATATAGTGTGCAACTCCCCTATCTTGTAGACTGGAGTCCCCGGCAACGGCGCCAGAAATCTTGCTTGATGCGCGAGGTGATGATAGTGATTTCTCGCCCTTCGTTGGTAAACCCCAAGTGGAAGGTGTGATGTAGAACAATAGCAAATTTCCCTCAGTAAAGATACCAAGGTTTGTCTCCAGTAGGACTCCGGAGATGATAAGTAGGTGTCAGCGGCGCAGCTGACGCGGACCTGCACACAGACACAGATAACTTTGTTCCCAACGAAGTTCAGAGAGGTTGTCAATCTCTCTGGTCTTGTTGTTCACAAACGATCAAACACAAGGGATAATGATAGCAACTGAAAGTAAAAGCAGAAAACTAAATGAGCGTGGAAACAGTGATGAAGATATGGACCGGGATACGTGATGTTCACTAGGGATGTCTCTCTCCCAAAAGACGATAAAACTGCTATGCGAGGTGAACAAATTACAGAAGGGCAATTGACAGGATTATGAACGCATCACAATGCTAAATATGCTACAAAAGAAAGGAAGAGGCTCAAAAGCATGGGCAGAACGCCAAAATAAGTAGACCGAAATCCAACTGCATCTACTACTAACCATCCACCTTGAGATATCTATCTAGAACATCTCGCTGGTATTAAGTTGCGAGCCCCACCCAAAGTGTAAACCCAAAGCAACAGACAACTGCATTAAAAAGCACTTTGCGTAAAGTAAACAATCCTTGTAACCGCGGTTACAAGCACCGTTGTTTTCCCCCTTGTGGCAACAACACATCCCCTAGACACATGTTTCTGTCACTCAAGCGTGTCATCAGGGGGCATGAACCCACAATCGAGCATAACGTTCTCTCTTGGGGTTACTACCTACTACTTGGCCAAAGCAATAAACAACAACGGAGAACATGCAAGAATTACTTAAGAACAAAAATATAAGAGATAAGAACCAAATATATTACTCAATCACAATCTGAACATAATCTCATAATCCATCAGATCCCATCAAACTCAGCATAGCAACAGCAGAAAGATTACAAAATTGCCTCGATCATGTAGGGCAGCTCACGAAGTCTAAACCATGAAGAACAAAGAGGGGAGGAGAACATCAGATAGCTACTGATCATGGACCCATGGTCCAAAGGAAACTACTCACGATACATCCGGGAAGCATCCATGGTGGAGAGGAGACTCCCGGAGGTCGGCCCTCCCTCCGGCAGGGTGCCGGGAAGAGGTCTGCTGGTGCTCCCGATTTCGGAAGCGCGGCGGCGGCGGAACAGAGGCGAGATCGTGAAAAAAGGTTCTCTCCTCGAGGGTTTCTCGTCACGGAGAATATATAGGCGAAGGGGGGCAGCCAGGGGGGCCACCAGGGGTACAGACGCCCCCCTGGCGCGGCCAGCCCCTGGGGCGCGCCACCAGGGCGCCTGGGCCCCTGGTGGTGGCCCTCTGGCCCCACTCAGGTTCTTCCGGAAGGTTCTTCTGCGCTGATTTTTTATCTGATTTTCCCGAATTTTTGGAGCACTTTTTATATGGGGGAAAACTGAAATAGAAAAAAAGGAACTGGCACTGTGGTGCACTGAGTTAACAGGTTAGTCCAAATATGATCAAAAGTGTATGAAAGTGTATCTAGATCATAGCAATATCACACAAAACATGCATGGAGCAAGCAGAAATTATAGATACGTTTTGGACGTATCACCAGTTCATGTCTGCTGATGTCTGTAAGTTGCACGTATTTTTACCCCAATTTAAAGAGCTCCAAAAATTCCAGAAAATAAGATAAAAAAATCAGCGAGACGGAAGCTTCCAGAGCCCCGAAGGAGGACCTGGGGGGCCCACCTGGCACCCAGGCGGTCAGGTGGTGCGGGTGAAAGGATCGAGATAGACCTAGAGGGGGGGGGTCAATAGGTCTTATTAGAAATTTTGTCACTACTTAGCGATTTTTAGGCAATAGTGTGGAAAATAAAGGTGTGCCTAACAATTGCAAGGTCTATTTAGCAAAGACAAGATAAACAATAAGCACAATAAACAAAAGTAAGTGAGGGGCAAATACTACGGTAGCACAAGTAATAAGGGGAAAGAGTAGGGATAACCGAATGACGCGGAGACAACGATGTATCCCGATGTTCACTTCCTTGGAGGGAAGCTACTCACCGTTCGGAGAGAGTGGGTGAAACCACGAAGGCACACCAACGCCACGAAGGCTCACTCTATTCCCCTTGAGATATCACCATGAAGGCGATTCCCAACCACTACCAGTTGACCTTAAAGGTGGTCACCAAACCCTCACAAACTCAACGGCGGTAATCACAATGGTCGATTCCTCTCCGAAGAACTCCTACCCGCCTAGGAGTCTCCAACCTCCAAGAGTAACAAGATCAATGGGAAATGCTCAAGACTTGCTCAAAACGCGATATTCTTTGGTTGGAAGATGGGGATGGGGCGGATCTATCACTGGGTGAAAGATCCATCAAGAACTCTCAAGGAACTCTCCGGGATCAGAGATTTGGTGAGGGAGAGAGTGAGAGGGAGCACTTGTGTTCTTGGATATCTTTAAATGAAGTGGTCAACCCTCACAAGTGGGAGTGAGGGGGTATTTATAGCCCAAGGGACGAAATGGCCGTTGGGCATTAATGTTGTGTAAGTGTTGGACGTCCGTCAGGTATCGGACGTCCGAAAGTTCACATGTCGGACGTCCGAGCCGTGTCGGACGTCCGAAGTGTTAGATATGCATGCAGCAACCAACATTATAATAAAAAGATCAGTAGCACATCGGATGTCCGACATTTTCGCATGCCTACTGACCTTTCCTATGATAAACAATATATGAGATGTCGGACGTCCGATGTCTGTCGGACGTCCGAAACTTTGAAATGTCTGTCGGGACCCGGGGTTAGCGTATGCAAGTACAGTTAAGACATAGTCATATGGAGAGCCGAGAACCGCACCCACTTGTCGAAGAAGACAAGGCCAAGCACTGAACATTCTCGGAGAGCATCGTACGTGAGGGGCATCCCATCCAGGCCGGATGATCAACTGTAATGGGTCCTCATCGTACACACACAAGTCTACTGATATGGGTGGTGAACTCCCATATTCAAAGACAAGTCGCCTCAATCATACTATCGACTATCTCTAGACTCTTACATAGACTTACTCCAGCCCGATCACTTAGTCGGGGTCTAGGGCGGGCTCGATCATACCACAAAGTGTGCCCGAGACCGAGTCTCGAACAATCGCATCGCGATGCCCCAAGCTGCGCACATCTAAGGGCCACTTGGTGTATGAAAGACCGCCAGCCAGAACACAACTAAGGTCTCGAAAACCCATACAAAGACATGCATGTTATAAACATACACGCAGCACACACGCCTTGTATGAACAGTAGGTACCATTGCAATTCTCTACAAAGTGTACATTTTATTTATAACTCTTATAGAGTACAAACAGAGATCACATACATGTGATCCAACATTACAACACCGAACGGAAGCAAATTATGTCTGAGTACAGACAAGTTTAACAAATGGCTTAAGAAGCCTTATTCAAACACAAAGCCCTCCACGAGGGAACCAGTCTGCTGACTGGGACTAGACTAGCTTAACTTCAGTCGTCCAACTCGATGAAGAAGCCACCTTCGGGGTCAGTGGCGTCATCTAAAACATAGATTAAGCAAACGTGAGTACAAAGTTGTACTCAGCAAGACTTACATAGGAGCTATACTACTCATGCATATGTATCAAGGTAAAGGGAGGTGGGGTTCACTTGCAGAAATGCCAGCTTTGACTTGGCTAGTCCTGAACTACGAGTACCAGACTTGAGGTAAGAAGCGTACACGAGTCCACTACTTCCACCAACCAATTACACCACTATGATGCCTTCCTCGACTTCCCCACGAGAAAGCACGCCATAGCACTCACACTTATCTTGGTGTGTTTTAGAAGTATCCGGTTCAAGTTATCTAATAATCAAGCTAAGCTTTCCAAGTAGTCCATAACCGCGGACGCGGCTATTCGAATAGTTTTGTTAACCTTGCAAGGGTGTACCGCTACACACACATGATCATCATTTACCGCCTTTGATCTCGACACCATTCAAGGGGTGCCAGCGAGGATGCTCACCACAACTGTTACCTCATAGCCTATCTAGTCCAAGAAAGCCGCCTACTTGGGTTGGCTACCACAATCGTGAACCCGGCCGGTTTACCGAAGTGGACCCAAGCGATGTGTGCGTGGTGCATAAGCCGGTTTCGGATGAGCCGTTCTCTCACTTAGCATCCAGGCCACAAGCCTACCAGAACTCCGAACTACTGCGACATCTGGACATCGAAAGGGATGAGTTAATAAGTCGAGAGGGGTCAGTGAGCCCAATGTGTGGTTGTACTCTTCAACTTGGATCAACACACAAGAACTCGGACTTAGGGCGGTGTTCAACGAGACAACCCACCGTGTACTCCTACACAGCCTCTCATCGTTCACCTAGTATTAGGGTCGATTCACCAACACTTTTCTACCATCAACAACATGATTATTCCCATCCCGACTCACATCACAGTAACAACATGGAAACATACTAAGCATGCAATAAGCAGTAACATTTGCAGGGGCCACATGATATCAAACAACTCCTACAGTTGCTAGGATTGTGGTTTGCTTACTACTGTGACAAAAGATAGGTCATGCAAAGGAATGGGTTCATCTATGCGGTAGAAACGAAGCATGGTGATCATCCTATACAATGCATAAGCGAGACATGAGAGGGAAGTGGGATTTTATCGACATGATCAATGGGGTTCTGCTTGCCTTGCTGACGAGAGTCGGGCTCTGGATCTTCAGCGAAGGGGGTGACCTCTTGCTCCGGTTCAACCTCTACTCGACAAGCAAGTACAATTAGCAATCAATATGAATGCAATGCTCAAGCACATGATAGAATGTTTAAGCTTGAAGTACAAGTTTGATGTGTGAGGCAATTCCATTTAAGTGGAATATATTGCATTTTTAAAATGCAAATTCAAATTCCACATTTGAGTTCAACCTTAACCAAGTTATACATGATATAGTTTGATCAATTTGAATTAACTTCAATGTGTATGATATGCCTCTGAAGTGTGGTTGATTTGCAACATAAATTCATGGTCCAAGTGGCAAAATCATTTGGTTTGAATTTGAAATAAATTCAAATAAAGCAAATGATATATGCTACTGGTCCCATTTTAAAATCAACTCAAACAGATTTAAAAGTTGCATATTTGGAAAGATAATTTTCTCCTGATCATTTTTCATATATTATTTGTCCAATTTGGAGTTAATATGAAATAATTATGAATTTCCAAAGTTTGGGTGTTTTCTGGATTTTCTGGATTTCTTTTTAATCATTTTTGGTTTATTGCGTCAGCAGGGGGGTTTGACCAGTCAAACTGACGAGGGGGTCCCACCTGTCTGTGACTTAGTGTTTAAACCCGTGGTTAAAATTAAACCAGTGGCTTAATTAAGCCATTGGGCCCACTGGTCAGTGACACAGGGGTCACTTAACTCGTGATTAGTGGCTAAGCCACCGGCGGCTTGACGCCGGCGACGAGAACCACGGCGGCGACTCGCCGGAATCCGCTACAGGCCACGGGAGAGCACGGGGAGGGCACCATCTTGCTCCTGGAGGTCTTCCGCGTCGTTTGGTGGCATCGGGGGTTCACTGGGTGCCCGCAGTCGACGACGGCAACGACTCCGGCGGAAACAGTACGGCGACGAGGTCGTGGTCGGCGCTACCGTGCACGGATCGGGTTGATTTCACTTGCGTTCGAAAGCTATCGGGCTCAGGAGCCAAACGCGTGCGCTGGACGAGTCGAAGGGGCACAGGGGTGACCTCGAGCTCATCCATGGCGGCGACGAGCTACGGCGTCCATGGTGAAGGCGGCTAGAGACCAAGAGAGAGGGCGCCAGGTTGGGGGAAATGGGCAGGAGCTCACCACGAATTCGATGGCGTGGTCAGCGGGCTCGGGGAGGGTCTGGTGGTGGCGAATCGACGAGGTAGCTCTCCGGCGACCGGCGGCGATTCGGTGAGGCTCGCGTCTCCTCTGGATCAAAACAAGGCGCCGTCTTCTGCGAGGCGATGAAGTCGACGACGATGCACGCACGGGACAAGTTGGCCTGAGCTCTAGGCCATGATGGCCATGTCTTCCACGGTGGCGCGCTCCGGCGGGTCCTCGGACGTTGAAGAAATCGGCGCAGGAGGAGGAGGAAGACGATGAGGAGGGGGGAAATGGACGTGGACGACTCCAGGGCGTCTCCAGGTGTGAAGAGGTGGCGAGGGGGAAGCAGGAGGTGGCCAGGGCTCGTCGGCGGCGTCGGTGGAGTGCTGCATGCATTCCACCGAGCAGCTTCGGGGCGTGGGGAGGAAGACGACAGGGGAGGGTCCAGGTGGGCTGGGCCGGCTGGAGAGGTGGGCTTCGCCCTGGGCAACAGGTAAGTCTTTTCCTTTTATTCTGTTTAATCTTTCCTTTCTGTTTTCTGTTATTTGTTTTGGCTCTGATAAAAATACCAAACCATTTTATTAAATGCTGAAACTTTTTATGTGGCCTCATAATAATATAGACTAGCCACTCATAAACTTTCAACATTTTTAAAATTCAAATGATTTGAATTTTAATTCAAATAGGGGGATTTCTTTAATTCCAAGGTACTGTTTGAATATTTGAAAAATCTATGAGCATGGGATGGGTCCCACATCACTTCATATGTGATCACACTCATTTATAAGACTTTTCAAAACTCTAACATGAATTTTTGGAAAATATTTTTATCTGGCCTTTTGAATTAATTCATCTGGGGGGTGTTCCTTCTCCCATTTGGATTTTGAATTGATTTTTGAGGTTTCTTTTTGAAATTTTTGCATGATGCAAAGGTACTAGCTAACCCTAGCACATACCTAACAGAGGGATCTGACAACTCGCCCCCACTCAAAAGAATCTCGTCCCGAGATTCAGAAGTCTGCGGGAGGAAGGTGGGGTACTCGGCACTAAGACGGTCTTCTCTCTCCCACGTAGCTTCTCTTTCGGAGTGGTGTGACCATTGCACTTTCAGAAACCTAATCTTCTGACGACGAGTGACACGCTCTGCTGAATCAAGAATATGAATGGGGTATTCTCGATAAGAAAGGTCATCTTGGAGATCAAGCGTTTCATGGTCGACTTCGCGGATGGGGTCCTTGAAGCAACGCCTGAGTTGGGACACATGGAATACATCGTGTACTCGGGAAAGGTGCGGAGGTAGTTCAAGTTGGTAGGCAACTTCTCCACGTTTAGAAATAATGCGGAAAGGACCGATGTAACGTGGGGCCAATTTGCCTTTGATACCGAAACGTTGGGTTCCCTTCAGAGGAGTAACCCGAAGGTAAGCCTTCTCATCCAGATTGTAGCTCTCTTGCCTATGATGACGATCATAGTAGCTTTTCTGACGAGACTGGGCTGCTTTCAATTGATCACGAATAATACGAACTTGCTCTTCTGCTTCCTTGATCATATCCGGTCCAAAGAATTGTCTTTCACCGGTTTCAGACCAGTTTAAAGGTGTTCGACATCGTCGTCCATAAAGGAGTTCAAATGGAGCCATGTTCAGACTAGATTGAAAACTATTGTTATAAGCAAATTCGGCATATGGAAGAGAATTCTCCCAATTCTTTCCGAATGAGATAACACAAGCTCTGAGCATGTCTTCAAGAATCTGGTTAACCCTTTCGACTTGACCGCTAGACTGAGGATGGAAAGCTGTACTAAAGGAGAGATGAGTTCCCAGAGCACGTTGGAAGCTTCCCCAAAATCTAGAGGTGAAAAGGCTACCACAATCAGAATTGATTTCCAAAGGAACACCGTGAAGTGATACAATCCTGGAGATGTACAAGTCCGCTAACTGGCTAGCAGTTATAGACTCGCGAACCGGAAGGAAGTGAGCGACTTTGGAAAGCCTATGTATGACAACGAAGATGGCATTGTTTCCTTTCTGGGTTTTTGGAAAGCCGGTGATGAAGTCCATACCGACTTTGTCCCATTTCCACTCGGGAATAGACAAAGGTTGAAGTGTACCAGCAGGTCTTTGATGTTCTGCCTTAATGCGACGACAAGTATCACATTCGGCAACAAATTGAGCAATGTCTCTCTTCATCCTAGTCCACCAAAATCTCTGGCGTAGATCTCGGTACATTTTTGTGCTACCGGGATGAATTGAGAGGGGTGTGTCATGGGCTTCCTTGAGGATAAGTTGCCTTAGTTCCTTATTCTTAGGTACTACTAAACGATTCCCAAAGAAAACCGTTCCCTTGCTATCTGTGGAGAAACATTTAGCAACTCCGCTAGCAATGTTCTCCTTGATCCGGCGAACACCTCGTGCACGCCTTTGGGCAATTTCAATTTGATCCTCAAGAGTTGGTTTCGCCACCAAGGTTGAAAGATAGCCATGAGGGACAATCTCAAGATTGAGTTTGCGAAAGTCCTCATGAAGAAGTGGTTGATACTGCTGTAACATGAGGTTGTTACAGTACGACTTACGACTTAGGGCATCAGCCATGACATTGGCTTTGCCTGGGGTGTAAGAAATTGCTACGTCGTAATCTTTTATCAACTCAATCCAGCGTCTTTGCCTGAGATTAAGATCTGGCTGGGTGAAAATATATTTGAGGCTTTGGTGGTCGGAATAAATCTCACAACGATTACCAAGGAGGTAATGTCGCCAAGTTGTTAGAGCATGAACTACGGCAGCGAGTTCAAGGTCATGGGTAGGATAGTTCTCTTCATGTGGCCGCAACTGGCGTGAAGCATAAGCTACCACATGTCGATCTTGCAGAAGTATGCATCCTAACCCTTGCCGTGATGCATCACAATAGATCTCGAAATCCCTTTTTGTGTCTGGAGGTGCAAGCACGGGTGCGGAAGTTAATCTTCTTTTTAGCTCCTGAAAGCTTTCCTCGCACTTGGGAGTCCATAGGAACTTCTTATCTTTCTTGAGGAGTTCAGTTAGAGGCTTTGCAACTTTAGAAAAGTTCTCGACGAAGCGACGGCAATAGCTGGCTAGGCCAAGAAAACTCCTAACTTGCTTAACCGATTCAGGTGGAGTCCAGTCAAGGACGGCCTGAACTCTCTCGGGATTCACAGCAATGCCTTTTGCAGAAATTACGTGGCCTAAGTAGGTCACTTCTGGTAGCCAGAATTCACACTTGGAGAATTTAGCGTACAGGCGATGCTCTCTAAGTTTCATCAATACCAGCCTTAAGTGTTTGGCATGATTTTCTTCGTTCTCCGAGTAGATGAGAATATCATCAAGATAAACCACAACAAATTTATCTAGGTACTCCATGAAGATCGAATTCATCAAGCGTGAGAATGTGGCGGGGGCATTGGTTAAACCAAAGGACATGACGGTGTACTCGTAAAGACCATAACGAGTAGTGAAAGCCGTTTTGGGAATGTCCTCGTTTCGGATTCGGATCTGATGATAACCTAGTCTTAAATCCATCTTTGAGAAGACGGCGGATCCTGTAAGCTGATCATAAAGATCATTGATCCTGGGCAGTGGGTATTTGTTCTTTATCGTCGCTAAATTTAGCGGGCGATAGTCTACGCACATCCTTTCTGTTCCATCTTTCTTCTTCACGAACAGAACGGGGCAACCCCATGGCGATGAGCTAGGGCGGATGAAGCCTTTTGCCAACGAAGCATCCAGTTGGGTTTTTAGCTCTGCTAACTCATGTGGGGCCATTTTGTATGGGCGTTTGGAAATTGGTGCGGTTCCTGGAACAAGATCCACTATAAACTCTACACATCTGTCGGGTGGCATACCCGGCAGCTCTTCAGGAAAGACATCCGGGAAGTCACGAACCACCGGAATATCTTCAAGTTCGGGAAGGGGAAGTACATTCAAGGAATGCACTTGGGTTCTTGTTCTGGGTGAGGTATAGCTAATGGTTTTGCCTGAAGGGTGGGTGAGTTTCACGGATTTGCCTTTGCAATCCAGATAGGCATTCTGTCTTGATAGCCAATCCATGCCAAGGATGACATCAATGTCTGAAGACTTGAGGGCTATGAGTGAAGCAAGAAATACTAAACCCTCAATTGCTATTTGATTACCATGGCTCACTCTATTAGTTTGCCATCTTGACCCTGGAGTTTGAATAATCATTGGGTTGGACAATTCAACAAAAGGTAACTCATGACGAAGTGCATAACTTTCCGACATGAATGAATGAGATGCTCCTGGGTCGAAAAGAACGGAAGTAGGAACAAAATTGACTGGGAGCGTACCAAGAATGACGTCAGTGGTGTCGTCAGTCTCTTCGGCGGCAATCTGGTTCAGACGTCCACGATTGGCGGGAGGAGCGGGTTTGGCGGTGAAGACCTTCTGGGGTGGCTTGCCACGACCATTGTTGTTGTTGTTGCCTCCGGCACGTGGTGGAACACTCTGGTGTTGGGGCTGGTTCTGGGGACACTCGCGAGAGTAGTGGCCTGCCTGACCACACTTGTAGCAAGCTCCGAAAACGGTGCGTGGAGCTGGGTGGTTTGGTGGAGCTGGGTGGAACTGGGTGGGTGGACGAGGCGCCGAATAGGATGGCCTCGGTGGGTTATTCTGGCGGAACATGCTATTTGGGATCCAGATCTTGCGTTTCTGGGAACCAGAGCTGGATGAACCTTCCTCTCTAGGGTGTTTGCGAAAGTCATTGGGGGTGTTCATGTCCTCTGCCTTGATGGCCTTGTTGACAAGGACCTGAAATGTGGCAAAGTCATGAAGGTTGAGCTCGCGACGGAGTCCACTGTTGAGGCCACGACGGAACCTCTCTTGTTTCTTGGAGTCGGTGGAGACTTCTTCAATTGCATAACGAGCAAGTCGGTTGAACTCACGACTGAACTCGTCAACGGTCCTTCTGCCTTGAGTGAGGTTACAGAACTCCTCACGCTTACGGTCCATGAGACCTTTGGGAATGTGGTGCTCGCGGAAAGAGGTGCAGAACTCCTCCCAAGATGCAGGTGGTCCAACTGGGCGCATATTCAGAAAATTCTCCCACCAAGAACTTGCTGCACCTTCAAGGTGATAGGTGGCATAGTTGACCTTGTCGCCATCTGCAACATGGCCGGCTTGGAGCTTCCTCTCGATGCTGCGAAGCCAGTCATCGGCGTCAAGGGGCTCGGTGGAGTAACGGAAAACCGGGGGATGAAGCCGGATGAAGTCGTTCAGAGACACCAGCTCATTGCGCTGCTGAGTGGTGTTGCGTGCGATGACTTCCAGCAGGTGGTGAGAGTCACGGCGGTTCCTCTCGACCTCCATCAGAACTTGGGCCATTGTGGGTGGGGGTGGAAGGTTATCTTCCTCCTGATTGTTCCCACGACCTTGGTTACGACCAACCTGGCCACGGGTTCCTTGAGACATCCTGAAGGTGAAAAACCAAAGTCAAACAGAGTTGATTTCAAGAGTCTAATCAAGGTATTGAAGTACTGGAAGGATTACAGAGCAAAGGGAGTAATCATCTTGACAACATGGTGATAAAAGCATACAAGCCATATATTCACAAGCTGTCATACAAACCATACATCGTTTTAGTACAAGCACCAAGCTAATACAAACGTGATGAAGATGATACATCCTTCAGAGGCACTCTGACTTCCTATACATTATTTATCTAAGCCTCTGGAACTTAGACACCTTGCTTACAATATACTAGGATACTACTACATCCTCACTAGGTAAGACCACAGGCGGTCTCACTCATCTCCATCTCCATAGTAATCCTCATAGAAGTTACCCGCATATCCCGGTAGCTGGAGGTGACCATCGGAAAACACGGAGGCTTGTGGACCCTGATATCCATTTGGGCAAGGATGGGGCCTAGGTCCAGTGTAGGGTGGAAGCAAAGGACCACGGGGTGGAAAAACTCCTCCAATCTCGGGCCAAGCAACTCGAGAAGGCATCTGGGTCCTCACTGGATAGATCGCATCGTACTCCACTGATCCCACGCTCACAAAGGGTGCCAAGAGCGTCAGTGCTTGGTACAGACGAACACGAGTAGCGTGGAGCTCAAAACGGAGAGCACGTGCATCACGGTATCTGTCACTAGCAAACCTAGCAGTCATCTGAAGTGCTGGATCCTCTGCGGAGTGATCTGAGTAGAGTCCGGTGTAATATCCCTCTTCTCCTGGAAGTGCAGCTGGGATATAGCGGAATGAGGTCTCTCTCAGCAAAGTGTGCTCCTCTCTCAGCAGTGTGATACATGAGTATGCAGCATCCTGCACAGCCATGTTCTCGGTAACGCCGATGCCATGTCCAAAGTGGATAGGCTGGGTGACTCCAACGTGGTGTGGGTAAATCCGCACAATGCAGTGGAACTGTGTCTGGTTGAAGTCGTGGAACTGCTCCTCGATGGTGTACTCAGGGTACCATCGATATCCCACGTAGGACATCATCTCGATCAACGTGGCGGGGTGGCCACGCACACCGAGGCACCTGGTCAAACGAACAATCTGCCGAGGGGGAAGATTTGCCATCTGAAACAGAAAGCAAGAGTTTGCAAATGCATCAGATTATATGATGAACCTGGAATGACTCGGACAGCATAACGGCTGTAATTGTAAGAAATGACAATTTCTTTCAATCATGCAAAACAGCACTTACATAATACGATGTAAGAATTCAGCATTATCAAAATGCTAGGAAAACCTGGACACAACTTTCCTACGGCTATAAGGAAGCAATCAACGAGATATGCTAATCAGACAGAGGAGAGCCTAGTCCTATCTTCCCGTAGAGTAAGATGAGGGTGACTCAGAACTCAGAACGAAGGGGGTAAGGAGAAAAAATAAAGCCTTACGTTGTTCCCTTATATACCCAGAGTAACTATATAACTATAGCAAGCTAGACTCAACTTCGGCCAAGGCTACTAGTCCTACAGTCAGTCCTGCTCTGATACCAAGTCTGTCGGGACCCGGGGTTAGCGTATGCAAGTACAGTTAAGACATAGTCATATGGAGAGCCGAGAACCGCACCCACTTGTCTAAGCAGACAAGGCCAAGCACTGAACATTCTCGGAGAGCATCGTACGTGAGGGGCATCCCATCCAGGCCGGATGATCAACTGTAATGGGTCCTCATCGTACACACACAAGTCTACTGATATGGGTGGTGAACTCCCATATTCAAAGACAAGTCGCCTCAACCATACTATCGACTATCTCTAGACTCTTACATAGACTTACTCCAGCCCGATCACTTAGTCGGGGTCTAGGGCGGGCTCGATCATACCACAAAGTGTGCCCGAGACCGAGTCTCGAACAATCGCATCGCGATGCCCCAAGCTGCGCACATCTAAGGGCCACTTGGTGTATGAAAGACCGCCAGCCAGAACACAACTAAGGTCTCGAAAACCCATACAAAGACATGCATGTTATAAACATACACGCAGCACACACGCCTTGTATGAACAGTAGGTACCATTGCAATTCTCTACAAAGTGTACATTTTATTTATAACTCTTATAGAGTACAAACAGAGATCACATACATGTGATCCAACATTACAACACCGAACGGAAGCAAATTATGTCTGAGTACAGACAAGTTTAACAAATGGCTTAAGAAGCCTTATTCAAACACAAAGCCCTCCACGAGGGAACCAGTCTGCTGACTGGGACTAGACTAGCTTAACTTCAGTCGTCCAACTCGATGAAGAAGCCACCTTCGGGGTCAGTGGCGTCATCTAAAACATAGATTAAGCAAACGTGAGTACAAAGTTGTACTCAGCAAGACTTACATAGGAGCTATACTACTCATGCATATGTATCAAGGTAAAGGGAGGTGGGGTTCACTTGCAGAAATGCCAGCTTTGACTTGGCTAGTCCTGAACTACGAGTACCAGACTTGAGGTAAGAAGCGTACACGAGTCCACTACTTCCACCAACCAATTACACCACTATGATGCCTTCCTCGACTTCCCCACGAGAAAGCACGCCATAGCACTCACACTTATCTTGGTGTGTTTTAGAAGTATCCGGTTCAAGTTATCTAATAATCAAGCTAAGCTTTCCAAGTAGTCCATAACCGCGGACGCGGCTATTCGAATAGTTTTGTTAACCTTGCAAGGGTGTACCGCTACACACACATGATCATCATTTACCGCCTTTGATCTCGACACCATTCAAGGGGTGCCAGCGAGGATGCTCACCACAACTGTTACCTCATAGCCTATCTAGTCCAAGAAAGCCGCCTACTTGGGTTGGCTACCACAATCGTGAACCCGGCCGGTTTACCGAAGTGGACCCAAGCGATGTGTGCGTGGTGCATAAGCCGGTTTCGGATGAGCCGTTCTCTCACTTAGCATCCAGGCCACAAGCCTACCAGAACTCCGAACTACTGCGACATCTGGACATCGAAAGGGATGAGTTAATAAGTCGAGAGGGGTCAGTGAGCCCAATGTGTGGTTGTACTCTTCAACTTGGATCACCACACAAGAACTCGGACTTAGGGCGGTGTTCAACGAGACAACCCACCGTGTACTCCTACACAGCCTCTCATCGTTCACCTAGTATTAGGGTCGATTTACCAACACTTTTCTACCATCAACAACATGATTATTCCCATCCCGACTCACATCACAGTAACAACATGGAAACATACTAAGCATGCAATAAGAAGTAACATTTGCAGGGGCCACATGATATCAAACAACTCCTACAGTTGCTAGGATTGTGGTTTGCTTACTACTGTGACAAAAGATAGGTCATGCAAAGGAATGGGTTCATCTATGCGGTAGAAACGAAGCATGGTGATCATCCTATACAATGCATAAGCGAGACATGAGAGGGAAGTGGGATTTTATCGACATGATCAATGGGGTTCTGCTTGCCTTGCTGACGAGAGTCGGGCTCTGGATCTTTAGCGAAGGGGGTGACCTCTTGCTCCGGTTCAACATCTACTCGACAAGCAAGTACAATTAGCAATCAATATGAATGCAATGCTCAAGCACATGATAGAATGTTTAAGCTTGAAGTACAAGTTTGATGTGTGAGGCAATTCCATTTAAGTGGAATATATTGCATTTTTAAAATGCAAATTCAAATTCCACATTTGAGTTCAACCTTAACCAAGTTATACATGATATAGTTTGATCAATTTGAATTAACTTCAATGTGTATGATATGCCTCTGAAGTGTGGTTGATTTGCAACATAAATTCATGGTCCAAGTGGCAAAATCATTTGGTTTGAATTTGAAATAAATTCAAATAAAGCAAATGATATATGCTACTGGTCCCATTTTAAAATCAACTCAAACATATTTAAAAGTTGCATATTTGGAAAGATAATTTTCTCCTGATCATTTTTCATATATTATTTGTCCAATTTGGAGTTAATATGAAATAATTATGAATTTCCAAAGTTTGGGTGTTTTCTGGATTTTCTGGATTTCTTTTTAATCATTTTTGGTTTATTGCGTCAGCAGGGGGGTTTGACCAGTCAAACTGACGAGGGGGTCCCACCTGTCTGTGACTTAGTGTTTAAACCCGTGGTTAAAATTAAACCAGTGGCTTAATTAAGCCATTGGGCCCACTGGTTAGTGACACAGGGGTCACTTAACTCGTGATTAGTGGCTAAGCCACCGGCGGCTTGACGCCGGCGACGAGAACCACGGCGGCGACTCGCCGGAATCCGCTACAGGCCACGGGAGAGCACGGGGAGGGCACCATCTTGCTCCTGGAGGTCTTCCGCGTCGTTTGGTGGCATCGGGGGTTCACTGGGTGCCCGCAGTCGACGACGGCGACGACTCCGGCGGAAACAGTACGGCGACGAGGTCGTGGTCGGCGCTACCGTGCACGGATCGGGTTGATTTCACTTGCGTTCGAAAGCTATCGGGCTCAGGAGCCAAACGCGTGCGCTGGACGAGTCGAAGGGGCACAGGGGTGACCTCGAGCTCATCCATGGCGGCGACGAGCTACGGCGTCCATGGTGAAGGCGGCTAGAGACCAAGAGAGAGGGCGCCAGGTTGGGGGAAACGGGCAGGAGCTCACCACGAATTCGATGGCGTGGTCAGCGGGCTCGGGGAGGGTCTGGTGGTGGCGAATCGACGAGGTAGCTCTCCGGCGACCGGCGGCGATTCGGTGAGGCTCGCGTCTCCTCTGGATCAAAACAAGGCGCCGTCTTCTGCGAGGCGATGAAGTCGACGACGATGCACGCACGGGACAAGTTGGCCTGAGCTCTAGGCCATGATGGCCATGTCTTCCACGGTGGCGCGCTCCGGCGGGTCCTCGGACGTTGAAGAAATCGGCGCAGGAGGAGGAGGAAGACGATGAGGAGGGGGGAAATGGACGTGGACGACTCCAGGGCGTCTCCAGGTGTGAAGAGGTGGCGAGGGGGAAGCAGGAGGTGGCCAGGGCTCGTCGGCGGCGTCGGTGGAGTGCTGCATGCATTCCACCGAGCAGCTTCGGGGCGTGGGGAGGAAGACGACAGGGGAGGGTCCAGGTGGGCTGGGCCGGCTGGAGAGGTGGGCTTCGCCCTGGGCAACAGGTAAGTCTTTTCCTTTTATTCTGTTTAATCTTTCCTTTCTGTTTTCTGTTATTTGTTTTGGCTCTGATAAAAATACCAAACCATTTTATTAAATGCTGAAACTTTTTATGTGGCCTCATAATAATATAGACTAGCCACTCATAAACTTTCAACATTTTTAAAATTCAAATGATTTGAATTTTAATTCAAATAGGGGGATTTCTTTAATTCCAAGGTACTGTTTGAATATTTGAAAAATCTATGAGCATGGGATGGGTCCCACATCACTTCATATGTGATCACACTCATTTATAAGACTTTTCAAAACTCTAACATGAATTTTTGGAAAATATTTTTATCTGGCCTTTTGAATTAATTCATCTGGGGGGTGTTCCTTCTCCCATTTGGATTTTGAATTGATTTTTGAGGTTTCTTTTTGAAATTTTTGCATGATGCAAAGGTACTAGCTAACCCTAGCACATACCTAACAGAGGGATCTGACAATGTCGGACGACCGAAACTCGTCGGACGCCCGAAAGCAGTGATCAGATTTTTACTTTTGAGCTCCAATTTTGTGTCGAGATGTTTTTTATTTTAATTAGCTTTGAGCAAATCTTAAACACAAACCCACTGATCCCTCTTAATAGTGCGGGGATCCCTATACTCAAGATAAACCGAAAAGATTACGCTTCAACATGGATTGGATCCGTATCTTGAGCATATTGACATGATTACATGGTCCTTGATCCACCAACACAACGAACCGAGGACTAAAACCGGAGATATACTTGGCAAACATGATTAGTCCTCTATATGTACATTGTCATCAAGATCAAAATATAATTAAGGGAAAGATAGCACTTTCAATCTCCCCTTTTTGGTAGTTGATGACAACATACATATAGCTCCCAAAATTATTCAAAAAATTTCTTTTGGTGGGAGCAAGTTTTACTATGAACTCCCCCTTAATGTGTGCATATAAGATTCTTTACTTTTACACAAGATGCACACATTTGGGGCGAGGCACAATACATGATATCAGGACAAGCAATCATTGATTATGGAGACGACATATTAGATTGCACCAAAACATAAGAGACCCATAAGCCAAAAGCCAGCCAAACGCAAGAGTAACACCATGCATAACACAAAGTAGTACACATAACGATCACACACATAGGTCTTAACACACCAGATCCCATACAACGACATAATCAAGTCTCGATCACCTAGACACCATAAGTAAAACACATATGACTCTCCCCCTTTGGCATCAAGGACCAAAAAGGGGCACACGCGCTGACGAAACTAGTGAGTCCCACTGCCACTTGCGCCAGGGTCTCCAGGGAATAAATCCGCCCACTCCGTTCCCGTAGGCAAATCGAAGCCAAGATCAGCGGGAGGAGCATCGGGAAGGCGCTCATCATCACTGACGTTGGTCTCTCCATGTGCTCGAAGACGGGCCTTCAGGGAGTTCTTGGACTGGATGAGATGCAAGACCACCGTGTGGTTGGAGTGGCAGTTGAAAGAAATAGCACGCATCATAGCCGCTTGGGCCTTACCCAAGAACTGAGCCATACGACGCATAGGGGCCTACTCCACAGACTGACGCTGAAGGTTGCCACTAACAGTGGTGTGTATTGGAACAGGGCGTGTCAGGACAACCTCAGGAGCATCAAATTACATGTGCTCCGGAATGGACCAAACAGCGTGGGGCTGAGTGATCTCCAATGGAGAGGAGACGACGTACTGAATGAGTGCCATGATGAAGGGTGCATGGGGATATTGGCGACGCTGCTGAAGACTCGCCATCCGAATCTCGTGCCAAAGATAGTGGGCCACATCAAGACGCTTGAGAGGGGTCTCGGGGATATGGCACATCAGTGTGATAGCAGAGCTGCTGCAGTGAGTCTTATCACCAGACTTGGGATACAGTCCTGAGAACGCACTGGTACATGAATCTATAGGGCTGCTTCCAAATGGATATGTCATTTGCCTTCCTGTAGATGTCATCACCACGAATCCCCGAATTAATAAAACACAGACAGTCATTGAACCCCTTGGGATTCTCCTTGGTATTGGCATGAATCTGGACACCAGAGGAGCGAATGTTCAGGGCTCTCTGAAACTGAGCAAACGTGGCCGTGCACTGCTGCTCACCAGTCATCCATGATATCTCTCGGTGATTGGTGTGGAAGTAGCTTGTGGCATAGAACTGGAGGATCGCAGCAGTGTTCCAGTCATGCCGAAAGCTAAAGACTGGATCGAGCCCCACAGAATCAATAATATCCATCACACCGGGAAACTTGTCCGGATTTTCCTGGATGAAGTCAAGGGGGATGCAAGCATGAGAGTTGGCAAGTTCCTGACGAACTGCAACTGACGTGAAGATATCGGCCTGCACATTGGTTCGGAACCTGCCGTCCAGACAATCCTGAGGAGCCTCAAACTGATTAACACGGCGAAGTTTGCGGTAGGCGTCCAAAGAAATCTTTGAGTAGTCTGCCATCATATATCCAGTAGCAACCACCAGCTCAGATGAGATATGTATCGGTATAGGAGGAGCATCAGCAGGATCCTCATCATCACGAGCACCAGACGCCGATGAGGAGCCCTTAGTCGGGCGACGCACCCCAAGTTTGGAGGGGCGAGTCACCACTGGGGGATCATCTTCTTCAACTACAATCTCCTCTTCATCCTCAAATTCAGAGGCATAGGTGCTATCCTCCGCGCTAGGAGTGTGCTCACTGTCCGAGGAGGGTTCCGCGTAAGTCGGTTGCTTCATGCGGCGACGAAGACGGGGCGGTTCATCCCCGGAACCACCTATCCATACGTGAGATATGAGCACGAAACCCTAACCAACAAATGGAGACACACGAAGGAGGGAAGGATAGGCATGAGCATACCACGGGAACCGGAGGCCTCACGATTCTTGTGACCGCAAGTTTTCATCCTCACCATGGCGAATCCCTAGAGTAAGGAGATGCAAAAATGAGGCAAGAACCCGGGCAAAAATGGCAAAACCAATCGGATGAGAGGGTAGATCGGGACGAGAGGTACTGCTGGGGAGGAGATCCGGAGGAGAGGAGCACCAGGGAGGCCGGGGCGGCCGGCGGCGGCGTCAGGCGGCGGCAGCGCATGATGGGATCCAGTGAGGAACGGCCGAGGGGAAGGAAAAGTGCCCCCCCTCGACCCGACGCCCAATATATGTAGTGCAGCCAACTTCGGACGTCCGAAACCCAACGGATTTCCGAAGGTGGCTGACTCTTCGCAGGCTGGTCAGGCTGGGCTCTCAGGTGTGGGCAACAGGGAATGTCGGAAATCTGATGCGTTTCGGACGTCCGACGTGTCGGACGTCCGAAATCCAACGGATTTCCGACAGGCTACTGGGTTTCGTCGAATAAGCCCAAAAAGATGACGAAATAGTTGATGCTAGGATTTCAAACAACATTGACAGGGGCCAAAAGGAGATAAACACACAAAATCATAACCGTGGATGCACACATGAATGATCAAATCAAACCTGTCACAAAGGAGAGGTGGTGGCCGAAGTCACCATGTTTGAGTGTATAGTGCTTTGACACCGCGAAGATGTATCTTGGGTTCAAAGACACTTACTCCATCGATAACCGCTACACGTGGGTTCACCGTGGTGAGCACGCGGATTGTTGATGTGGGGATCCATTTATGCATCACGTAGAAGGAGAGAACTCATTGATTGAGTGTCTCCCCCTACATATATGCCTACATCTAAACAAGATAGTTGCTATGTGCATGAATGAGAGCAAGATACCCCTAGGCTGAGAAGCTATAACGTTCCAAGATACCAAGTTCACCCCTTAGTTGGAAAAACCTTGCTTCATCCAATGGTTTCGTGAAAATATCGGCAAGTTGCTTGTCGGTGCCCACATGTGCAAGAACAATATCACCCTTTTGAATGTGATCCCGTATGAAGTGATGACGAATGTCAATATGCTTGGTGCGAGGATGTTGACACAGGTTGTTGGCAATCTTGATAGAACTTTCATTGTCACATAAGATGGGTACCTTCTTGTAGGTGAGGCCATAATCCTTCAAGGTTTGCCTCATCCATAGAACTTGAGTAGCACAACTTGCGGCGGCCACATACTCGGCTTCAGCGGTGGAGAGGGAGACACAATTTTGCTTTTTGGAATGCCAACTTACCAATTAGCGCCCAAGAAATTGGCATGAACCGGATGTTGACTTCCGATCCACCTTATCTCCGGCCCAATCCGCATCGGTGTACCCCAAGAGATCAAACTTGGCTTCCTTGGGGTACCAAAGGCCCAACAAAGGAGTATGAACAAGGTATCTAAGAATGCACTTAAACGCTAAATGATGACTCTCCATGGGAGAGGCTTGATATCTTGCACACATTTCTACGCTAAGCATAATATCCGGTCTAAATGCACAAAGGTAAAGCAATGAACCAATCATAGAACGATAAAGAGTAGCATCAAATGGAATACCGGAAAGGTCTTGATCTAGATATCCCTTGGTTGGCATGGGTGTCTTGCATGGCTTGGCATCCTTCATACCAAATTTCACGAGCATGTCTTGAATGTACTTTGTTTGAGAGATGAAGGTTCCTTCGGCAAATTGCTCGATTTGAAATCCAAGGAAATACTTCAAGATCCCCATCATGGACATCTCAAAGTTCTTGGTCATTGTTTCCGCGAACCACTTGCACAAAGATGGATTAGGAGAACCAAATATGATGTCATCTACATAGATTTGTCATATGAGAAATTCACCATTGGTTCTCTTGGTAAAAAGAGTGGCATCAATGACACCCCTCACAAATCCTTCCTCGAGTAAAAACTTCCTAAGATGGTCATACCAAGCCCTAGGGGCTTGCTTAAGACCATATAATGCCTTATGAAGTTTGTACACGTGGTCCTTGTGATGAGGGTCACAAAAGCCGGGTGGTTGAGCTACATATACATCCTCTTGTAGAGGACCATTAAGGAAAGCACTTTTTACATCCATTAGAAATAATGGAAATCCATTGAATGCGGCATAAGCAAGAAACATGCGTATAGATTCAAGGCGAGCAACGGGAGCAAAGGTCTCATCAAAATCCAAGCCTTCAACTTGGGAGTACCCTTGAGCCACTAGCCTTGCCTTGTTTCGAATGATATTACCATATTCATCTTGCTTGTTTTTGAAGATCCACTTGGTTCCAATGATGTTATGATCATGACCGGAAGGCCTCTCCACGAGAGACCAAACTTCATTCCGGGTGAAGCTAGTGAGCTCCTCTTGCATTGCAATGAGCCAATCTGCATCCTCAAGTGCTTGTTCAACCTTAAGTGGTTCAATGCAAGACACAAACGAGAAGTGAGCGCAAAAGTTCATAAGTTCAAGACGAGTAACTATACCTTGTCCCAATCCCGTGAGGATCTTGTCAACATCAACACGTATAGCCACCAATGGCATGATGGAAGTTGGAGTTTCAATAGGCTCCACCCATTCGGGCTCATGGGCAACATTGGGTTCATCATCAAGTCGACCACGTGGATCAACTGCAACCTCAACTTGTGGTTGAGCAACAACATCGGATTGTGGAGGGTCTTTTTCTTGTTCTTGGATAGTGGGCTCATCATGAGAAATCGGATCTTGAGTGGTAGGAGGGGGTGCTTGTGGTGGTGGAACACTTGGCCCATCACACACCTCATCATCTCGACGGACTTGAGCAATGGGCACAAGATCTCCAATGCCCATAGCCAAGATGTCTTGAGAAGAATCTTCATTATTTCCTACATCACTTAGATCAACTTGCTCCCCATGGGAGCCATTAAATTCATCAAACTCCACGTCACAAGTTTCCACAACACATCCGGTGGATTTGTTGTAGACCCTATAGGCGTGAGAATTTGAAGCATACCCAATAAATATACCCTCAATTGTTTTGGATTGAAACTTAGCTAACCGGTCTTTCTTATTGAGAAAGAAACACTTACAACCGAATACTCCGAAGTATTTGACGTTTGGCTTGTGACCGGTTAGAAGCTCATAGGGGGTCTTCATCAAGATCTTGCAAAGAAAGAGTCGGTTTGATGCATGACATGCGGTGTTGATGGCTTCGGCCCAAAAGCTATATGGTGACTTGTACTCATCCAACATGGACCGGGCCATCTCCACAAGATTACGGTTCTTCCTCTCGGCTAGACCATTTTGTTGAGGGGTGTAAGGTGCGGAATATTGATGTTCAATCCCCTCATCACTCAAGAATTCTTCCAATGTGTAGTTCTTGAATTCGGAGCCATTGTCACTTCGTATTTCCAAGATAGCCATGTTGTATTTCCTTTGTGCTTGCTTGGAAAAATCAATGAAGGTGGCCTTCGTCTCGTCCTTGGACTTGAGAAAGAACACCCATGTGTATCTTGAATAATCATCAACAATGATGAGACCATATTTCTTCCCACCAAGACTATCCCATGATGGAGGACCAAAGAGATCCACAGGAAGGAGCTCCAAAGGCCTTGACGTTGACACGATATTCTTGGGGGTATGCTTTGCTTGATGTTGCTTCCCGGCTATGCATGCACTACATACACGATCTTTCTCAAAAGACACGTTTGTTAGTCCGAGGATGTGTTCACCCTTTAGGAGATCTTTTAGATTTCTCATACCGACATGTGCTAGACGGCGATGCCATAGCCACCCCTTGTTGGCCTTGGCCATTAGACAAGTTGCATGGTAAGTACTCTCTTTCGAGAAATCAACCGTATAAAGGTTGCCATCCAACTCTCCAACAAAGGCCACTTCGAGAGTATCTCCCCTAAAGACTTTCACACTTGTTAGACCAAATAGTGTATCATAACCAACGGAAGCTAGTTGACGAACGGAAAGAAAATTGTATTGAAGGGATTGGACAAGCATGACATTTGCAAGAGACATGTCATTAGTAATAGCCACTTTGCCCAACCCCAAGTACCTTTCCCTTGGAACCACCACCAAAGACAATTCTCATTTATGGTTGAATTGCATCCATGAAGTCCTTGAGCAAACGGCTTTCTCCGGTCATATGAATTGTGCATCCACTATCAATCACCTATTTGACTCCACCGGAGATAGCATCCTACACATGGATTTAAGCTTTGGTTAGAGGTGCCCATTTTGCAATGGGACCTCTAAGGTTAGTAACAAGGGTCTTTGGAACCCAAATGGTATAGAAACGAAAAGAATTACGGGGCCCAATGAATTTTGCAAACATCTCTCACTACTTTGCCTTACGGAGAAAATAGGATGGAGGCATTTTCTCCTTCTTCTTGTTAGGAGTGGGCTTGCCCCTAATGGCCTTCCCATTCCCAACACCAACCTTATCAACAATTTTCTTACCTTTGTCCTTGTGCCCTTCACGAACAAATATCACCTTTTGGGGAGTTGTTTCCTTGCTAAGGGTGACATCCTTTGTCACACTCGTACTTGGATCAAATCCCAGTCCTTCCTTAGCAAAGGATTCCTTGTGATGACTTAATACATCATTTAGGTTTTTCTCGCCTTGGGAACAAGTCAAGAGGCCCTTCTTTAGCTGAGCATGAAGAGCTATGTTCTCCTCAATGAGTGATGCTTGATCAATGGTAGAGTTAGTAGCACAAGCATCAATATGCACAATAGTTGGAGGAGACATCTTCGTAAGTGTTTTTATATGAGCAAGTTTGTGGGCCTCGAGATTTTTCTTAAGGGTGGCGAGTTCCTCATCTTTTGTCTTGAGGGACAAGGTGAGTACCTCAACATCCTTAGAAAGGGAGGTGTTTAGCTCCACAAGTTTGCTCATATCATTAGCAAGATCTTCACATATTTCATTAGCCTTTTTCAAGGAGACAACATGCTTGTCATTTAAGTCGTTTGATGCGTGAACAACTTTGCATAAGTTGTCATTTCGAGCTTCCTCAAAGTCAATTTTTTGCTCAAGCAGAGTATAGTTCTCCTTTTCCTTGGTGAGGAGGATTTCAAGATCCTTAATGATTGTGGAGTGCTTACCCACCACATCCATAAGTAATTTAAACATTTTGAGCTTGTTTCCTTTGAGAGAGCTCATCATTTTTTTCACTTTGGCAAACAACAAATATTCACATATAGCATGTGCATCATCACTTTTTGCATCATGAAATTCATCATGAGGTTCGGAAGAGAACATCAAGGACTCATCAATAGGATTTACCTTGATCTTAGCCGAGGAGGAGGGAGTTTCATCGTCAACCAACTTGGCCATGAGACACTTGTGTGCATTGTCGGTGTACTCACTCATGTAGTTGTAGTTTACAACTTCACCTTCCTTGTTGAGGAGCTTCAAGGTTTTTTGTGTATCTTGAGCAACTCCGGACACACCACCAACATCCTCGGGATCGGACCCTTCAAGTGCCAACAATGCTTTCTTCTTGAACTTGTTGTTGAGAGGGTTTGGGAGCTTCTTGGCGACATCCTTCCGAGGAAATCGAGGTTTGTACTCTCTTTTCTCATATGGAAACTCCTCCGCAAAATGTCCCGGTCTCTCACAGTTGTAGCAGTTTCTCGTCTTCTTTTGGAATCTTCCCTTGAAGTCCCCTTTGGTGAACTTCTTCACAAAGAGAGCAATATCATCATATGAGGGAGTATCATCGGAGTTATCATCATC
Organism: Bromus sterilis; assembly: GCA_950022295.1. Lineage (NCBI taxonomy): Eukaryota > Viridiplantae > Streptophyta > Magnoliopsida > Poales > Poaceae > Bromus > Bromus sterilis. Next base: position 36,764,682 of record OX465595.1, on the reverse strand, counting down.
TTCATACTCATATTCTTCCTCATCATCATCAAACTCCTCGAGCCTAGCCTTGAGAGCAAGGTTTGAGGACGGACCACCATATGTGGAAAAAAGCCTCTTGGACTCCTTTAGGTGCTCTTCATATTGCAAGAAGGTGGAAATCACATCATCCGGTGTCATCTTGAAGAAGTCGGGCATACGCCTCAATTCCCACACCATTTGATGAGAATACACCATGAGAGCATTCAACATTTTGTCCACATGGTAACGGTTGGTGATTTGATATCCATCCAAAGATTTTTCACATGTGAAGGACTGGACATGAGCAGAGAGAACCTTGAGACGCATATGAAGTTGTTGGGGCGTCTCATCTTTCTTCATGTGAAGGTTGTGCAATGCATTCTTTGCGGTTTCATATCTTGTCATTTGAAGCGACCCGGTGCCGGACTTGGCAATGAGAAGAGTATCCCACATTTCCCTGGCATTGGTGATATGAAGAAATGGTGCACGTGTCAACTCATCCATTCCTCTCTTCAAGAACCCAATAGCCGCAAGGTTGAGATGTCAATCAAACACTTCACTTGGAGTAAGGTTGTTCGGATCAACGGGATAATAGCCTTTCCCGGAGTCGATGAGGTTCCACATGGGTTCGCACACAAACCTAAGATAATCTGCCATAAGACTTTTCCAATCCAAAAAGTTAGTGATCTCGGTTAGTACCGGTGGATTGCCGTTGAAATTATACTTAGGTTCCACAAGCTTAGGAGCAGGATAGTCCCATTGGTAGGGACCACCTCTTTGCAAGGGAGCCTCGGAGCCGGGGTGCACAAAGGTCGCTTGTGGGGACCTAGGGGCCGCACCACTTGACGTTTGTGACTCCGACGCCGAAGCCTTCAATCTAGCAAAGGAGGCTTTCATTTCATTCCTTTGATTGTCCAAAGCCTTTTGCAAGGCTTTTTCCATATCTCCGGAGGTGAACAACTTGGGGTCCTCAATCTCATAACTAACATGCCCCGTGGAGGGAGGCAACGCAGCTTGTGCGGCGGCCCTTTGTTCGGTAGCCAATCTCTCGGCTTCCGAACTCCCGGCATCCGCAGCAATTGCGATCTCCTCCACATTGGCACCCGAACTTTCGGCGATGCCGTTCTTGGTCATCTCGCTCTAGGGCGGTTAAGCCACAAGAATAGAGCACAAGGCTCTGATACCAATTGAAAGGATCGAGATAGACCTAGAGGGTGGGGGTGAATAGGTCTTATTACAAATTTTCTCACTACTTAGCAATTTTTAGGCAATAGTGCGGGAAATAAAGGTGTGCCTAACAATTGCAATGTCTATTTAGCAAAGGCAAGATAAACAATAAGCACAATAATCAAAAGTAAGTGAGGGGAAAATAATACGGTAGCACAAGTAATAAGGGGAAAGAGTAGGGATAACCGAATGACGCGGAGACAACGATGTATCCCGATGTTCACTTGCTTGGAGGGAAGCTACTCACCGTTCGGAGAGAGTGGGTGAAACCACGAAGGCACACCAATGCCACGAAGGCTCACTCTATTCCCCTTGAGATATCACCACGAAGGCGATTCCCAACCACTACCGGTTGACCTTAAAGGTGGTCACCAAACCCTCACAAACTCAACGGGGGTAATCACAATGGTCGATTCCTCTCCGAAGAAATCCTACCCGCCTAGGAGTCTCCAACCTCCAAGAGTAACGAGATCAATGGGAAATGCTCAAGACTTGCTCAAAACGAGATTTTCTTTGGTTGGAAGATGGGGAAGGGGCGGATCTATCATTGGGTGAAAGATCCATCAAGAACTCTCAAGGAACTCTCCGGGATCTGAGATTTGGTGAGGGAGAGAGTGAGAGGGAGCACTTGTGTTCTTGGGTGTCTTTAAATGAAGTGGTCAACCCTCACAAGTGGGAGTGAGGGGTTATTTATAGCCCAAGGGACGAAATGGCCATTGGGCATTAATGATGTGTAAGTGTCGGACGTCCGTCAGGTATCGGACGTCCGAAACTTAACATGTCGGACGTCTGAAGAGTTAGATATGCGTGCAACAACCAACATTATAAGAAAAAGATCAGTAGCACATCGGACGTCCGAAACATGTCGGATGTCCGGCATTTTCGCATGCCTACTGACCTTTCCTACGATAAAAAATATATGAGATGTCGGACGTCCGATGTCTATCGGACGTCCGAAACTTTGAAATGGCGGACGTCCGAAACTCGGTGAACGCCCGAAAGCAGTGATCAGATTTTTACTTTTGAGATCCATTTTTGTGTCAAGATGTTTTTTGTTTTAATTAGCTTTGAGAAAATCTTAAACACAAACCCACTGATCCCCTTTTAATAGTGCGGGGATCCCTATACTCAAGATAAACCGAAAGGCTTATGCTTCAACATGGATTGGATCCGTATCTTGAGCATATTGACATGATTAGATGGTCCTTGATCCACCAACACAACGAACCGAGGACTAAAACCTGAGATATACTTGGCAAACATGATTAGTCCTCTGTATGTACATTGTCATCAAGATCAAAATATAATTAAGGGCAACATAGCACTTTCAGCGGGCCCCTCCCTGGCCGCGCCACCAGGGCGCCTGCGAGGTGGGGAACCCCCTGGCTCCCCCCTTTGGTCTATATTACCTCCTCGTCCTGAAAACCCTCGAGGAGAACCCCACATCACAAATTACCTCTTTGTTCCGCCGCCGCCGCGCTTCCAAGATCGGGAGCACCAGAAGACCTCTTCTCGGCACCCTGCTGGAGGGAGGATTGACCACCGGGAGCTCCTCCACCACCATGGACGCTTACCGGATGTGCCGTGAGTAGTCCCGCTTGGACCATGGGTCCATGAACAGTAGCTATGTGACGTCTTCTCTCCAATCTTGTTCTTCAATTCTTAGTCCTTGTGAGCTTCTGTAAGGCCCGATATGCGGTACTGTTCCAGATCTAGATGTTTCCATCCAGATCCGGGGACGAAGCACATATCGGTCCCACCGCGACATATGACAAGGTCATATGCCCCGGATTTCCAACATGATATCACAACATTACAGATACAAGGATACAACATATCATACAGTCGGCATACAACTGCCTCAAATACAATACAACAGCGGAAGGTACATGTCTGAGTATAGACTACAATCAGATGCCTCGTGACAAAGAGAAAAACATCGATCCCCATAACCACACGGGTCTAGGCCCTCCGCCGGGATCCGCCTAACTAGTCGTCGTCGAGTCTCCACGTGAAACGTCAATCACCATACCTGTTGTCGATCAAGAACCCTGAAAAGAGTTTGGGGGTAGTATCATGAGTACATAGGTACTCAGCATCCAACTGTAGTGGTCATCTGACCCAGCAAGGACTTCATCACTCGTCATTATAGGAGAACTAGTAGTTTACGGTAAGGAAGGGGTAAGTGGTGAGGTTGCTGCCACACTAGCATTTATGAGGTGGCTAACGATCTAGAGAGTAAGGTAAGAAGCCAAGCATTCGATGAGGAATCGCCTCCAACAAGTCTTGCTATCAACTACTTACGCAAACATAACACCTATCCTATCCTTGTCCTCCTCTTCGCATCCCGGCGAAGAAGAAGCAGTCAAGGCACACACACACGTTGATCAAGTTATATTAAAATTATCTCAGCTGTTGTTGTCTATGAACAAGGAGTAGGTCTCAAGTCGTCCATAACCGTGGACACGGCTTCTCGAAAATATTTAACCCTGCAGGGGTATACCAACTGCCCATTACAAGGCTCCGCATGCAAGCCCATCTCTCTCAGTTGCTACCCATCATAGGCAACCATTTTATGATTTAGTTCTGAGAGATCCGAAACGACAGGTCCCTCTGACTAACAACGAACAAATCCGGGTGGCCCCCGGTGAGTCGACATCCAGCTCAGGAGCCGGCCGCGCTCTCGATCTGGTCTCTACCGTCTGTCGCAGGTTTGGATAGCCGGTTAATCACACATGGGAAACCGGGTCCTCAGCTGAACAAGGTGGGCCAGCAAGGGAACTATGTCCACACTGGTCCGGGTTGGTTTAAAAACTACTGGCAGCTGACCAGCACACACACGGTTTCAAATGGTAAATCAGCTTGGGCCACCACTAGAAATGTTTGAAGCTAGGTAGGTAAGAAAAGGGGACCCCATAAAATCCCACACGCGGTTAGGCACGCTCAGTCTTAAAACCAATACCCGGAACTCGGATCCTAGGTGACTCGAATGGAACAAAGCGTCGGGGCGAGATAGCCTAGACCTTCCATCCTTCGTCGAATATAGTCAACATTATAATAATCATATGATCAACAACAATATAATAATGTGATATCCCAACCAAGGAGTAACAGGGTAACATCGTAGCATCCTAAGCATGCATACTAAGCAGGGGCTGAGCAACGAGCAATAGTAACATAGCAGTACATGGTTTACTGGGAGGGGACATGGCTGTATCGGTTTGAAAGAGGCCGTAAACATGTGGTAGGATCAAACATCGAACCTAACCTAGACTAGCATGCAAACCGCTGGCTGAAATAGAATGGATCATAAGTAATGTATAGTCCTTGCCTGTTGAGAAGTCGGGTTCTGAAGGTGTAGTTGATCGCAAGCTCGCATCGTCTCCGAAGGGTACCCGCGGAAGCACACAAGACGATAAACACTGGAAAGCAATCAACGAGCAAGCATCTATTACTACGAGGCAACACAAGATCAAGAAGACATCACACGACACGGCAACGCGATATGGATCTATCGTTGAGAACGGTTACTAACAGTTTAAATGGGGTATCGGTCACACACGACGAATACCGCACGTTTACGGTGGTTCAAGTTGCTTAGCTACAGGTGATCAACAAAGGTTGTTAACATGGCAACTCAAGCAAGCATGGAATAGCACACAAACATGTCAAGAGGTGAAGCACAAAGTAAACTATCTATGCTAGTCAATTTAAGTGAGGCACAATCCTAAACATGGCATAACACTAAGTACCCCACGACAATTAAAAGATTTGGTACTGTTCTGCCCTAAACAATATTTTAGGTTGTTTAACAACAACAAACAATAGCATAAACACAAAGTACACGCAAAACTAATCAAGTTACATATAAAGAACACCCCAAACGGACTTACGGTTAAAAAGATACAAGCAAAACAAGTTACAGGCACAATCTGCCAACATCAGGAAGCACACTTTAGAGCAATGCATAAATAGGATAATCAATGCAAACATGCTCACAAACGATATGGAACTAAATTAGACATAACAGGGAAGGCACGGCAAAAATAATCATGCAAATAGGCATCATAGATCAAAAGATATTAAGCATGCAACATGGCATCGGAACGTTACAGACTTAGAGAAAAACAGAGGTGGTTGTCAAAAACAGCGGGATAGCAAGTTTGGAGCTCAATAACTATATGACCAGCAAGAATATCATGGCAATACAATACATATAATGTAAGTAGACATGATGCTTAACAATATGCAATTGGAATCACTCAATTCCTATAAACGGTTGCGACGCAACCGTCACCCGAAGTTGCAACAAATTAACAGTTTTCAGCACAGCAACACATTAACATCAGGACCACCACTTTGGAGCAAGATTTAATATAGCTAGAGCACCCAAACATGACAAGTTAAGGCATGGAAACGAAGTACACATGATGCTTAACACATAGGAAAAAGAATCAATGCAATAGGCCTCATGGATTTGTCACAATCATCACCCAAAGTTGCAACAAAATATAAACAGCAGCAGTTGACAGAATTTAGCAACAGTTAACAGTCTGGTGCCTACTTCCACACAGAAATACATATTCAAGATGACCTCAAAATAAATAACTTCCTAAAGATGAACTCTAGAGTACACAAAGCACAACCAAGCAAAAAAAATCACTTCATTCGGAGCTACGAGTCAACGGGAAATCGCATTGCAAAACAGTACCAGCAGCAGTATTTACTCAGACTTGGAAAAAAAACAGCAGCGAAAAAATAAAAAAAAGGGCGCTCAGGCCTCACCATGGACCAAGGCCCAACAGGCAGGAGGAGGCGGCTGGGCCAACCAGGCCGTGGCTGGCTGGCGCTGGAATGGGCCACTGGGGCTGCGCCGGCCCAGCGGGCACCAGCGGTTGGGCAGCTCGGTCGTGCCCGTGACTGGCGGCGGCCGTGGCGTCTCGTCGCCGGCGAGGGGGCGCCGCAGGCTGGACGGGGAGGCCGAAGGACGAGCGCGAAAGGCGGATCGGCGTGTGGGGACGACGGGAACGGGCGCGGGGGCGAGATCCGGCCGGGAGGTGGTCGGCTCGAGCTTCGGCTGGGCGTCCCTGACGCCATGGCCATGGCGGGCCGTGCTTGCAGAGAGAGAGGGAGAAAGTTAGAGTGGAGGAGAAGGAGAGGGAAGGGAGAAGGAAGAAGGAAGCGGCGACCTGCAGGGGCTGGCTCACCGGCGCTTGGCGGCGCGGCTCGCCGGAGACCAGAGGCGAGGGCGGCGCGCGGCGTTTCCACGGGAGGAGGCGGCGAGGCGGACCCAGATTGGGCCCGGCGGCGACGGTTGCGGGCCCGCGCGGCCCGGAGTGGGCTGGAACTGCAGTGGGAGGCTGGGGACGCGATCTGGACCGTTGGATCTCAGATATGACGGTCCAGATCAGTGGGAGAATTAGGGTTTCGGATTTGGAGGCCTATGGGGCAGAATTTGGGCAAAGTGGAGGGGGTGGATGCAATTTTGTGCTATGGAAACCCTAGAAAGGGGTGGGAGTGTGGTGGTCTTTATATAGCTCAGGTGGCTGGCAGTTTGCAAAAACATCCCCGGTTTTTCTCTCTCGCGCGCGCGGTGTTTACGTTTCTGACCGCCGGGGGTCCGCAGTACCTCCGATTCGGGTAAAACATCGAATTGCGCGATCAGCACGTCGAGCCGGAGGCGTTCACCTCGCACTGGAACCGTGCCGAGAACACTTTATGACGCGCTATAAAAATATCCCGTTTAATTATTAAACGGGGTTTTCGTTCCGATGGCTACGGCTGGTCTCGTGCGGTTTTCGCGACGTGATCGGGTGAAACCCGGTGTCGCAAAGGTCGAGTGTCAGGGTGGCAAGGGTCGGTCTCTGTCCGGTACGAGATAACAGAGGGAAAAATAATCGCCGATCGATAAATCGGGGATGCAAACACCGCAAACAAACCAGACAATCAAACAATTCACACCGAAAACAATTTTTTTAAATTTTGTGAAATCTGGGCTGTTACAGCTTCCCTACATGATCAAGGCACCTATGTAATTTTCCTGTTGTTGCTATGTTGTGTTTTATGGGATTCGATGGATTATGAGATTATGTTCAGATCGTGATGAGTTATATATTTGGTTTACATTTTATATTTTGTTCTTGAGTACTTCTTGCATGTTCTCCGTTACTTTTTGTTGCTTTGGCCAAGTAGTAGATAGTAACTCCAAGAGGTAGCGTTTATGCATGATTGTGGGTTCATGCCCCCCGATGTCTAGCTTGAGTGACAGAAACATGAGACTAAGGGATGTGTTGTTGCCACTAGGGAGAAAACAACGGTTCTTGTAACTACAGTTGCAAGGATTGTGTACCTTACGCATAGATTGTTAATGCAGTTGTCTGTTGCTTTGAGTTTACACTTTGGTTGGGGCTCGCAACTTAATACCAGCAAGATGGTCTGGATAGATATCTCAAGGTGGATGATTAGTGAGTAGATGTAGATGGATTTAGGTCTACTTATCTTGGCGTACTGCCCATACTTTTGAGCCTCTAGCTTTCCAGTAGCATAATTAGAATTGCGGTGCGTTTATAATTCTGTCAATTGCCCAGCTGTAATTTGTTCACCCAGCTTAGCTATTTTATCGTCTTTTGGGAGAGAGACATCACTAGTGAACATAATGGGATCCCGGTCCATATTTCCACCACTCTTTACACCTCCACTTTATTTCTGCTTTTACTTTCTGTTGAAATTATCACTACCATTATCCTCTTGTGTTTGACCCTTTGTAAACAACAAGGCCGGAGAGATTGACAACCTCTTTGTACTCGTTGGGAGAAAAGTTATTTGTTGTGTGTGCAGGTCCAGGTAAAGCAAGTGATTCTATTCAGACGGCGCATCACTTGTTGCACCACCTGCTTGTCGACCTTGAAGTCCTCCTGGATTCGATAAACCATACAACCACTGCATAAGGGAAATTTACTGCTAGGCTACATCCAACCTTCCACTTGGGGTAACCAATGAGGAGCACTACTTCAGTTCCATCACATCTACTCACTAATCATCCACCTTGAGATATCTATCCAGAACATCTGATAACCCACAAGTGTAGGGGATCGCAACAGTCTTCGCGGGTAAGTTAACCCAATTTATTGATTCGACACAAGGGGAGCCAAAGAATATTTATAAGCTTTAATATTTGAGTTGTCAATTCAACCGCATCTGAAAGGTACTTGCTTGGAAACGAGATATTAGTACTAACGATGATATGGAAGTGATCGTGGCAACGTAAATAGTGGTGGCAAAGAAACAAAAGTAAAACAGCAAAAGTAAAGTAACTTGTAACCAGCAGAATTAAAACACTATAGGCTAGGGGAATGGATTGTTGGGCGCTGCATGGATGAGAGATAACATGTAATTAACTTGGGGCAAGGCACACAGAAAAGCAATGATCATCTAGGCAAATATTAAACATTAGACATGTATCCCAAGGTAGTTGTATGTGCTTGCAATAAGAACTTTGCACAACATATTTTGTCCTACCATCCCGCTACAAACGGGGCCAAAAGTAACTTATGGAGATTAAGGTGCTCCTGCCAAAGAGCACCGGAACAAAGCATTAACAATCAATGGATACATGGAATCTTCAAATTATAGTCCATCCCCTTTGGTGTCCCAAGATGTCACCATTGGGATCGCCGGTTCCGAACTATAATAGGTGCATACAACTCATAGATAGGATCAAGAACACAGATATATTCATGAAAACACATAGGGTTCAGATCTGAAATCATGGCACTCGGGCCCAAAGTGACAAGCATGAAGCACAATAAGTAGTAGCAAAGATGATAAACACCATAATAGATAATAGGCAACATGTCCCCAACAATCCGATGAACTATTACATGATCTAACTCATCCAATCCCTACCATACCCTTTGCCTACAACAGGGAATTAATCACACATGAGAGGAGAAGTCATGGAAGGGTGATGGAGTGGTGATGGTGATGACGATGGCGAAGATTTACCCTCACTACAGGCCAAAGCAGCCTCCAGATTAGCTCTTCCGGAGAAGAACAGAGGGTGGCGGCAACTCCGCGGTGAGAATTGGCAAAACAACTTATTTTCTGGGGTTTCTCCATCTCGGGTAAAAATATGAGTCAAGGTAGGGCACCAGAGGAGGTGGGGCCCACCCAGGCGCCCTCCTGGCGCGGCCAGGGGCCTGGTCGCGCCACCTGGCCGCCTAGGCCATGGGTGCCCCCTCTGGACCCTCTTCTCACCATTGGTTCCACCCGGTGCGTGGATTTTCTCTATTGTTTACTGGAATTTTCCGGGACACGTAACAATCAACTTTCCTGTGCACAAGAAAACCATACAGGTAGCTCTGCTGAAAACAGTGTTATTCCGGGTTAGTTTCGTTCAAATCATGCAAGAATGAGGGCAAAACCATAGAAAAAGTGTTTGGAAAAGTCTATATGTTTGAGACGTATCAACTCCCCAAGCTTAGCATATTGCTTGTCCTCAAGCAATTCAGTTCAACGAACTGGACGCGACAAAGAAAACTTTGACAAACTCTTTTGCTTCATTAGATGTATATAAGCTTGTACTACGAACAAGTATAGCAAGTGTTGAAACAATGCTACAAAGACAATGCACGAAACAATCCTTCATTCATGTGAAGAGTTTCAAACAACCAAGAATGAATAATATGCTACTGAAAATCAAGACAGGATCACAATGCACATGACTTGAACATACTAGAGTGGTATCTCGCTAGCCTGCATGAGTGAAGCAAAACATAAATGCAGAAGCTCCTTCGGAGTTTTTAAGGAGACTAGAAATAAATATTTCAGAATGAGTAATATAACAATCATTTAGAAGACAATGTGGTACTTTGGGACAATGCACATTACACTCAGAATGACAATTATGCTCTCAATAGTTGGTGCTTTGAAGAAAGAAGGGGAGACTCTCGAACCATGGCTTTTGATGTCAAGGTTGAAAACCCATGGCTGGAAGCAAAGACTAAACAAGTACCAGAGCTCGTGGTTTTGAAAACAGAGATAAAATGTTTTTGAGAGTGTAACTTTCCAGTCAACGGTAACGGTAAAGGTTTTCAATATCTTCCATACCAACCATATTAATGGCGGTTCCCATGCTTTTTTATGGTGCCTACACTTAGGTTTCCCTTCCACCAATCATGGACAATCTTTGGCTAGCAATGAGTTGCAGTGTGCCTTTCATTTTTTCTCAACTATGGGGGACAGTGTAAGTATTATAAATTTTGAATCAAGTGAGAACAGAGCATTCTCAATACCGGCCTCTGCCTCATAAATTTGACTAGATTAAACTTTGTCTAGGAGTAAAACATTTTTAGCATGGAAGATAATGATTTCCCCTAATGCTCGATGAGCTTGTACAGATACAAAAAGAGAAGTGCATTTGAATAGTTTTGAGATGGTACAAGAAAGTTTTCGTTAGGATGGCCAGTAAATACCATATATAGGAAGGTATGGTGGACTCATATGGCGCAACTGGTTTCAAATATTTTGGATGCACAAGCAGAATTCTTCTTAGTACAGGCGAAAACTAGCAAAAGACGGGAACGCGACCAACTAGAGAGCTATAATGGTCATAATCATGCAGAGCGACAAAGCAACATTGAATCGGGCATGAGAGTGATATAACTATTCTAAAATAAAAAGATCATCAAGGCTTGATAGACTTTCAGTCATAAACATGTGTAAGCATGTGCCAAGTCAATCCAAAAATTCTTGGAAGGGAAAATACCACTTCAATATGCCAAATAATGAACAATGCAATGCATGCAAATCATTTCAATAACACATTGTGCACTCCAGCTATTCGAGACTAGTCACAAAGAAAGCATGAACTACTGGGAAAGCATTGTAAATATAGCACTATGTCGCTACTAGCTGGTCTATAGATCATAAGTACAGGCATATGTACAAAAGTAGAAACAAAAAAAGTTCATACCGACTTTCCTTGTTGCATCCCTTCCGTCGATCTTTGTCATTATTGCCTTGTCACTTGCATAATAGAACGTAGAAAGATATAATCCAGTGCAATTGCAACCATGGACGTGAGCTGAACTCTGCAAACAAAGCGAACTAAAGAGAGAAATGAAATATTTTGGGGCTTTACAAAGGTTAATCGAAAGCAAAAGAAAAGATAAATCTTTTTATTGTTTTTGCAAATTAAGAAGGAACAAAGAAGAACATGCAAAAACTTTGAGAAGATTAAAACGAACAACATGGATGATACAATGAAAGGGGAGAAGGGTACGTACTCCCCCAAGCTTAGGCTTTTGTCCTAAGTCAGGCTCGGCTACTGTGGACCCTAGGATCTCCCTCCGGCTCCGGGCTGGTACTGGTACGTCCATGGGTCGTACGGGGCCTTAGGTCCATAGACGAACGTCCTGCTGTCCTCCCAAGAAGAAGGCTCCCCGCCCCAAGAAGAAGGTCCCTCACCCCACTGGGCAACAGGCTCCTCCTGGGGAGGCGGAATCTCCTCCGGCTCCTCTTCCTCTGGAGCAATCCCCTCCATGGGGTTGTGGAACTGCTGCGGATCACGAACTCGTCCAACTCAATCACGGCGAAGGACCATCTGTTCCTGCTAGTATAATCAAACAAAAGTGGCGCAGGTAGACGGATCTCGCGAGTAGTAATCTCGCCAAACCTCAAAACATAAACAAGGTTACCAAACTCAGAAGTCCTAGTAACAAACTCATGCCTCTTCATAGCAGTAAGGTCAAAGCTCAAGAATGGAAAAGGCGCATCATGAGCAGCGTATAATGCGCTCGAGTTGCTCAAGGATAAGCGTGGCATAAATGCCACCAAAGTGAGGCCCCTTGCCACTGTTAGCGACGAGGCCACGAGCAACCAAAGCTCCAATATTATACATGTTATCTCCTAAGAGGGCGGCTTCGAAGATAGCAATATCTGGCCCCGAAATGTTGCTCATGTTGTCACGAGATAACACCCCTCGAGAAATATGTGAAATACCTGATGTGGGGAAACAAGATGCTAGAAATCTTCCCCCGGTGAATTTCCTTCGGATCCTTGCTACAAAGAGAAGCGAAGAGGGCCCTCAGCTCGTATGGCTGAGCGGGTATCCGGGTCTTCCCAACATTCTGCACACCTATAACATCACAAAATTCTGCCAAAGGCATGGTGATAACTTACTCATATGTTCTAAATTAAATCATGGAAGTTTTATCATTATATCTAAACCAGTTGACAAGATAGTAAGTGAGTTTTAGATATTGTGGCACACAGTGTCTCAAAAGACGCGTCAAGCCTACAGTTGCACAAAGGTTATTAAACTCATCCTTAATACCTAATGTCGTAAGGAATTCCGAACACGGATGTGTCATGGCATGCGCCGTGTTCGTCTCGTGGATTAACTCCGGCGGCAATGTATCATTACTGTAACTCATCCTCGCAGTAGAGGATAAATCTGCAACTCTAGTTAATCTGTCGGTGGGCTAGGGCTTCTTCTTCCCGAGCCACTCCTTAGCTTTCCCAAACAAACTCATTTCTAATATTTTTGACAAATTACAAAAACAAAGATTTAAGAAAAATGGGTTGAGGCAAGCTACTCTACTCACTTCCCCAAGGCATAAACTTGCATCAAAACTTCAAAAAATAAATTTCTAAACCTGCATGCAAGCTCATATGAACAACACTAAGAACTCCTAAATACTCATGAATAAGACTACCAATCAAAATTCTAATTTGAGGGTGATACGTCCCAAACGTATCTATAATTTATGCTTGCTACATGCATGTTCCGTGTGATATTGCTATGATCTAGACACACTTTCATACACTTTTGATCATATTTGGACTAACTTATTAACTCAGTGCACCACAGTGCTAGTTCCTGTTTTCTGCTGTTTTTCTATTTCAGGTTGCCCCCATATTAAAATTTCTCCAAAAATTCGCGAAAATCGGATAAAAAAATCAACGCAACAGAACCTTCCGGAATCACCAAAGTGGGGCCAGAGGGCCACCACCAGGGACCCACGCGGCCACCTAGCGCGACCTAGGGCTTGACCGCGCCAGGGGGGCGCCTGGACCCCTGGTGGCCCCCTGGCTTCCCCCCTTCACCTATTTATTTCCCGTGACGCGAAACCTCCAAAGACAGAACCCCTTTTCGCGATCTCGCCTCTGTTCCGCCGCCGCCGCGCTTCCAAGATCGGGAGCGCCAGCAGCCCTCTTCCCGGCACCCTACCGGAGGGAGGATTATCCTCCGGGAGCTTCCCCTCCACCATGGACGCTTCCCGGATGTGCCGTGAGTAGTCTCCCTTGGACCATGGGTCCGTGATCAGTAGCTATATGATGTTCTCCTCCCATCTTTGTTCTTCATGGTTTAGACCTCGTGAGCTGCCCTACATGATTGAGGCACAGATGTAATATTCTGTTGTTGCTATGCTGATTTTGCTGGGATCTGATGGATTATGAGACTATGTTCAGATTGTGATTGAGTAATATATTTGGTTCTTATCTTTTATATTTTTGTTCCTAAGTAATTCTTGCATGTTCTCTGTTGCTGTTTATTGCTTTGGCCAAGTAGTAGGTAGTGACTCCAAGAGGGAACGTTATGCTCGATTGTGGGTTCATGCCCCCCGATGCCACGCTTGAGTGAAAGAAACATGAGTCTAGGGGATGTGTTGTTTCCACAAGGGGGAAAACAACGGTGCTTGTAACCGCGATTGCAAGGATTGTTTACGTTACGCAAAGTGCTTTTTAATGCAGTTGTCTTTTGCTTTGGGTTTACACTTTGGGTGGGGCTCGCAACTTAATACCAGTGAGATGTTCTGGATAGATATCTCAAGGTGGATGATTGGTAGTATATGAAGTTGGATTTCGGTCTACTTATTTTGGCGTACCACCCATGCTTTTGAGCCTCGTCCTTTCTTTCTAGCATAGTTAGCATTGTGGTGCGTTTTTAATCTTGTCAATTGCCCAGATGTGATTTGTTTACCTCGCATAGCAGTTTTATCGTCTTTTTGGGAGAGAGACATCACTAGTGAACATCACGGGACCCCGGTCCATATTCTCATCATTGTTTACACGCTCATTTAATTTCCTGCATTTACTTTCTAGCTGCGATCACCATTATCATTAAACCTTGCGTTGATCCTTTGTAAACAACAAGACCGGAGAGATTGACAACCTCTCTGGACTTTGTTGGGAGCAAAGTTATTTGTTTATGTGTGCGGGTCTAGGAGAAGCAAGTGATTTTCAGACGGCGCATCACTTGCCGAACCACCTACTTATCATTATCAGAGTCCTACTGGATTGAACTCAACCTCGGTATCTTCACTGAGGGAAATTTGCTGCTATCCTACATCCCACCTTCCACTTGGGGTAACCAACGAAGGGAGAGAAACCATTATCATCATCTCGACCATCAAGCAAATTTCCGGCATCGTTGCCGGGGACTCCGAGTGCTAAGATAGGGTAGTTGCACACTATATTTTACCTTGGCTTTTTAGTCTTGTTAGTTTACCTTTCAGTTTTTATCTTTGTGTCCTATATCAAAAATAAATAAATAATCTGCCGCACTTGCTGCTGCTATGGGTTCCACTGAAAACATCAAGTTGTGTGACTTCACTAGTCACAACAACAAAGACTTTATCTGCACTCCTACTGCCACACCTGCCACTTCAGCTACCTCTTATGAAATTAAACCTGCTTTGCTAAACCTTGTTACGAGAGATCAATTCTTTGGTGCTGGAAATGATGCTGCTTTACACTTGAACAATTTTGTTGAGTTATGCGATATGCAAAAGTCTAAAGAAGTAGAAGGTGATGTTGTTAAGCTTAAGATTTTTCCTTTCTCCTTGAGGGAAGGAGCTAAAATCTGGTTTCAATCTTTGCCTAGGAATAGCATAGATTCTTGGGATAAGTGCAAAGATGCTTTTATTGGGAAGTACTACCCACCTGCTAAAATTATCCAATTGAGAAGTAATATTATAAATGTTAAGCAACTGGATAATGAACACGTTGAACAAGCTTGGAAACGAATGAAATCTCTTGTTAAGAAATGCCCTACACATGGTTTGACTACTTGGATGGTTATCCAGACTTTTTATGCAGGCTTGAACTTTACCTCGCGGAACCTGTTAGATTCGGCCGCGGGAGGAACCTTTATGTCAACTATACTTGGTGCTGCCACGAAACTTATAGATGATATGATGACCAACTATTCCCAATGGCACACCGAACGCGCTCCAACATGTAGGAAGGTAAATTTTGTCGAGGAGATTACCTCCCTAAATGAAAATTTTGACTTGATTATGTCTTTAGTTACCAAGCAACCCTCTAATGATCCTCATGATGTTCCTTTAAATTCTTTGGTTGGTCAGGAACAAGTAGATGTGAACTTTATTGCTAGAAACAACTTCAACAATAATGCTTATAGGGGCAATTTTGCTAGAAATCCTAGACCGTTTCCATCTAACTATGGGAACAACAACACTTATCCTAGTAACAAGAACCCCACTTCAGAAATAGAAAGCATGCTTAGAGACTTTATAACTACCAAAAAAGCCTTCAACAAGAATGTAGAAGAAAAATTAGCTAAATTAGATAATCTCTCTTTGAAGGTAGATAGCTTAGCCCTTGATGTTGAGATGCTTAAAATTAGAACCTCTCCCTTTGAGGAGAGGAAGGATACTCCTATTAATGCTATCCAATTACAAATCAATGAAAATATTAGGATGATGGCTAAACTTAAAGAAAGATGGGCTAGAGAAAAATAGGAAGAGGATAGAATTAAGAGCCTTCCTACAAACCACACAGTTGCTACTCTCAAAATTGTTGAGGACACCGAAACTATTAGCACCCAACACACTCCTAGTCCCATCGGACCTATTAATGGTGATGCTAATACCTCAACCGTAGAAGAAGAAACTCCTATGAACATAGAGGGTTTCAAACAAGTGAGCCTAGATGACACTACTACCACATTTGATAGTAGTGATATTGATTTTGATAGTTTTACCCTCTATGAAGTAATTAGCTTACTACACAAAATGTCTAGAGACCCCCACACTAGCACATTAAATCTTGCCTGCACGGAGCATATCACTAATGCTCTCATCAAAGCTAGGGAGGAGAAGCTTAGAATAGAAGCCTCCATACTTAGGAAGCTAGATGATGGTTGGGACCCTATGATTAAAATTAAATTAAATAACTTCTCTTGCTATGCTTTATGTGACGTTGGAGCTAGTACCTCCGTCATGCCCAAAAGAATTATGACATGTTTGAATTGTAGCCCTTTGAGCCTTGTTGTTTTGGTGTTCGTCTCTTTGATTCTTCCGTAAAGAAACCTTTGGGGAAAATCGACGATTTTCTTATCATTGTCAATGACAATTATGTTCCCGTTGATTTTATTATTATGTACATAGAGTGTGAACCTTTATGTCCAATTATTTTAGGACGTCCTTTTCTTCGCA
Source organism: Bromus sterilis (assembly GCA_950022295.1). NCBI lineage: Eukaryota > Viridiplantae > Streptophyta > Magnoliopsida > Poales > Poaceae > Bromus > Bromus sterilis. The sequence continues at coordinate 36,747,991 of OX465595.1, read as the reverse complement.
CCGTTGGTGCTGTTATTGACATGAAAGAGGGAAATATAAAATTTCAATTCCCTCTCAAAAAGGGGATGGAACAATTCCCTAGAAAGAAAATCAAGTTACCTTTTGAGTCCGTTACGCGGGCTAGCTATTCTCTCTCTGTCTTGATAAAACTTGATTCTTCTTTTGCTTTATGCCTAACTTAAAAGCGTAAAAGAAAGTGCTTGTTGGGAGGCAACCTAAGATGTTTTTACTTCTATTTTTAGTGGTCATGATGATTGTTACTACTGTAGCAACATCATTGTATCTTTACATTCAAGCTTTGTGCCAAGTTATAGCCTCTTATGATAAGGGAACCACAAGTTGTGACATGCTGTCCAGAAAACAGATTTTGTCTGCTTGACGGAAAAAATCGGAACAAATCACGAGTTCATCTGTTTGAGCTGAATTTTTTACACAACATGCTCTATACAAATGTGAAACTTTCGTATGTTCTGAGTTTTTTTATTTGAGTGGCATAAGTGCCCCGAAAAAATTCTCTACTACCTGATGTTCTCTTTTTCACAGATTCTAACACGTTTTGCCTTTCCTTACTTTTGCAGACCTTAAGCTTTCTTTTTCTTTGAAAAAACCGTTTGGAAATCTTGAGAAACAGTATCTATTCAAGAATATCTATATATCCAGTGGGGAAAAATTATTTTATTAAGGGTACTAACCTCTCCAATCGGCTTATGATGAGTTATGTATGAAGGGAGTTTTCAAATGTGCGAGGGAAGATGATGAAAGAAGATCCAGGAGTGTCAAGCGTTCATGCTTGGGGATGCCCCCATGCATCCCCAATAAATATTCAAGGAGACTCAAGCGTCTAAGCTTGGGGATGCCCCCGTGCATCCCCTTCTCCATCATCAATCATCAGTTCGTCCTTCGTCTCACTATATTTTTATCACTTCATGTATTATGTGCTATGCTTGGAGCGTCTCGCTCTTAGGTTTAATTTTTTTGTTTTCTTTAGCTTTGCGTGCTGTTCATAACAAGTTAGACCCCATATTACTTTGTGTGGGAGAGAAAAACGCTCCACTCCAATCTAGAGCACATCATAGGATTTTTCATGCTTCTCTTTCTGCTGTTGTGTGTTCTTTATCTTTTCGTAGTTGCTGCCATGCTTAGCTTTAGTTTTAGTTTTTGTCTTTAGCAAGATCCTTGGCTTTTGTTTAGTTTCTTGCTTAAACTCTCTTTAGTTTTTATTTTTATCTTGCTAAGAGAGTTGGTTGTTGCACTGAGTTATGTCTTGTCTTGTCTTCCAAGTAGGTAATTGAGGTTGCTATTCAATTCTAGTAATAACTTGCAATAGTTTTGAGGTATTGTTGTGAGTAATGTTTGAACTTTTGTCGTATTGTAGTGATAGGTGTCGTATTTTGGGCAATCCGTGTTTATTTTCAAAACCTACAAAACTAGTTGAGAACTCTAGCTAGTAGATGGATCACTAATCTTTGGAGGGATCGGACATTAGAGTACACTCAAGTACCATGAGTCGAGGATGCGCAAGGATAACCAAACCCCCATACACTCCTCCTCGGGATACTTGTATCTTTTTGAACCTCCTTATTAGATTGAGAGTTACCGATAATAAGTGCATGAGTTCTTCGGTCTAATGTAAGTATTGAAAGTTGACACTTCCACCTCCACATATTTGCTAACCTCTTCCGTACCGTGCATTGCCCTCTTCTCACTCCGAGAGTTGGCGTCCACCTTCGCTGGTGCATCCAAACCCTTGGCATGATACGCTCTGTCATCATAAACCTCCTTATATCTTTCCTCAAAACAGCCACCATACCTACCTATCAAGGCATTTCCATAGCCTTTCCGAGATATATTGTCATGCAACATCCACCTTCTCATGATTTGATCTTCATGTCATACATGTTCCTGCTACACTGGCAGAGGCATACATTTGCATACATCATGATAGCTACATCTTCTTTATGTTTTGAGTACCTTGTAAAGTGTGAAGATCTTCTATACCTTCTTGTAAAATAGAGTGTTTCCCTTAAGTGAGGAAAAGATCCAAAAGTGGACAATATAAAAGTTCTCAAAGAGCACAAATGAGAGTTAAATAGAAAGAGCCATTGACGCCACAAAAAAATAGAAAAAATAGAAAAAAGAGAAAAAGAAAATAAAAAGAGAGAAAGGGGGCAACACTACTATTCCTTTTGAAAGATCCACACTCGTACTCCCTCTTATCCTTGTACTCCATAGAGATGATCATACATGCATATAGCTATGTGGGGACCTTCACACTATAGAACTTGGCTTGCATATTCCAAGTATGAGCCTCCTCAAATGAGCTCTAGGTCTTCATGAGCGAGCAAGTTGGATGCACCCCCACTAGTTCCATTGGAGAGCTTTTCTTAGCTGATATGTGCATCTGTTGCATGGCAATCCCTACTCCTCACATCATATCTATCATTTTTCCCTCTCTCGTCTATGATTGTCCTCATTGATGTGAGCCCTTCTCACCTTTTTTTTGTCTTTCTCCTCCACCATATTTCTCTATTTTGACATCCTAAGTGTCAACTCTCGTGCTTACGCTCATCCATTGCATGAGTGCTCAAAATATCGAAAAGGAGTGGATAAAATTGACTTGTACCTGGCTAGTGGTCTGGGGACGAGTCAAGATAAGATTCCAAAGAAGACCAAGTGTGAAACTTTAGTAGATTGAGTTCTCAACAAATATACGTTTTTCTCATATTCCCATATCCCCTTTCTTGCACGCAAACACCATTTTGAGACATTCGAGTCACGGACAGCGAGAGCTCTTACACCTAATGTTCTTTCGTTGCTTGTTTCAATGCTAATATAGACTCTTGCATGTTATGACTTGAATTGAACCACATACCTTGATTGCTTTATTTTCAAAGTCCTTATATGGTTGCTAGCATGTCACCACAAAAATTATGCTTGTTACCATTTACCTACTCGAGGATGAGAAGGAATTAAGCTTGGGGATGTTGATACGTCCCAAACGTATCTATAATTTCTGCTTGCTACATGCATGTTTTGTGTGATATTTCTATGATCTGGATACACTTTCATACACTTTTCATCATATTTTGACTAACTTATTAACTCAGTGCACCACAGTGCCAGTTCCTGTTTTCTGCTGTTTTTCTATTTCAGGTTTCCCCCATATTAAAGTTGCTTCAAAAATTCGGGAAAAATCGGATAAAAAAATCAGCGCAACGGAACCTTCCAGAATGTAACACCCCGAGTGTCACACTACAGTAATCACTTTTACTGTTGCCAAGTCACTGTGGTTAAGAATGGATGATCACCCTTGATCATAGTGATCCAGATTCAACCCAAATAAAAATTTCAAATCTGAGTGGAAATAAAACATTGCCCAAAAATTATGAAAACAATTTTGTTAAATGCACAAAAATCAGTAGACCAAGATACCATGGTGATGGATATTTATAGTGGCGTATAAATATCTTAGAAATTCAAACAGTGACCAAAATAGCCCCTTTTAATCATTGCATATTCAAATGAAATCTTAAATGAATTTATTTTGTGCCCAAACTTTTTGTGGCACTGTTATAATGTCCAACACAAATTATGGAACAAGATTTGTATTTAAAAAAAATCAATTGTTAGCAAAATAATATAAGACATAAATGGAAAGGTTAACAGAAAAGAGAAAGAAAATGGAGAGCTATCTGGTGCACAGTGCAAAGCCCAACCGGGCCCAGCCCAGTTCCACACCTTCCTCTTCCTACTGCTCACGGGAGGCCATGGCGTACATCCACACCGGCCAGGCCTCACTGTGGCGCCGTGGCGCTCATCGGGCGGTCGCCGGCGACTATATCGGCGTCCCCGAGCCCCCTGAAAACCCTAGTCGCGCGCCTCCCACCCCTTTTCCCTCGCTCCACCCGCTCTGGATCGAGCTCGTGCCCGACGGAGCCGCCGCCGTCGTCGGGCACCGGCGCGGCCACCGGCCACCCCAAGTTCCGCCGTGGTGTCCAGGGGCGCCGCCGAGCTCCTCCAGGTCGACTCCGCCCTCAAGCTCGAGCCGGGAGCCACGGTGCGCTCGCCATCTTCGCCATTTCTTCATCACGGCCGTCGACGTCCGGCGTCGATTCCGGCCGCCCTCTGCGCTCCTAAGCCTCTCGCCGGCCTCCTTGTGCCGCATGGTGAGCCCCCATGCCGATATCTCCTCTTCCCCATCACATTTTGTCGCCGTCAAAACGTCTGTACGCGCCACAGCCGCCATGAACGAAGCTCAGCTCCTCCTACCCTGCGCGCGTGCTGCTGCTCGCTTGTTGGCCGAGGCCGCCTTCGCCCCGCTCCCCTGCTGGCCGAGGCCGCCTTCGCCCTGTTCCCCTGCTGCCCGGCCCGCAGGCGTGCCCGTCGTTGGCCAATGACCATTGCCATTGCCATGGCCATGACTGTGTGTGCTTGTGCGTGCTGAGTGTGCATGGTGTGTATGTACAACGTGTGTGTGGGTGTGCACGCCCGGCTGACTCTGGCCGCCCCGCCCGCGTATTGTTAGCTGGCGTTGCTGCTGTTGAATTCGGCTGCAGCTGCGCTGCTAGCTGACGCTGTTGCTGCTGATTGATGCTACTGAACCTCGCTACTGCCGCTGCAATGTGTGCCATCGTACTGAATATTGCTACGGCTGCTGCCTTCTACTTCTGAAAAACGAAGACGCTGGATTTGCATAGCGTTCGGTTGGTGAGTTTTGTCACTTTGGACAGAAGAAAATACCTAGGGGATGAACTCAAACTCTTATAAAAATTATATGGATGGAAAGTAGACACAACCAGCTTTGATTTGTTCCATTGTACCGACTCCAGAAAATGTACCGTTTAATTCGTAGAAAAATGGCAAAGGAGCAAAAATCTGTGATGAGCTAGTACAGTTAAGCCTGAAGCTTGCAAATAAAAGTTCGCAGATAACTTCCTAAGTTTCTGGAATTTGCAAATAGGTCCTCTACCATTAATTAGAGTTTAGATTAAATACATCTGCTAAATAAATAGCCTATGACATATGGGACCCATCCTCTAATAATCCCTATTTTAGTTGAATTAAAATAAACTCTCCATGACATGTGGGCCCCCTTGTCAGATTACTATTCTGGATAATCTTGTGGATAAATTTGCTTTTAATAATAAAAATAATTTCAGAAATGTTTAAAATGATTTTAAACTTTGAAAATCAATATCTTTTAAACCGCAACTCAGATGGAAAAACTTTATACATGAAAATTGATCAGAAAAATATAATGAATACGAATACGCTATCCATAGGTCTACCACCCCCCTCTAACTTACCGAACATCGACATTCCCCCCTTTGGGCCGTTTGTCGATAATTCCCGGTACCGGTAAAAGTTGTCCGGATGAAAAACTTTCGTATACGTAAGTTGCTCAGAACGGATCAACGATTACGGATACGCTGCCCATACCCCCCCACCACACCCCTCTAACATACCGAACATCGAACCATCCCCCTCCGGACCGTCTGTCCGATGATTTGTCCGGTACTGTTAAAGTATCCGGATGAATTTATTCTGAACATGAAAGTTGTTTAGAATAGTTCAACTAACTCGGATACCCCACCCATACGTTTGTCGGATGTCCACGACACCTCCAGCATGATCCCTCCCCCCCTTCGGACACCGTGTCCGGTGATCACCCGGAACTGACAGTTCATCCACGGATGAATTCCTGCTCCGTGCAACGTGTATCGTACAACGTTAGAGCACCGTTAACATTGCGTTTGCCATGTCTTGTATTTGTATTGCTATTATTGTTGTGTATTTATTGTTTCTCCCCCCTTTATTCTCCGATAGACCCCGTTGCTGTCGTCGATGACACCACCGAGTACGACTACTTCGTCGACGATCGTACCGCTACTACCGAGCTTTCAGGCAAGCAGAGCCATTCTCTTCCCCAGATATCGCCTATCTTTCCGTACTTTCTTGCACTAGGCATGGTTACTGCTGCTGCTACGATTACAATCCTATTCAAATGCATAGCCTATTTTTGTCGCCCCTTGATGTACCTTTCTTATCCTATGCTGCCTATTATATTTATGCATCATTCAGCAGTGAACCCTGCGCATTGTTAGCTAGGATTAGATACCGGGGCGTGATCACTCAGGGGGTGAACACGGATACAATATATACAACTGCACAGGTACGGTACAAAGCATACACCGCCAAAGGCCCCTATCTGGGTTATGCCTAGTCACCTCAAGTGTGAGCTATCAAGGAGTAGTCCTTGTACTCCACTCGAGGCTGACTTTGTCTTGCCGCCATAGGGTCCTGGACATCCGTTGTCCTTAAGGTAAGAAAGTTGGGCGACCCAACGGTGCCTGCGAGAGGTATATTGTCGGGAACGACAGGGAGGGTACGACCGACGTTACTGGCGTGCTTGGCCCCTGCTCGTATCTCGCGAGAGTTGCCAAACCACGAAAGTCGAGCTCTACCAAGAGCACCCGCGAGACAAGGTAAGGAGACGGTTCACCTTGTTGGTAACCGCAGTGACTTGGTGGGACGACATGGCAGGCACCGATGTACTAGTGGTCCTGACTGCTGTCGTTGACCGCGGGTCGGTTAAGTCGAGGCAACGATAACGGTTGTCACGCAGGTTAATTAAAATGCTAAATGGTTCGGCGGATGACTTGAGAGGCCCGTTGGTCTGTACGCACTACCTACGCGTGGGATTACGGTGTGGGACCTCCGCGTCGTAGTTTGTCCGAAAGGTCTTCAGACGTCAGCAGTACCACGGGCTGATAGCCGGGAAGCGGTCTTGTCTTATTTGCTGCAGCAGGTGTGTTTGGATTTGCTTTTGCTTCACCGACCAGTCTCGTACCGTGCAGGAGCGTGCAAGGGTGAGGGACCTAGACCCCTTGGCGCATAGGATATAGTCCGGCGGATGGCCTCTTTGTTGAGCCTAGGATGGGCTGCGATGTGTCGGATAGCCTCGGTGGGGCGTTCCCTGACAAGGTTCACGCCACCCTGGAGATCCGAGCGTGTAGGCTGAACAGTAGTGCACCCCTGCAGGGAGTTTAATCTATTCGAATAGCCGTGTCCACGGTAACAGGACGCTTTATGCTGAAGCTGGATCTTACCACTAGAAACTATTACTATTAAACTGTATGGTTCCGGGTCTTCTTCCTCGCAGGGAGTCGAGGAGGGGAACTCGGAGGCATTGTTATTATTAATCATTACAACTTATATTATACAATGTTGCAGCAACTTCTGCTTCATTGTTACTTTATTCTTTTATATAAACTGTTGGCGGTTTCTCTTCTCATGCTGCAAGACAACGTCGGAAGGTGCTAGTCTTCGATAGGCCTAGCTTCTTACCCTTATTCTGATTTCTATCTTGCAGTCCACTATATATACAGCGTCCCTTTTCCGTTGATACAAATGCATAATGCTTAGTAGCGGACGTAAGACTCGCGGGTATACTAGATACTCACCTTTGCTTTATTTCCTTTACTGTTTTGCCTGATCGGCCGCTGCAGTCGACGTTGGAGCCTTGGAGTCCAGGAGCAGGAGATCCCCGAGGCCGACCACCGCAACGTGAAGATCCCCGATGCCTTCTACGACGTCGAGTTCCCCTTTGACTAGGAGTAGTTTGGAGGTTCCCAGGCAGGAGGCTTTGCCTTTTCGATCGTTGTTGATATTTGTGCTAGCCTTCTTAAGGCAACCTTGTATTCTTGTGTCTGTACTCAGATACTATTGCTTCCGCTAACTTTGTGCTCTCGAGCTGTTGTATTCGAGCCCTCGTGGCCCCTGGCTTGTATTAAGCAGCTTGTATTATTTTATTTGTAGAGTTGTGTTGTGATATCTCACCGTGAGTCCCTGATCTCGATCGTGTACCTTGCGTGTATGATTACTGTACACGGATTGATTTTGGGGGCGTCACACAGAATCACCAAAGTGGGGCCAGAGGGCCACCACCAGGGACCCAGGTGGCCACCTGGCGCGGCCTAGGGCTTGGCCACGCCAGGGGGGAGCCTGGACCCCTGGTGCCCCCCCTGGCTGCCCCCCTTCGCCTATTTATTTCCCGTGACGCTAAACCTCCGAAGACAAAACCCCTTTTCGCGATCTCGCCTCTGTTCCGCCGTCGCGGTGCTTCTAGGATCGGGAGCGCCAGCAGCCCTCTTCCCGGCACCCTGCTGATGGCGGTGAAGTTAATAGGTTTAGTGGGATTGCCTCCCCTGTTAACCACGCCAATAAACGATTCTTGATAACCCACAAGTTTACGGGATCAATTGTAGATTTTCGATAAATAAGAGTGTCAAACCCAACGAGGAGCAAAAGGTGTTGATAAGTGACACTGGATAAGGAAAGGCTGCACACACTCAAAGGTAAATATTTAGGGGTTTTTGGTTTAAGCAACAGAAAAGTAAAAGACAAGCAAAGTAAACAGTGTAACTGAGGAGTAGCAAGTGGCCCAATCCTTTCACAAGGATAAGCCTAGGAACTAAACTTATAAAAGATAAAGCGTTCTCGAGAACACACGGGAGAGATAGCCAAGTTACTTTCACCATACTCCGCCAAGTAATATGTATTGTGTTGATAAGTGTTGGTGGGTGGATCAATGCTAGTACACCTTCTAGACTAAGATAAGTGTACTCTTATGATTACACACCTTGCAAGCATCCGCAAATACAAGGTAGTAATTAAGGCATAAGCCTAACCACAACATTATGATCAAGGATCCATAATTCCCTTGTGCAAAAGTGTGCGAACTGGAGTTCAGGTTTCCGTCACTCCGGCAACCCACCATAAGCATCCTTTGTGCACAATGTATTCCTCTAGGCCCATGAAAGGTGAAGTGTTAAGTGTTCAACTCACATAACACCACTAGAGAAATAACAACACAACTTAAGTATCAAACAACACATAACACTTAAACATCATATGATTACTGTAGTGACCCGGTCCCGAAGGGAACCAAGTCTACTATGCTTCTGTGCTATCCCTGGATCAGTATGCTAGCACACACAGGTACTCGATGAAATACCATAGTATCACATGTCATAAATTAACGTAAATACATGGTATTTATTACCTTACAGCCCTTAGGCTAGAATACACAGCAGAACAATCAATATATAAGTGGAGTCCCATCAACGCCAACGGCAAAGTTGAGTGTAGAATTCACGACCCTATATCGTATCACTTACTCATCGTATATAATCCTGCAACACCGAAGGTTACATCCCGACAATGGGTCAGTACATTTGAATGTACGGCAAATCATATCCCAGAAAGAAGTAAAAATTTCCTACAATACATGCAATTTGGCTGGTGGAGCTTCTACATTTATTTTTGCAAAAAGCTAATTTTCCCTATAGAATAATAGTAACTAAGTTTTACAATAGCATATGATTGAGATGGAAAAATTCCACTCAATCTATCCCAAAGTGATTAAACCAATCAATTAATTAAAGATGATGAGACAAATCAATATTACCACAACTAGTCGCTCAAATTGTCCATAACCGGGGACACGGCTAATCGATTAGTTTTATACTCTGCAGAGGTTTGTGCACTTTTCCCCACAAGACTCGATCGCCTCCTTTGTAGTTCGTCACACTTCATGGTGTATGACAACTGGAAGATCGAGACATGGTCTTTGAGAAGAGTTTCCCTTACTCCGGTAGCACCTATCCCACCTACTCACAACTACTTTCATAGCGCTACCTAGTAAGAGTCCCTACAACTGATCAACCAAGCCAGAGACCATAGTAGCTTGTGGCTGCACACGTAAGCTTCTAGGTATGTCAATACAAACAGTCCCTTTGAGCCTGGGTGGATTTCCGCAATCATCACTGGCCATCCCCAGGATACTCGCAACCGTCCCACCCAGGTAGTTCATTAACTTTATCTTGGTCCTAATTACTACATTATCACTCATACCTCATAATGATTCACTTTCCAATCCACGTCTACTTAGCATAGCAATATCATAGTATACGATGGTGACAATGATGTAAGGATCAGACCTACCTCAATGAACTATTGGGTGTAATAGCATAGCATAACCTATCATGCAATCTAAAGAAGAAGAACTAATGCATTGAAAACATAGGTAATAGGGAGTATGATCAAAGATATGACTTGCCTTGAATCTTGATGAAGTATTCGCACTCACAGTTTCGAAAATTCTATTCTTCACACTCCGAGCAATCTATCGTAACCAAGCAAACAAGGTTGCACACAATAAATCAACAATTCAAAAGAAGGCAAATAATTTTATTTTTTTGAAACTCCAAAAAAACCAAATAAGAGATTTTGCAAAATAGAATACAAATGTGTTCAAAGTGGGTTGAAATGTGTCTAGAAACTAGGGTTTAACTAGGGTTTCCGTTTGCAAAAAGAATCAATCAAAACCGAGTTGTAAAACAAAAGATACGATCAACTAAAGTCGAATTTGAATCTGATCATATTAGAATATTTTTGAAAATTAAAAATAAATTTTAGGGTTGTACTGGATAGAGGATTCCGAAAGAAAACCGTGGGCTTTGGAATCGCGCAAAACGGATCTACGAGTAAAAAGATATTATTAGAACGGTTTTGCATATGATTTAGGAATTATTATTTTTTGATCAAATGGAAAAATAATTTTCTCAAAACTTGGATCTACAGTACACAATATTTAGAGGGTTTTAAAACAACGATTTTGCCACTGGTTTCGTCTAAAACGGAGCAACGGATAAAAAATTACGGCGCTTTTACTAACCGCGGCGTGTAGATTAGACGCGACGAAGACGACAATTCCTGCGATCTTTGGCGTCAACGAGGACGTCTAGGATGAAGAGCTTTACTAGGAGATCACAACGGTGGTGGTGATGATCTCCAACGTCGTCCGTATGGGCGTGGCGACGCGATGAACCGAGCGCGCTCTGATGAAGTCCCGCGGTGCGCGTACAATTTGGGGATCAATCTTGCGCAAGAATAGAAGAGGGAAAAGATGTCAATTAGATGCACAACGAAGAGAGGAGTCGGCCTGCAGAATTTGGGGTCAAGGGGAGGCTCACCGGTGACGAAATTCGTCCAACAATGGAGCTTCGTTGGACCTAGATCTACCTCGAAATTAGCTCGATTTGGAACGGTTTGCTGCAAAATTTTATGGGAAATCGATGGAGAGGGACGTGGAATATTTATGGGACAAATTTTCTTGGCAAAAGGACAACCGGAGAGGAGTCTTAGGCGACAACGGTCGCCGGCGTTGCGCGTACAAAGTCCGGCCTGGACTCTGTTTCGGTTTCCAGAGAAGACGAAGGCACGTGCGCGCGTGCGTTGCCAGGCTGCAGCAGCGCTGCCTCGCCCGCTCGGCCGCTGGCCTGGCGGCGGCTGCCTGGCTGGCTGGGCCGGCCTCGGCCCGTCCAGTTTTTTTTTGTTCTTTCGCGAACTTAAAAAAAAATATATATATATAGAGGTATTTTTAATATAATAAAAGTAGTCCTAAAAAACATCTTATATTTTTGAAATAATAAAATACGTAAAACGTAATTACGTTTATATATATATATACGTACTTTTCTTCAACTTCAAAGAGTTTTATATAATAATTTACAACTTCCAAAAATACCCAAATAAATTTCTAAAATCTTAGAACAATTTAAATAGAATATTTAATAACTTTTTTTATCCACAGTAAAAGGATTCAAAAAAACATTTTCTAATAAATCCAAATAAAACCAAAATAAGGTTTTAAATCATTTTCAATTGAAATTGAAGAAGTCATGTTATCTTCCCTCATTTAATTATTTTTATTTTAAGTATAAAAGTATTCAAAATAAGATCCAATAAAATAAAATGGAAACTTTTATTTAAAACATTTTCCCAACTTTATTTTATTTATTGAAGGAGTCATATTACCTTCTCTCTATTTTTATTTGTTGGATTTGTTTTTAAATAATGAATGTAAAAGAACAAAAATGAATATTAGGGAAAGTCCTTTTATTCCCTCTCATTTTTAATATTCATTTAAACTCAAAAAGTTTCAGATCCTAGTCTAGCTCACTCAGATCAAATTCACACAAATCAAACAAGACAATCATAATTATCTAATTATTATAACATTCCAAAATTTAGAATTTTGGGATGTTACAATTACTAACAACTAGACTTCTCCCATGTTCTCAAGAACTAAAGTAACTACTCGCAAGACATAAAATAGATCATGATCAGAGGTGATAGATGGGTGGCAAACAATCTGGACACAATGATATTTCTCCAACAAAACTCAATAGCATTCACCACAAAGTAGTAATCAACACCAACAGAGTAGAGAGGATAGATAGTATGGATTACAACACGAGTTGCAATTGTGAGATGAGATGGGATGGAGATGGAGATGGTGCTGATGTTGGGGATGATGTTGATGATGATCTCGATGATGCCTGTGACGATGATTATGATGATGGCGACGATCTCCCCTTCCGGGAGGTGATCTCCCCGGCGGAATCTACCCGCCGGAGATGGCGTTTCTCCTCTGTAGGTTTCCGCCCCGTGGCGGCGGCGAAACACGGAAACTCTTCTGTACTTAGGGTTTTCACCCCAGGGGGGTCTTATAGGCAAGAGGGGGCACCGAGGGGGGCCACCAGGTATCCAGGAGGGTGCCTGGCGCGGCCAGGAGGGGGGCGCGACAGGCACCCTTCTGGCTGCCTGGCGGGTCCCCTCACCTCCATCTTCGGTGATCCCCAGTCAATTCCCATAAAAACCATCCCCGTAAATTTTCATCGCATTTGGACTTGATCTGATTAAGCAACTTGGTGTCCACTTGTCACCGCTGAATTCTGGTTCTGCTGCTTCGGCACCGGAAAGTTGTAAACTGTGTAAAACAAGCCAAAACAACATAAGAACAATACTTTAAAGTGGAATATATCAATGAATAGTATGAAATTACAATATAAAATAGTGATGCATTTTGGACGTATCAACTCCCCCAAGCTTAGACCTCGCTTGTCCCCAAGCGATTGCTGAGCTCGGTAAACCTGTCCACAAATTTAGAGAGTGAAGCGTCGATAACATGATACGGACAAGAAGCATCAAGATTTCTCACCAAACTGAAGCATCCTCAACAGCAACCTCAACTCATAAGGTCCTTATGAGAAAGTAGTAACAATTATAACAAAGTAGGACCTGGAAAACTCATCAAATCATGGCAAACATAACCTTGGTCAAGGAACAACTAATAAATTTTACTTTTGCTCTTTTCACTTATAGTGGAACCAGTTGAAGCTTTGGAAAGAACATGTTATCAGTCAAGAAGTGCACATGTTAACACAAAGGAAGATGTTTACTAAGCATAAACTTTTTCAAACAACTCACTTATCAAAAGATAATGTCAACAAAGATGTAACATGCTAACTTTCAATGCAACTTTGTATGCAAGAATATTTATTAACATCAAGTGTTTGTTCTCTCTTCAAGAAGGAAGGAAGTAGGAAGGACTGACTCAGCGCAAAATAAAGGATAAACCCCGTGCAAAAGGGGTAAGCAGGGAAAACTCATGTGCCATCTCTAGATCAAACAGAATAAAAACAGGCCTTTTGGGAGGTCCATGATCCGTCAACGACTGCTGATAGATAACTCACTCACTTCATGATTTGGACAAATTTTGAGGAACGGCTCCCATGTGGGGATGATCACATCCCCTTAAATTCCTTTGTTTATCACTCATAAATGGGCGAAGGAACTTGTGTGTTAGTATTTATCTTTTACGAGCTGGGCACTCATGCCAGTCCCTTCTCGTATTAGGGGTTTGCAGATTAGACATGCAATCCCAAGATAAAACTTGTCCAAATTAAGAAGATCATGGGTTACCCACCACTTCCTCATGAGCTGAATCAGTGGCACAAAACAGAAGATTTTGAACATCTAGAGATAGCACATAAATTATATACTTTAGGAGTGGTAGTAGAATACCACAAATAGGAAGGTATGGTGGACTCAAGTGGAAGGTGTTGGTTTTAAGGTATGGAAGTACAAGCAGAATTCCTCTTAGTATAGAGTTTTGGCTAGCAAGGCTTTGAGAGACCAGACAATTGATGACAACTTAGATGCAAGCAATACAAATCATAAACATTAAAACTAGCATGAAACATCAAGTTGTCTTCCTTGTCAACATAACACTTCAAGCATAATAACACAAAGGTTTTGGCTATGTCGCTACTTTGAGAATAACATGCTTGTTGTTATGACCAAAGTTATACTTGCCAAGATTTAAATAAAGTTTTCGAAGCCATACCTAATATAAGGTCAATACTCCCCATAAGAATCATCTCATAATGTCGATTGCGTGAAGAGAACACCGAGTGCAGCAAAGAAACCAATAGACTTCTCATTAATATTCCTTCATAGACGACCCCACACGCACGGATACAAATCTCTCCACAAAAGGAGTGATAGACGTTAATGCAACACCTATTTCATAAAGTAACTTCCCTAGACATGATACGACTCTACTTGACTCCTAAAGAAAAAGATAAAGATAAAGATACCCGGCACTCCCCCAAGCTTGGAACAAGCTAAGGGGATGCCATTACCCGAGGAGATCTACTCCTCATTCTTGTTCTTGTCGGTCACGTACTCCTTGGCGAAGATCTTCCATGGCAGCTGTTCTCCAGTCTCGAAGGACATTCCCGTCTCCAGGATCCTGCACTCAGCACCTAAACCCATGCGCAGAAACTTTAGTTCATACTCACAGTTCTGGTTCTGTAGATCATAGATCTGTGCTTGGAGCCCATAAACTTTTTCTTCTAGTGCGGCCAGACTTGACCACATCTCCTTCATCTCTTTCTTGTGGGAAGCCTCGATCTCGTTCATGATGTCGAAGTTAGCTTCAACACCATGCTCCACCATCTTCTTAAACTTGAAGACCTCATGTTCCATCTCCTTCAGTCGCTCCTCGGTGCTCCTTTCCTTGATTGGTCCCTTCAGATCTTCCTTGTGGAGAACACCGTCCTCCACATGAAGGACCTGGGGGTGCTTCCTCACCTCTGCGAGGTAAGGGTTGATGACGTTGACGACGAACTTGTCCTTGGGGGAACTTGGGGAAGCCATGGCACCTAGATCTGCTGAAAGTTTTCCTGGCAGAAACAGACCGAGAAATAAAACACACGAAATCGCGAGATACGGTGCCGGGACTATCCGGGCAAATATATAGAAAAAAATTATGCAACAGAAGGAAGGTTTCAAGCCTAGATGGAGTTGGAGTCGGAGTCCAGGGCACCCAGGAGGGTGCCTGGCGCGGCCAGGAGGGGGCTGCGCCAGGAGGCCTCCTGGGCCCCCTGGAGCTCTTCTCCGGCTCCACTCGAGCTTGGAATTTTCCCAATTTTGCAAAAACTTTGAAAAGTAAACTTTTATTGACGTTCACGATGTTTCCTTACCGTAATACATACCTTTTCTAATTCTGCTCCTGCCGGAGTCTGAAACTGGCTGCAACATGTTCTTCGTGAGTCTTTGTATATATCATGTTTGCATCCACATTGATTGGATCACCTGCCATATAATGTTTGAGTCTTTGTCCATTCACAACTTGAGGTTTGGTGCCTTCGAAATTATTGATCTTGATTGCACCAGACCGATATACTTATTTGATAAGAAAAGCTCCTTCCCATCTGGAAAGTACTTTACCTGGAGAAAACCTGAAACGAGATCTAAACAACAAAACTTTATCACCAACATTAAATTCACGTTTCAGAATTGTTTTATCGTGCCACTTCTTTACCTTTTCCTTGAACATTTTAGCGCTCTCGTAAGCTTCACTCCTCCACTCATCTAGAGAAGTCAAGTTCATGAGACGCTTTTCACTAGCTAACTTTGGGTCAGCATTTAGCTCTTTGACAGCCCAGAAAGCCTTGTGCTCTAACTCTAAGGGTAAATGGCAAGCCTTGCCATAGACCATTTTATACGGAGACATGCCCATGGGGTTTTTGTAAGCAGTTCTATACGCCCACAAAGCATCTCCTAACTTCTTTGACCAGTCCTTTCAAGAACTGTTTATTGTCTTTTGTAAGATCTGTTGGAAATATTCCCTAGAGGCAATAATAAAATTGTTATTATCATATTTCCGTGTTCATGATATATGTTTATTTTCCATGCTATAATTGTATTAACTGGATCCCATGGAGATCTTTTGTGACAACACTGGTGTCATTGCTCTAGCCAAGGAACAAGGATGTCACAAGAGCTCCAAGCATATCAAACGCCGGTTTCATCAAATTCGTGAGCATGTCATTGACGGAGATATTACCATTAGCAAAGTACATACGGATCAGAATATCACGGATCCATTGACTAAAGTTCTTCCACAAACAAAACATGATCAACACCAGAATGCCATGGGTGTTAGATTTCTGCCAACGTAAACTAGATTATTGAATCTAGTGCAAGTGGGAGACTGTTGGAAATATTCCATAGAGGCAATAATTAAATTGTTATTATCATATTTCCGTGTTCATGATATATGTTTATTTTCCATGCTATAATTGTATTAACCGGAAACATAATGCACGTGTGGTTGCATAAACAACACCGCGTCCCTAGTAATCCTCTACTATACTAGCTCATTAATTAATGATGGTTATGGTTTCCTAACCATGAACATGAGTTGTTTATTAATTAATGGGATCATGTCATTAGAAGAATTACGTGATGGACAGATCCAACTAAGCATAACAATATTGATCGTTTCATTAATTTTATACTGTCATGCCTTTTATTGTCAAGTATCATGTTTCTTAGACCATGAGATTATGTTATTCCCGGGTACCGGAAGAATATTTTGGGGACATCAACCATCACATCGTGACAGGGTGATCATAAAGATGTCTTAGGGGTATCTCTGAAAGTACTTGTTGAATTACATGAATCAAGACTGTGATTTGTCCCTCCGTGTGACGGTGAGATATACTCTGGGCCCACTCGGTAATGCACATTCGGTAATGCTTGCAAGCACGTGACTAATAAGTTAGTCACAGAGAATGTTGTATTACAGAACGAGTAAATAGTACTTCCCAATAACAAGATTAAACTAGGCATAGCGATACCGACGATCGAATCTCAGGTAAGTAAAATATCGTGTGATAAAGGAAATTGTGTACGGATTATTGTAGTCCACGACATAGTGGTTCAATCGATAAAGATCTTCGTTGAATGTGTGGGAGTCATTATGGATACCCTCGTCCCTCTAATGGTTATTGATCAGAGAGATCTCTCGATCATGTCTGCACATTCTCGAACCCGTAGGGTCACACACTTAACGTTCGGTAACGCTAGAATAGCTCTGGGATAATTTTATTAATGGTGTTTGAATATTGTTCGCAGTCTCGGATGATATCCTAGACATCACGAGGAGCCCCGGAAGAGTCCGGAGGTAAATATTTATATAAGGCAAGTTGATTTCAGGGTTCCGAAAAAGTTCTGGATTTTTTCGGCAGTGTCGGAATGTTCTAGAAGGTTCCGAAGGGTCCCACTATGGGCCCCACCTGTTTTGTACGACCAAGGGTGGTCCACTAGTCCATGTGACCAGCCCTCCTTGGTTAATTATGCCAATAAATGGGAAGCCCTTCAATGGGAGGGTTACCACTCTTAAAAGAAAGGTGTTACCATCTTTTAAATGAGAGAGGGGTTTTCACTTGGGAATTGAAGTGGCCACAACCTCCTTGCCTATATAAGAGAGGGGAGAGGCTCACCAAGAATCCCCAAGTCCTTCCACACCTCCTCCTCCCTCACGTGCATCGCTTGGAGAAGCCCTGCCCGCGGGAAACTCTTCACCATATCCACCACCACACCGTTGTGTTGCTGGAATCGATCCCATCTATTTCTCCCTCTTGCTTGCTGGATCAAGAAGAAGGAGACGTCATCGATTTGTACGTGTGCAATCCTCCGGAGGTACTGCTCGTTTGCAGTGCTGATCGAATCGAACTTCACCAACAACTTCACCAAGCTGCGTTGAAATAAACGTTCAATGCGCGTGTTCTTCGAGGGTATGATGACCTACTCTCCCCGTTACTAGCATCTTCTAGATTGGAGATGTTGCTTCCGCATGTGAGAGAATTTTTTTGTTTTCTATCACGCAATCTCCTACAAGATCAACTTGATCTCCCTATTGGTGAGCTCAACTTGCCCACTAGTTTGAGGGTGGTACGGTGATGCAATCCTATGATTGACATCGTACTTGGCTAGAGCTTTCCTAAAAGATCCATGCGTGAAGTGTGACCCTCCATCTGTCATGAGGTACCTTGGTACTCCAAACCTAGGAAAAATTACATCCTTGAGCATTTTCAAAGATGTCTTGTGATCAGCACTCTCAGTGGGGATTGCTTCAACCCACTTGGTTACATAATCAACAACAACTAACATGTGTGTGTACTTGTGTGAAGGAGGAAAAGGATCCACAAAATCAAAACCCCAGCAATCGAAAGGTTCGATCACTAGTGAGTAATTCATAGGCATCTCATTTCTCCTGCTAATGTTACCAACTCTCTAACACTTATCACAAGATAGAATGTACCTTCGGGCGTCCTTAAAAAGAGTAGGCCAATAAAAACCTGATTGTAAAACTTTATGTGCGGTCCTTTCATCGGCATGATGTCCTCCATAGGGACTATCGTGACATTGTCGAAGAATGTCCTGCTGCTCGTGCTCCGGTATACACCTTCTTACGATCCCGTCTGCACCTTCTTTGAAAAGATGTGGGTCATCCCAAAAGTAGTGCCTCAAATCCGTGAAGAATTTCTTCCTCTGCTGAAATGTAAAACCTGGAGGCAAAAACTTTGCAACGATAAAATTAGCATAATCTGCAAACCAAGGGTCGGAATGAGATTGTACTTTTACAACAGCAAGTTGTTCATCTGGAAAACTGTCATTGACTGGAATAGGATCGTGCGGGATATCTTCCATCCTTGAAAGATTATCCGCCACCGGATTGTCTTCTCATTTTCTATCGACAATCTGCAAATCAAATTCTTGAAGAAGGAGTGCCCATCTAATGAGTCTTGGTTTGGCGTCTTTTTTCTGCATAAGATACTTAATGGCAGCATGGTCAGTATGAATAATAACTTTAGAATCAACAATATAATGTCTAAACTTATCACATGCAAACACCACTGCCAAAAATTCCTTCTCGGTAGTAGCATAATTCTTTTGAGCACTATCAAGTGTCTTGCTGGCATAGTGGATGACATTCAGCTTCTTGTCAACCCTTTGTCCTAAAACAGCTCCAACAGCAAAATCACTAGCGTCACACATAATTACAAATAGCAAATTCCAGTCAGGTGGTTGTACTATAGGAGCGGTTATCAAGGCTTTCTTAAGAACTTCAAAAGCTTCCTTACAATCTTCATCAAATACAAAAGGAGAATCCTTCTGGAGAAGACTGGTAAGGGGTCTCGAGGTCTTAGAAAAGTCCTTGATAAATCTTCTATAGAAACCAGCATGACCTAGAAAACTACGAATACCTTTGATGTCCATTGGATAGGGCATCCTTTCAATAGCTTCAATTTTTGCCTTGTCCACTTCAATTCCCCTTTCGGAAATCTTGTGTCCAAGAACTATCCCTTCGTTAACCATGAAATGGCACTTCTCCCAATTGAGCACCAAATTCGTTTCTTCACATCTCTGCAAAACTTTATTAAGATTGTGGAGACAGTGGTCAAAGGAATTTCCATAGACGGAAAAGTCGTCCATGAAAACTTCTACAATCTCCTCACAGAAACCATGAAATATTGCAGACATACACCTCTGAAAAGTAGCAGGTGCATTACACAAACCAAAAGGCATACACCTATACGCATAAGTACCGTAAGGACACGTAAAGGTGGTCTTCCCTTGATCCGCGGTGTTAACGTGAATCTGGGAGAAGCCAGAATACCCATCAAGATAGCAGAAGTGGGTTTTTTAGACAGCCACTCGAGCATCTGATCAATAAAGGGCAGAGGATAGTGGTCCTTCCTGGTGGCCTTGTTCAACTTCCTGAAATCAATACACATTCTATATCCAATAATAGTCCTCTGAGGTATTAGTTCATTTTTATCATTAGGAACAACAGTCATACCTCCTTTCTTAGGAACACAATGAACGGGACTTACCCACTTACTATCAGCTATAGGATATATAACACCTGCGGCTAGAATTTTGAGAACCTCCGTCCTAACCACGTCCTTCATCCTTGGGTTCAACCGTCGTTGATGATCAACAACTGGTTTAGCATCGGGCTCGAGATTGATAGTATGTTGGCAAATGGATGGACTAAAACCCTTGAGATCATCAAGAGTATAGCCAATAGCACCTCGGTGTCTGCGGAGTGTCTCCAATAATCGCTCTTCTTCATACCCTGAAAGGTTAGAATTGATAATAACAGGATATACTTTCTTTTCATCTAAATAAGCATACTTGAGCGTATCGGGTAGTGGTTTTAGATCAAACATCGGGTCTTCTTTTGGTTGCGAGAGGATTCCTAAAGGTTCAACCGGGAGGTTGTGCTTCAGGATAGGAGTTTGTCTTAAAAATATGTCTTCTAGTTCATCCCTCTCCTGCATATGTATGTCATTCTCGTGGTCTTCCATAAATTGCTGCAAAGTATCATCAGGAGGAATAGCAATAGAAGAAATTTCTTCAATAATTTTGTCATTACTTGACAAGTCAGTACCACGAGGCTGCTTAGAAAACTTAGAAAAATTAAATTCATACGGCTCACCGTTGAACTCAACAGAAACTTTACCTTTCTTGCAATCTATTATAGCTCCACAAGTGCTGAGGAAGGGCCTACCAAAGATAATAGGGCAAAAACTATCTTGCACTGAACCAAGTACAAGAAAGTCAGTAGGATATTTTACCTTCCCGCAGAGTACTTCAACATCTCTCACAATCCCAACTGGAGAGATTGTTTGTTTATTCGCAAGATGAATCGTGACATCAACGTCTTCGATCTCACACGGCTGAATCTTGTGCATGATCTCTTGATAAAGTGTGAATGGAATAGCGCTGACGGTAGATCCCAAATCACATAGCCCATAGTAATTATGATCTCCTATTTTGACAGATACAACTGGTGTACCTGAAATTGGGCCTTTGTTCTTGGCTGTGACAATGTTAGTGGAAACAGCACAAAAACTAATAGTGGATTCTTCAATATCACTGGTTACCAGATCCTTGACCATTGCAACTTGAGGCTTGACCTTGATCATGTCCTCAGGTTCGTCAGTGGTCCTTCCGTTTTTGTTTAGAATACCTGTAACAAAAGAGTGCTCCTTTATCCTTGAGGGATAAGGAGGCTGTTCATACACAACTGCAGGTAAAACAGGATCGGTAACATTAATCTCAATAGGTGACTCCTTGAAAGGTTTATGATGTTGACTCTCCTTCTTCTTAGAAGAATCAATATGAGAAGCAAAGTCCTTGCAAAATTCAACCATTAGCTGGGAATCAAGACCAATTTTAGAGCAAAAGGTATTAAAGTAATCAGTCTTCACATAACTCTCAATGTAGTCATGCTCATAGTTTATAGCGTGTTCAATACCTTTATCAATTTCCCAGTCTTCAGTGTTCTTCTGGATCCTTTCTATAAGATCCCATGTTCTTCCATACTTCTGGTCTGGAATACCCCGCTAGAGGAGGCATCCAACATCTCCCTGTCCTGGCGAGAAAGCCTGGCATAAAAATTTGTAAGTATAATTTCCTTGGGGTGCTCATGGTTTGGGCATTTGAGCATCAGGGACTTCAGTCTCCCCCAAGCTTGAGCGATGCTCTCTCCGTCGCGAGACCAAAAGTTTTAGATGTAGTTCCTGTCTTGGTGAATTTCACGAAGAGGATAAAACTTTGCATAAAAGAGAGAGATAAGCTCTGGCCATTCAAGCAGATCAGAGTTATCGAGTAGCTTATACCAATCTGAAGCTTTATCTTTGAGTGATATGGAGAATAGTTTCTTCATGACGAACTCCATTGTTACACCTGCAAGCTTAAATAAAGAACATAATTGTGATAGATATAGAAGGTGTTCTCCCGGATGTCCTTCTCATGTATAACGATTAGCCAAGACATAATCAATAATACCAGATGGTATTTTATAAGGCACAATTTCAGTAGGGGTAGGAGTGACCACCACAGTCATGGGGCGGCTCCTTACCAGCAACGAACCAACAGTAGAAGAGTCCATAAGGATTGAAGGTAATAATAGAAAATAAAGGTTTCTTACCGGCTTCACTTACCAGTAGCGCTACACTCCCCGGCAACGGCGCCAGAAAAGCTCGTTGATGGCGGTGAAGTTAATAGGTTTAGTGGGATTGCCTCCCCTATTAACCGCGCCAATAAACGATTCTTGATAACCCACAAGTCTAGGGGGTCAATTGTAGCTTTTCGATAAATAAGAGTGTCGAACCCAACGAGGAGCAGAAGGTGCTGATAAGTGACACTAGATAAGGAAAGGCTGCACACACTCAAAGGTAAATATTTAGGGGTTTTTGGTTGAAGCAACAGAAAAGTAAAATACAAGCAAAGTAAACAGTGTAACTGAGGAGTAGCAATTGTCCCAATCCTTTCACAAGGATAAGCCTAGGAACTAAACTTATAAAAGCTAAAGCGTTCTCGAGAACACACGGGAGAGATAGCCAAGTTACTTTCACCATACTCCGCCAAGTAATATGTATTGTGTTGATAAGTGTTGGTGGGTGGATCAATGCTAGTACACCTTCTAGACTAAGATAAGTGTACTCTTATGATTACACACCTTGCAAGCATCCGCAAATACAAGGTAGTAATTAAGGAAGAAGCCTAACCACAACATTACGATCAAGGATCCATAATTCCCTTGTGCAAAAGTGTGCGAACTGGGGTTCAGGTTTCTGTCACTCCGGCAACCCACCATAAGCATCCTTTGTGCACAATGTATTCCTCTAGGCCCATGAAAGGTGAAGTGTTAAGTGTTCGACTCACATAACACCACTAGACAAATAACAACACAACTTAAGTATCAAACACCACATAACACTTCAACATCATATGATTACTAACAACTAGACTTCTCCCATGTTCTCAAGAACTAAAGTAACTACTCACAAGACATAAAAGAGATCATGATCAGAGGTGATAGATGGGTGGCAAACAATCTGGACACAATGATATTTCTCCAACAAAACTCAATAGCATTCACCACAAAGTAGTAATCAACACCAACAGAGTAGAGAGGATACATAGTATGGATTACAACACGAGTTGCAATTGTGAGATGAGATGGGATGGAGATGGAGATGGTGTTGATGTTGGGGATGATGTTGATGATGATCTCGATGATACCCGTGACGATGATGATGATGATGATGGCGACGATCTCCCCTTCCGGGAGGTGATCTCCCCGGCGGAATCTACCCGCTGGAGATGGCTTTTCTCCTCTGTAGATTTCCGCCCTGTGGCGGCGGCGAAACACGGAAACTCTTCTGTACTTAGGGTTTTCACCCTAGGGGGGTCTTATAGGAGAGAGGGGGCACCGAGGGGGCCACCAGGAATCCAGGAGGGTGCTTGGCGCGGCCAGGAGGGGGGCCGCGCCAGGCACCCTTCTGGCTGCCTGGTGGGTCCCCTCACCTCCATCTTCGGTGATCCCCAGTCAATTCCCATAAAAATGATCCCCGTAAATTTTCATCGCATTTGGACTTGATCTGATTCAGCAACTTGGTGTCCACTTTTCACCGCTGAAATCTGGTTCTGCTACTTCGGCACCGGAAAGTTGTAAACTGTGTAAAACAAGCCAAAACAACATAAGAACAATACTTTAAATTGGAATATATCAATGAATAGGATGAAATTACAATATAAAATAGTGATGCATTTTGGGCGTATCACCTGCCGGAGGGAGGATTGATCTCCGGGAGCTTCCCCTCCACCATGGACGCTTACCGGATGTGCCGTGAGTAGTTTCCCTTGGAACATGCGTCCGTGATCAATAGCTATGTGATGTTCTCCTCCCCTCTTTTTTCTTCATGGTTTAGACCTCGTGAGTTGCCCTACATGATCGAGGCACATATGTAATTTTCTGCTGTTGATATGCTGAGTTTGCTGGGATCTGATGGATTATGAGACTATGTTCTTTTATATTTTTGTTCCTAAGTAATTCTTGCATGTTCTTTGTTGTTGTTCATTGCTTTTTCCAAGTAGTAGGTAGTGACTCCAAGAGGGAACGTTATGCTCGATTGTGTGTTCATGCCCCCCGATGGCACACTTGAGTGACATAAACATGAGTCTAGGGGATGTGATGTTGCCACAAGGGGGAAAACAACGGTGCTTGTAACCGCGGTTGCAAGGATTGTTTACTTTACGCAAAGTGATTTTTAATGCAGTACTATGTTGCTTTGGGTTTACACTTTGGGTGGGGCTCGCAACTTAATACCAGCGAGATGTTCTGGATAGATATCTCAAGGTGTATGATTAGTAGTAGATGCAGTTGGATTTCGGTCTACTTATTTTGGCGTACCGCCCATGCTTTTGAGCGTTGTCCTTTCTTTGTAGCATAGTTAGCATTGCGGTGCATTTTTAATCCTGCCAATGGCCCAGTTGTGATTTGTTTACCTCGCATAGCAGTTTTATCGTCTTTTGGGAGAGAGACATCACTAGTGAACATCACGGGACCCCGGTCTATATCTCATCACTGTTTACATGCTCATTTAATTTCCTTCTTTTACCATTATCATTATCCCTTGTGTTTGATCCTTTGTAAACAACTAGACCGGAGAGATTGACAACCTCTCTGAACTTCGTTGAGAGCAAAGTTATTTGTTTCTGTGTGCAGGTCCAGGAGAAGCAAGTGATTTTCAGACGGCACATCACTTGCCGAACCACCTACTTATCATTATCAGAGTCCTACTGGATTGAACTCAACCTCGGTAACGTCACTGAGGGAAATTTGCTGCTATCCTACATCTCACCTTCCACTTGGGGTAACCAACGAAGGGCGAGAAACCATTATCATCATCTCGACCATCAGAGGGGTGGAGGAGTCACGTACCAAGGAGAAAATGCACAAAATCTCAATGCTAATGATGGGTTGTAGAGAGAGATCGAAATTCGCCACGAAGAACAACAAGAACTCGAGCTCCGGGAACAAACTCGGGATTTTTGGAGTGAGAGAGAGAGGTAGGAAGAATACATGCCTGGAAAGGGGCCCTGGTGGCGCGGCCAGGGGCCAGGCCGCGCCACCTGGATGCCTAGACCAAGGTTGGCCCCCTGGTCATCCCCAGGTGCACCTGTGCCTCTTTTTTGATGAAATTTTTTAATATAATTTTTCTGGAATTTTTCTGACAACTTCATTTTCGAAAGAATCCGAGGTGGCGAAAGCTGCAAAAACTTTCGGAAGGCTCGAAACTGTATTTAAACATATGAAGTTTCAAAAACATAAACGTTGGTACATCAAGGAGGATAAAATCTAAAGGAAATGAAAACATAACAAGCTCCCCTTTTTACACATATAAAACATGTTTGTAAGCAAGGTTGATCAAGTCTTACTACCAAACAGGTGGTATATCGAGCAAAAAGTTTCACTTATATAAAGCATTCAAGGTACCTTTATTTTAATTGACATTGTCCCCACCATAATTTTTTGTATTTGTGGTGCACCTGTAGAGGACAATCCCAATCACCAATCTTCACGGTCTCAATATTCTCAATAGAGTTAAGGCCATGCCTTTTATCGATCTTCTTCGGAAAATATACCGTGCGTTCCTTATCATTAACATTGAAAGTGACCTTTCCTTTATTGCAATCAATAATAGCACCTGCGGTGTTAAGAAAAGGTCTACCAAGAATAATGTACATGCTCCCATCCTCGGGCATGTCAAGCACAACAAAATTGGTAAGAATTGAAAGTGCAATATATCGACCAGAGGGGGGTGAATGGGAGATTTTTCAATTTTACTAGCAGATTTTGGTTATCTTCAGGATTGAAGCAATACGAAGCTGAAGAATTAACCAAAATGATGAAGAAATAAAACTTCACAGAATGTAATCATTAGGGCAGCTCATCACAATGCAACAGAAATAACTCAAATCAGATAAGCAGAAGTGCTTCAGATGCAGAGTATGAAGACTTAGAGCAGAGGGAGAGCTAAAGCAGAAGAAGTCACATAGCAAGTACTGAAGCTTAAGAGGTTGAAGAGATATCACCAGTGTTTGAAGACTTCGGTTTGGTAGACCAGTTCAAGTTGCTGTGACAACTCTACGTCTGGTTGGAGAGGCTGAGATTCAACTCAGAAGACATAGTCTTCACCTTGTTCTCCTTGAACTAGAGTCCTCAGACTCCGTCCAATAACTCAGGTGAGTCTTCAAGGTAGACTCCCAAAACCTTCACAGACTCAGTCACTCCGGGAAGTCACAATTGCATCTTGAATTCCTCAGACTGAAGACTTCTACACCAGCTGGAAGATCACAGTCTTCAAGAGAAAAAAGCTTCGGATCACTCGAACCAACTTCCTCAGAAATGCTCAACTACTCAGGCTGGTGGTTTTCCTCACTTAGGTTCTTCAGTGTCCTCAGAGGTGGGTTGCTCTCAAATGACAAGTGTCAGTTTTTCTCTCGGAGTAGCCAACCCACAACTGGGGCTGGGGCGGCTATTTATAGCCGGGGAGCAACCCCCTGTGAAAGGACATAAATGCCCATCCATGCAATTACTCTCATGCCCTCGGATATGACCGTTGCCACACAAGTTCTAGCCTCTCACCACGCAACACGTGGCACGGTCAAAGTATTCTCTCTCCTCACAATCTTCAGAAGAATCGCACTGGCGATCTCCTGACTCCTCAACCGAAGTTAGTTACCTCATCTTCCTGAAGAACAACGTCTCAGACACCCGAGGACTGAACTTCTACTGCAGGAGATTTCCTCAGGGTTTTTCTTCAAGATTCCTAGTTGAGCAATTTCTCAGACCTTCGGAACTCGTTTTCTTCAACCCCTCCAACAGTACGATGTTTTCCTACGACTCAAGAGAGAAAAAGACTTAACGAAGACTACGCTTCAGCTTGATCTTCATCTTGACATGTCTTCTGTATGGCGCAACTTCCTTCAGGATCTCAATTCTTCGGGATCCAGTTTCTTCAGGATTCCAAGTCTTCAGGATCTTGTTTCTTCAGGATTCTGAGTCTTCAGGATCCTGTTTATTCAGGATTTTGCGCCAATACGTTCTTCAGGAAAACCTTCGTTTCTTCAATGTTCCTCAACATTTTGCGGGGTCGACATTGGTGGTTAAACACCTCATCAGGGATTGTTCTCCTGTGTATACTCACAAACACATCAGTCCCTTAACCGTTTTGTCATCAAACTCCAAAACCTCAAGGGGAGGGCACTTGATGCACTTACAATCTCCCCCTTTTTGGTGATTTGATGACAATCAGGTTAAGCTTCAACGGGGATAAAATTATGAGTTTGAAGAATAAAAACTTTGAAGAACATTTTTTATCATTAAGCTGGATATAATGAAGCTCCCCCTGAGGATATGCATATAAGTTGAAGAATGTTTAATATCTAAAGCATTTTGAGGTATATGATGAGCTCCCCCTGTATCCAGGCATTTTTGAAGCAGTGCATGTTATGAAGTGTTTGAGGAATTTAAACAACGCACTGAGAAAGGTGTTTGCAGAGACAATCACATGCATATATGATAAACTTGAAGAAATAGCATGAGGTAACTGAGGAATAGTATCAGGCAAACACCAAAATAACAGTTTACAACTCGTTACAAAAAAAATCTGAAGAACGAGAGATGTAACTGAAGAACCCCATAACTAAGACCCGCTTGAAGTCTAACAGATTTCTCCCCCTTTGTCATAAAATGAACAAAAAGGGAAAACTGAAGCTAACGCCCCTTTGAAGATGCTTCAAGGCTGAGGTGAGTCACGCCTGAGGCAATCCGTCGCAGTGTGAGGGCACGCAGCTGTGTCTTCAGCTTCTTCAGCAGTCATTTCTTGGTTCGAAGAATAAGAGTCCATGGCCGGAGGAGGAGTTGTGCAGCGTCTGAATTGCCTCGGGGGTTTGATATCAGGAAGCTGAGGCTTTTGAAGACCCAATTTTGGTTTCATCAGTAGTGCGAGACTGAGGATGACGAATGTTTCCACCGAGGGAATTGGTCGGGAGAACTTCTTCATAGAATAGGCCTTTGCCCTTATCATTAGAAGCAATCGTATGCTAAAGCACTTCGACAGGCGGCAGATAGGTCCTGTGATTCGGGTGATCAGGTTGGAAATCAATGCCAGTCTTGACTCGGATGAGCTTCATGATCCATGGCGCGTAAGGCTTCAGTATATGAGGATTCTGTGCTGCATCCACCAGAGTTCTGAAGAAGAAGTCCGGAACATTGATTGACCAGACATGCAGAGGTTGTGGAGGATGGTCTTCATGATGCCAATGACTTCTTCAGCCGTGGATTCATAGCCCTTAATGGGGCAGAAGGATTTGGCCAGAATCCGATACAGCATGCTTGGCAGATACAGAAGCTCAGAAACTGGGAACTTTGTGCGAGCTGGGGCTTCAGGTGCCTGAGGCTTCATAAGCATGTTCATCAGGTCATCTCGAAGAATTCGAGACCCATAGGAGCAAGCAGTTGAGGAAGTGCACTGAGGCAACTCAAGAATGGCAGTTGCTTCAGGAATAGTGATGGTGTAGTGATGATGCTCAGTCATCCACTCGAGGACCCAGGTGGTGATATCCAGAGGATCTTCTGAAACATACAGAGTTGCATAAAACTGAAGCACAAGCTCTTCGTTCCAGTGGATGCATTCGGAGCATAACTGAAGCAGCTTGGCATGATGCAGATCCTGAAGCACACTGTTGAAGTAGGGAATGGCTTCCATATCCATCAGAGGAATATGCTTGTGAGGAAACAATTTGTTTTGCTTATATAGAACTGAAGCATAATAGTTCTTCTGAGTAGTTGTACAGAACCTCAGCAGCTTTCGAGGCGGAGCAGAATGATAAGGATTTTGAATCCCCTCTTGGAAGAAACTCATGGCATTGAAGAAATCAGTAGCATCGAAGCTTGGGGTTTCACCAGCTTCAAGGTCACGGAAGAATGGTTGCTTCTGCTTCGGACACAAGGACCGAGCTTGAACTGGGCCTAGAGGTGGTGGAGGCGCTTGAGGCACTTCAAGCTGGAGAGAGGCGTGGGGTGAAGGCGGAGCTGCAGCAGAGGCTTCTGGTACAGACGTGTTGAGGTCCTTGGGAAGACGAGGTGTTGTGGCATGTTTATCTTCAGAGCCATCCTTTGAAGCTTCAGGATGAGCATTGGTACTGTTTTCTGCTTTAGGATGAGCATTGGTGTTGTTTTCTGCTTCAAGCTCCACAGCACGAGCTTCAGTATCCATGGGTTGAGCTTCAGGAACTACAGGATCAGCTTCAACATTCTGAGTGTCTAGGGCAGGAGAAGAAGCGTCAGGATCAGCAGTAGTACGGGCACTAGTGGCCTCAGGGTCAGTTTCTTCAGTGCCAGGGGAGACAGAGGCATCCACAGAGGCTTCAAAGTGTTGAGACGTGTCAGATAAAACAACTGTAACTGAGGGAGAATGAGGTT
The DNA here is from genome assembly GCA_950022295.1 of Bromus sterilis. NCBI lineage: Eukaryota > Viridiplantae > Streptophyta > Magnoliopsida > Poales > Poaceae > Bromus > Bromus sterilis. The sequence goes on along the minus strand of OX465595.1, from coordinate 36,718,440 downwards.
CCAGAGAGAACACGGTGTGAGAGGGCGAGTTGAAGTGTTCCAGCTCATATACTTCATCAACCACCCGAGGGGTGCCCATGTCACCAATATCCACATCTTCATCCATTTCTTCAGCTTTAGTGATGACTTGAGGAATGGGAGATAGAGATGTTGAAATGATCGGGGTGGCTAGTGCTGAAGCAGGTGTCTTGGACGGTGGAGTGAACACAACCAGCCTGCGCTCAGTATTTTCCTGAGGAATGGAAGCAGCGGGAGGTGTTGCAGATGCTTCAGGCGCTCTTGAAGTAGGAGGAGCAGAGGAAATGGACCTAGCATCGATGGGCTCATCAGTTTGCGCTTCAACAGAAGGATTCTTGGCAGCTGGGGGAGTACTGGGTGGATCAGTCTCAGACCTGCGCTTGAGGCTTTGGGTAAGTTCCTTAGTCCGGTCAGCCTGAGGTGCTGAAGCAGCAGGAGGCACTGAGGCCTGTGGTTGTTGAATCTTCATCAAGTTATCCATCTGCTTAGACATCCGTTCCTTGGATTTGCCGATGTAGGCACGGTTGGCTGCATACTCAGTGTTGAGGCGTTGAACTTCGCACTGATGCTCTATGAACTCCTGAGGAGTAGTATCAGTAACAGATTTCTTTTTAATGTCACTTTGGACTTTCTTCAATTGAGCCTTCAACTGTTTCTGAAGATCACGTTGATGAATCTCATTGATGAGGAACTCTTGAACATAGAATTTGATGTCTTTAGGGATGTCCAAATCATCAAGAGGAGTATCAAGCTTGACAGACAAGATTTTGATGTATTCCAAGATCTTCTTGGGATCAAGGAGAAGCGGGATTTCAGACCCAGTTGCTTCAGCTTTGCGTCTGGCTGCAGCACGCACATATTCAATCTTGGCTTCTTCAGTGCCAACGAAGCCGGCCAAATCTTCAAATTCATCTTCATCATCAGAGCTCTGAGGAGTATGATGAATGGAGCCTCGCATAGCAGTTTTCTTTGGTGAGGGCCGAGGGCCACGTTGAACAACAGTTTTGGTCTTCAGCAGCGGCTGAGGCATTGTGGTTGAGGCCTCAGGAGCACTGCCGGATTCATCAGTTCGAATCCTTGAAGCGGGGGCAGCATCGTCGTGCGTTGACATGAGGAACCATGAGCTTGAGCTGAGGACTTCTTTGAAGGCTTGATGCCAGGAGCCTTTTTGCGATGCTGAACCTGAGATTGAGGCTTCGGCTGAGGTTTAGGCTGTGGCTGAGGCTGAGGCGGAAGCTGGACTGAGGCAGCCAAGTCACGGGCCAGATTACGGGCGAGATGTGCCGTTCGCTTGAGGTAACGCTGATAAGCCTCAGGGAAGTCATCACGGGTCTTCAAGGTTGAAGGATCAGGAATGACACCTGGTGCAGGAGGAGGACGAGCCTTGATGCTCAAGGTCTTCAGTGGTGGATTGACAGCGAATGATTCCTCATGCTCTTTATTGATCCATTCATATGCAACCCATCGTTTAGCCCATTCCCGCGTGATCTTCTGGACTCGTTTCTTTCATTCACCCGCGGTTTCACGTTCGGGACTCTTCAGCTTCTCATAGAGCTCAGGAGGCAAGTCTTTAGCGGTATCAGTGTGCTTACGCCGAGGATCCATTTGCTTCAGTGGTGGAGACTGAGGAATTGTACGTTCGAGCTGAGCTGCAAATGAAGTGAGACTATGAGAACCATACGATTCCTCAGCAGACATGTACCTGTGACAGAGTTAAGTTGCGAGGGAAGTGGGGTACGGTTATATGCGTTCATGAGGAATAGGCTGAGGAAAGAAAATTAATGAGGCATAGGTAAAGGTCTCAGAAAGAAAGCAATACTGTTGAGGATTGGAGGATTCGTGAGGACACAACAGTACTGAGGAATAAACATCGGAAGAATAAGCTACTGAGGAATAAGCGTACCAGGACTGAGGCAAATGCTGAGGAACCACAAGCTCTTCTCCGGCGACGGTGAACTCCGGCGACGTTATAACGAGAGCTTGAGGGGATCAAGGGCGGCGGCGCGAGAGGAGAATGAGGTGAAGAGAGGTAAATGACCGCAGGGGTGCGGTATATATAGGCACGGTAAGTTTTGAGGTGAAAAGACGGGAATACCCCTGACGGTTCGGCTTTGCGTTTATCTACTCTACTAGATGAGCACGGCGAGCGTGAAAATCGCAACGACGTGGTTTGTCTATTCTTCAAGTGGAGGCTTTAGGATTTTTGAAGCTGAGACAAATCAGCTTGAAGATTAGCAGGATTGAAGCTTCAAGAAGTGAAGCTTCGAAGTTTCAAATGAACGCATACTTCCGATGGACGGACGAGATAAGTGAGCACAGAGAGAAGGGTCCGATCACATTCACCTAGTTGAAGAAGCAAATCTTGAAGAACAAAAACTATAGGTGAATGCTGTTGAGGACAAACACAGTAATCATCAGCAATGAAGACTTTAACTGGGGAAACTGAGGAACAACAGATCCTGAGGAATTTGGGCGGTGGCGCTACCCACCTTATAGGGGATGAGACACTTGATACCATACACTTTTCATATGGATCTTGAGTCAATTCCACGTTAATTTCTTCACACTTAGCAAGGTAGTTCCTCATGATTTGAGGCGTACGACGCATTGTGTGTTGTACATCAAGATTCTTCAATATTGTTTAAGCGTTAGGATGTGTGTCCATTCCCTGGACGTTTGAGGAATCTAAGATATTTAGCTCACACCTCAGAGTGCTTAATCGTTTCTCATCCAAAGGATTAGTGAATATATCAGCAAGTTGGTCTTCAGTCTTCACGTGGCTGATGACGATGTCTTCCTTCAATACATGATCCCGAAGAAAGTGATACCGAATCTCAATGTGCTTCGTCCTCGAGTGTTGTACTGGGTTCTGAGAGATCTTGATGGCACTCTCATTGTCACATATAGTGGTACTTTCTTCAGGTTGATGTCGTATTCCTTCAGAGTTTGCTTCATCCAAAGAAGCTGTGAGCAGCTAGCACCAGCAGCAATGTATTCAGCTTCAGCAGTGGAGAGGGAGACGCAGTTCTGCTTCTTCAATGACCAGCACACCAGAGAACGTCCGAGGAAATGACATGTTCCTGAGGTAGACTTCCGATCCACTCGATCTCCAGCATAATCTGAGTCTGAGTACCCAACGAGATCCAGCTGTGTGCCTTTTGGATACCATAAGCCTAGCGACGGGGTGTGAGCCAAATTGTGAAGAATTCGTTTCACCGCTTGGTGATGCGATTCCTTAGGTGCCGCTTGGAATCGGTCACACATGAAAACGCTCAACATTATATCAGGCCTAGATGCACATAGATATAGCAGAGAACCTATCATGGAGCGGTATACCTTTTGATCGTAGTCCTTGCCATTTTCATCAAGGCCAAGTTGTTCATTTGTGGGCATCGGTGTCTTGATACCCTTGCAGTCTTGCATCCCGAATTTCTTCAGGCACTCTTTGAGGTACTTCTCCTGAGAGATGAAGATGTTGTTGCGTTGTTGAAGAATTTGAAGCCCCAAGAAGAACTTCAGTTCGCCCATCATGGACATCTGATACTGTTCACTCATCAAGAATGCAAATTCTTCACTGTATTTCTTGTTAGTGCATCCAAATATAATGTCATCAACATAAATTTGACATATGAATAATGTATCATCATATCGTTTTGTGAAAAGAGTTGGATCGAGGGAACCAGATTTGAAGCCCTTGCTGATGAGGAAGTCCCTTAGTGTGTCATACCAAGCCCGAGGGGCTTGCTTCAGTACATAGAGGGCTTTCTTCAATCTGCACACCATATCAGGTTTCTTTGCGTCTTCAAAGCCTGGGGGTTGAGCAACATATACTTCTTCCTCGATATTACCATTGAGGAAAGTACTTTTCACATACATTTGATATAACTTGATATTATGATGGTTAGCGAATTCAAGCATAATACGAATGGACTCAAGTCTAGCAACAGGAGCGAAGGTTTCAATTAAATCGATCCCCTCGACTTGTGTGTATCCTTGTGCTACGAGACGAGCTTTGTTTCTGATGACTTTTCCATCTTCATCGAGTTTGTTGCGGTAGATCCACTTCGTGCCGATGACATTGTGAATTCGAGGATCAGGAAGTTTGAATAGTTCCCAAACATCATTCAGTTTGAACTGAAGAAGTTCGTCTTGCATCGCCTGAATCCATTCCGCTTCTTGGAATGCCTCGGTGACTTTGGTGGGCTCTGAAATTGATACAAACGAGAAATGCCCACAGAAGTAAGAGGACCTGGTAGATTGACGTCGGCGAGGATTCTGTCCACTTGAACTTCATTCTCCATGCGAGGAAAACGAGGAGGATGATCTTGAGGCGCATCATCGTCACTGCTATCAGATTCATTTGCATCTGCTTCAGGTGCTTCAGGAGCTTCAGGGGTATCAGGAGCCTCAGGATCAGGATCATCATCAGGATTATTTGCATCAGGATTTGGATGTTCTTCAGGAGCAGGAGGTATGTGTGTTTCTTCAGGATGATCCACAGGAATGATATCACCAGCACCCATCTTCTTGATTTGTTCTTCAGGTGGAGCTTCATCTAAATCATGTGGCAGGTGCTCTCTTCGGGAGCCATCAGATTCATCAAACCGCACGTCTACAGTTTCAACAATTTTATGATGATTTTTGTTGAAGACTCTGTAGGTGTGCGATTCGAGGCCATAGCCAATCATGAAGCCTTCATAGGCTTTAGGCTCAAATTTAGATTGATGATGAGGCTCACAGATCCAACAAGGTGCGCCGAAGACCTTGAAGTAACTTACATTGGGTTTCTTACCAACCATTAGCTCGTATGAAGTTTTCTTGAGGAACTTATGAAGATACACCCGATTGACGATGTGGCAGGCAGTGTTGATTGCTTCAGCCCACCATATGAGAGGCGTGTTGTATTCAGCAAGCATCGTTCGAGCCATCTCGATGAGGGTTCGGTTCTTCCTTTCAACGACTCCATTTCGCTGAGGAGTGTATGGAGCCGAGAACTCATGACTGATGCTCATCTCATCGAGGAATTCCTGTACGCCAGAGTGCTTGAATTCGGTGTCGTTGTCACTTCGAATGTGCTTGATCTTTAGGCTGTAGTTGTTCATGACGTGCTTGGCGAAGCGTTTGAAGACAGCTTGGGTTTCTGACTTAAAAGTGAGGAAATGCACCCAAGTGTAACGTGAGAAGTCATCAACAATAACAAGACCATAGCAATTTCCTCCGAAGCTTGAGTACTTAGAAGGACCGAAGAGGTCCATATGAAGAAGCTCAAGAGGACGAGTAGTCGTCATGATGGTCTTGGAAGGATGCTTGTCCTTAGTCATCTTTCCAGCTTCGCAAGCACCACACAGGCGGTCCTTTGTGAATCTGATTTCCTCAATCCCGAGGACATGTTTCTTCAGTACCAACTTCTGGAGATTCCTCATTCCAGCGTGGCCGAGTCTTCGATGCCATAGCCAGCACTCTAAGGCTCGTGCCATGAGGCATGTAGCGACCTGAGGACCTTCAGAGAAATCTACAATATACATATCACCTTTCCTAACTCCACTGAAGACAATGGAGTTATCGCTAACCATATAGACAGCACAACCATATTTTCCGAAGAGAACAACGAGATCAAGATCACATAGCATAGATACAGACATCAAGTTGTATCCAAGGGATTCAACAAGCATGAATTTATCAATGTGTTGGTCTCGAGAGATAGCTACTCTGCCGAGACCCAATACCTTACTTTTACCTTTATCGGCGAAGGTGATGGTTTTCTTTGAAGAAGGACTCAGAGATGATTCCATAAGAAGGCTTCTGTCACCAGTCATGTGATTTGTGCATCCATTGTCCATCACCCATTCAGTCTTTCCCTGCAACGGAATTAGTATCTCATACAGCAAGTTATGAGCCAGTCTCAGTTTGATGATTTTATGGTTCCTCAGAATTAATTCCTCAGGAAGTTCCTCAGGATTGATTCTATGAAACCAAACAATATAAATATCCTTCAACTGACTCAAATGATGTTGTCCTGGGCATATGATCTGCAAAATTTTATGATTGCCACAGGACATGTCCCTGCAAAGATGATTAGTTCTTCTTTACCACCCACATCTTAATGGGTGGTTTTGAGGTATATGAGGACTGATGAGGGCGATGAGACCTAGTGGGACGTGTGATGGTGGTATCAGGATAAGCAAATGAGTAAGCATTCTTTTGAGGGGCTTCCCTGTGAACAAAATGGTTAGCTGATATATGACGATTATCATTTCCATTTGAGGTATCGTCCTCATATGATACCCTCAGCTCATTTGCATCTGCATTCACAGGAAGGTTAGTGATGAGGTCCTTCTGAACCCAGTCCTCTTGACTGGAGGACCGTTCTTGCAGTTAGTTCCGATGTATCTGGCGAATACCTCACCATTAACATCCTTAAACAGTTTATAGTTTGAGTCAAAAGACTCAATCATCACATCTGAAGAAACAGTATCATAACCAGATAAAGTATAGCGATCAGGAGGAGGCATCTTTGCCCGAACCCAAGTGGTCTCTGGATATTGTTCAGGTTTCCAGTAATACCCATCAGGGTTGAGTTTACGAGTGAATGCGACACCTTCTTTCCTCGGGTTCCTGTTGAGGATCTGTTTCTTGAGGACGTCACAAAGAATCTGATGTCCTTTCAGACTCTTGAACATGCGGTTTCCAGTAGACTCTTCAACCTAGCATTTTCTTCAATAATGTCTATGGTATCCTCAGATGAGAGGTTAGATACCACAGAAGCAATAGAAATAACATAGTCTGAAGACATTGAAGAACTAGGCACAGAGATAATACGGTCATGTTCAATGCATTTTAAACAGGGAGGATTAAATCCTTCTTGTGGCATGATGATCTGTTGGGAGAGGAGTGAATCATTTTCTGTCGGGACCCGGGGTTAGCGTATGCAAGTCCCGCTACGACATAGTCATATGGAGAGCCGAGAACCATACCCACTTGTCTAAGCAGACAAGGCCAAGCACAGAACGTTCTCGGAAAGCATCGTACGTGAGGGGCATCCCATCCACGCCGGATGATCAACTGAGATGGGTCCTCATCGTCCGCACACAAGTCTAATGATATGGGTGATGAACTCCCATATTCAAAGACAAGTCGCCTCAACCATACTATCGACTATCTCATAACCCTTACATAGACTTACTCCAGCCCGATCACTTAGTCGGGGTCTAGGGCGGGCTCGATCATACATCAAAGTGTGCACGAGACAGAGTCTCGAACAATCGCATCGCGATGCCCCAAGCTGCGCACATCTAAGAGACACTTGGTGTATAAAAGACCGCCAGCCAGATCACAACTAAGGTCTCGAAAACCGATACAGAGACATGCATGTTATAAACATACACGCAGCACACATGCCTTGTATGAACATCAGGTATCATTGCAATTCTCTACAAAGTATACATCTTTATTAATAACTCTTACAGAGTGCACACAGAGATCACAAGCATGTGATCCAACATTACAACAAACAAGCGGAAGCAAAGTAGGTCTGAGTACAGACAAGTTTAACAAATGGCTTAGAGAAGCCTTATCTAAAAACAAGCCCTCCACGAGGGAACCAGTCGTCTGACTGGGACTACACTAGCTTGGTCTTGGTCTGAGTCTTCATTCTTCGAGCTTCGGTTAGAAGTCACCATCGGGGTCGGTGGGTTCATCTAAAACATAGAATAAGCAAACGTGAGTACAAAGTCGTACTCAGCAAGACTTACGTAGGAGCTATACTACTCATGCACATGTATCAAGGTAAAGGGAGGTGGGGTTTCACTTGCAGAAGTGCCAGCTTTGACTTGGCTAGTCCTGAACTACGAGTACCAGACTTGAGGTAAGAAGCGTAAACGAGTCCACTACATCTCTTCAACCAATTACACCACTATGGTGCCTTCCTCGACTTCCCCACAAGAAAGCACGCCATAGCACTCACACTTATCTTGGTGTATTTTAGAAGTATCCAGTTCAAGTTGTCTAATAATCAAGCTAAGCTTTCCAAGCAGTCCATAACCGCGGACGCGGCTATTCGAATAGTTTTGTTAACCCTGCAGGGGTGTACCGCTACACACACGTGTCATCAGTTACCGCCTTTTGCATGTCACCATTCAAAAGGTGACAGCGAGGATGCCACCACAACACTTCGCCCACAGCTCCGTTCTAGTCCAGAGAGTCGCCTATCTGAGGGGGATCCGTATGGAAGTCCGGCCGAGGTTCCAGTACAGCCTCAAACGATGTGTGAAGGGTCCCAAGCCGGTCTTGAAAAGCCGTTCATCCACTTCGCAGACCGTGCCACAGCCCTACCAGAACTCCGAACTACTGCGACTCTTGGGGTTCGAACGGGGTGAGGTACTAGGATGAGAGGGGTCAGTGAGCCCAATGTGTGGTTGTACTCTTCTTCTTGGATCACCACACAAGAACTCGGACTTAAGGCGGTGTTCAACGAGACAACCCACTGTGTACTCCTACACAGCCTCTCATCGTTCACCTTGTATTAGGGTAGATTCACCAACACGCTTCACTTTCATCAACACCATGTTTATCATCATCCCGACTCACATCAAAAGCAACCTCGTTGTATCACTAAGCATGCAATAAGCAGTAACAATTGCAGGGGCCACATGATATCAACCAACTCCTACATCTGCTAGGATTGTGGTTTGCTTACTACTGTGACAAGATGATAGGTCATGCAAAGGATATGGGTTCAACTATGCGGTAGAAACGTTATCTTGGTGATCATCCTAAACAATGCATAAGCGAGACATGAGAGGGAAGTGGGATTTTATCGACATGATCAATGGGGGTTTGCTTGCCTTGCTGACGAGGTTTCGATAACGGTGTCTTCAACGAAGGGGGTGGCCTCCTGCTCCGGTTCCACCTCTACTCGACCAACAACAAACAAGGAAGCAATATAAATACAATGCACAAACACATGGTTGAAGGTTGAAACTTGATGTATATGTTTCTGATGTGTTTGGGCAATTCCATTTAAATGGAGTATATTGCAAATTGAATTGCAAATTCAAACTCCAATTTGAATTCAAACTTAGCCAAGTTACATGTGACATTGTTTGATCAATTTGAAACATTTTGAATGGTGTATGATATGCCTCTGAAGTGTGGTTGAAAAGTAGCATAATTCCATGGTCCAAGTTGCAAAATCATTTGAATTGAATTTGAATAAATTCCAAATAAATCAAATGACATATGCTACTGGTCCCATTTTAAATTCAACTCAAACATAGTTGAAAGTTGGATATTTGGATAGGTTATTTTCTCCTGATCATTTTTCATATATTATTTGTCCAATTTGGAGTTAATATGAATTTTCTATGAATTATTGAAGTTTTGGCCATTTTCTGTAATTTCTGGAATTCTTTTAAAAAGGAAAAGGACTTATTGCGTCAGCATGAGGTCATGCTGACGTGGGGGGGCTCTGACTGGTGGGGCCTCTCTGTCAGCCTCAGTGGGGGTTAAACCCGTGGTTAATTTAAACAAGCAGAGGGATTAGGGGGCCTGGCCCCACTGGTCAGTGGCCCATGGGTTAGGATTAGTGGTGGGGTTAGGATTAGGGTTAGGGCTCTAATGGCGAGTTCGCCGGAGACTGGCCGGGGAGTTCACCGGACTTGGGAAAAAGGGCACGGGGAGGGTTCTGGAGGGAACTTCCGGGCTCAGCGCGAAGCCGCGCATTGCGTGGTGCCAACGGGGGTTCAAGCAGGGGCTCTGGGGCGCGACTACGTCGACGAGCGACGGCAGCTGGGCTCGGACCTCGCCGGAACTGCGCGAGAGGGCTCGGGAGGAGGTGGGAATAGGGTCAAACGGACGAGCAGCTCACCGTGAGTTGGATGGAGGAGACTGCGGAGCTGCGGAGTGCTTGAGCGTGGTGAATTTGAGCTCAAACTCGTCGGCGGCCGGCGGTGAAGACGACGAAGGGCGCGGCGTCTGTAGAGCACGCCGGCTCGATTACTCGTGCGTGAAGACAAAGGCGTCGTCGAGGAGTCTCCTGGACATCAAGGTGCAGCTCGAGGAGGACGACGGCCACGCAGGCTCGACAGCGGTGCTCCGGCGTGCGCTCGGGCGGCGAACAAAACGGCGAAGGGAGAAGGGGGAGATGATCCAGAAGAGGGGGAATACGTGCGGGGAATAAAGAGCAGCTGTGTGGCGCGTTTTGGGGCAGAGGGGAGGGCTAGAAGAGCCAGGGCGTCGCGGTGGCGTCGCCGTGGTCTCCTCTGCTCCAGCGAGCAGCTTGGAGGGGCGGGGTGGAAGACGACAAGCGTCTGGGTGGGCTGGGCCAGAGGCAGAGGGAAGGTGGGCCTCGCCTGTGGGCGTCTGGTAAGCTTCCTCTCTCTGCCTTTTCCTTTTTCTTTTTATTTCATTCTGTTCTATTTGTTCTGCCTAGATAAAAATACCTAGGCATTTTATTAAATGCCCCAAATTTTTATGTGGCCTCATAAAATAGAGAGCTAGCCACTCATAAATTTTGAGCACTTTTAAAATTCAAATAATTTGAATCTTAATTCAAATAGGGTATTTATTTGATTTCCAAGCCATTGTTTGAAAATTAGAAAATTCCATGAGCATGGGATTGCTCCCAAACCATTTTTAAAATGATCAACACCATTTATAGGAATTTTCCAAATGTTCAAATGATTTTTGGAAAAAGATTTTTATCTGGCCATTTGATTTAATTTCTCAGGGCTTTTCTTTTCCCTATTTTTGAATTTTCTTTTGAAGTTTTGCATGATGCAAAGGCCTAAGCTTACCCTAGCACATACCTAACTTGGGGTTGTGACATTTTCTTTCCTCAGATTGTCATGAGACATCCTCGCGCGTTCAAGTTCTTGCTTCCTCATGAGGAACTCATGAGCCAGCTTCTCATGATCGGTAAGGAGTGCCTCATGACGATTGAACAAGTCATCAAACTTTGACTGAAGAATTTTTGATTCATCAGTCAACTTTTGAGTCTTCGTCATTTCCTCAACCAACATATCATCAGTCTTGTTTAGTGAGATCTAGATCTTTTCAAGTGCACGTTGTTGCTTAGATGCAAGTTTAGAAAGTTTAGCATAGTTTTCATCAGGTTCTTCATCAGAGGGATCATCTGATGATGAGTAAGTAGATACCTTGGAGGACTTGGCCATGAAGCAGAAGGTAGGGGTTGTGTCTTCTGCTTCATCATCAACATGTGATGGACCAGATTCCTCAGTGCTGAAGATTGACTTGGAGACAAGCGACGTGGCAAGAACCACACCGGCCACACCCTCAGATTCTTCAGATTCTTCTTCCTCAGCATCAGGGTTGGAACCAGATTCTTCAGAGTCCAATTCTTTGCCGAGATATGCGCGGGCCTTACGGGAATTGCTATTCCTGTATCCAGTAGACTTTGAGGATCTTGAGGTTTTCTTCTTTGTCTTTTCATCAGAACTGTCATATTTCCCTTTCTTCTTCTTCAGTCTAGCTTCTTTTTCCCATAGAGGACACTCAGCGATGTAATGCCCAGGTTTCTTGCACTTGTGGCAGACTCTCTTTCTTGCTTCGACAGAGTCATCATCTTTGCTTTTTCTTGAGGAAGATCTTGAGGAATTTCCGAAGAGATTCTTCTTCGTGAATCTTAGGAACTTTCTGGTGAGGAGAGAAAGTTCCCGGCTGAGGGTTTCAGGATCATCAGAATCAGCCTCAGACTCTTCATCAGAGGACACTCTTCGTGCTCTAGCTTTTAGCGCGCGGACCTTAGGCGTGGAGCTGTACAAATCTCGTTTTTCAGAGAGCTTCAGTTCATGAGCATTGAGACACTCGAGAATGTCAGCTGGATCCAGAGTCTTGAAGTCAGTCCTTTCTTGAATTATTAGCGATAGAAACTCAAATGAGTCATCCAGTGACCTCAGTAGTTTCTTCACAACCTCATGATCCGTGATATCCGCGGCACCCAGTGCTTGAAGTTCATTGGATATGTCAGTGAGTCTGTCAAAGGTTTGTTGCACGTGCTCATTGTCTAGCCTCTTGAACCTGTTGAAGAGAATGCGGAGTGTATCAACTCGTGAGTCTCGTTGAGCAGAGACTCCTTCATTGACTTTTGACAGTCTTGTCCATATCTTCTTTGCAGTATCCAGACCACTGATACGGTTGAACTGAGCCTTGTTAAGATGACCACCAATGATGCTTCGAGCTTTTGCATCAAGCTGCCAGTTCTTCTTGACAACTTCAGGAGCAGTCATCAGATTTGCTTCAGGAATGCCTTGATCAACAATATCCCACAGATCCTTGTCAATGGCTTCAAGATGCATCCTCATCTTGTTTTTCCAGTATGGATAGTCTGTCCCGTCAAAGATGGGGCAGTTTGAGGCAACGCTCATTGTACCTGAGGTCGACATAACTAAAACTCCAGGTGGTTAAACCGAATCACACAGAACAAGGGAGTACCTTGCTCTGATACCAATTGAAAGTGCAATATATCGACCAGAGGGGGGTGAATGGGAGATTTTCAATTTTACTAGCAGATTTTGGTTATCTTCAGGATTGAAGCAATATGAAGCTGAAGAAGTAACCAAAATGATGAAGAAATAAAACTTCACAGAATGTAATCATTAGGGAAGCCCATCAAAATGCAACAGAAATAACTCAAATCAGATAAGCAGAAGTGCTTCAGATGCAGAGTATGAAGACTTAGAGCAGAGGGAGAGCTGAAGCAGAAGAAGTCACATAGCAAGTACTGAAGCTTAAGAGGTTGAAGAGATAGCACCAGTGTTTGAAGACTTCGGTTTGGTAGACCAGTTCAAGTTGTTGTGACAACTCTACGTCTGGTTGGAGAGGCTGAGATTCAACTCAGAAGACATAGTCTTCACCTTGTTCTCCTTGAACTAGAGTCTTCAGACTCCGTCCAATAACTCAGGTGAGTCTTCAAGGTAGACTCCCGAAACCTTCACAGACCCAGTCACTCCGGGAAGTCACAATTGCATCTTGACTTCCTCAGACTGAAGACTTCTACACCGGCTGGAAGATCACAGTCTTCAAGAGTAAACAGCTTCGGATCACTCGAACCGACTTCCTCAGAAATGCTCAACTACTCAGGCTGGTGGTTTTCCTCACTTAGGTTCTTCAGTGTACTTAGAGGTGGGTTGCTCTCAAATGACAAGTGTCAGATTTTCTCTCGGAGCAGCCAACCCACAACTGGGGCTGGGGGCGGCTATTTATAGCAGGGGAGCAACCCCCTGTGAAAGGACATAAATGCCCATGCATGCAATTACTCTCATGCCCTCGGATATGACCGTTGCTAGACAAGTTCTAGCCTCTCACCACACAACACGTGGCACGGTCAAAGTATTCTCTCTCCTCACAATCTTTAGAAGAATCGCACTGGCGATCTCCTGACTCCTCAACCAAACTTAGTTACCTCAGCGTCCTCAAGAACAACGTCTCAGACACCCGAGGACTGAACTTCTACTGCAGGAGATTTCCTCAGGGTTTTTCTTCAGGATTCCTAGTTGAGAAATTCCTCAGACCTTCGGAACTCGTTTTCTTCAACCCCTCCAACAGTACGATGTTTTCCTACGGCTCAAGAGAGAAAAAGACTTAACGAATACTACGCTTCAGCTTGATCTTCATCTTGACATGTCTTCCGTATGGCGCAACTTTCTTCAGGATCTCAATTCTTTGGGATCCAGTTTCTTTAGGATTCCAAGTCTTCAGGATCCTGTTTCTTCGGGATTCGGAGTCTTCAGGATCCTGTTTCTTCAGGATTTTGCGCCAATACGTTCTTCAGGAAAACCTTCGTTTCTTCAATGTTCCTCAACATTTTGAGGGGTCGACATTGGTGGTTAAACACCTCATCAGGGACTGTTCTCCTGTGTATACTCACAAACACATCAGTCCCTTAACCGTTTTGTCATCAAACTCCAAAACCTCAAGGGGAGGGCACTTGATGCACTTACAAGAATCAGGCAATTAGCAACTTCAACAGGAACATCCTCACAAATACCAATAGGAACGGTTGTCGACTTGTCATCCATTTCGAGAGAGATATCTACGGGGATTAGTTTATCCAAACAAAGCCTTTTGTAAAGAGAGGAAGGCATAACACTCACTCCTGCACCAAGATCACATAAAGCAGTTCTAACATAATTATTCTTTATGGAGCAAGGAATGGTGGGTATACCTGGATCACCAAGTTTCTCAGGAATCTTGCCACTGAAAGAGTAATTACCAAGCATAGTAGATATTGCCTCATTAGGAACTTTTCTTTTATTAGTAACATATCTTTCATATACCTCGAGTACCTTTCGATATAGTTAGTAGTATAAGCATTATCATTAAAATTCTCAAAGCAATATTTAAATATAGCGAGACTCTTAGATTTGTAAGGGGCATCTTCAATATTTTCAACAAAGGTACCAATTTCACAGGCACCCTTAAAGACAACAAATTCTTCTAATTGTGCTACATCAAAGAAATCATAATGTTCCCTAGTATAAGATACCAAGGTTTCATTATCATTACACCAACATTAGAAAGGAAGGTGTTTAAACGGCAAGCAGCAACAAGATTCATCACAACAATAAGATATATCATAATCAGAGCATAAGTTTCTAGCATAGTGATATAATTTTTCTATCAGTTTCCATATAAATATCCCTTTTTCAGACAGGCGGTATTCCTTATAATATTTTTGTTGATCCTCAGTGAATCCACCTTGCCAATAAGATATAAGTTGAGTGAATTTAACCATTGTAAGCAAACAGAGTAATAATATAAAGTGTACTTATCAAGTGAACTTATAAGTAGAACTATGCTCCCCGGCAACGGCGCCAGAAAATAGTCTTGATAACCCACAAGTGTAGGGGATCACAACAGTGTTTGCGGGTAGGTATAACCCAATTTATTGATTCGACGCAAGGGGAGCCAAAGAATACTTATAAGCCTTAGCAGTTGAGTTGTCAATTCAACAACACCTGAAAAAGCACTAGACAAGGTATAAGTAGCAACGGTGTGTTGACGGGTGTAGCCTTTAAGACTTCCCCAATCACCAACACCACAAAGTAGTAACAAAGTAGTAGCAACAGTAATGAGAGCAATAGTAACAACGGAGGCAATGAAGATGAAAGATGGACCGGGGTTCAAGGTTTCACTAGTGGTAACTCTCCAAGCAAAAAGACAAGTGTTGGGTGAACAAATTACAGTTGGGCAATTGGCAAAATTGCACTAACTCTAGCCAAAGAACAAACTAGAGCATCCTAGTCTAAGAACCAAACATAGGCATGTGTTCCGTATGTAGTTGTACGTTCTTGCAATAAGAACTTGCACAACATCTTTTGTCCTACCATCCCGCTACAAACGGGGCCAAAAGGAACTTATGGAGATTAAGGTGCTCCTGTCAAAGAGCACCGGAACAAAGCATTAACACTCTATGAACACATGTGATCCTCAAATTATAGCCCATCCCCTTTGGTGTCCCATGATGTCACCATTGGGATCGCCGGTTCCGGACTATAATAGGTGCATACAACCATAGATAAGATCTAGAACGATAATTATAATCATGCAACCATAACGTGCTCAGATCTGAAATCATGCTACTCGTGCACTAGTAACAAGCATTAAGAACAACAAATTTGCAGCAACAATAATTCATAAGCATCTTAGGACTGAACAAGGTAACAATTCATCGGATACCAACAAACACAACACCAATTACATCATATGGATCTCAATCATGTAGGCAGCTCATGAGAACATTGTATTGAAGATCTAGGGGGAGAAGATACAACATAACTACTGCCAAGAACCCGTAGTCCAAGGAGGAACTACTCACGATCCATCATGGGGTAAAGAAGAGTTGATGATGATGGCCCCGGGGGCCAAGGCCCTCTTTGACAGCGTGTCAGAGAAGGATCCCGGTGACCCCCGAAGCTAGGTTTCGATGGCGGCGGAGATCTGGATCGCTTTTGGAAAAGACGTCTGGATATCTCTGGTTTTTGTGTCACGGGTAAATATATAAGCCAAGGGGGAGTCCGAGGCGGTGCCCAGGTCACCCAGGCGGCCTGCGGGCGCGGGGCCCCTGGCCGCGCCGGGAGGGTGCCTGGGGCCACCTCCTGACTCCATCCTTCGGTTGGAGGACTCTTCTGATGTAAATATTTTTTGGGAATTTTCTTGAAATTTTCTGAGCAACTTCATTTTTGGACTTTTTCTGCATTGCAAAGACAAAACGGACAGAAACCGGCATTAGGCTCTATATTAGTAGGTTAGTCCAATAAATGATTCAAAAGCGTGGCAAAAAATGTAGCAATGACACAAAAAGAGCATGAAACAAGAAAAAATTATGGATATGTTTGAGACGTATCAGCGACTAAGAGAACCAATCTAATCAAAAGTCGTAGAAGCATCATCAAAAGTATCAGACATAGTAACGGATTCAGTAGAAGCAGCATGTGGTGGTGGTGAAACAAACTTACTCATAATGGAAGGTGAATCAAGCGTAGCACTAGTACTAAGAGCAATACATTTTCTTGTAGTGGATGGTAAAATCAGAACCTTGGGGTCTCCTTTCTTACCCATAGCGAATAAATCGCAGCAAGCAAAATGACTTCAAGTAGACTTGTAAATAAAGCTATGCTCCCTGGCACCGGCGCCAGAAAACAGTCTTGATAACCCACAAGTGTAGGGGATCGCAACAGTCTTCGCGGGTAAGTTAACCCAATTTATTGATTCGACACAAGGGGAGCCAAAGAATATTTATAAGCTTTAACAGTTGAGTTGTCAATTCAACCGCACCTAAAAGATACTTGCTTGGCAACAAGATATTAGTAGTAACGGTGATATGGAAGTGATGGTGGCAACGGAAATAGTGGTGGAAAAGCAACGAAAGTAAAACAATAAAATTAAAGTAACTTGTAACCAGCAGAATTAAAACACTATAGGCTAGGGGAATGGATGGTTGGGCGCTGCATGGATGAGAGATAACATGTAATTAACTTGGGGCAAGGCACACAGAAAATCAATGATCATCTAGGCAAATATCAAACATTAGGCATGTATCCCAAGGTAGTTGTACGTGCTTGCAATAAGAACTTTGCACAACATCTTTTATCCTACCATCCCGCTACAAACGGGGCCAAATGGAACTTACGGAGATTAAGGTGCTCCTGTCAAAGAGCACCGGAACAACGCATTAAAAATCAATGGATACATGGAATCCTCAAATTATAGTTCATCCCCTTTGGTGTCGCAAGATGTCACCATTGGGATCGTCGGTTCCGGACTATAATAGGTGCATACAACTCATAGATAGGATCAAGAACACAAATATATTCATGAAAACACATAGGGTTCAGATCTGAAATCATGGCACTCGTGCCCAAAGTGAAAAGCATGAAGCACAATAAGTAGTAGCAAAGATGATAAACACCATAATAGATGATAGGCAACATGCCCCCAACAATCTGATGAACTATTACATGATCTAACTCATCCAATCCCTACCATACCCTTTGCCTACAGCAGGGAATTAATCACACATGAGAGGAGAAGTCATGGAAGGGTGATGGAGTGGCGATGGTGATGACGACTGATACGTCCCAAACGTATCTACAATTTATGCTTGCTCCATGCATGTTTTGGGTGATATTGTTATGCTTTAGATACACTTTCATACACTTTTGATCATATTTGGACTAACCTATTAACTCAGTGCACCCCAGTGCCAGTTCGTGTTTTGCGTTGTGTTTTTATTTCAGGTTTCCCCCTTATTAAAAGTGCTCCAAAAATTCCGGAAAATTCCAATAAAAATCAGCGTACGGGAACCTTCCAGAGTCCCGACGGGGTCCAGAGGAGACCCACCAGGGCCCCAGGCACCCTCCCGGCGCGCCCTAGGGTCGGGCCGCGCCAGGGGGCGCCTGGACCCCTGGTACCCCCCTGGCTGCCCCCCTTCGCCTATATTTACCTCTCGCCTCAAAACCTCCGAGGACAGAACCCTTTTTCGCGATCTTACCTTTGTTCCGCCGCAGCCGCGCTTCCAAGACCGGGAGCACCAGAAGACCTCTTCCCGGCACCCTGTCGGAGGGAGGATTGACCGCCGGGAGCTTCTCCACCACCATGGACGCTTCCCGAATGATCCGTGAGTAGTCCACCTTGGACCATGGGTCCATGATCAGTAGCTATGTGATGTTCTCCTCCCCTCTTTGTTCTTCATGGATTAGACCTTGTGAGCTTCCCTACATGATCAAGGCACATATGTAATTCTTTCTTCTATTGCTATGTTGAGTTTGCTGGGATCTGATGGATTATCAGACCATGTTCAGATTGTGATAAGTAATATATTTGCTCATTCTCTTTTATATTTTTGTTCTTGAGTAATTTTTGCATGTTTTCCATTGTTGTTTATTGCTTTGGCCAAGTAGTAGGTAGTGACTC
Organism: Bromus sterilis; assembly: GCA_950022295.1. Classification (NCBI taxonomy): domain Eukaryota; kingdom Viridiplantae; phylum Streptophyta; class Magnoliopsida; order Poales; family Poaceae; genus Bromus; species Bromus sterilis. The sequence continues at coordinate 36,699,990 of OX465595.1, read as the reverse complement.
CGAGAGGGAGCGTTATGCTTGATTGTGGGTGCACGCACCTGATGAATAGCTTGAGTGACAGAAACATGAGTCTAGGGGATGTGTTGTTGCCACAAGGGGGGAAACAATTGTGCTTGTGACCGCGGTTGCAAGGATTGTTTACTTTACGCAAAGTTCTTTTAATGCAGTTGTATGTTGCTTTGGGTTGACACTTTGGGTGGGGCTCGCAACTTAATACCAGCAAGATGTTCTGGATAGATATCTCAAGGTGGATGATTAGTAGTAGATGCAGATGGGTTTCGGTCTAATTATCTTGGCGTACTGCCCATGCTTTTGAGCTCTTCCTTTCTTTTGCGTAAAGCTAACTATGCTGCAAAGAAAGGAAGGGCTCAAAAGCAATGGGCAGTACGCCAAGGTAAGTAGACCGAAATCCAATTGCATCTACTACGAATCATCCACCTTGAGATATATATCCAGAACATCTCGCTGGTATTAAGTTGCGAATCCCACCCAAAGTGTAAACTCAAAGCAACATACAACTGCATTAAAAGAACTTTGCGTAAAGTAAACAATCCTTGCACCCACGGATACAAGCACCATTGTTTTATCCCTGGTGGCAACATCACATCCCCTAGTCTCATGTTTCTGTCACTCAAGCTAGACATCAAGGGGTTGAACCCACAATCAAGCATAACCTCCCTCTTGGAGTTGCAACAAATCACTTGGCCAAAGTAAAATACGGCAACGGAGAACATGCAAGAATTTACTCAAGAACAAAATATAAAAGAGAAGAACCAAATATATTACTCATCACAATCTGAACATAGTCTCATAATCCATCAGATCCCAACAAACTCAGCATAGCAACAACAGAAATTACAAAAGTGCCTCGATCATGTGAGGCAGCTCACGAGGTCTCAAAAGTGGAAGCACAAAGAGGGGAGAGAAGTACATCACATAGCTACTGGTCACGGACCCATGGTCCAAGGTAAACTACTCACGGTACATATGGAAGGCGTCCATGGCTATGGATGGTCTCCCAGAGGGGGTTCCTCCTCCCGGCAGGGTGCCGGGGCAGATCTCCAGGCAGCCCCGATCTTGAAACGGCGGCAGAGGCGGCGGTACAGAGGAGAGTTCGCGGAAAAGAGATCGATATTAGGGGTTTCCACCCCGAGGGCTAAATATAGGCGGAGGGGGTGTCGAGGGGACCCACCAGGCAGCCAGGAGGCCTCCTGGCGCGGCCTAGGGTGAGGCCGCGCCAGGGACCCTCCTGGTCTCCTGGTGGTGGCCCCCCTCCGCTGCCTTGGTGATTCCGGAAGCTTCCGGGTCCCTGATTTTTTATCTGATTTTTCCGAATTTTTTGGAGCACTTTTAATGGCCGGAAAACCTGAAATACAAAAACAGCAGAAAACAGCAACTGGCAGCTGGGTGCACTGGGTTAATAGATTAGTCCAAATATGCTCAAAAGTGTATGAAAGTTCAATCAAAACATGGCAAAGTCACACAAAACATGCATGGAGCAAGCAAAAATTATAGATACGTTTGGGACGTATCAGGCGGCTCCGCGACAAGAATTGGCAAAATGACTTCTTTTCTGGGGTTTCTCTGTCTCGGGTAAAAATAGGAGTCGAGGTAGGGCACCAGAGGAGGTGGGCCCCACCCAAGCACCCTCCTGGCGCGGCCAGGGGCCTGGCCGCGCCACCTGGCCGCCTGGGCCCCTCTTCTGACCATTGGTTCCTCCCGGTGCGTGGATTTTCACTATTTTTTACTCGAATTTTCTGGGACACTTAAACTCCATTTTCCTGCACACAAGAAAACATACAGGTAGCTCTGCTGAAAACAGCGTCAGTCCAGGTTAGCTCTTCTGAAAAGTGTTTGGAAAAGTCGATACGTTTGAGACGTATCAACATCTCGCTGGTATTAAGGTGCGAGCCCCAACCAAATTGTAGGCTCAAAGCAACGGACAATCGCCTTAACACTCTATGCGTAATGTAAGCAATCCCTGCAACCGCACTCACAAGCATCGTTGTTTTCTCCCTAGTGGCAACAACACATCCCCTATTCTCATGTTTCTGTCACTCAAGTTAGACATCGTGCGGCATGAACCCACAATCATGCATAACGCTCCCTCTTGGAGTTGCAATCTGCCACTTCGCCAAAGTAACAAACGCAACGGAGAACATGCAAGAACACTCAAGAACTAAAATATAAAGGTAAACCAAATATATTACTCATCACAAATTGAACATAATCCATCAGATCCCAGCAAACACGGCATGGTAAAACAAGAACTAATACATAGGTGCCTTGATCATGATAGGCAGCCCACAAGGGCTAAACATTGAAGCACAAGATTGGAGAGAAAACATCATCTAGCTACTGATCATGGACCCATGGTCCAAGGGGAACTACTCACAGCGCATCTCAGAGGCGATCATGGTGATGGAGAGGCCTTGGAAGGTCAAGCTTCCCTCCGGCAGGGTGCCGGGAAAGGTTCTTCTAGCGATCCTGAGATCGGAATCGCGACGGCGGCGGAACAGTGGATGAAATCACGTAATGGGGGGCTCCTCGAGGGTTTCTGTCTCGAGAGATAAATATAGGCCAAAGGGGATCCTTAGGGGTGCCCCCTGCCAAGGCGGCCAGGTGGTGCGGCCACCCCCCTGGCCGTGCCAGCAGGGCGCTTGGCTGGGGGTTGGCCCCCTCGGGGCCCCCTTCGAGCTTCTGGAGTCTTCCAACTTGGATATTTTTTTGGTATTCTTTTTCTAAATTTTCCTAGCACTTTTATTTTTGACCTTTTTCTGCAATGCACGGACAATAACAGACAAAAACTGGCACTGGGCACTGAATTAGTAGGTTAGTCCAAAATATGTTGTAAATGATATGAAAGTGCATCAAAACATAAAGCAATATGATGGCACTGAAGTAGTGCTCCTCGTTGGTTACCCCAAGTGGAAGGTTGGATGTAGCCTAGCAGAAAAATTCTCTTGACAAATATACCAAGGTTGAGATTGACCATTAGGACTCCAAGGTCGACAAGAAGGTGGCCAGGAAACAATGGCACCGTTTACAACAAAGGATTGCTTACTTGACCTGGACCTGCACACACAACAAGTAACTTTGCTCCCAACAAGTACAGAGAGGTTTTCAATCTCTCCGGCCTTGTCGTTTACAAAGGATCAAACGCACAGGGAAAATAGTAGTGGTGATTGCGACTGAAAGGAAAAAAAGCAGTAAATAGTGGAGGTGTAATCAATGGTGGAAATATGGAACAGGGTCCCATGATGTTCATTAGTGATGTCTCTCTCCCAAAATATGATAAAATTGCTAAGCTAGGTAAACAAATTACAGCTGGGCAATTGACAGAATTATAAACGCACCGCAATGCTAATTATGCTGCAAAGAAAGTTAGAGGCTCAAAAGTATGGGCAGTACGCCAAGACAAGTAGACCGAAATCCAACTGCATCTACTCACTAATCATCCACCTTGAGATATCTATCCAGAACATCTCGCTGGTATTAAGTTGCGAGCCCCACCCAAAGTGTAAACCCAAAGCAAGAGACAACTGCATTAACAAACTTTGTGTAAGGCAAACAATACTTGCAACCGCGGTTACAAGCACCATAGTTTTCTCCCTGGTGGCAACAACACATCCCCTAGTCTCATGTTTCTGTCACTCAAGCTAGACATTGAGGGGCATGAACCCACAATCAAGCATGAACGCTCCCTCTTGGAGTTACTATCTACTACTTGGCCAAAGCAATAAAAAGCAAGGGATAACATGCAAGAATTACTCAAGACCAAAATATAAAAGGAGAAACAAATATATAACTCATCACAATCTAAACATAATCTCATAATCCATCGTAACCCAGCAAACTCAGCATAGCAACAGCAGAAAGAATTACATAGATGCCTTGATCATGTAGGGCAGCTCACAAGGGCTAAGAATTGAAGCACAAGATTGGAGAGAAGACATCACATAGCTGCTGGTCATGGACCCATGGTCGAAGGGGGACTACTCACGACACATCCGGAAAGCGTCCATGGTGGTGGAGAAGGTCCCGGAGGTCAATCCTCCCTCCGCAGGGTGCCGGGAAGAGGTCTTCTGGTGCTCCCGATCTTGGAAGCGCGGCGGCGGCGGAGCAGAGGGGAAAATTGCGATGCGGGGCTCTCTCCGAGGGTTTTTGAAGTGAGGAGGTAATATAGGCCAAAGGGGGCACCAGGAGTGGTCCCTTCTCCCAGGCACCCTCCTGGCATGGCCAGGAGTGGGGTCGCGCCCCCTGGCCGCCTGGGAGGGGGTGGCCCCCCTCTGGCACTTCTTCGGTGCTTCCGGAAGCTTCCGTCACGCTGATTTTTGTGGAATTTTTTGAGCTATGTAAATATGGTTAAAGACCTGCAACTTACATACATCAGCAGACAGAAACTGGCACTGGGTACACTGAGTTAGTAGGTTAGTCCAAATATGTGTAAAAAGGTATGAAAGTGTATCAAAACACATAGCAAAGTCACCTAAAAGAGCATGGAACAAGCAGAAATTATAGATACGTTTGGGACGTATCACAATATCGCCCAAATAAGAATGGAGCAAGCAGAAATTATAGATACATTTGAGACGTATCAGGGACCCCTAAAAACGCTAAGGACAAGTATTGTTCAATGCCTCAAGACTCTGTTTTATGTTTAAGTGATCTGAGATCAAATTGATTCCATAGGAATGACAATACTAATAAAAAGTGATAATTGATGATAATGTTTTTTTCTCAAAGTGCTTAAAGGTCAAATTCGAAAGCCTCGTTCAAATTCCCACACTCCATTATGTCACAAGCCCTAAATACATCTTGGACTCGCAAAACATATACACCCAGAGTTACCGAGGCATTCATGACATAGTTGTTGCCTAAACCCTACAACCTCCATTCCACCGAGATGACCCTTCGATCCCATCGAAGAGCACTTGTCAACCTTTTGTTACCTATTGTAATTAAATTAGAATTTACAAATGGTTTCAGTTGAGCTCACCGAAGTGTGTAAGGCTTAGGTCATCACATCTTGGTCTTAGTGAACGTTTTCATCCACATTCACCGAAGAACCTAAAGTTCAAACTTTTTGCACTAGTCAGTAGTTTGTCTAACTGAGTGATTTCATCCAGTCCCACCGAATAGTGCATAAAGGTGTGTAATGGTTGTATTTTGTGTGCTGCCTAGCTATATACCCCACCCACTCCACCATTGTCTCTCGAAGCAAACACATGCCATATCCATATTTATAGAGAGAGCTCCTACTCCTTGTGCTGATTTCAATGGGATTCCACTGCTGATATTCATCCTTTGATTTCTAGTTACCTCATTTCTTTCCATCCAAACCCTCTCCTACTGCGAATCCAAAATCTAGAGAGTGTGTGAATGTTGCGGATATGATCAGAGAAGAGAAAGGAGTTTATTATAAAGAACCCCGTCTATTACCTTTTGGAGGGTGGTGCCTCCTAGATTGGTTAGGTGTGCTTGGGAGTATCCCAATTGTGTGGAGAAACCAAGAAATTTCTAAGAGCAAGGAGACCGCCTACTTCCTGAAGATATATCCGAGTGAGTCCATCCCTTTGTGGGTGTAAGGCATGATGGGATAGTCAAGGTTGCTTCTTCATGAACCCTTTGTGGGGGGAGTCCACTGTGGACTCGATTCTTCTGTGTAATCTCGCAACCATAATCCTTCTGGTATTTGTATCCTCATGATTGAAGTCTCCATCAACTTTCATGTACGATAACACCGTCTATCGGAACCACGGGTCGAAATCTTCCGTGTCAACCAGTCTTTCCAAATCTCCTAAACACTACTGCTTACGTTCTTGCACTTGCATGATATATGATTTGTGTTGCCTACACTCTAGATATGCATGTGTAGGGTGTGATTGTATTACTTTTGATTGTGCCAAAATTTTCCTAAAAGTTGTAACTTAAAATTGGCAATGAACTTGTGTTGATAATCTAACACCCCTTCCTCCTTATAGATCTACCTTTTCAATCCTACAATTTTGCAATAGGATCTCGTTTTATTTACTCCGGTTAAGTTTGTAAATTGGACACTAATATTTAGATATTTGATTTGACTAATTAAATATGCATAATGCACCATAAATATTATTCAATTAAAACTTCATTTGATGAAGAATAAATCATATTTTCCTATTCAATAAAGACATAAAAACTCATGTCTGACTAATAAACCCAATCAGAGAAAGTAAGCATGGCAACATGTATGTTGTATTTTTAGAAGCGATCCACACAAATGTGTGTATTAATACCAGCTTTTAATGTAAGACGTTTGTGATGTCAGTTTTATGCAAATCATATTGCTCCATTTTTTCCCGCATTAAGTTTTGTGTATCTATATCTTGTGTTTCTTTACTATTATTAATACATATTTAAATTTATTTAAGGCATGCATATCTTCTACTAGTTTATGCTTGCCTGGAAAGAAGATCCCTGAGAGTACTTGCAGTATTGCATCTATGACATGTGGACCCGTGTGAAAATATAACTTTATTTAGTGTTTTGTACCTTTTTTGTAACGATATTTTTTTTGAACAGAAAAAGAGGCACTAAGCCCCAACTATTATATTAACTAGGAAATATTAAAACTGGACAACGGAAACTAAAAAATACAACCAAGTCCCTGACTTTTGTAGAAAAGACTAAACTATAATGAAGAAAAGCAATCATGTCCCTAACAGAATCTCGCCGAAATATGTGGTGGTGGGACAATCTATAAAAACAGGCAATAGGTCACACGGTCACACTAAATTGAGGAGTGACCCTTAAAAAAACTAAGTCAATGCAGAGGATGCATCGTCGGTTCAACACAGTTAACAATATATTTCTGGAAGACGAACGCGATCATTTGATCCTAAAAAGCTTACTACTAATTCATATATTTATAAAAATTGATTTCATGTTAAAAATTGATGAACTATTATTGCATTAACTTTTAGTAATGTATAATAGTTGATTTCATGTTAAAAAAATATGGAAAACTATTGCATTGAATTTATTTAGTGGTGTATGTGTTACATTTCAAATATTGGCCTTAATATGTTCATATATATAGACCCATTATAGTTTTGATTACAAGTTAATTATCCATTTTGAGTCATAAGATTTTCTTCGCAATTGATTTCACTATACCAAAACTTTAGTTCATCATGCGGCATCACGAGTATAATTTGGCGCATAACATGATAGCCATAGTTTGGCTTGATCTCATGTGCGACCATAAACTATGTATGCTTGATCTCACGTGTATCTTGACCGAATAAGCTCCATCACCACCTCCCACATGGCGAAGTCAAGAGGCCGAGTCACCGAGAGTAGATCACATTGTGTCCACCGGTGAAAGTGACCACCATATTTTTACAAAAAATGATTTTTTATCCGCATATAACAACATCAATGATAATTTTACATCTAAGAATTTTAGATAATACTTATAAATTAATCGTTTTTTTATTTACTGAAACATTTTGATCTAAAATTTTATATATCTATACATTGATTTTTCTGGTGATTATATTAAAGGCCCATGTTTTAGTTTGATGATTATATAAAGGGAACATGTTTTTGTTCGCCCAGGCGTCGGAAACCTCAGGTCTGGGCCTGCAACACATATGGGGTAGATCGGTAGGGGTGTTAGTGGGAGTAGGAGGCCGCCAAAGTCGTGGGCTGGGTCGATGGTAGATTGTTATTTGACAAATGCGAACGAGAAAGGAGACGAAGATCGTGGGAATAGGCTACTGGGAATGTGAAGGCACCCGCAAAAGAGAGAAAAACTTTTGCATGCCTTGACTTTCGTAACATTGGCCCGGCGTGAAGTTGAAAGTTTCAGCATCATGCATAGTTAAATCAAAGCAAGAAGGAAATGCACGCAGTAGTAATCTTGGGTGTATGTGGGTGCGACACCTTTGATCCCTAGCGTATGCACATGCGCATTCACCTCATTTGGTAAGTGTTATCACTAAAACCAAACAACAACCAGTAGAACTAGGACCGAAGCATGAAGTTTGAAAACAGTGTCATCAAATTCCACCTAATCCATGCCGATAACGCGACTATAGCCGTTCGAAGCGCGCCATTTCATCTAGTTTATGGTAAATATACGGACTACTCCTTCCATCTTCATGGACAACATATAAGTCTCGTTGTTGGTCTATACGGTTTGTTGGCCTGGTAATTTGGTCTTCCAATTATTATTATTTTGATGGTACGCCAATAGTGAACCAATTTTTTATATAAGATGAAGATAGATTACAAGAACCTCATCATCGTCCATAGGGACAAGGATGGAAAAAAAACCACACCCACACCAACAATCTACTCCTAAGCCTACTCTCTCAAAACGTGTTGTAGACTCTACGCTTCCGCTGTGTGCCAATCTTTGATCTCGGCCAGTATCATACGAGATAATTGACCGGGTGTGTTAATATGTTCCGGCCGATCAAAGACTCGCGCATTCCTCTGCTTCCAAATGGACCATGTCATGGCAATGCAAACTGTGTCAAAGCCCCTACGACTCCTGCTGGGTATATGAGCTCCCTCTTTGAGCCACCACTCTCCTAAAGTGTCCTCCTGGTCGGGGCAGTTGATTTCAATCTCTAAGCAGTCCAAACACCTGTGCCAAGTCCCCCGGGCAAAAACATAGTTGCCCAGGATGTGATCCATGCTATCCCATCCTTGCGAGCACATGTAACAAGGAGCGACAACATTCTGGATTGCGTGGCGAGAGCACCTCTCCGTCGTCCATAGCCGGTCCTGGAGTGCAAGCCACTAGAATATCTTGCACTTCAGGGGTGCCTGGCTGCGTCAAATGGGAATTGCGCAGGGGTATTTGATCATCCACATGCATGGCCTGATGTAAAACGACTTCTCCGAGTAACTATTTGAAGCATCATGCAGACAAGAGAACTCGTCCTCAGCGCCTTCGTCCCTCTGAACCTAGGATACCGTAAGTTGTAAATTGAGGAGTTGCAAGTGAGCCGTGTAGGAGAGCTCACCACGCACATCCGTTATCCAAGAAGCTCCAGCCGATCCATGCTCCACTGTCCTCCTGTTGATGATGTGCATGGGGACCAAATTGACCATCAAGGGGTCGAGGTCCCAAGGGGAGAAGCCAAATATCCAACGGTCGCGCCAAAATAGCACCCTCCTGCCGTTGCCAACTATGATCTTGATAAGGCTATCGAAGGCACCCCTAGTTCATGATCCAGGTTGAGAGGAAGGCCATGCCATGGCCTATTTGGGTCAACACGACTGAGCCATTCCCACCTGAATCTCAAGGCAAGACCTTGCAACTTAAGGTTCTTCACGCCAAGGTCGCCAAATCAAGTGGGGCGGCACACCTGGCTTCATACACTATCCTCCATGGACCTTGTTCTTGCCCACCCAAAAGAACAACCGCATCCAAACACCTATTTCCTTGAAGACCCACTGTGGCGCATCATTTATCAATAGGTGGTGAATCGTCTTCGCCGCGATAACCGATTTCACCAGGATAAGCCTTCCCGATCGTTTGATCAATCCCCGCTGCCAGGCTGGGACAAAGAAACGAACCTGATCAAGAATCGGCTCCCTATCAGCTCAGGTAAGCTGCCTAATGGCAAGTTTCAATCTCAGGTACTTGCAGGGGAAGGAGCCTAGAGCACAGCGGAGCACATTCACGGTTAGATTCCCATCCTCCTCGCAGCCTCTGATCAGAATAGCTTTGGATTTCCAGAAGTTGACTTGCAACCTATAGGCTTCACCAAAACAGTGCAAAATCTCCCTAGTGGCCAAGAGATCACCCTGATGTGGTGCGATAAACATGGCCACATCGTCCGCAAATATAGAAATCCGTTGCATCGGAGAGATGCCCGGAATCGTATCAAGAACTCCATCCTGCAGTGCTCGGGTAACTAGGGCAGATAGGACATCCATGTCTAGGACAAAAAGCAGAGGGGAGATCGAGTCCCCCTGCCTCAGGCCTCTCACGTGCAAAAACTTCCTCCCCTGATAGCCATTGATAAGCACCTTGGTGCTCAACGTTCGCGGCATAATGCTGATCCATCTGATCCATTTCGGGCCAAATCCCTTTGCCCTCACGACCTCAAAAAGGAATGGGAAAGAAAGTGAATCGAAGGCTTTGAGATATCGAGTTTCAAGAACACTCCCGCCTCCTCCTGGCATGTATCTTCCGTGCCACCGATCTGACTAGCATGAATTATCATGAACACATCAGCTCTTAATGAATGTTGATTGATTAGGCAGCACCAACTCCATCATGCGGGCACGGGTTCTGTTAGAAAAGGGCTTTAGCGAATAACTTCACGAAACTATGCGACAGGCTGATAGGTCGGTAGTCACCCACTTTCTGAGCAACCGCTTTCTCCGGAATAAGGGTGATCAATCCCTTGTTCAGTTTTGATAATCCCCTGCCATCTCCCACGTAGAGTTTGAGAATAGCATCCATGACGTCCTCCTTGATTATGGGCCAGGCCTTTTGGTAGAAAGCGCCATTGAATCTGTTTGGCCCAGGTGCCCTATCAGGAGGGAGCTCACTGATCACGCGCCACACTTCCTCCTCGGTGAAGTTGGCCTCCAGATCGGCAAGGTTAAACGTTTCCATGTTCAGGAATTGGACGTCCAGGGCGAATTGGCGCGCGCTAGCAGATCCCACCTGAATTAATACTGCAACTGCATTGCAATCCTGGGGCCAAAGGAAGATCGTCTAAAATCTTCCAAAATTTTAATCTTCATTTTCAACGACCGAATTCATTCATTTTTTTTATTTTTTCTCCATTTGGTCTTTGATCAATTCAATTCGGTCTTCGTTCTTGACCATGCAAACCGATTTCATAGAAAATACAATATGATACGTTGATTTATTCATTGATTCATTGGTATAAAAAGAACTAAGGGCACAATCGTTTGTGACACTTGCATTGAGACTTGTAGGAGTGTTGGATGCAAGAAAATGACAGAGAGATGGGTCCGGGGACTCGGGCATACGATATTCATAATCCTGGATGCATGAGCATGTGGGTCTGAGGGATTGATTGCTACTTGGGCTGCAAACGAGTCGAGTTCCAGCGAGTTGGAATTGGCTCAGCTCAACTCATATTAAAATTCGAGCGAGCTCAAACTTGGTCAAGCTCAAGCTCGAGTTGTAGAGAATGGCTCGTACTCGGCTTGTAACGATCTCGAGTCGGTCTCGAGCCTTGTTTCGAGCTAATGAAAACGAGAAAAACTATATAATTTGTAGCAAATATTCCAACTAGATAACGCACAACACGACATATGATAGCACTACAAATATTATTCAAATCAAAATGAGGATAATATAAATTTCTTCAAAGTAGTTTGACTTATTCTCTCACAAGCGAAAGTCTAGTATCAATACGACAAAAAAATATTTGGAAAAACAAATTATTGGCCGAAGAACATAAAAATTTGCAGCGCCATGCATGCTGGAGATGGTCTTGGAGCTGCCAGGACTCTGAAATAAACCCCTTGATCACCGTACCAAATAAGCGCAACCAATCTGCATATTATAATTTATTAGTTTGCAAGATGATGCAACAATTCAAAGGAATATTCACGTATTGTAGTTGTTTCTTACTAGTTTGTAGAAAGGATTGAAGGATCTTTATCCAGAAAAGGAACTTCAAGTGATTAATCCTGATCTTTCTTATTCTGAAAATATGTGTGAGCATCAAAATGTAAGGCGTACAAATAAACATGTTTGACTATTTGATATATATGGCGTAAATAGACAATTCAAGAACTCACCTTGTTTGCTTTATTCTTCTTCTGGGATCCTCTAATCCAACTAGCTGAACACACCAAAGCATGTACTGTATTTGGGTGCGCAAAGCAACCATCCAGATGCCTCTTCATTGTAGTTGTTGTTCAGTCTTTGGGTGCATGTATAGTTTACTACAAGCCTTACACTTAACCTTTCTTTTTAATTCTCCTTTTTTCTTCTTTGATAGTACCTCAACCTCCTCAAAATGCTCCCATACATTAGAGTGTTTCCTTTTTCCAGATAATTTTGGAAATTCATTATCCTCAACCATCACAACTTCCTCGACGTCCTTGGGTTCATTCTCACCGAGGATCTGGGATTCAGCGACATTAAGCATATGTGAACGAGTGTTGACATGCAAAGTGTAGAGATAAGGTCGTTCGTCGAAATATAAATCTGAATCTAAAGAAAAAATATACTGGTTGGCTTAAAAGAATTTGTGTTCAAAGGAACTCATCTCGATCTATGATAATTGCTAAACCCGAAAGTTTAGAAGTAAATTGACAAAGTATTTCATAGATACAACTTGCATCCTAGCCAAGAGTATTTTACATATGAACAGTCTAACTATAACTGAGATCTAGAAGATGAACAAGAGATATTCATGTATAAATATAGTACCAACTACATGACGTGAAGTGAAAAAAGGCTTACTTGAACTGAAGGAACGGGCATCTCATCGTGCTTGGGAGAGCTCATCTTGGTCTCGTGGATGATCTAGCAACAGATCGTGGATGAAGATGAACTAGGAAGGAAAGAAAATGTACGTGCATATGGTTGGGAATAGGGCCCTAGTTGGAAATTTATACACTGCTACACACACGGCCGGCACGACACCATATTAAGGCCTAAATTTTCTCTACACTTAATTAAACTTCCATGTTTAATGATAAATAAAATATAAGAATCGTGCATAGTATATATGGTAAGAAATTATTCTATTTCCATTTAATATATGGCATGCTCATTTAACATAACGATATTATGCCAAGCTATCGAGCTAAAATCGAGCGAGCTAGTATTGGCTTAAGATCATCTCCTATTTCGATCGAGCTACATAAAATGTTCATACTCAGCTCATTTATGTTCGAGTCGATCTCGAGTCGAGCTAAAAGCCGAGTCGATCTCGAGCGGCTCACGAGCCTCGAGCTTTTCTTGCAGCCCTGTGGCGACGGATTTACTAGTAATTCGGTGTTGCGTCAGGAAACTAAGGTCCAAAGCTAAAGATATGCTTCATTGCATGCATGGGCTTCTAAGCTTGTTGGATCCAACAACCGCTCTCGATGATGAGCCTATATAATTTCTTAATTTATCTCTGCATATGGCACCACCATTGAATCTCTCTTGCCATCGCGCGATAGGGCACCAATGCACCATCAACATTAAGTTTTACGACATTTTTTGATGGTGGCAACCAAGCTCCTTTGGGTTTAGAATCTACAGTTACATGCATCCCCTTAGAAATTCTGGAATCACATGGAGACATGGACTTGAGATCATTCAAGAACTTGTTTAGAAAATTAAAGGTGCTCAACGGACTTCGGAATTCTCTATCGTGTATAGCATTCCTGTGAGCCCATCATATTGCCCATAGTGTAACGAGGACTCTTTCCAGTTCACCCTAATTCAGGGCTTGTTTGATTCATAGGAATTCCATAGGATTTTTGTAGGATTTTATCCCATAGGATTTTTTCCTATCTTACTCATTTGATTCATAGGAATTGTTTCTATATGAATTTTTTCCATAGGAATTTTTGTACTACTTTCTATAGGAATCCTAACATTCACTCCAACCTCTTTCTACAATTCCTTTGATGTCAGTGAACGGTTTCTTTGTCCACACCGTTTCTATAGAGCTTGCATATCAGAGACAGCTTTTGCTTGATCGATAATGGCATTGACCTTCAAGCGGCTTAGACGACTTTGGACAAACAAGACGTAATTTGAAGTCCCTAGGATCCAATTTTCAGCTCTCTCTCTTTTTTTTTTTTTTTGAGAAAATCCAATTTTCAGCTGGGCACGCTGTGACTTGTGTAAGATCAGTTTGCTTACGAAAGAAGGTCGAAACAACAAGGTAGGTTCTCATTTTGTAAACCCTATGAGCCCGCCGCAGCCTCACTTGGTTGGGCTAGCCCGCAGCCCACTCCAGCTTTTCTGCATTTGCTGGTATGCTGGCGAAGCTAGCTCGCGCAGTAGGCAAACTTTGACGTGGCCGAGCGCGACGTCAACGTCGATCGATGGCGGGGCTGCACGCGCACGACGCAACTGGCCCGACCGGCAGCGTACGTGACGCGACGCCGCCCGAGTTTCTTGCGGGGCGGTGGAGCGCATGATCGGAGAATATTCAGAGCCTGATCGCGCATGATCGCGGAGAATATTCAAGGCGGGGCGGGGAAGTGGTCATTGTATTTGCTTTCTTGTAACTATGGTTCAATAGTTTGTCTACATCAAAGAACTAATTCTCTGCCCCTTTGGTTGTATTCGTAGTATCTATAATATCTAAATAATTCATTCCCACTAACATATCTATCTTGACATGCAAACTATCCACATCATCAAGTAGGTCCATCATGCAAACAAAATCCATTAACTATGCATGCACATGTTTTCCTTAATTGCATACACATGCAACCTAAATAAATAATAACTTTTTATGCTCTTAGCCTCACAATTTATAAGAGACTTTTTATATAAAAAAAATTATGAGTTATCTCATATTTTATTTTTCTATCCACATCTATAATTGATATTATTGTTTTAGGCTTAGCCAATGATGGAGATGTCTTCACTATCTCTACTCAACATTATTTTCACCTCATAATGTCTCAACATATATTATCAAGCTAATAAATTAACAAAACAAAAATCGTACTCATTTTTTTGGGTTTTCATCAATTTTTCTTACATTTTTGCTCTAAACATTATTGATTTCAAAGAAGAATTTATAATCAAATTATACTATACTTAATAAATTTTCTCATGTTTCAAAAACCAACTTTTCTTATGTTTTTCTCTGAAAAATTCCTGCAGCAACGCGCGGGGTATCATCTAGTTACAGTAAATTTGATCCTTTATAAAAATAATAGGGATCGGAGGGAGTACCATGAATGTGAAAAAAAAGGAAAAATGATCAAAAATTATGCCATGGCATTTTATATCAGAAATTGCCATATTTTGCATAATAAATATGACCTATGTATTGCCATGCCATACTACTTTTATCAAAGGTGATTGTTAAATCTCAGTCGACTAAGACTTAGCGAAGTCTCAGTCAATGTTATATTCATGAGACCGTGTGTGAAAATTCATGCAAAAAGGACTATTGTTTTTTTTACATGTTCTACTGCTTGGTTGAGACTTCGTTAAATCTTAGTCGACTGAGATTTAGACACACCCTTTATCAAAATTGGCATGCTTTATGAAAAGAAAAGAATTGCAAAAAGTGTGAAGAAAACTACAAAGGTTAATCAAACATTGCATGGTAAAAAATGCATGTTCAATTTTGCCATCGTATTCTACAAACATAACTAAATTGGCCATGACAAATATATATACATATTATTTGGTCGATGAAACTAAAAGTGCCATGTATGTTAAATTAAAAATGACATGGTAATAATCTAGTTGCCCATTTTAATCATCATTTGTGTTATACATGGCAAATTTCTTTTGTACAACATGACAATTTAAAAAAAATATGCATCGGTGATGGTAATTTTGAACCCTAATTTTTAATTTGTTGTACTTTACAAGGCATGACAGTTGTACTTTTACGGGGACATGCAAAATTTTCATACTTCATAAAATTGCAAAAATGTATTTATCGAAAAAAAAACTCTTAAACCTTTTGTCATGTCACCAATAATTTGCCATAGAAAAAAATCAAAATTTTGCCATGTCACCATTTTTTTTGTCGTGTTATCAAAATTTTACAACATTTTTCCATGAAAAAAATCTTACTCCCTCCAATCCAAATTAATTGACACACACTTAGTATAACTTTGTACTAGAATTGTACTAAGTGTGTGTCAATTAATATGGATCGGAGGGAGTACAACATTTGACATGGTAAAGTTCAAAAGACTTAACAATGTTATGTACGGAAAGCATGATAATTTGTAGATATGATATTCTATTTTTAAATTTACACCATGGCAAGAAAGGTATGTTTTGCCACGTCAATCAAACTAAAATTTACATGTATGTTAAATTAAAATTTCCATGTTAAAATCTTATTGCCATGTGGCATAAATAAGAATAGTCATGTCGCACAAATAAGAATCGACATGGCACATAAATAAGAATTGTCATGTCACACGGTAATTTTTCTTGTGTTTTGTAGGGTTGTTACTCCACATGCTATTGGCGATCCCATCAATATTCGTCTTCTACTTCAACATATTTGTATATGAGGTTCATTTGTGATGTTAGTTTCGAAAGGTTTTAAATGTTGCATTCTATTTTTTTTCTCAATTATGTAATGCAATGTCAGTTGTAAAATATTGTGTGTACTACGTGTAACTTATGAAATCTTGTGATTGATTTTCAAATATACTTTGTGTGATGGTTGATATGAACGTGCTTATATTATAGGCATTTAATAATGTGATTATTGCATAATATTTGCAATTTTTATTTATATTACATTCCAAATGATTATATAATTAAGTTGTTTAATTAGTATTTAGATCATTGTACACGATTTTCCATATAATTACGTCATAGATGGTTATGTACAACACACATAGTTCGGTCAGAATGAGCGTTTGGAATTTAATTATAACTTCGCACCATATTTTATTCACAATCGTTTGTAATGTTCAACGTACAACACATATAGTTCGATTGAAATAACCGTTTGGAATTCAATTTTTAAGCCACACGAGCATTTGTACACAAACTTTTGTTTGGGTCTGAAGAACACAAACGTAGTTTCTAGCTTAAACGTATGCTATATGACCATAATCTCAGACGGATATTTGCAGATAAATATTTGCGATGAAAAGGTCATCCAAACGTTCGTTTTATCATGTACATCTGTGCGGACGTAGTCAATCGTCAACGGTTTTTCTGTATCGTGTGTAATAGGACCTTCTATTGCAATCGAAGTCGATGCGACGATTTCGAATCCCGTATGTGATATGGATAAAAAAACTGTTTGGACAGCTAACATGTGCACTATTGTAAGCAAACATTTAGCATTTAAACAAGCGACACATGAGTAACACCAACAAGTTTATCAAGATTATCACATATGGGCAGAAGTTTTAATAATGGTTTGACAAGTTAATAGGGTTAAGCACGGGATTAAGCTAACACACTTAATAGGGTTTTAAACAAGTCATGTTATTGACTTAGGTCCTTCTTTTATTTATTAAATTTAATTTACTAACTATACCATAATAATAATCTTGTCCAAAGACATTCATAACAAACTTAACATTAATTTAATTTATTACAAAGAATTTAATATAATTATTCTAAGCAACAATAATTACAACTAAATAATAAAATGACCACTAATTTATTTCCGTAAAATATAAATATAACTATACAAAACAATACAGCATAAACTCAGGATCACAATAAAATTAGTTTCACATTTTTCTGAGGTGTAGATATTTTCCTACAAACATTTTAGTTCTGTCTACAATGATACTCCCTCTTTTCCAAATTAGATGACTTATATTTATATAGACATGTATATAAATGAAAGTCATCTAATTTGAAACGGGGGAGTAAAAAGAACAACTCTGCCACGGCCCAAGTCAATATTTCGCCTGGCGAAATTCTCCAGTGGGTTGGGTCTAGTTCTTTTAATATTTCTTACAGCAGTTTTTCTATTTATTTTATTTTACCTATTTACTTACTGAATAATTAGCTACTGATCAGAAGCACTACTCATAACATTACATTAATTTAATTAAAAAATAGGGTATTTATTACAATTATCCTAAGCAGGAATAAATAACAAAAAATAATAAAATGGCCATTAGTTTTATCTACACAAACAATAATTATACGCGTACAAACTAATAAAACATAACTAGAAAGCATAACACAATGTATTTCATATTTTTATGAGGTTTATTTAATTTTCTACTAATATTCTAGTGCTTACTAAAATTAAAAAAATTAAAATGATTTACTCTGCAGGCCAGAGAAATATCTCGCTCGATACACAAATAAACAATGGGCTGGGGCAAACAAGTCTAGAGTGGCTGAGTAGTGGGTCTGTTAACATTTTTTAATGATGTTTCCATTTGGTTTATTTCAATTCAACACTATTACCATAATTGCCAGAATAACAGTAGAATATTAATATAATGAAATTTAAATTAATTTAGGCCTAGGCCCCAACTCAAATTTTAGAAATTTCAATAAGACGTACTTGTATTTTTCTGAAAAATATCTCCAATTGTTTCAATTCCTACAGAATATGCCCCCAATCAAAATTCTTTATAGGTCCACCACTGGCATGCGAGATCACATACCTAAGAGGTAGCACAAGTTCGCTCTAACTACTATGGTGGCATCCTACCACCACAAAAAAGAGTGTAATCCTACCATTGCAAGTTCAATATCATCATGATGGGTTAGTGATTGGCGTATTCCATTCCTAACAAAATTGATACTTGCCCTCGCTCGCGTATATTGGACCTCATCAATATATACATGACAGCAACAGTTTTCAAGCCCAAGATACCACAAAAATGTACCTCGTTGTCGTCTTCGTCGTCAACATGCAAAGTGTCACCACATCCAAAAACAATATTAATAGTAGTGCTTGCCTAGCCAGGTCCTAAGATAGAGCCCCTCGTGGCCTTTTCCCCACGCCAACGAACCCAAGATCATGTTCCAGCGAGTGGCTAATAGTTGCCATCAAAGCCTCCTAAATGAAGCCGCCCATGTCCATAATGGAGATGATGAAGGAAGGGTGGATGCCGATGGATTTGCTCTCCCTGATGGTGGTTGCCAACTCTTTGATGGCCTCAATTGTGCTTCTAAAGACGCTCATTTCCTCGTCGTCAAGCCGCCCCTCTTCCTCATCTCAACAATAGGACCATGATCAGAAGGATTGCCAGGACCGTCAAGGACGATGGTCTCTAACTCCTGGGTGTCTGGATACTCACACATAGGTGAGTCGAAAGGCTCACCGAATCCCGTTGCATGCTTGCTTATAGCCAACTCATAGAAGAAAATCAAATGTATCTTCGAGGAAGTTCTGGATGTAAGTGTTGAGGAACTCAACGTCCTTGGGGTAGTCCTAAGAAATAAACACAACGATTCTTAGTTGTGATTGACATGTTAGAGAAGCTAAAACAAGTCTAACAAGTGGTATGTGATCTAAACGTGTTATGGCCTTGGTGGTGCTCTGTATCTAACACAATCCTGAATGTGTCGTGATCCTACTATGTGATGCTAAGATCACTGAGTCTTGACACTTGGATCCATCTGAATCTCCATTTTATTAGATGGTTGTAGACCTGGATCGAGGTGACCTTTTGGCCATAGAACTCGAAGACCTGCTTCGCAACATAACGCAAGTGCATTCTATTGAAGCCCTTGTCAGTACTCGGCCTACTAGATATGATGTCACACATCTTGTTAAGCATGGAGGTGAACATGTAAGGCTGCCATATCATTAAGTTCCCGTTCTTTTACATATTTTCCTTTCCACCCTTCATGTTTTCCCGGTGTGCAAAAGTTGTGGGCATCACCATCACAAATGAAGGTTACCTAACGGGACCCTCGAAAACATCTGAATACGCAGGCATCTCTTGAAGAAAGGCTTGCAATCCTCAACATAGGATGACATGAATTAGTTGTCGGAAAATACAATGGCATGAATAAAATATTCGGTGCTCATGTCCTACAATTGTTTTTTGAGGGTTATGTCCTACAATTGTTAGCATCAAGACTAGTTCTATACACTACACATGGACAAGAAGAAACACATAGCATACTACACATTGACCGCTAAACGTGAAGTTTAAAACACCGTACATGGGCTGATCTTCAATATTAAAGCAAACCATTAAGTTCAACACACTATAACACATACATACCGACCATAGTTGCATACTATTATACTATAATTGCTCTAATCCTCAAGCGAGTACCACTTCTATCATATTGTCTTCGAAGCCGAAATGGAAAACAAGATGAACATCATCAAAGCCTACAAGTAAAACCTAGTCCCGAGGCAAGCAATTAGCACGACCATTTCATCTACCACAACATCACATGCTCATATGTCTAGAGTCTACCATGGTACCCCATGCTCACATATCTACTCCTATCACATGATAACATATCTAGGCTCTAGAGAGTAGGGAGGAGGGAGTGATCGAACTTACGTCCATCGTGAATCAGGACGATGCAAGTTTGCGAAGAGGATGAAGAAGAGTCATCGTCGCCGTCTACGGCCGATCGGAGAAGATGAACCGCTTACTTGCTAGTCAACAATGAATTCACGTAGGACGAAGAGCTCGAAGGTGGAGAAACGATGATTGAGATTTTAGCGGTGAACCAAAGGAAGAAAAATAGGGTGATTATTTTGTTTTGTTTAAAATTGTTTAACATTTCAAAATATAATTTTCGAAAGGTAGGAGCATATGCTCCCATGAACCAAATTCAATTTCTCAACCTACCAAATCCAATTATCCTCACTCAGTTTCTTGCACAGTCCAATGCTTCCTAGTTGTAAACTTGAAGAGCTCCAACATATGTTTTTCCTAACTATCTAGATATGTGCACAAATGAAGTCATCCAATTTGGAACAGAAGGGCTAGCCGTCAACAGTAACGACGAGAAAGAACTCAACACCGTTCATCAGCCAGGCCAAGAAAAATGGCCCCTCGTACAACTAGGGCAAATAAGGATCGGGAGCCGCAAATCAACATGTGCTTGAGCTGGTTAGAGGGACAGTGGTATCCCTAGCCCACCAGAGTTTAAATCTCAGATTTAACATCATTGTTCGCATTTTCCTGAATTTATTTTAATCCTTCCGACGATGTGTTTTTAGTGATAGGAGATGTTCCTGTCGACTACGATGCACGTATGATGATTTCATTAATCTTAAGATAATGTGTCGGTTAAATATTGCGAAGATGCTCATAAAAATAGGATGTGTCATGTGCATATATACAATCATAGAGATGGGTATATGCTTGTACATTTGATCATCTACAACTGTGTTTTAAAAAAACGCAAACCAAACAACAGAGTGTCAACCCCGGACTAGCAGACAACGACTTGCCATCCAACTCCGATTTCCTCAACTCGCTGTGAGAGCAACTCCAACGGCGTGACCCAAATGTCCGCTTTTGGTCTGCCGGCGAGTTGTTTGGGTCGCGGCGGACAAAAAAAGGCCTAACAGAGCGACGCAAACAAATCAATGTTCGGTTTTCTGTCTGCCGCGATTCAATTCAGGCCCAAAAGTGCGGTCGATATGGGTCGCCGCGGACACGCAGCGAACACGCTCGGTGTCCTCCCCTGGACCGCCTGTCTGTGCCTTTTCCACGGCATCTGACCAACCTGGCTCGCCTGTCTGCGTCCCAGGCACTCCCAGCGGTGACTGTGTCCCAAATTTTTAGTCCCACCTCGGCCGCCGAGGGACGACCGCAGTTGTTTATAAGGCTGACCGGTTGTAGATGAATTGTCTAGTTGCAAAGTTAGAAGAGGTGCATCATATGACGAGTTGTATATTGATGCTATACACACCAATCGAAAGCCCATATGCGTTATAGAAATTTATAAGACTTTTAAATAAATTTAATTCTTCAAATAGTTCAAAAGTTATTTGAGTTAAAAAACAGAAAAAGAGGAAAAGGAAAGATAGTCCTTGATGGGCCTGGACGAACCGTGGGACTGGAAACTGGAAATCAACCAAAGCAAAAAAAAACAAATTGTTTTTTTCTTTTCGCGGGCTGCGCTGATGGGCCGGATGGGCCGCAGGAGTAGAAACAGATAAAAAATGAATCGTTTTCTTTTTCCTGAAAGAGGTACATGGGTTAATTCCTACAACTTTCAAGGGGTTTTCTGAAAAATGGGCATGACGAACGAAAAAAACAGAGAAACCTAATTTTTTATTATTATTAGGTAGAGAATTAGAAATAATATAGCAAAGTTAGTTTAATTGATGTGATGTGTACAATCAAAAAATACATATCATGTCAATTAAATCTAATCTAACTATATTATTTGAACAATAGTCTACCCGGCCTTTTCTTATAGATACATTCGGGCGTCCCTCGATGACCGAAGTGAGACTAATAATTGGATCACTGTTGAAAGCGCATGAGACGCAGACATACGGTCAGGTTGGTCAGACCGAACTGATCGAAATAGGTCACGTCTGCACCGCGATGTGAACGACGGACGGCAGACATCGGTCCATTTCACAATCTAAACAGACAAAAAAACGGACAAATCTGTGTCCGTTTGAGTCGCCGTTGGAGTTGCTCTGAGTAGCGCCACCGTGTCAGCAGAGTTGGCATGGATCCGCTCATTTAAAATGCATGAAACTCCACGACAGCGACGTGCATAGCCCGACCGATGCAGCCGCATGCATAGCACAAGCTGCCACACGTTCGTAATCTGTCTATTTTAGCCCGATCGATGCAGCCGCTCGCACGAGTTTGCGGAGCACTCGGTGCCACGTTTGTTTGTGTCCGGTCAAGAAGACCCACACCACAAGCCAAAGCCCACCTGATCGATCGACCACCGACACTTCTTCTGTGTACTGTACGTGCTACATTCCCCCTAGTGCGATGTCTGATTTTGTTTTAATGGACTACTAAGAATTAGTGCCGGATTAGTTAGTCTCATAGGAACTCGCTCTGCTTTGTTCCTGATCTCGATTAGGCCTTGTTCGGTTGCAGGATATTAGTTCCTCTAGTGGAACTAATCCCTGTAGGGATTGGGATTGGGTGACACACAACGACCCTGTGGGGGTTAAATCCACGCATACAAAGGAGATGTTTTCTTTCCTGTTAAAACTACGAGGTTGGACGGGGTTGGACGCGGTTTAAAATCTCGCTGGGCGTAACCGAATGCACGATACAGAGCAAACGAGGATATATCCCCGGTGGTAGCGATCCCGGCTGATTAACGGGGTTTAGCCACCAATCCCCGCGGGGGTGGGAGTAACCGAAGGAGGCCTTAGGGATGCCCCATGTACCGTCCGTCTCCGCGTGCTCCCGTGGCACTCATTTTTCTGAACCTGTTTATTTTTCCTCTTCTTTGCAGACAGAACAGCACAAGGGCCAAACGCCAAACAAGATCGATCTTTCCCACTCATGCCAAATTGCATGCAATGATCTAACGCCCGTTTGAAATACTCTTCGTCGTGGTCCCTCTGGACAGTTGAACATCATCAGACATGGTTTAGCCTGGCCGGTCGCCGCAGGTGTACGTACAAAACTGGTTAACAGGGCCTAACGCCGTCCATAATCTGTTCCATAACCACAGTCAATATTTTGTATGAACCTTGTTTCTCAGAGAACGTTCGCTGAAGAGCATGTCAAATACCCTAAAAAAAGAGCGTGTCAAATGTGAAGGTTTTTTCTGGCAAATTCTTCGAAAACACATGGCATTTTCTAGCAAATAAAGGGTTTATTTTCAAATTTCCCGTGTTTGCTTGAAAAACCTAAAAAGAGGGGCGAAAGCTTGTTTTCTGTTTGCTTGAAAAACTTATCGTACTTTTGACACATAAATTGCCGTGAAAAACTTTTGTTTTGACATGCACGCCTAGCAAACATTGGCGAGATATTGTTTTCTTTTTTATTTGCATAATTGCGTCCAAGAGAGAGGGTCAGTACCCATTTTCGCACGCGTGAATTGAATGAACGCACTCGAGTGTGACATGTTTCTTTATTTTTACCCGTGTTCTCTATTGAGCGGGCGCTTGGAATTTCCTGATGCGTCGGTCGAGGGAGTGAAGCGAACGCACAACCTCGAGGGCATCGCAGTGACGTCCAGTGCGACGCGGCGCCAAAAATAGAAAACGACGCTACAACAAACATACCATGTGGGGAAGAGATAGGGGGTTGAAGGGTGAGGATTAGGAAACGGTTGGGTAGTTTAGTGGAATGTAGAGTGTTGGATCGGTGTAAGAGACGGTTGTGGGAGCACCCGGTGACGAGGGGCGCAGTAGCCGCGTCGATCGATGGTGGCCAAGCCAAGCAGTTAGCATGGAATCGAGTTAAACAGGACTATTTCAAGGAATGACGTATCGATCTCATAGAATGCAACGGCAAGACGACAAGATACGTTTTTACATACAAGTTACCAACGCCACCACTCGCTACTAGCCTGTCCTACCTGTCTAATCGGGAGCGTCCCATCCTCACGAAGTAACCCAGCCGCTCGCCAGTTACATCCCTCGGTGTAGATGTGATGTAAGACCTTGTCGGCGGAGGATGGCACCTCAACCTGTGCATTCGGTTTTTTCGGTTCGGTTTATACGGTTTGTATACATCGGTTTATACGGTTTTGTACATAGATACGGTTCGGTTTCGGCCATTTGTTATCGGTTCGGTTTCGGTAATAACCAAATTAACCAAAGTTGACGCGAATTTGAAGTCATCAAAAAATTTATTACATCTACTGGAGTTGGTCCTGTGGAACAAGTTGAAGCTTGATACATCTACTTTAGGCTTGTGACGCCCCCAAAATCAATCTGTGTACAGTAATCATACACGCAAGGTACACGATCAAGATTAGGGACTCACGATGAGATATCACAACACAACTCTACAAATAAAATAATACAAGTTGTTTAATACAAGCCAGGGGCCACGAGGGCTCGAATACAACAGCTCGAGAGCACAAAGTCAGCGGAAGAAAAAGTATCTGAGTACAGACACAAGAATACAAGGATGCCTTAAGAAGGCTAGCACAAAATCAACACACGATCGAAAAGGCAAGGGCTCCTGCCTGGGAACCTCCAAGCTACTCCTGGTCAATGGGGAACTCGACGTCGTCGAAAGCATCGGGGATCTTCATGTTGCGGTGATCGGCATCGGGGATCTCCTTCTCCTGGACTCCAACGTCGACTGCAGCGGCCGATCAGGAAAAACATAAAGGGGGAAATAAAGCAAAGGTGAGTATCTAGCATACCCGCGAGTCTTACGTCCGCTACTAAGCATTATGCATTGTATCAACGGAAAGAAGAGGATGTATATAGTGGACTGAAAGACAGAAAACCAGAGCAAGGGTAAGAAGCTAGGCCTATCGAAGACTAGCATCTTCCAACGAATCTTGCAGCATGAGGTAAGAATCAACCAACAGTTAATATAACAGTAATGAAAGTAACAATGCAGCAGAAGTTGCTGCAGCATTGTATAATAATAAGTTGTAATCATAATTAACAATGCCTCCGAGTTCACCTCCTCGACATCCCCGCGAGGAAGAAAAACCCGGAACCATACAGTTTAATAATAATAGTTTCTAGTGGTAAGATCCAGCTTCAGCATAAAGCGTCCTGTTACCGTGGACACGGCTATTCGAATAGATTTAATCTTCCCTGCAGGGGTGCACTTGTGTTACGCTACACGCACGGATCTCCAGGGTGGCGGGAATCTTGTTAGGGAACGCTCCACCGAGGCTATCCGACACTTCATAGCCCATCTTTCAAACTCAACAGAGAGGTCATTCGCCGGAGTATATCCTATGTACGCGGGGCTTTGGACCCTGACCCCGACGTACTCCTGCACGGTGCGAGGCTGGCCGGTGAAGTTAAAGCAAATCCAAATAAGACACCACCGCGCGAGCAAATAAGACAACACCACTTCCCGGCGCAGGCCGCGGTACTGCTGACGTCTGAAGAGTCCTCGGACGACACTACGAAGCAGAGGAGCCCATAACTCGTAATTCCCACGGGTAGGTAGTGCGTATGTAACACTCTCACTGTCAGATGAACAGTAATCACCATTACTGTTCCCCAGCACTGTTCAAAACTTTTGTTTAATCAACTGGTTCAGTTCAAATTCAAATTATCCTTTGATATTGTTGCAAGCAAAGTGAACCATGGGCCTTGATCATCATGGAATCAAAACAAGTACAAGCCATTTGAATTGAAATTCAAACAAACCCTAAAATGTTTTTTGATGAATATTAAAAATATGGTGACAATAAATCTTTTCCAAAAATCTTGGAACCACTTTTATAAAATCCCAAATAATCACTGGACCAAATCCATATGGGTTTGGGTATTTATTGTGCTATGGAAAATTCCAAACAATTAATAACAGTAGCAATTCCAGGCCAATGGCTCATTTAATAATAAAATAAATTAGCAAAAGAGTTTAGAAAAACCCTAAACTTTTTTGGCACTCTAGGTTTATGCTCTACTAATTATGGAACAATAATTGTATTATACAAAATTGCCTAAGCCATTTAAATAAATGCTAAAAGAAGATTTAACAGAAAAGAAATGAAAAAAAAGAGAAACCTAATCTAGCCCACTCCAGCCAGTCCCCTCTCCACCTCCCATGGGCCAGCCACCCCCGGCCCAACCCACCTCCCCCCTCGTCTTCTTCCCGTACGGGGAAGGCGTGGCGGCCATCCCCCGGCTGGCCACGCCGTGGACGCCGTGGCGGTCATCCGTCGGCTAGCCGGAGGGGTTAAAGCCCCCGAGGCCGCCCCGTTCCGCCCCGGGAACCCTAACCCTAGCCGTCCCGTTCCCCTAACCCTCCCCTGCGCCATTTCCCCCTTGCCCGAGCTCCCTGTCGACGCGTCGCGGCGGCCCGCGTGGCCAACGGCCTCCTCGGCGACCAAGGTCTCGTCCAGCGCCTCCCCACCGACGAGTCCGCCTCCTCAGCCGTTTGCAGACGTCGACGACCCCCCCACCTCGCCGGATTTGAGCCCTCCTCACCCACGGTGCCGTCAACCTCGGCGCAAAATTCCTCACCGGCAACGCAAGTCCGGCCTCCCCGAGCTCTTCATCGTGCTCCCCGTGAGCTTCCGCACCCCCCATCCTCTCCTTGCCCTTCATTGCACTCCGTAGCCGTCGCCCCGCGTAGCCTGCACTCCGGCCGTCGCCATTGATGGCGTGGAGATCAGCTCCGGCCGTCCCAAGCCCCCCTGACCTCCCCTCGGTGCGCGGCTACTACCCCTCGTTCGAACCCACCGTTCCCCGTACCGCCTGGCCGCCGGAACCGGCCGTTGTGGCCTCGCCGCCGGGCTGCAGTCGCCGCCGGTGGGCGCAGGTTGTGGCTACGTGCCACTGACCTAGGGGGCCCACCCCGTTGTGTTAGCCTAATCCCCTAATTAAGTTAACCCCTCCCCATGTGACACTTACAAGTGGGCCCAAGGCCATTAGTCATAAGCTAATATGAAATAACTGTTAGATTATAACCCTGTTAGACTGACTAGTGGGCCCCTGGCCTTTTAAGTAAATTAAAACTGTTAATTATATTTCTGTTACTATGACATGTGGGTCCCCTCACTGAATAATTAGATTTAATTAATTTATTTGTTAACTGTGTCACTGACCAGTGGGACCCACTGGTCAGTTAATTAAAATGAATTATTAATTTATTTAATAATTAATAAAAGAATTATTAAATAGAAAAAGGATTTTTAATGTTTTAAAATTGATTAAACTTACAAAATCAATATCTTTTAATCCGTATATCGGATCGAAAAACTTTATACATGAAAATTAATTAGAAAAATATAACGAATACGGATACGCTATCCGTATGCCAACCACACCCCTCTAATACAACGAACATCGACATTCCCCCCCTCCGGGCTGTATGTCGATAATTCCCGGTACCGATAAAAAGTACCCGGATGAATTTATTCCGAACACGAAAGTTGTTCGGAATAGTTCAACTAACACGGATACACCCCCCTTATCTTTGTCGGATGTCCACGACACCTCCGGCATGAACCCTCCCCCCTCCGGACACCCTGTCCGGTAATCACCCGGAGCTGGCAGTTCATCCCCGGATGAATTCCCGCTCCGAGCAACGTACTTTGCACTGCGTTAGAACACCGTTAACTTTACAACTGTCATGTCATTAATATGTTTGCATTGCTTGCTTTGTATTTACTGTTTCTCCCCCCCCCTTTATTCTCCGGTAGACCCCGCTGCTACCGCCGACTACACTGCTGCCGGGTACGACTACTTCGTCGACGACCCTACCCCTACCGTCGAGCTTCCAGGCAAGCAGAGCCATTCTCTTCCCCAGATATCGCCTATCTTTCCGTACATTTCTTGCACTAGGCATTGTTACTGATGCTGCTACGATTACAATCCTATTCAATTGCATAGCTTGCTTTTGTCGCCCCTTGTTGTACCTTTCTTATCCTATGCTGCCTATTATATTTATGCATTATTCAGCAGTGAACCCTGCGCATTGTTAGCTAGGACTAGATAGCGGGCCGTGATCACTCAGGGGAGTGAACACGGATGCAATATATACAACTGCACAGGTACGGTACAAAGCAGACACCGCCAAAGGCCCTTATCTGGGTTATGCCTAGTCACCTCAAGTGTGAGCTATCCAGGAGTAATCCTTGTACTCCACTCGAGGCTGACTTTGTCTTGCCGCCATAGGGTCCTGGGCAACGGTTGTCCTTCAAGGTAAGAAGTCGGGCGACCCAACGGTGCCCGCGAGCGGTATATCGTCGGGAACGACAGGGAGGGTACGACCGACGTTACTGGCGTGCTTGGCCCCTGCTCGTATCTCGCGAGAGTTACCAAACCACGAAAGCCGAGCTCTACCAAGAGCAAACGCGAGACAAGGCAAGGAGACGGTTCACATTGTTGGTAACCGCGGTGACTTGGTGGGACGACAGGGCAGGCACCGATGTACTGGTGGTCCTGACTGCTGTCGTTGACCGCGGGTCGGTTAAGTCGAGGCAACGATAACGGTTGTCACGCAGGTTAATTAAAATGTTAAATGGTTCGACGGATGTCTTGAGTAGCCTTTTGGCTTGTACGCACTACCTACACGTGGGATAAGGAGTGTGGGCTCCCCTGCATCGTAGTCTCGTTCGAGGGTCTTCAGACGTCAGCAGTACCGCGGGCTGATTGCCGGGAAGTGGTGTTGTCTTCTCTTGCTCGAGCGGTGTATTTGTATTTTCTTTGATTTTGCTTCACCGGCCAGTCACGCACCGTGCAGGAGTACGTTCGGGTTAGGGTCCAAAGCCCGGCGTACATAGGATATAGTCCGGCGGATGACCTCTCTGTTGATTGCCGAAGGATGGGCTACTTTGTGTCGGATAGCTTTGGTGGAGCGTCCCCTAATAAGGTTCCCGCCACCCTGGAGATCCGAGCGTCGTAGAGTCACGCCAGTGCACCCCTGCAGGGAAGATTAATTTATTCGAATAGCCGTGTCCACGGTAACATGACGCTTTATGCTGAAGCTGGATCTTACCACTAGAAACTATTACTATTAAACTGTATGGTTCCGGGTCTTCTTCCTCGCAGGGAGTCGAGGAAGGGAACTCGGAGGCATTATTATTATTGTTAATCATTACAACTTATATTATACAATGTTGCAGCAACTTCTGCTTCGTTGTTACTTTATGCTTTATATGAACTGTTGGTTGATTCTTACCTCATGCTGCAAGACATCGTCGGAAGATGCTAGTCTTCGATAGGCCTAGCTTCTTACCCTTGCTCTGGATTTCTGTCTTTCAGTCCACTATATACAGCCTCTTCTTTCCGTTGATACAATGCATAATGCTTAGTAGCGGACGTAAGACTCGCGGGTATACTAGATACTCACCTGCTTTATTTCCTTTACTGTTTTGCCTGATCGGCCGCTGCAGTCGACGTTGGAGCCCAGGAGCAGGAGTACCCCGGAGGCGGATACTACTACGTCGAGACCCCCGCTGACCAGGACCAGGAGTAGTTTCGGAGGCTCCCAGGCAGGAGGCCTTGCCTTTTCGATCTGTATCTCTGATGTTATTTGTGCTAGCCTTCTTAAGGCAAAACTTGACTAACTATGTCTGTACTCAGATATTATGGTTTGTATAACTTATGTATTCGGGTCCGCGTGACCCCCTTTATTGTAACATATTGGTTTATCCTTTTGTGTTTAGTGTTGTGCTGTGATATTCTCACCGTGGCACCCTAATCTCAGCCGTGTACCCTGCGTGTATGATTACTGTACACGGATTGATTTTGGGGGCGTCACAGCGTACATGGCATATAGCCAACTCAAGACATTCACTGAACCATTTAGCATTTTAATTAACCTGCGTGACAACCGTTATCGTTGCCTCGACTTAACTGACCCGCGGACAACGACAGCGGCCAGGACCACCAGTACATCGGTGCCTGCCCCGTCGTCCCACCAAGTCACCGCGGTTACCAACAAGGTGAACCGTCTCCTTACCTTGTCTCGCGTGTGCTCCTGGAGGAGCTCGACTTTCGTGGTTTGGTAACTCTCGCGGCCAACGATCAGGGGCCAAGCACACCGGTACACTGGTCGTACCCTCCCTGTCGTCCCGTCGCAATACCTCTCGCGGGCACCGTTGGGTCGCCCGACTTCTTACCTGAAGGACACCAGTTGGTTCGAGTTCCTACCATTAAGTGAAACCAGGAGGTATCACCCTCGATGGCACACTTAAAAAGGTTTAACAGAGACATCAGCGGAATGAACTAAAGAGGTAAACCTCGTATCATCCCGGTGATGCTACGCTACTGAGCCGACGAGAGTGAAATACGAGTCCATTCCACTCGTAAGTCAAACTCGAAGCGACTCGGCAGAGTCTCGCCGGTGTAGGTTCCCTAGGGCATCTGCATTGATCCGTACCTGTTGCAGTTGTAATATATCGTTCCCGCGATCACTCCCAGAGTGATCACGGCCCGCTATTCTAAACCTAACTAACAATGCGCAGGGTTTACTGCTGAAATATGCATAAGTAATAATAGGCAGCATAGGATTAAAGGAAGGTACATCAAGGGCGACAAAAACAGGCTATGCAATTGAATAGGATTGTAACGTAGCAGCAACAGTAACAATGCCTAGTGCAAGAAATGTACGGAAAGATAGGCGATATCTGGGGAAGAGAATGGCTCTGCTTGCCTGCAAGCTCGACGGTAGGGGTACGGTCGTCGACGAAGTAGTCGTACTCGGCAGTGATGTAGTCGGCGGCAGCAACGAGGTCTACCGGAGAATAAAGGGGGGAAGGAACAGTAAATACAAGCAATCATAAACAAACAGATGCATGTCATGACAGATGAAATGTTAACGGTGTTCTAACGCAGTGCAATGCACATTGCTCGGAACGGAAATTCATCTGGGGATGAACTACCGGCTCCGGGTGATTATCGGACAAGGTGTCCGGAGGGGGGAGATATCATGCCGGAGGTGTCGTGGACATCCGACACATGTGTGGGTGGTGTATCCGGGTTAGCTGATCTATTCCGAACAACTTTCATGTTCAGAACAAATTCATCCGGAAACTTTTACCGGCTCCGGTCGTCTGGCAAACAGATGAACCGGAGGGGAAATGTTCCACGTTCGGTATGTTAGAGGGGTGCGATGGGGGTATGGGTATCGTATCCGTATTCGGTGATCCGTTCTGAGCAACTTTCGTATACGAAAGTTTTTCATCCGGACAACTTTTATCGGTACCGGGAATTATCGACAGATGGACCGAGGGGGGGAATGTCGATGTTCGGTAAGTTAGAGGGGGTGGTAGACATATGGATAGCGTATCCGTATTCGTTATATTTTTCTGATCAATTTTGATATACAAATTATTTTCATCGTAGTTACGGTTTAAAAGATATTGAATTTCTAATATTTAAATCATTTAAATCAATTTTCTGAATTTCTTTTATTATTAAAATCCAACCTTATCCAGAACCTTATCCACAACAGTGCTGACAGGGTGGACCCACATGTCATACACAGAAGCATTTAACTCATTTTATTTAAATCAAAAATATCAGAGGGCCACCTGTCATACCCATAGAGTCAATTTAACTACCTAATTTATCTAAACACTAAAGGGGGGCCCATCTGTCAGTGATAGTTAGGAGGGCCTAGTCTTAACAGGGGATTAGCCGTGGGCTAATCCCACTCGTGCCCGCCGGCGAGGGGGTTCACGGCGGCGGCCCGGAGCAGGGGGGGCGTGGAGGTGCAGCGCGCGAAGTAGGCGAGCAGGGCACGACTCGAGCGTGTCCATGGCAGGCCGTGGCGTGGCCATGGGTGCGGTGAGCGTGCGCCATGGCCATGGCAGCCACGACGGAGCTAGCTAGGGGGCTACGGCGTACCGGCGTACCAAAACGAGCGGGGAGAAGAGGGAATGGGGGAGGCTCACCCTGGGGAGGTCATGGACGAGCACGAGGGGGCCGACGGGGCCCGGAGCGGCGGGGGCCGAGCGGTTACGTCGCGGTGGCCGTGGCGGACAGGAGTTCGATGCGGCCGCCGAGTTGCCCCCCGAGAGGAACTAGAGCACCAGGGCGAGGCAGACGAACGTGATGAAGCTGCCGGACAAGCCCACGGGGCTGGAGGATGACGGTTTTCGCGGGATCGAAGGGGATGCGCCATGGCCGACCTCGGTGGTGGGAGAAACAGACGAGGGGGCGGGTGGAGAGAAGAAAGGGAGGTTGCGATCCACAAATTCCGGGCAAGGGGTAGATATTTCTTCTCCACGCCGAGGCACTGCTGCGACCGAGGGGGAGCGGGTTGAGCGCGAGCAGCTCAGGTCGCCATGGATCCAGTGGAACAGAGCAACAGGGGAGGGAAAGGTGGGGAAAAAAGAAGAAATGGGCCGGGGTGGGCCAGTGGTGTGGTTTCGCACTGAGCGTGGAATAGTTCTTTAGCATTTTCAATTTCTTTTCTTTTCTGCTCTATTCTGTTAGCAATTGTTTTATTAGGTTAGACATTTTTATTAATCATGAGACCTATACCATAATTAGTATAGCATATAACTAGAGGCCCACAAAAATATTTAGGCTTTTATAAAATCATTTGATAGTTCTTTTTATTATACTAATGGCAAAAGTACTGTTTTGCTGTTGTAAATATTTGTTTGAATTATTTTACAAGTTAATAAAATCCCATGACCACTTAGGCATGATTCACTGAATATTTGGGAATTTACAAAAGTGGTTTCATAATTTTTGGACAAAGTTTAATTGCAACAATATTTTTGATATTAACCAAAATGCAAATCTGAGTTGATCCAATGAAAGGATGATCATAGCAGGATTAGCATCAGTGATTAGCAACAGTAATTATCAACAGTACCAGTGATTACTGTTACAGACACTAGGGGTGTTACAGGCATATCATTTTTAGATTTGTTGCTATTTTGTAGGTGCCAAAGGGGGTAAAGCAGCAACATTCAGCCACAGTAGCACTGAAGGCAGCAGCCGAGAAGGGCACGGGTGGTGGCGCCCAGAACGGCCAGGGGTGCTTGGGCACGGGCGTGGTGTCAACGGCGAGCCAAGGGCGTGCCCAGGGAGGGCACGGGGTGGCCAGGTCGGTCGGCGCGGGCGCGGGCACTGGGCGGGTGGCCACGCACTGGGCGCGGCCGCAGGGCGGTGAGCGCGGCGTGGCGAGCTCAAGCCCATCGGCGGCCTGGTGCGGTGGCGGACGGACGGACTAGCTGCTCCGCGCGAGGCGTCGACTCCTCGAGGGTCCTGGGTCCCGGCTGCTACTGTTGAGGTAGCGCACCGCCATGCCTGAGCAGTAGGGCACTAGACGCTGGTGGAGCACAGGAGCAGGGCGCCGCTGCCGCTTTTCGCGTGCGTGAGGGCCGACGGGGGCGAGGCGCCGAGGCATGAGTGTGTGAGTACGGGACGGGAGTAGGACTAGGGTTGGACTTAGAGACTTGAAGTTGGGCTGGGCCTGCCTGAGGAGTGGAGTGGAAATGACATTGGGCTGGCCGGCTGAGCTTCTTTCGGGTTTTTATCGGTTAACCGTTTTTTCGGTTTTAAAACCTAAATAACCGAACTTCATATGGTTTTGTATTTTGGAAATTGAAACCTAAACCGAAAACTATTAAAACCTAAATTTCGGTTTCGATTCGGTTTTTTTCGTACGGTTTTCAGTTTCGATTTGGTTTTGCACAGGATGAATGGCACCCCATCAAAGACTACGGTGTTGCGGTGCTTCGACAAAATCCAAAGGGCCAACGAGATAGCCATCCATGCCTCCTTCCTACACACGCACGATGGATGCAAGGAGGTCCACCACTCAATCGGACGCATATCAATGGTGGGGAAGTTAAATGGAATTGAGTAGAAGGATGAAAATGGCATGTGGGAGGAGGAAAGTCGTGCAACCGTAGCTGGATTTCAATCCAACGGTTGCAATCAATCTGGCTGAACCGTAAAGAAAATCAATCAGGCAACAGTTGGCCTCTTATTGACCACCACGATCCCTCCATTCTTAACCCTGTGCACGACCTTGTCACCTGGCGAGCATTGAAGACACCAACCGTAGATCAAAGAATCACCGTAGCTCTGTACGTATATAATAATTCTGCACTCCTCTATGCATGCGAAAGGGTGCCTGAACAAAACACAGACGGAGCCGACATGTCCGTCCGTCAAGGGAAACGCGAAATGCTTGCCCAGATCCATCCAGAACACACAAAGCAGCAGCAGCAGAAGAAGAAGAAGAAATCAAGTAAAAAAAAAGATAAATCCATGCAGCAGATAACTGAAGCCTTCCTTGTTTGCAAAACTTGTTCCTCCAAGCAAAGAATCCCTTTCAACGTGAACAAGCTTCCTTGATCGAAGCACGTCTAGTTGCTTCATCGTCGGTTGAACCGACCGACGACCGATCTCCATGCACGCACCGATCTGTACCACAGAGGACTAGTAGACTATACCGTATCGGCATTCGGCAAAGGGTTTTTCCGCAAATCAGAGTAGACACACACACACGGACAGTGTTGTGCTTTCCACGTGACAGACAGGCGCCAAAGCGGATGCTTGACGTGCTCATTATACAATTCCACATGCCAAAGCCCATGCATCCATGCATACATGCACGTGGGGCCCCTCCTTCATCAATCTAAATAGTCTAATCTCCTGTACTACGAGTACTAGACTACTACTTCTATAGTGCTACGTGTGATGATTCATTTATTCATGACATACACACGGGCAGAAGACAAGCGTATCCCCACCTGTAAGAGCAAGTACAGCATAGTCAGCTGGCTATAAGGAATTAAATAGTATATTTGTGCTTAGTTGAAAGAGAGAGAAGAGAAGCGGGCTACTAATTAGTAGCCAGCTGCAACACGTGCTCCTAGGTACTTTGTGAAATAGACATGTGGATCATATATTGCTAAAGTAGTACTCTTTATAACCTTCCTATTGTATTTATTGACTATAAGGTTAGCTATAGATGACATGACATCTCCTTACAGCCAGCAGTTGGCTATATTATTAACCATGCTCTAAGAAGGCGCTTTAGCCTAAAGCCAATAAGTAATGGAGCACTGATAAGAAGAAAGAGCGCAAGGCAGTTAAGCAAAGTATTTTGGGGATCCCATCCTAGCCCAGCCCAGCTAGGGAATGAAATGATGGAGACGGCCGATCATACAGGAGAAAAAGCGGGGCTCTACTTCGTAAGGAGGAAAAGAAACTTCACTAGTAAAGCAGCAACGCAGGCCCTGCTGCGTCCAGCATTTGCTGGAACCTAAAGGTCTCTCTCCATTAACAAACATATTAATCAGGTAATGAAGCCGGTCAAAAGAAGCTAGTACTAATTAATTAAAACGCGGTGTGCACTCTTAATCAGCCAGACCCACATGGTCACAAAGATACTCCTATAGATACTATACTGTTACTACCCTTCTCAAGGAAAAACAAAGAAAAAGTTGGCACCTATTTGTCAGGTAACTGAAAAGTAGAATCGCGTCAATCAATTTCACCACCCCACTCGTTGGATTTCAGTCCAGGATGATGTGTTTCTTTTCTTTTCTAGTTTTCTTCTTGTTGTTTGATCGAACACCGACGGGCTCGCTTGCTGTCATCATCCGCTCCCCCGCGCGACTTGCCGCCCTCCCCTCGTAATCACTCTCGGTCATTGCTCTAAATGGAGTCCTGACAGGCAGCTCCTCGCCAGGCAACAATCCAGACCACAGGCCTTTAAACTCTAACGCCATTTTTTCCTGAAAATCAACCAAAAATCCCATAACCTCCAACCTCATGAATGTTCAAAAGAAGCAAAAAAAAAAAAACCAACCTCATGTTCTTCTCCAGCGTCGACACCCCCTTCCCACCACCCGCATTGTCAACCTTCGACTCCTATTTATGAAGAATGTTGCACTTGTGTTGCGGTTTGCACCGAGCTACATGGAAAATCGACTCACAACAACAACAACAAAATCCGACTGACGAATAGCAAAAAAAATATGTTCAAAAAAAAAAAAAAGGAAATTGTACTGTTGTTTGTAATTAAAGAAGATAGACTTGTTGATATAGAGCTGGCTTGTCGGTACGCAAAGTGTCGTGCATGTGTTTGAGTGTGGAATATTTTCTTTACCTTCGCGGCGGGCGTACCAACCTACCAAGAACCGTATTATAATTCCCTAAACGCGGCACGAAATCTCCATTCCGATCAAAGTTTTTGTACATTAGCACCTGCACACAAAACTCTGTCAAGGGAAAAGATGTTGGATCTACGCATTAGTGGGATGCCAAAGCACAGAGACGAAGCAAAGAAAAGAAAAGCGACGAGGAAAAGAAACAAAAGAGAAACAATTGGAAAGCAGATTCGACGGTGCCACGTATGGAACCAGACCGTTGATCTCCACGCACACCCATGGTGGCCATGGCATATGGTACATCTCCGAAGCCAGAAAATGGCGGCTTCCCCTCTCTTTCTCTATCCTAAACAATTCTCACTCTCTCCTCCCCTCCCGGTCTGTCTTTCTCTCGCTAGAATAGAAAGCAGAACCGAAGCTGCGCTCTGGCTTTGGCTTTTATCTTCTTCCTCCTCTTCTTCTTGTGCATGCTCTGCTAGGTGCTAGCCCCGCCCGCCAAATGCCTCCAGCCATCGCGCTGCTGCTCGCGCAGCTGGTGCTGTGCAGCTGCGTTTCGCCGGCGGTGGTGTCTGGCGATGCCGTCGTCCCCAGGCGCGTGCTGCACCAGCCGCTCTTCCCCATTGAGTGGACTCCGCCCCCGTCGCCGCCGCCCCCACCCGCGCCGGACTTCACTTCCGACCCCAGCCCTCCGGTGGCCACGCCCGATGCCCCTCCCGGCGACTTCTTCCCCCCGGAACCGCCGGCCGCCAGTGGTGGTGGTGGTGGCGGTGGCGGTACGACTTCCTCTTCCCCAAACACAGTCGCCGCCGACGTCTCCACCCCGCCCTCTGCCGCTGCTTCCGGCCACGGTCCCAAGAAGGCGACCATAGTGGCGGCCGGGGCAGCCGCCGCCGCGGGGGTCGCCCTGCTCGGCTTCGCTTGCGCGTTCCTCATCACCGGCCGCGCCCGCCGCCGCTGCGACTCGCAGAAGCTGCTCGGCCCGGACGGCGGGTCGGCGCTCCGCCGCACGGCGCCCTCCGCCTCCGACTTCCTCTACGTCGGCACGGTCGAGCCCACCACGCCCGCGCACCACCAGCGCGGGCCCACCAGCGCCGATCTCGCCGGGTCCCCGTACCGCAAGCTGCGGAACGAGCGCGCGCGCCGCGCGGTGTGCCGCGACGAGGCCACCGACCACCCGAGCCCGGAGCTCCGGCCGCTCCCGCCGCTGCGGCGCGCCACAACGATGGGCTCCTCCGACGAGGACGCGTACTACACGCCACCGCAGCGCTCCGGCGGCGGTGGCTGCGGCAGTGGCGTGTACGGAGAGACGTGGAGCGAGGCGAGCGCGTCCAGCCCGCCCACCACCACAACGGCTTCCCGCCGCAGCCTCCCCAGCATGACCAGCGACTTCTTTCCCCCGGCCGCCGCCATCGCCGCGCTCCCGCCGCCCCCTGCGCGATCTCGCCGCACGCACACACCCCCACGCACGCGCTTCTCCACCGGCTCCACCCCCGACGTCAAGCAGGCAATCTCGCCATCCCCGCGGCCGGTGCAACCTTCCAACCCACCTCCACGGCCGCCACCACCACCTCCTCCGCCGCCGCCCAAGTCCAACACAGCTCCAAAACCCCCTCCTCCTCCACCACCACCGCGGCCGATGGCGTCAACTAATAGCATTCCCCCAAAGACGACAGAGCCGTCGTCCGGGCCGACATCGAGACGCCGTTTGCTGAAGCCGCTGCCGCCGGAAGGCCCCCGCATTGCCATGCCGATGCCGATCACGGCATCGACAGCGGCGGATAACAACAACGGGAGCACGTCGATGCGGGCAGAGGACGACGCGACCGGTGGCCTGCCGAAGCTGAAGCCGCTGCACTGGGACAAGGTGCGGGCGACCTCGGACCGCGCCATGGTCTGGGACCAGCTCAAGTCAAGCTCATTCCAGTTGAGACCCTGTTCACAATAAACGCGTGATCCGTATATGCCGCTGGTCTCTCAACTGTGCGTGATGTTGAGACGTTTCTTTCAGGTTGGATGAGGACATGATCGAGGCGCTCTTCATGAACAACTCCATGCCCGCCGCGCCACCGAGGGACGCCGGGAGGAAGCCCGCCGTGCCGCCGTTCAGGCAGGAGGACAGGGTGCTCGACCCCAAGAAAGCACAGAACATCGCCATCTTGTTGCGCGCCTTGAATGTCACGCGTGAGGAGGTCTCGGACGCGCTCTTGGATGGTGAGTGTTTTTGCAACTACTGTGATAATTTTGCCTTCTTGAATGAAATTTTAAGCTCATCTTTCACTAAATTGAAACAGCATTCTACTGTTCTTTAGCTAAGAAATTTGATACGGAGTACTACTATTTTGTTTGCAAACCTTAAATTGGGGGAGTTGTGTTTGATTGTGATTAGGTATTTAGCATAAGGAGGCTTTGGTAGGACGCACTTTTCATTTGGTTTTGCAATTCTCGTTTTGCTTTCAATGAGATTCGAATTTGGAGTTTGGTGGGCATGCAGCTCAATAGTGACAGGTACTTCAGAATTAACAGAAAAATCTGGTTCTTGATAACAAAACCTCAACAGAATTTACAAGGACTTGACATCAATAAGGGAAGAAAATGGCTCCACCAATCCTTTTCTAGTAGGAAGGTTGTAAACATCCGGGTAGAACAAACAACCAGTAATTGTTACCATAATTTTCTCTGAATTAAACACTCACCCTGATTACTGTACATAATAGTTTTCCTATTTTTCAACGGAGCATTCTGCTGTCCAATTCCATATAATTTCTCTGTACAACAGTGTCCACTGACAACATTATTTGTACTCCATATTTGAACAGGCAATGCTGAATGTTTAGGCAGTGAACTTTTGGAAACGTTAGTCAAGATGGCACCTACTAAAGAGGAGGAAGTCAAACTACGAGATTACAGTGGTGACTTATCCAAGCTGGGCACTGCAGAACGCTTTCTCAAGACTGTTCTGGATATACCTTTCGCCTTCAAAAGAGTTGACGCTATGCTGTACCGAGCCAATTTTGAGACCGAGATAAATTACCTAAGGAAATCTTTTGAAACTCTAGAGGTATGGTAGTTTTTGAAATCCTATCGTCACATCCCTGACGACTTGAGTACCAAATATCGATATCCTTTCTTCACTTGTTTTCAGGCAGCTTGTGAAGATCTTAGGGGTAGTAGGTTGTTCCTAAAACTCCTTGAAGCAGTGCTGAGAACCGGGAACCGGATGAATGTCGGCACGAACCGGGGTGAGGCTAAAGCCTTTAAGCTTGACACCCTCTTAAAGCTCGCAGATGTCAAGGGAGCTGATGGCAAAACCACGCTGCTGCACTTTGTTGTCCAAGAAATGATCCGATCAGAAGAGGCAAAATCTCAAAAGGAAAATGCCACGGTAGCCAGCTCTAAAGATAAGCAAGGCCTGAAAGTTGTGTCCGGGCTGAGCAGCGAGCTCGGAAACGTCAAGAAGGCAGCTTCCATGGACTTCGATGTTCTGCACGGCTACGTCAGTAAGCTCGAAACAGGTCTCGAGAAGATCAAGTCGGTGTTGCAGCTTGAGAGGCAATGCACACAGGGGCAGAGGTTCTTCACCGCGATGGAGGGCTTTCTGAAGGAAGCGGACAAGGAGATCGAAAGAGTGAGAGGTGAGGAGAAGCGGGCTCTGGGAAGAGTGAAAGATATCACCGATTACTTCCACGGCGACTCTGCGAAGGAGGAGGCACACCCTCTGAGGATATTCATGGTGGTGAGGGACTTCATCTCGATGTTGGATCAAGTCTGCAGGGAGGTTGGCCGGATGCAGCAGGACAGAACCGTGGTCGGGTCGGCGAGGTCGTTCCGTGTTTCAACGACAGCCCCACTGCCGGTTCTAAGCTTGTATGGTCAACGACGGCAGAACAACTCCGACGACGATGATGATAGTATGTCGTCGTAGGGCAGGTGGATGGGGGGTAGCAGAATGAATTTTGCAACGGACATAGCACATATGGGGACTGTGATAGCTTTAGCAGCTGCGGCAAATGTATGATAGTGGTAATTAAGCACATATTTAACCTTGGGACGACCAGGGTTGAGAGAGGTCGGGGTGTATACGTTTGGAACATGTGGAATTTTTTGTACAAAAGGAGAATAATGACAAGAAGATATTCCTCTTTTCGTTGGGTAGTTTGCAATGCTGAGGGCTTAGAAATTGGCTTGCTTCACTAGTTATCTAGTACTAGCAGTTTATTGCCAGATGGTTACACTTTGTTCTTATGTAATTATGCTCATGTAGTTGGGGACTAGTTGTATAACCTGAAAATCATTTTTCAGATGGTAACTAAATTTCTGTCTGCCCAAATAATAAGGAATAGGTTCAAAATTAGCTTTATGAGAAAGGCTGTAAGCAGCTTGCGTTCATTCATTATGCACAGTTTCCTCTCAATTTTTCTTTTCTTCTGCCAGCAAATTTCTCTCGCGGTTGGAGAAACAGCGAATGTATCATGTTTAGGCCATACCTTGGGTGGATATTGCTTTGTATCAGTAGATAGATAGAAAAGCAGCACTACTACTAGGTAGAGTGCAGGCCATCCATCCTTCCAGATATCATCTCTGCAAGCAACAGAAAGGTGAAAAGGGGGAACCATCACTATGCGTACGATTTAACTGTAAAGCCGTAGTCAAGGTAAAGGATGAGAGCAGCACCATCATCTCCTCCATTGCCCAGCAGCAGCCTTTTTTGCTCTGTTGCACTGTACAGGGTGAGGTGAGGTGATCGAGGGGATCACTTGAGTTGAGCATGCCCTCTTTGCGTAGAGATAAAGAAAGCACCAGGCGAGAGGCATAACTAGGGCCGAAGTATGTCGCTGACCTTTTTCTCCCGGACGAATGATGATGATTCCAAGCTTCACCAGCCTTCCTTCCTTCCTGTAGAATGGAGGTGTGATGTCGTGAGCCGCTACAATGCGTGAGAGAAGAGGGGTAAATAACAGACCGAAGCAAAGAGCAACGAAAGAAAGGGTGGAAGAATCATGAAGGTTAGATGGGTCCTTGGTGGCTTTCCATGATTGTTTACCCTGGCCTTCATAAATTTCTTCTGGAGAGGCCATATAGGACATGGAAATTTTAGACAAAAAACGTGTGCCGTAAAAACAAAGGGATGGGGTTCCCAACAGCAACGATTTTAAGTGTATATACACGTAAATGAGAATATTATCGTTTCTATGACCCCTTGCGGCCCATGGCATTGGAATCACATTCACACAATATCCGGTACAAAACATGCTTCAAAATGGGACACATCATTGAATCAACATAAACCTTCCAAGTAGCAAAAATGCAGCATGTTCCTGGCGTGACCATGCACCAGCAGAAATTCGCCTTTTAACAATTTCCTCATTTCATATATGGCCTTTTTTTTAAAACAAACATGTATCTATGGGGGCTTCTTCATGTCGTCATATGAACGTAACTGGAACAGCCAAATACAAGCTTGGCTTGCGTGAGCATCATCTGTTCCTCGAAACCACTTGGCCGAATTTACACTTCCTGTTGCACTTCAAGGGATGGTGCTACCTTGAGAGAAGCTAAAGCCCTGTCATCCCTTGCATATGCTTCCTCAGCGCCTGATCCCTCCGGTTATGATTCCGGCCGCCGCCCCTTCTTCCTCCGCCTCCGCGTGGGCCTGGCCCTCCTCGAGCGAAACCTTGTGCTGCATTATGATCTTCATAGTCCTCCACTGGATCGTCATTGCTCCTGTCCCCTCTTCTTGCACCACGACCAAACCCTTGCTGGGCATTAGGGTGATTGTTCACTTCTGGCCGGTTGTCCTCGTCCCTGGCCCCTCTTCTTGCACCACGACCAAAACCTTGCTGGACATTAGAGTGGTTGTTCACTTCTGCCCGGTTGTCCTCATCCCTGGTCCCTCTTCTTGCACCACGGCCAAAACCTTGCTGCCCATCGTTTACATCTGGCAGGTTGCCATGGCTCCTGCCCCCTCTTCTTCCACCACGGCCAAAATTTTGAGGGCCACTAGAATTCTCGTTCTCCTCCGTTGCGTTACCCTGATCCCAGCCACCTCTTCTGCCCCGGCCACGGGGGTTTGAACCTCCTCTGTTGAAGCTGTTTTCATGACCACCCTCCTGTTCCTCCACAACTCTGTGTTGCCTGTTGGGAACTCCCATAGGTACATTTCCACCACGGCCAAGACCATGGATTGTATCTTTTTGAGTATTGTTTAAGACTGCCGCCTCTCGAGCATTTGATACGGCAACTGAACCAGCAACCTTGTAGCTGTAGTTCTTCCCGTCCTTGACATAAAACTGTGGCTTCTTCTGTGAAGCCCAACGTGGGCCACTCGAGGAACTCTCGACATCATTGGCACCCTCTGCTTCCTCGTAATTTGACTCCGCCACGCTGAAGCCAAGATCATCAAATGAGTCGTCGTACTCATCATCATACTCATACTGAGATTCAAGAACAGCTGACTTAACAGCATCTTTAGCTTTTTGCGAGTCTAGAACTGCAAAGTTGGGCAAATCATCATTGCTCTTCCTTGTAAATCTACCTTGTGGAACTGATGATACGGATGAGGCAGGAGCCTTGGATGCTGATGAAACTGAAGATACATATGAGATAGGAGCCTTGGATGCTGATGAAACTGAAGAAGATTGGGCTTGGACTGTATGGGGTTTATTTGAAATATTAGGAATAGTTTCCACCAGTACGCCTTTGCCTTTATCTTTCCCAACACTAGGTACAGATTTTTGCCGTGGCATCTCTTGCAATGAAGTATCTAAAGCTAGAAGATCCTGATGAAGTGTTCCATCTAGTATCCTTTGGATAACTTCCTCGGGGTTCTGGTTGTAGGCTTCCAAGCAAGCAGCAAGGAAACCTTTCCCATAATCAGGAAGAAGGTCCCTTATCTGACTAATCTTGGACTCAATGACAGCAGCTTCCTCATCCTTCTGTTGAAGTTCGCCACCATGGGAAGATACTGGTAGATCAGGTACACTATTCCAGGAAGTGAAAGTGGATCCGCACAAACGTGATATGAACTGGAACTGGTCATCCTCCATGTATATCCATCCTGTAAAAAATTGGCAGGAACGTATGGACATCAATAGAAAGTAGTTGGCATCAAAACGGATATGATAAATGGAAATTTAGATCATGAGAATGCGGCATGTACATAAATGGAACGATGCTGCCAGGTTTGTAACATTTTCACATGATTTTTTTATAAGAAATCAACATGAGTGCTTATTATAAAGTCATAACCCAAAGTACCAAAATGGTAGGAACACAGATAGAAGTGTTGCTGCACTTGATTAGTAGGGAATACTGCTGGTGCCTTAAATGAGGCAAAACAGTGCAAGCCATCAAAACTTGTTGCGTGACAAGCTCCTACAGGATGAAGGTGCTTCAACAAGCTTGAAAACATTTCCTTTTGACACTGAATTTCATTCTTCCTATTCTGACATTAATTGAGAGCATTCTACAATCTCAAACTAGAACAAACACCGAATAATATTAGCCTATTAACTGCATTAAGCCATTAACTCACACACCGATTGTGAGAAGTATTGTGACAGCACACCGACAAGATAAACAAAATCAGTACACATATGCAAGAGGTCAGTATATGAGGCAATGAGGCCTTATCTTTACTTCTCCAAATAAATCTACAAAATCTCATGCTATTTCTGAAAGAACGAAAACTAATGATAGCAGATAATCTTGACC
The DNA here is from genome assembly GCA_950022295.1 of Bromus sterilis. Lineage (NCBI taxonomy): Eukaryota > Viridiplantae > Streptophyta > Magnoliopsida > Poales > Poaceae > Bromus > Bromus sterilis. The sequence continues at coordinate 36,655,988 of OX465595.1, read as the reverse complement.
AAAAATTTGACACAATCGTATAGGGGGCAAAAAGATTGCGTGAACTTTACAAACACAAGACTGAGAAATTTGACCAATTACCTTTGTTCCGGATATCGCCAATCCGACTCATCAACTGAAATTCCTTTTGAAGAGCTTGCAGAAATGTCTTTCCAGGATTCCCTTGAGAAGAATAAGTGGCTTCTCTATTGATATCCTTGAGGGTTTGAACTATTATGTCTCCCCTGATCATAGGATCTTCAACTTTAGCTGGAAACATCTTTGTAGATGCTTGGATATCACACTCCTTAAGATGATCATTTAAATAGCAGAACTCCAATAATTTCCATCCAAATCCAACAGCTCTCTTCGATAGCATTCTTATTCCAAGAACTATGTCAGTAAGTATACTTTCAGATGAAGTCTCTCCACTGCTTTGGGAACTGGACATAGCTTGAAACCCCTGAAGCAAAGATGGTAACAACGAATCATACAAACTTGCAAGAATGTTTAACAATTCCTCAACTCCATGCCTGCAAATCAAGTAGTACAACACCATCAATGCCTAGTAGGAAACATGCACCAATCATTGGGATGAATGAGAAGAAGCTTACCTTGTTTCAAAAGAAGCACATAATAATAATGCAGCAGGCTGATAAGCATCAACAAAGGCATCCAGAGTAACAATTGCATCATTAACAAAATCCAACACCTGAGGGAAATTAAGTTTACAATTAAGCATCAAAGCTAAGAAAAACAACAGAAAATATATCAGAACAAATACATAATAGATAAAAACTTACCTCCGAGAATTCTTTCTGAAGCTGGGTATGTCCACTGTCATTTGGTCCAGGTGAACTGAGCGCCTATAAATAAATTACAGTCATGTTGTGTTTATGCAAGTTATGTAAGAAATATCATAGTTGTGTTCAACATTTTAACCATATTAAGAAAATATATCCTCATTTTGAACATTTTTTTTCTAAAGAAAAAACATGTATCATCAAATGTCATTGTAATCACCTCTACTGCCCTAATACACGTTCAGAATAGCTAAAGAACAATGCAAATTGTCAATAAGAGAATTTCAGAGCTAAAGAACAATGCAAATTGTCAATAAGAGAATTTCAGACAAAGCAAGTGTGCTTTGCAGCTAAAGGACTCGATCCAGTATCGCAGTCATATCATTTTTCCTTAAGAAAATAGGACACCCTCCAGGTAACCATTGCATCAGCGAATTATATACAAATACTAAATTATTGATCAGAGCTTCAGGACTAATTTTCCTCATAAGACGAATGAACAAACTGTACAATATTTTTAGTTCTTTTACAAGAGTGCAAATGCACTTCTCAAGAAACTTAATTGAAAACAAAAACACTAGCTAAAGGAAATGTCGGTAGTCCTACCATGGTCACATATAACTTCTCCACACTGAGATCATCAAACTATTCTCTAGATGTTGCTACCGATAAACGAAGAAAGAAGCCTATAGATGTAATGCACCATTAACAAGTTACAAAAATACAAGAGAAAAAAAGACCTGTAGTGACTTCATGCACCTCTTCTGCATTGTGTGGAAAATTTCCAGGAACTGGGGAAGGACAGTATTGATGCCATCAAGAACATTGGGCTGGACAACTATAGCACTTGCAACCTGGAGATATAGAATCGTTATTAACTGAAGCGTTCATAGTCATAATAACGAAAATAATAGCTTGAGGCCATAGGAATGACATATAATTTGCATTGAAGCTACATCTAGTACCAAAAAAAAAGGAAAACAATAATGGTACCAACAACAAAATAAGTGCCTCAGGAACCAACCAGTGAACTTGTCAACTCCCCATTGTCATACCCATAAATAGCACATATATCCAACAACTTTGGCAGATCAAGCAATCTTTTCTCCTGTAAAAGGGCTACAAGGGAACAAATGATTCCACTCCATTCTGCACTAAACTCAATGAGCACACGCAATTATCAAAGAAGTAGTCCCAATCTCACCTGTATGCTCCTTCGTACTAAGGGACTCACCCGGGCCTGCTCCAGGATCCTTGTTTGATGATCTAACACACAAACGAGAGACACATCACGACAATTATATGCAACTCTGAACAGCACACATTATCTGTGAAAAAGGTTTTACAAAAATAATATAGAAATCTCACATGCGGTAGAGGACCATAAAGACACGGCGGCAGAGCTCAAGCTCCCCAACAACCAAACCAGCAACTGTCCCTTTGGGAGCCCTGTGTGGCAAATCATACCACCGGTGTCTGAATTGTAGGTAACTGTCTAGGAATGCATGCAGAGAGGTATCCTGTGCCACTGCAGAGGGAAATAAATATAAGCATTAGATATGAAAAAGTTCAGATGCACACAGCTCTGAGATCTCTTCATAAGTTCTAACTCTAGGATAGCAAAAACATCATTTCCCAGTTTCTCTTGTTGAGTTATCTAGTCGTTCAATTATTTTGAAGTACCGATAACCAATACAATACATGCATCAGCTTTAATCTGTTACTGTAGATACCTGTTCAGAGAAGATGCAATGAACTGCATGCACATGATAGCTATCTAATGTTTGATAGCGAAAAATAAAATCCAGAATTCTTATACATCTGACTAGTAAATTTACTACTTGAGTCAGTGCAATTCATCAGTGCAGAAGTTATATACTCCCTCCATTCCAAAATAAGTGTCTCAACTATAGTACTTATATATGCAGTGCAGACAGCAATTTTGCTGTTCTAAGGAAGAAAACAATCAAGCATTTGATATTACAAATAAACTTCCTAACCAAGTAACCATTAAAGATTTAAAATATTTTCACCAGATTAGCTGGAATATTAACTGGATTCCAGACGTAATCGGAAATACAACTGAATAGTAATTAACCACTCAATACATGTGTAAGCCATGAACCAGTTAACATTGTTTATAAAGCGTCCTGCTTCAGACGCTTAAGCGATAAGGCGCCCTGGGAGCGCCTTACAAATATGCCCGGTTTAGGCGCTTAAGCGTCAGAAAGGTGGTCCTCGCTTTAGGTCGCTTTACCGCCTTATAAACCATGCCAGTTACTTGAATTGACCACAAGTCCACAACAGTTCTCTAGATCACAACACATTGAGGAGTTTAATATGCATTTTCACATATAGGCAGGAATATACCAATATATCACAAGGTCATAAAAATGCAGGCAGTATTTAGAAAATGGCAAACAATTTGTTAAGCAAGCTATCAAGCTATACTCCGCAAAGCATGTAACACTCCCGTAAATAAGATAGGTACCAGTTCAAGTATGAATGAATCCTCAATTTAAGCCACCATATATACTATACATTCGTAAGCCAGGGATGGTAAACTAAACTGCTACCTCCATTCCTAAATATAAAACATTTTGACAGCTTAAATTGAACCAACGGGACGTCTTATATTTACAAACAGAGGGTGTCCTAGATCAAAGTTTGTGATAAAAACCACTACAGATCCCAACTATCAAAGCACTCAAACATTTATAGTGAAAAATCATAACCATCTGAATCAGCAAATATTTCGCTCTAGTTTCGTGCTATATCCCTGGCTTAGAAAATTATGCAGACAACAAGATATGCATGATAATTAGCACTCTATTGCATTCGAGCAACTGTTCTACACCAAACAAGCAAATCGAACATTAAAAGGCCAAGCTCCCAAGCTTCAGGCTCAGGTTCCCAGTCCAAAAACTAAGGTTTATGACTTGCAGCCAATTCAGATGGGAGTTATATGGTTACCCTGGCGCCAGAACTCGCGAGGCTTGGCACGGAGGAGCGACGCGAGCGCGTCGTTGAGGAGGTCGACGACGGCCTGCGACTCCTGGGCGTCGAGGCCGCCGAGCCCGGCCGCGACCGCCTCGTCGTGCGGCAGGTAGGCCACGAATCCATCGGCCGCTCCGCCGCCAGCGCTGCTTCCGGCGCCAGATGCAGACGGGGCGGCCGATGATCGGAGGGCGGCGGTGAGCGATGGTGGGGGCGAGGGTTTAGGAGCGGAAGGGGCGGCGGATTTGGGGACGTAGCGCTGCTGCGGCTGCTGCTGCTGTCTCGGCCCGGAGTTGGGAGGGCGGCGGTGGTAGGAGGGTTTGGATTGGTGGGCGGGCGGCGCGGACGACATGGCTGGATCGGGGGAGGAGGGAGATGCCTTGGGTGGGTAACGGTGTTCGACGGGTGAAGAAGGTCTAGTAGGAGGGGAAAAGTCAGTAGCCGTCTCGATTTTCAGGGGTAGGGGGCAGGGCACTTCCTGAATTTTGGAACTGATGAGAAGCTCTCTTCACACAATAGCTTGTTCTCATCCATATTGTAATGGACCTTTGATGAGATGACATATGTAGGAGTACATGTTAAGAGAATAGAGGTAGTGGGAAACAACTTCTTAAGAATAGTAGATTGCCTCTCAATAAAAGTTTACATAATCGCCTTAGTCTCAAGATCAGCGTACTATTTGATCTTGATTTATTAGTTGGGCCGGGTTCTATCTTAATTTCTCTTCATACCACCGCCGCCTCCTAATACGGAGTACAACATTATCATCATCGTATTGTGTGATCAAGCATCAACTTGTATTTTTTTCGATCAGGTTTACTCTTAAATTTAGGTCGCTGCTACAAATCAGACAATTGATTTATTAGTAAAATAAACCGCTTTCGTTGTCGTTCGACGAGGAGCGTATTGATCGTGGGATCCACTGCGCCAAAGCCGTGTGCGACCACTCGTCCCCGTCGGACTTCAACTCGTCGTGCTTCATTGCAGCGCCGAACACCGGTGTGGTGGTGCTACATCGCAACACCCCGACGCTGACGATGCTTCGTCGCAGCTTCGGCTACCCCCGTTGAAAGCTTCATCGCAACACCTTGAGCGCCGATGAAGCTGCAATGTAGCAGCGCTCGCTCCACTGCAACTTCACCGCTAGAAGCAGCGCGTCGCCCCGCTACACTACAGTGCCATCGTGCCGGCAGAAGCAGCACCCACTCGTTGCAGCTTCACCGCCCGGCGGGAGTGCGTCCCCCCGCTCCAGTGCAGCTCCACTGCCCGCAACAGTGCATGGTCTCGCTCCACTGCAGGAGTCGTCGGTGAGCGCTACTCTGACGGTCGCCCTCCTCCGATTCATCTTCTCGTCTGCAGCTCATGGGCAAGAAAAATGAAGGAAAGAAACAAGTGAAGGGGAAGAGATAAGGTAGGAAGAGAACGGTGGTTAGACCCCACGGGGTACGTGGCGTGCGGAGCGCACGGTTTACGAACGCGAGTTTTCAGGCAGCTTAGAAAAGTCGTTTACCTTAATTTTAACGATATCTCATCTACTAATTTCATTGTTATCATCACGCCAGTGTGATTACTAACTAGCGTCATGATCAACCACTTTAATAATATCGGTTTTAATCTATAGTGTGTGGCATAGAATATTCTCATGGGGCTCTCTCAACTCCAATTATGATGGATATATAACTACAATGAAATAATATCAGAGGATTTTCAGATAAAAATATATGCAAACCAACTTCAGTTATAGTTCAGAAGTTCATACCATAATACCAAAACAATTCAACTATATTTTGCAAAAAAAGGAAAAATGTCATAGCACCAAACAATTTTATCCTAAGCCTTATCGCGTCGAGCTAAACTACAAGTTTGGCCTTGAGAATTGAGATTGACATTTTAAGTAAAGTCAGAGTTATTATCGACGTGCCAAAGTCCATGTCTTTTCTTCACGATGATGGAGTTCTATCGAGGACTCGGCGCTAAAATTGAAAACCTATATTTAGATGGGAAGTGCAGATATAAAAAAATTAGTAAGGTTTTATTCTTTGGATGTTATGCTTGACACAAGCAATATAATTCTCATGTACAATTGTACAAACATCTAAAATAAACTTATAATTTTAAAACTTGCTGGTGTCATGATACAATGGGTTTAATATGGCCTGATAGCCTAATAATTCAAACAAATAACTTCTAAGTTAACCAAAAGTAAGTCTTGTGTTATATGATAAGCATGTGATATTCACTAATATATTTATCTCAAAATGCAACCTTATCATGTCACAAGAAATCATGTATGGATAAAATATCCACCTCATCATGCAACCATGCATGCAAAAAAAGTCTTAAATGTTTCAATTATATTTTGCTACTTATATGCAATAAATTTTTATAATTTTACAACAATTGGTTTTACTACGTAAAGTATTTATCAAATATTCATGTTCATATAACCAAATCTCATTGAAATATATTGTAAGCAATTAATACAACAAGGTACATGACAACATATATCTATCTTCTAAGTTTCTAAGAGCATCTCTAGGTTTTAGCCCATCCCCCAAAAGCTAAAAACGAGACCAAAATGTATGGTTTGTGTGTCCAGTTTATAAAAGTGGGTAAGTCCAAAGGTTGAAACAAAGATGGATATTGACCCCTACCTATAAAAGAGAAAAGCAAGACGATATAATTATTTTTATTAAGTATATTTCATCTTTATTAAATATAGAAAAATCACATTATTAAGAGGTGTCTCTCAATGAACTTGGAGTGGATCCAGGATTCTTTTCATATAGCCAAATTGCACATTTAAGTTTTATCGCATTTGCCACTAAAATAGCCAAGTTATTCATCTTGCCACTGTCAAAATGGGTTATTTCAATGTGCCTTGAGTCAGCCCCGAAATCCGGAGCTCCTAGAGTCACTCCCGGAATTTGACGTCTCAGTAACCAGACCCTCACTCCGACGATGCCTCAAGGTGACATCAAAGGCAGCTGGTGCCACCGGATTCAGTGTCCCGAAATTCAAGACATTACAAAAAGTCTCTTTGAAGGTTTCAGAAGACATTTCAGAAGGTGTATAAGGTGCCCAACAGGAAAAATTTGAGTGGGACTATAAAAGGCCCACTTAAGGGTTATTCTTTCCCATCAAAGTTGAGCTTATTGCTCTATCATACTTCATATTTTAAAAGCTTAAAAGATCCATCCTTCATATCCAATCGTCAAGTCGTCCCTTTCCTTTGAGGGAAAAGAGAGAGGATCCCCTTATCTATATCTCCACAAAAGGAATTTGGGGGTCCCGTTCAAGTTCATTGCGTATGTGTTACGTACTCTTGGAGGTTGAAGTATCCTAGGAGGTAGTAGTCCCTAAAGAGGAAACAACTTGTGATTTATCTCGTCTTTTGAAAAGTTTTTGAAGCCGCCTCAAGGTCTACCACTACCTAATCGCCTATGTGGTGATATCTCAAGGAAAAGAATGTGAGCCTTTGCGGTGTTGGTGGAGCCTTTGTTGCTCCTCCCACCTCTCCATCAGTGGCTCTCTCCCCTCCAAGAGTGAGTATAGGGATACATATTCTTCTATGTGTTTTCGGTTATCTCTAACTGTAACACCCCCAGATCCAGTACAGTAATCACTACAGTGATTCCACTGTTAGTGATCATTACTGTTGTTGATCAAGCCATGATCACCTCTGATCATAGCTCTGTCAATTTCTAACCCTGATAAACTTTTCATATAATTGGGAATTTATTAACAAGTTTAAATAATGTAAGTAATTCAAAACAGTAGCAAACAGTGGCATTTAATAACTTTTAAATAAAACAAAATATGAATAGAATTTATTTGGGGTAAAAACTTTCGGTGGCACTTGTACAAAGTGCAACACTAATATAAAACCCATCAAAATATTTTATAAAAGTGCTTATGTAATTAAACAAAACATAAGAAAAATAAACAGAAAACAAATTAACAAGAAAACAAAAGGAAACTAAAACTCCTATCTAGCGCCTAGGGGCGACGGGCCCAAACCCCCCCCAGCCCACTACCCACTCCTCTGTTTTTCCCCTTCCCCCACCTCCCGCTACAGGGGAAGCCGACCCAGGCCATGGCACCATGGCGACCGTGGGCAACGGCGACCCCCAAACCCGCTCGAGCCACCCCGCGCCGATACAGTGCCGCGCCCCCTCTCGGTGTATAAGATCCCCCGCAGCCTTTGCAACCCTAGATCGAGATTCAACCGCCCCTTTCCTCCTACTCGTCCTGCTCATCGCCTCCCGAGCCGCCGTGGTCGCGAGCTCGCGAACAACCGCGGCCACCGAGCCCCCCCCCCTCGCAGTTCTGGCATGTCCACGAGGACCTCCATCAACGACTCCTTCACCTTCAACCGCGAATCGGGCTAGGGCGCCCCGTACATGCTGCCCCGGTCGGCTCCTTCCTCCACGGCCACCGGCAACAACCTCTTCGATTCGCCGTCGACGCCGCACCTCCAGCCTCCCCGTGCTCGTCCCTGCCACCACAGTGAGCGATGCCTTCTATTCCCGCCCTCCCTTGCGTCCATTTGCCACCAGGCTGCCCACCCCCCCCTCCGTTCGTCGCCGCCATGGCCAGAGGCCATGCTCGCCGCTGCCCGCCTCCTAGCCGCGCTCGGACTCGCCCTAGAGCCCACCTCCGCCGCTCGCCTTGCAGCCGCCGCCACCGCGCCCACGCGCCACCCCCACCCCCTGCCCTGCTCCGCCACTCGCACCCTCGCCGTGCCCCGGCTCCTCGCCGGTGAGCCTGTACGGGTTGGGCATGGGACTAATCCCCCGTGTTAACAAAATCATATAAGAAATAAACCCCCACCCCCTTAATCTTCCTGTTAAGTTAATTGGAGAGATAACCATGTGACACTGACGTGTGGGCCTAAGGCCATTGTGGTTAATTTAGATAACTGTTAATGCCCTGTTAGTATGACATATGGCCCCAGGCACTTAAGTTAATTCTCTAGTTAATTGTAATGCTTAATTAAATCACTGTCTATGACAGCCGGGTCCCACTGGCAGATTAGCTAGATAAAATGGATTTTATTAGATGTGTGGCTGACAGCCTGGCCCCACTGTCAGTTTAATAAATAAAATGAATTTTTGTTTGGTGGCAGAGAATGACATGTGGGCCCTCTGATATTTTTGATTTAAATAAAATGAGTTAAATGCCTCTGTGTATGACATGTGGGTCCACCCTGTCAGCACTGTTGTGGATAAGGTTCTGGATAAGGTTGGATTTTATTAATAAAATAAAATAAAAAATCCTTTTTAAGTGATTTAAAAGCTTTGAAAAATCATATAAAATAAACCGTAACTCAGATCAAAATACTTTATACATAAAAATTGATCAGAAAAATATAACGAATACGGATACGCTATCCGTATGTCTACCACCACCCTCTAACGTACTGAACATCGACATTCCCCCCTTCGGGCCGTCTGTCGATAATTCCCGGTACCGATATACGTTGCCCGGATGTAAAACTTTTGTATACGAAAGTTGCTCAGAACGGATCACCGAGTTCAGATACGATACCCATACCCCCACCACACCCCTCTAACATGCCGAACATCAAACCGTCCCCCTCCGGTACCGTCTGTCCGATAATTGCCCGATACCGATAAACCTTCCGGATGAATTTATTCTGAACACGAAAGTTGTTCGGAATGTTTCAACTAGCACGGTCACACCATCCACACGTTTGTCGGATGACCACGACACCTCCGGCCTGATCCCTTCCCCCTCCGGACACCTTGTCCGGTAATTACCCCGGAGCCGGTATTTCATCCCCGGATGGATTCTTGCTCCGTGCAACGTGCATTGCACTGCGTTAGAACACCGTTAACATTGCTTTTGCCATGTCTTGTATTTGTATTGCTATTATTGTTGTGTATTTATTTTTTCTCCCCCCTTTATTCTCCGTTAGACCCCGACGCTGCCGCCGACTGCATCGTTGCTGAGTACGACTACTTCGTCGACGACCGTACCTCTACCGTCGAGCTTCCAGGCAAGCAGAGTCATTCTCTTCCCCAGATATCGCCTATCTTTCCGTACATTTCTTGCACTAGGCATTGTTACTGCTGCTGCTACGATTACAATCCTATTCAATTGCATAGCCTTTTTTTTCGCCCCTTGATGTACCTTCCTTTAATCCTATGCTGCCTATTATTACTTATGCATTATTCAGCAGTAAACCCTGCGCATTGTTAGGTAGGTTTAGAATAGAGGGTCGCGATCACTTTGGGAGTGATCGCGGGAATGATATATTACAACTGCAACAGGTACGGATCAATGCAGACGACCTAGGGAACCTACAATGGCGAGACTCTACCGAGTCGCTTCGAGTTTGGCTTACGAGTGGAAGTGACTCGTATTTCACTCTCGTCGGCTCAGTAGCATAGCATCACCGGGATGATATGAGGTTTACCTCTTTAGTTCATTCCGCTGATGTCTCTGTCAAACCTCTTTAAGTGTGCCATCGAGGGTGATACCTCCTGGTTTCACTTAATGGTAGGAACTCGAACCAACTGGTGTCCTTACAGGTAAGGAGTCGGGTGACCCAACGGTGCCCGCGCAGGGTATCTTAGCAGAACGACAGGTCAGGTGTATTCCACCGGTGTGCGGCGGGCCTGGTACTGTTCGTGGCCGACAGATATCCTGTTGTACGAAAGTCGAGCTCTTCGGAGCAAACGCGAGACAAGGTAAGGAGACGGTTCGCCTTGTTGGTAACCGCACGAGTTGGTGGGACGACAGGGCAGGCGACCACTGGCTCTGGTAATGGGGGTGGACCTGGCTGCTGTCGTTGTCCGCGACTCACCTAAATAAGGACGACGATAACGGTTGTTCCGACAGATAATAATTAAAATGCTTAATGGGTCAGGTGGATGACTTGAGTGGGTCGTCGTGCCCTTTACGCACTACCTCCACGTGGGATTACGGTGTGGGCCCTCTGCGTTGTAGCCTCGTTCGAGGGCTCTTCAGACGTCAGCTTTACCTCGGGCAGATTGTCGGGCTTGGACCGCCTACTCCGGTAGTGGGAGGTGGGTCTGCTTCACCAGCCAGTCGCGTACCGTGCAGGAGTACAAAGGACAGGGGTCCAAAGTTCCTTTGTACTTAGGATTTAGACCGGAGGATGGCCTCTCTGTTGAGCTCGAAGGATGGACTTCGGCGTATCGGATAGCCTCGGTGGGGCATTCCCTAACAAGGTGTACGCCACCCTGGAGATCCGAGCGTGTAGGGTAACAATAGTGCAGCCCCTGCAGGGATGATAATCTATTCGGATAGCCGTGTCCACGGTAACAAGACGCTTTATGCTGAAGCCAGATCCTAATACTACAAACTACTACTATTAAACTGTTGGTTCCGGGTTTTCTTCCTCGCAGGGAAGTCGAGGAGAGATTCTCGGAGGCATATTGTCACAACCCCAAGTTAGGTATGTGCTAGGGTAAGCTTAGGCCTATGCATCATGCAAAACTTCAAAAGAAAATTCAAAAATAGGGAAAAGAAAAGCCGTGAGAAATTAAATCAAATGGCCAGATAAAAATCTTTTTCCAAAAATCATTTGAACATTTGGAAAATTCCTATAAATGGTGCTGATCATTTTAAAAATGGTTTGGGAGCAATCACATGCTCATGGAATTTTCTAATTTTCAAACAATGGCTTGGAAATTAAATAAATACCCTATTTGAATTAAGATTCAAATTATTTGAATTTTAAAAGTGCTCGAAATTTATGAGTGGCTAGCTCTCTATTTTATGAGGCCACATAAAAATTTGGGGCATTTAATAAAATGCCTAGGTATTTTTATCTAGGCAGAACAAATAGAACAGAATGAAATAAAAAGAAAAAGGAAAAGGCAGAGAGAGGAAGCTTACCAGACGCCCACAGGAGAGGCCCACCTTCCCTCTGCCTCTGGCCCAGCCCACCCAGACGCTTGTCGTCTTCCACCCCGCCCCTCCAAGCTGCTCGCTGGAGCAGAGGAGACCACGGCGACGCCACCGCGACGCCCTGGCTCTTCTAGCCCTCCCCTCTGCCCCAAAACGTGACACACAACTGCTCTTTCTTCCCCGCACGTATTCCCCCTCTTCTGGATCATCTCCCCCTTCTCCCTTCGCCGTTTTGTTCGCCGCCCGAGCGCACGCCGGAGCACCGCCGTCGAGCCTGCGTGGTCGTCGTCCTCCTCGAGCTGCACCTTGATGTCCAGGAGACTCCTCGACGACGCCTTCGTCTTCACGCGTGAGTAATCAAGCTGGCGTGCTCTACAGACGCCGCGCCCTTCGTCGTCTTCACCGCCGGCCGCCGACGAGCTTGAGCTCAAATTCACCACGCTCAAGCACTCCGCAGCTCCGTCGTCTCCTCCATCCAACTCACGGTGACCTGCTCGTCCGTTTGACCCTATTCCCACCTCCTCCCGAGCCCTCTCGCGCAGTTCCGGCGAGGTCCGAGCCCAGCTGCCGTCGCTCGTCGACGTAGTCGCGCCCCAGAGCCCCTGTTTGAACCCCCGTTGGCACCATGCAATGCGCGGCTTCGCGTTGAGCCCGACAGTGCCCTCCAGAACCCTCCCCGTGCCCTTTTTCCCAAGTCCGGCGAACTCCCCGGCCAGTCTCCGGCGAACTCGCCATTAGAGCCCTAACCCTAATCCTAACCCCACCACTAATCCTAACCCATGGGCCACTGACCAGTGGGGCCAGGCCCCCTAATCCCTCTGCTTGTTTAAATTAACCACGGATTTAACCCCCACTGAGGCTGACAGAGAGGCCCCACCAGTCAGAGCCCCCCCCACGTCAGCATGACCTCATGCTGACGCAATAAGTCTTTTTCCTTTTTAAAAGAATTCCAGAAATTACAGAAAATGGCCAAAACTTCAATAATTCATAGAAAATTCATATTAACTCCAAATTGGACAAATAATATATGAAAAATGATCAGGAGAAAATAACCTATCCAAATATCCAACTTTCAACTATGTTTGAGTTGAATTTAAAATGGGACCAGTAGCATATGTCATTTGATTTATTTGGAATTTATTCAAATTCAATTCAAATGATTTTGCAACTTGGACCATGGAATTATGCTACTTTTCAACCACACTTCAGAGGCATATCATACACCATTCAAAATGTTTCAAATTGATCAAACAATGTCACATGTAACTTGGCTAAGTTTGAATTCAAATTGGAGTTTGAATTTGCAATATACTCCATTTAAATGGAATTGCCCAAACACATCAGAAACATATACATCAAGTTTCAACCTTCAACCATGTGTTTGTGCATTGTATTTATATTGCTTCCTTGTTTGTTGTTGGTCGAGTAGAGGTGGAACCGGAGCAGGAGGCCACCCCCTTCGTTGAAGACACCGTTATCGAAACCTCGTCAGCAAGGCAAGCAAACCCCCATTGATCATGTCGATAAAATCCCACTTCCCTCTCATGTCTCGCTTATGCATTGTTTAGGATGATCACCATGATAACGTTTCTATCGCATAGTTGAACCCATATCCTGTGCATGACCTATCATCTTGTCACAGTAGTAAGCAAACCACAATCCTAGCAGATGTAGGAGTTGGTTGATATCATGTGGCCCCTGCAATTGTTACTGCTTATTGCATGCTTAGTGATACAACGAGGTTGCTTTTGATGTGAGTCGGGATGATGATAAACATGGTGTTGATGAAAGTGAAGTGTGTTGGTGAATCTACCCTAATACAAGGTGAACAATGAGAGGCTGTGTAGGAGTACACAGTGGGTTGTCTCGTTGAACACCGCCTTAAGTCCGAGTTCTTGTGTGGTGATCCAAGAAGAAGAGTACAACCACACATTGGGCTCACTGACCCCTCTCATCCTAGTACCTCACCCCGTTCGAACCCCAAGAGTCGCAGTAGTTCGGAGTTCTGGTAGGGCTGTGGCACGGTCTGCGAAGTGGATGAACGACTTTTCAAGACCGGCTTGGGACCCTGCACACATCGTTTGAGGCTGTACTGGAACCTCGGCCGGACTTCCATACGAATCCCCCTCAGATAGGCGACTCTCTGGACTAGAACGGAGCTGTGGGCGAAGTGTTGTGGTGGCATCCTCGCTGTCACCTTTTGAATGGTGACATGCAAAAGGCGGTATCTGATGACACGTGTGTGTAGCTGTACACCCCTGCAGGGTTAACAAAACTATTCGAATAGCCGCGTCCGTGGTTATGGACTGCTTGGAAAGCTTAGCTTGATTATTAGACAACTTGAACTGGATACTTCTAAAATACACCAAGATAAGTGTGAGTGCTATGGCGTGCTTTCTTGTGGGGAAGTCGAGGAAGGCACCATAGTGGTGTAATTGGTTGAAGAGATGTAGTGGACTCGTGTACGCTTCTTACCTCAAGTCTGGTACTCGTAGTTCAGGACTAGCCAAGTCAAAGCTGGCACTTCTGCAAGTGAAACCCCACCTCTCTTTACCTTGATACATGTGCATGAGTAGTATAGATCCTACGTAAGTCTTGCTGAGTACGACTTTGTACTCACGTTTGCTTATTCTATGTTTTAGATGAACCCACCGACCCCGATGGTAACTTCTAACCGAAGCTCGAAGAATGAAGACTCAGACCAACACCAAGCTAGTGTAGTCCCAGTCAGACGACTGGTTCCCTCGTGGATGGCTTGTTTTTAGATAAGGCTTCTCTAAGCCATTTGTTAAACTTGTTTGTACTCAGACCTACTTTGCTTCCACTTGTTTGTTGTAATGTTGGATCACATGCTTGTGATCTCTGTGTGCACTCTGTAAGAGTTATTAATAAAGATGTATACTTTGTAGATAATTGCAATGATACCTGCTGTTCATACAAGGCATGTGTGTTGCGTGTATGTTTATAACATGCATGTCTCTGTATGGGTTTTCGAGACCTTAGTTGTGATCTGGCTGGCGGTCTTTTATACACCAAGTGTCCCTTAGATGTGCGCAGCTTGGGGCATCGCGATGCGATTGTTCGAGACTCTGTCTCGTGCACACTTTGATGTATGATCGAGCCCGCCCTAGACCCCGACTAAGTGATCGGGCTGGAGTACGTCTATGTAAGGGTTATGAGATAGTCGATAGTATGGTTGAGGCGACTTGTCTTTGAATATGGGAGTTCATCACCCATATCATTAGACTTGTGTGCGGACGATGAGGACCCATCTCAGTTGATCATCCGGCCTGGATGGGATGCCCCTCACGTACGATGCTTTCCGAGAACGTTCTGTGCTTGGCCTTGTCTGCTTAGACAAGTGGGTACGGTTCTCGGCTCTCCATATGACTATGTCGTAGCGGGACTTGCATACGCTAACCCCGGGTCCCGACACATATGTAATTGCTATATAATACAACTTACTATTATACAATGCTGCAGCAACTTCTGCTGCATTGTTATTGCATTCATGCTATTGAACTGTTGGCTATTCTCTTCTCATGCTGCAAGACTCGTCGGAAGATGCTAGTCTTCGTTAGGCCTAGCTTCTCTTCCTTATTCTGGTTTCTGACTTTCAGTCCACTATATATAGCCTCCCCTTTCCATTTGATACATGCATAAATGCTTAGTAGCGGACGTAAGACTCGCGGGTATGCTAGATACTCACCCTTGCTTTATTTCCCCCTTTTTGTTTTGCCTGATCGGCCGCTGCAGTCGACGTTGGAGCCTAGGAGCAGAAGATCCCCGATGCCGACCACCGCAACGTGAAGACCCCCGATGCCTACTACGACGTCGAGTTCCCCGTTGACCAGGAGTAGTTTGGGAGGTTCCCAGGCAGGAGGCCTTGCCTTTTCAATCGAGTGTTGATTTTGTGCTAGCCTTCTTAAGGCAACCTTGTATCCTTGTGTCTGAACTCAGATACTATTGCTTCCGCTAACTTTTTGCTCTCGATCTATTGTATTCGAGCCGTCATGGCCCCTGGCTTGTATTAAATAGCTTGTATTATTTTTATTTGTAGAGTTGTGTTGTGATATCTCACCGTGAGTCCCTGATCTCGATCGCGTACCTTGCGTGTATGTTTACTGTACACGACTTGATTTTGGGGGCGTCACAAGTTGGTATCAGAGCTGACTGCCTGTAGGACACCCCCTTCCAACTCCTTGGTCGAAGTCGAGTCTAGTCTTTGCAAAAACTACTTTACTAATAGTGTCGTGTGGCTTATCGGCCCACGTCGCAAACTGGATGGGATTAGGATCATTTTCCCCGTACCTTTACTCTGGGATTCTACTCTCTTATCCTTCTGGGTAATTTTGCTAACTCTGACATTAGGATCTCGTGGTCGCATCTACCCGGAGAGCCCTTCACCCAAGACGATCGCTGGCTTCACCTGAAGATTCTGAAGATTACTCTCCGATAAATTCCCGAGAACCTACGTGTTCATCGCCTTTGCAATCCCCTGCCACCGATAAGTCCGTATGGATAATTACATCCACCTCCCAATCTGGAAATCAACATTTCCTTGTACTTAAGCATTGAATTATTCCGATGCTTCTATCACCCGATGCCTTTGCATTCTTTCTTCTTCTGGTTGAGTGCCGATACTCACATAATATTCTTTGCGAACCACCCGACCTTTGGTGGATTATTATCCGACAAATCTTACATGGCTTCTTCCATGTGTCTATTGGATTCGTCGTGTGAGATACCATCCTTGCCCTCGATGATTTATGTTATCATCGACAACTTCCCTTGACTCTCTGCCAATACAACTTGGTCGTGTATATCGTGCTCTGTTTTCCCTTGGGAAAGATATATACCTGATACTTGTTTATCATCACATTTTCCTCTCCATTGGTCTGTTTAAACTTTCTTGTAATATATCTTTTCTGAGCAGTGATAATTCACCTGCTTGTGAAAACACCTCGGTGTGCAACCTCGTCAGTAACCCCTTGTTGACATTGTCGATGACGTTTCGGTAACCACCGGGACGAGAACTTTGCCAATTGGTCCGCCTCGTATTAACGAGAAGGAAATGGTTCTCAATGTCCACTGCCCTGGTACCGACATTGTTGCTGACATAGCTGACAAACTGTTCTCTGACAAACCTTGCGTCGTGATCGCCTAACATGTCACCACTCTTCCTATTCTTGGTGGGCCCATAACCCACAGTTCCACAGGACCGAAACCTGACTCTTCTTTACGTTCCTGTTCCCGAGGTTATTCCCCTTGATTAACCTCGTATGCACTTCACGAGTCCCCTACCTTGTGATGTTCAATCCGATATCAGGATCAGTGCTTATGACTGATGCTCTGGAACCCCTTTTTCCTCATCTGTCATCGGCATCGAATGCATGCATATCCACTTGAAGCTTCTCATACCTCCCATTTTTCTCTCCGCCTATTCCTTTTGGATTTAAACTCGAGAGATACTTGGTACCCCGTTCCCTCGGACAACCTCGGTTGATTAACCAGATACCGTTCCGACCCCCCTTAAAAATTTCCTCCTGGCCTAATCGTAAGTGCGATGAAGCCCCCGAAGAAAGGATAACAACTCTTGAGATGCACCGAAGCAGGAAAATGAAGATAACAACATAAAGGATCAACTACTTCGAGAAGGATAACCAGCACCCGAAGAACCGTTATGATACGAAACCAAAACTCTACCCCTAAACCACCTTAAATTCTCGGGTCGAGAATTCTTGTAGTGGGGGAGATTTGTAACACCCCCAGATCCAGTACAGTAATCACTACAGTGATTCCACTGTTAGTGATCATTACTATTGTTGATCAAGCCATGCTCACCTCTGATCATAGCTCTGTCAATTTCTAACCCTGATAAACTTTTCATATAATTGGGAATTTATTAACTAGTTTAAATAATGTAAGTAATTCAAAACAGTAGCAAACAGTGGCATTTAATAACTTTTAAATAAAACAAAATATGAATAGAATTTATTTGGGGTAAAAACTTTCGGTGGCACTTGTACAAAGTGCAACACTAATATAAAACCCATTAAAATATTTTATAAAAGTGCTTATGTAATTAAACAAAACATAAGAAAAATAAACAGAAAACAAATTAACAAGAAAACAAAAGGAAACTAAAACTCCTATCTAGCGCCTAGGGGCGACGGGCCCAACCCCCCCCCCCAGCCCACTACCCACTCCTCTGTTTTTCCCCTTCCCCCACCTCCCGCTACAGGGGAAGCCGACCCAGGCCATGGCACCATGGCGACCGTGGGCAACGGCGACCCCCAAACCCGCTCGAGCCACCCCGCGCCGATACAGTGCCGCGCCCCCTCTCGGTGTATAAGATCCCCCGCAGCCTTTGCAACCCTAGATCGAGATTCAACCGCCCCTTTCCTCCTACTTGTCCTGCTCATCGCCTCCCGAGCCGCCGTGGTCGCGAGCTCGCGAACAACCGCGACCACCGAGCCCCCCCTCGCAGTTCTGGCATGTCCATGAGGACCCCCATCGACGACTGCTTCACCTTCAACCGCGAATCGGGCTAGGGCGCCCCGTACATGCTGCACCGGTCGGCTCCTTCCTCCACGGCCACCGGCAACAACCTCTTCGATTCGCCGTCGACGCCGCACCTCCAGCCTCCCCGTGCTTGTCCCTGCCACCACAATGAGCGATGCCTTCTATTCCCGCCCTCCCTTGCGTCCATTTGCCACCAGGCTGCCCACCCCCCCCTCCGTTCGTCGCCGCCATGGCCAGAGGCCATGCTCGCCGCTGCCCGCCTCCTAGCCGCGCTCGGACTCGCCCTAGAGCCCACCTCCGCCGCTCGCCTTGCAGCCGCCGCCACCGCGCCCACGCGCCACGCCCACCCCCTGCCCTGCTCCACCACTCGCACCCTCGCCGTGCCCCGGCTCCCCGCCGGTGAGCCTGTACGGGTTGGGCACGGGGCTAATCCCCCGTGTTAACAAAATCATATAAGAAATAAACCCCCACCCCCCTTAATCTTCCTGTTAAGTTAATTGGAGAGATAACCATGTGACACTGACGTGTGGGCCTAAGGCCATTGTGGTTAATTTAGATAACTGTTAATGCCCTGTTAGTATGACATATGGGCCCAGGCACTTAAGTTAATTCTCTAGTTAATTGTAATGCTTAATTAAATCACTGTCTATGACAGCCGGGTCCCACTGGCAGATTAGCTAGATAAAGTGGATTTTATTAGATGTGTGGCTGACAGCCTGGCCCCACTGTCAGTTTAATAAATAAAATGAATTTTTGTTTGGTGGCAGAGAATGACATGTGGGCCCTCTGATATTTTTGATTTAAATAAAATGAGTTAAATGCCTCTGTGTATGACATGTGGGTCCACCCTATCAGCACTGTTGTGGATAAGGTTCTGGATAAGGTTGGATTTTATTAATAAAATAAAATCAGAAAATCCTTTTTAAGTGATTTAAAAGCTTTGAAAAATCATATAAAATAAACCGTAACTCAGATCAAAATACTTTATACATAAAAATTGATCAGAAAAATATAACGAATACGGATACGCTATCCGTATGTCTACCACCACCCTCTAACGTACCGAACATCGACATTCCCCCCTTCGGGCCGTCTGTCGATAATTCCCGGTACCGATATACGTTGCCCGGATGTAAAACTTTTGTATACGAAAGTTGCTCAGAACGGATCACCGAGTTCAGATACGATACCCATACCCCCACCACACCCCTCTAACATGCCGAACATCGAACCGTCCCCCTCCGGTACCGTCTGTCCGATAATTGCCCGATACCGATAAACCCTCCGGATGAATTTATTCTGAACACGAAAGTTGTTCGGAATGTTTCAACTAGCACGGTCACACCATCCACACGTTTGTCGGATGACCACGACACCTCCGGCCTGATCCCTTCCCCCTCCGGACACCTTGTCCGGTAATTACCCCGGAGCCGGTATTTCATCCCCGGATGGATTCTTGCTCCGTGCAACGTGCATTGCACTGCGTTAGAACACCGTTAACATTGCTTTTGCCATGTCTTGTATTTGTATTGCTATTATTGTTGTGTATTTATTGTTTCTCCCCCCTTTATTCTCCGTTAGACCCCGACGCTGCCGCCGACTGCATCGTTGCTGAGTACGACTACTTCGTCGACGACCGTACCTCTACCGTCGAGCTTCCAGGCAAGCAGAGCCATTCTCTTCCCCAGATATCGCCTATCTTTCCGTACATTTCTTGCACTAGGCATTGTTACTGCTGCTGCTACGATTACAATCCTATTCAATTGCATAGCCTTTTTTTGTCGCCCCTTGATGTACCTTCCTTTAATCCTATGCTGCCTATTATTACTTATGCATTATTCAGCAGTAAACCCTGCGCATTGTTAGGTAGGTTTAGAATAGAGGGTCGCGATCACTTTGGGAGTGATCGCGGGAATGATATATTACAACTGCAACAGGTACGGATCAATGCAGACGACCTAGGGAACCTACAATGGCAAGACTCTACCGAGTCGCTTCGAGTTTGGCTTACGAGTGGAAGTGAATCGTATTTCACTCTCGTCGGCTCAGTAGCATAGCATCACCGGGATGATATGAGGTTTACCTCTTTAGTTCATTCCGCTGATGTCTCTGTCAAACCTCTTTAAGTGTGCCATCGAGGGTGATACCTCCTGGTTTCACTTAATGGTAGGAACTCGAACCAACTGGTGTCCTTACAGGTAAGGAGTCGGGTGACCAAACGGTGCCCGCGCAGGGTATCTTAGCGGAACGACAGGTCAGGTGTATTCCACCGGTGTGCGGCGGGCCTGGTACTGTTCGTGGCCGACAGATATCCTGTTGTACGAAAGTCGAGCTCTTCGGAGCAAACGCGAGACAAGGTAAGGAGACGGTTCGCCTTGTTGGTAACCGCACGAGTTGGTGGGACGACAGGGCAGGCGACCACTGGCTCTGGTAATGGGGGTGGACCTGGCTGCTGTCGTTGTCCGCGACTCACCTAAATAAGGACGACGATAACGGTTGTTCCGACAGATAATAATTAAAATGCTTAATGGGTCAGGTGGATGACTTGAGTGGGTCGTCGTGCCCTTTACGCACTACCTCCACGTGGGATTACGGTGTGGGCCCTCTGCGTTGTAGCCTCGTTCGAGGGCTCTTCAGACGTCAGCTTTACCTCGGGCTGATTGCCGGGCTTGGACCGCCTACTCCGGTAGTGGGAGGTGGGTCTGCTTCACCGGCCAGTCGCGTACCGTGCAGGAGTACAAAGGACAGGGGTCCAAAGTTCCTTTGTACTTAGGATTTAGATCGGAGGATGGCCTCTCTGTTGAGCTCGAAGGATGGACTTCGGCGTATCGGATAGCCTCGGTGGGGCATTCCCTAACAAGGTGTACGCCACCCTGGAGATCCGAGCGTGTAGGGTAACAGTAGTGCAGCCCCTGCAGGGATGATAATCTATTCGGATAGCCGTGTCCACGGTAACAAGACGCTTTATGCTGAAGCTAGATCCTACTAGTACAAACTACTACTATTAAACTGTTGGTTCCGGGTTTTCTTCCTCGCAGGGAAGTCGAGGAGGGATTCTCGGAGGCATATGTAATTGTTATATAATACAACTTACTATTATACAATGCTGCAGCAACTTCTGCTGCATTGTTATTACATTCATGCTATTGAACTGTTGGCTATTCTCTTCTCATGCTGCAAGACTCGTCGGAAGATGCTAGTCTTCGTTAGGCCTAGCTTCTCTTCCTTATTCTGGTTTCTGACTTTCAGTCCACTAAATATAGCCTCCCCTTTTCATTTGATACATGCACAAATGCTTAGTAGCGGACGTAAGACTCGCGGGTATGCTAGATGCTCACCCTTGCTTTATTTTCCCCTTTTTGTTTTGCCTGATCGGCCGCTGCAGTCGACGTTGGAGCCTAGGAGCAGAAGATCCCCAATGCCGACCACCGCAACGTGAAGACCCCCGATGCCTACTACGACGTCGAGTTCCCCGTTAACCAGGAGTAGTTTGGGAGGTTCCCAGGCAGGAGGCCTTGCCTTTTCGATTGAGTGTTGATTTTGTGCTAGCCTTCTTAAGGCAACCTTGTATTCTTGTGTCTGTACTCAGATACTATTGCTTCCGCTAACTTTTTGCTCTCGATCTACTGTATTCGAGCCCTCGTGGCCCCTGGCTTGTATTAAATAGCTTGTATTATTTTTATTTGTAGAGTTGTGTTGTGATATCTCACCGTGAGTCCCTGATCTCGATCGCGTACCTTGCGTGTATGTTTACTGTACACGACTTGATTTTGGGGGCGTCACACTAACCCTAGCGCATTTACTTGTGGTCTAATTTGGTCACTGGACCTTGCAAACATCATGTAGGTCATATATATCGTCGTAGTATTGTTCAAAATCACACTTCGTATTCTGCAAGTTGTCCCCATTCACCCCTTTATGTTCATCTTGATTCTTCCAGTTGATATTAGATATTTTGACCTTTTCTGTGTGGCTTAGCTACCTAAGAGAGAGATGGAAACAAATAACCAATTTCTAAAGAACCTCCCGGAGCACTTCCATCGAAATACAGGTAAAGCCGATAAAGAGGAGAAGTTTTACACCATCAGGGAAATTGATAGCGTCGTCGTTGGTCTGAAGGAATTTATTGCACAAAAGGTATCAGAAGGTTTGGAAAAAGGATATCCTAGTGGTGTGTCTGTTGCCCCCGAAGCGTCGGGAACACCATCAGAGACATGTCCCATTGTCCCTCCTTCGTCCGACTTGCCTTCGGGTAGCAATCATCTCAACATTCAAATATAACATGATGTACCTTGCCATCAATTTTTCTAATTTTCATGTCCACCCAAAAATGTTTTTGAACCTATTGTTTTTTTCTCATGTACTATTCTTTTCTTGAAGCTAGTGAAATATCCTCTTACACTGAGATTTTATTGCCAGTAGAATGTGCCACTAAAGGTGGTGATGAGCTTGGAAGGGTAGGTGGAGATAGTTGGCGGAGAAAGAAGAGTGATTTAAAGTAAAACATAAATCGATAATATTTTTTGATGCACACAAGGTCTTATAAATATTTGTTAACATGATTGATTATGCCTTCATTGCAACGCACGTGCAATTATCTAGTAGAGATGAGTATGCATGTACGGTTTATGAGAATGAGTGTAAGTATTCGTGAGCGTATACACTATCATCATCTCAAAAGAAAAAGAGAAATCACCTAAAACCCACCCTCGGACAGACTTCTCTCCAGGGAACAAATCCGGCAGCCGGTTTTGCTTGTGCTCCGCCGGTAGCAGCTAGCCAGCTAGTCTTGAACTAGGAACTTGGTTTGTATTTCCTTATTTGAAAGGATTAGCACTTGGTTCAAATTCAAAAGAAATAATTAGTTCAGCACGAAAATTCATCAAATTTTGCACTTGGTTCAAATTGAAAACAAATAATTAGTTCAGCACGAAAATTCATCAAATTTTGTGAAAAAATAAAATTTCAGAAAAATATATCAGAGCCAGGTTTCGATCCTGGGACCTGTGGGTTATGGGCCCACCACGCTTCCGCTGCGCCACTCTGATTTAGTTGAAAGAAAACCGAAACAAACTTTTTTATAACGTTGAGGTCTGTTCTCTTTGCCCATCCCGGCCACCACGTCCAGCCTCTGAAATGAAAGCGGCCAAGGATGCTTTCATGGCAATTTGGTAGCGTGTCTCATGATGACTGCCTCTGAATCAATCAAGTATATCTGAATATTTCAGCTTAGTTTTTTATGTATGGTTTGGTTGGATGTGTGCTTGAGAAGAAGATAAACTGCTATCTACTGGTCTGTTGGCTCTGAAGTTTGATGTTCAGTTATGTGCGTATCAATCTCTAATTTCTCTTTCTAGGCTTAAATAAAATTTGGGCGTCATGTGGCTCATAACTAGTACCTTTGTATGTCAATAAATTTTGGAAGTAGAATGAGATTGATCGGGTGGTGGCTCTTATGTTTTCTATCTGCCGAGTTACATGAATGTTCAAAGAGGGGGTTCCTGTTTGATTCAGTTTTTTGTTTATGGTCTGCAAGGACTTCAGCTACTATGTAGAGTTTCACTTTACCTGATCTCATAAATTGAGATTGCCCTCCTCTACAAGGTAAAAGTTGTCATAGAAGAAGACATGTGTATGCTGTATAATTCCTGATTGTTCAGACCTTTTCTTCAGAGAAACTGATTGTTCTGGCTTCTGACTGGAAGTGTTGATATCAATTTTGTTTATCTCATTTTTTCCATCTTCACTGTAATTTTGGCCAAGTTTTGGATGGACTGAAGTATTGGCTCGCCTAGTGCATGACTGTGTCCATACTCGCAAAGTTGCAATGCAGAAGTGCAGTCGATGCTGGTTCGCCGAGAACACCTATGGGTTCACTCCTACTCTTCAGGAACACGTGTAAAATTAAAATGGCATCTCTGCTTCCTATTCCATAGTCCAAATCTAGACGATGCTTGAACAAAATCGACACCAAAGTTTCAGTGCAAGGGTAACATCAGCAATCAGCAAGGTGCCAGTCAGCAACGACAACGAGACACCTTGATCTGCATGATGCTGCCGAACAAAATCCACATGACACAAGTTCGACGATCTCTATCTTTATTTACAACTCAGATTGTGTTTTCAACTTCTGTTTTCGTCCTCTTTTCAAAAATTCCATCACACAAAGTTTATTCCTGTGGGGGCACATACCAGCTTATAGAGGTAAGAGTATTAAACTAAACGGTACAGTAGCATTTTTCACAAACTTCAGTACAATGCTTCAGTACAAGAACAATCTTCACTACAATGCTTCACATGATATGAGCACCATCACACAAAGTGTGCACCATCTCCCCATCTGTTCATGATACTCCAGCATGTAGAGGCTAGAGTGTTAAACTAAACGGTAGAATGTTTCACATATGAGCATCTACTCTAAGGGCAAGAACAATCTTCAGTACAATGCTTCAGATAAGATTGAATCAAAGAACATGCATTGGATTAAAAGAAAATGCACAAGTACAATGCTAAGCATTCACCGATTTACATTTACATGGATGGTTCATCCAATCGGAGAGTTTTACACCCGCGGCCCTTACACATCTATGAACATGTCAAGATCTCTGAATTTTACACCCGCTGCGCTGCGTTCCACACCGCCAATGGAATTTTGAGTACATTCTTCTCTGGTGTCGCCGGTGGGATGAACTTGATCCTTGGTGCCGTGTTTTTCGGAACGTCAACCTTTGCAGCGGCGGCGCTCGGAAGAGGAGCAGAGAACCATCGGTGCTTGAGCGCGGCGGCCGCCGTCAGTCGCTTGTCGGGGTTGCATGTCAGGAGCCCTTGCAACACCTGGAATCCTTCCTTGGACAGCTTCTCTTCAGGGAACAAATCCCGCAGCCTGTTGTGCTTGTGCTCTGCCGGCAGCATTCGCAGCACCTCGGCGGTGAGCGGCAACGACGCGAACTCCGGCCACGTCCTCTCGTCCGGCATGCCAAGCACCCGGAAGATGCTCCACAGCTGGGTTAGGTCGTCAACATCATTGTTTGTCTCGTCATCTTCATCTTCATCGTCTTCCTGGAACAACGTCTTGCCGGTGAGCATCTCGGCCATGACGCATCCCAGCGACCACGTGTCCACGAGCGCGTCGTAGTCCTTCTTTCCCAGGACCATCTCGGGCGCCGTGTAGTACGCCGTGCCGGCCTGGTTGTACGGTGGCGGGTCGGACATGGAGATGGCCAGCCCGAGGTCGCAGATCTTGACGAGCTCCCCGTCTTGGCCGACAAGAATGTTGGCCGGCTTAATGTCACGGTGGACGACGTGGCGGCGGTGCATATTCTTGGCACCGGTCAGGAGCTTCCACATGATGGCGCGCACGGTGAATTCCGGGAGCGGCGGCCTGCTCCACAACAAAGACTGGAGGCTCGACGCGTCGACGTACTCCATGCCGAGGCCGAGGACGCCGGTGTCCGGGTGCGGCACCATGCCCTCGAAGCCGACGACGTAAGGGTTTCCCTTGCAGGCCTCGAGGAATCGGGCCTCCCGCTGAAGGTCTTGGACGTCGGCGGCCTCGGCCTCCTCGGTCTTCTCCTCGTCCTTCTTCGGTGAGAGAAACTTGGCGGCCACTTCCTTTTTGGTGACGCGGTGGCGCAACCTGAGGACGTAGCCGAAGCCACCTTCGCCTAGGCGGCGCATCTCCTCGTAGTCGTCGTCCGCGGCGCTACCGTCGGAGGCGCGGCTCCTCTTGCTGCACGCCGGCGATCCTTCGGTGGTCGTCGTCTCGTGGCCGGCGTCGAGGGCGGCGGCGGGTCGCTTGCGGGCGGCCATCGCGCTAGCTCGACAAACGGAACGGACTGCTTTGGTTGCTGGAGCGCTCGCGATGGAAGGCGGTGGAACTAAACAGGGATCGATGGAGAAGGAAGGGGGTTGGATCGATGGAGAGGGAGTAGTATTTACAGGAGCGAGCGATCGCGCAATGCCCCCGTCCCCGAGCCCGAGGTCGATTAGGATTCAAGTTGAGCCACGCGCTGTGCTGGCTTCCACAGGTTGCCATGGAATCCAGTCCGAGTTCTTCGGTGCCTTGCGGCCTTCGTTAATGCTTGCAAGCCGGTGATGGTGAGCTCAAAACCCTTCCCTCCTGCATCCATTGTTCCCGTTTCCGTTTCAACCTTCACTTCCCGATTTCGATCCCCTCTCCATTTCGATCCCCTCTCCAGCAGCAAGGCGAAGGCACCAACCAAAGTCGTCGATCGAGCGTCGTCATGGCCGTCCGCAAGAGACATGCTGGCACGCGAAGACCGTACCACCCAAGGATCAGGAATCGAATTCGCAGCGCCGAGGATTAGGAATTTAGGATGAGATGTATGCAAGGGCGGCTCCGCCATCGTCGTCAAGGCGCACCACCGCGCTACCGGCGAGACCGTCGCGGGCAACACCACAAAAGAAGAATGTACTTGGATTTCCATTTGCGATGTGGAAGAAGAAGAACACACAACGGGTGGATGTAATTTCTAAAAGCATCTACAATCAGACCGGTCACAATAAAAGTAACTTAGGTAGTAACATCATACAGGTTAAGATAAATTTATTTATGTGACATATAGTGAATAAGGGAGCTCTCTTCACACAATTATTAAAAATTTATGGAATTGCCTCTCAATAAAAATTTATGGAATTGCCTTAGTGTCAAAATCTGTGTACTAACGGATCGCCCCGGACGGCGCGCACCGTGCCCTACATCATGGCTGGCGAGGAGGAGGGACTGGCGATTGCGACAGGTTTGAGGGCGACAGCGAAAGAAGGGACTGCGGAAGTGGACGAGTGGCGTACGACGGAGGATTCAGCGGTGGCGGCGGATGTTGGTAGGGGTGATTGAGAGACGAAAGGGGACACTTGTGTGGGCCTCCGCTTCAGCCTCGTACGCAGTGGCGAAGCCAGGCCCCAGGCAAGGGGGGCTATGGCCTGGGGCGTAGCATGCAGATGCTTTGTTTAGAGGGTGTTTGGTTGGGCTTTTCCAGCTGCAGCTTCCGACTTCCAGCTTCGAAGCCAAAAGCTTCTATTTAGGAGCTTTTGGCTGAAGCTGTGGCTTCGGACTGCGGCTGTGACAACGCAAAAAGCCACAGCTGTAGCCAAAAGCTCCTATTTAGGCTCCTATTCATAAATAGGAGCTTTTGTCTTCGAAGCTGGAAGTCGGAAGCTGCAGCTGCAGATGGAAAAGCCCAACCAAACACCCTCTTACTGTAGACAAGAAACACTGTTTGACACTGTTCATATACTGTAGCTAGTGTATTGGCGTGGGACGTAGGTCATTCCTAGCTCCGCCACTGCTCGTACGCGTTGGAGCCGAGCCAAGCCAATGAAAGCAGCGTGCGCAGCGGAACGAAAGAGGAACATTAGATGGGATGGTTGAACACGTGGGCGCATCTGAGCACGAGTATGCACGGGATCGAGTCTGCATCCGGTGTCCACGCAATTTGTTTCCGTAATCAAAGCGGTCACAATGAAAATAACTTAGATAGTAATATTATATAGTTCAAAATAAATTTACTTATGTGACATAATGAGGGAGCTCTTTTATGATACCTAGGATAAATATGGACTGACGATTCGTGATATCTAAGGTGATTACCGATTTATACTTCTCTAGTTTAGCATCAAATCGCTAGCGGTACCGCTTGCACCGCTGCACTCCCGTCCTCCAGTATACAGGTGAAAGGACGTGGATGTCGCCTAGAGGGGGGTGAATAGGCGCTTAAAATAATTACGGTTTAAGCTTGAACAAAAACGGAATAAAATTTAATGTTTAATTTGCCAAGCAAGAAACCTAAATAAGCCAGGCTCAACTATGTGCACCAACAACTTAAACTAAGCAAGATAAATAACTATGTGATAGAAATATATATAACAAGAACACTATGGCTATCACAAAGTGAGTGCACAAGTAAATAGGTTGACTAGATAAGCAACTAGGAGAGCAACCTATGGGACAAGAAATGCAATAACAATATGAGCAAGCACATGATAAACAAGGTAATAAGCTTGCTCAAAGTAAAGGTAGACATAACAGCAAGTGGAGCCGATGGAGACAAGGATTTGTTACTGAAGTTCCTTCTCTTGCGAGAAGTACGTCTCCGTTTGGACAGGGTGTAGAACACAATGCTCACACGAAGCCAACGAGGGCCATCCTATTTCTCCTCACGATCTCACCAATGCAAGATGCCGTGATTCCACTATGAGACACTTGAGGGCGATCACCGAACCCGTACAAATGGTAACCCTTGAGGGCGGTCACCGTACCCGTACAAATGCTCGGGGCAATCTCCACAACCTAATTGAAGGCTCCCGTAGCGTCAGGAGCTTTACACCACAATGATTGAGCTCCGCGACAACACCAAGCCTCTGGGGGCCAAAGCACCCTAGGAACAAGCTCTAGAGTGCCAAAGCACTCAAGAGTAACACTCTTCTCAATACTCAACTTCACTTACCACTACCATCAATCCTCGGAGAGAACTCAAACTGATGCACCAAATGCAAATGGCAAGAACACACGAAGTGCTCAAATCCCTCACTCTCAAATCCCACCAAAGCAACAAAAGCTATGGCACCAAAGCAACAAAAGCTATGGAGGAATATGAGAGGAAGAACAAGGAGAAACACCAAGAACTCCAAGATCTAACAACAAATCTCCCTTCACTTAGAGGGGAAACTCAAATTGGTTTGGTGGAAGAGTAGATCGGGTGAATCTCCTCCAATCCCCAAAAGATCAATAGGTTTGGGTGGCTAGGGGTGGAGAGACCAAGCTTTTTGAGGTCTTGCAATGGAGGAATAAGCTTAGGGAAGATTGGGGTTGGAAGGATGAAGAAGGAGGGTATAAATACCCCTTCCACGGATCCAACCGTTGGCAGCCGGCCAACCCCGGGCACCCGGAGTAAAGGGACCGGACACCCGGACCATCCAGAGACATTTGGCCAGGGAACAGGGCACCTGGGGGTCCAATACCCCGGGTACCTAGACTGTTCAGGAAGTTTACTACATACCCCGGGTACCCGATGGTCCAAGACCCCGGGTGCCCCGAATACGGAGAGATAGCCCATCTCAGGAAACGAAAACATGCGTAACTTTTTCATACGAACTCCGATTTTGATGATCTTGGGCTTGTTTTAAAGCTATGGAAAAGCTCTAGGTCCTCACATAGAGAACCACCCAAGATCAACAAAAATAAATTCTGCAAATCAAGGAAAGGTTAAAATGCCAACAAGGTAGAAGGTGAAACCTTCACAAGATAAGAGCCGACAAAAACACCAACATCGAAAACACAAAAGTAGATGTATATGAAACCCGTTTTCGATGAAGAAGAGCTTGTAATGAATACGAACTCAAGCTCCATCACTCACAAAGAGAAAAACCAAGCAAGAACCAATAAAGATGATGCCAAGGATGCAAAGGTTTGAGCTCTCCACGAACGATGCGGCCTAGCCTATAACCCGGTTTCCTAACTACCGTCATGAGACCGGTAAACTAGAAACCTATAAATGTCAAACCTTTTTCTTGCGCATAATCCACTTGATCTTGATGATGACGATCATGTCCGCCTCAAGTTGGAACACCTTTCTTGGTTGCGCCGGCTCGATGAAGACTAGTAAATTGCTCCCCCATACTCCATTATGGGTGAGCCTATTTTAGGCACATCTTCATCCTTCCAACCTTGATTCCGCCGACTTGATGAAGACTAGTAGATTGCTCCCCCATACTCCATTATGGGTGAGACTCTTTTAGGCACATCTTCATCATTTCAACCTTGAAGCCACCATATGAACTTCACGCATTGCCTATGGACAAACCTTAAAGTAAAACTCAAGGAAACCATTAGTCCATATAGATTGTCATTAATTACCAAAACCAAACATGAGGGCACATGCTCTTTCAATCCCCCCCATTTTGGTAATTGATGACAATCACATCAAGAGGGTTTATATAATGAATTAAGTAAATCATGCAAAGCAAATATGCATGAGCAAGAAGGCGAATACTTAAGAACAAAACCAAAGTACGAACCTCGTCAAACTAAACCCTCTAAACTTCTCCCCCATTGGCATCTATTGCCAACCAATGGGCAGAAAAACTTAGAAAGTCAATGTAGCATGTTTTCCTCCCAACAAGGGTGTATTTCTCAAGATATGAGTCGAATAAAATACACACAACCCAATATGCATAGTTGGTTGGAAAAAAAACTATATTGAGGATCCAAAGATTGCAAAAAGATGATATGGCACAAAGGCATAACACAAAAAATGAAGGCAATCAAAGGATCCAACAAGCCAAATGTATATAAGATATTATGATTTGAGCATAGGAATGTTCTAAAGAAAATAGAGAAGTTCCCCAAGATTTGTTCACTATTTAGAATCTTTGTATTATAATACAAAGTTCACAAAAATTGGATCATCACTCCCCCAAAATCAATAGAAACACAACACAAGTGCAAGTGTGCAAAGATATGAGACAAAGTCTAGCACTTGCAACATAGCAATGGTTGAGCAAATAGCCAAAGAGACAATCATAGGAATGGTCTCAACCAACAAAATGTGTGTGAGTCATGGCAAAGCACTTGATCCGACTAATATAAGGATGACCATTAAGCATCAACATAGTCTTGAAGAAATGAGACTCAAGGTGCTAGACATGTCCTTCTAACCTAAGTTAAGAAGGTCACACACACACACACACAAAAATGGGTTCACAAACTTGATTAATAAATTTCAAAGAACATTCAAGACTTGTGACAACCACATGATGAAGATATAAAATGATTGGCTCATTGAGACAAGCATCAGAACAACAATCTTCATCACCAAAAAATGCACAAAGGTGAATACCAAAAAAAAGGCAGAACCATCAAACCCCGCATGCACGGGGGTCATGGTCCGTGGGCACGGGGCCCCGTGTGCACGGTACACCCCGTGGGCACGGGGTACTCTGAGTAAAATCGCACCAGTTTCCATGGAGGGAGGAAGCTGGATGACACAAAGCATCCTTACCTCTCCCCTAAATGGAAACCACACAATTTCCTCCGAGCCTCATCGCACAAGAGTCCCTCCACACAATGTAAAGGTATTCATCAAAGAATTATGACAGGCACTAAAAAACACACGCTTTCATGTATCCACTAAATAATTAATCACTAATAATAAAAGGTGGACATGAAAAAAAGAGGATATCCACTAGATGTAACTTTCTCATGTATATGAGATTCTAGGTAGATGAATATCCACAAAGAAGCATGTACACACGAAATAGTTACAAAAGAGAAGAAACAAGATATCCAAATGGAACTAATGAATATACCAATAAGATCTTTGCTTGAAAGCATAGCCCATGACTTAA
Organism: Bromus sterilis; assembly: GCA_950022295.1. Lineage (NCBI taxonomy): Eukaryota > Viridiplantae > Streptophyta > Magnoliopsida > Poales > Poaceae > Bromus > Bromus sterilis. Next base: position 36,624,417 of record OX465595.1, on the reverse strand, counting down.
TATTATATTATTGTATAATAATGAAATCCACACACACAACCATCAAAGTCATCATAACTAGCAACAAATAAGAGATAGTTGGGATGCTTTGAACAAGGAAACAAGTATCGCAACAAAATAATATATCTTGCAATTCTAGAACATCCAAGAACCGCAAAAATTGCAAATGAAGAATCTCATGCCATGGTTCAACCTACACATGGTTGAATGCAAGAAGTGTATGCATGAGGTAGATACTTGTTACCGGGATAGCATGGGAATGATGTAGTAGATAGAGCTTCATCGATCGTCCTAGCTTGACTCCAAAAGGCACATGGTGTCAACACCTTCCTTGGAAAAGACGATCCTCCAATGCATCTCTAAAGTTCCTAGAACATCATTAACAACCAAAATGGTACCCAAACTCATTGGGACCAAAGAGTTAGAGGAACAAAAATACATAGGACAAACTCCACAAGAATAAGTGCATATGGACACGAAGATGAATTCCATGCACATATTAGCCAATAAGGAGGTGGATGGAGTTTAACCTATATATATGATCAAAGAAAGACATCGTGCATCGGACCTACACATAGAAATATGCATGCACAAGACTTTCAAGAACCAAAAGGAAATACAATTTGGACAAAACACCAATTAAACCAAGATGGTACCCCAAAGAGTGACACACCATAATGTAAGCCCGATATGCGGTACTGTTCCAGATCTAGATGTTTCCATTCAGATCCGGGGACGAAGCACATATCGGTCCCACCGCGACATATGACAATGCCATATGCCCCGGATTTCCAACATGATATCACAACATTACAGCTACATGGATACAAAATCTCATACAATCGGCATACGACTGCCTTAAATACATTGCATCAGCGGAAGATACATGTCTGAGTACATACTACAATCAATTGCCTAGTGGCAAAGAGAAAAGACATCGATCCCATAACCACACGGGTCCAGGCCCTCCGCCGGGATCCTCCTAACTAGTCGTCGTCGAGTCTCCGTGAAACATCGATCACCATACCTATTGTCGATCAAGAACCCTGAAAAGAGTTTGGGGGTAGTACCATGAGTACAGAAGTACTGAACATCCAACTGTAGTGGTCAACTGACCCAACAAGGACTTCATCACTCGTCATTCTAGGACAACTAGTAGTTTACGGTAAGGATGGGGTAAGTGGTGAGGTTGCTGCCGCACTAGCATTTATGAAGTGGCTAACGATCTAGAGAGTAAGATAAGAAGCCAAGCATTCTATGAGGAATCGCCTCCAACAAGTCTGCTATCCACCTACTTACGCAAGCATAACACCTATCCTATCCTTGTCCTCCTCTTTGCACCCCGACGAAGAGGAAGCAGTCAAGGCACACACACATTGATCAAATTATCAAGATTATCTCAGTTGTTGTTGTTGTCTATGAACAAGGAGTAGGTCTCAAGTCGTCCATAACCGTGGACACGGCTTCTCGAAAAGATTTAACCCTGCAGGGGTGTACCAACTGCCCATTACAAGGCCCCGCACGCACGCCCATCTCTCTCATCCGCTACCCATCACAGGCAACCATTTTATGATTTAGTTCCGAGAGATCCGAAATGACAGGTCTCTCTAGCTAACAACGAACAAATCCGGGTGGCCCCCGGTGAGTCGACATCCAATTCAAAAGCCGGCCGCGCTCTTGAATCGGCCTCTACCGTATGACTCGGGTTTGGATAACCGGTGAATTCTCACATGAGTCCGGGTCCTCAGCCGGCCAAGTTGGACCAACAAGGAAACCATGTCCCCGATGGCCCTGGTTGGTTTAAAGGATATCTGCCAGGAGCTACCCGACAGACATATATGCATGGTTTTCAAATGGTAAAATCAGCTTGGGCCACCACTAGAAATGTTTGAAGCTAGATAGGTAAGAAGAGGGGACACCATAGCATCCCACACGCGGTTAGGCACGCTCGTCAAGATACACAATACCCGGAACTCGGGTCCTACGTGACTCGAATGGAACAAAGCGTCGGGGCGGGATAGCCTAGACCTTCCATCCTTCGTCGAATATAGTCAACATTACAATAATCATATCATCAACAACAATATAATAATGGGATAGCCCAAAACCAGGAGTAACAGGGTAACATCGTAGCATCCTAAGCATGCATACTAAGCAGGGGCTGAGCAACGAGCAATAGTAACATAGCAGTACATGGTTTTGCTGGGAGGGGACATGGCTGTATCGGTTTGAAAGAGGATGTAAACATGTGGTAGGATCAAACATCAAACCTATCCTAGACTAGCATGCAAACCGCTGATGAAATAGAATGGATCATAAGTAATGTATAGTCCTTGCCTGTTGATAAGTCGGGTTCCGAAGGTGTAGTTGATCGCAAGCTCGCATCGTATCCGAAGATACCCGCGGAAGCACACAAGACGGTAAACACTGGAAAGCAATCAACGAGCAAGCATCTATTACTACGAAGAAAACACGAGCAAGCATCAACAAGAAGGCAACACGAGACATCGCACCTACCGTCGAGAGCGGTTTCTAACAGGTTAAGTGGAGTACTCGTCACACACGACAATACCACACATTTACAAGGTTCAAGTTGTTTAGCTACTCAAGGTGAGCAAGGTTGTTAACATGGCATCTCACTCAAGCATGGCATAGCACACAAACATGACAAGAGGTGAAGCATAAGATAAACTATCTATGCTAGTCAATTTAAATGAGGCACAACCTAAACATGGCATACACTAAGTACCCCACAACAATTAAAGCATTTGGTACTGTTCTGCCCTAAACCATATTTTAGGTTGGTTAACCACAGAAAACAATAGCATAAACACAAAGTACACGAAAAACTAATCAAGTTACATATAAAGAACACTCCAAACGGACTTACGGTTAAAAAGATACAAGCAAAACAAGTTTGGAACACAATCTGCCAACATCAGGAAACACACTTTAGAGCAATGCATAAACATGATAATGAATGCAAACATGCTCACAAATGATATGCAACTAAAGTAGACATGGCAGGGAAGGCATGGAAAAAGGAATCATGCAAAAAGGCATCATGGTTCACTAGTTTTTTTTATGGAAGGTTGACTGAGGGAAAATCTCCCACAGTCTTTTTTCTTGAATGGGTATGGGGGAATACAGTAGGGAATTTACACGCAAGTCATGCTCATATGACTTAGAGAGAGAAGGGGGGGGGAGTAGATGAATGGGGGGGGGCTACAGGTCTATCAAAGTGATATTACAAATTGCGAAATGTACTGAGACAACTCAGGTTTTGTTCTATATCTAAGAGCAGCAAAATCCTCCTTAAACCTCCCTAGCCAAGATTCAGCAGTGTGGGGGAGCCCTCTGAAGATCACATTGTTTCTCTCTTTCCAAATTGACCACGCTGCTATGAGAAACATCTCGAAAAACATGGGCTTCCTCCATTCTTCCTTCACGTGTTCAATGGCTCTGGTCATATCAGTATTTAGGGGTAGTGCTACTCCAAGCTTTGTCCAGCATGATGCAGCGAAGGGGCAGTTCAGGAACAAATGATTCACATTCTCATCCGTGTCTTGGTCACATAGCACACATGCATCCTTGTCAGAAGTCCTATCTCCTTGTATGTAGTGTCTCCTTCTCAGCATATCTTTAGTGTTCGAGTCTGTCATTAATCATAAGCCAGGCGAAAACTTTTAGTTTCATGGTGTTCCTAGATTTCCACACCTTTCAGAGGGTTTTGTGGTCATGGTCCTCTAAGAAAGCGTGTTTATAAAAACTGGAGGACGTGTATTTCTCTCCCCAGTCGAACACCCATACGTCAGTGTTTTCAGGGTGCAGACCAAAATCCTCAGTCTCTCTTTGAATGCATTGGGCTTCAGACAACGCCAAGCTAGATAGGGGCGTGTGAAAAACTTCAGTGGTTTCTGACGCCAGCAACACCTCTCTAACCGATGCATCTTCATTAACAGAATAGGAGAACGCTCTGGGGAATTGTTCTTCCAGGACTTGGCCACACTGATGTGCGAGGTAATGATAGTGATTTCTCGCCCTTCGTTGGTAAAACCCAAGTGGAAGGCGTGATGTAGCACAACATCAAATTTCCCTCAGTAAAGATACCAAGGTTTGTCTCCAGTAGGACTCCAGAGATGATAAGGAGGTGTCAGCGGCACAACTGACGCGGACCTGCACACAGACACAAATAACTTTGTTCCCAACGAAGTTCAGAGAGGTTGTCAATCTCTCCGGCCTTGTTGTTCAGAAAGGATCAAACGCAAGGGATAATGATATCAACTGAAAGTAAAAGCAGAAAAGTAAATGAGCGTGTAAACAGTAATGAGGATATGGACCCGGATACGTGATGTTCACTAGTGATGTCTCTCTCCCAAAAGACGATAAAACTGCTATGCGAGGTGAACAAATTACAGAAGGGCAATTGACATGATTATGAACGCACCGCAATGCTAACTATGCTACAAAATAAAGGAAGGGGCTCAAAAGCATGGGCAGTACGCCAAAATAAGTAGACCGGAATCCAACTGCATCTACTACTAATCATCCACCTTGAGATATCTATCCAGAACATCTCGCTGGTATTAAGTTGCGAGCCCCACCCAAAGTGTAAACCCAAAGCAACAGACAACTGCATTAAAAAGCACTTTGCGTAAAGTAAACAATCCTTGCAACCGCGGTTACAAGCACCGTTGTTTTCCCCCTTGTGGCAGCACCACATCCCCTAGACTCATGTTTCTGTCACTCAAGCGTGTCATCGGGGGGCATGAACCCACAATCGAGCAAAACGTTCCCTCTTGGGGTTACTACCTACTAGTTGGCCAAAGCAATAAACAACAACGGAGAACATGCAAGAATTACTTAGGAACAAAAATATAAGAGATAAGAACCAAATATATTACTCAATCACAATCTGAACATAATCTCATAATCCATCAGATCCCATCAAACTCAGCATAGCAACAACAGAAAGATTACAAAAGTTCCTCGATCATGTAGGGCAGCTCACGAGGTCTAAACAATGAAGAACAAAGAGGGGAGGAGAACATCACATAGCTACTGATCACGGACCCCTGGTCCAAGGAAAACTACTCACAAGACATCCGAGAAGCATCCGTGGTGGAGAGGAGACTCCCGAAGGTCAACCCTCCCTCCGGCAAGGTGCCGGGAAGAGGTCTTCTGGTGCTCCCGATCTCGGAAGCGCGGTGGCGTTGGAACAGAGACGAGATCACGAAAAAGGGTTCTATCCTCGAGGGTTTCACGTCACGGGGAATATATAGACGAAGGGGGGCAGCCAGAGGTGGACCAGGGGCCCCAGGCGCCCCCCTGGCGCGGCCCAGAGGGTGGCCGCCTGGGCCACCCCTGGCTCCCCTCTGGACCCACTCGGGCTCTTCGTGAAGCTTCCTGTACGCTGATTTTTCCTATATTTTTCCCGGAATTTTTCTGGCACTTTTTATATGGGAGAAAACTGAAATAGAAAAACAGCAGAAAACAGGAACTGGCACTGTGGTGCACTGAGTTAATAGGTTAGTCCAAATATGATCAAAAGTGTATGAAAGTGTATCTAGATCATAGCAATATCACACAAAACATGCATGGAGCAAGCAGAAATTATAGATACGTTTTGGACGTATCAACATCCCCAAGCTTAATTCCTGCTCGTCCTCGAGTAGGTAAATGATAACGGCATAATTTCGGTGGTGACATGCTAGCAACCATATAAGAACTTTGAAAAGTAAAGAAATCAAGGTTAGAGATCAAATTCAAGTCATAACATGCAAGAGTCTATATTAGCATTGAAACAAGTAACAAAAGAACATTAGGTGCAAGAGCTCTCGCTGTCCGTGACTCGAATGTCTCCAAATGGTGTTTGCGTGCAAGAAGGGGGATAGGGAATACGAGAAAAAGTATTTTTGTGTTGAGAACTCAATCTACTAAAGTTTCACACTTGGTCTTCTTTGGAATCTTATCTTGACTCATCCCCAGACCACTAGCCAGGTACAAGTCAATTTGATCCACTCCTTTTCGATATTTCGAGCACTCATGCAATGGATGAGCGTAAGCACGAGAGTTGACACTTTGGATGGCAAAGAGAGAAATAGTGTGGAGGAGGAAGACAAAAAGGGTGAGAAAGGCTCACATCAATGAGGACAATCATAGGCAAGAGATGCCAAATGATAGATATGATGTGAGGAGTAGGGATTGCCATGCAACGGATGCACATACGATCTAGGAAGCTCTCCAATGGAACTAGTGGGGGTGCATCTAGCTTGCTCGCTCATGAAGACCTAGAGCTCGTTTGAGCAGGCTCATCCTTGGAATATGCAAGCCAAGTTCTATAGTGTGAAAGTCCCCACATAGCTATATGCATAATGATCATCTCTATGGAGTACAAGGATATAAAGGGAGTACTAGTGTGGATCTCTCAAAAGGATAGTAGTGTTGCCCCTTTCTCTCTTTTTATTTATTTTTCTCTTTTTTCTCCTTTTTTGTATTTTTTTATGGCCTCAATGGCTCTTTCTATTTAACTCTCATTTGTCCTCTTTGGGATCTTTTATTGTGTCCACTTTGGGATCTTTTCCTCACTTAAGGGAAACACTCTATTTTACAAGAAGGTAAAGGAGATCTTTCACACTTTACAAGGTACTCAAAATCATAAAGAAGATGTAACTATCATGATGTATGCAATGTATGTCGCTGCCAGTGTAGCAGGAACATGTATGACATGAAGATCAAGTCATGAAGAGGTGGATGTTGCATGTCAATATATCTCGGAAAGGCTATGGAAATGCCTTGATAGGTAGGTATGGTGGCTGTTTTGAGGAAAAATATAAGGAGGTTTATGATGACAGAGCGTATCATTGCCAAGGGTTTGGATGTACCGGCGAAGGTGGACACCAGCTCTCGGAGTGAGAAGAAGGCAATGCACGATACGGGAGAGGCTAGCAAATATGGGAAGGTGGAAGTGTCAACTTTCAATACTTACATTAGTCCGAAGAACTCATGCACTTATTATTGGTAACTCTCAGTCTAATAAGGAGGTTCACAAAGAGACAAGTACCCCGAGGAGGAGTGTATGGGGGTTTGGTTATCCTTGCGCATCCTCGACTCATGGTACATGAGTGTACTCTAATATTCGATCCCTCCAAAGATTAGTGATCCACCTAGTAGCTAGAGTTCTCAACTAGTTTTGTAGGTTTTGAAAATACAGACGGATTGCCCAAAATACGACACCTATCACTAATAGGCTAGAGCTCTAGACACCAAAAGTTCAAACATTACTCACATCAAAACTTCAAAACTATTGCAAGTTACTACTAGAATTAAATAGCAACCTCAATTACCTACTTCAAGACAAAACACAACTCAGTGCAACAACCAACTATCTTTAACAAGATAAACATGAAAACTAAAAAGAGTTCCAGCAATAGACTAAACAAAAGCCAAGGATCTTGCTAAATACAAACTAAAACTAAAACTAAACATGGCAGCAATTATGAAAAGATAAAGAACACACAACAGCAAAAAGATAAGAAGGAAAAATCTTATGATGTGTTCTAGATTTTGAAAGTGGAGCATGTTTATCTCCCACACAAAGTAAGACGGGGTCTAACTTGTTATGAACAGCAAGCAAAACTAAAGAAAACTAAAAATAAAACCTAAGAGCGAGACGCTCCAAGCATAGCACATAACACATGAAGTGATAAAAATATAGTGAGACGAAGGACGAACTGATGATTGTTGATGGAGAAGGGGATGCACGGGGGCATCCCCAAGCTTAGACGCTTGAGTCTCCTTGAATATTTATTGGGGATGCATGGGGGAATCCCCAAGCTTGAGCGCTTGACACTCCTGGATCTTCTTTCATCATCTTCCATCGCACACTTGAAAACTCCCTTCATACATAACTCATCATAAGCTGATTAGAGAGGTTAGTCCCTTAATAAAATAATTTTTCCCCACTAGATATAAAGATATTATTGAAGAGCTACTATTTCTCAAGAGTGCAAAAAAAAATTTGCAAAGAAAAAGCAAGCTTAAGGTTTACAAAAGTTAGGAGAGACAAAACCTGGCAGAATCTGTGAAAAACAGAACAGCAGGTAGTAAAGAATTTTTTAGGGGCACTTCTGCAACTCAAATCAAAAAACTCAGAACATAAGAAAGTTTCAAAATTGTATAGAGCACGCTGTCAAAAAAATTCAGATAAAAAGATGATCTGGTGATTTGATTCGAATTTTTCTGTCAAGGGACAGAATCTGTTTTCTGGACAGCATGTCACAACTTTTGCTTCCCTTATCATAAGAGGCTATAACTTGGCACAAAGCTGAAAAATAAACATACAATGATGTTGCTACAGTAGTAAAAAACATCAATACACAAAAAAAGCAAAAAGAAAAACCTAAATTCGTTGCGGGCTGCCTCCCGAAAGCGCTTTCTTTTATGCCTTTAAGCTAGGCATGAAGATTTTAAAAGGTGCTTCATAAGAATAAGGATTTGAAGCAAAAGAGAGCATCAAGAAGCAAATATGAAACACATTTAAGCCGAACCCACTTCCTATGCATAAGAATCTTGTATTAAAATAAATCAAAGAAGCACAAAGAAACCAACATAGGAAGGTGGAACAAGAACATCTTCAAAACTTTCAACATAAAGAGAGTAGTTTTAGTAATATGGAAGTTTCTACAACCAAACTTTCCTCTCTCAAAATAATTTTCAGTAGTATCATGAACAACATAAAGAATATAAATATCACATAAATCATATTGTTCATGACCTACGAGCACATGTGTATTATTTTCAACATGGTTTTTAGGATCATAAGATAAATGCAACCCAACATATTGAGATTTTATAAGAGGAAAATTCTCCGGAGTTGGAGATTTCAAAAGGATAATAGGACAATCAAGTGTGGGTGCAATAGCAACAATTTCTTGCTTAACATAAGGAACTATAGAGAGTTCATTTTTGTCAGCATCATCCATAGTGGCATCTTGGCCATCAACAAAGCAAGTATCAAAATTTTCAGAAAGGGATATTTCAAGTGAGTCCTCGGAATCATGGGATTCCTCCTCAATGCAATAATTGGCTTCTTCTTGGGCAACAAACATTTTATTTTTAAAATCCTCAATATAAGAATTGGAATTATAATTCTCGAAGCAATAAGAAAGAACTACAAAGTTTTCAGACTCGAAAATAGTATCGTGATATTTTTCAATCAAAGAAGCAATCTCATAGGCACCTTTAAAAGCAACAAACTCTTCAATCTTTTCAACATCAAAGTAATCATAAACACCTTTAGCATAAGAAAATAAGATCTCATTTTCATTAAACTCACATTGGAAAGGGAGGTGTTTATGATCTATATAAGAACAGGAAGTAAAATCATAAATGTGGCACAAAAGTTTAGCATGGCAATAAGAAACATGTATTTGATCCCATAAGTGTTTCCCTTTCTGAGATAGGCGGTGCCGCGTATAATGAGCATGCTCATCCAATGATTTTCCCTCAACCAAGTCGGTTGGGTTTTTAGCGCGAGCACAAATTGATCGAAGACGATCCAAGTGAAACATGTCCATCCTACCATATTTGGGTGGTTCATCACCCATGATGAGGATAGCATAAATAGGCAAAGGAAGACAAAGGCAAAAGGTAGCAACTATTTTTGTGGGTTTTCATAAAGGACACTGAGATAAAAACTAAAGGGTAAACTAACAAGACTAAAAAAAAGGTAAAGGGTAGTGTGCAACTGCCCTATCTTAGCACTCGGAGTCCCCGGCAACGGCGCCAGAAATTTGGCTTGATGTGCGAGGTAATGATAGTGATTTCTCTCCCTTCGTTGGTAAACCCCAAGTGGAAGGCGAGATGTAGCACAACAGAAAATTTCCCTCAGTAAAGATACCAAGGTTTGTCTCCAGTAGGACTCCAGAGATGATAAGTAGGTGTCAGCGGCGCAACTGACGCGGACCTGCACACAGACACAAATAACTTTGTTCCCAACGAAGTTCAGAGAGGTTGTCAATCTCTCCGGTCTTGTTGTTCACAAAGGATCAAACGCAAGGGATAATGATAGCAACTGAAAGTAAAAGCAGAGAAGTAAATGAGCGTGTAAACAGTAATGAGGATATGAACCCGGATACGTGATGTTCACTAGTGATGTCTCTCTCCCAAAAGACAATAAAACTGCTATGCGAGGTGAACAAATTACAGAAGGGCAATTGACAGTATTATGAACGCACCGCAATGCTAACTATGCTACAAAAGAAAGGAAGAGGCTCAAAAGCATGGGCAGTACGCCAAAATAAGTAGACCGAAATCCAACTGCATCTACTACTAATCATTGATGACGGCTTCTCGCCCTTCGTTGGTAGGCCCCAAGTGGAAGGCGTGATGCGGTACAGCAGCAAGTTTCCCTCAGTAAAGATACCAAGGTTTGTCTCCAGTAGGACTCCAGAGATGATAAGTAGGTGTCAGCGGCGCAACTGACGCGGACCTGCACACAGACACATATAACTTTGCTCCCAACGAAGTTCAGAGAGGTTGTCAATCTCTCCGGTCTTGTTGTTCACAAATGATAAAACGCAAGGGGATAATGATAGCAACTTGAAAGTAAATGCAGAAAAGTAAATATAGCTTGGAAACAATAATGAGGATATGGACCGGGATACGTGATGTTCGCTAGTGATGTCTCTCTCCCAAAAGACGATAAAAATGCTATGCGAGGTAAACAAATTACAGAAAGGCAATTGACAGGATTAAGAACGCACCGCAATGCGAACTATGCTACAAAAGAAAGGAAGAGGTTCAAAAGCACAGGCAGTACACCAAGGTAAGTAGACCGAAATCCATCTGCATCTACTACTAATCATCCACCTTGAGATATCTATCCAAAACATCTCACTGGTATTAAGTTGCGAGCCCCACCCAAAGTGTAAACCCAAAGCAACAGACAACTGCATTAAAAAGAACTTTGCGTAAAGTTAACAATCCTTGTAACTGCGGTTACAAGCACCGTTGTTTTCCCCCTTGTGGCAACAACACATCCCCTAGACTCACGTTTCTATCACTCAAGCATGTCATCGGGGAGGCATGAACCCACAATCTAGTACGACGCTCCCTATTTGAGTCACTACCTACTACTTGACCAAAGCAATAAACAGCAACGGAGAGCATGCAAGAATTACTTAGGAACAAAAATATAAGAGATAAAAACCAAATATATTACTCTATCACAATCTGAACATAATCTCATAATCCATCAGATCCGATCAAACTCAACATAGCAATAGCAGAAATATTACAAAGGTGCCTCGATCATGTAGGGCAGCTCACGAGGTCTAAACAATGAAGATGAAAGAGGGGAGGAGAACATCACATAGCTACTGATCACGGACCCATGGTCCAAGGAAAACTACTCACGAGATATCCGGGGAGCATCCATGGTGGAGAGGAGACTCCCGGAGGTCAATCCTCCCTCCGGCAGGGTGCCGGGAAGAGGTCTTCTGGTGCTCCCGATCTTGGAAGCGCGGCGGCGGCGGAACAGAGGTGAGTTCGCGGAATAGGGTTCTCCTTCTGGAGTTTTCCCGTGACGGGGGATGAATAGGCGAAGGGGGGCAGCCAGAGGTGGACCAGGGGCCCCAGGCGCCCCCCTGGCGCGGCCAGGGGTGGGGCCGCGCCGGGTGGCCGCCTGGGCCCCCTGGCCCCCCTCTGGCCCCTCCCGGGCTTTTCTCGAAGCTTCCATCACACTTATTTTTTATCTGAATTTTCCCGAATTTTTCTGGCACTTTCTATATGGGGGAAAACTGAAATAGAAAAACAGCAGAAAACAGGAACTGGCACTGGGGTGCACTGAGTTAATAGGTTAGTCCAAATATGATAAAAAATGTATGAAAGTGTATCTAGATCATAGCAATATCACACAAAACATGCATGGAGCAAGCAGAAATTATCGATACGTTTTGGACGTATCAACATCCCCAAGCTTAATTCCTGCTCGTCCTCGAGTAGGTAAATGATAACAAGCATAATTTCTGTGGTGACATGCTAGCAACCATAAAAGAACTTTGAAAAGTAAAGCAATCAAGGTCAGAGATTCGATTCAAGTCATAACAGGCAAGAGTCTATATTAGCATTGAAATAAGTAACAAAAGAACAAAAGGTGCAAGAGCTCTCGCTATCCGTGACTCGAATGTCTCCAAATGGTGTTTGCGTGCAAGAAAGGAGAATAGGGAATACGAGAAAAAAAGTATTTTTGTTGAGAACTCAATCTACTAAAGTTTCACACTTGGTCCTCTTTGGAATCTTATCTTGACTCGTCCCCAGACCACTAGCCAGGTACAAGTCAATTTGATCCACTCCTTTTCGATATTTTGAGCACTCATGCAATGGATGAGCGTAAGCAGGAGAGTTGACACTTAGGATGGCAAAGAGAGAAATATGGTGGAGGAGGAAGACAACAAGGATGAGAAAGGCTCACATCAATGAGGACAATTATAGGTTAGAGATGCCAAATGATAGATATGATGTGAGGAGTAGGGATTGCCATGCAATGGATGCACATACGAGCTAAGAAGCTCTCCAAACTATATGCATAAAGATCATCTCTATGGAGTACAAAGATATAGAGGGAGTACTAGTGTGGATCTCTCAAAAGCATAGTAGTGTTGCCCCTTTCTCTCTTTTTATTTCTTTTTATCTTTTTCCTATTTTTTTGTATTTTTTTGGTGGCCTCAATGGCTCTTTATATTTAACTCTCATTTGTCCTCTTTGGGATCTTTTAATGTGTCCACTTTGGGATCTTTTCCTCACTTAAGGGCAACACTCTATTTTCAAGAAGGTAAAGTTGATCTTTCACACTTTACAAGGTACTCAAAATCATAAAGAAGATGTAACTATCATGATGTATGCAATGTATGTCGCTGCCAGTGTAGCAGGAACATGTATGACATGAAGATCAAGTCATGAAGAGGTGGATGTTGCATGGCAATGTAACTCGGAAAGGCTATGGAAATGCCTTGATAGGTAGGTATGGTGGCTGTTTTGAGGAAAGATAAAGGGAGGCTTATGATGACAGAGCGTATCATGCCAAGGGTTTGGATGTACCGGCGAAGGTGGACACCAACTCTCGGAGTGAGAAGAAGGCAATGCACGGCACGAGAAAGGCTAGCAAAATATGGGAAGGTGGAAGTGTCAACTCTCAATACTTACATTAGTCCGAAGAACTCATGCACTTATTATCGGTAACTCTCAATCTAATGAGGAGGTTCACAAAGAGACAAGTACCCCGAGGAGGAGTGTATGGGGGTTTGGTTATCCTTGCGCATCCTCGACTCATGGTACGTGAGTGTACTCTAATATTCGACTCCTCAGAAGAGTAGTGATCTATCTAGTAGCTAGAGTTCTCAACTAGTTTTGTAGGTTTTGAAAATAAACACGGATTGCCCAAAATATGACACCTATCACTAATAGGCAAGAGCTCTTGACACCAAAAGTCCAAACATTACTCACAACAATGCCTCAAAACTATTGCAAGTTACTACTAGAAGAAAATAGCAACCTCAATTACCTACTCTCAAGACAAGACACAACTCAGTGCAACAACCAACTCTCTTAACAAGATAAACATGAAAACTAAAAAGAGTTGCAGCAACAAACTAAACAAAAGCCAAAGCTCTTGCTAAAGACAAACTAAGACTAAAACTAAACATGGCAGTAGCTATGGAAAGATAAAGAACACACAACAACAAAAAGATAGGCAGGAAAAATCCTATGATGTGTTCTAGATTTTGAAAGTGGAATGTGTTTCTCTCCCACACAAAGTAAGACGGGATCTAACTTGTTATGAACAGCAAGCAAAGCTAAAGAAAACTAAAAACAAAACCTAAGAGCGAGACGCTCCAAGCATAGCACATAACACATGAAGTGATAAAAATATAGTGAGACGAAGGACGAACTGATGATGGTTGATGGAGAAGGGGATGCACGGGGGGGGGGGCATCCCCAAGCTTAGATGCTTGAGGCTCCTTGAATATTTATTGGGCATGCATGGGGGCATCCCCAAGCTTGAGCGCTTGACACTCCTGGATCTTCTTTCATCATCTTCCAACGCACACTTGAAAACTCCCTTCATACATAACTCATCATAAGCTGATTAGAGAGGTTAGTACCCTTAATAAATAATTTCTTTATCCACTGCATATAAAGATAATCTTGAAGAGCTACTGTTTCTCAAGAGTGCCAAAAAAGTTTTGCAAAGAAAAAGCAAGCTTAAGGTTTGCACAAGTAAGGAGAGACAAAACGTGGCAGAATCTGTGAAAAACAGAACAGCAGATAGTAAAGAATTTTTTAGGGGTACTTCTGCAACTCAAATAAAAAAATCAGAACATACGGAAGTTTCGTAATTGTATAGGGCATACTGTGTAAAAATTTCAGCTCAAAAAGATGAACTGGGATTTTTCTGGAATATTTCTGGTCACGAGGACAGAATCTGTTTTCTGGACAGCATGTCACAACTTTTATTTCACTTGCCGTAAGAGGCTATAACTTGGCACAAAGCTGAAAAGTAAAGATACAATGATGTTGCTACAGTAGTAACAATCATCAAGACACAACAAAAGCAAAAATAAAAACCTAAATTCGTTGCGGGCTGCCTCCCGAAAGCGCTTCTTTAAAGCCATTAGCTAGGCATAATGCAAAAAGAAGAATCAAGTTTTATCAAGGGAAAGAGAATAACTAGCCCGAGTAACGGGCTCAAAAGGTAACTTGATTTTATTTCTAGGGAAGTGTTCCACCCCCATTTTGAATGGGAATTGGAATTTTATATTCCCCTCTTTCATGTCAATAACCGCACCAACGGTGCGAAGAAAAGGACGTCCCAAGATGATTGGACACAAAGGTTCACACTCTATATCCATAACAATAAAATCAACGGGAACATAGTTGTCATTGACAATGATAAGAACATCGTTGATCTTCCCCAAAGGTTTCTTTATGGAAGAATCAACAAGACGAACACCAAAAGAACAAGGCTCAAAAGGCTTCAATTCAAACATATCAAATATTCTTTTGGGCATAACAGAGGTACTAGCTCCAACATCACATAAAGCATAGCAAGAGAAGTTATTCAATTTAATTTTTATCATAGGGTCCCAACCATCCTCTAGCTTCCTAGGTATGGAGGCTTCTACTCTAAGCTTCTCCTCCCTAGCTTTGATAAGAGCATTTGTGATATGCTCCGTGAAGGCAAGATTAAGTGTGCTAGTGTGGGGTCTCTAGATATTTTGTGTAACAAGCTAATAACTTCTGAGAGGGTGCCACTATCAAAATCAATATCACTACTATCAAAGGTGGTAGTAGTGTCATCTAGGCTCACTTGTTTGAAACCCTCTATGTTCATAGGAGTTTCTTTTTCTACAGTTGATGCATTAGCATCACCATTAATAGGTCCAACGGGACTAGGAGTGCATTGGGTGCTAATAGTTTGAGTGTCCTCAACAATTTGGATAGTGGCAACTGTGTGGTGTGTAGGAAGGCTCTTAATTCTATCCTCTTCCTCTTTTTCTCTAGCCCATCTTTCTTTAAGTTTAGCCATCATCCTAATATTTTCATTGATTTGCAACTGGATAGCATTAATAGGAGCGGCTTTATTCTCCTCAAGGGGAGAGGTTCTAATTTTGAGCATCTCAATATCAAGGGCTAAGCTTTCTACCTTCAAAGAGAGATTATCTATTTTAGATAATTTCTCTTCTACATTTTTGTTGAAGGCTTTTTGGGTAGTGATAAAGTCTCTAAGCATGCTTTCTAATTCAGAAGAGGGGTTCTTGTTGCTAGGGTAAGTGTTGTTGTTCCCATAGTTAGATGGGAACGGTCTAGGATTGCTAGCAAAATTTCCCCTATAAGCACTGTTGTTGAAGTTGTTTCTAGCAATAAAGTTCACATCTACTTGTTCTTGAGCAACCAAAGAATTTAAAGGAACATCATGAGGATCAATAGAAGGTCGCTTGGTAAGTAGAGACATAATTAAATCAACTTTTTCATTGAGGGAGGTAATTTCCTCGACAGAGTTTACCTTCCTACCTGTTTGAGCGCGTACGGTGTGCCATTGGGAATAATGGGTCATCATTACCATCGAGAAGCTTTGTGGCAGCACCAAGTGTAGTTGACATAAAGGTTCCTCCCGCGGGCGAATCTAACAGGTTCCGCGAGGTAAAATTCAAGCCTGCATAAAAAGTCTGGATAACCATCCAAGTAGTCAAACCATGTGTAGGGCATTTCTTAGCAAGAGATTTCATTCGTTCCCAAGCTTGGGCAACGTGTTCATTATCCAATTGCTTGAAATTCATAATATTACTCCTCAATTGGATAATCTTAGCAGGTGGGTAGTACTTCCCTATAAAATCATCTTTGCACTTATCCCAAGAATCTATGCTATTCCTAGGCAAAGATTGAAACCAGATTTTAGCATCTCCCCTTAAAGAGAAGGGAAAGAGCTTAAGCTTAACAACATCACCTTCCACTTCTTTATACTTTTGCATATCACATAATTCAACAAAATTATTCAAGTGTAAAGCAACATCATCTCCAGCACCAGAGAATTGATCTCTCATAACAAGGTTTAGCAAAGCAGGTTTAATTTCATAAGAGGTAGCTGAAGTGGCAGGTGTGGCAATGGGAGTGCAGATAAAGTCTTGGTTGTTGCGACTAGTGAAGTCACACAACTTGGTGTTTTCAGTGGAACCCATAGTAGCAGCAGGTGTGGCAGATTTTTTTGTAGTTTTTGATAAAAGACACAAAGATAAAAACTGAAAGATAAACTAACAACACTGAAAAACAAAGGTAAAGGGTAGTGTGCAACTCCCCTATCTTAGCACTTGGAGTCCCCGGCAACGGCGCCAGAAAATGCTCTTGATGACGGCTTCTCGCCCTTTGTTGGTAGGCCCCAAGTGGAAGGCGTGATGCGGTACAGCAGCAAGTTTTCCCTCAGTAAAGATACCAAGGTTTGTCTCCAGTAGGACTCCAGAGATGATAAGTAGGTGTCAGCGGCGCAACTGACGCGGACCTGCACACAAACACAGATAACTTTGCTCCCAACGAAGTTCATAGAGGTTGTCAATCTCTCCGGTCTTGTTGTTCACAAATGATAAAACGCAAGGGGATAATGATAGCAACTTGAAAGTAAATTCAGAAAAGTAAATATAGCTTGGAAACATAATGAGGATATGGACCGGGATACGTGATGTTCGCTAGTGATGTCTCTCTCCCAAAAGACGATAAAAATGCTATGCGAGGTAAACAAATTACAGAAAGGCAATTGACAGGATTAAGAACGCACCGCAATGCTAACTATGCTACAAAAGAAAGGAAGAGGTTCAAAAGCACAGAAAGTACACCAAGGTAAGTAGACCGAAATCCATCTGCATCTACTACTAATCATCCACCTTGAGATATCTATCCAGAACATCTCGCTGTTATTAAGTTGCGAGCCCCACCCAAAGTGTAAACCCAAAGCAACAGACACCTGCATTAAAAAGAACTTTGCGTAAAGTAAACAATCCTTGTAACCGCGGTTACAAGCATCGTTGTTTTCCCCCTTGTGGCAACAGCACATCCCCTAGACTCACGTTTCTGTCACTCAAGCATGTCATCGGGGAGGCATGAACCCACAATCTAGCACAACGCTCCCTCTTGGAGTCACTACCTACTACTTGGCCAAAGCAATAAACAGCAATGGAGAACATGCAATAATTACTTAGGAACAAAAATATAAGAGATAAAAACCAAATATATTACTCTATCACAATCTGAACATAATCTCATAATCCATCAGATCCGATCAAACTCAACATAGCAATAGCAGAAATATTACAAAGGTGCCTCGATCATGTAGGGAAGCTCACGAGGTCTAAACAATGAAGATCAAAGAGGGGAGGAGAACATCACATAGCTACTGATAACGGACCCATGGTCCAAGGAAAACTACTCACGAGACATCCGGGGAGCATCCATGGTGGAGAGGAGACTCCCGGAGGTCAATCCTCCCTCAGGCAGGGTGCCGGGAAAAGGTCTTCTGGTGCTCCCGATCTTGGAAGCGCGGCGGCGGCGGAACAGAGGCGAGTTCGCGGAATAGGGTTCTTGTTCTGGAGTTTTCCCGTGACGGGGGATAAATAGGCGAAGGGGGGCAGCCAGAGGTGGACCATGGCCCCCAGGCGCCCCCCTGGCGCGGCCAGGGGTGGGGCCGCGCCGGGTGGCCGCCTGGGCCCCCCCTGGCCCCCCTCTGGCCCCTCCCGGGCGAAGCTTCCGTCACGCTGATTTTTTATCTGAGTTATCCCGAATTTTTTTGGCACTTTTTATATGGGGGAAAACTGAAATAGAAAAACAGCAAAAAACAGGAACTGGCACTGGGGTGCACTGAGTTAATAGGTTAGTCCAAATATGATCAAAAATGTATGAAAGTGTATCTAGATCATAGCAATATCACACAAAACATGCATGGAGCAAGCAGAAATTATCGATACGTTTTGGACGTATCAGCGGCTCCGCGACGGAAACTGGAAAAGCGACTCTTGTTCTGGGGTTTTCCCATCACGGGGATAAATAGGAGTCTCGGTACGGCACCCGAGGAGGGGGGAGGCGCCCAGGCGGCCAGAGGGCGCGGCCCCACCCCTGGCCGCACCAGGGGGGCGCCTGGGCCCCCCAGGGATCCCCTCTGGTCCCACTTCTTGCTTCTGGCTCCTTCGGGTGCGTGGATTTTCTGGTATTTTTCTGGGAATTTTCTGGAACGTCTAAAAATCCATTTTCCTGCACACAATAAAACCATACAGGTAGCTCTGCTGAAAACACCGTTAGTCCGGGTTAGTTTCGTCCAAATCATGCAAGAATGAGGGCAAAACAATAGCAAAAGTGTTTGGAAAAGTAGATACGTTTGAGATGTATCAAATATCGTAGCCATCTCTTCGGCCTCCACATCAGTCATGTTCATCGGCACCAAGTTTGACTTCTGAAAGTTTATTTTCAGCCCTACTGTGTCTGCGTAGTCAGACAAGATTTTTTCCATATGTCTCGCTTGAGTTGTAGATGCCTGCATCACCAAGATCGTGTCGTCGGCGTATTGAATGATCGGGAAGTCCCGGCTACCAACGGGGGGTATAGGATGTGTCAGATAACCATTACGGACAACATCGTTTACTGCAGCTTGGAGGAGATCCGCCGCCAGAACGAAGATTAGAGGCGACAGGGGATCCCCCTGTCGCACTCCTCTCGCACATTTGAAAGTTTTACCGGGTGTACCATTAAGAAGGACCGAGGATTTACCACTAGAAAAAATGCAACGCATCCAATTGATCCATTTTTCATCGAAGCCCATAGCGATCATGATTTGAATCATAGCTTCATGGCTGATAGTATCAAAAGCCTTGGAGAAATCCAGCTTGAGTATGAAGGTTTTCGCCTTAGAGCTCTTGCATTGATGTATATATTCGATCGCCCATGCAAAACAGTCCTGTATGGTTCTTCTTTTGAGAAATCCATATTGGTTCTTATGGATAATTCTCAGGATCCATCTCTGAAGTCTATCAACAAGTAATTTTGTGATCAATTTGAGACAACAGTTCAGTAGTGTAATCGGTCTATAGTCACTCGCGGTTTGCGGGCATTGGATTTTCGGTATTAGGGTGATATATCTATAGTTTATGCTCTCAATATTCAGGTTACTAGCGTGAAAGTCCTCACACAGGGAATAAAAATCTTCTTTGATGATGTGCCAGCACGATTTAATGAAATGCCCACAAAACCCATCTGGACCCGGGGCACGATCCGCAGGCATGGCTTGTACGGCATCATAGATTTCCTTGCGGGTGAAGGGTGCTGAAAGTTCATGAATCCCATCAATTCTTCTGATTATGGAATTCAGGTCGAAATTCATCGCGGTGTTCATGTTGATCCCTAATCTGTCTTTATAGGCTTTAAATAGAACACTCTCTTTTCCTGCATGATCAGAGACAGTGGACCCATCTTCAGTTTGCAAGGAGGAAATGTTATTGTTTCGAAATCTCTCCGTAGCCATTCTGTGGAAAAATTTAGTGTTCTCATCCCCGAACTTAATTATTCGAATGGTGCATCTCTTCTGCCAGTGTTGTTTCTGGCTTTCCAACAGGTGCAGTATATGATTCTTAAGGATATTGCAAAAATTATTCTCAGGCACAGTGAGGGGGCGAAGGTTTCTATGATATCCAACCCATTTATGGCCCAGTTAGTGTTCTCAATCTTGATCCTTAGGTGTGAT
Organism: Bromus sterilis; assembly: GCA_950022295.1. Taxonomy (NCBI): domain Eukaryota; kingdom Viridiplantae; phylum Streptophyta; class Magnoliopsida; order Poales; family Poaceae; genus Bromus; species Bromus sterilis. The sequence continues at coordinate 36,604,139 of OX465595.1, read as the reverse complement.
ATATTCTTGCTCCATCTCTTGAGAGTGTATCTGAGGCGTTTGAATTTGTGGCACATCTTGGTTGCACTGTTATTGAGGTGGCACGGCCTGTTCCAACAGTTCTAAACCGTCTCAAAGAATCCTCTCTGACGAGTCCAGTATGATTCAAACCTGAAAATTTTACTAGCCGGGATAGCAGAGGTGATGCGGACCACACACGGGCAGTGATCAGAAACTGGTTTTGCTGAGGTTGTGACCACTGTATTGGGGAAAACTGAAGTCCAGGTGTTGGAGGTAAAAAACCAGTCAAGTTGTTCTATCAGTGGATCTAACCTCATATTACTCCAAGTGTATCTCCTATCTTTGATGGGCAGTTCAACCAGATTATGCGATCTAATAAATTAATTGAATGTTAGCATATCATCAACATTTCCCCCAGGTTTATTACGGTTTTCAGGTCCTCTGATGTAATTAAAATCGCCAAGTAAAATCCACTTTTCATTATCGGGGATATCCAGATACATGAGCCAATCAGTGTAGGTAATACGATATTCACCCTCGCATGGGCCATAAACGTTCACAAGTGTCCAACATTGGTCAGATTGTGTGGATCGAAAGGAGAGGGTTTGGGAGAAGAAGTTCTGTGAAATTTCAGTACCAGTAAAAAATGAACTATTCCAGATCGTGATCAATCCTCCAGATGCCCCTCTCGAAGGAACAAAGGCAAATTTATCCAATCTTTTGGGGCAGAAAGATTTAATATATTGCAAATCAAAATCATGCCTTTTGGTTTCTTGCAAACACAAAATATCACAACCGGATGCATCAATGCAATTACTGATAGCAAGCAACTTATTATCGGAGTTCATACCACGAATATTCCAACAGACAATATTCCAGTTTTTGAATTTCATAACTGCCAACTGTGACTGAGAATAAAACTAAGAGGTGGTAGATGATACGTCTCAAACGTATCTACTTTTCCAAACACTTTTGCTATTGTTTTGCCCTCATTCTTGCATGATTTGGACGAAACTAACCCGGACTAACGCTGTTTTCAGCAGAGCTACCTGTATGGTTTTATTGTGTGCAGGAAAATGGATTTTTAGACATCCCGGAAAATTCCCAGAAAATCCACGCACCCGATAGAGCCAGGAGCCAGAAGTGGGACCAGAGGGGAGCCCTGGGGGCCCCAGGCGCCCCCCTGGCGCGGCCAGGGGTGGGGCCGCGCCCTCAGGCCGCCTGGGCTGCTCCCCCCTCCTCTGGTGCCCTACCGAGGCTCCTATTTATCCCTGTGACGAGAAAACTCCAGAACAGAAGTCGTTTTCCCAGTTTCCGTCGCGGAGCCGCCGCCACCCTCTGTTCTTCTTCGGGAGGGCTAATCTGGAGGCTGATTTGGCCTCCGGAGAGGGGAGATCGTCGCCATCGTCATCACCATCACCACTCCATCCATCCTCCATGACTTCTCTTCATATGTGTGAGTAATTCCCTGCTGTAGGCAAAGGGGATGGTAGGGATTGGATGAGTTTAATCATGTAATAGTTCGTCAGATTGTTGGGGGCATGTTGCCTATCATCTACTTTGGTGTTTATCATCTTTGCTACAATTTGTTGTTCTTAATGCTTGTCACTTTGGGCCCGAGTGCCATGTTTTCAGATCTGAACCCTATATGTTTTCATGAATATATTTGTGTTTTAGATCCTATCTATGAGTTGTATGCACCTATTATGGTCCGGAACCGGCGATCCCAAAGGTGACAGCTTGGGACACCAAAGGGGATGGTCCATGATTTGAGGATTCCATGTATCCATTGAGTTTATTGCTTTGTTCCGGTGCTCTTTGACAGGAGTACCTTAATCTCCATAAGTTCCTTTTGGCCCCGTTCGTAGCGGGATGGTAGGACAAAAGATGTTGTGCAAGTTCTTATTGCAAGCACGCACAACTACCTACGGGATACATGCCTAATGTTTGATATTTGCCTAGATGATCATTGCTTTTCTGTGTGCCTTGCCCCGTGTTAGAATCTATTATATGTTTACTCTCATCCATGCAGCGCCCAACCATCCGTCTCCCTAGCCTACAGTGTTTTCAATCCTTCTGGTCATTAGTCGTTACTTTTGTTGTTATTTTTACTGTTGCTATCATCACTATCATATTATCGTTACTACTTATCTATCGTTGCAAGCAAGTATATTTCAGGTGCGGTTGAATTGACAACTCAACTGTCAAAGCTTATAAATACTCTTTGGCTCCCCGTGTGTCGAATCAATAAATTGGGTTAACTTACTCGCGAAGACTATCTCGATCCCTTACGCCTGTGGGGCATCAAGCAGCGTTTTCTGGCGCCGTTGCCGGGGAGCATAGCAATATTTACAAGTTTACTTGAAGTATCCTGCCTGCTGCATATCATCCGCTATGGGTAAGAAAGGAGACCCCAAGGTTCCGATTTTACCATCCCGTACAAGAAAAGGTACTGTTCTGAACACTAGTGCTACACTTGATTCACCTTCTGTTATGAGTAAGTTTACTTCACCACCACTACATGATGCTTCTATTGAGTCTGTTACTATGTCCGATACTTTTGATGATGCTTCCACCACTCTTGATGATGCTACTTTTCTTGGTCACTATATTGAAACTCAGACTGCTAAGACTGCAGCAAAATCCAAGACTGAGACCCCTGCTACCTATATTCCTACCTGCAAAACCTTTGGTTACCCGAGTTTAGATGAACTCAAGGAGAGAATCCTTGATGATGATTATGTTACTCTTGATGATGATTTTTGTAGGGAACTCAGAGAGTGTGTCGACTCTGACCCTGGTGTTGTTAAAGAGTTGCTCAAGAGGCACGCCATGAAGAACAAAGTTATTCCTGATCCTAAATTTTCCACGTCACCTATATGCATCACTGATCCCGATTATGATTTCTCTGTTGATCTTTCACTTATATCTACAGTCGAGGCTGACCCCTTTTATGGCAGAGAAAATGATGATGCTATAGCACACTTGACCAAACTCGCTGAGTTAAGCAACTTATTCACTACTGATGAGAAGATACGAAACTTCTATGTGGCCAAGCTTTTTCCTTTTTCTTTGAAGGAAGACGCTAAATCATGGTACGATGCACTACCCTATGGTTCCGTTAAGAGTCCTCAGGACTTAGTCCAATTCTTCGTTGATAAATATTTTCCGGCTCATCTGCAACATGCTGCTTTGCAAAGAATCTATAACTTTAAACAATTGCAGGATGAGCACCTCCCTAAAGCTTGGGGGAGGTTTTGTGATTTACTTAAGGTTATGCCGGGACATGGGATCCCCAAGAATGAATTGCTTGATATATTTTATGCCGGTTTAACCGACGAATCTAGAACCTATCTGGATAGTTGTGCTAGTTGTGTTTTCAGGGAAAGAACGTCGGACGATGCAGAAGAATTAATGTGCAAAATCGCCAAAAACTATGAAGACTGGTCCGTTCCTGAGCCACTTCTACCACCGAAAAAGAGGGGAATGCTTGCTCTGAACCCCGAAGATATGCAAGAAGCAAAGAAGTCTATAAAGAAGAAAGGTATTAAAGCCGAAGACGTGAAGAATTTACCGCCTATTGAGAAGTTGTGTGAGCCTACTACTCACCCTCCCTTGGTAGAGGTACACTCTTTATTAGACTTTACTGAAAGTGACATCCCTAAAGGTAAGCCTCCCGACCAATGTTTAGATGAGGTTGATAATTTTATTGTTAAGCAAGACCATTTTAATAGGAGATTACAAAGTCAGTTGCATGATAATTCTCTTGCTATCAAAAGTTTATGTGATGTTTTAGAAAGAACAGTTAATGATGTTAAATGTCGTGTTAAGCATTTTCATATGGTTCAAACTCAGCTTCAACAAATTTCTAATGTGCAAAAAGATTTGCTTGCTAATAATGCCAAACAGGACATACAAGCTTATGGAATTAAAACTAGAGGTGGAACACACACCCAGGACCCACTCTATCCTGAGGGGCATCCAAAGAGTATCGAACAAGATTCCCAAGTACAAGAAGAAGACGAGATTGTTAGCTCTCCAAAGAAGAAAAAGAAGAAGAAGAAACACAAGGAGGCTGACAATCCCGATGATCCTATTACAAGTGAAAAGCCAGCTGTTGATCCTAACAGCATATCTACCTCAAGAGTAACACTCTTCTCAATAGTCAACTTCACTTACCACTACCACGAATCCTCGAAGAGAACTCAAACCGATGCACCAAATGAAAATGGCAAGAACACACGAAGTGCTCAAATCCCACCAAAGCAACAAAAGCTATGAAGGAATATGAGAGGAAGAACAAGGAGAAACACCAAGAACTCCAAGATCTAACAACAAATCTCCCTTCACTTAGAGGGGAAACTCAAATTTCTTTGCTGGAAGAGTAGATCGGGTGAATCTCCTCCAATCCCCAAAAGATCAACAGGTTTGGGTGGCTAGGGGTGGAGAGACCAAGCTTTTTGAGGTCTAGCAATGGAGGAAGAAGCTTGGGGAAGATTGGGGTTGAAAGGAGGAAGAAGGAGGGTATAAATACCCCTTCCACGGATCCAACCGTTGGCAGCCGGCCAACCCCGGGCACCCGGAGTAAAGGGACCGGGCACCCGGACCATCTAGAGACATTTGACCAAGGGACCGAGCACCCGGGGGTCCAATACCCCGGGTACCCGGACTGTTCAGGAAGTTTACTTCATACCCCGGGTGCCCGGAATACCCAGAGACAGCCCATCTCAGGAAACGAAAACATGCGTAACTTTTTCATACGAACTCCGATTTTGATGATCTTGGGCTAGTTTTAAAGCTATAGAAAAGCTCTAGGTCCTCACATAGAGAACCACCCAAGATCAACATAAAGAAATTCTGCAAATCAAGGAAAGGTTAAACTGCCAACAAGGTAGAAGGTGCAACCTTCACAAGATAAGAGCCGACAAAAATACCAACATCGAAAACACAAAAGTAGATGTATATGAAACCCGTTTTCGATGAAGAAGAGCTTGTAATGAATACGAACTCAAGCTCCATCACTCACAAAGAGAAAAACCAAACAAGAACCAATAAATATGATGCCAAGGATGCAAAGGTTTGAGCTCTCCACGAACGATGCGGCCTAGCCCATAACCCAGTTTCCTAACTACCACCATGAGATCGGTAAACTAGAAACCTATAAATGTCATGTCTTGTGCATAATCCACTTGAGCTTGATGATGACGATCATGTCCGCCTCAAGTTGGAACACCTTTCTTGGTTGCGTCGGCTCGATGAAGACTAGTAAATTGCTCCTCCATACTCCATTATGGGTGAGCCTCTTTTAGGCACATCTTCATCTTTCCAACCTTGATTCCGCCGACTTGATGAAGACTAGTAGATTTCTCCCCCATACTCAATTATGGGTGAGACTCTTTTAGGCACATCTTCATACTTTCAACCTTGAAGCCACCATATGAACTTCACGCATTGCCTATGGACAAACCTTAAAGTAGAACTCAAGGAAACCATTAGTCCATATAGATTGTCATTAATTACCAAAACTGTGACGCCCCCAAAATCAGATCGTGTACAGTAATCATACACGCAAAGTACACGATCGAGATCAGGGACTCACGGCGAGATATCACAACACAACTCTACAAATAAAATAATACAAGCTGTTTAATACAAGCCAGGGGCCACGAGGGCTCGAATACAACAGCTCAAGAGCACAAAGTTAGCGGAAGCAATAGTATCTGAGTACAGACACGAGGATACAAGGTTGCCTTAAGAAGGCTAGCACAAATAATAACAGATGAAAAAGGCGAGGCCTCCTGCCTGGGAACCTCCAAACTACTCCTGGTCAACGGGGAACTCGACGTCGTAGAAGGCATCGGGGATCTTCACGTCGCAGTGGTCGGCATCGGGGATCTCCTGCTCCTGGACTCCAAGGCTCCAACGTCGACTACAGCGGCCGATCAGGCAAAACATAAAGAGGGAAATAAAGCAAAGGTGAGTATCTAGCATACCCGCGAGTCTTACGTCCGCTACTAAGCATTATGCATTTGTATCAACGGAAAGGGGAGGCTGTATATAGTGGACTGCAAGATAGAAATCAGAATAAGGGTAAGAAGCTAGGCCTACCGAAGACTAGCATCTTCTGACGATGTCTTGCAGCATGAGAAGAGAAACATCCAACAGTTTATATAAAGCATAAAGTAACAATGAAGCAGAAGTTGCTGCAACATTGTATAATATAAGTTGTAATGATTAATAATGATAATGCCTCCGAGTTCCCCTCCTCGACTTCCCTGCGAGGAAGAAAACCCGGAACCATACAATTTAATAGTAATAGTTTGTAGTGGTAAGATCCAGCTTTAGCATAAAGCGTCCTGTTACCGTGGACACGGCTATTCGAATAGATTAAACTCCCTGCAGGGGTGCACTACTGTTCAGCCTGCACGCTCGGATCTCCAGGGTGGCGTGAACCTTGTTAGGGAACGCCCCACCGAGGCTATCCGACACATTGCATCCCATCCTAGGCTCGGCAGAGAGGCCATCCTCCGGATTATATCCTATGCGCCAAGGGGTCTAGGTCCCTCACCCTTGCACGCTCATGCACGGTGCGAGTCTGGCCGGTGAAGCAAAAGCAAATCCAAACACGCCTGCTGCAGCAAAAAGACAAGACCACTTCCCGGCGATCAGGCCGCAGTACTGCTGACGTCTGAAGAGCTTTCGGATGAACTACGACGCGGAGGGCCAACACCGTAATCCCACGTGTAGGTAGTGCGTACAGACCAACGGGTCTCTCAAGTCATCCGCCGAACAATTTAGCATTTTAATTAACCTGCGTGACAACCGTTATCGTTGCCTCGACTTAACTGACCCGCGGTCAACGACAGCAGTCAGGACCACCAGTACATCGGTGCCTGCCCTGTCGTCCCACCAAGTCTCTGCGGTTACCAACAAGGTGAACCGTCTCCTTAACTTGTCTCGCGTGTGCTCCTGGAGGAGCTCGACTTTCGTGGTTTGGTAACTCTCGCGAGATACGAGCAGGGGCCAAGCACGCCAGTAACGTCGGTCGTACCCTCCCTGTCGTTCCCGACAATATACCTCTCGCGGGCACCGTTGGGTCGCCCGACTTTCTTACCTTTAAGGACAACCGTTGCTCAGGTACCTAGAGCGGCTATACAGAGTCAGCAACGAGTGGAGTACGAGGATTACTCCTCGATAGCTTCACTTGATGTGGCTCGGCAGAGCCGAGCTAGGGGGCCTTAGGCGGTGTCTGCATTGTACCGTACCTGTTGCAGTTATAATAAGACGTATCCGCGTCACTCCCCTAGGTGATCATGGCCCTGCTATCTAATCGCAGTTAACAAAGCGGAAGGCTCACTGCTGAATAAAAAATATATTTATAAGGCAGCATAGGATAAAGGAAAGGTGCATCAAGGGGCGACAAAATCAGGTTATGAAATTGAATAGGATTGTAATCGTAGCAGCAACAGTAACAATGCCTAGTGCAAGAAATGTACGGAAAGATAGGCGATATCTGGGGAAGAGAATGGCTCTGCTTGCCTAGAAGCTCGACGGTAGGGGTACGGTCGTCGACGAAGTAGTCGAACTCAGCAGCGGTGTAGTCGGCGGTAGCAGCGGGGTCTACCGAAGAATAAAGGGGGGGAGAAACAGTAAATATAAAGAAAGCATAGCAAACAGATGAATGAGATGACAGATGAAATGCTAACGGGGGTTCTAACGCAGTGCAATGCACGTTGCTCGGAGCGGGAATTCATCCGGGGATGAAATACCGACTCCGGGTGATTACCGGACAAGGTGTCCGAAGGGGGAAGGGATCATGCCGGAGGTTTCGTGGACATCCGACAAAGATATGAGGGGTGTATCCGAGTTAGTCGAACCATTCCGGAAAACTTTCGTGTTCGGAATAAATTCATCCGGATACTTTAACAGTACCGGACAAATCATCGGACAAACGGTCCGGAGGGGGACGGTTCGATGTTCGGTACGTTAGGGGGGTGTGGTAGACAAACGGATAGCGTATTATTATTCGTTATATTTTTCTGATCAATTTTGATGTATAAAGTTTTTCGATCCGATATACGGATTAAAAGATATTGATTTTATAAGTTTAATCAATTTTAAAACATTTATAAATCAATTATTATTTCTTTTATTATTTATTCAATATTATTTTTATTAATTTTAATACTGACCAGTGGGTCCCACTGGTCAGTGACTTATTTAACAAATTAATTTAATTAGGTTAATTAACAGGGGGTGGTCCACATGTCAGTGACAGATTAATCTAATTAGCTATTAACTTAACTAAAATGTGATTAATCAAAGGTGGGCCCCTCATGTCAGTGTAACTGTTTTAATTAAATAGTTTTTATTTATTAAAAAGACCAGGGCCCACATGTAAGTCGGAGGGGGGGTTAGCCTCTGTTTATTATTAAACAGAGGGATTAAGGGGGTGCGGGGCCCATTGTCAGTGGGCAGGGCGTGGTTAGGGGGGGGTTAACCCCCCTGACGTGGAGGGCCCATCGGGCAGCCACACCACGCCGGAGCCGACGAGGCCGTGACGCCGGCGACGAGCTGGCGCTCGCCACAGGCCATGGGAGGGGGCGTGGAGGGGCTCGTTCGAAAGCTCGTTCGAGTGCGCGTCCAACAGTGGCGACCGCGGTGGCTAGGATGGTCGGAATGGGGCAGTGTGACGACGTCGAGCGGCGGCCGAAGTATGGTGGTCGATGCATCCGTCAGACCAGTTTAGGTGTGCGCGAGTTAAAACTCAAGGGGGCACCGGGCGGCCACCCTGAGCGAGTTGGCATGCTTTTCAGGCCACGACACGGTGTGTTGCACCGCCGACGAGCTCGACAGCGGAGCCAATGCTCCGGCGAGGGCATCCATGGCGTTTCGCTAATTTATGCAGGAAAAAACAGCCCGACGGGGAGGGAAGGACTGGAGCTCACCGGGCAGGCTCACGGAGTCCTCGCGGGTGAAAGGGAGCGCTAGGGAGAAGCAGATCGACGCCGACGAGCTCTGGTGCTCCGCGGCGGGGAGGAGCTCGATTCCGGCGAGGCGGTGGTCTCCGGTTCGAATTGCTTGTGTGGGGAGACGATGCAGTCCATGAGGAGTCCATTGGACATGGTTGTGCACCCAGTCTTTGTCGTTGGCCGCGGTTGGTCATGGGGCGGCGGCGACGATTGCGCACGGGCAAGCTCGGGAAGGAAGGCAGAAGAAGGACGGCGGCGCAAGGAAGGAAGAGGGGTCTCACGCTAGGGTTTCCAGAGGGGCGGGCTGCGGTGGCCTTGGGGACTTAACCCCGTCGGCGAGCCGTCGATGGCCGCCACGGCGAGTCCACGGCGTGGCCGGTCGAGGGATGGCCGCCACGCACGCTCGTGAATAGTGACGGGGACAGGGGAGGCCAGGTGGGCCTGGCCCAGTGGGAAGGGGAAGGTGGGGGGAGTGGGCCGGGTGGAGGTTGCCAGGTGCGAGGGTTAGCCCTTTCTTATTTTATTTTATTTTCGGGTTTTCTTTTCTGTTTATATATTGTTTTAATTGCTTAGACATTTTTGTAAAAATGTTTTAGATGACCCACAAATAATGTTACACTACAAGGCAGTGCCACAAAAAGTTTGGGTAGCAACAAAAGTCATTTAATATTTTATTATAATATTAAATAGTTAATATAGGGTTTTTGGCTACTGTTTATAATTTTTTGATTTATTTGATGGCACAGTAAATAACCACAACCATACCAACATGGTCCAGAGATTATTAGTGATTTTATAAAACTGGTTCCATAATTTTTGGGCAAGGTTTTAATGTCACTTTGGTTTTTATTATTGCACCAAGGCATTTTGATCATTTGAATTTTGATTTCAATTCCAAGGGTAATTGGAATTGAGCTTGGATTTGTTTTGATCCAAGTTGACCAAGGTCCATGATCACAATGCATCCAAGAACATCAAAGTGGAATTTGAATTTGAACTGTTCCAAGTTGATCAAACAAAAGTTTTGAACATTAAAGATGAACAGTAACCCTGATTACTGTTCACTGACAGTGAGGGTGTTACAAAAACCAAACATGAGGGCACATGCCCTTTCAATAGGTTCTGAGGGCATTCTAGGAACAAAATTTTCATCCCCCACCTGACCCACGTGTCGAACTGGTCGACCCAGTCCTTACCCTTCCTGTTTGTTCCCCACTACGCCCAAACTAGGGTTCAGATCCCAACCAACGGACGAGGAGGTTGTTGCCGATGTAGTCCCCTCTTCCTCTCCATCTATGGTGTTTGCTCTCCCCGGCTCTCCCTTCTCGTTTTCTTCCTCCTGAGGAGGACTCGACACCCGCGACGCCGCTGCTCCACTGTCACCCCGTCGCGCTCCGGGACAGGTCGGCACTCACCCACGAGGTCCCTGCCGGTGGCCCACACCGAAATTGTGCGCCCGTCTACCCACTCCGGCAGGTCGCGCAGCCTGACCCCGCCTTGGTCGCATCTCACCCGACGAGGACGGCTGGAACGGAAAGGTGCAAGACCTCCAAAGTCTGAACCAACATAAATGGCTCCTGCTGCACGCTGCTCATACGCTAGGGCGACTTGATTCCTTTCCCATTTCCATTTGTTGTTCTTGTTACATGGCTGGATTAAATAGCTAGTTCTTGCATGTTCATGTCCTGATTGTATTACACAACTCGTGCTTGCTATGTTCCACTAGAAATTGGTAAATAATGTGCTTGTGTCTGAAACTCTGAAACCATCCACCTAAATCTATCAGGTTACGTTCATATTAAAACTGTACTGTAACGTAACCAACTCTTAAGTACGAATGCGTTCCATCTTCTGAGGAGAAACATGTGTCACACATCAACAGAAAAAATTAAGGGACTCCCAAATCCTTATGGCTGAAAATTCATGAACACACATGGAGTTGATTAAAGTAAAATGTTCAAACCTTCATCTCTCCACAACCTTTTGGCTTAAAAGCCATAGTTGGGGTGAGCATCAACAAGTGAGAGTTGCATAAGGGTGATGTTGTTTAAACCTGAATGTATCAAAGTAGCATCCCCAAAGATTCTAGCATAGTAAAGGATGGTCACATCTTATCTAATGAAAGAAATTATATTGTGGCAATGTGTGTCTTACTTTGCTTAGTTTTTTGCGATAAATTCCAGTTTTACATAGACTAACAAAAAAATTAACAATTTTTGCATAAAATCCAATAATGTTGCATTTTTGGGAGTGTGAAATGTCGGACTACACAAGTTTTTCTACTTGCGATTTGATACAATTGTATACACTATGTTGTAACTGAAACACCATAGTCCCCTGCCATACCAGAGCGAGCCTTCTCACATGAATCCTTTAGATGGTTCAAGTTCACAGGCAAACGAGTAAGAAATTTCGATGCATACTAGTCTCTTAATCTACTACTAATATAAAAAGCACCAGAGGTGCTGATCGCACAACCGTCCAACGTCTATCATCCAATGAACCAGAATGCTGCCATGTTTAGCGGCACAACACCCCTCCTCCGAAAAAAAAAACGATTCCGTCAATCCCCACTAATCTATCCCTATCGCATCGTCTCCCACCTCTGCGCATTGCTTCCGCCGCCGCCGCCATCCGCCGGCCCGGATCCGCGCTCCTTCCCTCCAAATGGTTGCGCCGCCCCGTCCTCCGTCTTCGCCCAGACCTTCTGCGCCTGACGGGAGCAGCGCTGCCCTTCAGCGCATGGCCGCGCAGGGTTTCCCTATCGCGTCCCTACACATCTCCTGCCCTGTCGTGGAGAGGATCCTGCCACCTCTGCCTCCCTTCGCTGGTTCCTTGCGGACCGGGAGCTAGCCATGTGGTGCCCTGCGGGGGAGGTCTGGTGTGGCGACTGCTGCGTCGACGCTGCCGCCGGGTGGGAGTGGAATGGACTCAGGGTAGCGCGTCGTCGATGGTGGCCGATTGGGGCCTGGTCAGCGGCGAGCACTACAAGGTCTGGCTCCTCCAGGACATCTTGTTCATTGGGTGCATGACCGGTACGTACACCGCTGCTCTGCTCTGAAACAAAAAAACTTAGTCTGATTCAGTATGTTTAGATTCCATGGTACGATGTGCTCTGATAGAATTAGAACAGAAGCTATATGCACCGGGTGATTTATTTTTCTTAATAAAATGGTGCTGGTGCTAATTAACTTTTCACTGTTCATTTGATCCAGTGTAGGTGCAGTACATGTACTTCGGTACCTAGCAAATTTTCAAAGAAAATTTGACCTTTTGTTCATCAGTGTGCACTTCCTTTGTATTTATGGTGATCGCAGTTTAACTTCAAAATGACAAGAGGTTAATTAACATCCACATTGTGCTATAGTATTTTTTGGTGTCAACTAATGCTATATATTGATTTCAAAAATTGCAATACAAATGTTTTAGCATAGTATAGGTAGCTGCTTCATGAAAAAAATCAGCTTGGTACATTTGATGCTACAAATTCAAGAGTGCTTAAAATCTGACGGGGAATACTGAAAATTTGAAGTTCTCCTATCGCTGAAAATGCAACTCCTCTTATGCCCTTTTCTCCTTTTATTATAATCAAATTAGTAGAATATAAGACATTATACTCTGCATTACAATTGAGGGATGCACACTTAGTACTCTCTGTTAGTGATGTCGTTCCTGCTCACTTAGTGCTCTCTGGTTAGTGTATTCTGAAACTCCTTTGTTACTTATCTAGAGATGGGAGTAGACCTGAATTGTGCATATCAATGATTGCTGAAATGGCTCCTCTGACAGATTGTTCCTTTGACAGATTGCTGAAATTTCAATAGGCGCTGAAATTGATTTACACTAACCTGTGTTCAACCCGGATCATTAGCAGTTCAATTTCTAACTAACTGACTTGATGCATTTTCTTATGTTCTTTTTTCTACTCATGATGACTGTCAGTAGGACTGTTGGAGTATTTGAAATGAATAAAAATGGCTTATTTGCTCAGATAACTTCCATGTATATTCAGCATGTTTGAATGCCATGCCCCTGCACTGGATGCCATGTTTGAACGTATATCCAGGATGTACATTCAAGTTCATTAAGTAGACAGTAGATGTTCAGGCAGACAAAAAAAATCTTCATTTAAATGGAATTTAGTACATATTACTCAGGTTTCTTCATTTTTGTGAACATAGTACTCCTAGCAGTATTCTTTTTCTGTTCATGTTATAAGTGGTGATTTATTTTTCTATTCATGTTATATGCTAGCAGTATTTATATTGAAGCACATTAATTTTGTTCCTAAGATCTGTGCAGTATATTCTCTCCAAATGATTAGTGGTGTGGATGCCATATTTAACTAGACAGGGTCACATAAGTATTACTTGCTAGAGTACTTGATTCCTTTGGTCCTAATGCAGTAGGCAGGGGTAATCTCACTCTGATATGAGTTTTTAACATTGACTCTCTATTGCTCTGTTTCTAAGTGTATTGTTTGCTTTGCTCAAGTCAGTTAGCTCTGCATTGTGTCAGTTTAGTTAAGTTGGCATCTACTCCAAATTATTGAATTAACTTAGCTGATGTTGGTACAAGTGAATTAAACCGCTGAGAATACAAGTGAATTATTGAATTAACTTGTTAAAATTGCTAGCGCACTGAATTTTAAATTTTCTTTAAATACTCCATATTAGGAGTAACTTAAATGTTTGACCCCATATTAGGAGTAATATTAAGAGTATTAGGAGTACTCCATATTAGGAGAAATATTATTTGGTTTATTCAAATTAAATCAATTATTAGGAGTACTGCCTTTGTTTAATGCCTTTGTTAGTGTACATTACTCAGTGTGGAGTAAATGTATGGATGTTGCAGGAAATAAAATCTGAAATCAAGAATTTGTTTTACTGCCACCTTAGTTTCATCTGTTTTCTGTGTAGGGTGGAGGAGCAGTGGCCATGGGGGTTTGGGAAAGCAGGAGCCTGGAGCTCGAGCAGAAGGCTGGCGGGAGGGGCGTCCCCGAGCAGGAGTCTGGAGCGTGAGTAGGAGGCTGGCTGGGGCAGGATCTGGCAGTCGTCGAGCTGGATCCAGGCGGGGGAAGGACCTGTCCGACGACGAGCTGGAGCCTAGCGTGGAGGGGCTTGAGGTCGGTGCAGGAGCTGGAGCCTGGCGGCAAGGGGCTTGAGGCTGCGGCAAGACATGGAGCTCCACCGGTGGTAGGAGCCTGAAGCAGAGGGAGATCGGCCCCGGCCTCAAGCTCCGTCAAGCCCAGCCGGCGAGCAGATCCTGGCTTGGCCGGCGAGCAAAGCCTGGCGAGGTGAGCAGCCTGCTGGAGATCGAGCAGGGGCGTGGATGAAGAGGTGGTCGGAGCAGGGGCGGGGAGGAAGAGGTGGTCGGAGCAGGGGCGTGGATGAAGAGGTGGTCGAAGCAGGGGCGAGGAGGAAGAGGTGGCCGGTCAGGGGCGGGGTGATGTGGCCACTAGAGATTCTTCGGGTACTACGCGGACCAGAGAGAACAAAGTGCTGTTTGCGCAGAAGAAGAAAAATGGCCAAGGGATACTGCGAGTTGCACCGTATGCTAAATCCGATGGCATAAATTTCTCTGGTAAATTTCCTGTCAAGTTAGTGGTGCCAGAGGAGGTGAAACCAAATTTTCGTACACCAAGTTGGGTGATGATTGGTGCAATACAAATCCAAGTATCGTGCACACATACGGTATCGATTTCCTGAGTCATAGTACTAGTTACGCACTAGTACGTTTTTTTTCTTAATCATAGGTGATCAAGAGGCCGCATAATTAAGCAGATAAATCTTGTTTAGTTTAGGAGAGAGAGTCCATATCCAAGTGTTTTACGTTTTGAATCGGTTGCATGGATGCCTATAAAACAGGTTGGTTTCGGTCAGTGTAGGGGTTTTCTAGAGATTGATTTTTCTATCGTGAGTTAAAGAAGAAAAGGTCCCAGGTCCGGGACGCCAATATCGTGAGTTTTTGCGATCCTTGATGGATGTGTTGCTGCTACGCTGCTGTGATTAATCTACGATTGATTTTGGCGCAAGTCTACTCCTTTGGTTTCTTGCTATCTGATTGATCCAAAGGCCTTTTCTCTTTGTCGTCTGTTATTTATTTTCTGCGACTGTCGCTGCCGCTGTTCGTCGTTGTTATGCAAGTGTCGTGAAGGATCGGATCATCCATCGACTCGTCATCTAATCGAGTCTGATCAAGTGGTATTCAGAGCTGAGGTTGTTCACGGAACTGTGTTGATCAAGATGTCAGGCTCCGTCAACAACAAGAACGCTGAGACTGCTGCTGATTCTGAGGAAATTATACGCCCAGTGTACGCGGATGATATTCCTCAAAATATTCTAGATGGTTTTGATCACACGTGCAACTATGTCAAGCAATGTCATGATGCTCTTGAGGCGAAGCTTAGCAAAAAGATGGATGTCCTGATTACACGATTCGATGCTTTGGCGGACATCATCAATATGCCGACGACTGATTCTGCGCCACCACCGGCTGGTCCGGCTGCTCCACTGCGTTACGCACCACCGGCTCGTGATGGACATGTCAACATGCAGGATCGCCGTTTGGCTGCACAATTACATGTTGGAGATGATGGCTTCAATGATGGCATTGATCATGCGGCAGGGTATGCGCCACGCGCTCGTGTTGGAGTGCATGACCGTGTGGGTCAAGCTATGCGTGTTCCTGTTGATGATGGAATTGGGCGCATAAAAATTTCAATCCCTTTGTTCTCTGGCAAGTGCGAACCAGAAGGTTATTTGGAGTGGGAGATGCGCGTTGATCAAATTTTTGATGCCCATCATTATAGCGAAGAGAAAAAAGTTCAACTTGCTGGAATTGAGTTCACCGGTTACGCGCTAATTTGGTGGAATCAAATTTGCCAATCGCGACAACGTCCTATGACGTGGCGAGGGATGAAAGAATTCATGAGGCGGCGTTTTGTTCCTGAGCACTATAGAAGAGATATGTACAACAAGTTGCAGCGGCTCTCTCAAGGTAATAAGAGTGTTGATGAATATTACAAGGAGATGGAATTGCTTATGATACGCACAGGAACAACGGAGGATCCGGAGGCGACAATGGCACGTTTATTTAACGGGTTGAACATTGATGTGCAGGATCGCGTAGAGATGTTGGTTTATTATAACATACAAGATCTTGTGCATCAAGCTGTGCGTGCAGAGCAACAAATTAAAAGACGCCAAACCAATGCTTTTCACAACACCACTTCCAACTCATGGCGACGTTCTCAACAAAATTCTAATGAAGGTGGCACCGGTTCCAAGATGGCGTCATCAAATCGATCTAATAGTTTAGTGCAGAAGGAAGTTCCAAAAATAGGAGCATCGAGAGCTGATTTGAGCGAGCAGTCCACCTCACACACTAGTGATATAGAATGTTTCAAATGTGGAGGTCGGGGACATATGAAGCGTGAATGTCCTAGTCTGAAGAGAGTATTGCTCACAAAAGATGGATATGTATCTGCTAGTGATGAAGAGGAAGTTGATGACACTCCTAGTGAGGAATCTGAAGATGCGGAAAAAGTGACGCCAATGAGTTTTGAAGCTGTTGAATCATATCCATCCTTAATGGTGCAGCGAGTGCAAGAGGATCGCATTGAGGATAAGGGGCAGCGATGGAATATTTTCCAATCTGAGTGCAAAATCAAAGACACCAATTGCAAGTTAATTATTGATGGTGGAAGCTATACTAATGCAGTCAGCAAGGGATTGATGGATGCTTTAGGATTACGTGCATGGAAACACCCGCAACCCCATCGTGTCGAGTGGATGTATCATACTGGAAAGTTGAAGGTCACACACAAGGTGCGCGTCAATTTTTCAGTTAATGACTATAATGACAAGGTCATATGTGATGTTATTCCTATGGATGCATGCCACTTGTTGTTGGGAAGACCATGGCAGTACGATCATAGTGCTACACATGAAGGCCGAACCAACACTTATTCATTTTGGAATAATGGGAAAAGACATGTGTTGCAACCAATGTTTTCCAATGCTATCAAGGTGGATGCTATTATTTCAGTTCCGAACAAAATCTCCAGAGCTACCACGAAACCGAGGACGGCTTCATTGCAAGAGGGAGGGGATGATGTGGCCACTAGAGATTCTTCGGGTACTACGCGGACCAGAGAGAACAAAGTGCTGTTTGCGCAGAAGAAGAAAAAT
Source organism: Bromus sterilis (assembly GCA_950022295.1). NCBI lineage: Eukaryota > Viridiplantae > Streptophyta > Magnoliopsida > Poales > Poaceae > Bromus > Bromus sterilis. The sequence goes on along the minus strand of OX465595.1, from coordinate 36,586,972 downwards.
GGCCAAGGGATACTGCGAGTTGCACCGTATGCTAAATCCGATGGCATAAATTTCTCTGGTAAATTTCCTATCAAGTTAGTGGTGCCAGAGGAGGTGAAACCAAATTTTCGTACACCAAGCTGGGTGATGATTGGTGCAATACAAATCCAAGTATCGTGCACACATACGGTATCGATTTCCTGAGTCATAGTACTAGTTACGCACTAGTACGTTTTTTTTCTTAATCATAGGTGATCAAGAGGCCGGATAATTAAGCAGATAAATCTTGTTTAGTTTAGGAGAGAGAGAGTCAATATCCAAGTGTTTTACGTTTTGAGTCGGTTGCATGGATGCCTATAAAACAGGTTGGTTTCGGTCAGTGTAGGGTTTTCTAGAGATTGATTTTTCTATCGTGAGTTAAAGAAGAAAAGGTCCCAGGTCCGGGACGCCAATATCGTGAGTTTTTGCGATCCTTGATGGATGTGTTGCTGCTACGCTGCTGTGATTAATCTACGATTGATTTTGGCGCAAGTCTACTCCTTTGGTTTCTTGCTATCTGATTGATCTAAAGGCCTTTTCTCTTTGTCGTATGTTATTTATTTTCTGCGACTGTCGCTGCCGCTGTTCGTCGTTGTTATGCAAGTGTCGTGAAGGATCGGATCATCCATCGACTCGTCATCTAATCGAGTCTGATCACGGGGAGTAGGACAGGAGGCCAGCGCTGGAGATCGGGCGAGAAAGGAAAGGCACTGGATTACACGATCGGGCGAGGGGATCGGACTGATAGTTGTAAGCTTTGAAATATAGTGGACTGGATTGTGAAATATCAGTTAGTTCAAAAAAAATTACATATGAAATATTCACACAGCTTTTTTTGAATTGGCCCAAGGGAGTATTTCATATGTGTGCTGACCACATAAAGTTGTAAGTTTCTTTTTCTTACATAAGAGAAATATTTAGCACTCTTCGGGCGCCTTTTGTGCAAAATGGCCATGTCTGGGACTAAACAAAGATTCAAGCTAAAGCAATTAGCTTTAATTTTCTTATTTTGTAATATTATTTTACACATTTTTGCATGCAAGTATAATCCACCGCACATTGCATATTTGATGCCACCCATGGATCATTTAGACTGGATATTTTATTTTGAAATGTTGTTTTTGAGTTGCTTAGTCTTTTCTTAGAAGACATAAAAGGAGCATCAAAACTGTAAATTTTGGATCTATAGTGATTTTTTTATGTTAATAAAAATAAGAAATTTATGAATTATAGAAACGTGCATTGCACGTACACGCTTACTAGTCCTTAAATACATTATGCTCCCTGATTTTAGAGGGCTCACATTCGATTGAGGTCTCGATTTGCATCTGGCTTATCAATTTTGACCGGGTCGCTGGGTCCACTAGCAAAGCGCATCTTCCTGGATCAACCAAAAAAAGCAACAGCCGGGTGCCAGCGCCGCTACCCTTTCCTCTTCCCGAACTCTCTCTCCCCTTCCAGATTTTTCTTTTCCTGACTCCAGCCGGCGTTGGTTGTCTCCCGCAGACTCGCATCATCTGGATGCACCCACCCATTCGAGAGCGCCGTTGAGGAGATTTTGGCCGGCTCCACGATGGGGGAGGAAGAGGGAAGGGGAGGCTGCGGCGGCGGGCGTGAGGAGTACTGACTGCCAACGACGCGCTCTCCCCATGGCGGCCGCGTCGGTGCATCTATGGCAGCGGTCAGTGCCCTCTCCCAAGACCTCTCCCGGTGGCACAACATCCTCCCCAGTCCACAACACTTCTTTATCCCGTCGCTCATGGGAGGCAGCAGCCCGCCCATTCGAGAGCCGCCATCCAGGTGATTTTGGAGCAGCGCCACGCCTTATCCACCAATGCATCTCCCTGATGGGTGTGGGAACCGACGGCCAACCCATCAATGGCACCGCCCTCTCATCACCGGCAGTTCTCCGCCGACCTTGCTGACCTCGCCTAACTCGCTGCCTCCCCTCGCCAACCCCGCCTTGTCGGCCTCTCCGTCTCCGACAAGGTCGTTTTGGTGGTTTGGGCCAGTAAACACAGAGGCGGCAGCAGCAGCAGTAGCTTGACACTCGATTTCGTCCAGAAAGAAATTGACCCGAGCTGCGTATCCCTCCAGGACAAAAAAAAAGCTTCAAGTTACCTTTTGGAGCTGCTCATCATGTGTTTGAGGTATTGTGTACAGAAAACAAGAATTCTGTAGATGTGACTTTTGATCCGCTATTCACTTTTGGAGAGGAAATTGTGTGCAATTTTTATCTAGAGCTGCTATTTATTATTTTTACTGTTGGAATGGTTTTTAACAATAATAGTGTAGCAAGTGTTTTTCTCTCTGGTGGATATATTCAAGTGGGAATATATGTGTTCAGATATTACCTGAAAGTTCTCAACACAAAGATTGCATATTCCATCCTTTAATACATTCATGGTTCGTATAAAGGTATGTTATGCACCGGTTGATATTTCATTATTTTGGTGACGAGTTCTAAAGAACTATACCGTGAAGATAATTGATAGGAACAAGTACTCTAGATAATATGTTGATGGGAAACTGAGATGATAAAATACAAAATCGGATTCCATGCAAAAAATTCTAAGGTAAGGACTCATCCATTTCCCCACTCCTTTTGGTATGATAACTGCTAACTGAACATATTGAAAGTTAGATCATAGTGACATATATATTCTTTCTAGAGCCGTATTGTCCTTAGTTTGCATATTCGGATTTAATGCATCTCATACACCATGCTGATCAAGATTATTGATCGGTGTGCTATTTTTTTTATATCCCTTATGATATATTTATCCAGATAAAGTATATACTCTTGTCTCCGACAGTGTGAGATATTTTTTATGTTACTATGGCATCCACAAATAATTAAATTTTTATTCTTTGATAGCTTAAATACATCAACGTCAGGTGTGGAAGAAATAGGAGTTCAGGAGAAGATGTAGAAATCTCATTTGGCCCCTCTTTTAAGTAAAGTGATTCTTCTCATAGAGGTTGGCATTTTGTTATTTAATATTTTCTATTTTACAGTATTTCTTCCCATCAGTTATGATAAAAAATACAGATTGCTTATTAAAATAATAATGTGATCTTCTTTCCTCCTATGCCTGTGAGGCTGGAGCACCTCAACAGATGTCTCCTTGATAACGCAGAGCATTTGAGGGGTTCCAGTGACATCACAATCACATGCTTCGCCATCCCCAACTCAATCCACTCATTCTATTGAGATTAGCACCTGTCTCTAGGTTTGGCATTACCACTGGATATAATACAGTTGTAGTTTGTTTGATTCATTCACTGTGCCGTCTTATAACGATGGATGTGTTTCACACTCCCAATCCCAAGAAAACCAGGATAAGTGGCGTAATGGAGATCAATAAATTTTGCTATGTCACAACAAAGCTATTACTTTTCACGAACATGTTAGCTTTTTGATATATTTTTTCTTCCTGATGTTTTCCGTAGACAACAGATCCTTCAACTTTTATGTTCTATAGATGCCAAGTGAATAGTAATACCAATGTTCAGGAGTCAATAAGTGACACAAGCCATTCAACAGAGCATTTTGTTTTCCACCACCCAACCATGCATTCACCTACTTATGTAGTTTCTGTTCCGCGTGAAATGAATGATTGAACTTCAATGAAATTCATCATGTTTGCTTCGCGAGGTTGCATTCAAAAAAAATGTTTAATTTGAGGAGAAATTGTGTCAAGTTTGAGAAATATGTGGTCTGGGTGGACATATTTCAAACATATCACGTGTCCGTTTGGATCAGCCGGTTGGAGTTTTCCTTAGGAACTCTCACAAGGTTGTCGTTGAGCTGCATGAAAACATTGTGTGTGTGTGTGTGTGTGTGTGTGTGTGTGTGAGTGTGCGTGTGCGTGTGCGTGTGCGTGTGTGGATCGCGTGTACACGGTGGAGTACCAGTATTGCCTCGCCCTCTCCCTCACCCTTACCTTCACTAGGAGAAAAGGAGGTGGCGGCGATGGTATCGCCTCACCCTCATCCTCACCTTAACTAGGATAAAAGAAGGTGGCGGCGACGGCTAAGGTTTCTTATCGGCAGCAGCGCACATGAATGTTGGGCAGCGACCCACATGAACGGAGGCCGGTGGAGAGGGTGGTTTTGTCTCTCCCCTCCCTCTCTCTCTTCATTTTTCTCCTTCTCTTTGTCTCGACTTGGGGTGGGTGGCCATGGGTAGAACATGGTGGATATCCTATGTTCCTGGTATCTCTCTCTTTCTATCTAATCATGACAGAAGTATAGCAAGCGACCGAGGCTCATGGATGGCTGGCGATGGCGCGCGCTGACACCAATGGCGAGTAGTGACTGCTTGGTTCTGTGGAGGTGACAACGAGCCATGACGGCTCTGTTTAGGGGAGGAGATAGACGAAGTTCTGATTTTTTTGGTTTCTCCATCTTTAATCTATTTTTTCTACCTTTTTGATTGCCTGGTTGTGATTCCTCTGTCTCCATCGCTCTAATTGATTCTCTTCGGTCTGTAACGTGAGGTAGGCAATTAGGACAGCAAGCCGACGATCAGGACGAGTATTAGTTAGTTTCTGAAGTCGTGTGCCCGTTTGATCTGGTAGATAGTTTGTTTATGCTGATATTGCTGTGTGCCAGCTGAATAATTAATTTTGTTGTTTTTTAGGAGATGAAACTTGGGTTACATATATTGTTTTTTCAGTACGTGTATCAACTATTAATTACTCTTCTAGATCAATGTGAAAGCGGCAGTCTGAATCACTAAATGCTAGTGCTAGAATTACCCCATATTTGTGTAAGGTTTTTAGGATGCTTTATTATAGGTTCAGACCCCTTCTGGTGTCGGTAGTCGCTATTAACCGTCTTTTTTTATCACAATAGCATTTATTTCATACATAGTATTCCATTGGATCTGCTTCTGCTGACTTGATGAAATACCCCGGCTTAATTTGTTGTGATTCTCAATTTCTCAATCTTAACTATCTGGACCATTGCAACTGTGAATTAGGTCACTCACTACAAATTTCAATGTAGGGGATAGTGATAAACCAAAGAGTAGTTCATTTTAGTTTTCTACAATTAGTATAAGAGGTCACGGGTGTGCAAAGAAAGGTATATTGTAGAACCTAAATATCTTTCTCTTTATCATGCATCTAGCCAAGCACATGCTTTGTATGCTTACTTTATAGAGATCTTTGGGGATTCTATGCCAAAACTTCAAAATACTATCATCTAACAAAGAATATGTAAGTAGTTATGGAATCTAGACTGTTTCCTTTTTTGTATATGTGTAAATGGAATTGGGCATTTGTGTTTATACTGAATGGAAAAAATAGCCTTCTAATAATGTTGTATCGATACTTGAAACAACTATATGTACATAACAAGTCATTGTTGCTTTTGGGTTTGAAACTCATGAGCAAAGATCTTGGGAATGATTTTGCCAAAAGCAATATCATTTGTTTAGGCTTTATATATTTTCTATCAGATGGGCAGAGATGTGGCTGTATGCACAAATAAGTGCTTGCATGTACTCATATATTTATATGTGTGTATGCATGTATGCTCAAGTAGTTCGATAGGATATCTTTTTCTTTCTTACATGTTGCTTACATATTTTGGCTATTCTATCATGATTTTATATCTGCCTGTACATCTATGTGCAGTATATATATATATGTACTATTATAATCTTGTGCTCATTCAAGTTTTCTTATAGTATTGTCAATTTTCTTCTACTTTTGTACAGATAAGTGGTGATGTTTGGCTACTCAAATATCTTTGCTGATAACTAGAAATTTACATCTTTCTTTAGCCAGAGAAGTTTCTACTATAGTTAGACCTAGACTGTCTTGTGAGTTATATGAACTTTAACATAACTTAATTTACCTGAACTAAACTTGCATCTATATGCTTGAATGATAGAATTGTTGCTTGATGTACAGAGAGATGATTTTTTTCAGTTGTATCGAGCTTGTTTTAGTTTAGAATGCATAGGAAACATTAATAGTATGAAACTTTTCATATTAGAATGCATAGAAATGAAAGAAACAACATAAATAATCCATAATATGACAGACACCTTATTTTATCACGTTGCGATGAGGGACATTTCAATGCATGCACATATCTCATCCATATATATATTATTTCCCATGCTGTATTTCGTTAAAGAAAAACATCCCATGTTGTATTTCATGAAAGAAAAACGGTGCGGCAACTTCTAGTAGTTTACTAAAGCTCCTGGGGTGAAGAGAGCTGAGAATCGATTGAGGTCATCGAAATCAATTTTGCTGGATGCTCAATTTTGACCGAGTCGTTTGTCCATGTTCCACCACGCCACGTATCGCCGTCCGTCCTCTCCCCTGTCCGCCTCCTCCCTCTCCTGGCTCTGCCGCCCGCCCCTCTCTAACTTGCTCGCTCAATTCCCCTACCTATCTCTCATCGTCCTCTCCTCGGCACACTACCTCGACTTCCTCTGATCGGGCATCCTTCCCTGGCTCGGCGGGCGTCCTCTCCTCTCCTGGATCGTCCCATGAGGCCATGACAACACTGGTCGGGGTGACGGGCACGGTCGACAGCACCAGCACGCATCCATGGCGGGCGTCCTCTCCCTTCCTAGATCATCCGACTGCAGGTCGATCGCATCGGTGCGTGGGAATCTAGCCGCAGAGCTATGTGGGAAGTTTTACAGGAGGCGCGAGAGACGAGGCCGGCGGAGATTACGTGTCTAATCTTGCTGAAAGTATCCCCCAAAAGACATCCAGTGACATCCTCCCTCAGATCGCTCACCCGCTGCCGCGGTCGTCCGTGCTTCGCAGCTGCTCATCTTCCTCCATAGGCCACCGCAACTCCACGATGGGGTCACGCATCGCTGTTGTGTTTCACAATCAACGCCACTTCTCCCTCATCTCTCATCTATCGCGAGCTAGCTAGCCTAGCACCGGGGCGACGGGCGCACGGCTCGTGGTCGAGAGACGACCGGCGGCAGCCAGTGAGGCCGACGGCGACGGTCTGCACGGGTGAAACTGTGGGCGCACAACTCACCGTTGGGAAGACATGTGGCATACGGAGAGGAAAGCACGCTGTTATCTCCGGCGAGTGCACGACTCGAGGCTGCCAGTACATGTTCAATCTGGAGCGGTAGCGGCGATCGTGAAACAAGGCGTCACGGCGGCTCACCTCACCCGGCGGCGGAAGGATGTGAGCTTGCCTCAAGCGGTCACGGGAGGGGAAGCAGACGGTCGTGTCTGGTTCTTGCCGATGGCGGTTTGGCTTGCTGGGCGGCTTCCAATTTGGCACAAACCAATGACCTCACTCGCCGGCCACCAAAATACTCTCCTGTGGTCGACCTTACTTGTGACACTATCAGATTCTGTATACTCCATTCAATCTACTCTCTCTCTCTCTCTCTCTCTCTCTCTCTCTCTCTCTAAGCTAGCAGCAGATTGTTTCTTCTTCCAATTTTTGGATATATACATTCAGTTTATGCACTGAAGCATGAACAAGATGGGAGGAGTTTATTTGTCATGCTTATGACACTGTCAATTTTCTTGTGTTGCAAAAATAAAGAAAATGATGCTGAAAATTTAAAAAATACGTTTGCTGAAATTTCCAAGCTTATATTTGTTCAGATTGTACATATGTTGGATAAGCTCACCATTCCTTAGCAAGAGATGAGCTCAATCAAATTTAAATTTAGCGATTCCAACTGTTCAACCAAACACCAAAACAAAACCATTCCATTCAGATTTTTAGCTTCAACCAAACACATGATCGTAATTGAGGCATTCCATTGGAGTGGAACCCTTCCATTTCCATTTGGTTCTTCTACCAAACACACCATAAGTTCCTTAGGAGCTTAAGCACTCAAAATCGATTGCACGGTCGATTTTTGTCAATGGCCTCAACTAATTAAAATGGATTGAGTTAGATGCACATTTCCACGTGGTTAATCAATCGACAACATAGTTTCAGGTAAACTGACAGGATTCTATCTTTTTATCTTCTTTGCCCCGTGCCTTCATCTGCTGCCGTTGTTCTTTAATTTATCATATGATTATAAGATGACCTTTTGTCTATATCAGTCTGTGTAGATGACACTCACCGACCAAATTTCAGTAAACGTAAAGAGAACTCAGTGGTGACCTATATGATGATTGGAGTTTACTTTTGCCAAGGTAAAAGGTAAACATTCCATGGATACATTAATATAAGCTGCTAGAAGAATAAAGTGTATCACCAGACTAACATGCCTTCAACAGAAGTACCCAAACAGCGCAGCAAAGCGCGCTCTACCCTTCTAGTTAATGTTAAATATAAACCGTGTGTATGTTTAAATCATACAAGGCTACATAGAGGTAGCACTTTTTCCTAGTATCTTTCCCTTTGGTTAAACATACATAATATTGTTTCGTCCATTTCTCACATAACAATCTCGTCTGAGCAGATAACTGAGAGCTGCAGTTGGACCTATGTCTGTCTGTTGCGAGAAGTACTGCAGCGAAGCATGCTTGGCTAGATATCTTGAAGCCTGCAAATAAAATGTTGACAAGACTAGAAAAATGTTGGAAGAAAGTGTCAAGTGGAAGGCAACTAGCAGGCCTGAGGATATCCGTTGGGTGAATACGCTCATTCCATCCTTGCAATGCTAAACTAATTTATTTTCCTCCTAAAGCATGGTTAAAATTATTTCTCATCTTTCTATAGAAGTAATAGTTCAACCCTGTTAAACATAAACTCCTAAAATATAGAGGCATAAATTCCCCATCGTGGCGGCAAGTTGCAATTTAATTGCTGGCAATTAACTCCTGATTCCTTGTATATTATGTCTCTGCTCCATCGATGGCTTTGCAAGTTTGCAAAGCAATTCATAAATTGTCCGAACATGCAATTACGTACATATTCGTTTCAATCGGTTCTCATAACAAAAACAAATTCTATTATAATAAGGTTCAATTACAACTTGAGAAAATATGAGCGTGAAGTTCAAAACAATCTTAATCAAACTTTATTCTAGAAAAACTAGCAAACTTTCTGGCCAACTTTCAATTTTCTCTTCATCCTTCATGATTTTGACTGTCTTCTAGTCCTCGGCGTTTCACCGTGCTTTTAAGTTCAGTGGAGAATCCACTAGGAGGCAGTGAGTTGTTTTCTGAAGCCCGAGATGTCATCCTGTGTTATGGTGGAGTTGGTTTCATAGTTGTTACAATGAGAATATTGGCGTGGTTAAAATAAGTTTGGTCATTATACCACTTTGTAATCTTCATCTAAATGGTCACTTGTCCACTTCTGCGGGTTCTTTAGCAAAAAAAGCCCACATGACATGTTGCAATCATATGGATTGTTATCAATACTTTTTTTACTATGTGTGATTTAAATGTTATGTACGGTACCTATCTCATTGTTTTGGTACTTGTTTGACTTCGACTGGCCAAGTGTTGATGTTGAAATCTTGCTAAGTACAGACTTTTGGGCAGCCATGGTGATACGCTGCTTCCATATGGAGTTGCATGCCTTTGAGCTATAATAACTTAAGAAATATAAGACATAATATGAAAATTAACTCTTGGCATATATGTATTAATCAATGCAAAAATGTACCATGTTTTCTAGTTCCGAGTGAGCTTTTTTAAATTTTTTTGGTGATGATGGCATCGACTCCAGAACTTGCACTACCTTTTTTCGTGCATTGACAACCATCCCGTACCAATGCTTATTCTTAATATTTAGGGGGAGAGCAACTAGCGGCTTAGACATAATTATTATACTATACCATTTAAAAAGTGACTTAGGCTAGTGTGACTTACCATATCATGGTAAAGGTATATTTGAACATGATGATTGGCATATGTTTGGTTCTGTAGTTCATGGATACATCGACGAACACTCCCGTGTATGACTAGCAAACCGATTGACGCACTCTCTAGGTAGATTACTAGCAAACCGATTGACGCACTCTCTAGGTAGATTGACCAGTCGACACGTACATCTGGCTAGGGCACGTGCGACGTAGTTAGCTGCATCCAAGATCTGAATTGCAAGGTAGTTAGCATTCCAAATAGAAAATAATATATTTTATTCCGTACTATTTATGAAGTTATCAAAGACCTTGCAATTAAACCATCCGTTCGTAGTATTTTTGAAGGTCGGAGCCATCAAAGATATGAGATCAGCTCGATACAGATAAGGATCCTCTATTGCAACTAATACTTTCAAAGACGATGATGTAGGTGGGCGACCAGGGGCGAAGGCGGGTGGTTGAGCATGTCGCCGCTCGCGAATCCGCGCCGACGTGATGACATTAGGTGGGCGGGCGGGCGAAGGAGGGACGTTCAAGCCTGTCGCCGCGCGCGGATCCGCCCCGCAATTACGACAAGTAGGTGGAACGATGGGCGCTTTAGCAATGTCGGTAAGTGGAACGATCAGCGCGCCCCACGTACACCATGAACGTAACCATGTCTGCTACGCCGGGGTCACCCACCTATCGCCATTAATCATCGCCCATCTACTCCCCATTAATTGGCAATGGACGCCCACGCTATTTTAACCCTCCGCCCCTCGCCGTCAAACACCTCTCCCCTCTCGATCTCAACATCCCTTGGCAATGCACATCTTTGATGATGAAGTTGCTTCACAAAGTGGACTATGTACGAGGAACGTCCTGGATGCAGGGTAGGAGTCCGCCAGTGCATTGGTAGGGTGTTGAATCCATTTTAACATAGGGGTACATCATGCTTTGGTACACCCCCCATAAAACATAGAAGGGCATGCCGATCATTTCACATGGAACATATACCCACCCCTTTTGTACGAACCGATGTCGTACGTATATGACGGCCCCACGACCTCACCTGAACCCCTCGCACACCACATCACTGTCGATTGGTCTATCCTGTCGTGCATGCTACCCTATCACGTACGCCCACGATGCCATTTTCATTTTTAAAAGAAAAATAGGCATCATGGGCGTACGTACGTCCACGATGCCATTCGTCTTTGCCCACGATCTCGCCCGCCGTCACCGCCGCGCGGAAAAGATCTAGCCTGACATTGACGCCCACCCACAATCAACCCGCGGTCTACACTCGGAACCTTTCTCTCACGATGTCCACTTTGTGAAGCAAATACATCTTCAAAGACTCGAAATGAACCCCATTTTTTTGCAGTGCATACCTACACCGTACAAAGCACACTTGCCAAAAATGATCAAGTTTGGATGGATTTTGCATTTTCTGGAGTTATTTCCATAAAAAATGTCTGAAAACCGTCTGAAGGTGACAAAACTTGCAAGCTTTGTTGAAAACCGTTCAAACTTTGCATGCATCCCTTACATGGCAACACCAAGTGGCTATAAAAATTGGAAACATTCTAAATTGGTCGAAAAATCAACTTGTCTAATAAGAGGGTCCCAGACAAGCTCGGAAGGCTCCATCTCGGAGCACCTCTATTTTTTGACCATCATGAAATCATCCCATATTTCTTATAGACTCGCATGATCAAAACAACCTCACGTGTGTTATTTTTCATTTTTTACAAGCTCCTCCCTCCGACTTCCAGCAAGCTCGGGATGACACGACATCCGAGTATAAGGATGACACCACGGTCGATGCCCCAAAGTCTGATGTAAGTAAGTACATTAATTATGTGAGTATTAATCTTTGTTTGTAGACTCCATCCTTTGACCCGGAGGCAACAGGAGCACGTACAGTAACTAAGCAAAAGAAAAGAGAAAGAAAATCCACGTTTACAAAAGACGATTTTGTTTATTAAGATGACTCCAAGAGGAAAAGGCATGAGTACTTCAAAAGATAATAGTACTCCCAAACCAGATGATACCCCAGATGAAAAGTTGTTTTAAGAGTTCATTGACTATGTGAATACATCATCGTCTTTGAAAGTATTCGTTGCAATAGAGGATCTTTATCTGTATCGAGCTGATCTCAGATGTTTGACGGCTCCGACCTTCAAAAATACTATGGACGGATGGTTTGATTGCAAGGTCTGTGATAACTTCATAAATAGTAAAATATATTATTCTCTATTTCGAATGCTAACTAGTTTGCAATCCAGATCTTGGATGCAGCCATAACATGGCTACGTCATACACATGCACCGAGACGGATGTACGCGTCGATGGGTCAATCCACTTAGAAAGAGTGTCAATCAACGGTTTGCTAGTCAGACATGGGAGTGTTCTTCGATGTACCCGTGAACTACAGAACCAAACATATGCTAGTTGTCATGGTGAAATTTACCTTTCCCATGATATGGTAAGTAACACTAGCCTAAGTCATTTTTTAAATGGTATAGTAAGCTAATATGTCCACCCCGTGAATATTCAGAATAAGCATTGGTACGAGGCGGTTGTCAATGCAAAAAAAAGCTGGTGCAAGTTTCTAGATTCGATGCCATCATCACGAGAAAATTGTAAGAAAGCTCACCCGAAACTAGAAAACATGGTACATTTTTGCATTGATTACTATGGATATGCCAAGATTAAATTTTCATATTATTTCTTATATTTCTTAAGTTATTATAGCTAAAAGTCATGTGACTCCATATGGAAGCAGCATATCGCCATGGTTGCCCAAATGTCAGTACCTGGCAGGATTTCAACATCAACACTTGGCCAGTTGAAGTCAAATAAGTACCAAGTACTGTACATAACATTTAAACCACACATTTAGTATTCATGGTATAAAAAAGTATTGATAACAATACATATGACTGCAGCATGTCATTTGGGCTTTTTTGCTAAAGAACCTGGAGAATTGGACATGCGGCCATCTAGATGAAGATTACAAAGCGGTATGATGGAAAACATTATTTTAACCATGCCAAAATTCCCATTGTTACAACTCTGGGACCAACTCCACCATACTATGCAATACAGCATCCGTGGGTTCAGGAAACAACGCACTGCCCTCCTAGTGGATTCTCCACCGAACTTAAAAGGACACCCAAACACCAAGGACTAGAAGAAAATCAAAATCATGAAGAATGAAGAGAAAGTAGAAAGTTGGCCAAAAAAGTTTGCTAGTTTTTCTAGAATAAAGTTTTGATTAAGATTTTTTGAACTTTACGGACATATTTTCTCAAGTTGTAATTGAACCTTATTACAATAGAATTGGTGTTTGTTATGAGAACCAATTAAAACGAATATGTATGTAATAGAATGTTCGGCCAGCTTATGACTTGCTTTGAAAAATTGCAAAGCCATCGAAGGAGAATAGACAAAATATATAAGGAATCTGGTGTTAATTACCAGCAAATAAATTGTAACTTGCTGCCACGATGGGGAATTTATGTCTCTGTATTTTATGAGTTTATTTTAACAGGGTTGAACAACTGCTTGTATAGAAAAATGAGAAATCAATTTAACCATGCTTTAGGAGGAAAAGAAATCGGTTTAGCATTGAGAGGAAGGAAAGAGCATATTCACCTAGCAGATATCCTCAGGCCTGCTAGTTGCCCTCCACTTGACACTTTCTTCCAACATTTTTCTGGACTTGTCAACATTCTATTTGCGGGCTTCAAGATATCTTGCCAAGCATGCTTCCCCACAGTACTTCTCACAACAGACATGCATAGGTCCAAGTGCATCTCTCAGTTCAATGATCTGTTCACATGAGATTGTTATGTGAGAAATGGACGAAAAAATATTATGTTTGTTTAACCAAAGGGCAAAGATACTAGGAAAAATTGCTACCCCTCTGTAGCCTTGTATGCTATAAACAGACACAATATTTCTATTTAACATTAACCAGTTGTTTACACCAGAATTTGGCACGGCTAGACATTGATATGAGATTGCCAAATTCAGCATGGAATTTAGTGATTTAATGTCAACCTGTAGGTTTCCGAGTTACAGATAGCCTAAGCAAAGAGCACCGAGTTACTGCTAGCTCGGAAGAATAAGTTTCAGGGTTGTTACTCAGAAATCAGAGAATCAGTCGAGTTACTCATTACTCGGAAGAAACATTATGCACCGAGTTATTTGTTACTTGGAAGATAGAAACAAACAGAGTTAATCGTTACTCGGAAGCCAAACGTACCGAGTTACTCGTTACTCGGAAGGCAAAACATACCGAGTTACTTGTTACTTGGAAGAAATGATACGCACCGAGTTACTTGTTACTCGGAAACAGAAAACGTACCGAGTTACTCGTTACTCGAAAGTCAGAACTAACCGAGTTATTCGGTACTCGGAAGCAGACATGAACCGAGTTATTCGTTACTCGGAAACAGACATGGGCCGAGTTACTCGTTACTCGGAAGCTATGGGCCGAGTTACTCAATACTCGGAAGTTATGTGCCGAGTTACTCATTACTCGGAAGCTATGTGTCGAGTTACTCGTTACTCGGAAGCAATATACTGAGTTATTCTTACTCGGAAATACCCAGGAAAAGCACTCGGAGCACTCGGAGGCTACAACTCGGAAGACGGAGGTTGCAACCCGGACGCGAAGACGCAAGGCGCTACTATGAAGGAACCGTAACTCGGAAGGACTCGTGGAGACGTGAAGCATAGCTCGGTAAAGGAAAGAGAAACCGATTTGGGCTAGTTTCAGAGTTGTAACCGGGTACATGTGCGTGCGAGTCAAGTCTCGTGCCTTGTATGGAAAGCGTCCGAGTTGTGATACTACACGCCAAGACCTGCGTGCCCTATTATATAAAGGGACCTGGCCGATAGGAAAAGAGGAATCAATCGACATACATCAAATACATCTACTTTTTTCCAAGTACTCTACTTTTTGTCTAGTTTTAGCTATTCTTTGTTGTTTTGCTCGTAAAACACCCGTTTCTTTTCCAAAATTGAAGATCTCTTTGTTGGTTTGCTCGTAAATCATCCGTTCTTCGTAACAAAAAATGAAGTGGCGACTCCCTTACTCGAAATAATTGCGTGGTGCAAGTCTGTGTTGATCTAGGACAATTTCTTCGTCAACACCAGTATGTATCGATATTTCTTACGGGTTTGCCTCAAGATATTTTGTATGGGGCTAGGTTAAAATAGGAGATGTGTACCTCTTGGAATAACTTCTCCAAGATCAGATGCATTTACAATCAACTCTCCAATCCTTCGTTGTTTTTTGAGTGTGTGAAACACCATAACCTATAAAGTCAGCATAACACATTTGTTAGTGCTAGCATTTTGCTAATAGGATTAGGGATCAATCAATGAATGAACTTACAGAAACATGAACTTTATCATTAAGGTCATTTTGATTGTCTGAGGAGCCCTTCCATATGCTCATCATCATATTTTCCAACTAACAGTTGCAGACAAAACAAAACAAAATCAAGAGCATGAAGTTACCAAATGACAGTACACAATTGTAATTTATTTTCACTTCATTTGAAACTTACAAAGCTCTAATGCACTCACCTCAACAGTATGAGAAATTTGTTTTCCATTGAAACACTCAATAATATCACCTCTTTCGATTCCAAATCTCTCAGCGGGAGATCCTTTCAAGACCTAAGGTTCAATTGGCGATAATTAATCACTATAAGCATGAGAAATTAAGCACATTCAGGAAGGAACTATATACCTCTTGAACAACAAGACCATCATCAATGTTGCATGTACGCCATATCTTGTCAACATGAGCAGGCTCTAGAAGCTTGATGGCTTCAAACGTCATTCCAAGTTGGGGCCGAGGGATGCGCCTATACCAAACCAAATAATCATTCACATATTTGGAACATGGTATACACGAGCAAGTTATACTTTCTAAATGAGCCGTTTTAAGTGAAATCCAACTTCTTTCTCGTATGTTACAAAAAAAATCAATAGTGACCAAATATGACAATTCGAATAGAGTTCAAAGGGATCAATACGTTAATAAGAGTTGAAAAGGACTCAAAAACAATCTTTCATATGTTATGTTAAAATAAATTAACATATTTAAATACAATCACAACCGATTTCTATTAAATTCGTTTGCATTTGAGCTACAAACAAAGCTAAAGACATGTGAAGTGTAATGGTAAAGTAATCGTCTTCTTTACTATACAAGTGGTTGGCTTCATGAATCGTTTTGCAGTCTCAACATGGCCAGCTAGACGATTACTGATAAATCACTATAGCTATTTGTTCAAACATAACAATATATACATGAATTATCCATTGCAGCTATTTATTCATGCATAATTTATGGTTATTAAATTGCATGAGAGAAAACAGAGAAAAAGCGTACCCATATTTCTTCCACAAATCCACACAACTGAGCAAAATAGAAGAAGGTACGAAAGACCCACTACAACTATCATTGAACATTCCCACGATTTTTCCATCCAAGCCAACAACTATCCCTCCGCTGTCATACTACAACATTCAAAATAGTCACAACATATTGTAATATAGAACGTCAAAAGAATTCAAAATAGGAAACAATGTATGCAATCTTGTGACAATAAATATTACCTCATCATCACCAGTCTCATCATCTTCACAATCAAAATACATGTAGTGATACCGCTCATTGATACCTGGATTCTGATATGTAGCTCTACCGTAAGTTATCCTCAGATCTAACATATTGTCTCTTCCTAGCCGAAGAACTTCTTGGGCACATGTCACTTCTTCACTGAAAGACGGCAACTGAACAGGCTGGTCCACTCCAACCTTCACAAAAGCAAGATCATAGTGTGGCTGGTAGTACAGCAGCTGACCCTTTGCGCTAGTGCCATCTAGTAAATGAACAGTAACCTAAAAACGTTGGAGAAAGGATTAAATTATATTCTGAGCAATGCCTACTAAAAAAGTCTAGATGTACATAAATGTTTTAAGCAAACATATATGTTGTTTCTTTGTGTTAGTAGAGAATCCTTCATTATGGAATCAACTAAAATGAAAGAACATGCATAAAAGATAAAACATTGGCTCACATAAGCATCCGAAGCATACTCTTCGCCGCCAAACCATACATTGACAGGAGAATCCTTCGTGCGAATCAGATGTGCAGTTGTCAAAACAACACAGGTTTTTCTCTCCTCGTCCCAATCAATCAATAAACCAGAGCGCCGTTTTAGAGGTTTGCCACCTACCATCCAGAATAATGAAAAATATAATCAAGTTGCAGGACAATCTATCAATCTATCTGCTATATTATTGTAGTAGTAGAACAGAATGACTAGGGTTAACTAGACATACACAACAGAAAAAGAACAACCAAGGTTAATAGTATAAACATCAAGTTGTGCGGCGATCGATCAATTTATCAGTTATATTATTAAAGTAGTAGAAAAGCAATGGCTAGTGATAATTAGAGAGCAGATACACAATAAAAAACAGAGCTACTAGGGGCATACATGGTAAGAAAAGAAAGGGAAGTTCAAGCAATATATTTAGATGGTCACGAACTCAACATGCATATATCTATGCAACTACATGTAGCTAACTATTAAAAGAGATGAACTTGCACAGGTAAATAAACAAGTAGAGTTCCAAAGCAAATACAATAATAACATATGTGATAGATAATAATAGGAAGAAAACAAAAGGAGATGAACTTGCACAGGTAAATAAATAAGTAGAGTTCTAAAGCAAATACAATAATAATGTATATGATAGGGATAATAATAGGTAGAAAGAGAAAATTACTCATAACAAGGGTATATACATATTACCTCCGACCCATATTAATGTACTCAACTTTGTCTAGATTCGTATGTATCTAGTTAAGTATTTAGACTAGATACATGTGTATCTAGACAAACTTAAGTACATTAATATGGATCGGAGGGAGTACATATTTTGTATCTAACATTCGAAATAGAAGAAAAGTAGCAATGCTATATATATGCCGACGTTGTATGAATGCCATAAATATATAAATTTCCAAACAATTTAATACTAGAAGATTATGGGCTGGATATATGTACACAAGTTAAAATAAAATGATCAAATTTCTTCACGTAGGCTGAACATATCCGCCGCTGATTTCTGTTGGGTTCAGATGTTCACACAGGCTAAAGCATTTACATCATTAATTTTTATGGTTCCAGATTATATAGCTATACATATTACAAGTCATAAAACTTTCATGTGTCCTTAAAAGTTTATGAGCATAGAACAAGCAAATCAACCTATACACACGCATATGCAAAACATGCATAGAACCAATCGACCAGGCACATCCATACATATTAGTACATACACATACATGTGTATGCATACAACCTCCTATCAGAGATTTACAAAATAATGTCCACACAAAAAAACACATAAATTCCACACCGACAATCAATGCAATAGAAGCTACCTCAGTTGAATGGGTGTACGAGCCCACCATCATAGTTCAACTCCTGATGGATGCGAATTTTAGGTTCTTCTTTATATGGTAGGGGTCTCTCTTACAATTTTCTTTCAAAAAAAATGCATTTCTTATAAGGTGAAACAAAATTGGAATAACAGAAATAAGAAAAACAGAAATTTGAGTTTACTCCACACAAAATTCATTATAAGACCAACTTTTGGTATCAACTTATGCATGCATATTGTTTTGGACATTTACATGGCCTCCAAAACATGGTTGATTTTCACATGTATAAGCTGGTAGAAAATGTCTATATAAAGACATTACCCCAACCTTCTTATTATTATGTTGGTTTGGCAATACCTTTGAAGATACGTACGTGTTTACAATGAGAGGTAGCAGTATAATGCTATATAGTAAATCTAGTGAGGCGTACCAAGAGATGATGAAATCCCAACAAGAGATTTAGCGGCGGAGACAGCCGCCCTGCTTCCATATTCACGCACCGGGAGAAGCGCTTGAGTGTGAAAATCGGTCGGGGGTTTGAAGTACTCAAGCGTAGGAATCTTCACCGGTGGAGGGGGTGCTGCTGCTAGAAGAACATGATATGCATCGACCACACACAATTAGTACTAATTGACTGATTGATTGATTATGATGACGGGGAGAGGAACCAATCAGACCTAATTTTGCGGCAACCAGTTTTTCCCTTGCAATCTTGGCAGCCAGCCACCGATCGATGAAAACACCAGTCGCCCCTTCGGGCATGGGAAGTGGTGCAGACGAGTCCTCGTTCTCTTCTTCCTCCTGCCCCTCCCCCCTCCCCGGATTCCTCTTCTTCGCTTGGTCTTCCTCCACATCGGCCGCCATGGCCCTTTTGTTCTTGGATTTATCCAAGTCCGAGCTCATCTTCTTTCCCGGCCTGGGATGCCGAAGAATCACCTTCTTGCGATCACGCCGCCGCCGCAGCAGCCGCCGCCTTCAAGAAGCCGGGCTTCGTAGTCAATAAACGTGTAGCTGACGGGTGGGACCGCCAGACCTCTCATATATACTCTAAAAAAACATAATGTACTAAACTCGGTCAGGGAGGGTCGATTCGGGGCCCGGGTGCATCTACATCACATAAAAACTAAGAAAATAAAAATGAAAAAAGCTCAAAAAATTCATTTTTATGGTGAAAGATGCTTACGTCCGAGATGTTCGTGCAAATTTTGTAAAAGTTCGGATATCTGAAGAGCTCGCGGTAAAAAAGACAAATTTACAGCTTTTTAAAACATTACTATTCATACACTATTCCGGAGTGAATTTATCTTTTTTGCCGTGAGCTCTTTAGATGTCCAAAAAAACTCAAATTTTACATAAAAATCTACTCCCTCCATACCGGTTTATTGGGCCCAAAGACCATTTCTCTTATACCAAGGTATATAGTAATTTGCTTACATTAATCACTTTATGTCATTTCCAATGCACTCTCTCATATGCTAGTTTTTACATGCAGCCAATGAAAAACTTGCATGCGGTGTATTTATTTTCTAGCAATGGGACTAACAACAATAATTTCTCATGCAACCAATGAAAAGGATGCATGCACGCAACTTCCCAAGACGGGGCCTTATAAAAGGGACATGTCTATGTTGCTTACGGGCCTAATAAACCGGAACGGAGGGAGTAGCCCTTAAGCATCTTTTATCATAATAAAGTTTGGAAATTTTTGAGCTTTTTCATATGTCTTTTCGAAAGCTTCTTGAGTATATGAGCCTGGGCTTAGATTTGGATATCCCACTCGATTGCTCCTTTATATGGTTGAGCTAATTCTTACTTTTTATGTATTTTGTAGCATTTCTTTTTTTTGGAAAGTCTACGGAAGGCGTTCCTCACCTAAACATTATCATTAAAGTGGTGATCGGCGCAATAGAGATAACAATAGCATACAAGGATGATCGAAGCCCATGACACACACACGCCCATCGGCGCACACAAGGAAACAATGACCATGCTAGATAGGGTTTTTTAACCCACACTTCTAAGATCGTATTGCAGATGGTACAAGAGCAACGCCGGCTCTGTAGCAGGTGATCGATAAAATTGTTGCAGGCCAGCACATGTGAACGACGTTTGATCATGAACGAAGACTATGGAGTTTTGATTCTTCTATATCCCTAGATGGCGGTGGTCGCCACCGTGGAACGAAGGCGAGGGGGAGAGAACATTGGTGAGGGATTTTGTGTTTCGTTTTAGAGCTTATTTGTTGCACCTTTTTTTTGCATAAAAAACCCTTTATAACATAACCATCTAGCCATTTGCGTGTCTATTTTGCATGAATTTTATTTTTCATGCATTTTTATTGAGGTCCTTGCATAGTCTATAGTTCTTTCTTATTTTTTGTATTTATAGGAGTATTGGAGCTCCCATGAACTTATAGCAAGATAAAATGAACCAATGTGGCATCAAACATGAGAAGTTGCAAGCATCAAATCCATGTTCTTTGAAGAAAATTGGGAAAAATAATATTTCTCAAGAAGCATAAATTGAAGATCCAATACCTTGAGGTTATTGGGCTCGTCCAGATGAATCCAACAAATCGAAGAACACTTAAACCGAAGGTTTTATGAGGAAATGTTGACCAAAATATGAAACACCATTTACCGGGTCCAAAAAAAAAGATGGTGTGCGATGCGTCTAGGGATGGTCGTAGCGGTAATCATATCATGTGATCTTGGTTGTGGATTTGGATGTAACTTTCATGATTCTTCACTGATTTCGTCCACGTTTACATCCATTCTTGGCCATCGAGAAAGGTACTGGGAGAGGTTGGGTCTCTTCTAGAGCTCGTGGATCAAAGTGAATAATACATATCCACAAAGGGGATCCATGGAGCCTCACTATATATACAACACCAACCCTTGTCAGCAGTCATCGCTCCCACATGTCATCACGTACCCATGTCGAGTCGGTACACCTCCATTGATGTAGTGAGATCACCTCCATCATAGAGGGAGGGACAAGACAAGGAAAAAGGAAGAGGGGATCTCCGCAATGCCACGCACCAAATGAAGGGGCGACGCCTTCTCCGCACGTGCCGCCATGCTCTCTCCTTACTCAAAGTGTTCTCAGATATATGGATGAACTATATACATTGATAGGACACATGGTTCTCTTTATATGTTTCTATTAACTACCTTTCGTGCTGTTATGTGAATTCAACTACACAACATCAGCCGTAATGGAATTTATTACAGTGATAGAATCTATCTCCCTCCTTTGCGGTCCTTTAATAAGGGGGAAAGGGAGACCTTAAAGCCTTATGTCATGTTCATGGGAAGATCCTTAATCATCATCGTCTCCGTGGTAGGGGGGGATGGTGATAGAATGTGTGATACGAAGCTACGACAGTATGCATGTATATTTATTTGGCATCACTCAATGTCGTACTAGTAGAGGCGTTAATGGCGTCCTCGTTTGTTTATTCAACCATCATGAGTTGAGGCGGAACGTCGATCATCGCGACTTCAACAGGAACATTGTAGTCACCAGCAACAACCCAATCGACAACAATGGCCTGATGCGGAGGTGAGGATGAAGCAACACCGAAATCTAAGGAGAGTGAGAGCAGAAAAGTTTCACCTTTGGCGGGGGTACAGGAACACATGCATTACAAGGAAGAAGAGGAAAGGGTGAGGTTGCAAAACCGACGATGAGGCGGATGTGGAACTCTTTTGCTTTTGTCCGTTCTGCGACACTTCCTACAATGGATGGTGTGAAGATTGTTACGCAATGACAAGGTGAACTCATTGAATTTGCTAAAATTTGACTGAATGATCCAAAACAAGTGGAACAACAATATTTTTTTTTGCGTTGAAGAAACGGAAGCAGAAAGTACCACTAAGTTAGTTGCACACACACACGGCGTCTTGGCTCTGGGTGCACGTGTTCTCTAATGAACAGTTAAATCAAAACAATTGGTAAAAAAATAAAAAATAAACTATTTTTTTGTAAATGTTTGTATTAGTGTGGCAAGTGTATTTGACAATTTTAACGCCATATGGCGCAGTAGTGCTTCGTCAGTGAAAAAAAAATAAGTGTGACATTTTGCTACATTTTAAGGCAAACGTTTGGCGTTTGATTTGTCTTTTTTGCACAGGTCAAACCGCTTAAATTTTATACCTGAAAATTTGTATGTACCACTTAGTTGTGACAATGAACACATGTAATTTTTTTGCTAATATTTTGACATTTGTCAAATTTATTTTTAGCACGCAGGAGCACGTGCACCCTAGAGCCGAATTAAATATCCCCACACATACTTATTTCTTTTACTTCCTCCGTATTAAAATACAGTTTTTTTAAAAGTTAAATTAGCCTACCAAAACATTTATATTTTGATACAGAGATAGTACTGTATTCATCATTGCACTAATCAATTTGCAGGTTCAGTAACTGCCTACTCCTCCCCTAAAAATGAAGTAACTGCCTACTCTGTCCAGCCTTGGCAGTTGGCAATGCTGGCTCGCCCGGATCGACTCTGTTAACACAACGTGGTTGCTGAACACAACTTGGCAATGCTGGCTCGCGCGGATCGACTCCCCTAAAAATTTACTAGTACTCTGTTTTTGTTCCTGCTTTCATTATTAGCCTCAAGAGCATTGAATTACTTAACACAACGTGGTTGCTGAGATAGAAAGACCCCTGCCCTCTACGAACATGAATAAACTGAAAGGAACTAGAATCTTGAATTTGGTTCAGCCGGATGGGCAGAACTGAAGCTCTGTTCTTCTCCCTGCAGGTTTTCTTCCACAGCTGGATGTGTCAAAGAAGATCCGATAGATATCATGTGTAGCTAACTTGAAATTTTTGAAGTACTCATTCTATGCAAGATTGGTAGTGCATTCATATATATTTATCATCGGTTCAGGATTTTGGAAAACATCACAATTTGTACAGTATAACTCAATAACAGCTGAGCATCTGTAAACTACATTGTCACTATTGATGGGAAGATGAATGGATCTCTGAACCCTACCTTACAATTACACAACTCTGAACATGTGCAAAATGAGCATATACAATCCAGAAAAGCAGAGCAGGCCAACACTAATGGGCCATCCGGCGATCAGGGCGCCAAGGATCAACTTCTACTTTGATGGCTCATCCCAGCACATTTACATCTAGATCATTTACATGGATGGATCATTCAATCCTAGCAGGGTCTACACTTGGAGACTTCAATTACACTCGTTGTCCCGCGTTCCACATGGCGAGTGGAATTTTGAGTAGGTTCCTTGGCTCCTTCTTTGTCGGCAAGCCGGCCAAAGCGTGGACCATTGCGGCGGCGTCGGCGTCGTTGGGACGAGGAGCAGAGAACCATGGGTGCTTGAGAGCGGCGGCCGCCGTGAGTCGCTTGTCGGGATTGCACGTGAGAAGCCCTTGCAGGAGCTGGAACCCTTGCTCCGACAACCACTCTTGAGGGAACAATTTCCGCAGCTTGTTCCGCTTGTGTCCCGGCGGCAGCAGCTGCAGCGCCCAGGCGGTGAGCGGCAGCGACGAGAACCCCGGCCACGTCCTCTCGTCCGGCGTCCCAAGCAGTCGGAAGATGCTCCATAGCTGATGGACGACATCGGAATCGAATATCGGGTCTTCGTCGTCGTCGTCGTCGTCATCTTCATCATCGCCCCCGAGGAACAACGGCTTGCTGATGATCAGCTCCGCCATGACGCAGCCGATCGACCAGGTGTCGACGAGCCCGTCGTAGTCCGGCTTCCCCAGGAGCAGCTCGGGCGCCTTGTAGAAGGGCGTGCCGGCCTTGGCGTACGGGGGCAGCTCGGACATGGAGAGCGCCAGCCCAAGGTCGCAGATCTTGACGAGCTCCCCGTCTTCTTGGCCGTCGAAGAGGATGTTTGCCGGCTTGATGTCGCGGTGGACGACGTGGCCGGCGTGCATCATCTTGGCGCCGGCGAGAAGCTTCCACACGATGGCGCGCAGCGTGGGCTCCGGGAGCGGCGGGCCGTGGCGCGTGTCCCGCACGAAGGACTGGAGGCTGGGCGCGGCGACGTACTCCATGACGAGGCCGAGGGCGCCGGTTGCGGGGTTGCGCACCAGGCCCTCGAAGCCGACGACGTAGGGGTTCCCGTCGCAGGCGTCGAGGAAGAGGGCCTCCCGGAGAAGCTCGTCGGAGCCGTCTGCCCGGTTGAGGAGCTTGATGGCGACGATCTTGCCGGTGACGCGGTGGCGCGCCAAGTGGACGCGGCCGAAGCTGCCTTTACCTAGACGGTCCACCTTCTCGTAGTCCTCGGTGCTCTCGACGACGGAGGCGCGGCTCCTCTTGCATCCTTGGGTGGTCGTAGCGTGGGCGGCGTCGAGGGCGGCGGCAGGTCGCTTGCGGGCGGCCATGGCGCTAGGTCTCTACGGGCGATCTGCTAGGGTTGCTGGAGAGGGGAAGCGCGCGAGATGGAATTGAGCAGACGATGGATGGGGTATGGATCGGAAATATATCTACGCGCGATGGCCTGGATTGGAGTCGGATTCAAATCCAGTTTGGGCAGGTTGTTGCCTGTGACCGGTTTGCTATCGGATTCAGCACTGAGTTACTCTGGCTGCCAGGTGGGTCTGGTTTATTTTACGCGGGAATTGCTGCCTTGGCGCCTGCGTTTTCCGTCTGCGGAGGTGTGTTCGTAGGTTTTGCTGCTATCGCGGGGTGTTTCTTTTCGAAACGGTGGCAAAAGTTTTACCATGTTTATTAAATAAAAAATGTTTGGTTAATTAGGGGAAATTAAATGAGGACCCTCACAACCATTGAACGGCAGCCCTAGGACATCTAACACACGTCATTTCGAAGAGTGCCTCGCCAAGACCGACACAGGCGTGATCGGCATCACTCCTACCCTATAGGCGTCGTCGTCAACCCTAAACCATGCGACTAGACAGCGCAGCTTCGACTATGATGGTAAACTCCGAAGAACAAAACCAAGCAAGGTAGGCACTACGAAAAATCACGGAAAGGGTCCGCCTATAACCAGTCATCGTATACCACAAGGTCACGCTACCACAACAGGCAATCTCACGAACACGCCAGAACCGACTATTGCGGGTGTGATTACACTGTCCTAGATCAATAGTGTTGGGTTCGTTCCTTCCTTCCTTCAAGAGATTAGAATTAGGAGGCTGTTCTTTTTGTTTTCGCAGATCAGGAGGCATCTTGTTTTGAAATATCATGCATCTTCCCAGGAAAACAAACATTGCTAAGAGACAAATGTATTTTCTTCCGCACAGAAAAAAGTTACTAAAAAATCAAGTTGAAAAACATCACTGCAGAAGCAGACAGACAACTGAACATGCAGGATTTTCCTCAACAGCACAAGACCATATGATCATCTCAGGTGAAAACCAAATCATGTTCCGCCGCCACGACAAAGACAAACATCTCAGAGTGAACACATATGCATGCTTCCCTGTTGCAGAACAGGGCGAAGCCATCCATCCATCGTAACCATGAAGATTTGATTTGCATACCACGGGAAAACTTCTCCCCTTAACATTCACTCGCCCCCTTCAACAAGTTTCAATACACAAACTCAACTACAGTACATTTTATGGTTTGTGACTGATCGCCATAAGAAAGGGAACTGAGAAAAAAGAAGAGGAAATAAAGAACACCCAGATGATGCAAACATTCTCCTGAAATCTTTGCCTTGTGCCAATTTCCCATTTGTACAGCGCACAACTCCAGTCCTTTCACCAGCGGAGAATGAAAACGTCAGGCATCATGTAATCCTTTTCAAAATGAACATCATATATATTAAAAATGGTACTTGAAACCTGGTAAATCCAAACCTCGACATACATAAGCAAATTATAGTTAAGAGAGAGAGAGAGAGAGAGAGAGAGAAGAACCCTCATCCTTTATTACCACCTATCTACATGGCTAAATGTATTTAGAAAGGAACTGACGATTTTATTTACCAGATTTTAGTGGATGGCTTGGGCCAGGGCGAGGGTTGGGGCTGTAGCGTTCTCCAGCGCAGGGGTGGGGGCTGTTGCGGTCCGCGGGGCAGCTGTCAGCGCAGAGGCCTTCCTGTGCGCCATAACCTTAGCCCAAGCTTTCTCTGTGATCTTGTCTGCGTGAGTCACCTCCTTCAAGTCCACTGGTTCTGACATCTGTGTCACTTCCTCCTCATCCTCCTTGAAGAACCCACGCTTGATTGCCATCTTAATCTTGTCCTTGGCTCGGAGCCCATACATGTTGGCAAAGGAGCTGCAATGTCATATAGAAATGTCTCAGTTCAAGACAACTGCAAACCTAAAGAACTGACACTTCAGAGATAAATGTAAAAAAAAGTGCATATATGATGACATGATACTTAGCCGCAACAACTATGTGCTTCTGGATCTGGTTAGATAAACAGTAATGTAATACAAATGCAAAGTACACAGAAATCCCACGTCTAACCAGCAGTATTGAACAGACCAAACCCTTAAACTCAGCTAAAACAGCAGAATCGAGGAAACACCTGGCACTAATTGTTGAAAAATGAG
Source organism: Bromus sterilis (assembly GCA_950022295.1). NCBI lineage: Eukaryota > Viridiplantae > Streptophyta > Magnoliopsida > Poales > Poaceae > Bromus > Bromus sterilis. The sequence continues at coordinate 36,560,183 of OX465595.1, read as the reverse complement.
TTTATTCGTCTGTCCATTGTCCAAGTGGACAACTGATGATATAGTGGAGTACTAAGAAGCAGCAGCAACTATCTGCTACTGGATTTGATTGGATAAGCAGCAGCGTAACACAAATTTCAGTACAGCACAGTACTTGCAGATCGCAAGATCTGACCAGAAGTATTTAACGAGGTAAGTTGCACGTGATGTTGTGCCACGGAGGAACAAAGATGGGCTGCCTGAGCTGGCAATCTAAAAACACGGAAGTGTTATAATCAAGGAACTTCCCTAAACAACCTTCTAGAGAGAACAGCAAGGAAGAACCACCAATACTGAATCAGAGAACAGTCAATCTCGAATCATTCTGCAGCAGTTTATCTAGCACCACATCTCAAAGTCACCAATCACCCCCATGGGACTTTCTATTTTCTATCTACTGAAGAAATAATCAACCTCCAGATACAAGGGAGACATCTGGATTTTATAACCCCGCGACGAAGTACGAACATAGTAAACCAAACACCAGTTTGGATTCCACATACACACACGGAAGGCACTTGGGGTCTACTAGAATTAACATGGAATTCAACAAACCGATTTGCTACTAGTATTTTAAAGACCGACCCACTGGAAGACATGTAACTCGAATTGATGGAATCATAAACTGAACTAGTAGCATACATGGATAGGTACTACTGGTTCTAACAACCACAAAGGCTGGAACACTTCCTGACCGCTGCACTTATTCATCCCTTGTCTTACGCAATGCTTGTCACTTGATGTGCACAATTCCGGATGCTCGACGCGAAAATCCATACCCGACCACAGCCCTATCCGTTCTTACCAGCTAGAACAGACGGCCCTATCAAGTATTGATACAAAGCAGCATAGATAAACAGTGATGTAATACAAATGCAAAGTATACAGCACGCTTAGACAGCAGTATTTAATGTACCCAACTCTTTAATTAAAAACTCAGCTAAAACAGCAGAATCAAGGAAACAGCTGCAACACTAATTATTGAAAACTGAGTTAATTCGTCTGATCATTGTCAACGTGGATAACTGATGATATATAGTGGACTACTAAGAAGCAGCAGCAACTACATGCTACTGGATTCAATTAGATAAACAGCAGTGTAACACAAAGCAGCAGTGCAACAGAAATTTGATTACAGCACAGTAGTTGCAGATCGCAAGATCTGACCAGAAGTATGTAACGAGGTAAGCTGCACGTGATGTTGCATCCCAGAGGAACAAAGATGGCTCTCTGAGCTGGCAGTCTAGAAACACGGAACTTCCCTAAAACAATCTGTTCAGAGAGAATAGCAGGGAAGAACCGCCAATACTGAACCAGAGAACAGTCAATCTCAAATCATTCTGCAGCAGTTCCAACTAGAGATATTAGATAGTTTATCTAGCACCACATCTCAGTTCTCAAAATCGCCAATCACCCCCATGGGATTTTCTATTTTCTATCTACTGAAAAATAACCCTGTGCTGACGAATTACGAACATAGTAAACCAAACACCAGTTCAGAATCCACACACACACTCATGCACACATAACAGGCAATTGGGGTCTACTCGGACTAACACGGAATTGAACAAACCAATTTGATAGCATTTTACAAACTGACCCATCCGAAGACTTGTAACTGGAATTGATTGAATAATAAACTGAACTAGTAGCATACATGGATAGTGACTACAATGGTAATGGATCTAATAACCACAAAGGCTGGCACACTTCCTGACCGCTGCACCTCTCCATTCCTTGTCTGACGCAATGTTCGTCACTTCATTTGCACAATTCAGGTACGCACATGCTCCACGAAAAAAATCCCTATCCGTTCTTACCAGCTAATCCACACAATTCAGGAAGAAAAGATAGCCATATCAAGTATCGATACGAAGCAGGATAGATGATTGAACGCATAACCTGGACGGGATGCATCAGAAAAGGGGGGAAAGGGAGCAAGGAATAAAACCTAGCGCAATCACCACCGTATCTCGCTAAGTCGGAACGAGCATCTCTCCTCCTCACCCCCAATCCCTTCTCATCTCTCTCTCCCCCCACCCCACGCCGCGTCACCCCTGAAGCCCAGGTCGGCTCCCCGCCGCCGAGGAGCTCACCGTCGGATGCCTCGTCCAACGGCCCCGAAGCACAATGCAGGTAGAGGTCGGAGAGGAGAGGAGATCGTACCGAGTCATGGTGCCGGCGAGAGGGCGACGCGCGCGGAGGTCGCTGCGGCGGCAGAAAGACGGTGGCGCCGCAGGCGTTGCTCGCTCGCTCGCTTGGCAGACGGGATGCTTCTTTCGGGAGACGCACTCGCTCTCTTCCTCTCCAGTTTTGTGCCACGAGCCCACGACCCACGCCCAGCCAGGCACGAATCTTAAAGCAGACCGACCCACTAGGCCGGCTCGTGGCGTGTGGAGGAGTGTGGACACGAACCAAACTGGTTCGGTCCGGTCGAGCTCGACTCCGCGCCGCAGCTTCTGGTTCCGGGTAAAAACCCTAGGTAGGTCGCGCTCCGGGGTGGAAGAAGAACCACCGATAGGAAGGAGAAGAGGATGACGACGACGGCGACGGCGAAGGAGCCGCGGGAGGCGTCCCGGCGGGAGGGCCGCGAATCGCACGGGAGGCGCCCGCACTCCTCATCCAGGTCGCGCCGGGACGACCCCAGGTACCCGAACCAATCAACCCCCCGCAATCCCATCCCATCCCGTCGTCCCCCCCGATCCGCCTCGCTGGATTCTTCAGATTAGCGGCACAGGGGGGCTGACCAGCTCCTTGGATTCGAGATTTCCGATCGAAGAATTGGTGGTCGCCATTCGCGCCCGTGCTAACCCCGTTCCGGAATTCATTTTGGTAGCCCGAGGAGGCGGAGAGACGACAGGAGGCATGAATCCGACAGGGGCCAGCACAGGCGTCGGGGCGAGGAGGGTGCCACTGCCAATGCGGGCGACCGCGACGAGAGGAGGAGCGACCGCGACGAGAGGAAGAACAGGCCCTTGCAGGACGCACAGGCGCGGCGCGACGATCCCGAGCCCGCGCGCGGTGAGGAGAAGCCACTGAGCGATGCCAAAGAGGACCCTCCTGCGGGGCACGAGAGGTCTCCCAGGGGAACCAAGCGGTTCTCCGAGACGAGAGAGGCCTGGCGGCCTAGGTCTTCTTTCTTCCAGGTTCTTGTCTTCTATGCACATGTACAGAAAGGGGTTATCATCAGTGGGTTGTGTTCCATGCTTTCGGTGGCTTTGATAGCTGTTAACAGTGCACTTGATAGCTACTGTAGTTAGTGGATCGAGGCTTGAGTGCTTAACTGCTTATGTGCTGGAGCAGTAACTGCCAATTCTTGTGCCGGTTCTTGTTATGAAATGTCTATCTTTAATCCTATCTAGGAAGTACAAGCTAGCAAGAGGGCTTTATTCACACATACATTACTTTCTTATATTTTGTGTTGCTAGTTATGTCTTGGTGTTTTTCAGTATGAAGCAATATATTATTGTCCTAGTTTAATGGTATAATTTTCTTCTTTGGAGTCAAGTTCATAGAACTATGGTTTAGCTAGATCCACGGAAAGTTCCTTATGATGTACTTTACTCCTCTGCGGATATAAGTCACTTTTTTGTTTCCTGCCGTCCACAATGCAGGATTGGTACCATGTGTTTATATTATAATGTAGATAAATAGTTTGTGTTGGTATTATCCACATGTTTTAGTGATGGAGGGAATATTGTTTTACACACTCATTTTAGTGGCTTTCTGATTCAGTTTGATTGAGCCTGCATTGTTGTTTACACAGATTTTCTAGAGTTTAGATGTTCTCCCCTAATGTTTCTTATCTAAATCAAATTATGCTTGTTCATTTTTGTAGTTTAGAATATAACTGGTCTAAAATGCATATATTTAGGTAATCTACCTTGTACAACTCATAGATGATGAACAACGACTATGTGTGCTCTTCTACATTAGTATTCATGTTCATGTTAATTGCTCGTACTCTTACGGATATAGTTGTGGTGAGAATGTTGGGTTGTTGCTAAAGAATATCTCTCTGTTGTCAGGTCATCATGCATAAGTGCTGTATTTCTGGTGATTTAGTGGTAGTTCTCTTGTGACACATACCTTCAAATGTCCACTTATTAACAACATTAGGCTACTTGTACTTGTATGTACAGCATGATGAGCGTGACCGTACTGGGCAAGGTGGTCGACGCTATGGTCGCCAAGGTATTGCTGAGCTGCCTTATTAGTTCTTACTTTCTGCACTGTTTTTTTCTTTCCATCCCTTGCTTAGGGTATTTTTGTTTTTTGTCTTAAAGATTATGGAAGACAAAGGGATCAGAATGAACACCACAATGATAGAGAAAAGCACAAGTCTGAGGGACATGGTTTGCAGGAAAAGGCTGGTCAGGCTCAACAACGGACTGATGTTGATTCTACATGGAAGCATGATGGGTTTTTCAAGTTGGAGGAAGAAGCTCCGGTTGCCAAAAGGAGACCAGGATTTAAGGAAATGGGAACGCCACTGGAGGGTCAAGAATCGGCTCCTACAGTTACAGAACCGGATTCAAGATCACGCATACCTGATCAACCTAGGCTAACCTCTGGAATGGGAGAAGAAAGGAGAAACTATCACTCACGGGAATTCATAAGGCCTGATGATCGAGGTGCCAGGAGGGGATTTTCTGATTACAGGGGTGCTGGTCAGAGAAATGGATATGATCCAAGGGGGCGTTTTGCTGGCAGAGGAGGAAGGGGCAGAGACATGTTTGACTACCCGTATGGTGGAAGAAACAACATGCATGAGGATGCTGGTGGTCATCAGACAGAAAAATGGAAGCATGACCTTTATGATGAGACGAACAGTACCCCAGCTCCGATGACTGAAGAAGAGCAGATTGCAAAAGTCGAAGCACTGTTAGCACGGTAGTTACCATTTTTGCTGTTTCCTGGAGTTATTTGTGATGAGTAAATGATAGGTATCTTTCGTCATTGTTCTCTGGACTCTGTAGTTGTTTGGAATGGCTCGATGGTCATGTACTTGGTTTCATTGTTATCTAAGCCTATTCATTTAGGTGATGTTTTCTTCCCCCCTTTGAAGTGAAGCGTATGTACTAAATTGTATTATCAGTACACTTCATCTGGCATCCATGGAACTCTCCATTTGGATTGAAAATGTTCTCTTATAAATTATAACCGTTGGTGCGAAGTGTTTGTAACAGATATCATCAGTTCATGTTGGACCCATGGACCAAGTATATTCTTTAACATGTTAAATTCCCATTGAATTTGTATGTATTCCATTATCTTGAATTGCTATTATATTTGTCCCACACATCCCTCTAGTATCCGTAGTCGATGATCACCAGTATACATTTTTTGCTCTATTTCATTATGTGTTGCGAAATAGCCTGTTTGGTGTACACTTTGCTTTGTTTCATTATGTGTTGCGAACTTCATCCATGGATAAAATTATGTTGTGTGTTTAAGGTTCGGGGCTTTGTTGTAGTTATGGACCTAACAATAGATATAGAGGTAGTGATGGAGCTATGAAGATCTGTACGCAAAGATGACACAGGGAGAAGTTATACAGGTTAGGCCTCTCCTTGGAGATAACAACCTTAATCCTGTCCCAGGTAAACCGGGGTGTTCTTGCTCAAAGTGTCGATTTGTTGTCCCTTTCTATGGTGGAAAGGATGGGCTTATATAGAGTGCGCCCTGTCCCTTCACTGCCCAATAATGGGTTTTAATTACAGGGTTAATGGTGGTTGTTATTACAATGAGAAACGTCCCCCCATTACACGCATTTAAGTAGGGGTAACGCATTGAGATTTAATGTCTTGGCGGCTCTTCCTCTTCTTGTCCGAGTGTCGTGCAGCTCGGCTTTTCTGGCTTCCGAGTAACCAGCTTACTCGGTCGATAGTTCTTTGTTCCGAGTAACGCCTTACTCGGCAAGGTCTTATCCGAGTAGGGCTGCCTTTGCAGTGGTGTCGACCGAATAAGCTAACTATTCAGATGAATCTGATTTTATCTGAATAGCTTCTTACTCGGATGAAAGAGAAAGAGAAAGAGGTTTTTTGTTTATGTTTTATTTTATAGGTATTTTTCAAGAGGTGGTTCTGCTAGGGATACCCCTTGATATAAGGTTCATGAGGGTATACCCTAGGTATTACCACGACAGGCTTGGAACTAAAGATAATCGTTATTTCTTAGTAGAACTTGTGCAACAGAACACGTGCTCGTGTGGGTTCGATACTCAGGGCACTCCTCGGGAAAAAATATGGAAGCCTGACTGCATCTGAAATCGAATAAAAAGGCATCAAATCCTAGGTGATATAGGATACTCCTCAAGCTTCCTTATTTCTGGTGTGCTCTGAATAAGTATGTAAATGTATGATGGTTGCATTCAAGGTCAACTCTAATGAGGTTATTCCCCATAGGCAGGCCCATGAGAATGTAATATTAAGCCCAAGCCCAGGTAAAAACGATGGGCAATATTAGTGAGGCCACGACCCAACATGCCATCATGGATATTACATCTCTTGGGGCTTGACAATGGGCAAGATAATCATTTCAGACACTACATGTCGGACGTCGAGATGCCTCATCAACTCGGATGTCATGTATCCGAGATGGTGACGACTCGGCTGGTACGAGTTACTCGGATAACTTATGTTTGAGCTGATGATGACTCAGAGGAAGGATGCTCAACGGTCACAAGGCTCATGATGACCGGCGTTATTTCCTCCACGATTTCCCTTTAAATACACTTAAATGAAGAGATTATTGTATATTTACCCCCACATTTAATACCCCATCAAAACCTATAACAGTCCTAGGCACACACTATATAAGCCTGTCTCGGACTGCTGAAGGGGGTTAGACTCTATTGTAACTCAACTCAACACACGAACACTCTAGCCTTTGGGACAAGACTAAGGATGTTACCTCCATCGCAGAGGGCCTAACCTGTATATTTCGCTGTGTTGCTTTTTGTCCCCTTAGTTCGATACAGTTTCATACACCCCCCCTCTATTGTTAGATTTAGAACCACGATAGCGCCCAACTTGGGCGTTTTTTTTATCGAGAGCGCATGAATGGCGTTTTCTTCATCTTCACCGTCAGCGACATGCACCAATCTTATCTATCTCCAAGGTATTTCTCTTTGGTTCGCTTGCTTTCGTTATTGATGACTCGACATGGCTTGCAGACTCTCCTCTCCAGAGCAATCTTTTTCCCAGGAGGGGCAACGTTCACTTTCGTGCGGACGTGACTGGTGCACTGCGTTTCTAGTTGCCGGTTCAGCACAACGTTGTTGGATCCCTCGCTATCCAGCGTAAGAAGAAGTGTTTTGGTCGTCCGCGGCTTCACTGACACGGCAACCTCCTTGTTACCCAACAGTTTGCGGTGCTAGATTCTGCTGAATCGGTATAACGACTATACAATAGCGTCCTCGAGAAGGAGGGACCGATTGCTTCCACCAAGCACCTCTTCGATATGATTGAAGAAGATGAGTCGGAGCTGTCAAGTGACGAACTTCAAGAGGAAGGGGCCAGCCGTGGAACTTCGACTTCCATAGCCGAGTTATGCATGGCCAACACATCGCCACCACTGCAACAACCTACAACACCGACTCCACCACCAACACAAAATGTGGATGGGTGCAACTGGTATGGGCGTTCCGCAAAATGGGACTTTCCAAACTGCAATTGTCGATGGCTTGGGGATTAGTCCGAGTACTGGTGCATTACCAGAGCTCACACCTGAGCAGATCGTTGTGGCGACTCAATCGACGAATCGACTCATCAAAACTCCAATCGACATTTGCACTCCGGAGGGCGTGCACATGAAGGATGTTCAACTTACCAATTTATCTGAGAGGTTACGTTTGGCCGAGCTGCAGACTGCAATGTAACTTGGAGGATCAAGCCCATGAGCTTCAGGAGCTTCGGCAGAGCAGATCGAGGAGATAGTTGAGGTTTGGCCGACCTGATGTCGAACCATTCCCAACGATGAGCACTCCGTTGGAGAACCTGGTTGTTGCTACTCGGAATTCTGATTCAATTCAGTCAAGTGTGTCTAATCATTCCACACGCTATGTCTATGAGGTTTGAACGATGGGGGTCTAATCATCAAACCATAAAACTTGAAACTAGACAAATAAAGCTAAATCTTTTCTTCATTAAATCTTACAGTTGATGCTAGTAGTGCATATAGATCTCATCTTTAATTTGGGAACCTAAATCTCATCATCTTTTCTGGTTTCCAAATTAATCATTAGCTGCCCCCATTTCATTTCTATAAGCAACTCCCACTCAAAACCCCCCAAACCCACACATTGCTTCCCCTCTCTGCTGCTTCCCCTCTTCCCCTTCCCCAACCCCTCCCCCTCCCTCTCCCCCATCTCCCGAATCCAATGGCGTCCTCGTCCTCTAAGCCGCCGTCGCGCCGCTCCGTGTTCGACGCCGCCTACATCCGCGCGGAGTTCGACGCCGCCGGCATCTCCCCCACCTTCATCCCTCTCATCTGGAAGTACGCCTCTAACCCCTAGAACCCTACTCGCACGCCACACCCAATCTCCCCCCTTGTTTTGAGTGGTGGTGTTCACCCTGTGTGGGCGTGTTCAGGTACGTGCTGCAGAATCCCAGGTGCAGCGACCTCGACGGCGTCCCATCGCTCTCGGCGGCCGCGTACGCACTCCTGCGGAACAAGTTCCGGCCGACCACGTCGACCCTCACCGCCGCCGCGGAATCCAAGGACCGCACCACCACCAAGTTACTCATCCGCCTCCAGGTGACTGCTTAGCTACTCGCGTCGGGTCAATTTTGGGGACGGGCATCGTAGGGTTCGACATTTTGGTCTTATAAGCTTTTTTAGGGCATGATGATTATTGTGGGATTAGGTGCAGTTCACAAACCGATTCGCCCGTCCTAATTATTTCATCCACTGTTTCCCCTGCACATTTTCATGACATTGCACCATTTTCTGTGTTGAGCATGCAAGCATCATACTCTAGTGGTTCTGGTTTTGCAAAAAAAGAAGTCGCCCTTTTGATTCTACTATGTTTCAATGTGTGTAGATATGGATATAACATACATAGTCTGATGGGACCATAATTGAATTGCTGCTTGAGAATATTTTATGGATCAAGCCTCACCATGAGCTTATCTATGCATTACATGCTAAAATTTTGGTTTTGTTGACATGTTCGTTGACGGTGCTCTTGCCTAAGTTACCAATTTCACGGAAGTTAATGATTATTCACAGTTTCCCATCATGTGAATTTCTCCCTTTTCCCTTTTAAACACCAGTAACCATATTGAAATCATGGAGCTCAGGTAGGAATTGGCAGAACAGGATGTGCATATAGGACGGATTTGATGATTTCTAACACACAATAATAAACTGGCATTGATCTGCCCTAAGGTGGCACTGTCAAAACATTTCAAGTTAATAATTTATGAAGAAACAATCAGGATTTTTTTTACAAATGTTTGCAAATGGCAACTATAATTAGCATGATATGATGCTTTGCTTTGTTTTGTTGACACTATTTCTTTACTTAGGTTGGTTGAATATTTATGCATTAGCCTTTCCAGAAAAATTGTCCTGTGCTATCTCTCCTTTCCAGTTTAATTTAATGGATGGTGGGTTTCTCCTTACATTTTTGGATTTACAGTGCTTTTGTATAAATGGTGATCACCATTGGTTATTGAACAAACTTCTCTAAATTGGTGATGTTACAGTTTCCCTTGTTATCTTAATACTAGTCCCTAGATATGAAATTTGAGTTAGTGCTGCTTTTTTTTTAATCTACAGTTCTACCCTGCTTTGTACCTTTATATAGGACAATTCACTGAGTCTTCCATTATGTTCTCAACACCATTCTAGTTTATAGCTTTTGTGTTTGTTTTTGCAAAAAGTCCCCCTTTTGATTCTACTACGTTTGAATGCATGGAGATATGGATAAGCATGCATAATTTAATGGCACTGTAACTGAATTGCTGCTTGAGAAACATTTTATGGGTCAATCCTCGCCATGAGCTTCTCCAGTGAACTGTGCATAAGCCCTGGATCATAGTGTGTAGGGCCTATTGAAGTCTTTTCCTGTCTAATGCGACCTACATTAATAAGTATCTAAATTATCTCAGGTTCGTTACATGTGTGGTGTTTATGGGTTAGTGTACTATACTGGTCTAGGAAACTCATTGCAATGCTGATGAAAGAAATGTGATGTTTGATTCAAGTGCACTGGTTGAAGCAAGCATCAGCCACTTGTATGGATGTTGTTGAGGAAATTGATGTACACATTGTTATCTGTACCTTCAGTGGCAATTTGTTAGCATGTTTTTCTTGCTCTCTAGATATGCTACCTGCCCAGGTGATCATGATAATTGTAATGAACTGGGATTCATGAGGTTATATGCTAATAGGAGGATTGCAGGGCAGCATGGTTGATTCAGGAGGGGTTAGAATTATATTTAGGGATTGAGAGGGCGAAGTAGATGGGAGATATATTGTAATATTCTTACTTGATAAAAATTGATGCACCAAGGCTCTTTATACAGAGCTGTCCCTAATAATTGAATCTAAACAAATCTCATATCTAAGGAAATATCTTTATCTTTAATTGCTAAGGTGCATGTTATCTGTAATTATATCCCTTAACCGCAGTCAGCTAGGGCCGGCTGGGTCTTGCGCATGGGGTGACCCATTCACATGACAATGATACTCTTGATCCAATGAATGCGTCAATGTTGTGTTGCACTTATGACAGCGTGTGCTGTATTAGTTTTATAGTTTCCTAATAATTTAAATTTTACAGAACCACATCTTGAGTTTCCTAATGCCATTCAGTACCATTTCATCACCACTTGCCAATTTGACAAGATTGATTTGCTTGCATGTGAATCACCTTTTCTTCTATCATCGTTGTTGTCAGATACTTCTGCTTGTTTCTAAGTTCTGTTATCAAAGGAATTTGACTTATCGCACTTAATATTTTGTGGCTCTAGAATGGGGAGTCTGTAGAAGCAGTGATCATGCGATATGATTCACGACTGGGTAAGTATGATGGGAAGCCACGCCCTGGAGGAGTGCGTTCAACCCTGTGTGTATCGTCACAGGTAGATATATTTTCCTTTCACATTGAACGAGCAATCCTTTAGTAAGGTCATAAAAAAAAGTTTCTAATGGCCTAAATTGTTTAGGTAGTATTGCTACCATGGACCTGTTGGTAACCTTTTGTGTGGCAGCATTACTAAGATCCTTGTTAAGCGTGCGACTTTCTGATTATTTGTATCCACTTTGCTCTATAATATAACACAGGTAGGGTGCAAGATGGGCTGTAGATTCTGTGCTACTGGAACAATGGGATTCAAAAGCAATCTTACCTCTGGAGAAATTGTTGAGCAGATGGTCCATGCATCCCGTTATTCTCAAATTCGAAATATTGTTTTCATGGTAATTTTAATTCTTGACATGTTAGTAGTTTCCTTATATTTATTTTCAAAAGAAAATCATGCCACTGGAGTTTCTTCATCATCCTAACCTGATTCATTTGCGTTGTTTGGTTTTATCATTGTTTTTTTTTCGTGTGTACTTTGCATAGTGAATTCTGTTCAGCAAGTCGAAGGCATGATGCATCTTTTATGTACTGCCACTGTATATTCTTAGATGTTTTCTGAATGATGTTTGCAAATTTTAGGATTTTTATTGGTATAATGCTGTATGAGTTTGTTCTTTTATGAGGCTAGGCAGGATCAGGTGTCCTCCTTCCATAAGGAAACTGCAGAGCCACTGTGCTTGATGTTACATATGCATGTGTTCATAAACATTCATGCAAGTTCAAATTATTATCTGGAAAACCATTTGAACAACAATTTTTAGATAAATTGCGAAAGCCAGGATTTGAGAACTCAAGACCTTAAACTCTGATATCATGTTAAGCTTCATGCAACCAAAAGTCCGAACTGATGGAAAGGGCTAGGCAATCCACATATACACTTCAACAAGTGCTTCCATTATCATACTCAAACAATGTGTCTTGGGATCTGTTCCAATTATTAAATTATTATCTATATAGACAAACTGCTCTGCCAGTCGTGTTACTAGTGTTAAGGTTATTAGTGAGAAAATTGCTAGATAATGTTATTGGATGTGATGTCCGGTAAAAAGTATTCTCTAGATGACTTCCAATTTATGTACTTGCTCTGCTGTATATGCAGGGAATGGGGGAGCCACTAAACAACTATACTTCTTTGGTTGAAGCAATCCAAGTCTTGACAGCTTTTCCCTTTCAGATTTCGCCGAAGAGAGTTACTGTGTCTACTGTAAGCATACCTGCATAAGTAGCTCATTTGCATGTTGAAATCTCATTCTTCAGATGATTTTTCGATGTCAATCTTATCTTAGTAGCTAACCTTATTTGACACTTCCAAGTATCTTTCTGAATGAGCTATCGTCATTCCTGTTTTGTGATAAACCACACACTGGAAAATTGCGTCAAAGATATAGTTGACAACTTCGCAATGATCACCCAGCAAATAGTGCAGTAGGCATTGGGTATCGTAAGGATACATATGTCTACTGAGTGGCCGTTCAAGATTGTAAAATTCTTTTGTTGTCCTAATAATGATTTTGTTTTGGTTACCTGGATATTAAGACAAGCATTCCTTTTCTACTCCACCTATTATTGAAGCTACATCCAGTCTTTACTTCATAAACTTGTATTGCAGTATACTGTTGTTCCTATCCTTTTGTCTATTGAAGACCTCGATGCTGATTTAATTTGTGCTCTCGTATTATCGTTATTTTTGACTGATACCATCTTTTTGCTATTATGGCTTGTGTTATTCCATATGGTTCATCATGGTGTAAGTATGCCCTGCTCATATTTAGTTGAACTATTGAGTTTTGTTCAGGATTAATGTAGCTGAAAGTTTCATCATCATTTAGGATTGGTTGTAAAACTTAGTTCATATCGTATTATTATATGATGTACTGCAGGTTGGGATCATCCATTCGATCAACAAGTTCAACAACGATCTTCCAAATATAAATTTAGCTGTGTCACTGCATGCTCCTGACCAAGACATACGTTGTCATATAATGCCTGCTGCACGAGCCTTTCCTTTAGGAAAGCTAATGAATGCATTACAATCCTATCAAAATGTGAGGTAAGATTCCGCAAACGCCATGACTTTTTGTTAATGCCAAGTTTTTGAATGAGTAGTTTTAAGTATCATCGATCTCTCTTCCATGTTCCATTGCAGCAAGCAGACAATCTTCATTGAGTACATTATGCTTGATGGAGTGAACGATCAGGAGGACCATGCCCACAAGCTTGGTAAACTACTTGAAAATTTTAAAGCGGTGAGATACCTTGTGTTTTGTTACTATGTTTTTTTTTTCAAAACAGTTGCTAACCATCTGAAGTTCTGAACTGCATTTAATGTGAATGTGTGCTTCAAATCAGTTTTTCAGCAAGCACATAACGCCATGATCTGTCGAGCATAATGAATTTTCGAGGGCTTTGTGATCTTGCTTATGTCATCTTCATTGATGATTGCATATTGAAACCAATCATCACTCTATTCTCCTAATCACTGACAGGTTGTTAACCTGATACCATTCAACCCAATTGGCTCATCAAGCATTTTTAAGACAAGCACTGACCAGAACATTAAGAAGTTCCAGAAGGTCCTGAGGGGAACCTACAGCATCAGAACCACAGTTCGGCAGGAGATGGGTCAAGACATAGCCGGTGCTTGCGGCCAATTGGTAGTTAGCCTACCCGATGAAAGATCTGCGGGTGGGGCCACCCTTCTGTCGGATATCGAAGACCTCAGGATCTGACCTCTGCCCTGCCTGTTGTGCGATATATATATATATATATATATCATCGAGAAGTCGAACTGTTACCAGCCGTCGTGATGACTTGATATAGTAACAAGCACCATAGACCCCACCATGCTTTAAATTATAGTCCTGATTTTGGCCATCGTGTGTGTGTTCCCTTCCAACTTGGGAACACGATTTTGGTGCTGTCAACACAATGCCACAGATCTGGTTCTTTGTGGACAGCAACTGGAGAATGTTGGTAACTGGTATCTTAAGCCTTGCGATGAACATATTTATGGTAGCAACGCAGTGCTGGCCTTTGAAGTTCATCTCATGTAGAAGTGAGATGTATATCTCTAGTTCTCATCTGGATCTCCTGGTACTGTTATTGCTATTATTATTTTGATATTTAATCTAGGTGCGTTGGGACTTGAGCTCCTCTTTGCTGCTTGTTTGTGGTTACTTATCGAATTTTGTTTAGTTGTGTGTGCTGGGTTTGTTGCCTGGTTGCTCAGACGTTATGGTGCTGCATGTGTGATGTGATGATGCGCGGAGCTGGTAATTGGTGTGTGCGTTTGTGGGGGCAAGGCATGGTGATCACATGATATTGCGCTGCCGCTCGTATGGGTTATTTGTAAGCTGCCCCAACCAAAGAGTGCAAGTTGATTTTTGTGTAGAAAATTGGAAGTGGCACAGAACTCCGAGGCCTAGACGGGCGAGAGTGCAAGTTGATCGTGGCATCCCCTGCAAGGCCTCGTTGAAGTTGGGGAATTGCGGGGGTAACAGGCAGGACGGGGTGTCGGGTGGAAGAAATAGATGGGCTAATCTAATTGTTAACCGTATTACTTCTAAGGCGATTCACAGGCAGGTGATCCTTTATCGTGGGTGATAACACTTGTATTACTCACTCGATTCATGCAGGCACATAATTCAACTTCAAGCACAACCCGATAATTTTTTATTTGTCTGCAAGCAGAAAAATGATAGTTTCTTGGTGATATTGTAGAACCATTTCAACACTAGCACCATCATCTTCTATCGATCCATCTTCAGAGCAGAACTGATGCATCAACCTCACCAGGCCTGTCGTCGATGTCACCATAGCACCAGACGAAGCCACCTCCCTTCACGCGTCCATCATCACGCATCCGTCGCAGAGACCCTGCTGCACCACGCCGCCGTGACTCAATGTCTTCGATGTGTGACATGAAACGCCGCTCCACCGCCGAAACCATCCACTTGACCCTCGATCCAATGCACACCTCCAAGACTGATGCCCGCAAGGGGGGAACAACACGAGAGAGCCTTCATCATCCGATCGACTGATCTAGGGTCCCCTGGAGGTAGTGGATATCGGTGTCTAGCATCTCCACAACTATGCCTTCAAGAAGGAAACGACGCAGAAGAACGCCGTCATCGCCGGCCATGGCGTCTAGCCGAGGGCAGGGTTTTCACCATGCCAATTCGTCCTCATCCCGTATTGTACGAGGCAATGATAGCCTCATGCTCCCCCTCCGCCTCCGTCGTCGGAGGCGGATGCTCCTCCCCCTTCCCCTCCTCCTCTTCCTCATTGTTCAAGTGCATCTTCTCGTTGTCAGATCATTCATCATTCGACGACAGCGGAGTTGGGCCTGCCCGCGGGACCGGCTCCCGCGGGATGTGGGTGAGCTTGGCACCGCAAGTGGGCAGGCAAAAAGGCATGGTGGTGAAGAGAATACGAGGAAGGCGAGGTTGAGGAGAGAGACAAAGAGAGAAGGCGGTGAGAGCTGTGGTGAGGGACGGCGCGAGCGGGGATATTTTTCTCCGCCGGGCAGACGTAGGGGCCGCTGCACATTAATGTTAGCATGGTTCCTCGGCAAGCCACGCGCGTCGCTGTACCGACGACTCTTCGCTGCGCCCGCCAGGGGAACCGACGCGACCATTATTAACGGCGAAAAGTGGTAGGCGACCCTGTGGAGCAGGATGCCCTCGAGGCTTTGGGTACTCTATTGGGCCGCGCCAGACGGAAATGGCCTTTATGGCATGTGGTTGGGCGCATTTTTTTAGTACAGCGCGCCCGATAGCGGTTTGAGGCGTCGCTTGAGGGTCGCAACTGGAGATGCACTTACTCATGGATATAAACCTTTACCCATAGGGTGGTCATAAAAACCAAAACTGAACTCCGAAACCAAAGTACGCAAAACCGAACTACTCGAAACAAAATTTTGGTTGGTAAATGTGATAAACCGAAGAGGTTTGCTTCGGTACAACCCCTCTTCCAGCAAACTCAAACACATAAGGGCTATGACATACCCCATCGTAACCTTAATTTTGAAGGATACGCAGCGATCTCAACCATTAGCGTAGTTTGGGGGAGAGGGAGTGTACCGAAGCAAACGTGTATACATATACACAACAAATATGTATTCTATCACAACCCATAAGAGCACAAATACAAGAAAAATGTATCAATTAGTATTAGCGGAAACTAGTTAAACGTCGGATTAATCCCCACCAAAGGAACACCAATGTACATGTATATGCATATTAAAAATACAGTAAATTCGCATTAACAGCAAATCAAACACTGTTCGATAGTACAATTTTGCATGCATCACTTGCTTCCTGGTAAGTCCATTCTCCAGCAGGGCGTGTATGGAAAAGAAATAGCCACATCAGAATACAAAGGATACTCCATTATGCCCAAGTATCCAACCTTCGAGCTATTTAATTCATAGGCCATTATCGCATCACTGTGATAGTCATGAAAAAGGACAACTTCTTTGTAAGGATGTAATCCCAGGCAATAAACGAAACGAGCATTAGCGTCAGAGATGCGCTTCTTAGGCCAATCCACGGTGCTAACAACATATTCATCGTCAGAACCCTATTTGAAATCACCTTTGGCTTGTGCTTCGTTGTATTCATCTACAAGTTTAAGGTTGATATCATTCTTCAACAACAACTCCTCCTGATCAGGCGACTGCGAGATCCATGGTCCATTGGAAATATGTTTGCAATGATAATCTATCTTTACCGGCTCAAAGTTGATCTCATCAACTAAAACCCATTCACACGATTCAGAAAGAAAGCAAACTTGAAAGGAGCATCGTCCATCCATATCAAGTACACAATAGACCCCTTTCTTTGATTTCCCTATACGAGATCCAGCGCCTCCTTTTGGCAAGTTAATTACTTGGTACTTATCATTCCACAAGTTTATTCTACAAAAAAACAAATTAACGCCAAAGATTAATTACCAAATAATAATACGAAGTAGTATAATCTTCAAGTGTGCAAGTGTGAGTGATGTATATACATACCTCAAAAGAAAGCCCCCGTTTCTATGCCTAGAAGGAACGTAGAGTGACCCCTGCCAGAGAGCGGTGTAGTACATTTCCTCATCGGATTTGGGAAGTGATTTTACGTCGGCGATTGTTCCTGCAGCATCTCCTTGTCGTATAAACGACCTCTTGCTCCAACAATTTGTCTTTGAGGAGAAAACATGCATGGCATAGGGCGAAAAGGTGGCCACTCCTCATTGTACGCCGCGTCGGCCTGTTGTATATGGATTGGAATACGAGGGATGTACAACACCTCGTAATGCGGCGAGACAGTAGGATCGTAGACCAGGTACCGGTTAGTGTGGCAACGTTCACAGGCTATCATGGGACGAGAGATATTGCAGGTGCACGACGACAGCAGGGGGAACTTGGCCCACTGCCGCAGGTTGTCTGCTGCCAAGATGAGGCCATTGCAGTAATCCACCATCTCCCCTGCTAGCTCCCCGTAGCCTGGGCGGTCGTCGGTGTAGTCGAGCCTAGTGGTGATGTATCGCGCTGTGGAGCGGCGCGCGAAGAGCTTCGGGGTGGCTATGTGGTTCGTGTTGAAGATGACGGCGTCGAGCGAAAGCGGGAGCAGATGTGCGTGCAGCAGACGGTGGCCCGCCAGGCCTTGCAGACGCAGCGGGCGGCGGCGAGGGCGCGCGGCGGGAGGTGGCGGAGTATGTCCACCAGCACGTCGGTGTGCTCCATGTCCATGTCCATGTCGACCGTACGCCGTGAGTTTGTGAGGGAGGGGACGTACTGCGGAGCATGGCTTTGCGAGATCAGGGAGATCGATTAGCTGTTGCAGACCGAATCGATCGATCCCTATGTATATATTGCTTGGTCGAGGCTTAGCTAGGCTATACTGTACTATATAAACATACGCACTGCTCAATCAAACCGACCCGAAGTAAAATTGAATGTCAACTTCCAAAACGGGATCTAAAAATCTGCATTAAATTGGGATTGGTGATTTCTTTCCTTTTTTGAACCGTAGGGCCGGCCGTTGTTTCATACTCGGGGCAACGCACGAGGCAACTAACAAAGTTGACGTTAAGGCTTTTAGGGCTGCGCTAGGCGTCCGCGGAAAGGGTCCGCCGGCTCGACTGTCGTTGGATTAGGAGATGTGTTGCAACAGAATACTTGTTGCGAAGCGTCTTTGCAACATAATGCTTGTTGCGAAGCTTTTTTTTGTATGCAATTCTTTTTTACGAGCGCCGTTCGATTTATCGTATCACGTAGAACATTCTTTGCAACATAATACTTGTTGCGAAGCTCCTTTGCAAGAAGATGCTTGCTGCGAAATTTTATTTGTATGCACATATTTTTTTGCAACTCAGTGCTTGTACGACCAACAATGTTGTAAAACCTCTTTGCAACACAAATGACGTTGTGAAGCTCCTTTGCAACAACAGACTTGTGGCGTTTAATGAGTTTGCAACACACACCTTGTTGCAAAAATATATATTAAACTACTCGAAGATGTTTGCAACTTTTATCTTGTTGCGCTCAAAAGCTTTGTTTTTTTTTCTTTGAATACGTGGCGCCAAAAATAATAAAGCTCTAAACACACGCGCACAAAAAACATCTGGCTACAGGGAACAACACACGTGCGAATAATTAAGGCAAGGAAAGCTACGAAGAATAAGCACACTAGAGGAAATCGTGTGATTAGCTGATCCAACGGTGGAGCAGGCGGCAGACGCGTAAGAAAAATCAGCCGGCTAAATAGAAGCTTTTTCCTTTTTTTTTGAGGGGGTAAAACACTCCTTTATTCATTCAAGTTCAAAACTCTCGGAATACAGACTGGGTCATGGGGATCCATTACCCATAAGTGCCTACCCTGATTTAGACTAGAAGCAAATTTAACCAGGTTATGAGCCTCGGGATTAGAATTCCTCCCTTCGAAAACAAAATTGCAAACATCAAATAAACTACTATTCTCTATGATCTCAGAAGTAACCATACTATGTTTCCCTCCTGCTCTATTCTTAATATCAGTGATCACACTCTTGGCGTCACTAGAGACAATGATTCTTGAGAAACCCAAGTCTTGGGCGAGCGCTTGGGCTTCACGACAAGCCAGTACCTCCAGGCAAACTGGATCAGTCATCCCAGGATACACCACCGCCGACGAACCTTGGAAGTGACCCAAATGGTCCCGGCAAACAACTGCGACCGCACCTACTTCCCCATTCCGAGCAAGACCACCATCCACTCTGCAGTGGATAAACCCCGGAGCTGGAGGAGTCCATCCTCTCCGAGAGTTCCTCGCCATCACCCTCCCATCACTTCCCCCTGGGCCTGCCACCTCATCGAGCTCCCTTAGAAAGCCCTGGATGAACATGTGGGTAGATAAAGGACTCTAATGTTGTCCTCGTGAATTAGCTTGCGTTTTGCGTGCCAGCTAGCCAACATGGTTACAAAGACTTGAGTAGACCCTTATGCCCCATTGACTCCATCACCTCTGCTAGCCACGCTCTTGCTGACGGTTCCTTGATTGCATTAAGGTGATCCAGAACCTCTCCTTCAGCTAGTGACCATACAACCCTAGCCAGGTTGCATTACAGTAATGAATGCCTCCACGAGTCAAGACAACCACATATTTGACAGTTTTTAGAACTAGCCATCTTCCTTTTGCACCGAACGTCTTTCGTAGGGATGGATTGCTTCGCCAGTCTCCATAGGAAGTGATGTATCTTTCCAGGAACCTGACAAGACCACAATTTTCTCCATTCAACGGCTTCTGCTTCGGAATTTGATTGAGCTGGACGCCCATCTAGCCACGCTTCCCTTCGGATTTTTTTGTCGACGAGCATCCTGTAAGCTGACTTGACAGTAAACATACCCTTCTTATCGTGTCCCCATTCCCAACGATCCTCAGCGTTCCTCGTGCTCAGGGAGATTCCCATAATCACTCGCCGATCAGCAGGAAGAAAGAATTGCTCCAAAACATCAGGTCGCCAGCTAGCAGTTGTACTGTCCATTATTTCATGTACAGAAACCGGCGGATCTGCTGCCAGACATGCTATAGGGCGCATGTTGGTCTCTCTGGGAAGCCAATTCTCCTCCCAGATTTTCGTGCTTCTGCCGTTCCCAATGCGTTTGATCAGACCAACTCTGAGGACATCTCTCCCTTCTATCACCGCCCTCCAGATCTGAGACGGGTGACTCCCTAGTTCCGCATCCAGGATGCACGAAATCGGGAAGTAAATAGCTTTCAGTATTGTAGAAGATAAAGCCTCAGGGAACATCAAAATCCTCCAAGCCTGTCGGGCCAACAGGGCTAGGTTGAAAAGCTCAAAATCTCGAAACCCCAGGCCTTCCATAGCTTTCGGTTTTGTCATGTCGGCCCATGACACCCATGCTGGTTTATGCTTCCTTTCTTTTGCCCCCCACCAAGAAGGGAAGCGTAAACCAACGAAGCACATGCATCTAACATTCTTAAGAATTTGCTCCCCTCTTCTACAATTCTCTCAATATGCAGCCATCAAACGTGCCACATCAGCAACTCATAACGTGCATGCCATTGCCACATCGAACTCGTACGGGTCGAATTGAATCACGATTTTCCGTTACAAGACCACATCCGTTTCCAGTCGTAAACAATCCTCTAGAAGGAAGGGAACGGCGATGCTTCGGTACCAATCCCCACCTGTTCCAGCCTTAAATCACGTTGTTTACAGCAGGGCGCGGTGGATGGTGGCGATCTCAGAATCAGGGCGCTCCTCCGGCATGGCTGGCCTCCGTAGTTCTCTGGTATTATGTCGGGCTAGGTGCGCCGTGCGCGTTGCTGGTGTGTACCCTGTATCATCGAGACATCGGCCGCGGTGCCATGGTCGTCCCCTCCATGGCCCCATCTCTATCTCTGTTCCAGCCAAAGTAGCCCCGGAAGCGGGCCTGTCGCTGGGGAGATTGGAGTCCGTAGCTGGCTCTTCCCCACAGGCACCACCCGTTTCAATCCCCTCTACAATGTTTTTGTTAATCGAGCCTAATTATTATTCGAAGAAGTACAGTTGCAGATCATCTCCTCACGGAATCACGATGGCCCTGACCTTGGATGGATATTGCTTATTCTTCTTCTTCTTTCCTATAATTTTGCAGGTATTCAGTGAATTCAGTAGAACTCAGTAATCAGATCGCCATGTTGATAGCTCAAGTACACTCATCTGCAAGTGCGTGTATTGATTAGAGGTTCGTTGTACTATTTTCTTCAGAGAAAAATATTTCATTTTTTACAGAGTACTATAGTTTTTTCAATAAATTTGCATTTCTCGAATCAGTATATGAATCATGACTTTCTGACCAGACTCAATCATGGAATCAGTTTACTAGCCATGGGATTTACGAATCATATGTATTTAACAACATGATATTTAAGGCCACGTGCTCCTCACAGCATATGACATTTGCACATGATATGCTGATTAGTTTTGCAGTGCCTTCCTCGAGTATATTAAGAAATGAGTCAATGTTTGTATTATGAGACACACACACACCTACTGTGTGTGATCGTTCCCCCCCCCCCCCCCCCAAGCTTAATATATCAACAATATTAGCTAGATTGACAAATCAGTCACGCCCAAAATCACTTCTTTAAGAGATCCCCCCTCCCCCCCCACGTCGCCTCGCTCTGCCGACACGGGGGTCCAAACCCTAGTGCCGCCAGCCCCTTTCCCCTCCTTCCTGCCCGTCTCGCCGCCGCCAGAGGGCGCCCGCCGGCGAAGCCGCGATGGTCCCTAGGAAGGCGGCGGCGGGGCATTCACTCCGGCCAGATCTGGGCGCGCAGGCCGTGTCATCTTCGAGCTCGCGCACTCATGCCTGGCCGCGCTCGCCCGCTGCCTGGGTGGCGTCGGTGACGCCACGCCCGGGCCATCCCTGAGCTCGCGTGCCCGCTGCCTGTCCGGCCATGCTCCCGCCGTTGGCTGGCTGCGGATCTGAGCGTGCACCCTCCGGCCGCCAGCCCGCGCCTCGCCGTGTCGCCGCGCCCGTCGGCATGCGCCTGGCTGTGCCCCTCGCGCGCGTCGGGCCGTGCTCGCCTGCGTGCGCCTGGCTGCGCTCCCACCGCCGTTTGTCCGTGATCTCTGCCTCCTGGCCGCCCGACCGTGGTCTCCCACCGCATGGCTGTGGCCACCGCCTGGCCTCGGCCACCGCTGCCCGGTCTCGGATGCCCGACGCCAACCGCTGATCTGGTTGTCCCTGCGTCCCCGCGTCAGATCCGCGGTGGAGCCTATCGATGTTCATCGAAGATGAGGATGTTTGGTGGCTGGCTGAGTCCGTGTGTTGGAAGCTGAGGTTGCCGGTGTATGCTGTACTTCGGTGTAGGCCGGAGTCATCGATGGCGGCGCCTACGGGCGTCGCTTCCCTTGTTGAAGGCGTCGATGTAGCAGTCTTCATTTCTCATCCCGGTATGCTCCTGGGGAAACCCTAGATCTGGTTTACCGGATCGGACGATGGCGGTGCTCTAGCTTGCTTGGCGCTGTATTCCCTCTTGAGGGCATTGTTTTGGAGTTCGACCCGGTCAGAGGGACGGTGGCTGGTGAAGATCGACGACGGTTCATCGCTTGGTGCTCGTGTGACCGACAATGCTCTTCTCGTCGGTGGTGGGCTGTTGGAGCATCCTCACATGCAAGGAGCGGCGGGCATGCTATGTCTACCAGTCTCGTAGTATCGGAGTGGCATATGCTCGCTTCCCTTCGGCATATCGTTCTCTTCGTTGTTTGCGATATAGGTAGATATTCGTGTGGCAGCCCAGTGTTGGGTGGCGTTCTGGCGTCTTGCATGTATCGTGCTCCTATAGCCTTAGTGCGGTAGGTTTGGCTTGCCGTTGTACGGGTTTTTGCCCGGTTTTCCTCTAATAAACCGAGCAGTTCGGGCCCTCGAGCCATCTTCTTCTAATCAATGAAATACGCAGCTCTCCTGCGTTTATTTCAAAATTAGCTAGATTGACTCTATAAGCCACTTCACTAAATGGTGTTATGGTTCTTCGGCATGCAAAACACAATAAAAGGGGAAACAATTCCATTAGTTCATCACAGGTTTGTAATATATATTTTTATGGAAGCCTTTTGTTTATTAGACGAACAAAATGGATGTCCCAGAAATTTATTCATAGCGTTACACAGTTCGAAGGGGTTGTGGACGTCTACATGGACCACACCATCGATCTTCACCACATATTCGAATGACTCGACCAACCACAGTTAGTGCTGCTGACAAGTTAGAATCGCCACAGGTATATATGCAACTTAATGGGGGTTTGTTCATCAAGCCACCTAAAATCTCCAGTCCCACTGTATGATATCTATTGATTTCTCTACAAATCATTTGATTGTCATGTTCTTGCTATCAATCAAACAACATCTTCTCAATGGTGATATTCACTAACTGAACTATCCAGAGGCCGAGGTACACTTATCTGTACAAATTTCTAACTTAAAAAAATCTACTACATTCTAACTTTACTTTTCGTACACCTATCTGTACAAATATAAATATTGTCTTTTTACTACAATATACTACATCGATGCTACCCTCCAATATCATTTATTTTGCAATGGGTTAGTATGAGTAATGAGTTCTTCCTATACCACCAAGGGCTACTATATTGAATTATTTAAATCATTATGTTATTTCGTTTGTATGGCCTTTTGATTATTTCAGAAGTAATCGGTGCGAGAACTATTCCAGCTCTTGGGGCATATTACTATCTTCACTTACATTCCAAGTTGTTTTTTCTAAAATATTATATTTGTAGAAACTGTAATTAATTTTTCTAAATCACCATGGCAGTACATTCATGACCTGCTAATGGTGATATAGGTCATTGTGTTGGTGATGCTTCAAGATTGCCTACTTTAAAACATATGGCATACTACATTGCAGTTTATGATTGCTAAGAACATTGTTCATGCTACAAATACTATAGTTTTATAATACATTATATATTTATACACAAATGACTACATATTTCATTGCATATAAGTGAAATTCATCATATAATTGATTTCAATTATTTTTATATTTGTGTGTGGATGTTACTCAGAAAATTTGCAGCAAAGTCCCGCAGCAATGCGCGGGGTATTGTCTAGTTTCTATCAAAATGCTTGTACACAATAGTAGCACCACAGAAATAGGAGCATCGCACGTGAATATTATATGTACAAATCTCAGCTTTTCTATCAAAGTAAAATTAGCAGAAAATGAACTAGGGATTATATATGCTACAAATCCAAGATTTACTAAATATCTGTTATAGAACCGTTCTGAGTTTTTTGATTTGAGTTGCAGAAGTACCCCAAAAAATTTATTTACTACATGTTGGTTTGTTTTTCACATATTCTGCCATGTTTTGTGTTTTTATTGTTTTGCAAATCTTAACCTTTCTTTTTCTTTGCAATTTTTTTAGCAATTAAGAGAAATAATAGCTCTTCATGAAAATCATTATTTCCAGTGGAGAAAATATATTTTATCATGGGTACTAACCACTCTAATCAGCTTATGATGAGTTTCGTATGAAGAGAGTTTTCAAATATGTGAAGGAAGATTATGAAAGAAGATTCGGGAGTGTCAAACACTCAAGCTTGGGAATGCCCCCATGCACCCTCAAGAAATATACAAGAAGACTTAAGCGTCTAATCTTTGGATGCCCCGTGCATCCCCTTCTCCATCAACAATTATCAGTTCGTCCTTCTTCATGCTACATTTTTTATCACTTGATATGTTATGTGCTAAACTTGGAGCGTCTTGCTCTTTACTTTTTAGTTTGTTTTGCTTGCTTTTCATAACAAGTTGGATCTTAGCCTTTATTGTTTGGAGAGAAACATTCTCCACTCCACCTTAGAACACAACATAGGCTTGCATGTTTATCTTTCTTTTTGTGTGTGTTCTTTATATTTTCATTGCTGCTGTCATGCTTAGTTCTTAGTTTTCATTCGTACCTTTTTAAGAGCTTTTGTTTAGATTGTTCTAGGAACTCTCTTGGGTTTTCATGCTTATCTTGTTTAGAAAGTTGGTTTGTTGCACTGAGTTGTGTGTCTTGCATGAGTAGGTAATTAAGGTTGCTATTACAAGTGTAGTCGTAACATGCAATAGTTTTGAGGTATTGATTTGAGTAATGTTTGTACTTTTGGTGCCATGAGCTTGAGCCTATTAGTGATAGGTGTCGTATTTTGGGAAATTCGTGCTTATTTTCGAAAACTACAAAAATTAGTTGAAAACTCTATCTACTAATGGATCACTAACCTCTGGAGGGGTTGGAACATATAGAGTACCCTCACGTAACATTGGTCGAGGATGCGCAAGGATAACCAAACCCCATACACTCCTGCACGGGGTACTTGTCTCTTTGTGAACCTCCTGATTAGATAGAGAGTTATCGATAATAAGTGCATGAGTTCTTCGGACTAATGCTAGTATTCAATTGTTGGCACTTCCACCTTCCATATTTTGTTAGCCTCTTTGGTACCATGCATTGCCCTTTCTCATCTTGAGAGTTGGTGCATACTTCGCCGGTGCATCCAAACCTATGATACTCTTCATTTGGTGACATTCGAGTCACAGACAGTGAGAGCTCTTGCACCTTTATGTTCATGCTTTTCTAGTTTCAATACTAGATATAAACTCTTGCTTGTTATTATCTTGACTTGAATTGCATATCTTACTTTTTTTACTTTGAAGTTCTTATATGTGTGTTCGCATGTCACCACAGAAATTATCCGTGTTATCATTTACCTACTCGAGGACGAGCGGGAATTAACCTTGAGAGGTTGATACGTCCCAAATGTATCTATAATTTATTCTTGTTCCATGCTCTTTTAGGTGACATTACTATGTGTTTTGCTACACATTTATATCTCTTTATACATATTCAGACTAACCTACTAACTCAGTGCACCCAGTGCCAGT
Source organism: Bromus sterilis (assembly GCA_950022295.1). Lineage (NCBI taxonomy): Eukaryota > Viridiplantae > Streptophyta > Magnoliopsida > Poales > Poaceae > Bromus > Bromus sterilis. Next base: position 36,534,144 of record OX465595.1, on the reverse strand, counting down.
TGCTGTCTACTGATGTCTGTAAGTTGCAGGTTTTTAGCCATATTTATAGAGCCTCGAAAATTCCAGAAAATCATATAAAAAAATCAGCGCGACAGAAGCTTCGAGAATCACCAAAGAAGTGTCGGAGGGGGGCCAGGCCCCACCCAGGCGGCCAGGTGGCGCGACCCCCTCCCTGGCCGTGCCACCAGGGCGCCTGGGAGGTGGGGCCACCCCCTGGTGCCCCCCTTCGGCCAATTTTTACCTCCCGTCTATAAAATCCTCAGAGAGACCCCCACATCGCGAGTTCGGTAGCACCAGAAGACCTCTTCCCGTCACCCTGCCGGAAGGATGATTGACCTCCGGGAGCTTCTCCACCACCATGGACGCTTCCTGGATGTGCCGTGAGTAGTCCTCCTTGGACCATGGGTCCATGACCTGTAGCTATGTGATGTCTTATCTCCAATCTTGTGCTTAAGTTCTTAGTCCTTGTGAGCTTCCCAACATGATCAAGGCATCTATGTAATTTTCCTGTTGTTGCTATGCTGTGTTTGCTGGGATCTGATGGATTATGAGATTATGTTCAGATTGTGTTGAGTTATATATTTGGTTTACCTTTTATATTTTGTTCTTGAGTAATTTTTGCATGTTCTCCGTTACTTTTTATTGCTTTGGCAAAGCAGTAGATAGTAACTCCAAGAGGGAGCGTTTATGCAGGATTGTGGGTTCATGCCCCCCCAATGTCTATCTTGAGTGACAGAAACATGAGACTAGGGGATGTGTTGTGGAAACCAGGGAGAAAACAATGGTGCTTATAACCGCGGTTGCAAGGATTGTTTACCTTACGCAAAGTTTGTTAATGCAATTTTCTGTTGCTTTGAGTTTACACTTTGGGTGGGGCTCGCAAGTTAATAACAGCGAGATGTTTTGGATAGATATCTCAAGGTGGATGATTAGTGAGTAGATGCAAATGATTTTCGGTCTACTTGTCTTGGCGTACTGCCCATGCTTTTGAGCCTCTAGCTTTCCAGTATCATAATTAGCATTGCGGTGCGTTTATAATTCTGTCAATTGCCCAGCTGTAATTTGTTTACCTAGCTTAGCTATTTTATCGTCTTTTGGGAGAGAGACATCACTAGTGAACATCTTGGGACCCCGGTCCATATTTCCACCATTGTTTACACCTCACTTTATTTACCGCTTTATTTCCTTTTCGTTTCAATCATCACTACTATTTTTACCCTTGCGTTTGATCCTTTGTAAACAACAAGACCGGAGAGATTGACAACCTCTATGTACTCGTTGGGAGAAAAGTTATTTGTTTGAGTGTGCAGTTCCACGTCAACCTCATATCCATATTTCAACTTAATCTCTGGCGCCGTTGACACCTACTTGTAGAATTCGGAGTTCGCCGGAGACATAAACTTTGGTATCTTCACCGAGGGGAACTTGCTGCTAGGCTACATCTCAACCTTCCACTTGGGGTAACCAACGAGGGGCGAGAAGCCATCAATCTAGAAGATGCTAAACAACACGTAACCGAAGATGATGACATGCAAACACTGCTAGCTTCAGCTGTGCGGAACCCTCATCTCAAAGAGCTTCTTGTAAAGAAGACGACTAAGTGCAGATCTTCTAGTAGAGAGCAAGCTAAGCTCGCAGAACTGGAGGTAGACTCGAATACTTCGTGGTATCCAGGTTGCGGATCGGAAGACACACCCTCTTGAAAGTAGCGCTCGATGTTCTCCAGATGAAGGAAAAACACAAATGGACCGACGTAAGCATCGACACTAACCTACAATACTGGCAGAGTAAGCTTCCGGAGGGCAACTCGTTTCCTACAAGTTGTGATGAGGCCAAGAAAGTCGCGTGCCCCTTTGATTTACCGCATGAAAAATACCATGTGTGCATCAATGATTGCTACATTTATCGGAAAGAGGCCGCATACATGATCACATGTCCGGTGTGCAATGCTTCTCGACACAAGAAAGGGAAGAAAGATCCTCTTAAAGTTGTGTGGTACTTTCCGCTCATTCCCCGTTTGCAGCGGTATTTCTCGGACTACAAGGAAGCAAAGCTCATGCGGTGGCACGCGGACAGAAAAAATGCAGTGTTGAAAGATCCAAAACGGTGTGAAAAGGCAGTTACGACACACCCTTTGGACACAAGCCAGTGGAAAGAATTAGACAGTGTAGATGCAAGTTTTGCGGCATATTCAAGGAACCTCAAGTTGGGTGTAAGAACTGACGGAGTGAATCCGTACAGCAACCAAAGCAGCACACATAACACTTGGCCCGTGTTTGTATGGATATACAACCTCCCCCCTGGTTATGCATTAAGAGTAAGTACATACACATGTTCATGCTAATTCAAGGGCCAAAACAACCAGGCAGCGACATCAACATGTATCTAAAACTACTAAAAGGTGAGCTAGACACTTTATGGGAAGGGGTGAACACATGGGACGCCGTCGTAGAAGAATATTTCCCTATGAGAGCCGCCTTGCTTTGTACGGTGCACGACTATCTCGGCCAAGGATATGTCACATGCCAGGTTTTCCACGGACATTGGGATGTATGAGGTGCATGGATGATCCGACGTTTATGCAACTTAAGAAAGATCTCGGGTCTTCAAAAACTGTCTACACGGGGCATCGAAGGTGGTTACACAAGGATGACCCGTGGAGAAGGCGTAGAGACCTTTTAAATGGTGAAGATGAGCTCCGGGGACCTCCACGCAAGAGGTGCTGTGAAGAAATATATGAGTTGCTGATGGCACTAAAGCAGTGCTCCTCGTTGGCTACCCCAAGTGGAAGGTTGAGATGTAGCTTAACATAATTTCCCTCGGTGAATATACCAAGGTTTGTCTCTAGTAGGACTCCAAGGTCGACAAGTAGGTGACAACGGCGCTAGAAATTACTAGAACGAGAGTTGACGTGGATCTGCACACAAATACAAATAACTTTGCTCCCTCGAGTACAAAGAGGTTGTTAATCTCTCCGGTCATGCTGTTTACAAAGGGTCAAATGCAAGAGATAAAAGGTAATGATAACTGCAGCTAGAAAGTAAAACAGGAAGTAAATTGAGGGTGTAAGCAGTGATGGAAATATGGACCGGGATCCCATGATATTCACTAGTGATGTCTCTCTCCCAAAAGACGATAAAACTGCTATGCGAGGTAAAAAATTCACAGTTGGGCGATTGACAGGATTAAAAACGCACCTCAATGCTAACTATGCTACAAAGAAAGGACGAGGCTCAAAAGCATGGGCGGTACGCCAAATAAGTAGACCGAAATCCATCTGCATCTACTACTAATCATCCACCTTGAGATATCTATCCAGAACATCTCGCTCGTATTACGTTGCGAGCCCCACCCAAAGTGTAAACCCAAAGTAACAGACAACTGCATTAAAAAAACTTTGTTACAAGCACCGTTGTTTTCCCCCTTGTGGCAACATCACGTCCCCTAGACTCATGTTTCTGTCACTCAAGCTAGTCATCAGGGGGCATGAACCCACAATCATGCATAACGCTCCCTCTTGGAGTCACTACCTACTACTTGGCCAAAGCAATAAACAACAACGGAGAACATGCAAGAATTACTCAAGAACAAAAATATAAGAGATAAGAACCAAATATATTACTCAATCACAATCTGAACATAGTCTCATAATCCATCAGATCCCAGCAAACTCAGCATAGCAACAGCAGAAAGAATTACATATGTGCCTTGATCATGTAGGGCAGCTCACAAGGTCTAATCCATGAAGAACAAACAGGGGAGGAGAACACAACATAGCTACTGATCATGGACCCATGGTCCAAGGTGGACTACTCACGGATCATTCGGGAAGGGTCCATGGTGGTGGAGAAGCTCCCGGAGGTCAATCCTCCCTCCGGCAGGGTGCCGGGAAGAGGTGTTCTGGTGCTCCCAATCTTGGAAGCGCGGCGGAACAGAGGCGAGATCGTGAAAAAGGGTTATGTCTTCGAGGGCTTTGGGTCGAGAGATAAATATAGGCGAAGGGGGGTAGCCAGGGGGGCCACCAGGGGTCCAGGCGGCCCCCTGGCGCGGCCCCACTCTAGGGCGCGCCGGGAGGGCGCCTGGGTCCCTGATGGGTCCCCTCCGGCCCCCCTTCGTGACTCTGTAAGCTTCCGAAGCGCTAATTTTTTATTGGATTTTCTCGGAATTTTTGGAGCATTTTTAATACGGGGAAAACCTGAAATAGAAAAATAGCAGAAAATAGGAATGGGCAATGGGGTGCACTGAGTTAATAGGTTAGTACAAATATGATCAAAAGTGTATGAAAGTGCATCTAAAACATAGCAATATCACACAAAACATGCATGGAGCAAGCATAAATTATATATACGTTTGGGACGTATCACCATCCCAAAGCTTAATTCCTGCTCGTCCTCGAGTAGGTAAATGATAACAAGCATAATTTCTGTGATGACATGCTACTAACCATATAAGCACTTTTAAGTAAAGAAATCAAGGTATGTAATTCAATTCAAGTCATAATAAGCAAGAGTCTATATTAGCATTGAAACAAGCAACACAAGAACATTAAGGTGCAAGAACTCTCGCTGTCCGTGGCTCGAATGTCTCCAGATGGTGTTTGCATGCAAGAAGTGGGAGATGGGAATACGAGAGAAAAAATATTTATTTGTTGAGAACTCAATCTACTAAAGTTTCACACTTAGTCTGCTTTGGAATCTTAACTTGAATCATCCCCAGACCACCAGCCAGGTACAAGTCAATTTGATCCACTCCCTTTTGATATTTTGAGCACTCATGCAATGGATGAGCGTAAGCATGAAAATTGACACTTAGGATGGCAAAGAGAGAGATAAGGTGGAGGAGGAAGACAAAAAAGGTGTGAAAGGCTCACATCAATGAGGACAATCATAGGCGAGAGAAAGACAAATGATAGATATGATGTGAGGAGTAGGGATTGCCATGCAACGGATGCACATATGATCTAAGAAAAGCTCTCCAATGGAACTAGTGGGGGTGCATCCAACTTGCTCGCTCAAAAAGACCTAGAGCTCATTTGAGAAGGCTCGTCATTGGAATATACAAGCCAAGTTCTATAGTGTGAAGGTCCCCACATAGCTATATGCATATGATCATCTCTATGGAGTACAAGGGATAGAGGATGAGGAACGATATGGAAATGCCTCGATAGGTAGGTATGGGGGCTGTTTTGAGGAACGATATAAGAGGTTTATGATGACAGAGCGTATCGTGCCAAGGGTTTGGATGCACCGGCGAGGTGGGTGCCAACTCACGGAGTGAGAAGAGGGCAATGCATGGTACCGAAGAGGCTAGCAAATTTGAGGAGGTGGAAGTGTCAATTTTCAATACTTACATTAGTCCGAAGAACTCATGCACCTATTATCGGTAACTCTCAATTTAATCAGGAGGTTCACAAAGAGACAAGTACCCCGAGGAGGAGTGTATGGGGGTTTGGTTATCCTTACACATCCTCGACTCATGGTACGTGAGTGTACTCTAATATCCGATCCCTCCAAAGATTAGTGATCCATCTAGTAGCTAGAGTTCTCAACTAGCTTTTGTAGTTTTTGAAAATAAACACGGATTGCCCAAAATACGACACCTATCACTAATAGGCTAGAGCTCTTGACACGAGAAGTTCAAACATTAGTCACAACAATACCTCAAAACTATTGCAAGTTACTACTACAAGTGAATAACAACCTCAATTACCTACTTAAAGTCAAGACACAACTCAGTGCAACGACCAACTCTCTTAAGAATATAAACATGAAAACTAAAGAGTGTTCCAGCAACAAACTAAACAAAATCTCTTGAAAAAGATAAACATGAAAACTAAGAGCTAGACATGACAGCAGCTAAGAAAAGATAAAGAACACACAATAAAAGAAAGGTAAGCATGAAAATCCTATGATGTGTTCTAGTTTGAAGTGGAGCGTGTTTCTCTCCCACACAAACGAAAGTTGGGTTCTAACTTGTTATGAACAGCAAACAAAGCTAAAGAAAACTAAAAATTAAACTAAAGAGCGAGACGCTCCAAGCATAGCACATAACGCATGAAGTGATAAAAATATAGTGACATGGAGGATGAACTGATGATTGTTGATGGAGAAGGGGATGCATGGGGGCATCCCCAAGCTTAGACGCTTGAGTCTCCTTGAATATTTATTGGGGATGCATGTGGTCGTCCCCAAGTTTGAGCGTTTGACACTCCAGGATCTTCTTTCATCATCTTCCCTCGCACACTTGAAAACTCCCTTCATACATAACTCATCATAATCTGATTAGAGAGGTTAGTACCCTTAATAAAATAATTTGCCTCTACTGGAAATAAATATTTTCTTGAAGGTATACTGTTTCTCAAGATTGCCAAAAGGTTTTGCAAAGAAAAAGCTAGAGCAAGACTTGCAAAAGTGAGGAAAGGCAAAACGTGGAAGATTCTGTGAAAAACAGACCAGCAGGTAGTAAATAATTTTTTGGGGGTACTTCTGCAACTCAAATAAAAAAACTCAGAATAGACGCTCGAAAGAAAATTGTATGGAGCAAGCTTTCAAAAACATTCAGATCAAAAATATGGTCTGGTGATTTTAGGCGAATTTTTCCGTCCAAGGACAGAATATGTTTTCTGGACATCATGTCACAACTTTTGAACTTTTTTGCAATCGGAGGCTAAACTTGGCACAAAGCTTAAAAATAAAGATACAATGATGTTGCTATAGTAGTAACAATAACCAAGACCACTAAAAACATAAGTAAAAACATCTTGGGTTGCCTCCCAACAAGCGCTTTCTTTTACGCCTTTAATCTAGGAAATAAGAAAAAAGATCAAGTTTTATCAAGTGAAAGAGAATAGCTAGCCCGTGTAACGGACTCAAAAGGTAACTTAATTTTCTTCCTAGGGAAGTGTTCCATCCCATTTTTAAGAGGGAATTGAAAATTTATATTCCCCTCTTTCATGTCAATAACAGCACCAACGGTGCAAAGAAAAGGACATCCCAAAATAATTGGACATAAAGGTTCACACTCTATGTCCATAATAGTAAAATAAACGGGAACATAATTGTCAGTGACAATGATAAGAACGTCGTCGATCTTCCCCAAAGGTTTCTTTATGGCAGAATTAATGAGACAAACACCAAAAGAACAAGGATCAAAAGGTTTCAATTCAAACATATCATACATTCTTTTGGGCATAACGGAGGTACTAGCTCCAACATCACATAAAGCATAGCAAGAGAAGTTATTCAATTTAATTTTTATCATAGGGTCCCAACCATCATCTAGCTTCCTAGGTATGGAGGCTTCTACTCTAAGCTTCTCCACCCTAGCTTTAATGAGAGCATTAGTGATATGCTCCGTGAGGGCAAGATTTAGTGTGCTAGTGTGGGAGTCTCTAGACATTTTGCGTAGCAAGCTAATAACTTTTGAGAGGGTGCAACTATCAAAATCAATGTTTTTTAGAGGGTACGCAATTGCGTACCAATGTTTTATAGAAGGTAGAAAGTATATTTACAAGAAGCTCGATCCGTGATGCGCACATCAGGGATCAGGCCAATACACACACACACCACCTCCCAACACACAAGGCTACTCTCTCACAACTGCCCTCGTCCTTCTATCTCCCACAAGTCGCCAAAGTCCTAGCTCAGACGAGATCTCACCTGTGAGATGTGTTGGTGTACGAAACCTAGCTCTACGGTCGAACACCCTGTCGTTCCGCTGCTTCCATAGAGCCCAGGCCACTGCTATGATGACCGTGTCAATGGAGCGCTTGCGCACGCCCGGCGTACCTCCTCTAGTCCTGAGCCACCACTCAAGGAAGTTGTCCTCCTCCGTCGGTTGGACAATCTCCATGTTAACAGCCAATAAACTCCGCATCCAGGTTTCCCTAGAGAAGACACACTGTCAGAGAATATGGTCGACGGTGTCCTCGCCCTGGAGGCACGCGGCGCACAGCGACACCTCATCTTGCAGCCCGTGCATGGCCCGACGATTGGACGTCCACAATCTGCCACGGCCAGCCAGCCAAACAAAAATCTTGCACTTGAGAGGGGCCCTGCTACGCCAGATCACCGTCGCCAGGGGATCCGAGACGCGTCCCTGGCTCATCCTATCGTACGCGGACCTGGCTGTGTAAGCGTTTGTCTTATCACAAGGCCAAGTGAATCTGTCCTTTCTATCCGCGGTGATTGTCACCTCCGCCAGCGCCTGCTGGATGTGCATGATCTCCATGAGCGCGATGTACGTGGGGGTGCCCTGTATATCTAGCAGCCAACCATTCCCATCCATCGCCTGGGCAACCAAACGCGAGTTCACAATACGGGTCGGGACCATAGCAGCAATGGAGGGGGGGATCTCCTTGATTACCCGTCCTAGGAGCCATCTGTCCCGCCAGAACAACGCGTCCTAGCCGTCGCCAATCGAAATGGAAACCATGCTGTCGAATGCGTCCCTGGCTACATGATCCGTGCCTAAGGCCAGGCCCTGCCAAGGTCTCGAAAAGTCAGTTCTTTTAAGCCACTCCCACCGAATTCTGAGCGCGAGCCCTTGCATCATAAGATTTTTGATCCCTAGCCCGCCAAAGTTTGTGGGCTGGCACACATCCGTCCAGGACACAAGGCATTGCCCTCCATTAGTGCGCTCCTTACCTGTAACAGCCCAAAACTAGCAAATCCCGAAAAAAATTGCACTTTTATTTTTCCCATTAGGGGATAATAATTTGCACATTTAATCTTTGCAATAATCCATGTGACAGAAAAGTGCCAAAGCATTTTTATGTTAAGTAAGAGGATTATTCAGAATTCTTTCTTTTTCTCCTTTCCTAGCCTTTGCCTTTTTTCCAAGCTTCATGTTTGATCCCCTGACCAAGATATTTTGGGTTCCATCATGTTTTGCCATGAGAAAGGACCATGCAATTTTCTATGATTTTTATCATGCCTTGAAATTTGGGCTGTAGTTCAACTTGCATTTAAATTGATTTAAATGCCATTCAAATTACTTAAACACCTTGGACCCTATTCCGTTTATAAAATAGCTATATTTCATTATGACCAAAAATCATATTTTTATATGATTTTTAGCAATATCTAGCTATTTTATCCAAGCCTACACTTTTTGTTGTTGTTGTTGTTAATTGATAAAGACAGAAATAGTCCAGTGGCCATTGGGCCCAAATCCTTCTGTTTTTCAGTCCATCCTTCTCCCAATCCAGCCCAACCCCCCGAACCGGTGAGCGCCCTGTTTTTCTTTTCTTCTCCACCCTCCTGGTCCCCCTCCCATCGCTAGCGTCCACGGCAGAGAGGAGAGGTGGAGCCCCTCCTTCAGCCCCTCTCCCTCGCCCCTTTTAAGCCCTCTCGCCCCCTCCTCTCGAACCCTAGCCCTCTCCTCTCCCCATCTCCGCCGCCATCTCCTCTCTTCCCCTCTATTTCTCTCCTTCTCTCCCCCTGCAGCCGCCATGGACAGGAGGTCCATGGCCTCATTTTCGTTGCGCCCCTTCTCAAGCAGATCGTCGATGCCGTAGGTGTGGACGTCGTCCCCCGTCCTCCAGCGCGTCCACGAACACGCAGGTGTAGGCCGGCGCGCCTCAAGGCATCATCGGCTTCGTCTTCCTTCTCCGCCCCGCCGCTTCCTCGTCTACGTCGACGTCAAGCCTTCGTCATCTCCGAGCCCGATCGAATCCGCCGCCTTCCCCTCTGTGAGCCTCGACGCCTCCTCTTTCCTTCCTTCCCTGGGTCGCCCTGTCCGTCCCGTGCGCGCCCAATGCTAGCCTCGCCGATCAGGAATCCCTCTGCTGGACGTCGCGTTCTCCAGTTTCGTCTGAGTTAGACTCAGTTTCAGTTAGCGCCTCGAGCTATGTTTGAATTGATTATCCTATTTATGCATTGCTCTAAAGTGTTTTTCGTGATGTTGGCAGATTGTGCCCGTAACTTGTTTTGCTTATATCTTTTGATCCGTAACCCCGTTTGGGGTGTTCTTTATATGTAACTTGATTAGTTTTTCGTGTACTTTGTGTTTATGCTATTTTTTGCTGCTGTTAACCAACCTAAAATGTGGTTTAGGGCAGAACAGTACCAAATGTTTTAATCATCGTGCGACACTTAGTGTTATGCCATGTTTAGGATTGTGCCTCACTTAAATTGACTAGCATAGATAGTTTACTTTGTGCTTCACCTCTTGCCATGTTTGTGTGCTATGCCATGCTTGCTTGAGTTGCCATGTTAATAACCGTTGGTTGATCACATGTAGCTAAGCAACTTGAACCACCGTAAACGTGCGGTATTCGTCGTGTGTGACCGATACCCCACTTAAACTGTTAATAACCGTTCTCGACGATAGATCTGTATCGCGTTGCCGTGTCGTGTGATGTCTTCTTGATCTTGTGTTGCCCCGTAGTAATAGAGTGCTTGCTCGTTGATTGCTTTCTAGTGTTTATCGTCTTGTGTGCTTCCGCGGGTACCTCTCGGAGACGATGCGAGCTTGCGATCAACTATACCTTCGGAACCCGACTTATCAACAGGCAAGGACTATGCATTACTTATGATCCATTCTATTTCAACCAGCGGTTTGCATGCTAGTCTAGGTTAGGTTCGATGTTTGATCCTACCACATGTTTACATCCTCTTTCAAACTGATACAGTCATGTCCCCTCCCATCAAACCATGTACTGCTATGTTACTATTGCTTGTTGCTCAGCCCCTGCTTAGTATGCATGCTTAGTGATAGGACGTGGATGTCGCCTAGAGGGGGGGGGGTGAATAGGCGCTTAAAAACAATTACGGTTTCGGCTTGAACAAATGCGGAATAAAACTTAACGTTTAATTTTCCAAGCAAGAAACCTAAATAAGCTAGGCTCAACTATGTGCACCAACAACTTATACTAAGCAAGATAAACAACTATGTGATAGCAAGATATATAACAAGAGCACTAAGGCTATCACAAAGTAGGAGCACAAGTAAATAGGTTGACTAGATGAACAACCTATGGGACAAGCAATGCACAATAATATGAGCAAGCACAAGATAAACAATGTAATAAGCTTGCTCAAAGTAAGGGTAGAGATAACCGCAAGTGGAGCCGATGGAGACAAGGATTTGTTACCAAAGTTCCTTCTCTTGCGAGAAGTACGTCTCCGTTTGGAGAGGGTGAGGAGCACAATGCTGACACGAAGCTAACGAGGGCCACCCTATTTCTCCTCATGCTCTTACCAATGCAAGATGCCGTGATTCCACTATTAGGACACTTAAGGGCGGTCACCGAACCCGTACAAATGGCGACCCTTGAGGGTGGTCACCGAACCTGTACAAATGCTCGGGGATATCTCCACAACCGAATTGGAGGTTCCCGTAGCGTCCCGAAGCTTTCCACCACAATGATTGAGCTCCGCAACAACAAGCCTCTAGGTGCCAACGCACCCACGAGGTACAATCTCTAGAGTGCCAATGCACTCAAGAGTAGCAATCTTCTCAACTTCACTTACTACAACGAATCCTCGGAGAGAACTCAAAACGATGCACCAAATGCAATGGCAAGAGCACACGAAGTGCTCAAGTCCCCAACTCTCAAATCCCACCAAAGCAACAAAAGCTATGGAGGAATATGAGAGGAAGAACAAGGAGAACTCAAAGAACTCCAAGATCTAGATCCACAAGGTTCCCCTCACTTAGAGGAGAGATGGCTTGGTGGAGAATGTGGATCTAGACCTCCTCTCTCTTTTCCCTCAAAAAGGAGCAAGAATCATGGGAGGGAAAGGGAGCAAACAAGCTCAAAGAGGTCAACAATGGGGGGAAGAACTTGCACAAAACGGGTGGGGACAAAGGAAGAAGAAGACCCCCTTTTATAGCCCCCCACGAATCCAACCGTTGGCAGCCCACCAACCACGGTACTACCGCACCGGGAGTGGTACTACCGCCCCACGATACTACTGAAGCCCAGTGCAGTGCCCAATACCGCAAAGTCCAGTGGAATTACGGTAGTGAGTGCGGTACTTGCCCGCGGTACTACCGTCGCACGGTACTACCGCACTGGGAGCGGTACTACCGTTCCGCGGTACTACCGGGGGCTACTACCGTGCCCACTACCGCAAAGTCCAGTGGACTTACGGTAGTGAGTGCGGTACTCGCCCACGGTACTACCGTGGCGCGGTACTACCTCTCCAGGAGCGGTACTACCGCCCTGGCAGAACCAGGGAGCCCAGGCCACACAACAGATAAACTCCAAATGAAACAGGCAAACCCTGAACTGCCACAACTTCTGCAAATGAACTCCGATTAAGGCAAACTCAAGCTTGATGGAAAGCTAATGAACAGAGCTGCCAAACACATAGAGGTGTGAAACCTCTAACCAAGAATAACCGACAAATCTCCCGCATCGAAAATCATAAGAGAAGATGCATATGAAATCCGTTTTCGATGAACAAGAGCTTTTCATGAAGAAGACCACAAGCTCCAAAACCCACAAAGAGAAAAGCCAAACAAGAACCAATAAAGATGATGCCAAGGATGCAAAAGGTTTGAGCTCTCCACGAATGACTCGGCCTAGCCTATAACACGGTCTCCTAACTACTACCAAGAGACCGGTAAACTAGACACATATCTAGTCAAACCTTTGTCTTGCGCATAATCCACTTGAGCTTGGTGATGACGATCATGCCCGCCTCAAGTCGGAACATCTTCCTTGATTCCTCCGGCTCGATGAAGACTTGTAGATAGCTCCCCCATACTCCATTATGGGTGAGCCTCTTTTAGGCACATCTTCACACGACCATTAGCACCAAATGGTCGGCAAGCTCCAAACATACGATATCTTCGTGATGCTCCTCTTGACCTTGCACACATCTACTTGACCAATCTTTGGATAGCTCCATTAAGAACACCTTGGTCAACACGTAATCTTCATCTTACAACCTTGAAGCCACCATATGATCTTCAAGCATTGCCTATGGACAAACCTTAAATTATAACTCAAGGAAACCATTAGTCCATAAAGATTGTCATCAATTACCAAAACCAAACATAAGGGCACATGCCCTTTCACTTAGGATGCTACGATGTTACCCTGTTACTCCTTGGTTTTGGGATATCACATTATTACTACTGTTGTTGATGATATGATTATTATAATGTTGACTATATTCGACGAAGGATGGAAGGTCTAGGCTATCCCGCCCCGACGCTTTGTTCCATTCGAGTCACCTAGGATCCGAGTTCCGAGTATTGGTTTTAAGACTGAGCGTGCCTAACCGCATGTGGGATTTTATGGGGTCCCCTTTTCTTACCTACCTAGCTTCAAACATTTCTAGTGGTGGCCCAAGATGATTTACCATTTGAAACCGTGTGTGTGCTGGTCAGCTGCCAGTAGTTTTTAAACCAACCCGGACCAGTGAGGACATAGTTCCCTTGCTGGCCCATCATGACCGGCTGAGGACCCGGTTTCCCATGTGTGATTAACCGGCAATCCAAAACTGGAGTCATACGGTAGAGACCAGATCGAGAGCGCGGCCGGCTCCTGAGCTGGATGTCGACTCACCGGGGGCCACCCGGATTTGTTCGTTGTTAGCTAGAGGGACCTGTCGTTTTAGATCTCTTGGAACTAAATCATAAAATGGTTGCCTGTGATGGGTAGCAACTGAGAGAGAGATGGGCGTGCGTGCGGAGCCTTGTAATGGGCAGTTGGTACACCCCTGCAGGGTTAAATCTTTTCGAGAAGCCGTGTCCATGGTTATGGACGACTTGAGACCTACTCCTTGTTCATAGACAACAACAGCTGAGATAATTTTAATATAATTTGATCAACGTGTGTGTGTTCCTTGACTGCTTCTTCTTCGTCGGGATGCGAAGAGGAGGACAAGGATAAGATAGGTGTTATGTTTGCGTAGTAGTTGATAGCAAGACTTGTTGGAGGCGATTCCTCATCGAATGCTTGGCTTCTTATCTTACTCTCTAGATCGTTAGCCACTTCATAAATGCTAGTGCGGCAGCAACCTCACCACTTACCCCTTCCTTACCGTAAACTACTAGTTGTCCTAGAATGACGAGTGATGAAGTCCTTGCTGGGTCAGTTGACCACTACAGTTGGATGCTGAGTACTTCTGTAGTCATGATACTACCCCCAAACTCTTTTCAGGGTTCTTGATCGACAATAGGTATGGTGATCGACGTTTCACGTGGAGACTCGACGACGACTAGTTAGGCGGATCCCGACGGAGGGCCTGTACCCGTGTGGTTATGGGGATCGATGTTTTCTCTTTGCCAGTAGGCATTTGATTGTAGTCTGTACCCAGACATGTATCTTCCGCTGTTGTATTGTATCTAAGGCAGTTGTATGCCGCTTGTATGAGATGTTGTATCCTTGTATCTGTAATGTTGTGATATCATGTTGGAAATCCAGGGCATATGACTTCGTCATATGTCGCGGTGGGACCGATATGTGCTTCGTCCCCGGATCTGGGTGGAAACATCTAGATCTGGAACAGTACCGCATATCAGGCCTTACAACTTGGTATCAGAGCCTTACCGACCGTAGGATCCCTTCTCTGGCCGAAGTCGAGTCTAGACAAAAACTATTTTGTAGTGACTAAGTTAGTTATCGGAGAGTAGGATATTTTTACTCCTTACCTTTGCTCTGGTCAGGGCAAGTGACGTAAGTGTTTTATTCTCGACTTATCCCCTTTCAAATTTTAGGATCTCGAGAGTGTGGAGTTTCGGAACCGTTACAATGCCTTGCTTGCAGCGTATTGTCTCGATTTCGAGCTCAGGTGGGAATTCCTGTAGTACCTTTAGCTTCTCCGATTTCGGTTATCATCTGGGTCATCCATTGCCATCCATCCTTTTGCCGGTGTTTTCATGACTTGCGTCGAAAACACTATCCTTTGATCCTGTTATCGTTGTCGTTCTTCCTCTTGACACTGGTGGTTTCTTTTTCCGATGTTACCGTCTCTCTGCGAAAATTTATCTCGATGGAAGTTCGACGTGGACATGGAGCAGAGTCCCTTGTTGGTGGTGTTGAAGATCGTCGTCTCCCTTTTCTCTCCCCTCTCCCCCAGATCGTCCTGGATCTCGGGACGAGATCCCTTGTTGGTGGTGTTGTATTGTAACAACCCAGATTTCACAAAAAAAATTTGTTTTCGGCGTGAATTGTTTGATTGTCTGATTTGTTTGCGGTGTTTGCATCCCCGATTTATCGATCGGCGATTATGTTTCCCCCTCTTATCTCGTATCGGACGGAGACCGACCCTTGCCACCCTGACACTCGACCTTTGCGACACCGGGTTTCACCCGATCACCGTCGCGAAAACCGCACGAGACCAGCCGGAACCAACGAAACAAAAACCCCGTTTAATAATTAAACGGGTTATTTTTATAGCGCGCCAGAAAGTGTTCTTGGAACGGTTCTAGCTCTAGGTGAACACTGCCGGCTCGACGTGCTGATCGCGCAGTTCAAAGTTTTACCCGAATCGGAGGTACTGTGGACTACCGGCGGTTAGAAACGTAAACACTGCGCGCGCGGGAGAGAAACCGGGGATGTTTTTGCAAACTGCCAGCCACCGGGGCTATATAAAGACCACCACACTCCCACCCCTTTTCTAGGGTTTCCCTAGCCACAAAATTGCAGCCACCCCCTCACAATTTCCCCCAATTTTCGCAATTTTCCTAATTTTAGCCCAAAACCTAGCCCTCGTCAGATCTGGACAATCAGATCTCAGATCTGATGGCCCAGATGGTGCCACGTCACCCCCAACCGCTCCTCTCACCTCCCACCGTGCAGCCATGGAAGCCGAGGCCGCCGCCTCCAACTCCGGCCGACGCCGGCAGCAGCAGCGCCACCGGCTCCCCTCTGCCGCGCCCCTCCTTCCTCCCTCTGTCCCTTCTTCCTTCCCCCCTCACCTCCTCCTCTCACCCCTCCCGTCTCCTCTCTGTGCAGGAAGCTCCAGCCGCCGTCCATGGCGCCATGGCGCGCCCGAGCCGCCGCGCCCCGTCGCCCTTGGCCGCCGACGTCCTCCACCGGACGGATCCGGCCGTCCTCGAGCCGCAGCCGCCCCTCCGGCCAGCCTCGTCCCTGCCGCGCTCCGGCGAACGGCGACGGCAGCCGCGCCACCAGCCATGGCCGATGGGGAGCTCGGGCTCCCCGATCCAGCCTCTCGCGCCCGCTGTGGGCCGGTCCAGCGCGCCTGCTGCCCACCTCCTCCAGCCGGCCAGTGGGCCGAGCCCACTAGGGGGTGAAGCCCCTCTTTTTTTCTGCTATGTTTTCTTTTCTTTTCTTTTTATCTGTTATTTTTCTAAGTCCTTATAAATTATGTTGCTGATCCCGTTTCGTAATGAGATTTCCCGTTGACTCGTAGGTCGGAATGAAGTGACTATTTTTTTGTTTGGTTGTGCTTTGTGTGCTCTAGAGTTCATATTTAGGAAGTTATTTATTTTGAGGTCATATTGATGGTGCAAATCTGTGTTGAAGTGGGCATCAGGCTGTTAACTGCTACTAATTGTTGTTATGTGCTGCTGTTATTATTTTATTGCAACTTTGATTGATGATTGTGACAAATCCATGAGGCCTATTGCATTGATTCTTTTTCCTATGTGTTAGGCATCATGTGTACTTCATTTCCATGCTTTAACTTGTCATGTTGGGTGCTTTAGCTATATTAAATCTTGCTCCAAAGTGGTGATCCTGATGTTAATGTGCTGCTGTACTGAAAACTGTTAATTTGTTGCAACTTCGGGTGACGGTTGCGTCGCAACCGTTTATCGGAATTGAGTGATTCCAATTGCATATTGTTAAGCATCATGTCTACTTTAGTTCCATATCATTTGTGAGCATGTTTGAATTGATTATCCTGTTTATGCATTGCTCCAAAGTGTGCTTCGTGATGTTGGCAGATTGTGCCCGTAACTTGTTTTGCTTATATCTTTTGATCCGTAACTCTGTTTGGGGTGTTCTTTATATGTAACTTGATTAGTTTTTCGTGTACTTTGTGTTTATGCTATTGTTTGCTGCTGTTAACCAACCTAAAATGTGGTTTAGGGAAGAACAGTACGAAATATTTTAATCATCGTGCGACACTTAGTGTTATGCCATGTTTAGGATTGTGCCTCACTTAAATTGACTAGCATAGATAGATACTTTGTGCTTCACCTCTTGCCATGTTTGTGTGCTATGCCATGCTTGCTTGAGTTGCCATGTTAATAACCGTTGGTTGATCAGATGTAGCTAAGCAACTTGAACCACCGTAAAAGTGCAGTATTCGTCGTGTGTGACCGATACCCCACTTAAACTGTTAATAACCGTTCTCGACGATAGATCCGTATCGCATTGCCGTGTCGTGTGATGTCTTCTTGATCTTGTGTTGCCCCGTAGTAATAGAGTGCTTGCTCATTGATTGCTTTCCTGTGTTTATCGTCTTGTGTCCTTCCGCGGGTACCTCTCAGAGAAGATGCGAGCTTGCGATCAACTACACCTTCGGAACCCGACTTATCAACAGGCAAGGACTATGCATTACATATGATCCATTCTATTTCAACCAGCGGTTTGCATGCTAGTCTAGGTTAGGTTCAATGTTTGATCCTACCACATGTTTACAGCCTCTTTCAAACCGATACAGCCATGTCCCTTCCCAGCAAACCATGTACTGCTATGTTACTATTGCTCGTTGCTCAGCCCCTTCTTAGTATGCATGCTTAGGATGCTACGATGTTACCCTATTACTCATTGGTTTTGGGATATCACATTATTACTACTATTGTTGATGATATGATTATTATAATGTTGACTATATTCGACAAAGGATGGAAGGTCTAGGCTATCCCGCCCCGACGCTTTGTTCCATTCGAGTCACCTAGGATCCGAGTTCCGGGTATTGGTTTTAAGACTGAGCGTGCCTAACCGCATGTGGGATTTTATGGGGTCCCCTTTTATTACCTACCTAGCTTCAAACATTTCTAGTGGTGGCCCAAGCTTATTTACCATTTGAAACCGTGTGTGTGCTGGTCAGCTGCCAGTAGTTTTTAAACCAACCCGGACCAGTGAGGACATAGTTCCCTTGCTGGCCCATCATGACCGGCTGAGGACCCGGTTTCCCATGTGTGATTAACCGGCAATCCAAACCTAGAGTCATACGGTAGAGACCAGATCGAGAGCGTGGCTGGCTCCAGAGCTGGATGTCGACTCACCGGGGGACACCCGAATTTGTTCGTTGTTAGCTAGAGGGACCTGTCGTTTCGGATCTCTTGGAACTAAATCATAAAATGGTTGCCAGTGATGGGTAGCAACTGAGAGAGAGATGGGCGTGCGTGCGGAGCCTTGTAATGGGCAGTTGGTACACCCCTGCAGGGTTAAATCTTTTCGAGAAGCCGTGTCCACGGTTATGGACGACTTGAGACCTACTCCTTGTTCATAGACAACAACAGCTGAGATAATTTTAATATAATTTGATCAACGTGTGTGTGTTCCTTGACTTCTTCTTCTTCGCCGGGATGCGAAGAGGAGGACAAGGATAAGATAGGTATTATGTTTGCGTAGTAGTTGATAGCAAGACTTGTTGGAGGCGATTCCTCATCGAATGCTTGGCTTCTTATCTTACTCTCTAGATCGTTAGCCACTTCATAAATGCTAGTGCGGCAGCAACCTCACCACTTACCCATTCCTTACCGTAAACTACTAGTTGTCCTAGAATGACGAGTGATGAATTCCTTGCTGGGTCTGTTGACCACTACAGTTGGATGCTGAGTACTTCTATACTCATGATAGTACCCCCAAACTCTTTTCAAGGTTCTTGATCGACAACAGGTATGGTGATCGACGTTTCACGTGGAGACTCGACGACGACTAGTTAGGCGGATCCCGGCGGAGGGCCTGGACCCGTGTGGTTATGGGGATCGATGTTTTCTCTTTGCCAGTAGGCATTTGATTGTAGTCTGTACCCAGACATGTATCTTCCGCTGTTGTATTGTATCTAAGGCAGTTGTATGCCGCTTGTATGAGATGTTGTATCCTTGTATCTGTAATGTTGTGATATTATGTTGGAAATCCGGGGCATATGACTTTGTCATATGTCGCGGTGGGACCGATATGTGCTTCGTCCCCGGATCTGGGTGGAAACATCTAGATCTGGAACAGTATCGCATATCGGGCCTTACAAACACCCCCCAGACGAATTTAATTCAAATGGCCAGAAATAAAGTTGCTCCAAAAATTCCTTTTGTATTTTTGAGAACTCCCATAAATGAGTGTGATCACATATCAAGTGGTGTGGTAGCAATCCCATGCTCATGGATTTTTCAAATATTCAAACAGGACCTTGGAATTAATCAAATACCCCTATTTGAATTTGAATTCAAATATTTTGAATTTCAAAAATGTTCAAAACTTGGGAATGACTAGCTACTGGTCATGTAAGTCCATATATAAATTTTGAGCATTTAATAAAATGCCTAGCTAATTTTTTTAGCACAACAAAATAAATAACAAATAAATAAAACATAAAAAGAAAAGGAAACTCACCTGGGAAAACTGGCCCAACTTAACCCCCCACGGCCCAAGCCCACCTAGCGCGTTGTCGTCTTCCTCCCCGCAAGCCGAAGCAGCTCGCTGTCGAGCATGCCTCGGCCGGCGACCGCCACCGCGACGCCCTCGACGTTCCAGACGTCCCCGAGACCCCTCTTCTCGCCACGGAGACGAGAAGAACACGCCTCGTCACTTCCCCCTTCTCCCTGGAGCTCTCCTGCACTCTCCACAATTCCCCCTTTCCACCCGAGCGCCGCGGCCGTTCACCGCCGTGAGAACCCACAGCAAGTTCCACCCGAGCCCGTGCCACGGCCGCCGCGGAAGGTCGTCGCCGGCGTCGCTTCGGTGGCCCCCTTGGTCACCTGGACTGCCCCCCGAGACACACGACTCCGCGGGCGTCCCTCTGGTGCAACTGGCGCGTCGAATGGTGCACGGGAGCACCTCCTCGTGCAGCGCCGCCGCGTCGGGTTGTCGCCGGCGGCTCGTCGCCGGTGAGCCCACGTGTCCGGCGGGGTTAACCCCTCATTAACCCAGCCCTGGGCCACTGACATGTGGGCCCAGGCTGTTAATTAACCCTGGGTTAATTTAAACAGAAGCTAATTAACCCCCTCTCGCCGACAGCCCTGACCCACCAGTCAGCCCCCCTAACATCACGGTGACATCAGGCTGATGCAGTAATTGATTAGATGAATTAAATATATTCCAGAAAAGGCAGAAATTGATTTAAACTTTGGAAAATCATAACTAATTCATTTTAACTCCAAATTGGACAAATAATATGTCTAAAATTATCAGAAAAATGCAAAGAATGTGAATATGGACTTTGTTTTCATGTTTGACCAATTTAAATTGGTTGAACAGTGGCATATGTCCATATGAATTTAATTTGAAGTCAAATTTGGAGTGAATTTGCAAATGACTTTGCATTCCACTTCTTTTGAATGGAATTGTACTCACATTGCAACCATAAACATCACCATTACAATCTTATTCATGTGATTATGCATTGTACATTATGTTGATCCTATGATTGTCATGTTGCTAATAGAAGTGGAGCCGGAACCCGAGATCACCCCCTTCGTTGAAGACCCCGATACTGAACCTCGTCAGCAAGGCAAGCAAACGCCCATTGATCATGTCGATAAAAACCCATTTCCCTCTCAGTCTATCTTATGCATGAAATAGGATGATCACCATGATAACGTTTCTACCGCATAGTTGAACCCAATCCTTGGCATGACCTATCATTTTGTCACAGTAGTAAGCAAACCACAATCCTAGCAGATGTAGGAGTTGGTTGATATAATGTGGCCCCTGCAACTGTTACTGCTTATTGCATGCTTAGAGTTACAATCTTCCGTGAGTCGGGATGGTAGTAATCATGTTGAAGAAGGTGAAACTGTGTTGGTGAATCCACCCTAATACAAGGTGAACGATGAGAGGCTGTGTAGGAGTACACAGTGGGTTGTCTCGTTGAACACCGCCTTAAGTTCGAGTTCTTGTGTGGATCCAAGAAGAAGAGTACAACCACACATTGGGCTCACTGACCCCTCTCAACCTAGTACCTCACCCCGTTTGAACCCCAGAAGTCGCAGTAGTTCGGACTTCTGGTAGGGCTGTGGCACGGTCTCCGAAGTGGATGAACGACAACTCAGACCGGCTTGGGACCCTGCACACATGGTTTGAGGCTGTACTGGAACCTCGGCCGGACTTCCATACGGATCCCCCTCAGATAGGCGACTCTCTGGACTAGAACGGAGCTGTGGGCGAAGTGTTGTGGTGAACAGCCTGGCCGACACCCCTTGAATGGTGTCGAGGCCAAAGGCGGTAACTGATGGTCATGTGTGTGTAGTGGTACACCCTTGCAGGGTTAAAAAAACTATTCAAATAGCCGCGTCCGCGGTTAAGGACTGCTTGGAAAGCTTAGCTTGATTATTAGACAACTTGAACTAGATACTTATAAAACTTGCCAAGATAAGCGTGAGTGCTATGACGTGCTTTCTCGTGGGGAAGTCGAGGAAGGAACCATAGTGGTGTGATTGGTTGGAGATGTAGTGGACTCGTGTACGCTTCTTACCTCAATTCTGGTACCCGTGGTTCAGGACTAGCCAAGTCAAAGCTGGCACTTCTGCTTATGAACCCCCACCTCCCTTTACCTTGATACATGTGCATGAGTAGTATAGCTCCTACGTAAGTCTTGCTGAGTACGACTTTGTACTCACGTTTGCTTATTCTATGTTTTAGATGAACCCACTGACCCCGAAGGTGGATTCCTCCTGGAGCTCGACGACTGCAGACAAGCTAGTGTAGTCCCAGTCAGACGACTGGTCCCTCGTGGAAGGGCTTGTTTATAGATAAGGCTTCTCTAAGCCATTTGTTAAACTTGTCTATAATCATACCTACTTTGCTTCCGCATGTTTGATGTAATGTTGGATCACGGTCTCGTGATCTCTGTGTGCACTCTGTAAGAGTTATCAATAAAGTTGTATACTTTGTAGAGAATTGAAATGATACCTGCTGTTCATACTAGACATGTGTGCTGCATGTATGATTATAACATGCATGTCTTAGTATGGGTTTTCGAGACCTTAGTTGTGATCTGGCTGGCGGTCTTTTATACACCAAGTTGCCCTTAGATGTGCGCATCTTGGGGCATCGCGATGCGATTGCTCGTGACTCCGTCACGTGCACATTTTGATGTATGATCAAGCCCGCCCTAGACCCCGACTAAGTGATCGAGCTGGAGTAAGTCTATGTAAGGGTTATAATACAATCGATAGTATGGTTGAGGCGACTTGTCTATGAGTTTGGGAATTCACCACCCATATCATTTAGACTTGTGTGCGGACGATGAGGACCCATCTCAGTTGATCATCCGGCCTGGATGGGATGCCCCTCACGTTCGATGCTTTTCGAGAACGTTCTGTGCTTGGCCTTGTCTGCTTAGACAAGTGGGTACGGTTCTCGGCTCTCCATATGATTGTGTTGCAGCGAGTATTTCATACGCTAACCCCGGGTCCCGACAGACTAAACTACTGCGACTCATTGAACCGATAAGGGGTGAGTTAGTAAATAGCCGCGTTCGCGGTTAAGGACTGCTTGGAAATCTTAGCTTGATTATTAGACAACTTGAACTGGATATTTATAAAACTTGCCAAGATAAGCGTGAGTGCTATGGCATACTTTCTCGTGGGGAAGTCGAGGAAGGACCCATAGTGGTGTGATTGGTTGGAGATGTAGTGGACTCGTGTACGCTTCTTACCTCAAGTCTGGTACTCGTGGTTCAGGACTAGCCAAGTCAAAGCTGGCACTTCTGCTTATGAACCCCACCTCCCTTTTCCTTGATACATGTGCATGAGTAGTATAGCTCCTACATAAGTCTTGCTGAGTACGACTTTGTACTCACGTTTGCTTATTCTATGTTTTAGATGAACCCACTGACCCCGAAGGTGGATTCTTCCTGGAGCTCAACGACTGAATCCAAGCTAGTGTAGTCCCAGTCAGACGACTGGTCCCTCGTGGAAGGGCTTGTTTATAGATAAGGCTTCTCTAAGCCATTTGTTAAACTTGTCTGTACTCAGACCTACTTTGCTTCCGCATGTTTGATGTAATGTTGGATCACGGTCTCGTGATCTCTGTGTGCACTCTGTAAGAGTTATCAATAAAGTTGTATACTTTGTAGAGAATTGCAATGATACCTGCTGTTCATACTAGACATGTGTGTTGCGTGTATGATTATAACATGCATGTCTTAGTATGGGTTTTCGAGACCTTAGTTGTGATCTGGCTGGCGGTCTTTTATACACCAAGTGGCCCTTAGATGTGCGCAGCTTGGGGCATCGCGATGCGATTGCTCGTGACTCCGTCATGTGCACATTTTGATTAATGATCGAGCCCGCCCTAGACCCCGACTAAGTGATCGGGCTGGAGTAAGTCTATGTAAGGGTTATAATACAATCGATAGTATGGTTGAGGCGACTTGTCTATGAGTATGGGAATTCACCACCCATATCATTTAGACTTGTGTGCGGACGATGATGACCCATCTCAGTTGATCATCCGGCCTGGATGGGATGCCCCTCACATTCGATGCTTTCCGAGAACGCTCTGTGTTTGGCCTTGTCTGCTTAGACAAGTGGGTACGGTTCTCGGCTCTCCATATGATTGTGTTGTAGCGAGTCTTGCATACGCTAACCCCGGGTCCCGACAGACTTGGTATCAGAGCAGGACTGACTGTAGGATTATCAGCCTAGGCCGAAGTCGAGTTTAGCCTTCTATAGTTATATAGTTACTCTGGGTATATAAGGGAACAATGTAAGGCTTCTTTTTTCTCCTTACCTTCATCGTTCTGAGTTCTGAGTCACCCTCATCTTGTTCTACGGGAAGATAGGACTAGGCTCATATGTGTCTTACTAGAACATCTCGTTGTTTGCTTCCTTGTAGCCGTAGGAAAGTTGTGTTCGGTTTGCTAGAGTTGGTGTGCTTCCTGATTTCTTACATCATATGTAAGTGATGTTTCTATGTTGTAAGAAAATTGTTTTCTCTTGCAATTACAGCCGTTATGCTGTCCGAGTCATTCCAGTTATCTTCATAATCTGATGCATTTGCAAATCATTCCACATCATTTGACATTGATCTTATCCTTCAGGATGTCTCAAGGAACCCGTGGCCACCTTGGTCGTGCCCACGCTCGTGGGGATGATCCGGAGGAAGGCAATCTTCCACCGTCACCCACGATAGCTCAAGTTCTCATGGAGGTTGAAAGAAACCGAAGGGACTCTCATGAGTTGTTGGGTGTCATTGCTCGGAACACTGCCCAGCAGCGGAATGAGCTTGTGTCGTTGAATGACTTCATCCAGCTTCATCCCCCAGTTTTCAGCTATTCCACTGAGTCCCTTGACGCCGATGAATGGCTTCGCAACATCGAGAGAAAGCTCCATTCTGGACATGTTGCAGATGGTGATAGAGTCAACTATGCCACCTACCACCTCGAGGGTGCAACTAGCTCTTGGTGGGAGAACTTTCTGAACATGCGTCCAGCTGGACAGTTGACTTCATGGAATGAGTTCTGTGACGCTTTTCGCGAGCATCACATTCCTAAGGGACTCATGGACCGCAAGAGATAGGAGTTCTGCAATCTCACCCAAGGAAGAAGGTCCGTTGATGATTTTAGTCGGGAGTTCAATCGTCTTGCCCGCTATGCTCCCGAGGAGGTCTCCACCGACTCCAAGAAGCAAGAGAGGTTCCGTAAGGGACTCAATTCTGGACTTCGTCGCGAGTTGAATCTCCATGACTTCGCCACATTCCAGATCCTTGTCAACAAGGCCATCAAGGAGGAGGATATGATCACTCCCGAGGATTCCCTCAAGCACCCTAGAGATGATGGTTCATCCAGTTCAGGCCCTCGGAAGCGCAAGATCTGGATCCCCAATAGCGTGTTCCGCCAGAACAACCCACCGAGGCCATCCTATGTGGTGCCTCGTCCACGAGCTCCGTTCCATCTAGCTCCACCTAACAACCTAGCTCCCCGCACTGTCTTTGGAGCCTGCTTCAGATGTGGCCAGCCTGGTCACTATTCTCGTGAGTGCCCATAAATCAGAATGCTCCACCTCATGCCAAAGGGAACCCCAATGTTCGTGCCAAGGCACCCCCGAAGGTCTCCACCACCCAGCCAGCTTCTTCCGCAAATCTTGGATGTGTGAACCAAATCTCAGCTGAGGAGACTGATGGTACTTCTGACGTCATTCTTGGTACGCTCCCAGTCAATTATGTTCCCACTTCTGTCCTTTTCGATCCAGGAGCATCTCACTCATTCATGTCGGAGAGTTATGCACTTCGGCATGAGATATCCTTTGATGAAATGTTCACCCCAATGATTATTCAAACTCCTGGTTCCAAGTGGCAAACTAATAGAGTAAGCCATGGCAATAAAATTGCAATTGAGGGTTTAGTATTCCTTGCTTCACTTATAGCCCTCAAGTCTTTAGACATTGATGTCATCCTTGGTATGGATTGGTTATCAAGGCAGAATGCTTTTCTTGATTGTAAAGCCAAGTCAGTTAGACTTACACATCCTTCAGGCCAGACAATAGATTATTCCTCACCAAGAACAAGAACCCAGATGCATTCTTTGAATGTTCTTCCCCTTCCCGACCTTGAAGATATTCCGGAGGTTCGTGACTTCCCGGATGTCTTTCCTGAAGAGCTGCCGGGAATGCCACCCGACAGATGTGTAGAGTTCATAGTGGATCTTATGCCAGGAACCGCACCAATTTCCAGATGCCCATACAAAATGGCCCCACATGAGTTAGCTGAGCTTAAAATCCAACTTGAAGCTTTGTTCCGAAAAGGCTTCATCCGCCCTAGATCATCGCCATGGGTTTGCCCCGTTTTGTTTGTAACGAAGAAAGATGGAACAGAAAGGATGTGCGTAGACTATCGCCCGCTAAATCTAGCGACAATAAAGAACAAGTACCCACTGCCCAGGATCAATGATCTTTATGATCAACTTGCTGGATCCTCTGTCTTCTCCAAGATGGATTTGAGATTAGGTTATCATCAAATCAAAATCCGAAACGAGGACATTCCAAAAACGACTTTTACTACTCGTTATGGTCTTTACGAGTACACCGTCATGTCCTTTGGTTTAACCAATGCCCTCGCCACTTTCTCGCGCATGATGAATTCGATCTTTATGGAGTACTTGGATAAATTTGTTGTAGTTTATCTTGATGACATTCTCATCTACTCGAAGAACGAAGAAGAACATGCCGAACATCTTAGGTTGGTACTGATGAAACTTCGAGAGCACCGCCTTTATGCCAAGTTCTCCAAGTGTGAATTTTGGCTACCAGAAGTGACCTACTTAGGCCACGTGATTTCTGCAAAAGGCATTGTTGTGAATCCCGAGTGAGTTCAGGCCGTCCTTGATTGGAATCCACCTGAATTGGTTAAGCAAGTTAGGAGTTTTCTTGGCTTAGCAAGCTATTGCCGCCGCTTCGTCGAGAACTTATCTAAAGTTGCAAAGCTTCTAACTAAACTCCTCAAGAAAGATAAGAAATTCCTATGGACTCCCAAGTGCGAGGAGAGCTTTCAAGAGCTAAAAGAAGATTGAGTTATGCACCCGTACTTGCGCCTCCAGACACCAAAAAGGATTTCGAGATCTCTTGTGACGCCTCACGGCAAGGGTTAGGATGCATACTTATGCAAGATAGACATGTGGTAGCTTATGTTTCACGCCAGTTGCATCCACATGAAGAGAACTATCCTACCCATGATCTTGAACTCGCTGCCGTAGTTCATGCCCTAACAACTTGGCGACATTACCTCCTTGGTAATCGTTGCGAGATCTATTCCGATCACCAAAGCCTCAAATACATATTCACCCAACCAGATCTTAATGTCAGGCAAAAACGCTGGATAGAGTTGATAAAAGATTATGACTTAGGAATTTCTTACACCCCAGGCAAAGCCAATGTCATGGCTGATGCACTAAGTCGTAAGTCGTATTGTAACAACCTCATGTTACAACAGTGTCAACCACTTCTTCATGAGGAATTTCGAAAACTCAATCTCGAGATTGTTCCTCATGGCTATCTTTCTACCTTGGTGGCGAAACCAACCCTTGAGGATAAAATCATCGCCGCCCAGAAACGTGATAGTGGTATTCGAGAGATCAAGAAGAACATTGCTAGCGGAGTTGCTAAATTTTTCTCCATAAATGATCAAGGTGTCGTTTTCTTTGGTACTCGATTGGTTGTACCACGAAAACACAATCTTAGGAGGCTAATTCTTAATGAGGCTCATGACACACCCCTTTCGATTCATCCTGGTAGCACAAAGATGTACCGAGACCTACGCCAAAGATTTTGGTGGACTAGGATGAAACGAAAAATTCCTCAGTATGTTGCCGAATGTGATGTTTGTCGTCGCATTAAGGCCGAGCACAAAAGACCTGCTGGTACTCTTCAACCATTGCCTATCCCTGAGTAGAAATGGGATAAAGTCGGTATGGACTTCATCACTGGCTTTCCAAAAACCCAGAAAGGAAATGATGCCATCTTGGTTGTCATTGATAGACTTTCCAAAGTTGCTCACTTCCTTCCAGTTCGCGAGTCTATAACTGCTAGCCAGTTAGGGGACTTGTATGTCTCTAGAATTGTGTCTATTCATGGTGTTCCTTTGGAAATCAATTCTGATCGTGGTAGCCTTTTCACCTCTAGATTTTGGGGAAGCTTTCATAATGCTATGGGAACTCATCTCTCCTTTAGTACAACTTTCCATCCTCAGTCTAGTGGTCAAGTCGAAAGGGTTAACCAAATTCTTGAAGACATGCTCAGAGCTTGTGTTATCTCATTCGGAAAGAATTGGGAGAAGTCTCTTCCATTCGCAGAATTTTCTTATAACAATAGTTTCCAATCTAGTCTGAACATGGCTCCTTTTGAACTCCTATATGGACGAAGATGTCAAACACCCCTAAACTGGTCAGAAACCGGTGAAAGACAATTCTTTGGACCGGATATGATCATGGAAGCAGAAGAGCAAGTTCGCATTGTTCGTGATCAATTAAAAGCAGGCCAGTCTCGTCAGAAAAGCTACTATGATCGTCATCATAGGCAAGAGAGCTATAATCTGGATGAGAAGGCTTACCTTCGGGTTACTCCTCTGAAGGGAACCCAATGCTTCGGTATCAAAGGCAAGTTGGCCCTATGTTACATTGGACCTTTCCGCATTCTTGCTAAACGTGGAGAAGTTGCCTACCAACTTGAACTACCCCCGCACCTTTCCCGAGTACATGATGTATTCCATGTGTCACAACTCAGGTGTTGCTTCAAGGACCCCATCCGCGAAGTCGACCATGAAACGCTTGATCTCCAAGATGACCTTTCTTATCGAGAATACCTCGTTCGTATTCTTGATTCAGCAGAGCGTGTCACTCGTCGTCAGAAGATAAGTTTCTGAAAGTGCAATGGTCACACTACTCCGAGAAAGAAGCCACGTGGGAAAGAGAAGACCGTCTCAGTGCCGAGTACCCCTCCTTCCTCCCGCAGACTTCTGAATCTCGGGACGAGATTCTTTTGAGTGGGGGCGAGTTGTCACAACCCCAAGATAGGTATGTGCTAGGATTAAGTCTCACATTGCATTCATGTTAAAAATTTCAAAAGAAATTTAAATGGGAGAGATAACACCCCCCAGATGAATTTAATTCAAATGGCCAGAAATAAAGTTGCTCCAAAAATTCCTTTTGTATTTTTGAAAACACCCATAAATGAGTGTGATAACATATCAAGTGGTGTGGTAGCAATCCCATGCTCATGGATTTTTCAAATATTCAAACAGGACCTTGGAATTAATCAAATACCCCTATTTGAATTTGAATTCAAATATTTTGAATTTCAAAAATGTTCAAAACTTGGGAATGACTAGCTACTGGTCATGTAAGTCCATATATAAATTTTGAGCATTTAATAAAATGCCTAGCTAATTTTTTTAGCACAGCAAAACAAATAACAGAGAAATAAAACAGAAAAAGAAAAGGAAACTCACCTGGGAAAACTGGCCCAACTTAACCCCCCACGGCCCAAGCCCACCTAGCGCGTTGTCGTCTTCCTCCCCGCAAGACGAAGCAGCTCGCTGTCGAGCATGCCCCGGCCGGCGACCGCCACCGCGACGCCCTCGACGTTCCAGGCGTCCCCAAGACCCCTCTTCTCGCCACGGAGATGAGAAGAACACGCCTCGTCACTTCCCCCTTCTCCCAGGAGCTCTCCTGCCCTCTCCACGATTCCCCGTTTCCACCCGAGCGCCGCGGCCGTTCACCGCCGTGAGAACCCGCAGCCAACGCCGGAGAGAAGCCCGGAGACCGTGTCCCTCTCGCGCTACGTCGACGTCCACGCCAAGCCCCCGAGGATGGTGACCTAATCGCTCCAGGAGCCGCCACAATCGTCGATTTCTTCTCGCCGGAGCCGCCGCACGATTTCTTCGATTCCGGCCAACCCTGAGCAGCTTCGACCATTCCACTGCCTCCGTTGGATTCACGGTGAGCTCACGGTCCGCCCGAGATATTCCATCCTCCCCCTCCTCAACTCTAGCCGGATCCGCCATGAACGCAGGAGCTCCTCGCCGCCGGGATGCTCGTCGTCGTGCATCCTTGAACCCTAGAACCCCGAGACCATGTCCACCTTACTCCACGCGCTCCGCTGCTTCGTTTGCAACCACGACTGCTTTAATTGGTGCGCCGCAGCGAGTTCCACCCCGAGCCCGTGCCACGGCCGTCGCGGAAGGTCATCGCCGGCGTCGCTCCGGTGGCCCCCTTGGTCACCTGGACCGCCCCCGAGACGCACGAATCCACGGGCGTCCCTCTGGTGCAACTGGCGCGTCGAATGGTGCACGGGAGCACCTCCTCGTGCAGCGCCGCCGCGTCGGGTTGTCGTTGGCGGCTCGTCGCCGGTGAGCCCATGTGTCCGGCGGGGTTAACCCCTAATTAACCCAGCCCTGGGCCACTGACATGTGGGCCCAGGCTGTTAATTAACCCTGGGTTAATTTAAAAGAAGCTAATTAACCCCCTCTCGCTAACAGCCCTGACCCACCAGTTAGCCCCCCTGACGTCACGGTGACATCAGGCTGATGCAGTAATTGATTAGATGAATTAAATATATTCCAGAAAAGGCAGAAATTGATTTAAACTTTGGAAAATCATAACTAATTCATTTTAACTCCAAATTGGACAAATAATATGTCTAAAATTATCAGAAAAATGCAAAGAATGTGAATATGGACTTTGTTTTCATGTTTGACCAATTTAAATTTTGTGAACAGTGGCATATGTCCATATGACTTTAATTTGAATTCAAATTTGGAGTGAATTTGCAAATGACTTTGCATTCCACTTGTAAGAGCAAAGTTATAACCCCATGAGTTTTGGATATTGTTGGTCAAAACAGTAGAGGAACTAACAAGTTTTCTAGTGTAAAACAAATGGTTAGGTTGGTGATAAAGCTTCAACGAAGATTTATACTTTTACTGAAGCATATCCTCTGGAGTGAAGCTCATCACGGATGACGACCCCTAAAAAGATAAGGAATCCTGAAGCACGTCTCATCGAAGAAGATGAACAAGATGGCGCAAGACTTAGTTGTTTTTGCGTAGTTCTTTTTCACTTCCTTGAGTCATAGGAAAAACCGTACTATCAAGAGGGGTTTAGTAAATGTACTCCGAAGGTTTTGATGAAAAGACTCAGATCGAATCCAAACCAGTGAGAAACCAGAGTTGAAGAAATCTCATGTGCGCTAAGTAATGCTTCACCAGCGAAGACTTAGTTCTTTCGGCTCCTGAAGCAGAACCAAGTCCGTGAGTCAGCTTTACTTGGACCGCAAGTAAAGTTGCTCCTTGATTGAAAATATGACTGTTGGGGACAGGTGTCAAGCTGTCACATCGGGTCACTTTAGTCATTTCGCACCTTGGGATTGCCACCTATAAATACGCCGCCCCCGCCCTCATTGGCCGGTGGCTGCTCCAAGATTAATTCCTTACAGAGGAGAGAGAGAGAGCACCCCACCGAAGCAAACCAAAACCCATCCACCGAAGCAGAAGTCCTATTGATCTGAGTTGACTCATTATGACTTAGGAAGAAGTTTGCTAGCCTTTTTATCTTGGAGAACTGCAATTCTCCTAGACGGTTAGAGAGTTGTTCTTCAGAGAGCGAAGAGTTGTCGCCTCGAAGTCTAGTTTGTCAAAGGTTTCGGTGATTTCCTCAATAATCAACCACGAGTGAAGAACTGACCAAGCTCAAGGAGATTGGTGCAGTGGAGATACGGACGGAGAGAGGTTAGCTCCTGTGTTCAATCACAAGTCCCTCCAACCAGACGTAGCACTTTGCAGAGTGTGAACTGGTCGAACAAACATCGCCGAGTCAAGAGTTCGTTTTACTTTCCGCACTTACATTCAGTTTATCAATTGCTTCAGTGATTTGCTTCAATGCAATTGATTCGATGCTTTTGATTCGCTATGTTTTGCTTCAATCATGTTCTGCTTCGATGTTTACCTTTCTGTTGAAACTCCTCTGCTGTTAAGTTATGCTTCACTTCATAGTTTCATGCAAAAATTTGAAGTGATCATTCACCCCCTCCCCCTCTGATCACATACTTGAACTTACAATTGGTATCAGAGCTAGGCACTCTTTATTTGGATTAACCTCCTGGAGTGTTTTCAAGTATGTCTTCTAGTATGTCTTTCGCAGCTATTCGCTCTGGCGAACCTATTCCTATTTTCAATGGGAAGGACTACCCGTACTGGAAGGACAAGATGAAAAGGAACATCATGGCTATCAACTCAACTGCGTGGCAAGTTGTCTTGTATGGAGTCACTGTTGCCGATGAGAAGGAGATCACCCCTGAAGAAGCAACGCTGATTGATCTTGATTCTGTAGTTTGGGTTTTCATCACCAATCACTTGACACCTGAAAAGTATCATGAAGTGAAGAATATTCCAACTGCCAAAGGTGTCTGGGACTATCTTGAGAAGATTGGTGAAGGTGTTTCTACCCAGAAAGATGCCAGAATTGACACTCTCCGAAGCAAATTCTATCGCTTCAAGAGAAACGAGGGTGAAAAAGTCAGTTCCATTTACAGCAGACTCACAACTCTTGCTAATGAATTGATTTTCCTCGGTGCTGATGACATTACACCTCACTCTGTTGTGAGAACTTTGCTTCGCTCATTGGATGATTCGTTTGATCACATAGTGCTGATGATCAAGGAAAGGACTGATTTCAGACGTCTTGTTGCTGCTGATGTTCTTGAGAGACTCACTACCTTTGAAATGGAAGAAGAAGAGAAATGTGACATAAATGGTTCTCGAAGGAGATCCCATGCCCTGAAAGCAAAAGCTTCGCGTCATTCTTCACCCGAAGTCAGTTCTGCTTCAGGTGTCGAATCAGATGATCCCTCAAGCATTGGAAAAGATTTAGCACTGATCATGAGACGCTTCAATCGCTTTCAAAGAAAAGGTTTTTCTTCACCCAAGAAGAGTTATCCCTCAAGAAGCTCAAGTCATTCTTCCTACCGTTCATCCTCTAGAAGCTCTCCATCAAAGGACAATTGCTGCTACAAGTGCAAGAAACCAGGTCACTACATTGCTGATTGCCCTCTGTGGGAAGCTGAGAACAAATCGAAGCATTCACTCAGAGACTCTTCATCGAAGTCTCACCGATCCTCCAGAAGTCATGAGTCAAAGAGACATGATTCCAGTTCAAGAAGAGAAAAGAATAAAGATTCTGATGATGATAAGAAGAAAAAGTATCATAAGAAACGTGAGGGTTCTTCATCGAAGACTTACTCGTCTCGTCGAAGAAGCTCTCACCGTGCCAAGGCCTATCTGGGAAAGGAGATGAACTCTGAAGACGAAGCCTCTGGTTCCGAAGCTGAACAAGATTCAAGGTCTGTGTCTGGGTCCGAATCAGATGGTGTTGCTGGTTTGGCCTTCGCTTCGGCAGATGCTTCAATCAATGCTTCGAGCTCATTCTTCACCAACAACAGTAGTGAAGATGAAACTCCTGCATATTGCTTCATGGCCAAGGCAAAGGTATCTTCATCTAAGTCAAACTATGATACTTCTGATTGTTCTTCATATGAAAGTGACTCAAATATAAGCTATGCTAAACTTGCTAAAATTGCTTCAATTCAACAAGATGATTTTGATTCACTGAGTAAAACCATTAAGAAATCAGAAACGTTGTTGATCGATGAGATTGAGAAAGGTCAAACTTTAACTAATGAGCATGCTGCTCTGAAGGAGAAGTTTGAAGAATTATCCTCTCGGCATGATCTTCTTTCAGTTGATTATGAGAAGCTCACCTATGAAGTTCTTCAGAGGAAAATGGCTCTCGAAAAACTAAAAGAGGCTCATGAAGAATTGGAAAATGTCAATTTCTCTCTCATGGCTCAACAAGGTTCTGAAGAAAATCATAAAACTGAATCACCTTGTTTGGACTGCTTGGAACGAAGCAAAACTGATTCCAAAGGGAAAGCTCCTATTATTTTTGATGATACTAATGCCTCTGATGAGGAAAATCCTGCTGTTACCGAGGAACTCCTCAGGTTGAAAAACTTATTTGAATCAGGCATGTTCAAAAGTGTGCAAGGACATCAATATCTCTGTGATATCCTGAGGAAGGCTCTCCTTCACAGGAATCCAAGAAATGAAGGTGTTGGTTTCGAAAGGAAGATAAATCCTGATGGCACATACTGGGAGCCTAAACAGTATCCTAAGACTGTTTGGGTTCTAGCGAAGGAGAAACCCATTGATATTGCTAACCTTTCAGGCTTCGACTGCAAAATGAACAAAGTCATTGTGGATGAATCACTTGATTCAGACTACAAACTCATGAAAGATGAACAAGGAAAAGTTCCAGCTGAGTATGTAGGCACTCCACCAAAGAATGGATTCTATAAGAGGCAGATATGGGTGCAGAAAGCACTTGTGGAAAAACTGCCTGCTAACCATTCTATGCAGGGAAAGTCTTCGGTACCACCGAATCATTTCTACTCTCTTGAGACGAGAAATGATCCATTGGTGACCGAATCAAATGTTCCGCAGAAGCAATACTATCGTACTGGTTGCCACACGTATCGTCCTCATAATAATCGTACTAAGATTGCATATGCTCATACTTATGCTAACCGTTCGCAGAGGACTTACATTTATGGTGTGCTTGATGGTTCACCGAAGCAATACACTCCTGTTCGATTTAATATTGCTTCGACCAGTGCTTCAACGTCTTCTCAGTCACCTGCTCGTTTGTGGGTGGTTAAGAAGAACTAATTCTTCTGCAGGGCTATGTCTCCGGTGGATCCGAATGGGTCATGGATAGTGGTTGTACAAATCATATGACCGAAGACAAGGAGTTATTCACCGAAGAAAAACTATCTCAATCTTCTTTGAAGTACATTACCTTCGGTGATAACAACAAAGGTAAAGTGTTAGGTTTGGGTAAGATTGCCATATCGAAGGATAAGCACATTGACAAGGTTATGCTAGTCCAATCTCTTGGATATAATCTTATGTCTATCTCAAAGTTATGCGATATGGGTATGCTTGTTCTGTTTTCTGCTTCACGTTGTGTTGTCTTTTCACAGGATGACTATACGTTTGTCTTCGAGGGTTACCGAAAGGGAGATCTATACATTGTTGATTTTTCTTCGGGCCCTGCTGTGTCCACTTGCTTAATGGCAAAAGCTTCATCTGGATGGTTATGGCATCGAAGACTTGGTCATGCAGGGATGAGAAATCTTCATAACTTAGTGAAGAAGAATCATGTTGTTGGTCTTAGCGAAGTAAAATTCGATAAGGATCGTCTCTGCAGTGCTTGCGAAGCTGGTAAAATTACGAAGAAACATCATTCAGCGAAGACCATCATGACTACCACTCGTCCTCTTGAGTTGCTTCATATGGATCTTTTTGGTCCTCAAAATTATGCAAGCCTGGGAGGAAACAAATATGGTCTAGTTATTGTTGATGACTTTTCTCGTTATACTTGGGTTTTCTTTTTGGATGACAAGAGCAAAGTGGTTGAAATCTTCAAGTCATTCGCAAAGAGAGCTCAAACAGAATATGAATTGTCTCTGAAGCATATCCGAAGTGATAATGGAACTGAGTTCAAAAATACTCATATTGAAGATTTTCTTGATGATCATGGTTTTACTCATTAGTTCTCTGCTGCCTATACACCTCAACAGAATGGTGTAGTTGAAAGGAAAAATAGAACTCTTATTGAGATGGCCAGAACTATGCTTGCTGAATACAAAACTCCTATTAGGTTCTGGGCCGAAGCAATCAACACTGCATGTCACATCATCAACAAGGTTTACCTTCACAAATTCTTGAAGAAAACTTCACATGAGCTTATCACTGGTAACAAACCAAATGTCTCATATCTTAGGGTATTTGGTGCCCCATGCTTTATTAGAGATATGAATCATAGCTCCAAATTTGCCCCTAAGGCACATGAAGGTTTTCTTTTAGGTTATGGCTCAAACTCTCACACTTACAGAGTCTATAACTCTCACTTTGGGAAAGTTATGGAAACTGTGAATGTAAGGTTTGATGAAACTAATGGATCTCAAAAGGAGCATTTTCCTCATGATCTAGATGAACCTCCTCTTGATGAAGTGATCAGGTCCATGGCTATTGGTGAGATTCGCCCTGTTGAAGCCAATCAACGTCAAGCTGTTAGGGATGATGACGGTCCAATGTTCCCACACATAGCCCGGGGCGCTGGAGATCAACATCCTGAAGGTAATAATGAACAGGACGAAGAAGGTCAAGGGAACGAAGGAAATGTTAATCCTGAAGGAAATGCTGAAGCTGAAGGTGAAGCTGATCCCGAAGCTGATGCAGATCCTGAAGCAGAAGCTGAGCCTGAAGCAAATTACATTACGCTATCACGAGTTCGAAAAAGAGTTGATGTGGATTCGATCCTTAAAGATATCAATCAACCAGGTCGTCCCACTACTCGATCTCGTACTCGTTTGGCTAACTTCTGTGGAAACTTTTCTTTTGTCTCCATGCTAGAGCCTTCAAAATATGATGAAGCCATGAAGGACCCTGATTGGTTATTGGCTATGATGGAATAACTTCACCAATTTGAAAGAAACAAGGTCTGGTCACTTGTTGAAAGGCCAGATCCCACGAAGCACAATGTTATTGGCACAAAGTGGATATTTCACAACAAGCAAGATGAAGATGGTATTGTGGTAAGAAATAAGGCTAGATTGGTAGCACAAGGTTACACCCAAATTGAAGGCATCGACTTTGGTGAAACCTATGCTCCAGTAGCCCGTCTCGAATCCATTCGTGTCATGCTTGCTTTTGCTAATCACAAAAATATATTGCTATATCAAATGGATGTCAAGAGTGCTTTTCTTAATGGTGAAATAGAAGAAGAAGTGTATGGTATGCAGCCTCCAGGTTTTGAAGACTCGAAGAATCCTGATATGGTGTACAGGCTTCACAAAGCTTTGTATGGACTGAAGCAAGCACCTCGTGCTTGGTATGAAACATTGAAGGATTTCCTCCTGAAGAAAGGCTTCAAACCAGGAACAACTGACCCCACTCTTTTCACTCGATCATATAACAATGATCTTTTTGTGTGTCAGATATATGTAGATGATATTATATTTGGCTGTACTAACACTGATATCAGCGAAGAATTTGCAAGAATGATGTCGAAGAAATATGAGATGTCTATGATGGGTGAATTGAAGTTCTTCCTCGGACTTCAAATTCGACAACAAAAGAATGACACTTTTATTTCACAAGAGAAATACTTGAAGGATTGCCTGAAGAAGTTTGATCTTGCTGAATGCAAGACCATTAGAACTCCCATGCCTACAAATGGTTTTCTTGATGCAGATGAGAAAGGGAAACCCTTCGATCAGAAGAAGTTTCGGTCTATGATAGGTTCACTTTTATACTTATGTGCATCTAGACCTGACATCATGCTATCAGTTTGTATTTGTGCTCGTTTTCAGGAAAATCCGAAGGAATCGCATCATATTGCTGTGAAGCGAATTCTTCGATATCTAGCACATACTCCTTCTTTGGGACTTTGGTATCCCAAGGGTACTCAGTTTGATTTGATTGGATATTCTAATTCAGACTGGGCTGGTGATAGGGTTGACAGGAAATCTACCTCAGGCACTTGTCATTTTCTTGGTAGATCTCTTGTGTGTTGGGCTTCAAAGAAACAGAACTGTGTCTCAATATCTACTGCTGAAGCTGAATACATTGCTGCTGGCTCATGCTGCACTCAAATACTTTGGCTTAAGCAGACGCTGAAAGACTATGGTATATCTGTGAAGAAAATCCCTCTGCTTTGTGAAAATGAGAGTGCCATCAAGATTGCTCACAATCCTGTGCAACACTCTCGAACGAAGCATATTGATATTCGTCATCATTTTCTTCGAGATCATGTTCAGCGCGAAGACATTGAGATTAGCCATGTAAGAACTGAAGATCAATTGGCAGA
Source organism: Bromus sterilis (assembly GCA_950022295.1). Classification (NCBI taxonomy): domain Eukaryota; kingdom Viridiplantae; phylum Streptophyta; class Magnoliopsida; order Poales; family Poaceae; genus Bromus; species Bromus sterilis. The sequence goes on along the minus strand of OX465595.1, from coordinate 36,496,630 downwards.
TATATTCACGAAGCCATTGGACGAGAAAAGGTTTTGTGCATTGAGATGTGAGCTAAACATCTTAGATTCACACAATGTTCAGTAAGATCGAAACTTTTCACTGTATATATTCACCTTCGTTGTGTTTTTATTTGTTTAGTTTCGTTTGTGTTTTCCTTCGTCCAAGTTTAGCTTCGTTTGCCATTTGTTGTCTGTTCTGTGTTGTTTCTTTTTATTCGTTTCTTTTGTCCCCTATGCTTATCGCTTTTAGCTTCGTTGTTGTTCTTCGAAGTGATAAGTTTCGGACCCTAACCCTCCATTCCGATTCGCTCCCAATCTTCTCTATCTTGAATGATAAGCACAATTGAAACGGAAAGCATATTGCTTCGAACATCATTGAGTTCCGAATCAAATGCTTCCAACTTTATCGAAGTTCTTGCTCTCGGTCAAGACTTATTCTTCGGCAGTTGAGTCCCCGTCTTTTTCGGGTCGTTGAGATTCGCTCGCGATACGCCACTTCATCTGAGCCGTTGAATCGGAAGAGTCACTCGCTGAGAACCGTTCGATTTGATCTGGTAACCGCTCCAGATCGAGCCTATTTAAGGCGTTCCCCAGCGAAACGGTTTCCCCATGATTCATTATCTCCGATTCCCCCGTCTTCCACCTCGAGCAATCCGCAGAGCTCCCGTCCTCGACGTCGCCGTCGCCGCTTCACTGCCGGAGCGCCGCCACCGGGGACATTCCCCGTCGACGAAGAGCTTGTCTCCGCACTCCGTCGCCGTAGCGCTTCGCGTCACCAAGTTAGGGTACGCTAAGCTTCTTGGATCCAATCTTTACTCTGTGTTCTTCATCTAGGGTTTGGATCTAAGAGTTGTTAGGGTTTTTGTTTTCTGTTTATAGGACTGTTTGATCCGCGCTGATCTTTGCTCCTTGGGAAATCTGTTCTTAGAATCAAGTGATCCCATCTCCTCAGGTCAGTGTATGAGATACGATCTATTATGTGATGTGGATTAGGTTAGGTCTTGTTCTTGAACGGGTTCTAGCTAAATTCATTAACAGAGTTACATCTGATCTCAGATTGATCTGGGTTCCTGTCTAAAGTCTTTTGGTTTTGGTCGAAACCTTTGCCTGTGCTTATTCATTCCCTCTCTTGGTTTCCCGCTTGTCTATATTTCTGATCACAGGATGTCTGACAAAGAGGCTGCTATGGGGAATGAATCTCCCATTGTTTAAGGGCTCGAAAACTATCCAGAGCCACCGAAGCAGAAGGGCAAAGGAGGAAAAACGAAGGAAGTCAATAATGCCCGAGGCATACCCGAAGCCATTCGCCTCAAAATGGGCTATGACACCCCGCCAGAAGAATCAGATCATGATAGAAAGATTCGATTGCAAAGGATTCGACGTTATTGGGCAATCAGGTGGTACAAGTACAAGAGCATCCCAACTTGGAAGTGGGCAATGCAGTTTGCTTTCAGTCCACCTTATCGGTACACCACCGCTATGTGTGCTCAATACACTGCAGCTAACAGGAAGAAGTACTACCCGAAGCCTCCGGCTGTCCCGCACCCAAATTCACTCAAGATCCCGGATGATTATCCTGATGAGCAAGAGAGACTTGCTCTTTTGGCTGAGAAGAAGAGGATTAGAGAAGAGAAAAAGGCTAAAGCACTTGCTGCTGCAGGGCTTGATGAAGCTGAAGCATCGAAGCCTAAGAAGAAGCGAAAGCTTCGCAAGCTGAGTGATTCACCCCCTCCTGCTTCTGAAGAGGAGGCTGATCACGAAGCTGATGACGAAGCTGATGCGGCTGCACAACTTGAAGATTCGATTGATGAAGATCCTGCTGACGAAGCAGATGATGAGTCCGAGCACTCTCCCATTCCCCCTAGTCCCAAGAAGAAACAGATTCAGAAGCCACTGAAGAAGAAGGCTGGAGCAAAACCGTCTGCTCCTAAAGGTGTTAAGTTTCAAGATCCCACTGATCCTCCTGCTCCCAAGAAAAACATAGACTTGACGAACTTGGTGGTTGAGGCTCCCCTATCTTCCTAGCCACCTCGCCATCCTGTTCCTGTTGAGCAAAGGACCAAGGAAAGGCATGACCCGAAGGCTAAGCCTGCTGCTAGGCCCAAAGCTAAAGCTCCTGAACAAGCCAAAGCTTCGAAGCCCAAGACAACCGTTGGCAAGCCTGGACAGACTTATGCCCAGGTCGGCACAAAGAAGCTGTCTGAAGCTGAATTGCGTAAGAGAGACCGTGCTGAAGCTGAACGTCTGCATGTTGAAGCACAAGCCCAAGCTAAGGCTGATAAAGAAGCTAAAGAGAAAGAAAGAGCTGACAGAGAAGCTGCAGAGTTAGAGACGCAAAGGAAAGAGCTGGCTGAATCCAACCAGAAAGCTGAAGCGAAGCGCAAGCTCGCTGAAGCAAAAGCTCAAGAGGCTAAGGCTGCCACTGAAGCCAAACAGCTTAGTGAAGCTGAAGCCAAACGCCAAGCTCAGTTGGATGTGCTTCGCACGAAGAAAGCTGAGAAACTTGCTAGAGCCTCTCAGAAGGAAGCTGCAGTTGACATGGCTCCAAAGGACATTCCTCCGAAGCCAGTCGCTGCTCCTGTTCCCGAAGCTCATGCTGAAGCTGAGCACAGTGAACATAACTTCCCAGATGCTAGAGAAGGTGAACTCTGGGACTGTTTGAGCCTGTATCAGGTATACTGCAAACTTGCTGAAGATGTTAATCCCCAGGCTGTGGATATTGGGAATATCTACATTTCACCAAATCTTTCAGCTATGCTCGAAACCTTATACAATCAGCTGAGGGATTTACATGCCAGAGACAGATCAGAAACTGCTAAGATTCTGAAATTCAAGAAGAAAGCAGATGATGAATCAGATGAGGATTTCAAGACACTCAGCTGGACTCCATCTACCCCAGAGAAACATTTCCTATATTCCTGGGAGAAGGATCATCTTCAAGACATGGTCCTGAGTTTGATCTTGAAGTTCATCGCCAGAAGCTTCGCTTCTTTGGCTCTAGTCCATATGATTCCCCGAGGACTGCTGATGACCTTCGATTCTGGACTGCTGAACAACAAATTCTATACACGAAGCTATACTGCCAGAAAAGTGTTCTGTTCAGGCACAAGTATTTGGATATGCACAGTCTATCTTCTGCAACATGTTTCCAAAATATCATGGAAACCATCGAAGCACAAAATTTGACTGGCCTGTTTGCCATGGAAACTCCTTTCAATTCCGAGCTAGTGAAGCAATTCTATGCCACTCTCTATGTCTCTGGAAACCCTGATGATACAAGCACATGGATTATTGAATGGATGATTCAAGGGAAGGTGTTTCGGATGCATACTGATGAATTCATGGAAATAGTGAACATCCCAAGGCACACTGGAGAATTAGCTAAGGTCCATCTGTTGCCTGATCCCACTGAAGCCGAATTCGCATCACTCCTGGATCCCGAAGTCACTGGAGATCACATGCCTGAGAACATTCGCCCGAAGCATTTGGTATTCATTTCAAAGACTTGGTTTTACATCTTGTCAAATTCTTTGATGCCTCTCAGCACTGCGAATGAAGAATCCAACATCCACTATCACACTCGTCATGCTCTAATGAAGCTCACTCATGGTCATGTCTTTGACTTCGAGGATTGTTTTCTTCGATACATGGTACAAGCTGCAGAATTAGTCAATCAACTGAAGCCATATGCCCCTTGGCTGCAAGCTATTTGCAACCATGGACGCAGCGAAGATTATGTTGCGAAGCATCACCCGAAGCTGTTCTGCCCTCCTGTCCGCGACACCATGAATATCTTCAGAAGGCCAAATGATCCATTTGCCACATATGTCGGAGTCAGACAGCATATCAATGAACGCAACATGTCAAAGAAGTTCCAGAAAGAGGTTTATCATTTTGAAGTTGCCATTCGTAACCAGCAACTGCTTGAAAATTTTATTGAAGGAAATCAACTCCAGATGCAACATCTTTCTGATGAGATAAACAGAGTTGGCAACATTGCCTTAAACAACAACCAGTACTTGAAGGTTTCGAAGCGCCACTCCTGGAAAGGTTTACGGAAGTTCAACTCTGTGAAGAAACTTGAAGCTGACCGGATTTTCAAGGAGTATCCACATCTTCAACGTCATTTTTCAAGAAATGATTCGATCGACCGCCCCAACCCAAAGATCCCTTAGTTGGACAAGATTGATGAAGTCCTCTTTGTCAACCCTGCTGAACAGATTCGCCCCGATACCTTCTCGGATGAAGACTCCCATACCTCGAAGCACGAAGATGATCCTCTCGACGACAGCGACCTTGAACTGCTTCAAGCGCCGATGGACTTCGACGAGGAAGAGACACCTGCTTCGACCGAAGGCGATACTTCAGGCGATGCATCTTCTTCCGGCGAAGACAATGTGCAGGGTCCCAGGGTTGCAGCTGACGCATAGATGCTCTTGATCTACCTATCAACCTTTTGTCCAATTATTGACAAAAAGGGGGAGAAAGTAGCATCGATTGAGTTTAGATTCGCTGCGGGGTTTAGGGTTTTTGATTCGATCTTTTGCATGTGAAGTTACGACAAACATTCCATTCTCTTCGATTGGGTTGTAACTTAAGTTTTACTTCGTTTGTGAACTGTTTCATCTTATATGTCAATAACCCCCGTGCTTGCAAGTTGCTCTCCTATTTTTTATCTTGCAGGTGGTTATTATATTTAAGTTCACAGGTTATTGGATAATTGCATATTCTTCAAGTCATATTCTCTATATGCAATTGATTCGCTAAGATATGTGTTAGGCTTCCCATTGATGATATTCTTCAACAAGCATTCTCTTCGATTATACAAATCTTCAATGCTTGCATTCAGGGGGAGTCATAAGCTTCATATCTTAGAGTTTGCTCTCAACTCAACTCAAAATTCCATATCCTTCATCGATGCCTGTTTTGTCAACAATAGTCCAAAAAGGGGGAGATTGTAAGAGCAAAGTTATAACCCCATGAGTTTTGGATATTGTTGGTCAAAACATTAGAGGAACTAACAAGTTTTCTAGTGTAAAACAGATGGTTAGGTTCCTGAAGTTATAGGTTGGTGATAAAGCTTCAACAAAGATTTATACTTTTACTGAAGCATATCCTCTAGAGTGAAGCTCATCACGGATGACGACCCCTAAAAAGATAAGGAATCCTGAAGCACGTCTCATCGAAGAAGATGACCAAGATGGCGCAAGACTTAGTTGTTTTTGCGTAGTTCTTTTTCACTTCCTTGAGTCATAGGAAAAACCGTACTATCAAGAGGGGTTTAGTAAATGTACTCCGAAGGTTTTGATGAAAAGACTCAGATCGAATCCAAACCAGTGAGAAACCAGAGTTGAAGAAATCTCATGTGCGCTAAGTAATGCTTCACCAGCGAAGACTTAGTTCTTTCGGCTCCTGAAGCAGAACCAAGTCCGTGAGTCAGCTTTACTTGGACCGCAAGTAAAGTTGCTCCTTGATTGAAAATATGACCGTTGGGGACAGGTGTCAAGCTGTCACATCGGGTCACTTTAGTCATTTCGCACCTTGGGATTGCCACCTATAAATACGCCGCCCCCGCCCTCATTGGCCGGTGGCTGCTCCAAGATTAATTCCTTACAGAGGAGAGAGAGAGAGCACCCCACCGAAGCAAACCAAAACCCATCCACCGAAGCAGAAGTCCTATTGATCTGAGTTGATTCATTATGACTTAGGAAGAAGTTTGCTAGCCTTTTTATCTTGGAGAACTGCAATTCCCCTAGACGGTTAGAGAGTTGTTCTTCAGAGAGCGAAGAGTTGTCGCCTCGAAGTCTAGTTTGTCAAAGGTTTCGGTGATTTCCTCAATAATCAACCACGAGTGAAGAACTGACCAAGCTCAAGGAGATTGGTGCAGTGGAGATACGGACGGAGAGAGGTTAGCTCCTGTGTTCAATCACAAGTCCCTCCAACCAGACGTAGCACTTTGCAGAGTGTGAACTGGTCGAACAAACATCGCCGAGTCAAGAGTTCGTTTTACTTTCCGCACTTACATTTAGTTTATCAATTGCTTCAGTGATCTGCTTCAATGCAATTGATTCGATGCTTTTGATTCGCTATGTTTTGCTTCAATCATGTTCTGCTTCGATGTTTACCTTTCTGTTGAAACTCCTCTGCTGTTAAGTTATGCTTCACTTCATAGTTTCATGCAAAAATTTGAAGTGATCATTCACCCCCTCCCCCTTTGATCACATACTTGAACTTACACCACTTCTTTTAAATGGAATTGTACTCACATTGCAACCATGAACATCACCATTACAATCTTATTCATGTGATTGTGCATTGTACATTATGTTGATCCTATGATTGCCATGTTGCTAATAGAAGTGGAGCCGGAACCCGAGATCACCCCCTTCGTTGAAGACCCCGATACTGAACCTCGTCAGCAAGGCAAGCAAACCCCCATTGATTATGTCGATAAAAACCCATTTCCCTCTCAGTCTCGATTATGCATGAAATAGGATGATCACCATGATAACGTTTCTACCGCATAGTTGAACCCAATCCTTTGCATGACCTATCATTTTGTCACAGTAGTAAGCAAACCACAATCCTAGCAGATGTAGGAGTTGGTTGATATCACGTGGCCCCTACAACTGTTACTGCTTATTGCATGCTTAGAGTTACAATGAGGTTACTCTTCTGTGAGTCGGGATGGTAGTAATCATGTTGAAGAAGGTGAAACTGTGTTGGTGAATCCACCCTAATACAAGGTGAACGATGAGAGGCTGTGTAGGAGTACACAGTGGGTTGTCTTGTTGAACACCGCCTTAAGTCTGAGTTCTTGTGTGGTGATCCAAGAAGAAGAGTACAACCACACATTGGGCTCATTGACCCCTTTCAACCTAGTACCTCACCCCGTTTGAACCCCAGAAGTCGTAGTAGTTCGGAGTTCTGGTAGGGCTGTGGCACGGTATGCGAAGTGGATGAACGGATACTCAGACCGGCTTGGGACCCTGCACACATCGTTTCAGGCTGTACTGGAACCTCGGCCGGACTTCCATACGGATCCCCCTCAGACAGGCGACTCTCTGGACTAGAACGGAGCTGTGGGCGAAGTGTTGTGGTGAACATCCTCGCCGACACCCCTTGAAAGGTGTCGAGGCCAAAGGCGGTAACTGATGGTCATGTGTGTGTGGCGGTACACCCCTGCAGGGTTAACAAAACTATTCGAATAGCCGCGTCCGCGGTTAAGGACTGCTTGGAAAGCTTAGCTTGATTATTAGACAACTTGAACTGAATACTTATAAAACTTGCCAAGATAAGCGTGAGTGCTATGGCGTGCTTTCTCGTGGGGAAGTCGAGGAAGGACCCATAGTGGTGTGATTGGTTGGAGATGTAGTGGACTCGTGTACGCTTCTTACCTCAACTCTTGTACTCGTGGTTCAGGACTAGCCAAGTCAAAGCTGGCACTTATGCTTATGAACCCCCACCTTCCTTTACCTTGATACATGTGCATGAGTAGTATAGCTCCTACGTAAGTCTTGCTGAGTACGACTTTGTACTCACGTTTGCTTATTCTATGTTTTAGATGAACCCACTAACCCCGAAGGTGGATTTTTTCTGGAGCTCGACGACTGAAGCCAAGCTAGTGTAGTCCCAGTCAGACGACTGGTCCCTCATGGAAGGGCTTGTTTATAGATAAGGCTTCTCTAAGCCATTTGTTAAACTTGTCTGTACTCAGACCTACTTTTCTTCTGCATGTTTGATGTAATGTTGGATCACGGTCTCGTGATCTCTGTGTGCACTCTATAAGAGTTATCAATAAAGTTGTATACTTTGTAGAGAATTGCAATGATACCTGCTGTTCATACTAGACATGTGTGCTGCGTGTATGATTATAACATGCATGTCTTAGTATGGGTTTTCGAGACCTTAGTTGTGATCTGGCTGGCGGTCTTTTATACACCAAGTGGCCCTTAGATGTGCGCAGCTTGGGGCATCGCGATGCGATTGCTCGTGACTCCGTCACGTGCACATTTTGATGTATGATCGAGCCCGCCCTAGACCCCGACTAAGTGATCGGGCTGGAGTAAGTCTATGTAAGGGTTATAATACAATCGATAGTATGGTTGAGGCGACTTGTCTATGAGTATGGGAATTCACCACCCATATCATTTAGACTTGTGTGCGGACGATGAGGACCCATCTCAGTTGATCATCCGTCCTGGATGGGATGCCCCTCACGTTCGATGCTTTTCGAGAACGTTCTGTGCTTGGCCTTGTCTGCTTAGACAAGTGGGTATGGTTCTCGGCTCTCCATATGATTGTGTTGTAGTGAGTCTTGCATACGCTAACCCCGGGTCCCGACATGATTGCTTGAGGGCAATCGGCCATGCGACTGCCAAGCTCGGCCCAGCTGCAGCCCAATTTTCCCCAACCTTGTCTTGAAATATTGCTCTCGTCTGGGTGACCCTACCCGGGTATCATTCCCCCGAAAAATTCTAATATAATCATTCTTCAGGAAAAAATCAAAGATCTGATCACACATAGTTGAATCAAAGGTAATATTTTTGTCTTCTAGCCGATTTTGGTGCGAGAACGGCTTTGAAAATAAGCAAACGAATGGTTCAGATTTCGGATCACCCCATCGGCTATGCATTGTACTTTGCACTCCATCTCCGATGACTTTGAATAAGAAATTATACTATCATCGGTTTTCTCAAAAGATTCAAACATTGGCTTTATGTTTCTGAAATCAAAACTATTAGAACATATATGCCTCAACTGAGACCAAATACAAGCCAAGTATGAAATAAGTAAAGCTACCCACTTAGATATATGTTTTAAGTACAACAACGGGGAAAGATTTGGCTGCAACAGTAAGTCATTATCGGTCTCTATAAATGGCACAACATGTTGACCGATATGCCTTGCAACAATTTTATTATTAACAAATAAATTACCCTTCTTCATTGATATTTCAAGATTGCTAATGAGAATTTTCTAATAGATGTATCAACAATAAAGTTGCGACCAAATCGGAAAATAGGTAAATAACTTGCTAAACATACCTCTTCAAATATGTTGGGAGAGCATGATGATTGCGTGATATGAACAATAGCTTGCTCCACTTTTGGATAACTCTCCAATACATTGTCATCTTATTTTTCTTGAATAGATTTGACACATAAATTATTTGATTCGGCTTTTACAATAACCGAATTGCGTTTATTATCCGAATCATTATTCTTTCTTTCTTTGATTTGCAAGGCTGCTTGTTCTTGTCTAAACTCAGCAAATATTGCAGCTATGCCATCTTTAATCTTTTTTCGCGCAACTTCAACCCAATATTCATTGGGTTGCCCCCAATGCTATTAGACTCTTCTGGCAATGACATGACGCCGAAATTATGCAATTGTGTAGGTCAAGATTATATACTACAATATTAGGTAAAGGAAGATGTGCTCCTGCAGGATTCCCACTTATTTGGCTATAAGCATGAAGGGGCGGAGCCGAATTGTGAATATCTACAGTTGCATATGATGCCAAAGAATTAGTATCATAAGGTGTAACATATGATGGTTGAGGATAATGGGCCGAATAACTTGTAGTAGCATGACCAATTCCCCTATCCACCGACATGTTTTGATTCATATATTGCAGTTAGTTTCCGGTGAATAAGAAGATGAAACACTTTGTTGTATACTATTGGAAGATCCTACATGAGGTGTTTCAACTCTATTAACCGAACTTATCATGTTGTTCATCGGCATATGGATTTGTGGGGTTGCCGATGCATGAGGGTTGGGATACATATGTTGCATGTTGCTAAAACTAGAACTTGAAGCATAGAGATTATTATGAACCGGCTGTTGCACACAATTAGATGAATAATTGATAAAACTAGGGCTAGCCGATACATCATGCTCATTAGGTGATCTATCAACAACATGTGAATTGGGAATTCATACTACCTTCATAGATTGCATCAACTTGATGACGATCTTTTCGTAGCAAGAACTAGCCGGAGACCGTTCAAAGCTTCGTTCCCCGCGGAGTCGCCAAAAAGTGTGTTGACACACGAACATGTCACGTGTACCCTTGACGCTGGGGGTGATACACCGCAACTCACGTCGAAGGAGACCCAACCGGAAGCGCGGTACGCAAGCAATCCAGCAGGCGCTTTTGTAGACCCGAAACCCCACACTCCCGGGAGGGACCCCATCAAGAAGCACGACGGCTATAGGCTGCCCTAGGTCGACCTAATCTCCCCTAGAGACTCGTGGATCGTTGCCCTGCAATAACCAGAACGAACGAAGAACGAGAAGAAAGATACAAGGGAGAGAGATAAAATTAGGGTTTGGAAGTGTAGATATGTTTGTTCGATTGTGTGTTGTTTCAATTGTTTCAATCGGGCCGTCACCTCATCTATTTATGAGGGGGTTGGACTTCCCGTACAAGAAAAGAGCTCAGATTTCCGTCCAAATCGTCAAAATCCGGCCAAACTCGGATTTCCCGTGGTCACGGGTCGAACCGTCCGACTTACAGTTCGGATCGTCCGTCACATGGTCGGACCGTCCGACTTGCAGTCCGGACCGTCCGACGTGGCCAAAAATACTTATGTAACCGGAAGTCTTATTCCGGACGTCGGACTTACATCCCGGAAGGTCCGACCTGGTTTTCCAGCGCTGCACTATTTTGGCCACAACGTTTTCGTACGAACTCCGATTTGGATGTTTCAAATATCAAAATCAACCGAATCGACGAGCCGAAGCCGCACCATGTAGAACATTTTTCCATTTGACGATGTCTTGAAGACCTTATTGGCAGAATAGTACTTAAAATGCCAGGATCTTACCACTTCCAACATAGTTTCGGCCTTTAAGATGGAATCGGATGACGATGGCTCGAACTACAAATATGTTCATATCGACAATACCTAACTTTTTCATGTAGAGAACTTCTTCATTTGACGTCATCTTATATAGGTTTATTGTCGTGCCAAAAACCGGTGTCAACATAAATCTCACTGTTCAGGCTCTCAAGTTGCTTACTAATGTTTTGCAAAATGGAAGTGTGCTCACCTAATTTTCTGGAGAAGGCTTTGTTTTGTTCAAACTATGTGTGCATATAATTCTTGGCATCCTTGTCTATCTCTACTAGTTTCTCATAGCTAGGTAAATCTCTTTCCTTATAAGTTTGACCATGGGAGTTGTTGTTGCTAGGATAAGTGTTGTTGTTCCCATAGTTGTTGGATGGGAATGGTCTAGGATTGCTAGAAAAATTACTCCTATAAGCATTATTGTTGAAGTTGTTTCTAGAGATAAAGTTCACATCTACTTGTTCTTGAGAAACCAAAGAATTTAAAGGGATATCATGAGGATCAATGGGAGATTTCTTGGTAAGTAGAGACATAATCAAGTCAACTTTTTCATTTAGAGAGGAAATCTGTTCGACAGAGTTTACCTTCCTACCTGTTGGAGCTTGTTCGGTGTGCCATTGGGAATAGTTGGTCATCATCTCATCTAATAGTTTTGTGGTAGCACCAAGTGTTGTTGACATAAAGGTTCCTCCTGTGGCCGAATCTAACAGGTTCCGCGAGGTAAAGTTCAAGCCTGCATAAAAATTCTGGATAAGCATTCAAGTAGTCAAACCATGTGTAGGGCATTTCTTAACAAGATATTTCATTCGTTCCCAAGCTTGGGCAACGTGTTCATTATCCAATTGCTTAAAATTCATAATATTACTCCTCAATTGGATAATTTTAGCAGGCGGGTAGTACTTCCCAATAAAAGCATGATTGCACTTATCCCAAGAATCTATGATATTCCTAGGCAAGGATTGACACCAGATTTTAGCTCTTTCCCTCAAGGAGAAAGGAAAAATCTTAAGCTTAACAATATCACCTTCTACTTCTTTATACTTTTGCATATCACAGAGTTCAACAAAATTATTTAAGTGTAAAGCAGCATCATCTCCAACTCCGGAGAATTGATCTCTCATAACAAGGTTCATCAAGGCAGGTTTAATTTCATAAGAGGTAGCTGAAGTAGTAGGTGTAGCAATAGAAGTGCAGATAAAATCATTGTTGTTGTGACTAGTGAAGTCACACAACTTGGTGTTTTTGATGGAACCCATAGTAGCAGCAAGTGTGACAAACAATTTTTTTGTGATTTTTCATAAGGTACACTAAAGCAAGAACTGAAAGGTAAACTAACGAGACTAAAAAGCAAAGATAAAAGATAGTGTGCAACTCCCCTATCTTGAACATTGGAGTCCCCGGCAACGACGCCAGAAATTAGCTTGATGGCACTGAAGCAGTGCTCCTCGTTGGCTACCCCAAGTGGAAGGTTGAGATGTAGCGTAGCGTAATTTCCCTCGGTGAAGATACCAATGTTTGTCTCCAGTAGGAATCCAAGGTCGACAAGTAGGTGACAACGGTGCTAGAAATTACTAGCACGAGAGTTGACGTGGACCTGCACACAAATACAAATAACTTTGCTCCCAATGAGTACAGAGAGGTTGTCCATCTCTCCGGCCTTGATGTTTACAAAGGGTCAAACACAAGAGATAAAAGGTAATGATAACTACAGATAGAAAGTAAAACAGGAAGTAAATTGAGGGTGTAAACAATGGTGGAAATATGGACTGGGGTCCCACGATGTTCACTAGTGATGTCTCTCTCCCAAAAGACGATAAAACTGCTATGCGAGGTAAACAAATCACAGCTGGGCAATTGACAGGATTAAAAACGCACCGCAATGCTAACTATGCTACAAAGGAAGGAAGAGGCTCAAAAGCATGGGCGGTACGCCAAAATAAGTAGACTGAAATCCATCTGCATCTACTACTTATCATCCACCTTGAGATATCTATCCAGAACATCTCGCTGGTATTAAGTTGCAAACCCCATCCAAAGTGTAAACCCAAAGCAACAGACAACTGTATTAAAAGAACTTGCATAAAGTAAACAATCCTTGCAACCGCGGTTACAAGCACCGTGGTTTTCCCCCTTGTGGCAACATCACATCCCCTAGACTCATGTTTCGGTCACTCAAGCTAGTCATCAGGGGGCATGAACCCACAATCATGCATAACGCTCCCTCTTGGAGTCACTACCTACTACTTGGACAAAGCAATAAACAACAACGGAGAACATGCAAGAATTACTTAAGAAAAAAAATATAAGAGATACGAACCAAATATATTACTCAATGACAATCTGAACATAGTCTCATAATCCATCAGATCCCAGCAAACTCAGCATAGCAACAGCAGAAAGAATTACATATGTGCCTTGATCATGTAGGGGAACTCACAAGGTCTAATCCATGAAGAACAAAGAGGGGAGGAGAACATCACATAGCTACTGATCATGGACCCATGGTCCAAGGTGGACTACTCACGGATCATCCGAGAAGCGTCCATGGTGGTGGAGAAGCTCCTGGAGGTCAATCCTCCCTCCGGCAGGGTGCCGGGAAGAGGTCTTCTTGTGCTCCCGATCTTGGAAGCGCGGTGGCGGCGGAACATAGGCGAGATCGCGAAAAAGGGTTCTATCTTCGGGGGTTTCGGGTCGAGAGATAAATATTGGCGAAGGAGGGAAGCCAGGAGGCACCAGGGGTCCAGGCGCCCCCCTGGCGCGGCCCCACCCTAGGGCGCTCCGGGAGGGCGCCTGGGTCCCTGGTGGATCCCCTCCGGCCCCCTTCGGGACGTTGGAAGCTTCCGAAGCGCTGATTTTTATTGGATTTTCCCTGAATTTAAGGAGCATTTTTAATACGGGGGAAACCTGAAATAGAAAAACAGAAGAAAACAGGAACTGGCACTGGCGTGCACTGAGTTAATAGGTTAGTCCAAATATGATCAAAATTGTATGAAAGTGTATCTAAAACATAGCAATATCACACAGAACATGCATGGAGCAAGCAGAAATTATACATACGTTTGGAACGTATCTGTTGCTGAATGATTGGGATCAGTGCCCTAAGTTGGGAAAGAATCAAAAAACACCAAAAACGCTCCTGGATGTATGGAAGACGAGGTCTGTGTTTTAGGACTTGAAGTACTGGTCCGTTCTCGATACGCCTCATTTCCTTGATCGAATGCATATCACGAAGAATGTGTTCGAGAGTTTGTTTGCCACTCTGCTCAACATGCCGGAAAAAACCAAAGATGGCCCAAAAGCAAGAAATGACCTGATACATCTAGGTATCAAGGAAGAGCTTCACGGGGGATCGAGTCATCAGATGAGGAGACGAACCGTCACAAGGGAAAAAGATAAAAATGACTATCACTGCCCCCATCCTGTTTCACTCTAAGTGAGAACGAGATCCAATAACTGATCAAGTGCCTTCTAGGAGTCAAAACCCCCTTCGATTACTCAGGGATGATAAGCAGATACCTAGACCAGCAGAAACAAAGGTTCAGCAGGATGAAGTCTCATGACTGTCATGTGATGATGAGAAGATATTTCCGGTTGTGATTCGGGGGATAATGGACAAGCACATATGTGAAACCCTTTTCGGTTTCTGTAACTTTTTCGACGTGACCCATCGAAAGTGTATCACACGGAAGCAACTCTCAAGGTTGCAGGAAGAGATCATTGTGATACTATGCGAACTTGATATTTACTTTCCACCCGCATTCTTTGACATTTGTGTGCATCTGTTGGTCCATATTGTGGATGATATCCTCCACCTTGGACCGGCGTTCCTGCACAACATGAATGGGGTCATTAAAGGATTCGTTCATAACAGGGCCCGTCTGGAAGGAAGCATCGTTCAGGGCTATCTCACCAAAGAGTGCATCTCTTTCTGCATGAATCTCCTGGTCGTCGATGATCCTGTTGGTTTTCCCGGAAACAAGCACCTTGGCAAGCTCAACGGAGTAGGCCACGGGAATGGCCGGAGGGAATTTCATGTGGACTTTGACAAACGACGCGTCGACTTTAACAGGGAAAACTTGGTAGCTCTACAACACATTGAAATGGTCGATCCTTGGTGCAAAGAGCACGAAAACGTCATTAGGAAGAACTACACTGACCAGGGCAGGGAAAGGACAGATGGGGAAGTAATCATAGAGCACACCTCCACTTTCTTGTGTTGGTTCAAAGAACGCCTTATCGCTAATCCACCGATGGATTGTCCGGAAGGCAAACTCTTATACGCTTTGTCACATGGTCCCTCACCCAACCTTGCAACATTTCAGGCATATGATATAAATGGGTTCACATTCTACACGGAAGAAAAGGACAAAATTTCTGCTTATCAAAACTCATGGGTAACGATGAAATCCTCAATCGGTAAAGAAAAATTAAGATACTACGGAACGATCGAGGAGATATGGGAGCTCGACTACTCTGGAGAGAAGGTGTCGATGTTTCGTGTCAGATGGGCTATGAGATCAACCGTCATGAAAGAAGACAAATACTTCACCACCATGGTTATAACCGAAGCTGACAACACTTCATCAAGCGTGAACGTCACTCGCAAAATGAGCCATGGGTATTGGCTAAGCACGTGTCCCAATGCTTCTTCATAACAGACCCCTCTAGGCCTATCCGTGTGGTCGTGAGGAGAGTTAAAAGCATCATCGGAATGGCGGACGAAGACGACTTCGACATGTTCGGTGACCCAAATATCGAAGATGATGAAGATGACGACGATAAGGAAAAATACACCACAAGAAGGAGCAAAACGACGCTACCTAGGTCAAGTGGTCTGTTCAAAAAAAAGTAGTCACGATGTGGGGCTAAATTATGCAACCGCGACAAAAAAGACAAGAAAATTACCAAACGTTGAGAAAGCCGCGCAATGTGTGCGAAGAAACTATGTATTGATCTCTCTTTTGTATGACTACAAACTTGTATCGATGAACTAATATTTGGTGACACTCTTATTATATCTACCTCTCTTTTGTAATATATATATATATATATCTTTGACTTGCAATTATTTTACTAAGTCATACATTTTTGACCATTTTTAATTAATGAAAACAACCCTATTAATAAAATAGAGAGAAAATAAAATACAAGAATTGAAAAAACAAAAGACCAAATACAAGAAATAATACCTCTGGCGGCCGGCCTTTGCATACGCCAATGGTAGGTTCACCTCTGGCGTACGCTTGTCTACCGTACGCCAGAGAAAAAAAATGTAGCGCTGGCGGACGGGTATGTTTGTCTGCCAGCGGTAACTTGGGTACACATATTGACTAGGTTCCCCCCTTCTCGCGATTCATTTCACCCAACTTCAAACCACCCGGCGCCGCCACCTTCCTCCCAAGCCATCGTCGGCGACCTCTTCCTCCCAAGCCGCCTCGCTCGACCCCCTGCCACCCAACCACCTCGCTCGATGTCATCCGCACGCCCAGGTAGCCCCCTTTTCCCTATATTTCTCTTTTCTTCTCCCCTTCCTCACGGCTTATGATACGTCCAAAACGTATCTATAATTTCTTCTTGCTCCATGCATGTTTTGTGTGATATTGCTATGATCTAGATAAACTTTCATACACTTTTGATCATATTTGGACTAACTTATTAACTAAGTGCACCACAGTGCCAGTTCCTGTTTTCTACTGTTTTTCTATTTCAGATTTCCCCCATATTAAAAGTGCTCCAAAAATTCAGGAAAAATCAGATAAAAAATCAGCGTGAAGGAACCTTCCGGAATCACCTGGGTGGGGCCAGAGGGCCACCACCAGGGACCCAGGCGGCTGTGACGCCCCCAAAATCAGACCGTGTACAGTAATCATACACACAGGGTACACGACTGAGATTAGGGTGCCACGGTGATAATGTCACAGCACAACACTAAACACAAAAGGATAAACAATTATGTTACAATAGAGGGGGTCACGCGGACCCGAATACATAAGTCATACAAGCCATAATATCTGAGTACAGACATAGTTAGTCAAGTTTTGCCTTAAGAAGGCTAGCACAAATCACATCAGAGATACAGATCGAAAAGGCGAGGCCTCCTGCCTGGGATCCACCGAACTACTCCTGGTCAACGGGGAACTCGACGTCGTAGTAGGCGCCTCCGGGGTACTCCTGCTCCTGAGCTCCAACGTCGGCTGCAGCGGCCGATCAGGCAAAACAATAAAGGAAATAAAGCAGATGAGTATCTAGTATACCCGCGAGTCTTACGTCCGCTACTAAGCATTATGCATTGTATCAACGGAATGAAGAGGCTGTATATAGTGGACTGAAAGACAGAAATTCAGAGCAAGGGTAAGAAGCTAGGCCTATCGAAGACTAGCATCTTCCGACGATGTCTTACAACATGAGGTAAGAATCAGCCAACAGTTTATATAAAGCATAAAGTAACAATGCAGCAGAAGTTGCTGTAGCATTGTATAATAATAAGTTGTAATAATTATCAATGCCTCCGAGTTTACCTCCTCGACATCCCCGCGAGGAAGAAAACCCGGAACCATACAGTTTAATATTAATAGTTTCTAGTGGTAAGATCCAGCTTCAGCATAAAGCGTCCTGTTACCGTGGACACGGCTATTCGAATAGATTAATCTTCCCTGCAGGGGTGCACTTGTGTTACGCTACACGCACGGATCTCTAGGGTGGCGGGAACCTTGTTAGGGAACGCTCCACCGAGGCTATCCGACACTTCATAGCCCATCTTTCAAACTCAACAGAGAGGTCATCCACCGGACTATATCCTATGTACGCGGGGCTTTGGACCCTAACCCCGACGTACTCCTGCACGGTGCGAGGCTGGCCGGTGAAGTTAAATCAAAGCAAATACAATTCACACTGCCGCTGCAAATAAGACAACACCACTTCCCGGCGCAGGCCGCGGTACTGCTGACGTCTGAAGAGTCCTCGGACGACACTACGAAGCAGAGGAGCCCATAACTCGTAATTCCCATGGGTAGGTAGTGCGTACATGGCATATAGCCAACTCAAGACATTCACTGAACCATTTAGCATTTTAATTAACCTGCGTGACAACCGCTATCGTTGCCTCAACTTAACTGACCCGCGGACAACGACAGCAGCCAGGACCACCAGTACATCGGTGCCTGCCCCGTCGTCCCACCAAGTCACTGCGGTTACCAACAAGGTGAACCGTCTCCTTACCTTGTCTCGCGTGTGCTCCTGGAGGAGCTCGACTTTCGTGGTTTGGTAACTCTCGCGGCCAACGATCAGGGGCCAAGCACACCGGTACACTGGTCGTGCCCTCCCTGTCGTCCCGTCGCAATACCTCTCGCGGGCACCGTGGGGTCGCCCGACTTCTTACCTGAAGGACAACCGTTTACAGGATCCTATGGCGGCAAGACAAAGTCAGCCTCGAGTGGAGTACAAGGATTACTCCTTGATAGCTCACACTTGAGGTGACTAGGCATAACCCAGATAGGGGCCTTAGACGGTGTCTACATTGTGCCGTACCTGTGCAGTTATAATATTTGTATCCGCGTTCACCCCCCCTGAGTGATCACGACCCTCTATCTAATCCTAGCTAACAATGCGCAGGGCTCACTGCTGAATAATGCATAATAATAATAATAATAGGCAGCATAGGATAAAGGAAGGCACATCAAGGGGCGACAAAGTCAGGCTATGCAATTGAATAGGATTGTAATCGTAGCAGCAGCAGTAACAATGCCTAGTGCAAGAAATGTACGGAAAGATAGGCGATATCTGGGGAAGAGAATGGCTCTACTTGCCTGCAAGCTCGACGGTAGTATTAGGGTCGTCGACGACGTAGTCGTACTCAGCAACGGTGTAGTCGACGGCAGCAGCGGTGTCTACCGGAGATTAAGGGGGGAAGAAACAGTAAATACACAGCAAGCATATACAAACAGATGCATGACATGATAGATGAAATGTTAACGGTGTTCTAACGCAGTGCAATGCACATTGCTCGGAACGGAAATTCATCTGAGGATGAACTACCGGCTCCGGATGATTACCGGACAGGGTGTCCGGAGGGGAAGGATCAAGCCGGAGGTGTCGTGGTTACCGGAACAACATAAGGGGGGTGTATCCGTGCTAGTTGATCTATTCCGAGAAACATTCGTGTTCGGAATAAATTCATCCGGGCACTCTAACAGTACCGGACAATTTATCGGACAGTCAGTCCGGAGGGGGAATGTTCGATGTTCGTTGTGTTAGAGGGGTGTGGTAGACATACAGATAGCGTATTTGTATTCATTATATTTTTCTGATCAACTTTCATGTATAAAGTTTTTGAATCCGAGTTACGGTTTAAAAGTTATTGAATTTCAAAGTTTAAATCAATTTAAATGATTTTCTGGATTTCTTTTAATATTTATTAAACATTATCCAAAACATTATCCACAACATTATCCAGAACAGTACTGACATGTGGGACCCACATGTCAGCCTCTGTTATTTATAAAACATTTAATTAAATCAGAAAAAGCCTCTGGACCCACCTGTAAGTCACTGGTATTTATTTAAATCTTCTAAATAATTAAAAATCTGACAAGGGGGGCCCAGTGGTCAGTGACTATTAAACCTAACAGTTATTTAACAAAGGGGTTAAGTGGCATGGGCCCACATGTCATATGTCCAGGGGGGTATTATATTAACTTACAGGAGCTAATAAACCAGGGGGGGTACTTAGTCCTCATCGAAGATTAGCAGTGCACTGGGCCCACGTGCCAGTGGCACAAGGCACAGCCGGCTAGGCCGCCGGCGAGCACCGCCATGGCCGGCGACCTCGCGCTGCATACAAGTGACCAAATCGAGCAAGGTTTGCTCCTATGGCTTCCTAGCGATGTGCCGCACCCATTTCTTCCACTTGTGCGGGCTGGGATGGGCCTACGGCGACGCCGGCGTGCACCGCGGCGGCGGCCGAAACACCGTGGCGGGAGGTACGAACCAGAGCTCGAATTCGAGCCCAAAATGGAGGGGGGCCGGTGCGGTTACTCACCCTGAGGACACAAGAAGGTCCGGCGAGTGCTCGGAAGCAGCAGGGGGTAGAAGAACGACGGCGGCGGCGTTGAGGATACGCGGGGTGGAGGAGGTCAATTCGATCGATTCGGGGCTCTTCGGCTCGGGCGCGGGGTCGGGGATGAAGGAGAAGAAGTCGGCGGTCCTTCCTGTCCTGGCGGCGAGGCGAGGCGGCGACGGCAGCTACGCGGGCGAGCTCGCGGCCGAGGCGGCCATGGCGTTCGGGCTCAAAGGGGAAACGCAGTGGAGAGGAGAGGGGGGAGAAAGACTTGGTCCGATCCACAATTCGCGGGGCTAGCCCTTATCACGACGACGACGACTCCACGGGGGCAGGTGAGGTGGGAGAGGGAGCAGGTAGGGGAGGGAGAGGACGGGGCAGGTAGGGGAAAGAGGTTGGGCCGGGGTGGGCCGAGCTGGGCCATCGCCCCAGGCGGGATTTAGGGGGTTTTTCCATTTGTTTTGTGTTGCTGTTTATTCTATTTCTTTCTGTAATTGATTTATTAACCCTAGCATTTTTGTAAAAGGTTATTAGTGTTTGTAAATTAGGGTTACATATTACTAAGGTGCCACAAAAGTTTTTGCAGCCAAATAAAATCATTAGATATTTCTTTTAATTTTTAAATGCCCAAAGTAAGGGTTTTAACCTACTGTTTGAATTGTTTGGAAATTTCTGCAACTCCAAAAATTACCAAAGTTGGTCCAACATGATTATAATGATTTTCGGCAATTTACAAAAATAGTTCCATGATTTTTGGAACAAATTTAATTGAGCACTTTTGTTTTATTTTTCATTCAAAGTAGTTTCAACTAGGGTATAGTTTCATGATGAGGGAGATGCATTGGGATTAGGGTTTTGATTACCAACCAGCATGGTTTGAAAAGAGCAGAAGCAAAGTTTGATTTGGGACAGGGGATAACAGTGATTAACAAACAGTGATGGTCAACAGTGATGATGATTACTGTTACAGCAACTGAGGGTGTTACAAATCTCCCCCACTACAAGAATTCTCGTCCCGAGAATTTAAGTGGTAGCGAGGAAAAGATCGGGGTATTCATCGCGAAGGCGATCTTCGCGTTCCCAAGTGGCTTCATCTTCAGAATTATTCGACCACTGAACCTTGAGGAACTTGACGGTCTGGTTGCGGGTTCGACGCTCAGACTGATCGAGAATGCGGCTCGGATGTTCTCGATAAGTCAAGTCTTGTTGCAGCTCGATCATATCATGCTCCACTTCGCGGATAGGATCCTTGAAGCAGCAACGGAGTTGCGACACGTGGAAGACATCGTGGACTTGGGAGAGGTTTGGCGGCAATTCCAACCGGTATGCCACGGGTCCACTCCTGGAAAGGATACAGAACGGGCCAATGTAGCGAGGAGCCAACTTTCCCTTGATACCGAAGCGATGAGTGCCCCTCATGGGAGTGACACGGAGGTAAGCGTATTCACCAGGCTGATACTCCATTTCACGGTGTTTACGGTCATAGTTGCTCTTCTGACGAGACTGTGCAGCCTTGAGATTTTCTTGCACAATGCGAACTTGTTCTTCAGCTTCTTGGACAAGATCCGGTCCGAAGTAGGGTCGTTCCCCAGTTCCTGACCAATTCAGGGGGGTTCGACATTTACGTCCGTATAGAACTTCGAAGGGGGCCATCTTCAAGCTAGCCTGATAGCTATTGTTGTACGAGAATTCCGCATACGGGAGGGCATCCTCCTATTTCATGCCGAAAGAAAGGACACAAGCGCGAAGCATGTCTTCCAGCACTTGATTAACTCGTTCAACTTGGCCTTGCGACTGGGGGTGATAAGCGGTGCTGAGATTCAGACGAGTCCCGAAAGCTTCCATGAAACTATTCCAGTATCGTGAGGTGAAAATGCTGCCACGGTCTGAACTGATCTCCATCGGAATACCGTGGAGTGACACAATTCGGGAGATATACAAGTGTGCTAATTGACTAGCAGTGATTGTCTCCTTGACCGGCAGGAAGTGAGCAATCTTGGAGAATCGGTCGATGACGACAAAGATGGCATCGTTACCTTTCTGTGACTTAGGAAAACCGGTGACGAAGTCCATCTCGACTTTTTCCCACTTCCAATCAGGAGGAGGGAGTGGTCGCAACCAACCAGCAGGTTTCTGATGTCCGGCCTTGACGCGACTGCAAACGTCACATTGAGAAACATAGCGGGCGATGTCTTGCTTCATGTAAGGCCACCAGTACCGTTGACGAAGGTCTTTATACATCTTGGTACTGCCAGGGTGGATTGACAAGGGAGAATTATGGGCTTCTTCCATGATATCCGGACCACAGTTAATGAGGGGCGGGCTCACAGGAACTACTAAGCGGCCCTTGAAGTACACAGTGTCACCATCATTAGCATCAATGGTAAAAGAGGAGGGCTTTCCTTCGGCGATGTCCTGCTTGATCTTCACAATGTGAGGGGCCAGAGATTGTCTACTCTTGATGAGGGCGTCGAGTTTTGACTCGAGAACCAGGTTATTGACGTAACCTTGAGGAACAATCTCGAGATTCAACTTGCGTAACTCTTCATACAGAAGTGGTTGCTGCACCTGAACCTCAAGTTCAGAACAGTAAGCTTTGCGGCTCAAGGCATCGGCCATCACATTAGCCTTGCCCGGGGTATAAGAAATATCCATGTTGAAGTCGGCTATTGTCTTGAGCCATCGTTGTTGACGAAGATTCAAATCTGGCTGAGTAAACAGGTACTTCAGACTTTGGTGGTCGGTGTAGACCTCACAACGATTACCGACGAGGTAATGTCGCCACAGCTTCAATGCATAAATTACTGCTGCCAATTCGAGGTCATGTGTTGGGTATTTGTCTTCGTGAGCACGCAACTGACGAGAGCCATAAGAAATCACCTTGCGCTCTTGCAATAGGACACAGCCTAATCCTTGACGAGACGCGTCGCAATATATCACGAAGTCCTTCTGAGTATCAGGGGGAGCGAGCACCGGGGGAGAAGTTAGCTTGTCCTTGAGTGCTTGAAAACTTTCTTGACATTTATCTGTCCACTCAAACTTGACGCCTTTGTGAAGAAGATTAGTCAGAGGCCTGGCAATCTTGGAGAAATTCTCGACGAAACGGCGGCAATAGCTAGCGAGCCCGAGAAAACTGCGGACTTGCTTGACGGTCTTTGGAGGAGTCCAGTCAAGAATAGCCTGGATACGTTCTGGGGTGACGGCAATGCCATCCTTGGAAATCACATGCCCAAGGTAGGTTACTTTGGGAAGCCAGAACTCACACTTAGAATACTTAGCGTAGAGTTTGTGTTCTCGAAGCTTCTCCAGTATAAGACGAAGATGTTCAGTATGTTCTTCTTCATTCTTGGAATATATCAATATATCATCCAGATAAACCACGACGAACTGGTCGAGGTACTCCATGAAAATATAATTCATCAATCTGGAGAAGGTGGCTGGAGCATTGGTTAAGCCAAAGGACATGACGGTGTACTCGTATGAACCATAGCGAGTAATGAAGGCAGTCTTCGGAATGTCCTCATCACGGACTCGGATTTGGTGATAACCCAACCTCAAGTCGAGTTTAGAAAACACCTTGGATCCGGCAAGTTGATCATACAGATCGTTGATCCGGGGAAGTGGGTATTTGTTCTGGATGGTGGCTTGGTTAATGGGCCGATAATCTTGGACCAATCGGTTTGTCCCATCGCTCTTCTTGACAAAAAGCGAAGGTGCTCCCCAAGCTGAGGAACTGGGGCGAATGAATCCTTTATGAAGTGCCTTGTCGATTTCCTCCTTAAGCTCAAGGAGTTCATGTGGCGGCATCTTGTAAGGACGCTTGGCAATAGGAACAGTGCCCGGCTTCAAGTCGATGACGAATTCAACTTCTCTGATCGGGGGTATTCCCGGCAGTTCTTCTAGGAAGACGTCGCAAAAATCGCGAACGACCGGAACGTTCTCGATGCCTTGCAAAGGTGAGATATTCAAAGCATTCATCATAAAGATCTGTGTTTCAGCATTACGGGTAACTCGGGCGGTGTGGTTAACAATCCCACCGGAGGGGTGAAAAAGCTGGACAGACTTGGTGCCACAATACAGTGCGGCATCGTGAAATTTCAACCAATCCATTCCCAGAATGAGGTCTATGGTGGAAGACTTCAGGAGGATGGGCGACACAAAGAATTCAACTCCTTCGATTTCAATGGTGGTGTTTGGCACTATCATGGTGGTTCGGCATTGGCCAATCGGGGTGCGAACAACCATCGGTGGTTTCATCGTTTCGTACTTGAAGTTATGCGAAAATGCAAATGCTTCCGACATGAATGAATGCGATGCTCCTGTATCAAATAAACAGCAGCAGGTACGGAATTAGCGAGAAGGGTACCCATCACGGTAGTGGGTTGTTGCTGAGCTTCTTCAACATTGACGTGGTTAGCATGTCCACGAGCATAAGCAGCAGACCCAGTATTATAGTTGGGGGTCCTGTTGTTGTCACGACCATTTCCACGGCCAGCGGGGTGAACTACCAGTTGCTTCTGTTTCTGGGGGTACTCCCTGGAAAAGTGCCCCGGTTGGCGGCACGTGAAGCATAATCCATCCTGAGGACGAAGTGGGGTAGCATTGGGTGGTGCAGGCAGAGCTCTTGGCATCTGCGGTGGTGGAGGCAGACGGGGTGCAGCATAAGACGGCCTTGGAGCAGGGACAACTGAATGAGTCACACTGGTAGGTAGCCAGATACGACGCTTCTGCGTAGCGCCCGAAGATGAGCCAACGTCACGATAACGCTTCAAAGAGTTCTTGTGCTCCATCTAGGCAGTCTCGACGGTGATAGCCTTGTTCACCATGGTGGCGAAGTTGGCGAAATCATGAACGGCAAGAGCGAGCCTGAGTTCTGGGTTAAGGCCACGACGGAACTTCTGCTGCCTGCGAGCATCAGTGGTGATCTCTCCTTCCGCATAGCGAGAGAGGTTGAGGAACTCGCGCTGATAGGCTTCAACAGTCATATCGCCCTGAGTGAGGTTACGAAATTCTTCCACCTTACGATCCATGATCCCCTGAGGAATGTAGCGGGCGCGGAAAGCAGACTGAAAGTCATCCCAAGTGATGACTTCTTCAACTGGTAGGGAACGCTTGTGGGTGCTCCACCACTGAGCAGCGGCGCCTTTCAGGTGATAAGACGCAAAGTTCACATAGTCGGCTGGATCGACATTAGCAGACTCCAGCTCGTGAGTGATGTCGCGAAGCCAGTCATCAGCATCCAACGGCTGAATAGTGTTGCGGAACATAGTGGGGTTGAGGCGGGTGAAGTCGTGCAGTGTCACGGTGGCATGCTGATGGTGGTGCCCATTCTGATTCGGCTGGGGGAACTGAGCCATGATATTCTGCATGAACTGACGGTTCATCTCGAACTGCTGCATCATCGCGGCCATGTAATCCGGCGGCGGAGGTGGGTCGTTGGCAGCACGACCACGACCACGACCACCACGACCAGCCATCCTGCTAGAATTTAACAGGGGTATTTCAGCGATGAAAATTTAGCGAGATACCGGAATCAAGCCTGAAGTAAAAACGACAACGAAAAGGGGCGCAGATATATAAAGGAGTAGTCATATAAGACATACACATTCGCACACAGAATCAATCGAAAATCGGGCAGCGTAACGTCGTAGAAATTAAGGAAAAAGGACTCCCTAGGCGGCGCGCAGACCGCGGTAAGGATTAGACGACGCGACATAGATTCCACTATGTCAATCACGCCGCAAGAAAACTGTTGGCCATAGGAGTTGATGCCAGAGAACGCGCGGCCTGCCCAGAATGAGAATGGGATCCGCGGTCTGGGATCTGGCGTACGACGCCTGCGGCACGACTCAATCAATGGGGGAAGCACCAATAATGCCGGGTGGAATCAAGAGAACAAGATCCTAATGTCAGCTTTTGTAAAACTTACCAGCAAGGATAAGAGACCAGATTCCCAGAGCAAAGGTAAGGAGAAAAGGATCCTAATACCATAGATATCACACGTAGTGACATCGATGTGGGCCCGTAAGCCAAATATTAAGTTAGCAAAATAGTTTTTCAAAGTCTAGACTCAACATCGACCAAGTGGTGGTGGGGTGGCTTCCTACAGGCAGTCGGCTCTGATACCAACTTGTGACGCCCCCAAAATCAGACCGTGTACAGTAATCATACACACAGGGTACACGACTGAGATTAGGGTGCCACGGTGATAATATCACAGCACAACACAAAACACAAAAGGATAAACAATTATGTTACAATAGAGGGGGTCACGCGGACCCGAATACATAAGTCATACAAGCCATAATATCTGAGTACAGACATAGTTAGTCAAGTTTTGCCTTAAGAAGGCTAGCACAAATCACATCAGAGATACAGATCGAAAAGGCGAGGCCTCCTGCCTGGGATCCACCGAACTACTCCTGGTCAACGGGGAACTCGACGTCGTAGTAGGCGCCTCCGGGGTACTCCTGCTCCTGAGCTCCAATGTCGGCTGCAGCGGCCGATCAGGCAAAACAGTAAAGGAAATAAAGCAGGAGAGTATCTAGTATACCCGCGAGTCTTACGTCCGCTACTAAGCATTATGCATTGTATCAACGGAATGAAGAGGCTGTATATAGTGGACTGAAAGACAGAAATTCAGAGCAAGGGTAAGAAGCTAGGCCTATCGAAGACTAGCATCTTGCGACGATGTCTTACAGCATGAGGTAAGAATCACCCAACAGTTTATATAAAGCATAAAGTAACAATGCAGCAGAAGTTGCTGCAGCATTGTATAATAATAAGTTGTAATAATTATCAATGCCTCCGAGTTTACCTCCTCGACATCCCCGCGAGGAAGAAAACCCGGAACCATACAGTTTAATATTAATAGTTTCTAGTGGTAAGATCCAGCTTCAGCATAAAGCGTCCTGTTACCGTGGACACGGCTATTCGAATAGATTAATCTTCCCTGCAGGGGTGCACTTGTGTTACGCTACACGCACGGATCTCCAGGGTGGCGGGAACCTTGTTAGGGAACGCTCCACCGAGGCTATCCAAACCTTCATAGCCCATCTTTCAAACTCAACAGAGAGGTCATCCGCCGGACTATATCCTATGTACGCGGGGCTTTGGACCCTAACCCCGACGTACTCCTGCACGGTGCGAGGCTGGCCGGTGAAGTTATATCAAAGCAAATACAATTCACACTGCCGCGGCAAATAAGACAACACCACTTCCCGGCGCAGGCCGCGGTACTGCTGACGTCTGAAGAGTCCTCGGACGACACTACGAAGCAGAGGAGCCCATAACTCGTAATTCCCACGGATAGGTAGTGCGTACATGGCATATAGCCAACTCAAGACATTCACTGAACCATTTAGCATTTTAATTAACCTGCGTGACAACCGTTATCGTTGCCTCGACTTAACTGACCCGCGGACAACGACAGCAGCCAGGACCACCAGTACATCGGTGCCTGCCCCGTCGTCCCACCAAGTCACTGCGGTTACCAACAAGGTGAACCGTCTCCTTACCTTGTCTCGCGTGTGCTCCTGGAGGATCTCGACTTTCGTGGTTTGGTAACTCTCGCGGCCAACGATCAGGGGCCAAGCACACTGGTACACTGGTCGTGCCCTCCCTGTCGTCCCGTCGCAATACCTCTCGCGGGCACCGTGGGGTCGCCCGACTTCTTACCTGAAGGACAACCGTTTACAGGACCCTATGGCGGCAAGACAAAGTCAGCCTCGAGTGGAGTACAAGGATTACTCCTTGATAGCTCACACTTGAGGTGACTAGGCATAACCCAGATAGGGGCCTTAGACGGTGTCTGCATTGTGTCGTACCTGTGCAGTTATAATATTTGTATCCGCGTTCACCCCCCCTGAGTGATCACGGCCCTCTATCTAATCCTAGCTAACAATGCGCAGGGCTCACTGCTGAATAATGCATAATAATAATAATAATAGGCAGCATAGGATAAAGGAAGGCACATCAAGGGGCGACAAAGTCAGGCTATGCAATTGAATAGGATTGTAATCGTAGCAGCAGCAGTAACAATGCCTAGTGCAAGAAATGTACGGAAAGATAGGCGATATCTGGGGAAGAGAATGGCTCTGCTTTCCTGCAAGCTCGACGGTAGTAGTAGGGTCGTCGACGACGTAGTCGTACTCAGCAGCGGTGTAGTCGACGGCAGCAGCGGGGTCTACCGGAGATTAAGGGGGGAAGAAACAGTAAATACACAGCAAGCATATACAAACAGATGCATGACATGATAGATGAAATGTTAACGGTGTTCTAACGCAGTGCAATGCACATTGCTCGGAACAGAAATTCATCTGAGGATGAACTACCGGCTCCGGATGATTACCGGACAGGGTGTCAGGTGGGGAAGGATCAAGCCAGAGGTGTCGTGGTTACCGGAACAACATAAGGGGTGTGTATCCGTGCTAGTTGATCTATTCCGAGAAACATTCGTGTTCGGAATAAATTCATCCGGGCACTCTAACAGTACCGGACAATTTATCGGACAGTCGGTCCGGAGGGGGAATGTTCGATGTTCGTTGTGTTAGAGGGGTGTGGTAGACATACAGATAGCGTATTTTTATTTGTTATATTTTTCTGATCAACTTTCATGTATAAAGTTTTTGAATCCGAGTTACGGTTTAAAAGTTATTGAATTTCAAAGTTTAAATCAATTTAAATGATTTTCTGGATTTCTTTTAATATCTATTAAACATTATCCAAAACATTATCCACAACATTATCCAGAACAGTACTGACATGTGGGACCCACATGTCAGCCTCTGTTATTTATAAAACATTTAATTAAATCAGAAAAAGCCTCTGGACCCACCTGTAAGTCACTGGTATTTATTTAAATCTTCTAAATAATTAAAAATATGACAAGGGGGGCCTAGTGGTCAGTGACTATTAAACCTATCAGTTATTTAACAGAGGGGTTAAGTGGCATGGGCCCACATGTCATATGTCCAGGGGGGTATTATATTAACTTACAGGAGCTAATAAACCAGGGGGGTACTTAGTCCTAATCGAAGATTAGCAGTGCACTGGGCCCACGTGCAAGTGGCACAAGGCACAGCCGGCTAGGCCGCCGGCGAGCAGCGCCATGGCCAGCGACCTCGCACTGCATACAAGTGACCAAATCGAGCAAGGTTTTCTCCTATGGCTTCCTAGCGATGCGCCGCACCCATTTCTTCCACTTGTGCGGGCTGGGATGGGCCTATGGCGACGCCGGCGTGCACCGCGGCGGCGGCCGAAACACCGTGGCGGGAGGTACGAACCAGAGCTCGAATTCGAGCCCAAAATGGAGGGGGCCCGGTGCGGTTACTCACCCTGAGGTCACAAGAAGGTCCGGCGAGTGCTCGGAAGCAGCAGGGGGTAGAAGAACGACGGCGGCGGCGTTGAGGATACGCGGGGTGGAGGAGGTCGATTCGATCGATTCGGGGCTCTTCGGCTCGGGCGCGGGGTCGGGGATGAAGGAGAAGAAGTCGGCGGTCCTTCCTGTCCTGGCGGCGAGGCGAGGCGGCGACGGCAGCTACGCGGGCGAGCTCGCGGCCGAGGCGGCCATGGCGTTCGGGCTCAAAGGGGAAACGCAGTGGAGAGGAGAGGGGGGAGAAAGACTTGGTCCGATCCACAATTCGCGGGGCTAGCCCTTATCACGACGACGACGACTCCACGGGGGCAGGTGAGGTGGGGGAGGGAGCAGGTAGGGGAGGGGGGCGACGGCAGTGCTCTCTGCCCACCCCCCCCCCCCCCGCCGTCCATGGCGACAGTGGAAACAGGGGAGGGAGAGGACGGGGCAGGTAGGGGAAAGGGGTTGGGCCGGGGTGGGCCCAGCCGGGCCATCGCCCCAGGCGGGATTTAGGGGGGTTTTCCATTTGTTTTGTGTTGCTGTTTATTCTATTTCTTTCTCTAATTGATTTATTAAGCCTAGCATTTTTGTAAAAGGTTATTAGTGTTTTTAAATTAGGGTTACATATTACTAAGGTGCCACAAAAGTTTTTGCAGCCAAATAAAATCATTAGATATTTCTTTTAATTTTTAAATGCCCAAAGTAAGGGTTTTAACCTACTGTTTGAATTGTTTGGAATTTTCTGCAACTCCAAAAATTACCAAAGTTGGTCCAACATGATTATAATGATTTTAGGCAATTTACAAAAATAGTTCCATGATTTTTGGAACAAATTTAATTGAGCACTTTTGTTTTATTTTTCATTCAAAGTAGTTTCAACTAGGGTATAGTTTCATGATGAGGGAGATGCATTGGGATTAGGGTTTTGATTACCAACCAGCATGGTTTGAAAAGAGCAGAAGCAAAGTTTGATTTGGGACAGGGGATAACAGTGATTAACAAACAGTGATGGTCAACAGTGATGATGATTACTGTTACAGCAACTGAGGGTGTTACAGCGGCCACCTGGCGCAGCCTAGGGTTTGGCTGCCTCGGGGGGCGCCTGGACCCCTGGTGGCCCCCCTGGCTTCCCCCCTTCGCCTATTTATTCCCCGTGACGCGAAACCTCCGAAGACAGAACCCTTTTTCGCGATCTCGCCTCTGTTCCGCCGTCGCCGCGCTTCCAAGATCGTGAGCGCCATCAGACTTCTTCC
The DNA here is from genome assembly GCA_950022295.1 of Bromus sterilis. Lineage (NCBI taxonomy): Eukaryota > Viridiplantae > Streptophyta > Magnoliopsida > Poales > Poaceae > Bromus > Bromus sterilis. The sequence goes on along the minus strand of OX465595.1, from coordinate 36,466,109 downwards.
CGGCACCCTGCCGGAGGGAGGATTGACCTCCAGGAGCTTTCCCTCCACCATGGATGCTTCCCGAATGTGCCGTGAGTAGTTTCCCTTGGACCATGGGTCCGTGATCAGTAGCTACGTGATGTTCTCCTCCCCTATTTGTTCTTCATGGTTTAGACCTCGTCAGCTGCCCTACATGATCGAGGCACATATGCAATTTTCTGTTGTTACTATGCTGAGTTTGCTGGGATCTGATGGATTATGAGATTATGTTCAGATTGTGATTGAGTAATATATTTGGTTCTTATGTTTTATATTTTTGATCCTAAGTAATTCTTGCATGTTCTCTGTTGCTATTTATTGCTTTGGCCAAGTAGTAGGTAGTGACTCCAAGAGGGGACGTTATGCTAGATTGTGGGTTCATGATGATACGTCCCAAACGTATCTATAATTTATGCTTGCTCCATGCATGATTTGTGTGACTTTGCCATGTTTTGCTTGAACTTTCATACACTTTTGAACATATTTGGACTAACCTATTAACTCAGTGCACCCAGATGCCAGTTCCTGTTTTCTGCTGTTTTTGTATTTCAGGTTTTCCGGCCATTTAAAGTGCCAAATAAATTCCGGAAAAATTATATAAAAAATCAGCGACCCGGAAGCTTACCAAAGAACCAAGGAAGGAAGGGAGTGGACCCACCAGAGCCCCAGGAGTGTCCCTGGCGCGGACCCACCCTAGGGCGCGCCAGGAGACCTCCTGGCTGCTCTATGGCCCTCTCGGTGCCCCCTTCGGCCTATATTTAGCCCCCGCGGAGGAAACCCCTAAGATCGATCTGCTATTCCCGTTATCCTCTATGTACCGCTGCCGCCGCCGTTTCAAGATCGGGGCTGCCAGGAGAAGCTGCCCCGGCACCCTGCCGGAAGGAGGAATCCCCTCCGGGAGACCATACATCGCCATGGACGTCTCCCGGATGTCTTGTGAGTAGTCCCCCTTGTACCATGGGTCCATGACCAGTAGCTATGTGATGTTCTCCTCCCCTCTTTGTGCTTCCACTTTCGAGACCTCGTGAGCTGCCTCACATGATCGAGGCACCTTTGTAATTTTCTATATTGCTATGCTGAGTTTGCTGGGATCTGATGGATTATGCGATTATGTTTAGATTGTGATGAGTAATATATTTGGTTCTCTTTTATATTTGTGTTCTTTAGTTAATTCTTGCATGTTCTTCGTTGCCGTATTTTTCTTTGGCCAAGTGATTTGTTGCAACTCCAAGAGGGAGCGTTATGCCTGATTGTGGGTTCAGCCCCCTGATGTCTAGCTTGAGTGACAGAAACATGAGACTAGGGGATGTGCTGTTGCCACAAGGGATAAAACAGCGGTGCTTGTACCTGCGGGTGCAAGGATTGCTTACTTTACGCATAGTTCTTTTAATGTAGTTGTCTATTGCTTTGAGCTTACACTTTGGGTGGGATTCTCAACTTAATACCAACGAGATGTTCTGGATAGATATCTCAAGGTGGATGATTCGTACTAGATGCAGATGGATTTCGGTCTACTTACCTTGGCGTACTGCCCATTGCTTTTGAGCCTCTTCCTTTCTTTTATAGCATAGTTAGCATTGCGGTGCGTTTATAATCATGTCAATTGCCCAGCTGTGATTTATTTCCCTCGCTAGCACTTTTATCGTCTTTTGGGAGAGAGACATCACTAGTGAACGTCATGGGACCCCGGTCCATATTTCCACCATTGTTTACACCTTCAATTTACTTTCAGTTCTTACTTTCAATTGCCACTATTATTATCTCTTGCGTTGATCCTTTGCAAACAGCAAGGCCGGAGGAATTGACAACTCCTTGATGTCTACACACGCTTCTATTCTTGTAGACTATGTTGGGCCTCCAAGCGCAGAGGTTAGTAGGACAGCAGCAATTTCCCTCAAGTGGATGACCTAAGGTTTATCGAACTCAGGGAAGTAGAGGTTGAAGATGGTCTCTCTCAAGCAACCCTGCAATTAAGATACAAGAAGTCTCTTGTGTCCCCAACACACCTAATACAACTAGGAGTTGTATTGGTGCACTAGTTCGGCGAAGAGATGGTAAAATACGAGTGATAGGTGTGGCAAAGCAAGGTAATATAAATCTGTAATAAAAAGTGCAGCAAGCAAACATGTGACAAAAGTGAGCACAACGGTGTAACAATGGTGGAAACAAGGCCTAGGCTTCATACTTTCACTAGTGGCAACTCTCAACAACATTAACATAGTCTAATCACATGATATTTCCCATAAAACATGCAATGGAGACACACTCGGAGGTCATTCCTTTGTGGTCAAGAGAGGATGAGAATTATATAGGGCTACCAAAGCACACCTCAAAGTTCGTAGTTCTCAATCTATGGATTTCCCAATGTCACCGCAGCCATCCAAAGAGAGTACCACAACATATCTCAAGGATAGTCAAAGACAAGCACCAAGAGACTCTCAATCTTCAATCAACACACAAAAGAGGAAATCACTCATGATAATATTCTTCTAACCCATGTCCAATAGACCGCTATCACCTTGATCTCGGGGATTATACTAGATAAGATCAGTTGAGTACATCAATCCAATACATAGAGGAAGGGGAAATATCATGGGATCACCCTAGATTAACATAGCATATGATCACAACGAAGATCACATCATGGGAGAGAGAGAAGAACACATAGCTACTAGTAGAAACCTCAGCCCCGAGGGAGAACTACTCCCGCTTCATGGAGGGAGGAAGCAACGTCGATGGAGATGAATCCAGGGGAACTTCCCCGTCCCGGTAGGGTGCCGACACAGGAATCCTGGTCCCCCAAAGCTTGTTGGTGATGGAGGCGGAGATCGGAATCGCTTCTGGAAAAAGTACTTCGATCTTAGGGGTTTCCACCCCGTGGGCTAAATATAGGCAGAGGGGGGTGTCGAGGGGACCCACCAGGCAGCCAGGAGGCCTCCTGGCGCGGCCTAGGGTGGGGTCGCGCCAGGGACCCTCCTGGTCTCCTGGTGGTGGCCCCCCTCCGCTACCTTGGTGATTCCGGAAGCATCCGGGTCGCTGATTTTTTATCTGATTTTTCCTTATTTTTTGGAGCACTTTTAATGGCCGGAAAACCTGAAATACAAAATAGCAGAAAACAGCAACTGGCAGCTGGGTGCACTGGGTTAATAGATTAGTCCAAATATGCTCAAAAGTGTATGAAAGTTCAAGCAAATCATGGGAAAGTCACACAAAACATGCATGGAGCAAGCAGAAATTATAGATACGTTTGGGACGTATCACTCCTTTGTAATCGTTGGGAGCAAAGCTAATTGTTGTGTGTGCAGGTCCATGTGAAGTTAGCAACCTCGGCGCCATTGTTCACTTTACCACCTTCTTGTATTTCTGCGAGTCCTACGGGAGACAAACCCTATCCTCTGCATAGGGGAAATCTGCTGCTATGCTACATCTCTCCTTCCACTTGGGGTAACCAACGAGAAGTGAGAGAACTATCTTCCTCACCGTATCAAGCAATTTCTGGCGCCATTGCCGGGGACTCCAGTCTACAAGATAGGGGAGTTGCACACTATCTTTTATCTTTGCTTTTTAGTCTTCTTAGTTTACCTTTCTGTTTTTATCTTTGCGTCCTATATCAAAAATCCAATATATATATATATAGTATGTCTAGTTCCTTACTTGCCAATCAATGTTTGACTTCTTTGAAACCAGATCTTATTGGCATGGAGGATTCACTGAGTATCAACAAAAGTGGTACAAGGAACACCGCTTGTCTCAAAAGGGGATACACTTATGGAAACAAATACATCAGTTGTATGAGTGCTAGAAACTTGTGCTCAATATATAATATATCTTTCTGCAGGGATGAATCTTGTTGATTTATGAGGCACAAACACCTTGCTTTGCAATGTGAGTACAATGATGATGAAACCTTAGCTTCTTATGTTAAGAGAAACTATGATTTTTATGATGCAGAGGAAATAGAAGAATTTGTTGCCTATAAGGGTGCCTATGAAATTATTTCTCTTCTTAAAAATATTGATGATGCCCCTTAAAAATCTGAGAGTCTTTCTATACTTAACTTTTGTTTGGAAAATTAAGATGCAAATTATTATATTACTGATCATCTTGAGAGAATCTATCCCCCAAAGGAAGACACTAATGATTTGCAGGACTCTATGGAAGAAGAAATTGGTGAACCTGAAAGCTCCTTGGATGAAAAAGAGGAGGAGAGTGACGAAAAAAAGGAGGAAGAATGGAGCTATCCATGTCTACCTTCTAATGAGAGTAACTCTTTGAATCTTACCTTATATGAGTATTATGATCCTATGGATTCTTTTGAAATATCCCTTTTTGATGAAGTTGATGCCTTTTATACTTGTGGCCATGATGCCATTATGAATGATGCTTATGGAGATGACCTTGCTATAGTTCCTCATGTTAAGAATGAAATTGTTTCTATTGCACCCACACTTGTTTGCTCTATTATCCTTTTGAAATCTCCAACTCATATTCCGGAGAATTTTTCCCTTATCAAAGCTCAATGTGATGGGTTGCATTTATCTTATGATCCTAAAGACCGTGTTGAAAACTATACACGTGTGCTTGTAGGTCATGAATAACATGATTTATGTGATAGTTATATTCTTGATGTTGTTCATGATACTACTGAAAATTACTTTGAGAGAGGAAAGTTTGGTTGTAGAAACTTCCATGTTACGAAAACACCTCTCTCTAAGTCGAAACTTTTGAAGTTGTTCTTGTTCCACCTTCCTATGCATGTCACTTTGTGCTTCTTTGATTTATTTTATTACAAGATGCCTATGCATAGGAAGTGGGTTAGGCTTAAATATTTTTCATATTTGCTTCTTGATGCTCTCTTTTGCTTCAAATTCTTATTCTTATGAGAGCACCTTTTATAATCTTCATGCCTAGCTTAAAGGCATAAAAGAAAGCGCTTGTTGGGAGGCAACCCAAGATGTTTTTTTCTTCTGTTTTTAGTGGTCTTGATGATTGTTACTACTGTAGCAACACCATTGTATCTTTATTATTCAAGATTTGTGCCAAATATAGCCTCATATGACAAGGGAAGTGAAAGTTGTGACATGCTGTCCAGAAAACAGATTCTGTCCTCATGACGGGAAAAATCATAGAAAATTACCAGTTCATATTTTTGAGCTGAATTTTTTACACAGCGTGCGCTATACAATCACGTAACTTTCGTATGTTCTGAGTTTTTTTATTTTAGTTGCAGAAGTATCCCTAAAAAATTCTTTACTACCTGTTGTTCTGTTTTTCACAGATTCAGCCACGTTTTGTCTCTCCTAACTTTTGCAAACCTTAAGCTTGTTTTTTCTTTGCAAAACCTTTTTGGAAATCTTGAGAAACAGTAGCTATTCCTGAATATCTTTATTTCCAGTAGAGGAAAAATATTTTAATAGGGTACTAACCTCTCTAATCGGCTTATGATGAGTTGTGTATGAAGGGAGTTTTCAAGTGTGCGATGGAAGATGATGAAAGAAGATCCTGGAGTGTCAAACACTCAAGCTTGGGGATGCCCATGTGCACCCCAATAAATATTCAAGGAGACTCAAGCGTCTAAGCTTCGGTATGCCCCCGTGCAACCCCTTCTTCATCAACAATTATCAGTTCGTCCCTCGTTGCACTATATTTTTATCACTTCATGCGTTATGTGCTATGCTTGGAGCGTCTCGCTCTTTACTTTTCTTAGGTTTGTTTTTGCTTTGTTTGCTGTAGTAACAAGTTAGACCCCAGCTTTATTTTGTGTGGGATAGAAACACGCTCTGTTTGAACTAGAACTCCTCATAGGATTTGCATGCTTATTTCCTTAGCTGTGAGTTGTTCTTTTTCTTTTCTTAGTTGTTGCCCTGTTTAGTTGTAGTGCTTTAGTTTTCTTCTAGAGCTTTTCTTTTGTCTTAGGTTGAACTTTCTATAGGTTGCATGTTTATCTTATTTAGAGAGTTTTCCTGTTGCACTGAGTTTTGTGTCTTGACTAGAAAGTAGGTAGTTGAAGTTGCTATTATCTTTGTAGTAGTAACTTGCAATAGTTTTGAGGTATTGAATAGAGTAATGTTTGAACTTATGGTGTCAAGAGATTTAGCCTATTAGTGATAGATGTCGTATTTTGGGCAATCCGTGTGATTTTCGAAAACCAAAACCCCTGTTGAGAACTCTAGCTACTAGATGGATCACTAACCTCTGGAGGGTTCGAATATTAGAGTACACTCAAGCACCATGAGTCGAGGATGCGCAAGGATAACCAAACCCCCATACACTCCTCCTCGGGGTACTTTTTTCTTTGTGAACCTCCTGATTAGATTGAGAGTTCCCGATAATAAGTGCATGAGTTCTTCAGACTAATGTGAGTATTCGAAAGTTGACACTTCCACCTCCTATATTTTTCTAGCCTCTCTTGTGCCGTGCATTGCCTCCTTCTCACTTCGAGAGTTGGCGTCCACCTTCGCCGGTACATCCAAACCCTTGGCATGATACGCTCTGTCATCATAAACCTCCTTATATCCTTACTCAAAACAGACACCATACCTACCTATCAAGGCATTTCATTGCCTTTCCGAGATACATTGCCATGAAACATCCACCTTCTCATGACTTGATCTTCATGTCATACATGCTACTTGCTTGATCGATGAGCCGCATGCTAGTTGGGCCTTGCCCTAATCATTGCTACATGACGCGCTAGTATCATTGCATATCCTGCTATCCTAGCAGAGGCATATATTTGCATCATGATAGTTAAATCTTCTGTATGTGAGCACCTTTGTAAAGTGTGAACGATCTCCTATATTCTTGTAAAATATAGAGTGTTGCCCCTAAAGTGAGGAAAAGATACCAAAGAGGACAAAATCAAAAGATCCCAAAGAGGACAAATGAGAGAAATAGAAAGAGCCATTTGATGTCACGAGAGTTTACTTCTCGCCCCTCGTTGGTTACCCAAAGTGGAAGGTGAGATGTAGCGTAGCAGCAAATTTCCCTTAGCAAAGATGCTAAGGTTGAGTGTCGAACCAATAGAAGTCCAACAACGATAAGTAGGTGGCAAAGTGAACAATGGCGTCGTTCACAACCGAGGTTGCTTACTTTACCTGGACCTGCACACACAACAGATAACTTTGCTTCCCAACGAGTACAGAGGAGTTGTATATTCCTCCGGCCTTGTTGTTCACAAAGGATAAAACGCCCGGGATAATAATGATAGTGATAGCAACGGAAAAATAAATAAAGCAGTAAATTGATAGAGGGTGTAAACAGTATTGGAAATATGGACCGGGGTCCTATGATGTTCACTAGTGATGTCTCTCTCCAAAAAGACGATAAAAGAGCCATGCGAGGTAAACAAATTACAGCTGGGCAATTGACAGGATTATGTGCACAAACCAATGCTAATTATGCTATAAAGAAAGGAAGAGGCTCAAAAGCTTGGGCGGTACGTCAAAACAAGTAGACTGAAATCCATCTGCATCTACCTACTAATCATCCACCTTGAGATATCTATCCAGAACATCTCGCTGGTATTAAGCTGCGAATCCCACCCAAAGTGTAAACTCAAAGCAACAGACAACTGCATTAAAGAACTTTGCGTAAAGTAAACAATCCTTGGACCCACAAGTACAAGCATCGTTGTTTTCCCCCTTGTGGAAACAACACATCCCCTATACTCATGTTTCTGTCACTCAAGCTAGTCATCAGGGGGCATGAAGCCACAATCATGCATAACGCTTCCTCTTGGAGTCACTACCTACTACTTGGCCAAAGCAATAAACAGCAACAGAGAACATGCAAGAATTACTCAAGAACATAAATATAAAAGAGGAGAATCAAATATATTACTCAAACACAATCTAAACATAATCTCATAATCCATCGGATCCCAGCAAACTCAGCATAGCAACAACAGAAATAATACATAAATGCCTCGATCATGTAGGGCATCTCACGAGGTCTAATCCATGAAAAACAAAGAGGGGAGGAGAACATCACATATCTACTGATCATAGACCCATGGTCCAAGGTGGACTACTCACGGTTCATCCGGGAAGCATCCATGGTGGTGGAGAAGCTCCCGGAGGTGGTTCCTCCCTCCGGCAGGGTGCCGGGAAGAGGTATTTTGGTGCTCCCGATCTTGGAAGCACGGTGGCGGCGGAACAGAGGAGAGATCGCGAAAAAGGGTTCCCGTCTCGGGGTTTTTGCGTCACGGGGAATAAATAGGCGAAGGGGGCCAGCCAGGGGGCCACCCGGGGTCCAGGCGGCCCCCTGGCGCGGCTCCACCCTAGGGCGCGCCGGGAGGGTGCCTGGGGTCCTGGTGGGTCCCCTCTGCCCCCCCCTCGGTGATTCCCGAAGCTTCCGGTACGCTGATTTTTATTGGATTTTTCTCGAATTTTTGGAGCACTTTTTATATGGGGAAAACCTGAAATAGAAAAACAGCATAAAACAGGAACTAGCACTATGGTGCACTGAGTTAATAGGTTAGTCCAAATATGATCAAAAGTGTATGGAAGTTCATCAATATCATATCAATATCACACAAAAGAGGCATGGAGCAAGAAGAAATTATAGATACGTTTGGGACGTATCAACATCCCCAAGCTTAATTCCTGCTCGTCCTCGAGTAGGTAAATGATAACAGCATAATTTCTGTGGTGACATGCTAACAACCATATAAGAACTTTTAAGTAAAGCAATCAAGGCATGTAATTCAATTCAAGTCATAACAGGCAAGAGTCTATATTTAGTATTGAAACAAGTAACATAAGAACATAAATGTGCAAAAGCTCATGCTTTCCGTGACTCGAATGTCTCCAAATGGTGTTTGCGTGCAAGAAAGGGGATAGGGATATACGAGAAAAAGTATTTTTGTGTTGAGAACTCAATCTACTAAAGTTTCACACTTGGTCTTCTTTAGAATCTTATCTTGACTCATCCCCAGACCACTAGCCAGGTACAAGTCAAAATGATCCACTCCTTTTGGACATTTTGAGCACTCATGCAATGGATGAGCGTAATCAAGAAAGTTGACACTTAGGATGGCAAAGAGAGAATATGGTGGAGGAGGAAGACAAAAAGGTGTGAAAGGCTCACATCAATGAGGACAATCATAGGCGAGAGAAAGCCAAATGATAGATATGATGTGAGGAGTAGGGATTGCCATGCAACGGATGCACATGTGAGCTAAGGTAAGCTCTCCAATGGAACTAGTGGGGGTGCATCCAACTTGCTTGCTCAAGAAGACCTAGAGCTCATTTGAGGAGGCTCATCATTGGAATATACAAGCCAAGTTCTATAGTGTGAAGGTCCCCACATAGCTATATGCAGGAATGATAATCTCTATGGAGTACAAGATATAAGAGGGAGTACGAGTGTGGATCTCTCAAAAGGAATAGTAGTGTGCCCCCTTCTCTCTTTTTATTTCTTTTTCTCTCTTTTTTTATTTTTTTGGTGGCCTCAATGGCTCTTTCTATTTCTCTCATTTGTCCTCTTTGGGATCTTTTAATTTTGTCCTCTTTGGGATCTTTTCCTCACTTTAGGGGAAACACTCTATATATTACAAGAAGTATAGAAGATCTTTCACACTTTACAAAAGTACTCAAATCATAAAGAAGATGTAACTATCATGAAGTATGCAAATGTATGCCTCTGTCAGTGTAGCAGGATATGCAATGATACTAGCGCGTCATGTAGCAATGATTAGGGCAAGGCCCAACTAGCATGCGGCTCATCGATCAAGCAAGTAGCATGTATGACATGAAGATCAAGTCATGAGAAGGTGGATGTTGCATGGCAATGTATCTCGGAAAGGATATGGAAATGCCTTGATAGGTAGGTATGGTGGATGTTTTGAGGAAGGATATAAGGAGGTTTATGATGACAAAGGGTATCATTCCAAGGGTTTGGGTGTACCAGCGAAGGTGGACGCCAACTCTCGGAGTGAGAAGAAAGCAATGCACGGCACAGGAGAGGCTAGAAAAATATGGGAAGGTGGAAGTGTCAACTTTCAAATAATCACATTAGTCCGAAGAACTCATGCACTTATTATCGGTAACTCTCGGTCTAATAAGGAGGTTCACAAAGAGACAAGTACCCCGAGGAGGAGTGTATGGGGGTTTGGTTATCCTTGGGCATCGTCGACTCATGGTACGTGAGTGTACTCTAATATTCGATCCCTCCGAAGAGTAGTGATCCATCTAGTAGCTAGACTTCTCAACTAATTTGTAAGTTTTGAAAATAAACACGGATTGCCCAAAATACGACATCTATCACTAATAGGCTAAAGCTCTTGACACCAAAAGTCCAAACATTACTCAAAACAATACCTCAAAACTATTGCAAGTTACTACTACAAAAGAATAGCAACCTCAATTACCTACTCCAAGTCAAGACACAAAACTCGGTGCAACAGGAAAACTCTCTAAACAAGATAAACATGAAAACTCAAGAGAGTTACAGCAATAAACTAAACAAAAGATCTTTGAAAAGATAAGCATGAAAACTAAGAGCAAAACATGACAGTAGCTATGAAAAGATAAAGAACACACACAGCAAAGATAAGCATGAAAAGTCCTATGTTGTGTTCTAGATTTTGAAAGTGGAGCGTGTTTCTCTCCCACACAAAGAAAGCAGGGTTATAACTTGTTATGAACAGCAAGCAAAGCTAAATAAAACTAAAAATAAAACCCAAGAGCAAGACGCTCCAAGCATAGCACATAACGCATGAAGCGATAAAAATATAGTGAAGCGAGAGACGAACTGATAATTGTTGATGAAGAAGGGGATGCACGGGGGCATCCCCAAGCTTAGACGCTTGAGTCTCCTTGAATATTTATTGGGGATGCATGGGGGCATCCCCAAGCTTGAGCGCTTGACACTCCTGGATCTTCTTTCATCATCTTCCCTCGCACACTTGAAAACTCCCTTCATACATAACTCATCATAATCTGATTAGTGAGGTTAGTACCCATAATAAAATAATTTGTTCTCTACTGGAAATAAAGAGATTCTTTAAGAGATACTGTTTCTCAAGATTTCAAAAAAGTTTTTGCAAAGAAAAAGCAAGCTTAAGGTTTGCAAAACGAAGGAAAGGCAAAACAGGACAGAATCTGTGAAAAACAGACCAGCAGGTAGTAAAGAATTTTTTAGGGATACTTCTGCAACTCAAATAAAAAAACTCAGAACATAAGAAAGTTCCGTAATTGTATAGAGCATGCTGTGTAAAAACTTCAGCTCAAAAAGATGAACTGGGATTTTTCCATGATTTTTCTAGTCACGAGGACAGAATCTGTTTTATGGACAGCATGTCACAACTTTCACTTCCCTTGTCATATGAGGCTATAAATGACACAAAGCTTGAAAAGTATAGATACAATGATGTTGCTACAGTAGTAAAAATCATCAAGACCACTAAAAACAGAAGAAAAACAAAAAGGAAATCCTAATTCGTTGCGGGCTGCCTCCCGAAAGCGCTTCTTTAAAGCCATTAGCTAGGCTTAATGCAAATAGATCAAGTTGTATCAATTGAACCATCATCAAGATCTTAAATAATACAACCACTCTTAAGAGGTATTTCAAATAAAGGCCTAATAAATATACTTCTAGGAATAAAAGCAAAAGACGGAAGATCAATTGGAGTCTCATTTATTCTATTAAAGAGAGGTATCTCTTCCAAAGTCTTCACAGTTTCAACCCCTTTGGCAATAGATAGATTATTTTTGAAATGAGGAGCCTTTGGGACGTAAACGAACCTAGGTTCCTTCTTTGCCGGAGTTTCCACCTTTTTGGTTTTGATTGAGGAGAAAGTAGTTCCTAGAGTGTCAATGATTTCCTCAATCTTATCAATCTTAGAAGGATCCAAGTCATGGGATTTGATGGTCTCCAAAATTTAAAAAAAAATATATGCATGGAGCTATCGAGTCTATTCAAATTCCCTTGAATCTTACGATCCAACTCACTTATCTTATGAATGCTTGGCATCTCTAGCTCTAACTTTTCAAGTTTTTCCATAATATGAGCTAGGGTAATGTCCTCTTGAATGCTAGCAACAGGGAGATTTCCAACAAGATTTTCCATAACACTAAGAGCTTCCGAAACCGGGGCTTCTATGAAATTCCCATTGATAGAAGTATCTAGAATAAACCTATTCCAAGAAGTAATTCCAACATAAAAGTTTCTAAGAAGGATAGTAGTGGATTGCTTCTTGGTGGCTCTTTTTTGAGAATCATTAATTCTATACCAGGCATCTTTCAGACTTTCACCACCCCTTTGTTTAAAGGTGAGCACTTTTTCTTCACAAAAGGAAAAAGGACCAGACATAATGACAAATACTAGCAAGGTAACTATTTTTTTGATTTTTGATAAAAGACACTAAAGCAAAAAATGAAAGGTAAACAAACAAGACTAAAAAGCAAAGATAAAAGATAGTGTGCAACTCCCCTATCTTGAAGAGCGGAGTCCCCGGCAACGGCGCCAGAAATTGCTTTGATGTCACGAGAGTTTACTTCTCGCCCCTTGTTGGTTACCCAAAGTGGAAGGTGAGATGTAGCATAGAAGCAAATTTCCCTTAGCGAAGATACTAAGGTTGAGTGTCGAACCAATAGGACTCCAACAACGATACGTAGGTGGCAAAGTGAACAATGGGCCGTTCACAACCGAGGTTGGTTACTTTACCTGGACCTGCACACACAACAGATAACTTTGCTTCCCAACGAGTACAGAGGAGTTGTCAATTCCCCCGGCCTTGTTGTTTACAAAGGATAAAACACACGGGATAATAATGATAGTGATAGCAACGGAAAAATAAATAAAGCAGTAAATTGATAGAGGGTGTAAACAGTATTGGAAATATGGAACGGGGTCCTATGATGTTCACTAGTGATGTCTCTCTCCCAAAAGACGATAAAAGAGCCATGCAAGGTAAACAAATTACAGCTGGGAAATTGACAGGATTATGTGCGCAAACCAATGCTAATTATGCTATAAAAGGGGAAGAGGCTCAAAAGCTTGGGCGGTACGCCAAAACAAGTAGACCGAAATCCATCTGCATCTACCTACTAATCATCCACCTTGAGATATCTATCCAGAACATCTCGTTGGTATTAAGTTGTGAATCCGACCCAAAGTGTAAACGAAAAGAAACAGACAACTGCATTAAAGGACTTTGCGTAAAATAAACAATCCTTGCACCCGCAAGTACAAGCACCGTTGTTTTCCCCCTTGTGGCAACAACACATCCCCTAGACTCATGTTTCTGTCACTCAAGCTAGTCATCAGGGGGCATGAACCCAAAATCATGCATAAAGCTCCCTCTTGGAGTCACTACCTACTACTTGGCCAAAGCAATAAACAGCAACGGAGAACATGCAAGAATTACTCAAGAACATAAATATAAAAGAGGAGAATCAAATATATTACTCAAACACAATCTGAACATAATCTCATAATCCATCGGATCCCAGCAAACTCAGCACAGCAACAGCAGAAATATTACATAAGTGACTTTATCATCTAGGGCAGCTCACGAGGTCTAATCCATGAAGAACAAAGAGGGGAGGAGAACATCACATAGCTACTAATCATAGACCCATGGTCCAAGGTGGACTACTCACGGTTCATCCGGGAAGCATCCATGGTGGTGGAGAAGCTTCCGGAGGTTGTTCCTCCCTCCGGCAGGGTGCCGGGAAGAGTTCTTCTGGTGCTCCTGATCTTGGAAGCGCGGAGGCAGCGGAACAGAGGAGAGATCGCGAAAAAGGGTTCCCGTGTCGGGGTTTTTGCGTCATGGGGAATAAATAGGCGAAGGGGGTCAGTCAAGGGGGCCACCAGAGGTCCAGGCGGCCCCCTGGCGCGTCCCCACCCTAGGGAGCGCCGGGAGGGCGCCTGGGGCCCTGGTGGGTCCCCTCTGGACCCCCTCGGTGATTCCTGAAGCTTCCTGTACGCTGATTTTTTTATTGGATTTTTCCCGAATTTTTGGAGCACTTTTTATATGGGGGAAACCTGAAATAGAAAAACAGCAGTAAACAGGAACTGACACTGGGGTGCACTGAGTTAATAGGTTAGTCCAAATATGATCAAAAGTGTATGGAAGTTCATCAATATCATAGCAATATCACACAAAAGAGGCATGGAGCAAGCAGAAATTATAGATACGTTTTGGACCTATCACCATTGAGGCCACCAAATAATTACAAAAATATAGAAAAGGAAAAAAGGAAAAAAAGAGAGAAGGGGGCACACTACTAGTCCTTTTGAGAGATCCACACTAGTACTTCATCCTCTATCCCTTGTACTCCATAGAGATCATCATACATACATATAGCTATGTGGGGACCCTTCACACTATAGAAATTGGATTGTATATTCCAATGATGAGCCTCCCCTCAAACGAGCTCTAGGTCTTCTTGAGCAAGCAAGTTGGATGCACCCCCACTAGTTCCCTTGGAGAGCTTTTAGCTCACATGTGCATTGATGTCTACGCACGCTTATATTCTTGTAGACTATGTTGGGCCTCCAAGCGCAGAGGTTTGTAGGACAGCAGCAATTTCCCTCAAGTGGATGACCTAATGTTTATCGAACTCAGGAAAGTAGAGGTTGAAGATGGTCTCTCTCAAGCAACCCTGCAATTAAGATACAAGAAGTCTCTTGTGTCCCCAACACACCTAATACAACTAGGATTTGTATAGGTGCACTAGTTCAGCGAAGAGATGGTAAAATATGGGTGATATGTGTGATAAAACGAAGTAATATAAATCTGTAATAAAAAGTGCAGAAAATAAACAAGTAACAAAAGTGAGTGCAAACGGTGTAACAATGATGGAAACAAGGCCTAGGCTTCATACTTTCACTAGTGACAACTCCCAACAACATTAACATAGTCTAATCACATGATATTTCCCATAAAACATGCAATGGAGACGTACTCGGAGGTCATTCCTTTGTGGTCAAGAGAGGACGAGAATTGTGTAGGGCTACAAAAGCACACCTCAGAGTTCGTAGTTCTCAATCTATGGATTTCCCAGTGTCACCGCGGCCATCCAAAGAGAGTACCACAATCACCACAACATATCTAAAGGATAGTCAAAGACAAGCACCAAGAGACTCTCAATCTTCAATACACACACAAAAGAGGAAATCACTCATGATAATATTCTTCTAACCCATGTCCAATAGACCACTGTCACCTTGGTCTCGGAGATTATACTAGATAAGATCAATTGAGTACATCAATCCAATACATAGAGGGGAAATATCATGGGATCACCCTATATTAAGATAGCCTATGATCACAACAAAGATCACATCATGGGAGAGAGAGAAACCACATAGATCAAGATATAAGCCTTAGCCCCGAGGGGAACTACTCACACATGGACATGGTGAGAGGGAGAGTTGTTGATGGAGAGGTGCAGCCCGGAGGAGATGAAGGAGACGGCGACGGCGGCGGCCACGGCGGCAGCGGCGCCCACGGCCACGACCACGACCCTTGGGGGCAGCAGCCCTTGGCCCCTTCTTCTTCCTTGGAGATGGTGCTGCTGTGGAGATTGATCTCCCTCTCAAGACGGCTACCAAGGGGGAGGAAATTTCGTGGTACCCTTTGACCTAGTTTTCCTCTCTTTATATAGACTCTCGGATTCCCGTCATGCAGATTACGTCTTCTGTATTTTGGGGTTTCTTGAAGCATCCGAACTCCGATTGGGCCGAATTTTATGTCTAAATCCACCGGAAAAAATTGCCTACAACTTTGTAGTTTTAAGTTTTTCCGTTTGAGGCCGTCTTCTAGCGTTTCCGAGCCGATCTTTTAAACCTGTCTGGTGGGGACAGATTTCGGGAGAGTTAAAGTCCAACTGCTACAAGGCTCCTTTTTATGATTTTTCCTTTATCCAAGTAATTCCTACACATAAAGTACAAAACCAAGAACTTGTGCACTCTTACAACCATTAATAGGTTAGTTCCAAAATATGTTATAAAGATATATGAAAGTTTGACTTGTACCTGACTAGTGGTCTGGGAACGAGTCAAGATAAGAATCCAAAGGAGACTAAGTTTTCAAACTTTAGTAGATAGTAGTTCTTAACAACCTTTTTTCTCTCTTTTTCCCAGTCCCCTGCTTGCACGCAAACACCATCTGGAGACATTTGAGTCACGGACAGCGAGAGCTCTTGCACCCTTTGTTCTTTTATTGCTTGTGTCAATGCTAATATAGACGCTTGCTTGTTAAGACTTGAATTGAATTGCATGCTTTGATTGCTTTACTTAAAAGTCCTTATATGGTTGTGTGGCATGTCGCCACAGAAATTATCCTTGTTATCATTTCCCTACTCGAGGACAAGTAGGAATTAAGCTTGGGGATGTTGATACGTCCCAAACGTATCTATAATTTCTGCTTGCTCCATGCATGATTTGTGTGACTTTGCCATGTTTTGCTTGAACTTTCATACACTTTTGATCATATTTGGACTAACCTATTAACTCAGTGCACCGAGTTGCGAGTTCATATTTTCTGCTATTTTTGTATTTCAGGTTTTCTTGCCATTAAAAGTGCCAAATAAATTCTGGAAAAAATATATAAAAAATCAGCGACCCGGAAGCTCCCCGAAGAACCAAGGAAGGAAGGGAGTGGACCCAACAGGGCCCCAGGAGGGTCCCTGGCGCGGACCCACCCTAGGGCGCGCCAAGAGGCCTCTTGGCTGCTCTGTGGCCCCTCTCGGTACCCCCTTCGGCCTATATTTAGCCCCCGCGGAGGAAACCCCTAAGATTGATCTGCTATTACCGTTCTCCTCTCTGTACCGCCACCGCCGCCGTTTCAAGATCGGGGCTGCCAGGAGAAGCTGCCCCGTCACCCTGCCGGAAGGAGGAATCCCCTCCGGGAGACCATCCATCGCCATGGACATCTCCCGGATGTCTTGTGAGTAGTCCCCCTTGGACCATGGGTCCATGACCAGTAGCTATGTGAAGTTCTCCTCCCTTCTTTGTGCTTCCACTTTCAAGACCTCGTGAGCTGCCTCACATGATCGAGGCACGTTTGTAATTTTCTATGTTGCTATGCTGAGTTTGCTGGGATCTGATGGATTATGAGATTATGTTCAGATTGTGATGAGTAATATATTTGGTTCTCTTTTATATTTGTGTTCTTTAGTTAATTCTTGCATGTTCTCCGTTGTCGTATTTTGCTTTGGCCAAGTGATTTTTTGCAACTCCAAGAGGGAGCGTTATGCTTGATTGTGGGTTCAGCCCCCTAATATCTAGCTTGAGTGACAGAAACATGAGACTAGGGGATGTGCTGTTGCCACCAAGGATAAAACAACGGTGCTTGTACCTGCGGGTGCAAGGATTGTTTACTTTACGCATAGTTCTTTTAATGCAGTTGTCTGTTGCTTTGAGTTTGCACTTTGGGTGGGATTCGCAACTTAATACTAGCGAGATGTTCTGGATAGATATCTCAAGGTGTATGATTCGTAGTAGATGCAGATGGATTTCGGTCTACTTACCTTGGCGTACTGCCCATTGCTTTTGAGCCTCTTCCTTTCTTTTATAGCATAGTTAGCATTGCGGTGTGTTTATAATCCTGCCAATTGCCCAGCTGTGATTTATTTACCTCGCTAGCACTTTTATCATCTTTTGGGAGAGAGACATCACTAGTGAACGTCATGGGACCCCGGTCCATATTTCCACCATTGTTTACACCTTCAATTTACTTTCAGTTCTTACTTTCAATTGCCACTATTATTATCTCTTGTGTTGATCCTTTGTAAATAGCAAGGCTGGAGGAATTGATAACTCCTCTGTACTCATTGGGAGCAAAGCTACTTGTTGTGTGTGCAGGTCCAGGTGAAGTTAGCAACCTCGGCGCCATTGTTCACTTTACCACCTTCTTGTATTTCTGCGAGTCCTATGGGAGACAAACCCTATCCTCTACATAGGGGAAATCTTTTTCTACGCTACATCTCACCTTCCACTTGGGGTAACCAACCAGAAGTCAGAGAACTATCTTCCTCACCGTATCACAAGCCCCCCGATGACACGCTTGAGTGACAGAAACATGAGTCTAGGGGATGTGCTATTTCCACAAGGGGGAAAACAACGGTGCTTGTAACCGCGGTTGCAAGGATTGTTTACTTTACGCAAAGTGCTTTTTAATGCAGTTGCCTGTTGCTTTTGGTTTACACTTTGCATGGGGCTCGCAACTTAATACTAGCGAGATGTTCTGCATAGATATCTCAAGGTGGATGATTAGTAGTAGATGCAGTTGGATTTCGGCCTACTTATTTTGGCGTACCGCCCATGCTTTTGAGCCTCTTCCTTTCTTTGTAGCATAGTTAGCATTGTGGTGCGTCTTTAATCTTGTCAATTGCCCAGCTATAATTTGTTTACCTCGCATATCAGTTTTATCGTCTTTTGGGAGAGAGACATCACTAGTGAACATCACGGTACCCCGGTCCATATTCTCATCATTGTTTACACGCTCTTTTATTTTCCTGCTTTTACTTTCTGGATGCTATCATTATCATTACCCCTTGCGTTTGATCCTTTGTAAACAACAAGGCCAGAGAGATTAACAATCTCTCTGTACTCGTTGGGAGCAAAGTTATTTGTGTTGTGTGCAGGTCCACGCCAGTTGCGCCGTTGACACCTACTTATCATCTCCGGAGTCCTACTGGAGACATACCTTGGTAACTTCACCGAGGGGAATTTGCCGCTATCCTACATCTCACCTTCCACTTGGGGTAACCAACGAGGAAAGAGTATCAAGCAAATTTCTGGCGCCGTTTCCGGGGACTCCGAGTGCTAAGATAGGGGAGTTTCACACTATCTTTTACCTTTGCTTTTTAGTCTCTTGTTAGTTTACCTTTCAGTTTTTATCTTTGTGCCTTATTCAAAAATTACAAAAAAAATCTGCCACACTTCCTGCTATTATGGGTTCCACTGAAAACACCAAGTTGTGTGACTTCACTAGTCACAACAATAAAGACTTTATCTGCTCTCCTATTGCCACACCTGCCACTTCAGCTACCTCTTATGAAATTAAACCTGCTTTGCTAAACCTTGTTATGAGAGATTAATTCTCTGGTGCTGGAGATGATGTTTCTTTACACTTAAATAATTTTTTTGAGTTATGTGATATGCAAAAGTATAAAGAAGTAGAAGGTGATGTTGTTAAGCTCAAGCTTTTTCCTTTTTCTTTAAGGGAAGGAGCCAAAATTTAGTTTCAATCTTTGCCTAGGAATAACATAGATTCTTGGGATAAGTGCAAAGATGCTTTTATTGGGAAGTATTACTGATACGTCCAAAATGCATCACTATTTTATATTGTAATTTCATCCTATTCATTGATATATTCCACTTTAAAGTATTGTTCTTATGTTTTTTTGGCTTTTTTTACACAGTTTACAACTTTCCGGTGCCGAAGCAGCAGAACCAGAATTCAGCGGTGAAAAGTGGACACCAAGTTGCTGAATCAGATCAAGTACAAACGCTATGAAAATTTACGGGGAACGTTTTTATGGGAATTGACTGGGGATCACCGAAGATGGACGTGAGGGGACCCACCAGGCAGCCAGAAGGGTGCCTGGCGCGGCCCCCTCCTGGCTGCACCAGGCACCCTCCTGGATGCCTGGTGGCCCCCCTCGGTGCCCCCTCTCGCCTATAAGACCCCCCTGGGGTGAAAACCCTAAATAGAGAAGAGTTTCCGTGTTTCGCCGCCGCCACGGGGCGGAAACCTACAGAGGAGAAAAGCCATCTCCGGCGGGCAGATTCCGCCGGGGAGATCACCTCCTAGAAGGGGAGATCGTCGCCATCATCATCATCATCGTCATGGGCATCATCGAGATCATCATCAACATCATCCCCAACATCAGCACCATCTCCATCACCATCCCATCTCATCTCACAATTGCAACTTGTGTTGTAATCCGTACTATCTATCCTCTCTACTCTATTGGTGTTGATTACTACTTTGTGGTGAATGTTATTGAGTTTTGTTGGAGAAATATCATTGTGTCCAGATTGTTTGCCACCCATCTATCACCTCTGATCATGATCTCTTTTATGTCTTGTGAGTAGTTACTTTAGTTCTTGAGAACATGGGAGAAGTCTAGTTGTTAGTAGTCATATGATGTTAAAGTATTATGTGTTGTTTGATACTTAAGTTGTGTTGTTATTTCTCTAGGGGTGTTATGTGAGTCGAACACTTAACACTTCACCTTTCATGGGCCTAGAGGAATACATTGTGCACAAAGGATCCTTATGGTGGGTTGCCGGAGTGACAGAAACCTGAACCCCAGTTCGCACACTTTTGCACAAGGGAGTTATGGATCCTTGATCGTAATGTTGTGGTTAGGCTTATGCCTTAATTACTACCTTGTATTTGCGGATGCTTGCAAGGTGTGTAATCATAAGAGTACACTTATCTTAGTCTAGAAGGTGTACTAGCATTGATCCACCCACCAACACTTATCAACACAATATATATTACTTGGCGGAGTATGGTGAAAGTAACTTGGCTATCTCTCCCGTGTGTTTTCGAGAACGCTTTAGCTTTTATAAGTTTAGTTCCTAGGCTTATCCTTGTGAAAGGATTGGGCCACTTGGTACTCCTCATTTACCCTGTTTATTTTGCTTGTCTTTTACTTTTCTGTTGCTTAAACCAAAAACCCCTAAATGTTTACCTTTGAGTGTGTGCAGCCTTTCCTTATCTAGTGTCACTTATCAGCACCTTCTGCTCCTCGTGGGATCGACATCCTTATTTATTGAAAAGCTACAATTGATCCCCTAGACTTGTGGGTTATCAAGAATCGTTTATTGGTGCGGTTAACAGGGGAGGCAACCCAACTAAACCTATTAACTTCACCGCCATCAACTACCCACCTGCTAAAATTATCCAATTGAGGAGTAACATTATGAATTTTAAGCAAGTGGATAATTAACACATTGCCCAAGCTTGGGAACGTATGAAATCTCTTGTTAAGAAATGCCCTGCACATGGTTTGACTACCTGGATGGTTATCTAGACTTTTTATGCAGGCTTGAACTTTACCTCGCGGAACCTGTTAGATTCGGCCGCGGGAGGAACCTTTATGTCAACTACACTTGGTGCTCCCACAAAACTTCTCGATGAGATGATGACCAACTATTCCCAATGGCACACCGAACGCGCTCCAACAGGTAGGAAGGTAAACTCTGTCGAGGAGATTACCTCCCTAAATGAAAAAGTTGACTTGATTATGTCTCTCCTTACCAAGCAACCCTCTATTGATCCTCATGATGTTCCTATAAATTCTTTGGTTTCTCAGGAACAAGTAGATGTGAACTTTATTGCTAGAAACAACTTCAACAACAATGCTTATAGGGGAAATTTTGCTAGTAATCCTAGACCGTTTCCATCCAACTATGGGAACAACAACACTTATCCTAGCAATAAGAACCCCACATATAAATTAGAAAACATGCTTAGAGACTTTATCACTACCCAAAAAGCCTTCAACAAGACTGTAGAAGAAAAATTAGCTAAGTTAGATAATCTCTTTTTGAAGGTACATAACTTAGCCCTTGATGTTGAGATGCTAAAAATTAGAACCTCTCCCCTTGAGGAGAGGACAGCCACTCCTATTAATGCTATACAATTACAAATCAATGAAAATATTAGGATGATGGCTAAACTTAAATAAAGATGGGATAGAGAAAAAGAGGAAGAGGAGATAATTAAGAGCCTTCCTACACACCACACAGTTGCTACCATCCAAATTGTCGAGGACACCCAAACTATTAGCACCCAACACACTCCTAGTCCCAATGGACCTATTAATGGTGATGCTAATACCTCAACCGTAGAAGAAGAAACTCATATGAACATAGAGGGTTTCAAACAAGTGAGCCTAGATGACACTACTACCACCTTTGATAGTAGTGATATTGATTTTGATAGTTGCACCCTCTCAGAAGTTATTAGCTTGCTACACAAAATGTCTAGAGACCCCCACACTAGCACACTTAATCTTGCCTTCACGGAGCATATCACTAATGCTCTCATCAAAGCTAGGGAGGAGAAACTTAGAATAGAAGCCTCCATACATAGGAAGCTAGATGATGGTTGGGACCCTATGATAAAATTTAAATTGAATAACTTCCCTTGGTATGCTTTATGTGACATTGGGGCTAGTACCTCCATGTAACGCCACGGTCACACACCGGTTCCCGGCGTACACCTGGCGGGATCTAGACTATCCCCATAGACCAACACTAGTCTTTCCTGCGCACTTTGTCCTCACTCATGCGCACCCGAGAACAACTTCCCGGTCGGTCACCCATCCTCAAATCGCTCCAAGCCAAGCACGCTTAACTATGGAGTTCTTTGGATCTTGGCTCCCGAAAAAGAAGGTGCACCTTGTTGATATGAGTAGCCTTTCATTCCTACTAAGCCAGGATGTCACACTCCATCATGTCCAAAAGAATGTATGACATGTTTGAATTGAAACCTTTCGATTCTTGTTCTTTTGGTATTAGTCTCGTTGATTCTTCCGTAAAGAAACCTTTGGGTAAGATCGACGATGTTCTTATCATTGTCAATGACAATTTTGTTCCTGTTGATTTTATTATTATGGATATAGAGTGTGAACCTTTATTTCCAATTAATTTGGGACGTCCTTTTCTTCGCACCGTTGGTGGTGTTATTGACATGAAAGAGGGGAATATAAAATTTCAATTCCCTCTCAAAAAGGGGATGGAACACTTCCCTAGAAACAAAATCAAGTTACCTTTTGAGTCCGTTACACGGGCTAGCTATTCTCTTTCTCTTGATAAAACTTGATTCTTCTTTCGCTTTATGCCTAGCTTAAACGCGTAAAATAAAGCGCTTGTTGGGACACAACCCAAGATGTTTTTACTTCTGTTTCTAGTGGTCTTGATGATTGTTACTACTGTAGCAACATCATTGTATCTTTATTTTAAAGTTTTGTCCCAAGTTATATCCTCTTATGACAAGGGAAGCAAAAGTTGTGACATTCTGTCTGCTTGACTTTGGCACCCCGGCTCAGAGGACCGGAACGCCCCATGCTCCAGCCCAGAGATCAAGTCTTCTGGAACACGACACTACTTGATATAGAACTGAACAACTTTCTATTAACAAAGATAGGGGTACATGAGGTCTATTACAATGCTAGTGGAGACACAGCTTGCTCCTCAGGCTAGCCTCGGCTCTGCACCAAGCAGCAGCATAACTCTCTAGCAGCGGAATATAACTCGGTAGAGGAATAACAATGGCGGTGATGAACTCCAATCCACAGGGACACTGGCTGGGAAAACTCCTAGCTCGCAAACACCGGGAACATCGACCTACGCATCCAAGGCACGGCCTGCAAATTGATGGCAAGAGAGTGTTAATACACTTCAAGCCCTCGTTGATTACCCCAAGTGCAGGGTGAGATATAGTGCAGCGGCAAGTTTTCCCTTGGCAAAGATACCAAGGTTTGTCTCCCGTAGGACTCCGAAGGATACAAGAAGGTGGTAAAGTGAACAATGGCGCCGAGGTTGCTAGCTTCACCTGGACCTGCACACAGATACAAATAACTTTGCTCCCAACGAGTACAGAGGAGTTGTCAATTCCTCCGGCCTTGCTGTTTACAAAGGATCAACGCAAGAGATAATAATAGTGGCAACTGAAAGTAAAGACTGAAAGTAATAAGGGTGTAAACACTGATATGAAGATGGACCAGGGTCCCGTGATTTTCACTAGTGATGTCTCTCTCCCAAAATACGATAAAAGTGCTAGCGAGGTAAACAAATCACAGTTGGGAAATTGACAGGATTATGAAGGCACCACAATGCTAACTATGCTACAAAGAAAGGAAGGGCTCAAAAGCAATGGGCAGTACGCCAAGGTAAGTAGACCGAAATCCATCTGCATCTACTACGAATCATCCACCTTGAGATATCTATCCAGAACATCTCGCTGGTATTAAGTTGTGAATCCCACCCAAAGTGTAAACTCAAAGCAACAGACAACTGCATTAAAAGAACTATGCGTAAAGTAAACAATCCTTGCACCCGCAGGTACAAGCACCGTTGTTTTATCCCTGGTGGCAACCGCACATCCCCTAGTCTCATGTTTCTGTCACTCAAGCTAGACATCAAGGGGCTGAACCCACAATTGAGCATAACGCTCTCTCTTGGAGTTGCAAATAAAATACTTGGCCAAAGAAAATACCGCAACGGAGAACATGCAAGAATTTACTCAAGAACAAAATATAAAAGAGAAGAACCAAATATATTACTCATCACAATCTGAACATAGTCTCATAATCCATCAGATCCCAACAAACTCAGCATAGCAACAATAGAAATTACATAGATGCCTCGATCATGTGAGGCAGCTCACGAGGACTCGAAAGTGGAAGCACAAAAGGGGGAGAGATAGATCACATAGCTACTGGTCACGGACCCATGGTCGAAGGGAAACTACTCACAGTACATACAGGAGGCGTCCATGGCTATGGAGGGTCTCCCGGAGGGGGTAGCTTCTCCCGGCAGGGTGCCGGACCAGCTTCTCCAGGCAGCCCCGATCTAGAAACGGCGGCGGCGGCGAAACAGAGGCGAGATCGCGAAATAGTTGTCTGTATTAGGGGTTTCCACCCCGAGGGGTAAATATAGGCGAAGGGGGCATCGAGGGGATCCACGAGGCAGTCAGGAGGGTGCCTGGCGCGGCCCAGGGTGGGGCCACGCCACCTGCCCTCCTGGTTGCCTGGTGGTGGCCCCCCTTCCCTCTCTTGGTGATTCCGGAAGCTTCTGTTGCGCTGATTTTTTATATATTTTTCCCGGAATTTTTGGAGCACTTTTAATGGTCGGAAAAACTGAAATACAAAAACAGCGGAAAACAGAAACTGGCAACAGGGTGCACTGAGTTAATAGGTTAGTCCAAATAGGTTCAAAAGTGTATGAAAGTTCAAGCAAAACATGGCAAAGTCACACAAAACATGCATGGAGCAAGCAGAAATTATAGATACGTTTGGGACGTATCAACATCCCCAAGCTTAATTCCTGCTCGTCCTTGAGTAGGTAAATGATAACAAGCATAATTTCTGTGGTGACATGCCACACAACCATAAAAGGACTTTTAAGTAAAGCAATCAAAGCGTGCAATTCAATTCAAGTCTTAACAAGCAAGAGTCTATATTAGCATTGACACAAGCAACAAAAGAACAAAAGGTGCAAGAGCTCTCGCTGTCCGTGACTCGAATGTCTCCAGATGGTGTTTGCGTGCAAGCAAAGGATAGTGAAATACGAGAGAAAAAATAAGGTTGTTGAGAACAACTATCTACTAAAGTTTCACACTTGGTCTCCTTTGGATTCTTATCTGGACTCGGCCCCAGACCACTAGCCAGGTACAAGTCAAACTGATCCACTCCCTTTCGATATTTTGAGCACTCATGCAATGGATGAGCGTGAGCAAGAAAGTTGACTACTAAAAGGCGAAACGGATAGAAGGTGGAGGAGGAAGACAAAAAAGGTGTGAAAGGCTCACATCAATGAGGACAATCATAGGCGAGAGAAGGCCATATGATAGATATGATGTGAGGAGTAGGGATTGCCATACAACGGATGCACATGTGAGCTAAAAGCTCTCCAAGGGAACTAGTGGGGGTGCATCTAACTTGCTTGCTCAAGAAGACCTAGAGCTCGTTTGAGGAGGCTCATCATTGGAATATACAAGCCAAGTTCTATAGTGTGAAGGGTCCCCACATAGCTATATGCATGATGATGATCTCTATGGAGTACAAGGGATAGGAGATGAAGTACTAGTGTGGATCTCTCAAAAGGAATAGTAGTATGCCCCCTTCTCTCTTTTTAATTTTTTTTCTCTTTTTATTTTTTTGGTGGCCTCAATGGCTCTTTCTATTTAACTCTCATTTGTCCTCTTTGGGATCTTTTGATTTTGTCCTCTTTGGGATCTTTTCCTCACTTTAGGGGCAATACTCTATATTTTACAAGAATATAGGAGATCTTTCACACTTTACAAAGGTACTCACATAAAGAAAATGTAACTATCATGATGCAAATGTATGCTTCTGCCAGGATAGCAGGATATGCAATGATACTAGCGCGTCATGTAGCAATGATTAGGGCAAGGCCCAACTAGCATGCGGCTCATCGATCAAGCAAGTAGCATGTATGACATGAAGATCAAGTCATGAGAAGGTGGATGTTGCATGGCAATGTATCTCGGAAAGGCTATGGAAATGCCTTGTAGGTAGGTATGGTGGCTGTTTTGAGGAAAGATATAAGGAGGCTTATGATGGCAGAGCGTATCATGCCAAGGGTTTGGATGCACCGGCGAAGTATGCCCCAACTCTCGAGGTGACAAAGGGCAATGCACGGTACCGAAGAGGCTAGAAAAAGTATAGGTGGGTGGAAGTGTAAACTTTCGAATACTCACATTAGTCCGAAGAACTCATGCACTTATTATCGGTAACTCTCAATCTAATCAGTAGGTTCACAAAGAGACAGGTACCCCGAGGAGGAGTGTATGGGGGTTTGGTTATCCTTGCGCATCCTCGACTCATGGTACGTGAGTGTACTCTAATATTCGAACCCTCCAGAGGTTAGTGATCCATCTAGTAGCTAGAGTTCTCAACAGGGGGGTTTTTTGGTTTTCAAAAAACACACGGATTGCCCAAAATACGACATCTATCACTAATAGGCAAGAGATCTTGACACCATAAGTTCAAACATTACTCTAGTCAATACCTCAAAACTATTGCAAGTTACTACTACAAAGAGAACATCAACTTTAACTACCTACTTTCGGTCAAGACACAGAACTCAGTGCAACAGGCAAACTCTCTAACAAGATAAAACATGCAACCTATAGAAAGTTCAACCTAAGACAAAAAGAAAAGCTCTAGAAAAACTAAAGCACTACAACTAAACAGAACAGCAGCTAAGAAAAGAAGAAGAACAGCTCACAACTAAAAGAATAAGCATGCAAATCCTATGAGGAGTTCTAGTTCAAGCGGAGCGTGAATCTCTCCCACACAAAAGAGTAAGTTGGGTTCTAACTTGTTACTAGAGCAAACAAAGCAAAATAAAACTAAAAACAAAACCTAAGAGAGAGACGCTCCAAGCAAAGCACATAACGCATGAATTGATAAAAATATAGTGCAACGAGAGACGAACTGATAACTGTTGATGAAGAAGGGGATGCACGGGGGCATCCCCAAGCTTAGACGCTTGAGTCTCCTTGAATATTTATTGGGGGTGCACATGGGCATCCCCAAGCTTGAGCGATTGACCCTCCTGAATCTTCTTTCATCATCCTCCATCACGCACTTGAAAACTCCCTTCATACATAACTCATTGTAGGCCGATTAGAGAGGTTAGTACCCTAATAAAGTAATTTTACTCTACTTCAAATAAAGATTTCTAGGAAGAGCTACTGTTTCCCAAGATTTCCAAAAGGGTTTTGCAAAGAAAAAGCAAGCTTAAGGTTTGCAAAAGCGAAGAGAGACAAAACGTGGCAGAATCTGTGAAAAACAGAACAGCAGATAGAAACTAATTTTTCGGGTTACTTCTGCAACTCTAATAAAAAACTCAGAACATACGGAAGTTTCATAATTGTATAGAGCACGCTGTGTAAAAATTTCAGCTCAAAAAGATGAACTGAGATTTTTTTCTGATTTTTCTAGTCACGAGGACAGAATCTGTTTTCTGGACAGCATGTCACAACTTTTACTTCCCTTGCCGTATGAGGCTAAACTTGGCACAAAGCTTGAAAAGTAAAGATACAATGATGTTGCTACAGTAGTAAAAATCATCAAGACCACTAAGAACAGAACAAAAGCAAAAATAAAAGCCTAAATTCGTTGCGGGCTGCCTCCCGAAAGCGCTTCTTTAGAGCCATTAGCTAGGCTTAAAGAAGAAGATCAAGTCTTTTCAAGAGAATAACTAGCCCGTGTGACGGACTCAAAAGGTAACTTAATCTTTTTCCTAGGGAAATGTTCCATACCTTTCTTGAGAGGGAATTGGAATTTGATAGTTCCCTCTTTCATGTCAATGATAGCACCAACTGTGCGAAGAAAAGGACGTCCCAAAATAATTGGACAAGAAGGTTCACATTCAATGTCCATAATAGTAAAATCAACGGGAACATAATTGTCATTGACAATGATAAGAACATCGTCGATCTTCCCCAAAGGTTTATTTACGGAAGAATTAACAAGACGAACACCAAAAGAACAGGGATCAAAAGGTTTCAATTCAAGCATATCATACATTCTTTTGGGCATAACAGAGGTACTTGCTCCAACATCACAAAGAGCATAACAAGAGAAGTTATTCAATTTAATTTTTATCATAGGATCCCAACCATCTTCTAGCTTCCTAGGTATGGAGGCTTCTAGTCTAAGCTTCTCCTCCCTAACTTTGATTAGAGCATTGGTGATATGCTCTGTGAAGGCAAGATTGAGTGTGCTAGTGTGGGGGTCTCTAGACATCTTGTGTAGGAAACCAATAACTTCAGGTAAAGTACAGTTGTCAAAGTCTAGGTCACTATTATCTATCAAGGAGGTAGTGATATCATTTAGGTTCACTTGTTTGAAAGCCTCTACGTTCATAGAGTTTTCCTCTTCTAAGGTTGAGGTGGTAGCATCACCATTGATAGGTCCAGTGGGACTAGGGGTGTGATGGGTGCTAATAGTTTGGACATCCTCAACTACTTGGATAGTAGCTACTGTGTGGTAGGTAGGAAGGCTCTTAATTCTCTCATCTTCCTCTTTTTCTCTAGCCCATCTCTCTTTGAGTTTAGCCATCATCCTAATATTTTCATTGATTTGTAACTGGATAGCATTAATAGGAGTGACCTTACTCTCCTCAAGGGGAGAGGTTCTAATTTTTAACATCTCAACATCAAGGGCTAAGTTGTCTACCTTCAAACAAAGGTTATCTAATTTATATAATTTCTCCTCCACACTCTTGTGGAAGGCTTTCTGGGTAGTGATAAAGTCTTTGAGCAAGGTCTCTAGTTCTGAAGTGGAGTTTCTGGTGGTAGGATAAGTATTGTTCCCATATTTATTGGATGGGAAAGGCCTAGGATTGTTGCTACCAAAGTTACTCCTATAAGCATTATTGTTGAAGTTGTTTCTAGAGACAAAATTGACATCTACTTGCTCCTGAGCAACCAAAGAATTTAAAGTAACATCTTGAGGATCAATAGAAGGTTGCTTGGTAAGTACAAACATGATAAAGTCAACATTTTCATTTAAAGAGGAGATCTCCTCGACAGAGTTTACCTTCTTACCGGTTGGAGATCTCTCGGTGTGCCATTGCGAGTAGTTCAGCATCATCTCATCAAGTAGATTTGTGGCAGCACCAAGCGTGGTTGACATAAAAGTTCCTCCCGCGGCCGAATCTAACCGGTTCCGCGAGGTGAAGTTCAAGCCTGCATAAAAAGTCTCGATAACCATCCAGGTAGTCAGTCCATGTGTGGGGCAGTTCTTGACGAGTGTCTTCATACGTTCCCAAGCCTGGGCAACGTGTTCATTATACAATTGCCTGAAGTTCATAATTTTACTCCGCAATTGAATAATTTTAGCAGGGGGATAGTACTTCCCTATAAAAGCGTCTTTGCATTTACTCCAAGAATCAATACTGTTCTTGGGCAAAGATTGTAGCCACTCCTTGGCTCTTCCTCTCAAAGAGAAAGGAAACAGCTTCAGCTTGACGATGTCTCCATCTACTTCCTTGTACTTGTGCATGTCGCAGAGCTCGATAAAGTTGTTTAGGTGCAAGGCAGCATCTTCTCCTGCTCCTGAGAATTGATCTTTCATGAAAAGGTTAAGCAGAGTAGGTTTAATCTCATAAGAAGGTGCTGAAGTGGCAGGTGGAGCAATAGGAGTGCAGATAAAGTCACTGCTGTTGTGACTAGTGAAGTCACACAACTTAGTGTTTTCATTGGAACCCATAGTAGCAGCAGGTATTTTTGGTATTTTTTATTAAGGACACAAAAGTAAAAACTGAAAGGTAAACTAACAAGACTAAAAATAAAAGATAAAAGATAGTGTGCAACTCCCCTATCTTGTAGACTGGAGTCCCCGGCAACGGCGCCAGAAAACTTGCTGATGGCAAGAGAGTGTTAATACACTTCAAGCCCTCGTTGATTACCCCAAGTGCAGGGTGAGATATAGTGCAGCGGCAAGTTTTCCCTTGGCAAAGATACCAAGGTTTGTCTCCCGTAGGACTCCGAAGGATACAAGAAGGTGGTAAAGTGAACAATGGCGCCGAGGTTGCTAGCTTCACCTGGACCTGCACACAGATACAAATAACTTTTCTCCCAACGAGTACAGAGGAGTTGTCAATTCCTCCGGCCTTGCTGTTTACAAAGGATCAATGCAAGAGATAATAATAGTGGCAACTAAAAGTAAAGACTGAAAGTAATAAGGGTGTAAACAGTGATATGAAGATGGACCTGGGTCCCGTGATTTTTACTAGTGATGTATCTCTCCCAAAAGACGATAAAAGTGCTAGTGAGGTAAACAAATCACAGTTGGGCAATTGACAGGATTATGAAGGCACCGCAATGCTAACTATGCTGCAAAGAAAGGAAGGGCTCAAAAGCAATGGGCAGTACGCCAAGGTAAGTAGACCAAAATCCATCTGCATCTACTACGAATCATCCACCTTGCGATATCTATCCAGAACATCTCGCTGGTATTAAGTTGCGAATACCACCCAAAGTGTAAACTCAAAGCAACAGACAACTGCATTAAAAGAACTATGTGTAAAGTAAACAATCCTTGCACCCGCAGGTACAAGCACCGTTGTTTTATCCCTGGTGGAAACATCACATCCCCTAGTCTCATGTTTCTGTCACTCAAGCTAGACATCAAGGGGTTGAACCCACAATCAAGCATAACGCTCTCTCTTGGAGTTGCAAATAAAATACTTGGCCAAAGCAAATACCGCAACGGAGAACATGCAAGAATTTACTCAAGAACAAATTATATAAGAGAAGAATCAAATATATTACTCATCACAATCTGAACATAGTCTCATAATCCATCAGATCCCAACAAACTCAGCATAGCAACAGCAGAAATTACATAGATGCCTCGATCATGTGAGGCAGCTCACGAGGACTCGAAAGTGGAAGCACAAAAGGGGGAGAGATAGATCACATAGCTACTGGTCACGGACCAATGGTCCAAGGGAAACTACTCACGGTACATACGGGAGGCGTCCATGGCTATGGAGGGTCTCCCGGAGGGGGTAGCTTCTCCCGGCAGTGTGCCGGAGCAGCTTCTCCAGGCAGCCCCGATCTAGAAACGGCGGCGGCGGCGAAACATAGGCGAGATCGCGAAAGAGGAGTCCGTATTAGGGGTTTCCACCCGGGGGGTAAATATAGGCGAAGGGGGCGTCGAGGGGACCCACGAGGCAGTCAGGAGGGTGCCTGGCGCGGCCCAGGGTGGGGCCGCGCCACCTGCCCTCCTGGCTGCCTGGTGGTGGCCCCCCTTCCCTCTCTTGGTGATTCCAGAAGCTTCTGTTGCGCTGATTTTTTATATATTTTTCCCGGAATTTTTGGAGCACTTTTAATGGCCGGAAAACCTGAAATACAAAAACAGCAGAAAACAGAAACTGGCAACTGGGTGCACTGAGTTAATAGGTTAGTCCAAATACGTTCAAAAGTGTATGAAAGTTCAAGCAAAACATGGCAAAGTCACACAAAACATGCATGGAGCAAGCAGAAATTATAGATACGTTTGGGACGTATCACAAATCTGCCATGACACGCCAGGTCAGTACATTGAATGTACTTGCAAGCTCACAACATCCAAAGCAACAAGGCAAAACAATAACATGGCATTAGCAGGTTCAAGTATATTAGTGAATTAAACAGGTGAGAAACAATATCATGCAAACAGATATTCATCAAGCATATTATCAACATTAAGACTAATGCACACACATTCATCGTTTAAGGTCACATGGACCCCCATGATCATCGCATGATCATGTGGCTTACCTCGCAGTCCTTACTAATTCAAGCACCGGGTCACCTCGTGACCAATCACTTTCACGGGTCGTCGCACGACCAAACGGGTCATCACATGACCAATCCACTTACCACGGGTCGTCGCACGACCAAACGGGTCATCGCATGACCAATCCACTTACCACGGGTCGTCGCACGACCAAACGGGTCATCGCATGACCAATCCACTTACCACAGACATGCCACCGAACTCATGTTGATCTTATGGTGTGACCTAGTACGAACTGTGTCCATTACCATGGATGCGGCTATTCGAATAGATTTGTGACTGCAGAGTTTGTGCACGTTGCCCACACTATGGAGTTCTTCCTCCATCCAGTACCTCGGAACTTGTCCCACAGGATCCTTGGAACTCGTACCGCAGGAGTGGACTAGGACTTCTCCAACGAGACCGATATACCGCGTGTCCCTCTTACCGTATCACCGACATCCCGTCTTGGGTAGCCCATGTGTCGTCCCTACACTAACCATCACATCGCCTTGACCATCACCTGGTCCATAAACTTTGTCCCCCCCCCCCCGCAGGGACCTGCGCGCATATCAACAATCTGGCTCTCAAGACTATCGCCGTTTACCCGGCCAAGGCAACTGCCGCGCATAGCCTTCCCTCTTTGGTGATACGCATAAGAGAACCCACCGGTAGACCGAATCAAGGCCCGCCCATTCAGGAAAATGTGGCTGCATGGATAAGTTCGGTTCGGTGGCACCTGATCAACTTGTCATGAAGCATGTCTCCAACAGCAAACACAAGTATCAGGTTGATGGTACGATTTAACGCCCCCTCGTTGGTTACCCAAAGTGGAAGGTTGAGATGTAGACAGCAGCAAATTTCCCTTGGAGAAGATGCTAAGGATGAGTATCGAACCAGTAGGACTCCAACAGATACAAGAAGGTGGTAAAGTGAAAAATGGCGTCGTTTACAACCGAGGTTGCTAACTTCTCCTGGACCTGCACACACAGCAAATAACTTTGCTCCCAACGAGTTAAGAGAGGTTGTCAATCCCTCCGGCCTTGTTGTTTACAAAGGATAAAAACGCACGGGATAATAATGATAGTGATAGCAACGGAAAAGTAAATAAAGCAGTAAATAAATATTGGGTGTAAACAGTATTGGAAATATGGACCGGTGTCCTATGATGTTCACTAGTGATGTCTCTCTCCCAAAAGACGATAAAATAGCCATGCAAGGTAAACAAATCACAGCTGGGCAATTGACAGGATTATGTGCGCAAACCAATGCTAACTATGCTATAAATAAAGGAAGAGGCTCAAAAGCATGGGCGGTACGCCAAGACAAGTAGACAGAAATCCATCTGCATCTACCTACTAATCATCCACCTTGAGATATCTATCCAGAACATCTCGCTGGTATTAAGTTGCGAATCTCACCCAAAGTGTAAACTCAAAGCAACGGACAACTGCATTAAAGAACTTTGCGCAAAGTAAACAATCCTTGCACCCGCAAGTACAAGCATCGTTGTTTTCCCCCTTTTGGCAACAACACATCCCCTAGACTCATGTTTCTGTCAATCAAGCTAGTCATCGGGGGCATGAACCCACAATCATGAATAACGCTCCGTCTTGGAGTCACTACCTACTACTTGGACAAAGCAATAAACAGCAATGGAGAACATGCAAGAATTACTCTAGAATATAAATATAAAAGAGAAGAATCAAATATATTACTCAAACACAATCTGAACATAGGCTCATAATCCATCGGAACCCAGCAAACTCAACATAGCAACAGCAGAAATATTACATATGTGCCTCGATCATGTAGGGCAGCTCACGAGGTCTAATCCATGAAGAACAAAGAGGGGAGGAGAACATCACATAGCTACTGATCATAGACCCATGGTCCAAGGTGGACTACTCACGGTTCATCCGAGAAGCATCCATGGTGGTGGAGAAGCTCCCGGAGGTGGTTCCACCCTCTGGCAGGGTGCCGGGAAGAGGTCTTCTGGTGCTCCCGATCTTGGAAGCGCGGCGGCGGCGGAACAGAGGAGAGATCGCGAAAAAGGGTTCCCGTCTCGGGGGTTTTGCGTCACGGAGAATATATGGGCGAAGGGAGGCCATCAGGGATCCAGGCGCCCCCCTGGCGCGGCCCCACCCTAGGGCGCGCCGGGAGGGCGCCTGGGGCCCTGGTGGGTCCCCTCTGGCCCCCCTTCGGTGATTCCCGAAGCTTCCGAAGCGCTGATTTTTTATTGGATTTTTCCCGAATTTTTGGAGCACTTTTAATATGGGGAAACCTGAAATAGAAAAACAGCAGAAAACAGGAACTGGCACTGGGGTGCACTGAGTTAATAAGTTAGTCCAAATATGATCAAAAGTGTATGGAAGTTCATCGATAACATAGCAATATCACACAAAAGAGGCATGCAGCAAGCAGAAATTATAGATACGTTTTGGACGTATCAACATCCCCAAGCTTAATTCCTGCTCGTCCTCGAGTAGGTAAATGATAAAAGCATAATTTCTGTGGTGACATGCTAACAACCATATAAGAACTTTTAAGTAAAGCAATCAAGACATGTAATTCAATTCAAGTCATAACAGGCAAGAGTCTATATTTAGCATTGAAACAAGCAACATAAGAACATAAAGGTGCAAGAGATCTCGCTGTCCGTGACTCGAATGTCTCCAATGGTGTTTGTGTGCAAGAAAGGGGATAGGGATATACGAGAAAAAAGGTATTTTTGTGTTGAGAACTTAATCTACTAAAGTTTCACACTTGGTATTCTTTGGAATATTATCTTGACTCATCCCCAGACCACTAGCCAGGTACAAGTCAAAATGATCCACTCCTTTTCGACATTTTGAGCACTCATGCAATGGATGAGTGTAAGCAATAAAGTTGACACTTAGGATGGCAAAGAGAGAATATGGTGGAGGAGGAAGACAAAAAGGTGTGAAAGGCTCACATCAACGAGGATAATCATAGGCGAGAGAAAGCCAAATGATAGATATGATGTGAGGAGTAGGGATTTCCATGCAACGGATGCACATATGAGCTAAGGTAAGCTCTCCAATGGAACTAGTGGGGGTGCATCCAACTTGCTTGCTCAAGAAGACCTAGAGCTCATTTGAGGAGGCTTATCATTGGAATATACAAGCCAAGTTCTATAGTGTGAAGGTCCCCACATAGCTATATGCATGAATGCTAATCTCTATGGAGTACAAGATATAAGATGGAGTACGAGTGTGGATCTCTCAAAAGGAATAGTAGTGTGCCCATTCTCTCTTTTTATTACTTTTTCCCTCTTTTTTTGTATTTTTTGGTGCCTCAATGGCTCTTTCTATTTCTCTCATTTGTCCTCTTTGGGATCTTTTGATTTTGTCCACTTTGGGATATTTTCCTCACTTTAGGGGCAACACTCTATATATTGCAAGAAGTATAGAAGATCTTTCGCACTTTACAAAAGTACTCATATCATAAAGAAAATGTAACTATCATGATGTATGCAAATGTATGCCTCTTCCGGGGTAGCAGGATATACAATGATACTAGCGTGTCATGTAGCAATGATTAGGGAAAACCCCACCTAGCATGCGGCTCATCGATCAAGCAAGTAGCATGTATTACATGAAGATCAAGTCATGAGAAGGTGGATGTTGCATGGCAATGTATCTCGGAAAGGCTATGGAAATGCCTTGATAGGTAGGTATGGTGGCTGTTTTGAGGAAGGATATATGGTGGTTTATGATTACAGAGCGTATCATGCTAAGGGTTTGGATGTATCGGCAAAGGTGGACGCCAACTCTCGGAGTGAGAAGAAAGCAATGCACGACACAGGAGAGGCAAGAAAAATATGGGAAGGTGGAAGTGTCAAATTTCGAATACTCACATTAGTCTGAAGAACTCATGCACTTATTATCGGTAACTCTCAATCTAATAAGGAGGTTTCACAAAGAGACAAGTACCCCGAGGAGGAGTGTATGGGGGTTTGGTTATCCTTGCGCATCCTCGACTCATGGTACGTGAGTGTACTCTAATATTTGATCCCTCCAAAGAGTAGTGATCCATCTAGTAGCTAAAGTTCTCAACTAATTTTTTAAGTTTTGAAAATAAACACGGATTGCCCAAAATATGACATCTATCACTAATAGGCTAAGGCTCTTGGCACCAAAAGTCCAAACATTACTCAAAGCAATACCTCACAACTATTGCAAGTTACTACTAAAAAAGAATAGCAACCTCAATTACCTACTTCAAGTCAAGACACAAAACTCAGTGCAACAGGCAAACTCTTTAAACAAGATAAACATGAAAACTCAAGGGAGTTCCAACAACAAACTAAACAAAAGCTCTTAAAAAGATAAGCATGAAAACTAAGAGCTAAACATGATAGTAGCTATGAAAAAGATAAAGAACACTCACAACAAAGATATAGGCACGAAAAATCCTATGATGTGTTCTAGATTTTGAAAGTGGAGCGTGTTTCTCTCCCACAAAAAGAAAGTTGGGTTCTAACTTGTTATGAACAGCAAGAAAAGCTAAAGAAAACTAAAAGTAAAACCTAAGAGCGAGATGATCCAAGCATAGCACATAACGCATGAAGTGATAAAAATATAGTGAAACGAGAGACGAACAGATAATTGTTGATGGAGAAGGGGATGCACGGAGGCATCCCCAAGCTTAGACGCTTGAGTCTCCTTGAATGTTTCTTGGGGATGCATGGGGGCATCCCCAAGCTTGAGCACTTGACACTCCTGAATCTTCTTTCATCATCTTCCCTCGCACACTTGAAAACTCCATTCATACATAACTCATCATAATCTGATTAGCGAGGTTAGTACCCATAATAAAATAATTTTTTCTCTGCTGGAAGTAAGGATATTCTTGAAGATCTACTGTTTCTCAAGATTTCCAAAAAGTTTTTGCAAAGAAAAAGCAAGCTTAAGGTTTGCAAAATGAAGAAAAGGCAAAACAGGACAGAATCTGTGAAAAACAAACCAGCAGGTAGTAAAGAATTTTTTAGGGATACTTCTGCAACTCAAATCAAAAACTCAGAACATACGAAAGTTCCGTAATTTTATAGAGCACGTTGTGTAAAAATTTCAGCTCAAAAAGATGAACTGGGATTTTTCTGTGATTTTTCTAGTCACGAGGACAGAATTTGTTTTCTGGACAGCATGTCACAACTTTCACTTTCCTTGTCATATGAGGCTATAATTGGCACAAAGCTTGAAAAGTAAAGATACAATGATGTTGCTACAGTAGTAACAATCATCAAGACCACTAAAAACAGAAGAAAAAACAAAAAGGAAATCCTAAATTCGTTGCGGGCTGCCTCCCAAAAGCGCTTCTTTAAAGCCATTATCTAGGCTTAATGCAATAGATCAAGTCTTTTCAAGAAAATAACTAGCCCGTGTGACGGACTCAAAAGGTAACTTAATCTTTTTCCTAGGGAAGTGTTCCATCCCTTTCTTGAGAGGGAATTGGAATTTTATAATCACTTCTTTCATATCAATAACAGCACCCACGGTGCGAAGAAAAGGACGTCCCAAAATAATTGGACAAGAAGGTTCACATTCAATGTCCATAATAGTAATATCAACGGGAACATAATTGTCATTGACAATGATAAGAACATTATCGATCTTCCCCAAAGGTTGTTTTACAGAAGAATCGACAAGACGAACACCAAAAGAACAAGGATCAAAAGGTTTCAATTCAAATATATCATACATTCTTTTGGGCATAACGGAGGTACTAGCTCCAACATCACATAAAGCATAGCTAGAGAAGTTATTCAACTTAATTTTAATCATAGGATCCCAACCATCTTCTAGCTTTCTAGGTAAGGAGGATTCTACCCTAAGCTTCTCCTCCCTAGCTTTAATGAGAGCATTAGTGATATGCTCCGTGAAGGCAAGATTAAGTGTGCTAGTGTGGGGGTCTCTAGACATCTTGTGAACGAAACGAATAACTTCAGAAAGGGTGCAATTATCAAAATCAAGGTCACTACTATCAAAAGTGGTAGTGTTGTCCTTTAGGCTCACTTGTTTGGTAGCTTCTATAGTCATAGAAGTTTCTTCTTCTACGGTTGAGGTCATAGAATCACCATTAATATGTCCTATGGGACTAGGGGTGCATTGGGTGCTAAGAGTTTTGATATCCTCAACCACTTGGATAGTAGCAAGGGTATGGTGTGTAGGAAGGCTCTTAATTCTATCTTCTTCTTCCTTTTCTCTAGCCCATCTCTCTTTAAGTTTAGCCATCATCCTAATGTTTTCATTAATTTGCACTTGAATACCATTCATAGGAGTGACCTTCCTCTCCTCAAGAGGAGAAGTTATAATTTTAAGCAATTCTACTTCATGGGCTAAATTGTCTACCTTCGATGAGAGATTATCTAATTTGTCTAATTTTTCCTCTACACTCTTGTTGAAGGCTTTTTGGGTAGTGATGAAGTCTTTAAGCATACTCTCTAATTCATAAGTGGAGTTCTTGGTGCTAGGATAAGTGTTGTTGTTCCCATAGTTGTTGGAGGGGAACGGTCTAGGATTGCTACCAAAATTACTCCTATAAGCATTGTTATTGAAGTTGTTTCTATAGATAAAATTCACATCTACTTGATCCTGAGCAATCAAAGAATTTAAAGGAACATCATGAGGATCAATAGGAGATTGCTTGGTAAGTAGAGACATAATCAAGTCAACTTTTTCATTTAGGGAGGAGATCTCCTCGACAGAGTTTACCTTCCTACCTGTTGGAGCTCTTTCGGTGTGCCATTGGGAATAGTTGGTCATCATCTCATTGAGTAGTTTTGTGGCAGCACCAAGTGTTGTTAACATAAAGGTTTCTCCCGCGGCCGAATCTGGTAAGTTCCGCGAGGTAAAGTTCAAGCCTGCATAAAAAGTTTGGATAACCATCCAAGTAGTCAAACCATGCGTAGGGCAATTCTTAACAAGAGATTTCATGCGTTCTCAAGCTTGGGCAACGTGTTCATTATCCAATTGCTTAAAATTCATAATATAACTCCTCAATTTGATAATCTTAGCAGGGGGGTAGTACTTCCCAATAAAAGCATCCTTGCACTTACCCCAAGAATCTATGTTATTCCTAGACAAGGATTGAAACCAGATTTTAGCTCCTCCTCTCAAGGAGAAAGGAAAAAGCTTAAGCTTAACAATATCACCATCTACTTCTTTGTACTTTTGCATATCACAAAGCTCAATAAAATTATTTAAGCGCAAAGCAGCATCATCTCCAGCACCAGAGAATTGATCTTTCGTAACAAGGTTCAGCAAAGCAGGTTTAATCTCATAAGAAGGTGCTGAAGTGGCAGGTGTAGCAATAGGAGTGCAAATAAAGTCACTGTTGTTGTGACTAGTGAAGTCACACAACTTGGTGTTCTCGAAGGAACCCATAGTAGCAGCAGCAAGCAAGATAACTATTTTTTCTATTTTTGATAAAGGACACTAAAGAAAAAACTAAAAAGTAAACTAACAAGACTAAAAATCAAAGATAAAAGATAGTGTGCAACTCCCCTATCTTGAAGAGTGGAGTCCCCGACAACGGCGCCAGAAATTGCTTTTGATGGTACGATTTAACGCCCCCTCATTGGTTGCCCAAAGTGGAAGGTTGAGATGTACACAGCAGCAAATTTCCCTTAGCGGAGATGCTAAGGAGGAGTATCGAACCAGTAGGACTCCAACAGATACAAGAAGGTGGTAAAGTGAACAATGGCGTCATTTACAACCGAGGTTGCTAACTTCACCTGGACCTGCACACACAGCAAATAACTTTGCTCCCAACGAGTTCAGAGAGGTTGTCAATCCCTCCGGCCTTGTTGTTTACAAAGGATAAAAACGCACGGGATAATAATGATAGTGATAGCAACAGAAAAGTAAATAAAGCAGTAAATAAATAGTGGGTGTAAACAGTATTGGAAATATGGACCAGGGTCCTATGATGTTCACTAGTGATGTCTCTCTCCCAAAAGATGATAAAATAGCCAGGTAAACAAATCACAGCTGGGCAATTGACAGGATTATGTGTGCAAACCAATGCTAACTATGCTATAAAGAAAGGAAGAGGCTCAAAAGCATGGGCGATACGCCAAGACAAGTAGACTGAAATCCATCTGCATCTACCTACTAATCATCCACCTTGAGATATTTATCCAGAACATCTCGCTGGTATTAAGTTGCGAATCCCACCCAAAGTGTAAACTCAAAGCAACGGACAACTGCATTAAAGAACTTTCGTAAAGTAAACAATCCTTGCACCCGCAAGTACAAGCACCGTTGTTTTCCCCCTTGTGGCAACAACACATCCCCTAGACTCATGTTTATGTCACTCAAGCTAGTCATCGCGGGGCATGAACCCACAATCATGCATAACGCTCCCTCTTGGAGTCACTACCTACTACTTGGCCAAAGCAATAAAGAGCAACGGAGAACATGCAAAAAATACTCTAAAACATAAATATAAAAGAGGAGAATCAAATATATTACTCAAACACAATCCGAACATAGTCTCATAATCCATCGGATCCCAGCAAACTCAACATAGAAACAGCAGAAATATTACATATGTGGCTCGATCATGTAGGGAAGCTCACGAGGTCTAATCCATGAAGAACAAAGAGGGGAGGAGAACATCACATAGCTACTGATCATAGACCCATGGTCCAAGGTGGACTACTCACGGTTCATCCGGGAAGCATCCATGGTGGTGGAGAAGCTCCCGGAGGTGGTTCCACCCTCTGGCAGGGTGCCGGGAAGAGGTCTCCTGGTGCTCCCGATCTTGGAAGCGCGGCGGCGGCGGAACAGAGG
This sequence comes from Bromus sterilis, assembly GCA_950022295.1. Classification (NCBI taxonomy): domain Eukaryota; kingdom Viridiplantae; phylum Streptophyta; class Magnoliopsida; order Poales; family Poaceae; genus Bromus; species Bromus sterilis. The sequence goes on along the minus strand of OX465595.1, from coordinate 36,425,275 downwards.
AGAGATCGCGAAAAAGGGTTCCCGTCTCGGGGGTTTTGCGTCACGGAGAATATATGGGCGAAGGGAGGCCATCAGGGATCCAGGCGCCCCCCTGGCGCGGCCCCACCCTAGGGCGCGCCGGGAGGGCGCCTGGGGCCCTGGTGGGTCCCCTTTGGCCCCCCTTCGGTGATTCCCGAAGCTTCCGAAGCGCTGATTTTTTATTGGATTTTTCCCGAATTTTTGGAGCACTTTTAATATGGGGGAAACCTGAAATAGAAAAACAGCAGAAAACAGGAACTGGCACTGAGTTAATAAGGTAGTCCAAATATGATCAAAAGTGTATGGAAGTTCATCGATAACATAGCAATATCACACAAAAGAGGCATGGAGCAAACAGAAATTATAGATACGTTTTGGACGTATCACAGGTGCAACATGAGTAGCATCCGATCATAACAATGCATAGCATACTAGCATAACAATTTCAGATATGATCAAACACATTTTAGGTGGTGAACTTATCTGTGTTACAAAGATTAAGTTATTCACATGGCAACATTATGAATGCAATTGAGCATAACTTAGGCATAACATGAGCAGGTGTAGGAATAACATGAGCACTTAACATGGTGTTAGTATGTTGTCGTTACGATGATTCAGAAAATAACATGGCAATGACATAATCAAAATATAGCATGGATGTAACATGGCAAAACATAGCATAGTACTAGCATATTCAAAGATATCATGGCGATGAGAACATCAATCATAAAATGGCAACATGATCACGGCCACCGATATAAGCATATCATCGAAAAGCAATTTTATAAGCACGTCAAAGCTTTGCAAAGGTGCAAAGGGTATTGTGGCTTGCCTTCACCACAAAAGGGGTGTGAAGAATCTCCGGGTCTTCAACACAAGCAAAGCCCTGAAAATATTTTGAAATAAAGCAATGGAGAAAAACTCAAATGACATCTTTTGTTTGACCAGCAAATAACAACATCAAAACATGGCATGAAACCTATTCCAAAACAAAGAGGAGATTGATACGAAATCAACGCAAAAAGAATCGCCTCATTTGGACTTACGGTTGCGAAGATACGGGGTGGAGAAGTTCGGGGGCTGATTTTTTGTGTGGGAATACGCTTTCTATGCGGGAAAGCGTACTTCGGGCTGATGAAGGGGAAAAATATGCTTTCTTTGTGGGAAGGTGTATTTCGGGCCAAGGCGGACGGCAGTGCGTTTTCCAGCAGGGAAAGCGCAATCGCTGGAAATGCGCCTTCACAAGAAGAAAACGGCCCGGGGCCTGATTGGATGACTAGCGGGGCCCGCTGGCAGACCGCCCTCTCTCTCCTCTGCTCTGTTTCCTTCTTCTTCTTCTCGTGGGCAGAGGCAGGGGAGGCCGGACGGCGTGGTGGCCTCCGAGGGCCGACGCTGGAGGGGCCGAGGAGAATCCACCGGGAGCGGCCGCCGGCGACCACGGGGCCGTGCGGGGGTGGCCCGCAGCGTCGTCCCTCCGCGGCTGGGCGCGGCACGCCATGCGGTGGCGACCAGGGGTGGGGCGGGCTGCAGCCATGGCTCGCGGGGGAGGGGCTACGGGATGGAGAGGTGAGGGACCGGGGCTGGTCTGGAGGAGAGGGGGGCACCGGCTTGGTCAAATTTGGCTGGAGGAGAGGCCGCGGCGTCATGGTCGTGAGCTCCAATTGGGGCAGTGGCTCGGTTGCTACGGCCAGGAGAGAGCTTGGAGGTGGAGGGGAGGTGTTGGGTGTGGAGCAGAGGGCCTCGGGCGCGCACTATTTGTAGCCAGGGCGAGATGCCCGTGGCCAGGCGACAACACGCAGACGCGGCCTCGACGTGGGGTGAGCTGGCGGCCACGAGAGGCATCGAGGAGATTCGAGAGAGGGCACGCGTGCTGGAAAGCCTTGCGGCGCAGCAGGACACGAAGAAGACGACAGTGGCGCACTGGAGGTGGACGAAGACATGTCGGGCACGCGCGGAGTGCGGCCAGAGCACGCCTACTGCAGTCGGGGAGCGTGGCCACCAAGGGGAGGTTTATCAGGGGAGGGTTTCCACGTGGCCAAAGTTGTCTAGGGGAGGCTCCTTAAAGTGCTGGTCACAGTGGTGCAAAAATATTGGCCATAGGTGCACTGGATTAACCATACATTGACTGACAAGTTGGGTGCAGCAATCTTGGGGCACAAGCTGGGCTCACATGGTGGGGTTTGGGGTGGTTCTAGGTTGTCTCAATGGCTTAGGGTTGGAAGGACTATGCTTCTGTGGAGTTTGGGCTCAATTGGATCAAGTTGGCACATACCTCCTTTGTAAATGTAGCAATGAGGCAGAAGGTGTTTGTACTGGGCTGTGGCTATCACATGGCTCCCCTAAGCATGATATTTGGCAGAGCTTAATCATACATTAGGGTGAGTACGTGTGCCAAATTTCAGCTCAAATGGATCAAGCTAGCTAGCAATTCCTTTGCAAATGTCCAATTAGGCCAGAATGCAAAGTTGAAGCTCGCATATCATAGGATTGGTGTAATTGTCTGAAAATTGGTGTACTGAGGTTATTTGGCATGGTGCACATGTGTATAAAATTTCATGGCCATTGGACAAGCCTAGATAGCACTTCCTTCACAAGGTGTCCTTCTGACCAGAAACTTAAACTTGATGGTGCACTCACATGGTGGATGAGATTTGGCTCAAATTTGGTTTGGTGGACTTATCTAGTGGTAGGATCATGCTCAAAAAGTTTCAAGGAAAATGGGATCCTATCATGCACTTGCTTCACAATGCCCCCTTGCTGCACCAGAACTTTGAGAATTTATTGTGGGAGTTTGGCTAAGAAAATGGTGGCGTAATTTGGTGGAGATCAATGCAATGATCATATGAGCGCGCACAAAAAGTTTCACCAGCAATGGATGAAGACAAATGGCACTCCCTTCACAAAGCTCCATTTTGCCCCCCACAGACAAATGAATTTTTCTAGAGGAAAAATCCACTTGGGATATGAAATGTTTTTGGAGAATTCTGCAAGATATGACATCAAGATCATGAGGGAATTAGTTGGGGATTTATGGAGCAATAGAAATAGGGGTTGCTTCACAAACCTCAAATAATGGGAATATTCCTTTTATTGGAAAAAGGAATATATGGCTTGAATATAATGGTGGCTTGGATAAGGTGGAACAATGGAATGACATGGAGAGGCTTGAAATCCAGGGTCACTTGAGCATGGAAGGAAAATATGCTCAAGTTTCAAGTCGAACGAGGTGCTCAAAATCAAATCCAATAGCAAATCCAGAAATAAATCGGAAAAGTTTTTGGAAAAAGAAAGTTCCGAAATCCAGGGTGTCACATTGACAGAAAAATTTGAAACAAATCACCATTTCATCTTTTTTAGCTGAATTGTTTACACAACATGCTCTATACAATTTTGAAACTTTCGTATGTTCTGAGTTTTTTGATTTGAGTTACAGAAGTACCCCAAAAAATTATTTACTACCTGTTGTTCTGTTTTTCACAGATTCTGTCACGTTTTGTCTTTTCTTACTTTTGCAAACCTTAAGCTTGCTTTTTCTCTGCAAAAACTTTTTGGCAATCTTGAGAAACAGTAGCTCTTCAAGAATATCTTTATATACAGTGGGTAAAAATTCTTTTATTAAGGGTACTAACCTCTCTAATCAGCTTATGACGAGTTAGGTATGAAGGGAGTTTTCAAGTGTGCGTTGGAAGATGATGAAAGAAGATCCGGGAGTGTCAAACGCTCAAGCTTGGGGATGCCCCCATGCATCCCCGATAAATATTCAAGAAGACTCAAGCGTCTAAGCTTGGGGAGGCCCCCCGTGCATCCCCTTCTCCATCAACAATCATCAGTTCGTCCTTCGTCTCACTATATTTTTATCACTTCATGCGTTATGTGCTATACTTGGAGCGTCTCGCTCTTAGGTTTACTTTTTAGTTTTCTTTAGCTTTGTTTGCTGTTCATAACAAGTTAGACCCCAACTTACATTTTGTGGGAGAGAAACACGCTCCACTCCAATCTAGAACACATCATAGGATTTTTCATGCCTATCTTTTTACTGTTGTGTGTTCTTTATCTTTACGTAGCTACTGCCATGTTTAGTTTTCGTCTTAGTTTGTCTTTAGCAAGAGCCTTGGCTTTGGTTTAGTTTGTTGCTGGAACTCTCTTTAGTTTTCATGTTTATCTTGTTAAGAGAGTTGGTGGTTGCACTGAGTTGTGTCTTGTCTTGAAAGTAGGGAATTGAGGTTGCTATTTAATTTTAGTAGTAACTTGCAATAGTTTTGAGGTATTGTTGTGAGTAATGTTTGAACTTTTGGTGTCAAGAGATCTAGCCTATTAGTGATAGGTGTCGTATTTTGGGCAATCCGTGTTTATTTTCAAAAACCTACAAAACTAGTTGAGAACTCTAGCTACTAGATGGATCACTAATCTTTTGAGGGATCGAATATTAGAGTACATTCACGTACCATGATTCGATGATGCGCAAGGATAACCAAACCTCCATACACTCCTCATCGGGGTACTTGTCTCTTTGTGAACCTCCTCATTAGATTAAGAGTTACCGATAATAAGTGCATGAGTTCTTTGGACTAATGTAAGTACTGAAAGTTGACACTTCCATCTCCTCATATTTGCTAGCCTCTTCCGTACCGTGCATTGCCCTCTTCTCACTCCGAGAGTTGGCGTCCACCTCACCGGTGCATCCAAACCCTTGGCATGTTACGCTCTGTCATCATAAACCTCCCTATATCTTTCCTCAAAACATCCACCATACCTACCTATCAAGGCATGTCCATAGCCTTTCCGAGATATATTGCCATGCAACTTCCGCCTCTTCATGACTTGATCTTAATGTCATACATGTTCCTGCTACATGATTACCCACAAATGCAGGGGATCGAGATAGTCTTCGCGGGTAAGATAACCCAATTTATAGATTCGACTCAAGGGGAGCCAAAGAATATCCACAAGCTTTGACAGTGGAGTTGTCAATTCCACCGCACCTGAGATACACTTACTTGCAACAAAATATGAGTAGTAACTGCGATATGGAAGTGATGGTGGAAACGGAAATAGTGGTGGTGAAACAGTAGTAGTAAAATAGCAAAAGCAAACAACTAGTAACCAGCAGAATTAAAAACACTGTAGGCTAGGGAGACGAATGGTTGGGCGCTGCATGGATAAGATACATCATGTATTCAACTTGGGGCAAGGCACACAGAAAAGCAATGATCATCTAGGAAAATATCAAACAATAGGCATGTACCCCACAGGTAGTTGTACGTGCTTGCAATAAGAACTTGCACAACATCTTTTGTCCTACCATCCCGCTACGAATGGGGCCAAAAGGAACTTATGGAGATTAAGGTGCTCCTGTCAAAGAGCACCGGAACAAAGCATTAACAATCAATGGATACATGGAATCCTCAAACTATAGTCCATCCCCTTTGGTGCCCCAAGCTGTCACCTTTGGGATCGCCAGTTCCGGACTATAACGGGTGCATACAACTCATAGATAGGATTAAGAACACAAATATATTCGTGCAAACACATAGGGTTCAGATCTGAAAACATGGCACTCGGTCCCAAAGTGACAAGCATTAAGAGAAAAAAGTTGAAGCAAAGATGATAAACACCAATCTAGATGATAGGAAACATGCCCCCAACAATCTGATAAACTATTACATGATCTAACTCATCCAATCCCTACCATCCCCTTTGCCTACAGTAGGGAATTACTCACACATGAAAGGATAAGTCATTGAGGGAGGATGGAGTGGTGATGATGATGACGATGGCGATGATCTCCCCTCACCGGAGGCCAAAACAGCCTCCAGATTAGCCCTCCCGGAGAAGAACAGAGGGTGGCGGCGCCTCCGCGGCGAGAATTGGGAAAACGACTTCTGTTTCGGGGTTTTTCCGTCACGGGAATAAATAGGGGCCTCGGTAGGGCACCAGAGGAGGGGGCAGTCGCCCAGGCGGCCAGAGGGCGCGGCCCCACCCCTGGCCGCGCCAGCAGGGCGCCTGGCCCCCCTGGCTGCCCTTTGGCCCACCTTCTGGCTTCAGGCTCCTTCGGGTGCGTGAATTTTCTGGTATTTTTCTGGGAATTTTCTGAGATGTCCAAAAATCCATTTTCCTACGCACAATAAAACCATACAGGCAGCTCTGCTGAAAACAGCGTCAGTCCGGGTTAGTTTAGCTCAAATCATGCAAGAATGAGGGCAAAACAATAGCAAAAGTGTTTGGAAAAGTAGATACGTTTGAGACGTATCACTACACTGGCATAGACATACATTGCATACATCATGATAGCTACATCTTCTTTATGTTTGAGTACCTTGTAAAGTGTGAAGATCTTCTATACCTTCTTGTAAAATAGAGTGTTTCCCTTAAGTGAGGAAAATATCCCAAAGTGGACAAATTAAAAGATCCCAAAGAGGACAAATGAGAGTTAAATAGAAAGAACCATTGAGGCCACCAAAAAATAGAAAAAAGAGAAACAGAAATAAAAAGAAAGAAAGGTGCAACACTACTATCCTTTTGAAAGATCCACACTAGTACTCCCTCTTATCCTTGTACTCCATAGAGATGATCATACATGCATATTGCTATGTGGGGACCTTTACACTATAGAACTTGGCTTGCATATTCCAAGGATGAGCCTCCTCAAACGAGCTCTAGGTCTTCATGAGCGAGCAAGTTGGATGCACCCCCACTAGTTCCATTGGAGAGCTTGCCTTAGATCATATGTGCATACGTTGCATGGAAATCCATACTCCTCACATCATATCTATCATTTGGCTCTCTCACCTACGATTGTCCTCATTGATGTGAGCCTTTCTCACCTTTTTGTCTTCCTCCTCCACCATACTTCTCTCTTTGCCATCCTAAGTGTCAACTTTCGTGCTTACGCTCATCCATTGCATGCGTGCTCAAAATATCAAAAAGGAGTGGATCAAATTGACTTGTACCTGGCTAGTGGTCTAGGGACGAGTCAAGATAAGATTCCAAAGAAGAACAAGTGTGAAACTTTAGTAGATTGAGTTCTCAACAAAAAATACTTTTTTCTCGTATTCCCATCTCCCACTTCTTGCACGCAAACACCATTTGGAGACATTCGAGTCACGTACAGCGAGAGCTCTTGCACCTATTGTTCTTTTGTTGCTTGTTTCAATGCTAATATAGACTCTTGCATGTTATGACTTGAATTGAATCACATACCTTGATAGCTTTACTTTTCGAAGTTCTTATATGGTTGCTAGCATGTCACCACAGAAAATATGCTTGTTATCATTTACCTACTCGAGGACGAGCAGGAATTATGCTTGGGGATGTTGATACGTCCCAAATGTATCTATAATTCCTGCTTGCTCCATGCATGTTTTGTGTGATATTGCTATGATCTAAATACATTTTCATAAACTTTTTAACTCAGTGCACCACAGTGCCAGTTCTTGTTTTCTGTTGTTTTTCTATTTTAGGTTTCCTCCATATTAAACGTGCTCCAAAAATTCGGGAAAATCAGATAAAAAATCATCTTGAAGGAACCTTCCGGAATCACCTGGGTGGGGCCAGAGGGCCACCACCAGGGACCCAGGCGGCCACCTGGCGCGGCCTAGGGTCTGGCCGCGCCGGGGGGCGCCTGGACCCCTGGTGGACCCCCTGTCTGCCCCCCTTCGCCTATTTATTTCCCGTGACGCGAAACCTCCAAAGACAGAACCCTTGTTCATGATCTCGCCTCTGTTCCGCTGCCGCCGCGCTTCCAAGATCGGGAGCGCCAGCAGACTTCTTCCCGGCACCCTGCCGGAGGGAGGATTGACCTCCGGGAGCTTCCCCTCCACCATGGATGCTTCCCGGATGTGACGTGAGTAGTTTCCCGTGGACCATGGGTCCGTGATCAGTAGCTATGTGATGTTGTCCTCCCATCTTTGTTCTTCATGGTTTAGACCTCGTGAGCTCCCCTACATGATCGAGGCACATATGTAATTTTCTGCTATTGCTATGCTGATTTTACTGGGATCTGATGGATTATGAGATTATGTTCAGATTGTGATTGAGTAATATATTTGGTACTTATCTTTTGTATTTTTTTCCTATGTAATTCTTGCATGTTCTCCGTTGTTGTTTATTGCTTTGGCCAAGTAGTAGGTAGTGACTCCAAGAGGGAACGTTATGCTCGATTGTGGGTTCATGCCCCCCGATGACACGCTTGAGTGACAGAAACATGAGTCTAGGGGATGTGCTATTGCCACAAGGGGGAAAACAACGGTGCTTGTAACCGTAGTTGCAAGGATTGTTTACTTTACACAAAGTACTTTTTAATGCAGTTGTCTGTTGCTTTGGGTTTACACTTTGCGTGGGGCTCGCAACTTAATACCAGTGAGATGTTCTGGATAGATATTTCAAGGTGGATGATTAGTAGTAGATGAAGTTGGATTTCAATCTACTTATTTTGGCATATTGCCCATGCTTTTAAGCCTCGTCCTTTCTTTGTAGCACAGTTAGCATTGCGGTGCGATTTTAATCCTGTCAATTGCCCAGCTGTAAATTTTTTACCTCGCATAGCATTTTTATCGTCTTTTTGGAGAGAAACCTCACTAGTGAACATCACGGAACCCCGGTCCATATTCTCATCATTGTTTACACGCTCTTTTATTTTCCTGCTTTTACTTTCTTGCTGTTATCATTATCATTATCCATTGCGATTGATCCTTTGTAAACAACAAGGCCTGAGAGATTGACAATCTCTCTGTACTTGTTGGGAGCAAAGTTATTTGTGTTGTGTGCAGGTCCACGTCAGTTGCGCCGTTGACACCTACTTATGATCTCTGGAGTCCTACTGGATAGAAACCTTGTTATCTTCACCGAGGAAAATTTGCCGCTATCCTACATCTAACCTTCCACTTGGGGTAACCAACAAGGAGAGAGTATCAGTTTCCCTTCCCCCCTCTTCAAATCCGCCGTCGGCGTCGCCATTGGGAGGCCTCCTTGAGTTCTTTGGCCGCCTCCTTCCCCTCTCCGCGCCATTGCCAGTAAGATCATCCCTCCCCCTTCTTCTCATTCCCTCTCTTCCTCTTCTCCTTCCCCTCCCCGATCCTCTGAATTGTATTCTAGGGTTTCAATTTAGAATTTGTGCACTTGAGTAATGCACTTGAGTAATGCACTGGAGTAATGTTAGTGTTGTGTAGTAATTTAGTGTAATAATTTACATTTTTATTGTAATTTATCCAAGTTTAGTGTATTTTTCCAATTTTAGCTAGGGTGAGAATTTTTTTGAATGTAATAAAAACCCTGACTTGCATTTTATAGGGAAGATAACCTATTAATTTTAGTAATTTTAGTGTTGTGTAAATTCTACTGTAAATTTTCATTAATGTTTAATTATTTAAAATGGAATTTATATGGATATAGCTACTGTTCTTATACCTACTATTCTCATATTTATATATATATATATTGTTCTTATAATTATATAAGTAATTTATATAGATATAACAATGCATTTTGCTATTGTTTTATAACTCATTTTGCTACTGTTTTGTTAGGTGGTTATGCCCATTCCTAATATATGTTCTTATATTGTAGAAAAGCAAGACGAGCTGCCACCGCAGCCAAGACGCCTTACCACATCCCCGTGTGCTCCAACCTTTAAGGTCATCTCTTCATGGCTGCTACTTGTGTGTGTGCCCTGGTTATGGTCTATATGGGTATTCAGGTGTTGTTGGGTGTGTGTTGCTGAGTGTGTGCTGCTGGGTGTGTGTTGTTGAGTTCTGCTCTAGCTATACATGTGTTGGTTGTAGTCTATATGTGTTTTGTGGTGCTGATTGTGCTGTTGTCTTGTAGCTATATATGCTCTGGTCCAGTTTGCAGGTACCCATGAGGCCTTGAGATTGCCGGAATGTTGATTAACTTCCGTTCCGGCAAATTCGGGTACTCCATATGTCCTATTTTTAGCAAAGGTCATGCCAAAATTTTCCGTGAATTTTGGCATGACTTATGCTAAAAATAGGACATGCATAGCAGAAGTAATATTTTTTAGTGCATACTGAAAATAAGAACTTTAACTCATTTTGCTACTGTTTAAATGACCTAGTATACACACATGCTACTTTTTTATAACTCATTTTGCACTAACCTATCCACTTACTAGTAGTATTTTTAGATGGTGATAATAGATGTCAAACAATGAGGAAGCTGGTGGTTCTCGGGTACCTGTCGATCCTGTAGAGGATCATCCTTATTTTTAAATGCTTGCGGGTCAACACTTTGACGATCAACATGAGGTGGATCTGGCACTGCATGATGAAGGCGGGGATGCAGGAAACGAGAGCACTACTAGTGGTGCCAGGGATGGCAACGAGACCACTACTAGTGGTGTCGGGGATGGCAACACGACATCTGGTAGCGAAGCCAAGCGGCGGCGTAAGGAAAGGCGCCCAAACAAGCTCCGCACCATCCGAGAAGAATTTACTGAGGTGGACCCTGCTAGCAGTTTGCCTACGCAGCCGATTCATGCTGCAAAAGGGTATGGCAACAACATTGGATGCATCCTTCGAGAAATCGTCAACATCAATGAAGAGGACTTAAGGGAAAAAAGAAAGGAACCTTCGGCCATCCTCCTCATTCAGAGGCTGCACGCATGATACAAGTTCCCGGAACCCTATGATAACCTTCATATCAAGAAAAATCTGGCGAACACATTCGCCCTAGGCAAGTTCAGCAAAGCCCTGTCCACTTGGAAAGGATATGTGAGGCAGGAGCTTGATGCGGGTTCCGATCTTCCTAAGATCCAGAGCCACTGGCCCTCAATTTCGGAAGAGGACTTCAATGTTTTCAAGGCCAACCATGACCTACCTGCAACTAAGGCGCTTAGGAAGTGCGGGAAAGATATGCATGAGAAGAACGTAGATGCCCACAATCTCGGAAGTCGTGGTTACCCCGGAAAGCAACCAAATTGGGATAAGGAGGACGCAGAAAGGAAAGGGACGGACCCCTACCCAAAGTTTAAAAACCCACTCAGAAATCGATTTGTGTGGGCCTGATACAGGGTAAATCCCAAAACCAAGGAGCAGCAGTTTTCCCTCGGTGAAGATACCAAGGTTTGTCTCCAGTAGGACTCCAGAGATGATAAGAAGGTGTCAGCGGCGCAACTGACGCGGACCTGCACACAGACACAGATAACTTTGTTCCCAACGAAGTTCAGAGAGGTTTTCAATCTCTCCGGTCTTGTTGTTCACAAAGGATAAAATGCAAGGGATAATGATAGCAAGTAAAAGCAGTAAAGTAAATATAGCTTGGAAATAATAATGAGGATATGGACCGGGATACGTGATGTTCACTAGTGATGTCTCTCTCCCAAAAGACGATAAAACTGCTATGCGAGGTAAAAAAATTACAGAAGGGCAATTGACAGGATTATGAACGCACCGCAATGCTAACTATGCAACAAAAGAAAGGAAGAGGCTCAAAAGCACGGGCAGTACGCCAAAATAAGTAGACCGAAATCCATCTGCATCTACTACTAATCATCCACCTTGAGATATCTATCCAGAACATCTCGCTGGTATTAAGTTGCGAGCCCCACCCAAAGTGTAAACCCAAAGCAACAGACAACTGCATTAAAAAGAACTTTGCGTAAAGTAAACAATCCTTGTAACCGCGGTTACAAGCACCGTTGTTTTCCCCCTTGTGGCAACAGCACATCCCCTAGACTCATGTTTCTTTCACTCAAGCGTGTCATCGGGGGGCATGAACTCACAATCTAGCACAACGTTCCCTCTTGGAGTCACTACCTACTACTTGGCCAAAGCAATAAACAGCAACGGAGAACATGCAAGAATTACTTAGGAACAACAATATAAGAGATAAAAACCAAATATATTACTCTATCACAATCTGAACATAATCTCATAATCCATCAGATCCCTCCAAACTCATCATAGCAACAGCAGAAATATTACAAAGGTGCCTCGATCATGTAGGGCAGCTCACGAGGTCTAAACAATGAAGATCAAAGAGGGGAGGAGAACATCACATAGCTACAGATCACGGACCCATGGTCCAAGGAAAACTACTCACGAGACATCCGGGGAGCATCCATGGTGGAGAGGAGACTCCCGGAGGTCAATCCTCCCTCCGGCAGGGTGCCGGGAAGAGGTCTTCTGGTGCTCCCGATCTCGGAAGCGCGGAGGCGGCGGAACAGAGGCGAGTTTGCGGAATAGGGTTCCTCTTCTGGAGTTTTCCCGTGACGGAGAATAAATAGGCGAAGGGGGGCAGCCAGAGGTGGACCAGGGGCCCCAGGCGCCCCCCCTGGCGCGGCCAGGGGTGGGGCCGCACCGGGTGGCCGCCTGGGCCCCCCTGGCTCCCCTCTGGCCCCTCCCAGGCTCTTCTCGAAGCTTCCTGTACGCTGATTTTTCCTGTATTTTTCCCGGAATTTTTCTGGCACTTTTTATGTGGGGGAAAACTGAAATAGAAAAACAGCAGAAAACAGGAACTGGCACTGGGGTGCACTGAGTTAATAGGTTAGTCCAAATATGATCAAAAGTGTATGAAACTGTATCTAGATCATAGCAATATCACACAAAATATGCATGGAGCAAGAAGAAATTATAGATACGTTTTGGACGTATCAGTCTCTCTCCCAAAAGACGATAAAAGTGCTAGCGAGGTAAACAAATCACAGTTGGGCAATTGACAGGATTATGAAGGCACCGCAATGCTAACTATGCTGCAAAGAAAGGAAGGGCTCAAAAGCAATGGGCAGTACGCCAAGGTAAGTAGACCGAAATCCATCTGCATCTACTACGAATCATCCACCTTGAGATATCTATCCAGAACATCTCGCTACTATTAAGTTGCGAATCCCACCCAAAGTGTAAACTCAAAGCAACAGACAACTGCATTAAAAGAACTATGCGTAAAGTAAACAATCCTTGCACCCGCGGGTACAAGCACCGTTGTTTTATCCCTGGTGGAAATAGCCCATCCCCTAGTCTCATGTTTCTGTCACTCAAGCTAGACATCAAGGGGCTGAACCCACAATCGAGCATAACGCTCTCTCTTGGAGTTGCAAATAAAATACTTGGCCAAAGCAAATACCGCAACGGAGAACATGCAAGAATTTACTCAAGAACAAAATATAAAAGAGAAGAACCAAATATATTACTCATCACAATCTGAACATAGTCTCATAATCCATCAGATCCCAACAAACTCAGCATAGCAACAGCAGAAATTACATAGATGCCTCGATCATGTGAGGCAGCTCACGAGGACTCGAAAGTGGAAGCACAAAAGTGGGAGAGATAGATCACATAGCTACTGGTCACGGACCCATGGTCCAAGGGAAACTACTCACGGTACATATGGGAGGCGTCCATGGCTATGGAGGGTCTCCCGGAGGGGGTAGCTTCTCCAGGCAGCCCCGATCTAGAAACGGCGGCGGCAGCGGAACAGAGGCGAGATCGCGAAAGAGGAGTCTGTATTAGGGGTTTCCACCCCGAGGGGTAAATATAGGCGGAGGGGGGCGTCGAGGGGACCCACGAGGCAGTCAGGAGGGTGCCTGGCGCGGCCCAGGGTGGGGCCGCGCCACCTGCCCTCCTGGCTGCCTAGTGGTGGCCCGCCCCTTCCCTCTCTTGGTGATTCCGGAAGCTTCTGTTGCGCTGATTTTTTATATATTTTCCCGGAATTTTTGGAGCACTTATAATGGACAGAAAACCTAAACTACAAAAACAGCAGAAAACATAAACTGGCAACTGGGTGCACTGATTTAATAGGTTAGTCCAAATAGGTTCAAAAGTGTATGAAAGTTCAAGCAAAACATGGCAAAGTCACACAAAACATGCATGGAGCAAGCAGAAATTATAGATACGTTTGGGACGTATCAACATCCCCAAGCTTAATTCATGCTCGTCCTTGAGTAGGTAAATGATAACAAGCATAATTTCTATGGTGACATGCCACACAACCATAAAAAGACTTTTAAGTAAAGCAATCAAAGCATGCAATTCAATTCAAGTCTTAACAAGCAAGAGTCTATATTAGCATTGACACAAGCAACAAAAGAACAAAAGGTGCAAGAGCTCTCGCTGTCCGTGACTCAAATGTCTCCAGATGGTGATTGCGTGCAAGCAAGGGATACTGAAATACGAGAGAAAAAATAAGTTTGTTGAGAACAACTATCTACTAAAGTTTCACACTTGGTCTCCTTTGGATTCTTATCTGGACTCGTCCCCAGACCACTAGCCAAGTACAAGTCAAACTGATCCACTCCCTTTCGATATTTTGAGCACTCATGCAATGGATGAGCGTGAGCAATAAAGTTGACACCTAAAAGGCGAAACAGAAAGAAGGTGGAGGAGGAAGACAAAAAAGGTGTGAAAGGCTCACATCAATGAGGACAATCATAGGCGAGAGAAGGCCATATGATAGATATGATGTGAGGAGTAGGGATTGCCATACAACGGATGCACATGTGAGCTAAAATCTCTCCAAGGGAACTAGTGGGGGTGCATCTAACTTGCTTGCTCAAGAAGACCTAGAGCGCGTCATGTAGCAATGATTAGGGCAAGGCCCAACTAGCATGCGGCTCATCGATCAAGCAAGTAGCATGTATGACATGAAGATCAAGTCATGAGAAGGTGGATGTTGCATGGCAATGTATCTCGGAAAGGCTATGGAAATGCCTTGTAGGTAGGTATGGTGGCTGTTTTTAGGAAAGATATAAGGAGGCTTATGATGACAGAGCGTATCATGCCAAGGGTTTGGATGCACCGGCGAAGTATGCGCCAACTGTCGAGGCGAGAAAGGGCAATGCACGGTACCGAAGAGGCTAGAAAAAGTATATGTGGGAGGAAGTTTCAACTTTCGAAGACTCACATTAGTCCGAAGAACTCATGCACTTATTATCGGTAACTCTCAATCTAATCAGGAGGTTCACAAAGAGACAGGTACCCCGAGGAGGATTGTATGGGGGTTTGGTTATCCTTGCGCATCCTCGACTCATGGTACTTGAGTGTACCCTTGGGATCAAATTGGCTATTGGGCAGTCAAAATTGTGACAGGTGTACCTGACGCCATTCCGGTAATAGGATCACCTTTAGTGGAGTTATTACGCGGAAGTGCTAGTGTGGGCCAATCCACTTTGACTCGTTTTTATAGTTTACATACCTTTGTACTGCCTCTGCTTACTGCAGTATTTATGTTAATGCACTTTCCAATGAACCCTCCAGAGGTTAGTGATCCATCTAGTAGCTAGAGTTCTGAACAGGGTTTTTTTTTATTTTCAAAAAACACACGGATTGCCCAAAATACGACATGTATCACTAATAGGCAAGAGCTCTTGACACCATAAGTTCAAACATTACTCTAATCAATACCTCAAAACTATTGCAAGTTACTACTACAAAGAGAACAGCAACTTTAACTACCTACTTTCGGTCAAGACACAGAACTCAGTGCAACAGGCAAACTCTCTAACAAGATAAAACATGCAACCTATAGAAAGTTCAACCTAAGACAAAAAGAAAAGCTCTAGAAAAAAAACTAAAGCACTACAACTAAACAGAACAGAAGCTAAGAAAAGAAAAAGAACAACTCACAGCTAAAAGAATAAGCATGCAAATCCTATGAGGAGTTCTAGTTCAAGCGGAGCGTGAATATCTCCCACACAAAAGAGTAAGTTGGGGTCTAACTTGTTAGTACAGCAAACAAATCAAAAGAAAACTAAAAACAAAACCTAAGAGCGAGACGCTCCAAGCAAAGCACATAACGCATGAATTGATAAAAATATAGTGCAACGAGAGACAAACTGATAATTGTTGATGAAGAAGGGGATGCACGGGGGCATCCCCAAGCTTAGACGCTTGAGTCTCCTTGAATATTTATTGGGGGTGCACATGGGCATCCCCAAGCTTGAGCGTTTGACCCTCCTGAATCTTCTTTCATCATCCTCCATCGCGCACTTGAAAACTCCCTTCATACATAACTCATTGTAGGCTGATTAGAGAGGTTAGTACCCTAATAAAATAATTTTCCTCTACTGAAAATAAAGATTTCTAGGAAGAGCTACTGTTTTCCAAGATTGCCAAAAGGTTCTTGCAAAGAAAAAGCAAGCTTAAGGTTTGCAAAAGTGAAGAGAGACAAAACGTGGCAGAATCTGTGAAAAACAGAACAGCAGATAGAAATGAATTTTTTAGGGGTACTTCTGCAACTCAAATCAAAAAACTCAGAACATACAGAAGTTTCTTAATTGTATAGATCATGATGTGTAAAAATTTCAGCTCAAACAGATGAACTGGGAGTTTTCTCTGATTTTTCTAGTCACGAGGACAGAATCTGTTTTCTGGACAGCATGTCACAACTTTTACTTCCCTTGCCGTATGAGGCTAAAATTGGCACAAAGCTTGAAAAGTAAAGATACAATGATGTTGCTACAGTAGTAACAATCATCAAGACCACTAAGAACAGAACAAAAGCAAAAAGAAAAACCTAATTTCGTTGCGGGCTGCCTCCCGAAAGCGCTTCTTTAGAGCCATTAGGTAGGCTTAAAGCAGAAGATCAAGTCTTTTCAAAAGAATAACTAGCCCGTGTGAAGGACTCAAAAGGTAACTTAATCTTTTTCCTAGGGAAATGTTCCATCCCTTTCTTGAGAGGGAATTGGAATTCTATAGTTCCCTGTTTCATGTCAATGATAGCACCAACTGTGCGAAGAAAGGACGTCCCAAAATAATTGGACATGAAGATTCACATTCAATGTCCATAATAGTAAAATCAACGGGAACATAATTGTCATTGACAATGATAAGAACATCGTCGATCTTCCCCAAAGGTTTCTTTACGGAAGAATCAACAAGACGAACACCAAAAGAACAAGGATCAAAATGTTTCAATTCCAGCATATCATACATTCTTTTGGGCATAACAAAGGTACTTGCTCCAACATCACAAAGAGCATAACAAGAGAAGTTATTCAATTTAATTTTTATCATAGGATCCCAACCATCTTCTAGCTTCCTAGGTATGGAGGCTTCTAGTCTAAGCTTCTCCTCCCTAACTTTGATTAGAGCATTGGTGATATGCTCTGTGAAGGCAAGATTGAGTGTGCTAGTGTGGGGGTCTCTAGACATCTTGTGTAGGAAACCAATAACTTTAGGTAAAGTGCAGTTGTCAAAGTCTAGGTCACTACTATCTATCAAGGAGGTAGTGATATCATTTAGATTCACTTGTTTGAAAGCCTCTATGTTCATAGAGGTTTCTTCATCTATGGTTGATGTGGTAGCATCACCATTGATAGGTCCAGTGGGACTAGGGGTGTGATGGGTGCTAATAGTTTGGACATCCTCAACTACTTGGATAGTAGCTACTGTGTGGTAGGTAGGAAGGCTCTTAATTCTCTCTTCTTCCTCCTTTTCTCTAGCCCATCTCTCTTTGAGTTTAGCCATCATCCTAATATTTTCATTGATTTGTAACTGGATAGCATTAATAGGAGTGACCTTACTCTCCTCAAGGGGAGAGGTTCTAATTTTTAACATCTCAACATCAAGGGCTAAGTTGTCTACCTTCAAACAAAGATTATCTAATTTATATAATTTCTCCTCCACACTCTTGATGAAGGCTTTCTGGGTAGTGATAAAGTCTTTGAGCAAGGTCTCTAGTTCTGAAGTGGAGTTTCTGGTGGTAGGATAAGTGTTGTTCCCATAGTTGTTGGATGGGAAAGGCCTAGGATTGTTGCTACCAAAGTTACTCCTATAAGCATTATTGTTGAAGTTGTTTCTAGAGACAAAATTGACATCTACTTGCTCCTGAGCAACCAAAGAATTTAAAGGAACATCTTGAGGATCAATAGAAGGTTGCTTGGTAAGTAGAGACATGATAAGGTCAACCTTTTCATTTAAAGAGGAGATCTCCTCGACAGAGTTTACCTTCTTACCGGTTGGAGATCTCTCGGTGTGCCATTGCGAGTAGTTCAGCATCATCTCATCAAGTAGCTTTGTGGCAGCACCAAGCGTGGTTGACATAAAAGTTCCTCCCGCGGTCGAATCTAACAGGTTCCGCGAGGTGAAGTTCAATCCTGCATAAAAAGTCTGGATAACCATCCAGGTAGTCAGTCCATGTGTGGGGCAGTTCTTGACAAGCGTCTTCATACGTTCCCAAGCCTGGGCAACGTGTTCATTATCCAATTGCCTGAAATTCATAATGTTACTCCGCAATTGAATAATTTTAGCAGGGGGGTAGTACCTCCCTATAAAAGCGTCTTTGCATTTACTCCAAGAATCGATACTGTTCAAGATGGTAGCCACTCCTTGGCGCTTCCTCTCAAAGAGAAAGGAAAAATCTTCAGCTTGACGATGTCTCCATCCACTTCCTTGTATTTCTGGATGTCGTAGAGCTCGATAAAGTTGTTTAGGTGCAAGGCAGCATCTTCTCCTGCTCCTGAGAATTGATCTTTCATGACAAGGTTAAGCAGAGCAGGTTTAATGTCACAACCCCAAGTTAGAGCAAGTTCCCCTCCCTCCGGATTCGAAGACGACAGTGAAGCTCGCCGGAGTACGACGACGCCCACGCGCGGCCAACGACGACGAGAGGCTGCACGACCGTGCCCAATTGCTCCGCCATCGTCTTCACCGTCGAACTGCGCAGCTAATCGAGCAACGAAGATCTGGACGCGACGTCATCTTCACCACCGTGCTCCGGCCACCGCAAATTTCCGTCGTCAATTTCATCGCCGTTAAAGCATTCCCGACCTCCCCGTCGCTTCTGTTGCAATCTTGGTGAGCAGGCGCACCAAACCCCTTTGTTTCCTCGTTCGATTGCATCTCCTAGAAACTTCCGCCATGGGAGCCGAGCTCCGTCGCCACCGTGGACTACCATACGCGCGCTCCCGTGTGCCCTTTTCCTCCCCAGCATGTCCGTGCTACTCCTGGGGACGCGGGCATCCAAACGCGCGCACGTATGCATCCTCCCGTGGACGTTTTGCAAGAAGTGCTCGAAGCCGAGCTCCGGTCGCCGCCGCGGTCGAAGCTGCCATCGTCTGTGACCTCCCCGGAGACGCGCAGGTGGTGCTATCGACGCAGCTCATCACGGGCTTTCGATTGGTGGTCCTAGCGCAGAGAATGGAGGCCAGGAGGAGAAGTTAGCCGAGCGCCGCCGTGCTGGATGCCACCGGTGGCTAGCCGTCGGCGAGGCACACTAATTAGGGGCTAATCCCGCCTGTTAGTTGACCCCAGGTCAATGACGGGTGGGCCCCCCAGGCCTTAACCCCCCCCCCCTTTGTTTAATTTAAACAGAGGGATTAAGCTCTATGTCACTGACAGCCTTGGCCCACTTGTCAGCCCCCCTAGTGACGCCAGCATTGCATCAGCATGATGCAATAATTGGAATAAAAACATTAAAGAAAATCCAGAAAATTCCAGAAAATAGCCCAAACTTTGGAAATTCATAATTAATTCATATTAACTCAAAATTGGACAAATAATATGTCTAAAATTATCAGAAAAATACAAGGATTATGAATATGCAACTGGTTTCTATGTTTGACCATTTTAAAATGGGTGAACAATAGCAAACATGCATATGGATCCTTTTCAAATTCAAATTTGGAGTGAATTTGCAAATGATTTTGCAACACACTTCTTTTAAATAGTTTCATCCACACATCAGAGACATTGTTCCAACTATACAACATCACTTCATGATCAACCTTTTCAAATGAACTTTCATGCATTCAAATTGCATTTGAAATTCATCGATAAATCAAATGGGGTTTGAATTTGCAATTCAATTGCAATATACTCCTTTTAAATAGAATTGTCCACACAATGCAACCATGAACATCACCATATACAATTGATCATGTGCTTGTGCATTGTACCTTATGTTGATCACTTTGTTTGTATTGTTTACCCGGATAGCAGTGGAGCCGGAACCCGAGACCACCCCCTTCGTTGAAGACACTCTCACCGTAACCGAACATCGTCAGCAAGGCAAGCAAACCCCCATTGATCATGTCTATAAAATCCCAATTCCCTCTCAGTATCGCTTATGCATGTTTAGGAGATCACCTTGTATCGATTCTACCGCATAGTTGAACCCATATCCTTTGCATGAGCTATCATCTTGTCACAGTAGTAAGCAAACCACAATCCTAGCAGATGTAGGAGTTGGTTGATATCATGTGGCCCCTGCAACTGTTACTGCTTATTGCATGCTTAGTAGTACAATGAGGTTGCTTTTGATGTGAGTCGGGATGATGGTAAACATGGTGTTGATGAAAGTGAAACTGTGTTGGTGAATCCACCCTAATACAAGGTGAACGATGAGAGGCTGTGTAGGAGTACACAGTGGGTTGTCTCGTTGAACACCGCCTTAAGCCCGAGTTCTTGTGTGGTGATCCAAGAAGAAGAGTACAACCACACATTGGACTCACTGACCCCTCTCGACCTAGTACCTCACCCCGTTCGAACCCAGAAGTCGCAGTAGTTCAGAGTTCTGGTAGGGCTGTGGCATGGTCTGCGAAGTGGATGAACGGCTTTTCAAGACCGGCTTGGGACCGTGCACACATCGTTTGAGGCTGTACTGGAACCTCGGCCGGACTTCCATACGGATCCCCCTCAGATAGGCGACTCTCTGGACTAGAACGGAGCTGTGGGCGAAGTGTCGTGGCAACATCCTCGCCGGTACCCGCTTGAAGGGTCCCACTCCCAGGCGGTAACTGATGAGTGTGTGTGTGTAGCGGTACACCCCTGCAGGGTTAACAAAACTATTCGAATAGCCGCGTCCGCGGTAAGGGACTGCATGGAAAGCTTAGCTTGATTATTAGACAACTTGAACTGGATACTTCTAAAACACACCAAGATAAGTGTGAGTGCTATGGCGTGCTTTCTCGTGGGGAAGTCGAGGAAGGCACCATAGTGGTGTAATTGGTTGGAGAATGTAGTGGACTCGTGTATGCTTCTTACCTCAAGTCTGGTACTCGTAGTTCAGGACTAGCCAAGTCAAAGCTGGCACTTCTGCAAGTGAAACCCCACCTCCCTTTACCTTGATACATGTGCATGAGTAGTATAGTTCCTACGTAAGTCTTGCTGAGTACGACTTTGTACTCACGTTTGCTTATTCTATGTTTTAGATGACCCACCGACCCCGATGGTGGCTTCTACCTAAAGCTCGAAGAATGAAGACTCAGATCAAGACCAAGTTAGTGTAGTCCCAGTCAGACGACTGGTTCCCTCGTGGAGGGCTTGTTTTTAGATAAGGCTTCTCTAAGCCATTTGTTAAACTTGTCTGTACTCAGACCTACTTTGCTTCCGCATGTTTGATGTAATGTTGGATCACAGACTTGTGATCTCTCTGTGCACTCTGTAAGAGTTATTAATAAAGATGTATACATTGTAGAGAATTGCAATGATACCTGTTGTTCATACTAGACATGTGTGCTGCGTGTATGTTTATCACATGCATGTCTTAGTATAGATTTTCGAGACCTTAGTTGTGATCTGGCTGGCGGTCTTTTATACACCAAGTGGCCCTTAGATGTGCGCACCTTGGGGCATCGCGATGTGATTGTTCGTGACTCCGTCACGTGCACACTTTGATGTATGATCGAGCCCGCCCTAGACCCCGACTAAGTGATCGGGCTGGAGTAAGTCTATGTAAGGGTTATAATACAATCGATAGTATGGTTGAGGCGACTTGTCTATGAGTATGGGAGTTCACCACCCATATCATTTAGACTTGTGTGCGGACGATGAGGACCCATTTCAGTTGATCATCCGGCCTGGATGGGATGCCCCTCACGTTCGATGCTTTCCGAGAACGTTCTGTGCTTGGCCTTGTCTGCTTAGACAAGAGGGTACGGTTCTCGGCTCTCCATATGATTGTGTTGTAGCGAGGCTTGCATACGCTAACCCCGGGTCCCGACAGACTTGGTACCAGAGCAGGACTGACTGTAGGATTATCAGCCTTGGCCGAAGTTGAGTCTAGCCTTCTATAGTTATATAGTTACTCTGGGTATATAAGGGAACAACGTAAGGCTTCTTTTTCTCCTTACCCTCATCGTTCTGAGTTCTGAGTCACCCTTATCTTTTCTACGGGATGATAGGACTAGGCTCATCTATGTCTTACTAGAACATGTCGTTGATTGCCTCCTTATAGGCGTAGGATGGTTGTGGTCGTCTAGAGTCTCCGTGTTTTGAGTTCCTTGAAGAAGTTCTGTCCAATTTCTTCGAGGTTGTTTCATTTTCCATCCCGGTGTAGCCATTATGCTGTCGGATTTGTTCCGTGTTTCTTTGAATCATTGCCTTCGCATTTAATTCTTTCCGCCTAAATCATATCCTTTTATCCTTGCCTCCATCGTACAACCTGTTCTGATTGTTGATTTTTAGCACACAGGATGTCAGGTGGAACTCGTAGTGCTGTTCTTCGGAATCGAGACCGTGATCGGAATCGAAATGATGATGAACTTCCACCCCCGCCTTCTGCGGCGGAAATCATGATGGAAGCTGAGCGGAATAGACGTGATCAGGCACGCCTTTTGGAGCTCATCGAGCAGAATACCGCCCACCATCGTAATGTGGTGGTCAGCATTCAGGACTTCATCTTCCTCAAGCCACCTGTATTCCGATGTTCTTCTGAGCCCCTTGAAGCTGATGATTGGGTCCGTTCCATCGAGTGTAAGCTTGATACAGCACATGTTGCTCCCGATGACCGAGTTATTTTCGCGGTATACTTCTTGGAAGGCGCTGCTCTTCAGTGGTGGGAGAACTATGTTGCAATGCAGCCAGATGGTCACGTAGTGACTTGGCAGGAGTTCTGTGTTGCCTTTCGAGGGTACCACATTCTGGATGAGTTGATGGAGCACAAGAAGGAAGAGTTCTGCAATCTGAATCAAGGAGAGATGTCCATTCATGAGTATGTGAGGGAGTTCAACCGTCTTGCTCGTTATGCCCAAGATGAGATCACCACCGATGCCAGAAAGCAGGCAAGGTTATGCAAGGGACTTACCCCCATCCTTCGTCATGATCTCAACCTCCTTGAGTTTGCCACCTTTGAGGATTTAGTCAACAGATCCTTCAGAGCTGAGCATGGCAATGAAGTTTTCGAGAAGTCTAGCAAGCATGCTCTTGAGCTTGCCCCTTCTTCCAATTCACGCCCTCAGAAGCGCATGATCTGGATTCCTAATAGTTTGATCCACCAAAACAACCAATCGAGGCCATCGCTTGTGCCGCCTCGTCCACCAGCCCCACCAAACAACCCAGCTCCCCGCACTATCTTTGGAGCCTGCTTCAGATGTGGCCAGCCTGGTCACTACTCTCGTGAGTGCCCCGTAAATCAGAATGCTCCACCCCATGCCAAAGGAAACCCCACTGTTCGTGCCAAACCACCCCCGAAGGTTTCCACCGCCAAGCCTTTCATTTCCACAAATCTTGGACGTGTGAACCAAATCTCAGCTGAGGAAACTGATGGTACTTCTGACGTCATTCTTGGTACGCTCCAAGTCAATTTTGTTCCCACTTCTGTTCTTTTCGACCCAGGAGCATCTCACTCATTCATGTCGGAGAGTTATGCACTTCGACATGAGATATCCTTTGATGAAATGTTCACCCCAATGATCATTCAAACTCCTGGTTCCAAGTGGCAAACTAATAGAGTAAGCCATGGTAATCAAATTCCAATTGAGGGTTTAGTATTCCTTGCTTCACTCATAGCCCTCAAGTCTTCAGACATTGATGTCATCCTTGGTATGGATTGGTTATCAAGACAACATGCTTTTCTTGATTGTAAAGCCAAGTCAGTTAGACTTACACATCCTTCAGGCCAGACAATAGCTTACTCCTCACCAAGAACAAGAACCCAGGTGCATTCTTTGAATGTGCTTCCCCTTCCCGACCTTAAAGATGTTCTGGTGGTTCGTGAATTCCCGGATGTCTTTCCTGAAGAGCTGCCGGGCATGCCACCCGACAGATGTGTAGAGTTCATAGTGGATCTTGCCCCAGGAACCGCACCAATTTCCAGACGCCCATACAAAATGGCCCCATGTGAGTTAGCTGAGCTTAAAACCCAACTTGAAGCTTTCTTGGAAAAAGGCTTCATCCGCCCTAGCTCATCGCCATGGGGTTTCCCCGTTCTGTTCGTAACGAAGAAAGATGGAACAGAAAGGATGTGCGTAGACTATCGCCCGCTAAATTTAGCGACGATAAAGAACAAGTACCCACTGCCCAAGATCAATGATCTTTATGATCAACTTGCAGGATCCTCTGTCTTCTCCAAGATGGATTTGATATTAGGTTATCATCAAATCAAAATCCGAAACGAGGACATTCCAAAAACGGCTTTCACTACTCGTTATGGTCTTTACGAGTACACCGTCATGTCCTTTGGTTTAACCAATGCCCCCGCCACTTTCTCACGCATGATGAATTCGATCTTCATGGAGTACTTAGATAAATTTGTTGTGGTTTATCTCGATGACATTCTCATCTACTCGAAGAACGAAGAAGAACATGTCGAACACCTAAGGCTGGTATTGATGAAACTTAGAGAGCATCGCCTATATGCTAAATTCTCCAAGTGTGAATTTTGGCTACCAGAAGTGACCTACTTAGGCCACGTGATTTCTGCAAAAGGCATTGCTGTGAATCCCGAGAGAGTTCAGGCCGTCCTTGACTGGACTCCACCTGAATCGGTTAAGCAAGTTAGGAGTTTTCTTGGCTTAGCCAGCTATTGACGTCGCTTCGTCGAGAACTTTTCTAAAGTTGCAAAGCCTCTAACTGAAATCCTCAAGAAAGATAACAAATTCCAATGGACTCCCAAGTGCGAGGAAAGCTTTCAAGAGCTAAAAAGAAGATTGACTTCTGCACCCGTACTTGCGCCTCCAGACACCAAAAAGGATTTCGAGATCTTTTGTGACGCCTCACGGCAAGGGTTAGGATGCATACTTATGCAAGATAGACATGTGGTAGCTTATGCTTCACGCCAGTTGCGTCCACATGAAGAGAACTATCCTACCCACGATCTTGAACTCGCTGCCGTAGTTCATGCCCTGACAACTTGGCGACATTACCTCCTTGGTAATCGTTGTGAGATTTATTCCGACCACCAAAGCCTCAAATACATTTTCACCCAGCCAGATCTTAATCTCAGGCAAAGACGCTGGATTGAGTTGATAAAAGATTACGACGTAGGAATTTCTTACACCCCAGGCAAAGCCAATGTCATGGCTGATGCACTAAGTCGTAAGTCGTATTGTAACAACCTCATGTTACAACAGTATCAACCACTTCTTCATGAGGAATTTCGCAAGCTCAATCTTGAGATTGTTCCTCATGGCTATCTTTCTACCTTGGTGGCGAAACCAACCCTTGAGGATCAAATCATAGTTGCCCAACGGCGTGCACGAGGTGTTCGCCGGATCAAGGAGAACATTGCTAGCGGAGTTGCTAAATGTTTCTCCACAGATAGTAAAGGAACGGTATTCTTTGGAAATCGTTTGGTAGTACCTAAGAATAGGGAACTAAGGCAACTCATCCTCAAAGAAGCCCATGACACACCCCTCTCGATTCATCTCGGTAGCACAAAAATGTACCGAGATCTAAGCCAGAGATTTTGGTGGACTAGGATGAAGAGAGACATTGCTCGATTTATTGCCGAATGTGATGTTTGTCGTCGCATTAAGGCAGAACATCAAAGACCTGCTGGCACACTTCAACCTTTGCCTATTCCAGAGTGGAAATGGGACAAAGTCGGTATGGACTTCATCACCGGCTTTCCAAAAACCCAGAAAGGAAACGATGCCATCTTCGTTGTCATAGATAGACTGTCCAAAGTTGCTCACTTCCTTCCAGTTCGCGAGTCTATAACTGCTAGCCAGTTAGCGGACTTGTACGTCTCTCGAATTGTATCCCTTCATGGTGTTCCTTTGGAAATCAATTCTGATCGTGGTAGCCTTTTCACCTCTAGATTCTGGGGAAGCTTTCAGAATGCTATGGGAACTCATCTCTCCTTTAGTACAGCTTTCCATCCTCAATCTAGTGATCAAGTCGAAAGGGTTAACCAAATTCTTGAAGACATGCTCAGAGCTTGTGTTATCTCATTTGGAAAGAATTGGGAGAAGTCTCTGCCATTCGCCGAATTTGCTTATAACAATAGTTTTCAATCTAGTCTGAACATGGCTCCTTTTGAACTCCTTTATGGACGACGATGTCGAACACCCCTTAACTGGTTAGAAACCGGTGAAAGACAACTCTTTGGACCGGATATGATCAAGGAAGCAGAAGAGCAAGTTCGCATTGTTCGTGATCAATTGAAAGCCGCCCAGTCTCGTCAGAAAAGTTACTATGATCGTCATCATAGGAAAGAAAGCTACAATCTGGATGAGAAGGCTTACCTTCGGGTTACTCCTCTGAAGGGAACCCAAAGATTCGGTATCAAAGGCAAGTTGGCCCCACGTTACATCGGACCTTTCCGCATTCTTGCTAAACGTGGAGAAGTTGCCTACCAACTTGAACTACCCCCGCACCTTTCCCGAGTACATGATGTATTCCATGTGTCACAACTCAGGCGTTGCTTCAAGGACCCATCCGCGAAGTCGACCATGAAACGCTTGATCTCCAAGATGATCTTTCTTATCGAGAATACCCCGTTCATATTCTTGATTTAGCAGAGCGTGTCACTCGCCGAAAGAAGATCATGTTTCTGAAAGTTCAGTGGTCACACCACTCCGAGAAAGAAGCCACGTGGGAAAGAGAAGACCGTCTCAGTGCCGAGTATCCCTCCTTCCTCCCGCAGACTTCTGAATCTCGGGACGAGATTCTTTTGAGTGGGGACGAGTTGTCACAACCCCAAGTTAGGTATGTGCTAGGGTTGCTTGTGTCCTTTGCATCACGCAAAATTTCAAAAGAAAATTCAAAATGGGAGAGAGAACACCCCCCAGATGAATTAATTCAAAAGGCCAGATACAAAGTTGCTCCAAAAATTCCTTTTGCATTTTTGAAAAGTCTTATAAATGAGTGTGATCACATATAAAGTGATTTGGATTCAAACCCATGCTCATAGATTTTTCAAATATTCAAGCAGGAGCATGGATTTAAAATTAAACCCCTATTTGAATTAAAGTTCAAATTATTTGAATTTTAAAAATGTTCAAACTTTATAAGTGGCTAACCTAATTTATTCTGAGGCCACATAAAAATTTGTAGCATTTTAGAAAATGTCTAGCTAATTGTTTTAGCAAGACAAAACAAAAGTCAGAAAAGAAAACAAAAAGAAAAGGGAAAAGGAAAATAACCTGGAAAGCAGCCCAACTAATCCCCCCCCCCCCGAGCCCACCAGCCTGGCCCAGCCAGCCAAGTCCCCTGTCGTCTACCCCAAGCACCTCGCTGTCGAGCATGCCGGGGGCAGCGACTGCCACCGCGACGCCGCCGACGCGCCAGGCCTCCCCCGAGTCTATCTCCACGTCGTGGAACGTCTGGAAGACGCGCCGTTCTTTTTCCCCCTCTCTAGAGCAAGTTCCCCTCCCTCCACCGCCGGATTCGAAGACGACAGTGAAGCTCGCCGGAGTACGACGACGCCCACGCGTGGCCAGCGACGACGAGAGGCTGCACGACCGTGCCCAATCGCTCCGCCATCGTCTTCTCCGTCGAACTGCGCAGCTAATCGAGCAACGAAGATCTGGACGCGACGTCATCTTCACCACCGTGCTCCGGCCACCGCAAATTTCCGTCGTCGATTTCATCGCCGTTAAAGCATCCCCAACCTCTCCGTCGCTTCCGTTGCAATCATGGTGAGCAGGCGCACCAAACCCCTTTGTTTCCTCGTTCGATTACATCTCCTAGCAACTTCTGCCATGGGAGCCGAGCTCTGTCGCCGCCATGGACTACCATACGCGCGCTCCCGTGTGCCCTTTTCCTCCCCAGCATGTCCGCGCTACTCCTGGGGACGCGGGCATCCAAACGCGCGCACGTATGCATCCTCCCGTGGACGTTTTGCAAGAAGTGCTCGAAGCCGAGCTCCGGTCGCCGCCGCGGTCGAAGCTGCCGTCGTTTGTGACCTCCCCGGAGACGCGCAGGTGGTGCTATCGACGCAGCTCATCACGGGCTTTCGATTGGTGTCCTAGCGCAGAGAATGGAGGCCAGGAGGAGAAGTTAGCAAAGCGCCGCCGTGCTGGATGCCACCGGGCCGCCGGTGAGGCACACTAATTAGGGGCTAACCCCCCCTGTTAGTTGACCCCAGGTCAATGACAGGTGGGGCCCCCAGGCCTTAACCCCCCCCCCCCCTCTGTTTAATTTAAACAGAGGGATTAAGCTCTGTGTCACTGACAGCCTTGGCCCACTTGTCAGCCCCCTTGGTGACGCCAGCATTGCATCAGCATGATGCAATAATTGGAATAAAAACATTAAAGAAAATCCAGAAAATTTCAGAAAATAGCCCAAACTTTGGAAATTCATAATTAATTCATATTAACTCCAAATTGGACAAATATTATGTCTAAAATTATCAGAAAAATATAAGGATTATGAATATGCAACTGTTTCTACGTTTGACCATTTTAAAATGGGTGAACAGTAGCAAACATGCATATGGATCCTTTTCAAATTCAAATTTGGAGTGAATTTGCAAATGATTTTGCAACACACTTCTTTTAAATAGTTTCATCCACACATCAGAGACATTGTTCCAACTATACAACATCACTTCATGATCAACCTTTTCAAATGAACTTTCATGCATTCAAATTGCATTTGAAATTCATCGATAAATCAAATGGGGTTTGAATTTGCAATTAAATTTCAATATACTCCTTTTAAATAGAATTGTCCACACAATGCAACCATGAACATCACCATATACAATTGATCATGTGCTTGTGCATTGTACCTTATGTTGATCACTTTGTTTGTATTGTTTACCCGGATAGCAGTGGAGCCGGAACCCGAGACCACCCCCTTCGTTGAAGACACTGTCACCGTAACCGAACCTCGTCAGCAAGGCAAGCAAACCCCCATTGATCATGTCTATAAAATCCCAATTCCCTCTCAGTCTCGCGTATGCATGTTTAGGAGATCACCTTGTATCGATTCTACCGCATAGTTGAACCCATATCCTTTGCATGACCTATTATCTTGTCACAGTAGTAAGCAAACCACAATCCTAGCAGATGTAGGAGTTGGTTGATATCATGTGGCCCCTGCAACTATTACTGCTTATTGCATGCTTAGTAGTACAATGAGGTTGCTTTTGATGTGAGTCGGGATGATGGTAAACATGGTGTTGATGAAAGTGAAACTGTGTTGGTGAATCCACCCTAATACAAGGTGAACGATGAGAGGCTGTGTAGAAGTACACAGTGGGTTGTCTCGTTGAACACCGCCTTAAGCCCGAATTCTTGTGTGGTGATCCAAGAAGAAGAGTACAACCACACATTGGGCTCACTGACCCCTCTCGACCTAGTACCTCACCCCGTTCGAACCCCAGAAGTCGCAGTAGTTCAGAGTTCTGGTAGGGCTGTGGCACGGTCTGCGAAGTGGATGAACGGCTTTTCAAGACCGGCTTGGGACCCTGCACACATCGTTTGAGGTTGTACTGGAACCTCGGTCGGACTTCCATACGGATCCCCCTCAGATAGGCGACTCTCTGGACTAGAACGGAGCTGTGGGCGAAGTGTCGTGGCAACATCCTCGCCGGTACCCGCTTGAAGGGTCCCACTCCCATGCGGTAACTGATGAGTGTGTGTATGTAGCGGTACACCCCTGCAGGGTTAACAAAACTATTCGAATAGCCGCGTCCGCGGTAAGGGACTGCTTGGAAAGCTTAGCTTGATTATTAGACAACTTGAACTGGATACTTCTAAAACACACCAAGATAAGTGTGAGTGCTATGGCGTGCTTTCTCGTAGGGAAGTCGAGGAAGGCACCATAGTGGTGTAATTGGTTGGAGAATGTAGTGGACTCGTGTACGCTTCTTACCTCAAGTATGGTACTCGTAGTTCAGGACTAGCCAAGTCAAAGCTGGCACTTCTGCAAGTGAAAACCCACCTCCCTTTACCTTGATACATGTGCATGAGTAGTATAGTTCCTACGTAAGTCTTGCTGAGTACGACTTTGTACTCACGTTTGCTTATTCTATGTTTTAGATGAACCCACCGACCCCGATGGTGGCTTCTACCTGAAGCTCAAAGAATGAAGACTCAGACCAAGACCAAGTTAGTGTAGTCCCAGTCAAACGACTGGTTCCCTCGTGGAGGGCTTGTTTTTAGATAAGGCTTCTCTAAGCCATTTGTTAAACTTGTCTGTACTCAGACCTACTTTGCTTCCGCATGTTTGATGTAATGTTGGATCACAGACTTGTGATCTCTCTGTGCACTCTGTAAGAGTTATTAATAAAGATGTATACATTGTAGGGAATTGCAATGATACCTGTTGTTCATACTAGACATGTGTGCTGCGTGTATGTTTATAACATGCATTTCTTAGTATGGGTTTTCGAGACCTTAGTTGTGATCTGGCTGGCGGTCTTTTATACACCAAGTGGCCCTTAGATGTGCGCAGCTTGGGGCATCGCGATGCGATTGTTCGTGACTCCGTCACGTGCACACTTTGATGTATGATCGAGCCCGCCCTAGACCCCGACTAAGTGATCGGGCTGGAGTAAGTCTATGTAAGGGTTATAATACAATCGATGGTATGGTTGAGGCGACTTGTCTATGAGTATGGGAGTTCACCACCCATATCATTTAGACTTGTGTGCGGACGATGAGGACCCATTTCAGTTGATCATCCGGCCTGGATGGGATGCCCCTCACGTTCGATGCTTTCCGAGAACGTTCTGTGCTTGGCCTTGTCTGCTTATACAAGCGGGTACGGCTCTCGGCTCTCCATATGATTGTGTTGTAGCGAGGCTTGCATACGCTAACCCCGGGTCCCGACATTTAATCTCATAAGAAGGTGCTGAAGTGGCAGGTGGAGCAATCGGAGTGCAGATAAAGTCACTGTTGTTGTGACTAGTGAAGTCACACAACTTAGTGTTTTCATTGGAACCCATAGTAGCAGCAGGTATTTTTGGTATTTTTTATTAAGGGACACAAAAGTAAAAACTGAAAGGTAAACTAACAAGACTAAAAAGCAAAGATAAAAGATAGTGTGCAACTCCCCTATCTTGTAGACTGGAGTCCCCGGCAACGGCGCCAGAAAACTTGTTGATGGCAAGAGAGTGTTAATACTCTTCAAGCCCTCGTTGATTACCCCAAGTGCAGGGTGAGATATAGTGCAGCGGCAAGTTTTCCCTTGGCAAAGATACCAAGGTTTGTCTCCCATAGGACTCCGAAGGATACAAGAAGGTGGTAAAGTGAACAATGGCGCTGAGGTTGCTAGCTTCACCTGGACCTGCACACAGATACAAATAACTTTGCTCCCAACGAGTACAGAGGAGTTGTCAATTCCTCCGGCCTTGATGCTTACAAAGGATCAACGCAAGAGATAATAATAGTGGCAACTGAAAGTAAAGACTGAAAGTAATAAGGGTGTAAACAATGATATGAAGATGGACCAGGGTCCCGTGATTTTCACTAGTGATGTCTCTCTCCAAAAAGACGATAAAAGTGCTAGCGAGGTAAACAAATCACAGTTGGGCAATTGACAGGATTATGAAGGCACCGCAATGCTAACTATGCTGCAAAGAAAGGAAGGGCTCAAAAGCAATGGGTAGTACGCCAAGGTAAGTATACCGAAATACATTTGCATCTACTACAAATCATCCACCTTGAGATATCTATCCAGAACATCTCGCTGGTATTAAGTTGTGAATCCCACCCAAAGTGTAAACTCAAAGCAACAGACAACTGCATTAAAAGAACTATGCGTAAAGTAAACAATCCTTGCACCCGCAGGTACAAGCACCGTTGTTTTATCCATGGTGGCAACAACACATCCCCTAGTCTCATGTTTCTGTCACTCAACCTAGACATCAAGGGGCTGAACCCACAATCGAGCATAACGCTCTCTCTTGGAGTTGCAAATAAAATACTTGGCCAAAGAAAATACCGCAACGGAGAACATGCAAGAATTTACTCAAGAACAAAATATAAAAGAGAAGAACCAAATATATTACTCATCACAATCTGAACATAGTCTCATAATCCATCAGATCCCAACAAACTCAGCATAGCAACAACAGAAATTACATAGATGCCTCGATCATGTGAGGCAGCTCACAAGGACTCGAAAGTGGAAGCACAAAAGGGGGAGAGATAGATCACATAGCTACTGGTCACGGACCCATGGTCCAAGGGAAACTACTCACGGTACATATGGGAGGCGTCCATGTCTATGGAGGGTCTCCCGGAGGGGGTAGCTTCTCCCGGCAGGGTGCCGGAGCAGCTTCTCCAGGAAGCTCCGATCTAGAAACGGCGGCGGCGGCGGAACAGAGGCGAGATCACGAAATAGGAGTCTGTATTAGGGGTTTCCACCCCGAGGGGTAAATATAGGCGAAGGGGGTGTCGAGGGGACCCACGAGGCAGTCAGGAGGGTGCCTGGCGCGGCCCAGGGTGGGGCCGCGCCACCTGCCCTCCTGGCTGCCTGGGTGGTGGCCCCCCTTCCCTCTCTTGGTGATTCCAGAAGCTTCTGTTGCGCTGATTTTTTATATATTTTTCCCGGCATTTTTGGAGCACTTTTAATGGCCGGAAAACCTGAAATACAAAAACAGCAGAGAACAGAAACTGGCAACTAGGTGCACTGAGTTAATAGGTTAGTCCAAATAGGTTCAAAAGTGTATGAAAGTTCAAGCAAAACATGGCAAAGTCACACAAAACATGCATGGAACAAGCAGAAATTATAGATACGTTTGGGACGTATCACTCGCGTCGACGACTTCCTCGTTGATTACGAGGACTTACTACGTGCTGCCAGCCAGGGTCCTGTTGATGATACGCTAGTCGCCGGTCCCAGCCAGGGTACTCCCTCCTGCCCCGCTGACCATGTAGAGATATTTTGCTCGAGGCGTCTATTCTCTTCTCAAGG
Organism: Bromus sterilis; assembly: GCA_950022295.1. NCBI lineage: Eukaryota > Viridiplantae > Streptophyta > Magnoliopsida > Poales > Poaceae > Bromus > Bromus sterilis. The sequence goes on along the minus strand of OX465595.1, from coordinate 36,392,270 downwards.
AACGCCAGAAGCAGCCCCTTAAGCCCTGGTGATCCATCTGGTCTCAGCCAAGACACACTCCAAGAGGCGCTCCAAGATTCGTTCATGCAACCTGCTAGCAAGAAGACGATGGGGAAGAAAAGACAGAAGAAACGTGCCTTTGACTCCAGCAGCCAGCCGGTGGAGGGGAGTAGGAAGCCGATCCGGGTCCAGGACAAGGTACCCATCATAAACTGGCATGAGATCCATGAGTTGGGTAAACCGAGGCTGTCGCCAATGTTTTTAGAAATCGTCACTTCGAATATGAGGAACCTCCATAATGGTATTCTTTATGTGGAGACGAATCTTGCCAAATATGACAATCCAACATACCCGCTTTACACAGGAAAGGTACCAGAGGGCTTAGGCTTTGTCGAAAAATACCCAGGGGACTTGTTCTTCTTGAGGTTTAATGACATCTTTGACATGTTCCACATGAATGCACTCCACCCAGCCATGGTCCTCCTGGCTGCACTCAGCCTGGCTCACCAGCTCATCAAAGAGAATACCCCGAACATCGCTATAATGGACCCCTTCTACATGCAAGAAATGTTCTTCAACAACCCTAAGGGTAAGGTAGCGGTAACGAAGTACATCGAAGATTTCTTGGTGGATCATCCTTACAAGAACATCTTTCTCATGCCTTGTTTTCCTGAGTAAGTCATTCTCGCTTGCAGCCGTAACATGCTTTCGTAGATTTCCTATCGTTAAACTAATCTGAGGCCGATGATCTCTTTGAACCACGAACTATTTTGTGTAGTAATCAATACGTCACCCTCATCATTCTGGAGCCGAAAGAATCGCTTGTCATATATCTCGACTCGGCGAGTCATCAGAAGTACAAAGACTACAAGCTAATCAAGGGTGTTATGGATGATGCTCTCACTGGCTACTCTTATAGGGAGGGCATCATAAGAAGAAAAAACCAAAGGGAAGGAAAGTACACATTCATCCATAAAACAGAGTTCCCCTACATCAAGAAGGCGCCAGGCAGTACGAGGGAGGCCTGGTACGCCATCTATCATATGCGCGAGTACGTAAAGGATGAACAACAACTATAATATTCGCCGTCTCTCGCAAAATGGTGCGAAACCTTGGCGGCCTCCTCCGATGCCGAAATAAGACAAGAGTTCGGCCGAATCCAGCAAATGATCATGCGACCATCTCCAGGGATGTCATACATAGCGATGGGGTGTTCTTGTACAATCATCGTCCACTACCTAACGCTGACATAGAAACCCGCTTAAAACAACATGGCGACGACAGACCATTCAACTCATTGCAAGGTTGTATCCCGTTCCCTCCGCCGAAGCCGAAGACGAAGACGAAGTCGAGCAAGAAGTGAGACGGTGTGTTCTCTATGCATGTAGTTTGTTTCGAACAATCGATGAACATGTGTTGTAAACTTTATCGCACGTTGAACTTGTGTACGTACTACATGATGCATAGATTCTATATTTAGGGTTATGTGAATCGTGTGCATACTTAACTATTTGCTATCAAATATTGCGGACATGTGAACCCCTATTACATTCAACTAAGTCTTCTCTTATAACGCATGAATGTACACATCTTCCTTTTTAACTATCTTGTTTAATATTTTTATATGTCTTTTATACTGCAGAGATGAAGAAGTGGTATGTGGTGTATGAAGGTAGCGTTCCAGGAGTCTATGAGCACTGGGAAGACTGCTTCAAGCAAGTGAACAAGTTGAAGGGCAACAACTACAAGAGCTACAAGAGTAAAGCGTAGGCGGAAGCTTGGTACTTGAACTACCGGAAAGGGCAAGAGAGGAAGAACCACCAGATGAAGTCCAACTTCATTGTGATCCCCTTCTTGCTCATCGTCATTATCATTTTCTTGTATGTGGTTGTAGTTATTAGATGGCTACTTCCTTTCGAAAAACCTTGTGACCTAAACTACCGACTCCATCAAGATGTAGTTGTGTGTGATACAATGTATGTGATATAACTCCCAACTTGTCTATTTTTCTGTTTGTCTATGTGTGATACAATATGTGATGCACTACCAACTTTTCTATTTTGGTTAGTAATGTGATGAAACAATATTTGATCACTCTTGTATATTTGAACTTATGGATTATGTGTATTTGTATTGTGTTGGTAAACTGTTCAGTGATTGAAATTATTTGAGTATTTGTGTTGCTGGAATAACAAGTTTCAACAAAAAAATAATTCCAGAAAAACATATTGCTGGCGTACAACAGTTCTTCTTCTGGCATACATTACCTAATCCAGAAAAAGGACCACTAGCGTATGTATGAGATAGCACTGGCGGGCTGAGCGGACGCCAGAGACATGAGAAGTTACCGCTGCCGAGCGTGGATACCGTACGCCAGAGGTTACCAAACAAAGCGCTGGCATACAATTTGTTCGCCAGCAGTACCTGTTAGCACTGGCGTGGCAGCGCTAGCATACGCTTATTCGCCAGCAGTAGAAAAAAAGTGTACGCCAGCAATAGCCTACTTCCTACTAGTGAAATTATCATAGGACAAAGGGAGCAGGATTCAACGTTAATGGATCCAACAACGATGAAGTTCATTCGATGAAAGCGCAGGGGCCATCTACGATTGTAACCAGGTCCAACTGATGGTCATTGATCAAGAGAGTGTCTTGATCATTTCTGTTGTTTTCTGGACCGTAGGGTGTCACACTTAAAGATATTCGACGCATTAAAGATAAATTCGGGATCGCCGAAGAAATAAGAGAGAACTCCGAAATCGTTTCGGAAGGGAGACGAAAAAAGTTCCGTGATTTAGAATTGTTCGGGAAGTTATTTGAATATGTTTTATTAGTTAATTAAATATTTTAAATAGAATTTAAATAATTAAAAGGAATAATGGTTCATTATTTTTCTTTAAAAAAAGGAAAAAAAAGGAGCACATGCGCCATGGGCCATGAGGCCCATGTCGCCACTTGGCCTCCACGCCATGGCCTTGTGGCCGGCGGCCATATGCTAGGTGCGTGGATAGCACTTGTGGTTTAGTATCACATTGCTAAGCTATGTACCTGGGTCCCCTTTTTTTATCTATATATAGATGTGGAGGGTGTCCCTTTTTCAACACAGAAAATTCCAGAAAAATGCAGATAAATTCTGTTGATCTATCTCTTTCTCCTTTGAGAGGACGCCCCTTGTTTGGAGCCTGCACTTGGTTGAGGATTTCTCCACTATACACACACTGTCGTGCTCCTGGTTCGGAGCCCGGAGGGAACGTCGCGTACATCGTACATGTGTAATCCCGCGAGATGCTACACTTGTGGTGCTCCTTCATCGTCGAGGCCGTATCGCGACGTCTTCACCGACAACGTTCCGACGGGGACGTAATACCGTCATCAGTCTGCAAGGACCGGATGGCCTCTGGAGTCATCGTGGATCTTCGCGGCATCGGGGATTACCGGGTACGACTACATCAACCACGTTCACGCAGGAACGTTTCCCGCTTAACGAACTACATACTGGTATGGGATCTATTTCCATCTGTTGCTTGCATCGCCATAACATAGGTCTTGGGTTCGGGACTCGTAGGTTATGAAAACTTATTGTTTTCTGCCTCGTTCCCCAACAGTTGGGACCCGCCGATTGCGGGCTTTTCGGGTGCCAGGCGGCGGAAGGATGTATGCCTATCTTGTCGTGGGAATCTCGTAGCCTGTAGGTCTTGAGAGTCCTAGCAGGTAGGCAGACAGCTACTTCGGCGCCTGGTCACATCCGTCGTCTTGTCAGTCCGGCGAGGGCGAGGAAACATGATGCGCCTGATAGGTCGGCGATGAGACTTGGCCTTCTGACAGAGCGGATCTCTTGGGATTCCTATTGATGACCTCGGGCCGGGTGCACCCATCCAACCCTTGGTCAAATCTTGCTTCTAGGGCGGACTCGGCTAGGCCAGTTGCTCCTTGAGCCGATTGTGAGCAATCGAAAGCCGACTGCGCCTCTGTGGGCATTCGGCATCCGGCCAGATCAGCTCGACCCAGGTGCATTCGGCCTTTTCCAAGAGGCCACACATTGTCTTAAAAGAATGTCTCGCCTGGATGACCCTACCTGGGGTCATTAACTTTAATTTAAGTTTGGTTAACATGGATAATATAAGAATCATAAAGTGACAAAAGGTGCTAATCTTTTTAACAATCGATGAATAAAGAGACATGTCTTCTTTACGGGCCTGGATCATCTTAATGACCACATAAGAATCCAACTCAACAATGATGGGGAGATCACTTCTTAGGAGTGCACTTGACAATCCATCCATGCAGGCACATAATTCAACTTCAAGCACAACCCAATGATTTTTTATTTGTTTGGAAGCAAAAAATGATAGTTTCTTGTTGATCTTGTAGAACCATTTCAACACTAGCACCATCAGAGGTAAAAGATCCATCATAATTCATCTATCATAATTCATCTTAACAAAATTCAAAAATAAATAAATAATTCATCTTAACCCAACCAGGATCCAAGGGAATCCACTTGGTATAGGCTCTCATTCTTCTGTACTGAAGGTAATTTTTATCATATGCTCATATGAAATGATCGTTTCACCTTTAGCCGGATCAACATTTCGATCCATTTTTAAACCAATTAGAAAATCCAATACGTATCTCTCTAGGAATTTTTTGAAAGCATCCAAGGGTGGATGGGCTTGCCATGGACTGCCTCATTTCCCTTGATTGTATTGTTCAACTTTTCGGCATGGAATATTCAAGAAAATGACTTGTGATTATGCCAACAATTCCCAATGGAAAAGATAGATGCCCTTTCATCGAGTAAAAAAGAAAAGGAAGAAAGAAAGAAAAATATGGAGCGTACGATGTTGGTATCGCAAGATCGTGCGGCCTCGAGGCTCCGGATAGCCAGAGCAGCCCCCTCCAACGGGTCCTCCTCCCCTCCCTTTCCCACGGCTCACACGATTACTAGTGGCGGAACGGGGCTCGCTGGCATCTCTCTCTGTCTGACCCTCTCCACCCTTTTCGTTCCTCGTCCTCGGCGGCCGCCTCCCCGCTCCCCCAACCCGCCGTCGCCGCTGCCGCCGCCATGGCCGCAAAGGGACCCGGCCTCTTCACCGACATCGGCAAGAAGGCCAAGGGTACGCGATCTCCTACTCTCCCTCAAATCCTCGCGCTCCGACCCCGCATCCTCTCTCTAATCTCTGCGTGCGGCGCCTCTGTGATCTGCAGATCTGCTCACCAGGGACTACACCTACGACCAGAAGCTCACCGTATCCACCGTCAGCTCCTCCGGAGTGGTAAGGATCCCCCGATCCCGTCCCGCTCCCGCGATTCGGCTTGATGCTAGTGTCGTCGTCCTGTTTTGTTTGTCGTCGGAGCGTACGATCTGCTTACGGTTGCTACAGACTCGCCGTGTCGGATTGCTGCCGCTGACCATGAGTGGATTGGGTTCTGGTGGGTTCCTACTACTGCTTCTATCGCTTGCTTGGTGTCCCCGTGGTTGTTGCATCCGGATGTTAGTATTTTGATGAATGCGGATGGAAGAAATGCTTCGTACTCTTATGCGCTAGCTGCTTGGTAGCCTGATGGGAGATGGGAATTTCGCTGCATCCTTGTACAGCAATGTTATCACATGTTGGCTGAGGTTGATTTGTGGGAACAAGACCATGGTTCAAGTTTGTGCAATGCCTTCTGGACAACCATAGTGGTTATTAAGAGGCTACAGTTGGCTTACTTCGTTGCGGGCTCCTTTGTGGCCACGATTACTACCCCTTCTATGAATGGTATGCAAGTGTCTTAAGAAACAGAGTTGGTTTTTGCGCTGCTAGTTTTGGTGATTTTGTTATTTTCTGCCTTCTGTTGGCGCAGTATTATTGCCTTGTTAGTCCTGCTGGCAGACACTGAATTTTGGAATTAATTAAAGTGTGCGCTTAGTTTCCAAGGCTGAAGACTGAACACAATTTGTTGTGAATTTGTGATTTGAGAAGCTTTTAATTTTGTGTCATGGTTATGTGTTTAATGAAGCATTCCTTTTGTAAAGATTCGGTGTGCAACTGTGCATTATGTTATGAACTTACCATTAGTGATTGAATGCTTGGTCTTGTGTGATGTCTGCAGCCCTCCTCCCACCCACAAATCTATATGTGGTTATACTTGCCAAACTTTTGTTGGTGGAAATGTCTGACCAACACAAATATGGTTATAGTTTGAAATCGTTAAGAGCGTTTACTTTGCATTTACACTTTCTGGCCATTTAAACTTATTGTAATTCATTAGCATGTTCTTAAAAATTCATTAGCTTGGGATGATCGCTATGGTCAAAGGTTTCTTCTAGGATAAATACGGGTCGTGCTACGTAAATGCTCATCCACTGCCATAGTAGTTCTTTTCTATTTCACAAGTTCTTTAAACGCTTATCTTATCATATCTCAAAAGATTGTGATACATCTGTCTACTACATATAATATACGATAATTGAATTGAATTCCTCTGCAACTTATGAAGTAATCTCTGGGAACTAGGATCTTTATAGGAGTATATATAAATATATGTTTTAGTTGGATATATTGATTTAACAATAAACTATTGTAGCTGTGCAATCTGTGTGTTCATTTGTACTAGCAGTAGACTATTGTAATTCATTAGCATGTTCTTAAAAATGCATGAGTGTTTTGAGGAAATGCAGTGTTTTGTTAAGACAAATACTGTTTGCCATGTCACACTTTCCCAAATGACATGTGCATTATAGAACTTTAGTATTTTAGCGTCTTAATATTTCACTAAAGTTCATTCTTGTTATTGCAAGCGTTTAGCTAGATCGTTGAGCGTGAACCATTTGTTTAATTGAAAATGTTCTAATAATGTGGTTGCCTTACCGTTTTCTTCCCATCTTTTCTTTCTAGAATTAAGAATAATATGCAGATCGGTAAGTGAGTATCTTCAGTGTAAGCCTACGTTTGACCTATCAGCAATAGTCTGTTCTCATGATAGGCAATTATCCACTGCACAACCCAGATTATTAAGTGAAAATGTAAATTAATTTATCTTAAGTTTTGGAATATAAACTAGAATATTACCACCATGTAGTTTGTTTGAGTTACAGAAAGATTGCATTTAATTAATTTTCCTTTTGAAATGCACTAATTTTGTTCTTGTATGGTTTATATTTCCCCGTGCACTTCTCTACTGTTGATATGAAATCATGTATTATATATTTGATGGCTGTACTGAAGTACAAGTTGAACTAACGGTATATCCTTTTTTGTTACCCTTTGCCTGTTTTTTAGATGTTTGCCTGATTCTTGCTGACCCGTATAATTATGTAATTTGCAATAATAGTTTAGTACTGGCACACTATTTCTGTTATCTGAATGTATTTCCTTTAATGAACTTGTATGTCATGGATATTGTTCAGGCCGTCACTTCCACAGCTGTGAAGAAAGGAGGGCTTTATGCTCTTGATGTAGCCTCAGTTTACAAGTATAAGAATACTCTTATTGATGTTAAAGTGGATACAGAATCAAATGTAAGTGATATCAAATACTTTAGATTTATATTTTCCCTCTTTGAAGCCTTTGCTGTATTGTAACACATTTATATTGTATTTGGCTATTTGCAGATCTCTACTACCTTGACTGTCTTGGATGTGCTGCCATCCACAAAGCTTGTGACGTCTGTCAAGCTGCCTGATTACAATGCTGGAAAGGTAATTTCATTTTTGGTGTCAGTGTCTGGTTGTTGGATTGGAACAGTCCATGAGCTGAAATTATTTCATAACAGGTGGAGTTGCAATACTTCCATGACAACGCAGCTTTTGCTACCACCGTTGGCATGAAGCCCTCTCCTGTGGTTGAATTTTCTGGGGTAGTAGGCCCTAAAGGACTTGCCTTTGGTGCGGAAGCTGCGTTTGACACTTCTTCAGGAAAGTTTACCAAGTACACTGCTGGGTTTGGTGTAACCAAGCCTGAGTTCCATGCCGCATTTATTCTGTAAGTAAATGCTTTGCTGTGATTTTTCATGTATTGAGATTGGAACCAGCATTGATACATTACACCTACATGTACAGGGCCGACAAAGGTGACACCTTTAAAGTGTCAGGTGTGTATCACCTTGATGAGAAGCAGAAGGCTTCGGCCGTGGCTGAATTTACCCGGAAGCTCTCAACAAACGAGAACACACTGACAGTTGGTGGCCTGTACACCGTTGACCCTCAGACAACAGTGAAGGCCAGGCTCAACAACACTGGAAAGCTTGCCGCTCTCCTCCAACACGAGGTTAAACCAAAGTCAATCTTGACGATATCGGGTGAATTCGACACCAAGGCCTTGGACAGACCACCCAAGTTTGGGCTGGCACTCGCGCTCAAGCCCTGATCAAGCGCCCTGGTCAATGGCGGTTGAACTCCGGATTCTTTGGTTATTTTTTTGCGAAGATATGGCCAATAATTTGTTCCGCAGACATGTTCTGTTAAAGCTCCGAAGGTTTTGGTGCTATGTGGGCAGGATCCGATAGGCCTTCACCTGGATTTGTATCCAGGGGTTTACTTTTGATGGTCAAAATACCTCGTCATTGATAGATGTGTGCAGCTTTGTTTCCTTCTACTGCTAGTTCAGTAGTCTGTTACTTGAAGAAGCTACGTTTGATTTTTTTATGCGGTGTTGATTGATTTTACCGCTAGTTGAGATTTTTCCTGCTCATTCGGACATCAGTTCATTTTCTCTCTATATATATTGGTCTTCTCAAGAGCCTGTTTTCTAATGTTCTTGGTATTTTTCCTTCTTTTTAGAAGGCGTTAATATTGGTGATAATCTCCATTATGAAAGCAAATGTGCGATTGATTGAAGCTTTCGCTTCGTCCACAGCCATGTTTTGCCGTTGGAATCAGATACAGTACATCATAATTCGTATCGGTGGATCATTGGAAGATGCTGCGAATCCGTTAAAAAAGGATATCATCAAGTAGATCGTCAGGAAAATGCAGAAGTATGTCGCTAACTCGTGGTCCACAAGTACGAAGAAAGCATGTGAGTCATGTTGGAACCCAACTCACCACTCTGGCATGGGATTGTTATAATTATCTTGCGAGAACCACTTCTATCCTGATGCGCATTTTTATATGCACATGTGTATCTTTTTCAGAATTTTGTATGCAATTTTATGTGAAGTATTATATTAGAAAAAACTGTGTATATTCATAAGAAATTTTGTATGCACCTGGTGTAGGTCATGGGTCCCCGTCAACTTCATCCTGTGACCACTAGACACGTTTGAATCATGGATGTCACTGTCCCGGATATGTCTCATAGTATCTTACGGCTCTATGGTTTCACCTGGCTATTTCGATGGTATTGCAATCCGACGATGTTAACATGATGGTATTGGGCTTCTAAGTATACCATATTGTGATAATTCGATCCAACACTTTCGATGACCATACTCTTTAGCTAGTTTGGGTGAGTGTTTCCATGTGTTGGCGTGCTAAAAATTTTCTGCATTTGCTAATTTTAATGTGCTTGAATTTTTAAAAGTGTTAGTTGATTTCATTGTTAGCGGCGAGTCCAAAGATGGGGCGCAATGAGGGCCTGGACAGGAGCAACACGCGGTGACGTCCTAGACAAAAAGGAATCGAAAGTTAATTGGTTCGAATGTTGGTTCAAATGCGTTGGAGGGCAAGGAAGGTTGTCGGCCCAGAAGAATAACATGAGGTGTGTAAAGGGGGTGTAGATGGATAGCGTGGACGACGACAACACACGACAGTTCAAGGGAGGGTGAGGCGATGAGGCAAGGTCAAGCGATTCGGCTGAGGCAGGTTAGAGGCTCGTGAACAAGTAGATGAAGAAGTCTGCTTCAACGAAGAAGAAACACATCCGACCGTTCATTTTAGATCCGACGACCCATCGAAACCGACTGATGAAACAAAAAACCAGTCACCTGACCGATAAATCTGTTCTTTTTTTGGGTTAATTGTATAAATACCACTTGAATTATGGCGATTCATAGAAATGTCATTGCAATTTTCAAACTTTAACAATACCATTCAAATTATGCTGCAGATTTTGCAAAATGCCATTGGAAATGACTGGAAATGGCATTTTATAAAGTTTAAAAATTGCATTGGCATTTCTCGGAATCGTCATAATTCGACTGGCATTTATCAAATTAATCTTATTTTTAGCCGGTGTGCTGTGCTCATCGCCGTGGCAGCAACTAAATTTGTTGTGGACGAAGTGGGTGTGCACGAGTCCATCACGTCACGCACGCGGCCAGTCTGTGTGTGCTGCTGGGTGCTGTCCTCCTCCTCCCCCTCAACTCCCGTTTAGCTGCTCATCGGGCCACTCCGCCGCCGACGTAAGCACACCCTTAAGATCCAAGGCACGTTCGCTCGCGCCCGCGCAATGCCCCGCTCCTGACCATGTCCTCGCTCTCGATCCCGCCTCCGCTCCTGCGCTCCTCGTCCCCTTCGCCCTCGTCACCGGCAGCGGCGAATTGGAGGAAGCGCGCGGTGCGCTTGCGCGTGCGCGCTCCGGCGGCGGCACTGCCCGGCGACGGCGGGTGCGCGGGGAGCGGGATGGAGCAGCACCTCCAGGCGAGCGCCTCCGGCAGCCCAGGTTCGTGGGGTCGGTGTGTCAGTGTCGCCCGAAATTATGGAATCTCCAAAGGGGGGGGGGACTCATAGGATGGATAGTGGGTAGGACTGGAATCTCTTATCCTGTTCTATGCACTTCACTGATTTATACTGTGCATTAAAAAAAAACTTTACCGATTCATTATGAAGCTCCGATTTGGAGGTGATACTGAAAAAAAAAACGTAGGATTGAAGGCGTGGTGGAGAATTCACGTCCATCACCGGGATATTACTGGTGGAAGTAATGCGGTGTCTGTTTCAGCTTTATGGACCAGCTTCAGCTTTTGAATTTTTTAATCCGAAACAAACAGCTGTTTCTAATCAAAATCAGCCAAAATCTGATTCGGGTCATTTCCAGTGTATTGGGCTGAAGCACGCCCCGGTGTGGTGTACTTCAGTGCCAAAGCTTATTCTTTGCCAGCACAGCTTATCCACTGCTGATTCTGTCGAAGCTGAAGCGCAAACAAACAAGGCCTAGTATGTCTGGAATTAGAATTAAGCATTTGAACCACTCGCCGCACCAATGTTGTTAGATTTGTTAGTTTCGGTTGATAGGCATACAAGGAACTCTGCGTAATTGCGCGTGACTCATTGTTTGGGTTATGATGGATCTAAGCAATGCTGTATCGTAGAGGTTAATATACTTGCAATTTCCCTCGTGAAAACATATATGCTTGCAATTTACGGCGACCGTGCATGAGAGTAGTTATGGCCTCAGATAAAATGTTGAGTTCATATTGCACTCCATGTAAGGAATTTACTGTAGATAGAACATGGAATTTTTGAAATGGCTGATGGTCAAGGTTGCCAGCTGCAAGGGGAACTTAAGTATAGAAAGACATAAATGTTTTTGATTTTGGTGTTATCTTTGGAGCATGTAGAATTACACTCTGCAATTTTTTTGAGTTGATATATAATAATGCGAAGGAAAAAGGTTCTACAGAAATAAACGGCTTGGCTATTTCGATGTTGTTTACCCTTTCTATATTCTTTTCATACTTTCTTTGCAAACGGGGGTGCTCAAAAGCAGGAATAGAGTCACACTAACCATTTCTTGATACCCATTATCAGTGCGAGAGAAACCTGTCATGTCAAACATTGGGAAATCAACTAATATTCTATGGCATGATTGCCCAATTGGACAATCCGAGAGACAGAAATTGCTGGGGCAGAAAGGATGTGTTATATGGATCACAGGACTCAGTGGTTCAGGTATATCTTCGGTCGATTATCTTACTGTCTTTTCACCTGGTGCCACCTTTTACATTCTTGGTCAAGTATCTACCGCACTGTTGTCATTTCTGTCAAAATGGTTTCTTTCTGTTATGGTCACGTAGACTCTTGTTGATTTGTTAGCTTTCTGTTACAACGGAGGAGTTGGTCTATTTTAGCGTTCAATCTTTATCAATATATTGATGATGGGTTGGAGATGTTTCCCTATTATCGACATTTACATATGGTATGCCTAACCAAATGAAGCTTGAGAGTTGAGCATTCATACATTTTGGGTACTTATTCCGTAGGCTGATAAGCTCCCCTGAGTGTTATGCTCATATTAGTCCGGTGTCTGCTGTATAGGCAGCTGGCTTCTTGATGGTCATGAATATGCAGAAGAGAACGTAACGTTGCTCTGTTGACACAAAGGGCATTTTCAGATTGGGACACTGCTTGGGTACCGCCACCTTCGTACTCAGTGTCATAACAGTATTTTTTTCTGTATTGGCACTAGTACATGATCTTACTGTATTGACATACCTGATCTTCACTCTCACCGTGCTTCTAGTTCATCATTTTGAAGCCCATTTCCTTTGGTAGTTGATGGTTGTTGGATAGATTAACGCCATATTGTATGGTGAGTGCGAGTTCAGTCTATGTGGCAATAGTTTTCCTAGCCTGTGGTTCTGAGTTAGCTCCTGGGCCATTCTATCTGAATTTTATAGAAGTAAAAGATGAACATATTTCAGTTGATCCTGGAGTACTATGAACCAATCTATGGTTACCTTGGTTCTCTTGTAGCTTCAAATTATCTGACACATAAGGAAGCCATCACGAAGAACTACCATGTTTTCATATGTCAGGGAAAAGTACCGTTGCCTGTGCACTGAGTCGGGAATTACACTACAGAGGCCACCACACGTATGTTCTTGATGGTGACAACCTCAGACATGGCCTCAATCGAGATCTAAGCTTCAAGGCAGAAGATCGGACAGAAAATATACGAAGAGTTGGTAAGTTCTGACAAATAAGAGCATCATTAGTGACGGTTTTATAGTGACAGTCTTATATTCTTGTTACAGGAGAAGTGGCAAAGCTTTTTGCAGATGCTGGTACCATATGCATAGCTAGTTTGATATCTCCATACAGGAGAGACCGTGATGCATGCCGAGCTCTACTTCCGGATTCTAGATTTATTGAAGTATGCTTATCTTATGATTCCTTGAAGCCTCACTAATGTTAACCATCTAACAACACACAAACCTTTATAGGTATTTATGGATTTGCCACTAGAATTATGTGAAGCTCGTGATCCCAAAGGTTTATACAAGCTTGCACGTACAGGAAAGATTAAGGGTATGGGCAGTCTTTGAACCTCTTTCAAACATTTAAATTCCATGCTGTAATGCATTCAGCACCAAGAGAGCTTACCTACTGCAATTACAAGGCTATTTATTTTTTCCTTTAAACATTGCCTTTTGATAAACAGGGTTCACTGGAGTTGACGATCCATACGAATCACCAGTGAATAGTGAGGTGAGCTTTTGATCATACCTCACCTTCCTACCTTTTCTGAATGAATGTCAGGATAACTTCCATAATTTCATAAGACAAAATAAAATTTCAAGCTGAAATGGAAATAAACTTCAGCTACTCTGAACAGGCATTAGCACCTGAAGGTGTTAAGCATTGCCTCAGCCCAGCATATAAAAACATTTTTGTTCTCGTTGATAAAGTCGTAGCTGCTCTTTATTTTCTGCTGTAAGATGAGCCTGTATGGTTCTTCAACAAGTAGACACATCTTGTAGCCACCATTCCAGTAAGTTACCGTGTGTCCATGAGAATGGGTTCACAAACCAAACTTTAAGTCAGTTAGACACTACATTCCAGATGAAGGGCAAGTAGTTGTAGCGTAGTGGGAGGTGAATAGGTGATCAAATTCCAAAGATCTCATGCACAATGGACAGTACTAATTGTTGGGCCATTCCTTTGTAAACAATGTATCTTGCGCAGCTTACCAGACGAAGAACTTGCATTTGGGATTGCCAGGTTTTTCAAATTAGTGTTCTCTAAGGAGTGGATACTGCCCCGAAGTACTGAATGTGATGCTCCGAGTTGGAGTAGACCCTGTCCAGGCTGAATCACCTTTTTGATTGTATCTTCAGTAACGACATAGTGGGTGATGTTGTTGTAGGACGCTTGAGACCAGTGTGAGAAATTCCTCAAGTATGGTCGCTGTGATAGTGTGATAGGGTCTAATGTTTATCTGCCACTATTAACTACATTGATCCTTTTTCTATGAATACAAACAACAACAAAGCCTGTTAGTCCCAAACAAGTTGGGCTAGGCTAGAGTTGAAACCCATAAGATATCAGAACCCCCGGATAGCAAACTTCCACGCACCCCTGTCCAGAGCTAAATCTTTGGTGATATCCCAGTTCTCTAGATCTCTCTTCATGGACTCCTCTCTTGTCAAATTTGGTCTCCCCCGACCTCTCTTCACATTATCAGCACGCCTTAACCCCCTGCGCTTCAGGAGGCCTGCGCTGAATATGCCCAAACTATTTCAGAAAATGTTGGACAAGCTTCTCTTCAATTGGTGCCACCCCAAATCTCTCATGTATATCATCATTCCGGACCCGATCATTCCTTGTGTGGCCACATGTCCATCTCAACATGCACATATTTGCTACACCTAGTTGTTCGACATGTTGCCTTTTAGTTGGCCAACATTCAGTGCCATACAACATTGCAGGCCGAATCGTCGTTCTAAAGAATCTACCTTTTATCTTTTGTCACACTCTCTTATCACAGAGAACACCGGAAGCTTGGCTGCACTTCGGCCATCCAACTTTGATTATTCTATGATTAAATGACAAAAATGTAAAATTTAAATATTGAACAACCGTTCCATTAGCTTTCTCATGTTAATGTGTCAATATTGACTGCCTGGTAGATGATATGAGCACCTTTTTTTTTTTGAGGAATATGAGCAACCATAGCTAAGTACCAATATGAGGAACCATTGATACCTAGCTATGCGCTAATACAATATGGGAGGCCATCCAGATCCAGACTTTTGATTTGCCAGCTCTCCCTAGTTTGTTTTCAGCTGGAGAAATAAAAGTGTACCCAGAGCGGATATCCAAAGATGAGCCCAAGCTCATTTGATCCTGCACAAAAGATCTTCGAAAAGACATACGAAAAAAGTTCAAAAAATTCTAAATTTTAATATGGTGAAAGATGCTTAGGGGGTAGATGTTTGTGTAAAACTTGAACTTTTTTGAACATCTAGGAGCTCGCGGCAAAAATGACAAATTAAGTCTGAAATAGTATGTGAACAGTGTCTTCTCGGGAAGCAGCGAATTTGTCTTTTTTGCCAGGTGCTCCTCCAGATGTCCAAACTTCTTCAAACTTTGCATGAACATCTCCTCCAAAAGCATCTTCCACCATAATTTTTTTTAGTCTCCCCGGGTGCAGATGCACCTGTGCTGAGGCCCTACTTATTGCCTTTTCCAAACTGAAAGCCCTTTTTATTAGTTGAGCCTGAGATACATGTTGGTTGCTCATATAGGTTACATATGAATTGTTCATTTACTTCAGACAAACAAGTCCAATATGCTCCGTGCTCCCGTAAAAAAAAGTCCAATATGCTAGATGCTTGGACAGCTCATCAGTCATCATTCAGCAGTACCCTAAGGCCTTGTTAACTTCCACTTGCTACCTCCACCATGTAAAATGGAAATTTGGTCATTTGCTTAAGGAAACTGAAACGATTCTTGTTATGTTGTTGTACAGATAGTAATTAAGATGGAAGGCGGGGAATGCCCTTCGCCCAAAGCAATGGCCAAGCAAGTTCTATCATACCTTGAGAAGAACGGATATTTGCAGGCGTAGCATATATACCCAAGAAGATTGATCTTATTCGTCTGTGTCCATAACTCATGGACACAGGCATAACCCATTTGCCTCGTCCAGAATAAAAGGTGTTGTTATTCAAGCAAGAAGCTGACTCCTTTTCACGACGGAAGGGATGTGGACCGATGATCAGTTTGATTGTTCGGCGTTACTCATTTCTTGTGTGCTGTGCTATATTAGCTGTAGCTTATTGGCTCCACTTACTCATTTTGGCTGAAATTGTGTAGCCTGTGTCATGTCGATTTATTGGTAATGTATGGTTTGATTGTGGATGCCAAAGGTACAAATAAACCGTGTGATTTCCAAAGCATTTTGAGAGTGCACTGTCATTCAATCTGTTTGAGAAGAAAATTTGGCACATCCACACGCCTATTCAGTATTCAGTCTCACTTGTATCAGACACTTGAGAGTGCAGTGTCATTTCTCCAGTCTAATACAGCCGTTCTCATGTGAGAACAGAAAAAATATACTTTCCTCCATTCACAATTATAAGATGTTCTAACTTTTTTCAGATGTTCACTTCGTATGTAGTTCGTATTAAAATATTCAGAACAGGGAGTAGTCTTTTCTCTTTAGACAGAATAGACGCCCTTCACCCCCCAGACCGTTAACCACGTTGGCTTTGTTTGATGATTCTAGGTGTAAAAATTTCATGATTGTGTCATCCTCAACTACAGTTGTGCAATCTACAATCATGAGATAATGAAAGCAGTGAGAGCAGCCGCAAAGCAGCCAGCCAGCCAGCCAGCCAGCCAGCGGGATACACATCTATCTTTGTCCATAAAAAAAACATACGGCCGACCAACACCTGATCCTGGTTTGACCGACCATTGACATGATCACTTGCAAAAGCTGCTCGCCCTGGCGATCAGTGTGCTCCCCATTCGGATGTTTTATTCTCCGAAGCTTCGGATCGCATGCGCGTGCTCTCTGGTCACAAGTCTGAATGAACATCTATCTATCTCCTTCAGTTCTGACCGCTTTAGATTGTTCCTCCTAGTACGTACTTGGAATTTGGAAAGAAAATGGAGTCTACGGAGTAGTGCCGTAGTGGTGACTGGCGGGTCACATTGAACTGGACCAAGTCCTAATAAAATCGACAGAAACGAACAAGCGAGTCTCAGAAAAAAACAAGAGCCAGACGAACAAGTATTCCGTTCTAGTTGTAGTATCTCTGAGCTCTACCGTCCGGTTTCAGTCTGGCGTACACGGGTGGCTCTGGCTGCCCGCCGCACGTTTTAATTCCGTACGTCTGGGGTCAAATTGATTGCCCAAGTTCAGACTGAATGAAACAAAGTACTAACAAACAACGCAGGAAATCAACGTACACATCCTTGTGTCAATTTGGTATAGGATTTGATTTGGCCAAAGTTTGGCGTAGTGGCTCGCGGCCGGACAGAGCGACCCAGGCCAACGCTACATAGAGTAATTTTCTTTCTTTTTGAAATTCAACGGTACATACGGTACACTGGGGTTCAACTCGGTTGGACTTCTCATTTCACACTGCCATTGCACGCTACCGCGAACCGAGATGATCTAAGCCACTGTTTTGCTTTCAACAGTCGCTATCATCTTCAGGCAAAATCATGTCGCGTAATGTTTTTTTTGACCCGGACACACACCCCTTTCCATTATTATTAGAATAGAAATACACCACTTCGATAAAGTTACCCAGAGAAGAGGAAAGGGAAAAGGGGAAATGTGATCAATGACGTTGGGAAACCCACCACCTAAAGGCTCGGATCGAGCCCGGCTATGGGGCGAAAACCCAACGCCATTGCCCATCCAAAATCAATACACCATATTACAGCCAACTTCCACATAACAGTTCCAACAACCCAAGGCTATCACATCACTCAAAATACGACATATCTAAGACCACATAACCAATAGGAGTTTCAGCGATCTTCACCCCTCACCGCCTCGCATATCCTCATCATCTGGGAAGCATTTGCTTTCTGTATCCGCCGCCGTCTTCTGTAGACCTGCCCAATATAAGATATGCGAACACGCCAAGTAAACCACCTCAAAAGGGGATTTCAAAGTTTTAAACTCAAATGTGGCTCTGTTACGACAGTTCGATATAGCCCAGCATATAGCTCCCAAACCCAGAGTATACAAAGCCTCCCCTTCAGGGAACAAAGCAAAACACCATGTGAAATATTGCCATATGTTATTAGGACAATAATCGACACCGAAAACGGACGCTACAGTCCTCCAAACCACTCTCGCGACTGGACATGTAAAAAACAGATGTTCTCTTGTTTCCAACCCAGAACAAAAAGAGAATTTGGGATTACCCACCCACTTTCTCTTCTTCATTTCCTTACGAGTAAGAACAACATCCTGGTGGAGCTGCCATAAGAAAATCTTGATCTTAAGAGGAATTCTGGCATTCCAGACCCATTGATAGTCACAACCATCAAGAGGATTCTCAAGCAATTCATACACTGATTTTGTTGTAAATTTCTTTTTATGCCCCAGACCCCATGACATTTCGTCATCATCTGTCGAGGTACATGTAGTGCGCCAGTATCTCAACACAGCCATCCACTGATTGCGCAGATCAGTAGTCAAGTTACGGGGAAAAACTCAGCCTCAGTCGCTCCCAAGCCTTGCACAACCGTACAGTTTGGGACTCGGCGGATAGCAAATAAATCAGGGTACCTTCTACAAAAAGGCTCACCTCCATCAATTTTTTCATGCCACATATCAGCCAGGTTTTCAGATTTTACTATAATCTTCCTTCCTTTCATATAAGTGTCTTTCATTTTCATGATTGCTTTCCAGCTTGGAGAGTCATTGATTTTCATTCTGACAGTAGACACACTGTCATTTTTAAAGTATCTGGCCCGAACCACATCCTGCCACAACCCCTTATATTTCTCAAGCTTCCACCACCATTTTGTGAGTAAACTCACATTCTGTCTGTGTAGATTTTTTTACACCTAGACCACCTTTTTTCTTTGATCTACAGACCCGGTCCCATCTCACCATATAGTATCTTTTTTTCCCATTATTAGCTTGCCAGAAAAACCTCCGCCGATGCGAATCAAGTTTCTTAATCACAGTTTTGGGAATCAGAAACATCAACATATAATAAAAGGAAACACTAGATAGGTTCACATCGAGCAAAATTAGCCTGCCCCCTGAAGAGGATACATTTCCTAACCATGAATCACATTTCAGGAGGAACTTTGCATCCAAAAAATCCCAATCCACACATCTCATATAAGAATATCCTACTGGAACTTCCAGATATTTCATCGGAAAATGCCCAATTTGACAATTGAACAGATCCGAATATGTTTCTAACACCTGGTTATCACCACCCACACATAAAATCTCACTTTTAAGAAAATTAATTTTCAACCCTGACATAAGCTCAAACATGTATAACAGAAGTTTAGCATAATGGCTTCTAAAATTCCAAAATGAAAACACTACGTGCACCACGATAAAGGTGCATGTGACCGCAGCCCTCCGTCGCCCCCCGCGCGGGTGACCGAGGGGTCTCAACCCTAACCACCGGAACTTCCTTTATCCCTCCATCACCGTCGATGGTTGGCGCCGGGCAAAACCCATGCGTTCGACGCGGAGGCGAAGGAAATCCTCCCTCTCGCGGGTCTCTGAGTGGTGCGGGGCGCTCGGGCCATGAGAATGTATATCTTGAACGCGACAGCTAGACGGCCAAGTGACGGCTGTGGCAGCATGGTTACTTGCGCGGATCCTTCAGATCTATGGCGGAGGGGATCGGATCCGGGGCGGCTGCTCCCTGGTATGACCCTCCTGTCCGATGGCACGACAGGGTGGTCGGTGATCTAACGACGGGTTGGTGTCGCGGCTTGTTGCTCCGGTGGCCATCGATCGGCGTCGATCTGCGTCTTCCTCCGTGCACTTCGTCTCACGGACATGTCCGCGCTACTAGCTTCACATGGCTGGGGTGGGGCGGGAGGTGGGGATCCGGATTGGGATAACTCCCTGGTCGGCTTCTGCCGGCCGCGACGATGCCCGTGGGCGTCGATTTTTTTTCATGGAGACATCGTTCGGGGTCCACCCTACCTTTTTCCACTTCACTACTTCTTGGGTGAAAACCCTAACTGTGATGGTCGGTAACAATGTTCATGGCGTCGTGTCCTTCTTGAAAGCGACGTCTTGAGAGCTATGTGGTGGTGGGCACTATTTGGGTCTGTGGGCAGTTGCAGATGGCATGCCCCCTTTCTTCTAGGGGCATCTGTTCCGGGGGAAACCCCAGATCTAGCTCTTTCGGATCAGATGATGATGGAGACATGACGTTCTCCTTTTGGGGACATTGTTTTGGAGCAGAGATTCACTGGAGGGGCCAACTGGTGGAGCAATGTTACTTCAACGACAATGATGACGGAGGGTCTCGGTGGTGTGGAGCAGTGGAGTCTTAACGTTGGACGCGATTTGATAAAGCACACAAAGGAGTGACGTTGTCTGGCGTCGTGGTGATGTCGACGACAGATGGGACCGACAAGATCTATGCAATGATCCTTCCTGAAGATTGGGACTGCAGAAGATGGCGACAGTGGATCCTAAAGCGTGTGCAGGCGTACGCGTTGTGGGATGCCTAGACTAGTTGGTACTTTTAGCTTGCCAAGCGTGCAACTTTTTGAAGCCACTAGATTAAATGGCGTCGTTGATGCGATGAATGCATATCTTTATTTTTTTTGGGTGCAGCAATTTTGTTCGCCTCAAAGGTGAATTTAGATTGATCTTTATGTTCTTTTTATCATACTGATGAATAAATTAATAAAGATGACTGCATGAATCTATACTTCTTATAAAACAAAACCCCACTATAGATTATTTAAGTTGTCTATCTCAACATATAAGCTATCCACGTTATCTATTCTCTTAGCCAATCAATTATCCATGTCACTACTTAGGTCATTTAAATGGTCTCTCTTCACATGCAAGCTATCCACATCATCCATTTCTTAGCCAATCAATTGTCCATCTCATCTCAACTAATATATTTATTAATATCTATATGCAATCTTCATATCAACCACATTTTAATTATTTTATTGTTCACCCTAATAAATTTTAATACACACATGTTTCTGTTGCATCTTCACTTAGACAACTGAATGTATCATTCTTTTATACTTTTTATTTATGTATATAGTTTTCATAGCAATTCTCGCAGCAACGCACGGAGTATACTTCTAGTTATTTTGATACAAAGGTCGGGAGTAATTCTCCTTAAAAAAAAGAACATAAAGGTGACTACATATGCCTCGCAATTTTAAACTATGTAGAATATGTATATCAAAAGAAGTTACTCCCTTCGATCTATATTATTTATCGGTCAAATGAATGCATGTATCTAATTTTAAAATATTTTTGATACACCCGCTTAAACGATAAAATGACACGTTTCGAGGAAAATATCAAAATTGAGCAAACAACCAGATGATGAAATATTTACACATGGATTAGCTAAAGAGACAATCAATAAACACAGCCAAAAATTAATTAGCAGAGCGTGACGGCAACGAGGGAGATTGATCGATGCGAGGCTACCGGCCGGTGGCGGCGGCGGCTCCCATTGCGTTACGAAGCCGAAATGTGTAGGAGGAAGTCGTGGAAAACTAATGCATGCAACACGTACTTAAGAAATGAGAAGGAAACTAGACAAAGAACAGAAGAGAGGGTGATGAATCGGGTTCTCTCGTAAGAAAACGAGATGATAAGGCTATTATTATTACCCCATACTTACCGAAGCAATTAGCTTAGTGTGATGTCGACGACAGATTCGAATTAATCAAGTTTTGTGAAGGCGATGCAAGGCTCCCGTGGCGCTACGAAGACACGTGTATACGTAGAGTGAAGTGCTCAGACATCGAAGGTCAATACGTAACAATGCATTAGAGAGAAGGCTAGGTCGATAAGAGAGACTGGGACCTTTCATGAGGAAATTAAGGAGATGGCAAGGCTGTGGCACTTACTATTAATTACACGAGCCATAAGCACAACGTTGACGATGCAAATTTGGCTTGAACTTTTGCATGTAGAAGCCATGCATCAACGGGTAACTAGACAGCCATGCCAAGTCCATTCGTTATTAATGCAAACATGGCGCGAAATCTCCCGTTGTCACGTGAAACACCTTTCTCTTTTCCTTCTTGAGAAATCTCTTATTCTTCTTCTTTTCCAGGAGAAACTCTTCTTCTTTTGTAAGATCACTCAAAACAAAGGATTATTTCATGTTTTTGTTGTCTTGAGAGGAGGCGTGTGGTGCATGGTGATGTTGGCGAGGCGTGCCAGTGGCAGCAACTTGACGGCATGCGTTTCCACATCCGGCTTGTGGATTGGGGGTGTGAGTCTTGGACCCTCCATGAAGTTTTCTATCCCTGCTTTGCTTTCCTCCAACGCCATGTACCCAACTTAACGGTCTCGCCCCTGTTACGAAATGAACGGATCAATCATCAATGGCGGCAGTTGGAAAAGCAGACCCGTGCCTGCACTGCATGCATGGCATGTGGTCGGCCGTTACCGTGCCCGACGTACGACGTGCTCATGTGGAAGCTTTGGCAACGGCCGGCACGGCAAGGTAATGATGGTGGCAGGCATGGATACGCCACTCGCTGGATCGCCCGTTCGCCCTCTTGGATACGCCACGGAAGAGGCAAATCAATTGATCGATCGACCAGGCATTTTATCCAGAAAACAAGTGTGCACGCCAAGTTGATATGTTGTTGGCTGTGTCTAGATCTCGGTGAATTAAGACTTAACGAAATCTCAATCAAGCGGTAGAACATGTAAAAAAAATATAGTCGAATCTTTACATACAATCTCACGAATATAACATTGGGTCTTAGTCAACTGAGATTTAACAATTGCCTTGTTTCGAATGAAATTTAATTGGGCACCCAAGTATGTGTGAAATCATATGGATTGAGCATGCAGAGGTTGTATATCAAAAGTGCATGCACTGTTTATGAACTTTGAGCAAAGATTTTTTTTATTTGGCGAGGGCTCCTCGAATGGTTTTTATGAACCAAACTTTGCAATAACACCAAATGTTTGATCATGTTTGATATCTCAAAGTTTCAGATTTTTAATTTTTACTTTTATTTTTTTAGATTTACTGTTCATAAGGGGTACCGGGACACCCGGGGAGCTTTCACACTTTTTCCATCTTTTTTACTCATTCTTAGACAGATTACAAGCAAACATACTCAGAATTTGTTCCACCGTGTAACTTGGATGTTGTTGCTTTATATATAAACAGAAAAAGCCTATTTTCTGATATTGGAAATTAGCTTCCAGTATACGTCCCCCACCGAGATGATTTTTGTTTATTCCTAGTAAACTCTTTGTTTGGAAGATACCTTTTAAAAAACCTTACAAAATTCTATAACAGTACATACAAATGAATAAATATAGTAAAGTCCATCTAGTTGTGGTCCACTACTTAGTTTTACTATTAAAAATTACAACTGCTAAAAAATACCATCATTTCGTGAGATGCTTGCTCAAAAAAAGCCATTAAACACCTAAAAAATGTCATCATTCTCTTAGATGTTTACTCAAAAATGCCATTAGACATCGTTACTTTCAGGTCAAACCCGTTGACCATATTATATGACCAAAATAACCCTAGAACCATATGTCAATCTCTCTATACCACAATTATATGTGTGGGCTCCTCTTATCAGGAGTAAGCAAGCGGATAATTTAATAAAAAATAAGAACATTGTTGGGTTCGAGTGGAGCCCACACTTTATTATAGTGTGAGACAAAGAAGAGATGACATGTGAATCCATGGTTATTGTGGTTATATGACATGGTAAATGAGCTTTGAGCTGGCAGTGATGGTCTCTAGTGGCATATTTGAGCATGCAACAAACAAAGCGATGACATTTTTTAGCAAATAAAACTCCTAGTGGAAAAACCGAGCAGTGGGACACAACTGATGGAAAGTCCTTACTCTTTCTTAGACATATTACAAGCAAAAATACTCGGAAGTTATTCGGTCGTGTAACTTGGATGTTGTTGCTTTATATATAAAACGGGGCAAAAGCCTATTTTCTAATACTGGAAATTAGCTTCCAGTATACTCCCCCCACCGAGATGATTTTTGTTTATTTCTAGTAAACACTTTTCTTGGGAGATACCTTTTAAAAAACCTTACAAAAATCTATAACAATACTCCCTCCATACCGGTGCATAGGATACCTTATGAAAATCAGATTTTCCCAAAACACTTAGGCGTAATTCATTAATTTACCTTCTCGTTTCCTTCCCAACAACTCCAATTAAGGAACAGATTAAACACATTTGCATGCGGGGAAGGGGGGAGGACCTGTGCATGTGCATGAGAAGGCCCCGAACCTGGGTAATCCCTGTCTCCTGTTAGCCGACGAGAATCGCCAACCTGCACTCCTTTCTCTACGATCTAAACCCCGGGTTTCTAATCATGACATTTGCCAAGGCCGATCCTCGTCAATGGTTTTGGCTTCTTTGGCATAATTCAATTGCTAGAAAGGAAAACATGCTTAAAATAAAATGGGTGGGAGATCCCCTATGCATGTTTTGTCATGAAAATGAAAATATTAATCATATGTTTTGTAAATGTTCTGCTGCTAAATATGTTTGGAGCATTATTTGTAAATGCTTGAGGGCTATATCTAGACCTACCTGTTTCTCGCGGTATTTTTGGTGCATTCATAATTTTATACCATATATCAGAAATACATATTGTGGGGTTGGCTGCTATTTATTGGGCCATTTGGAAGATTAGGAATCTTGCTTGTTTTGATAATAAGATGGTGAGATCTCCTGCGGAATTTATTTGCTACGCCTGCTTTTAGATGAGATATTGGAAAAGAATATAAATGAGGAGAATAGAGCTACTCTGGAAGTTGGAGCTAACATACTACAAGATGAAGATCTTATAGTGAACATTATGCTGGGTGAAGGGAATCAAGGAGGAGGCTTAATATGTGTGAGGATGGTGGTCAGGGTAATGATGTGCATAACGAAGATACATTCACGAACAAAATTGGTGATGCTGCTGAGGAGAAGAATCAGAAGAATGGATGGCATTGAACATGACAACCTGAACGGAGGAACAACAAGAAAAGAAGGCCTTGAGGAGGGACTCCTGGTTGATGTAGTAATCAAGACCTTGTGTTTTATTTTTGCCCTCTGTGGTTTTAATATGATTGTGATGTTTGCTACTCCCTCCGTTCATAAATATAAGTTTTCTTTAAAGATTTCACTATAGACTACATAGAAAGCAAAATGAGTGAATCTACACTCTAAAATACATCTATATACATTCGTATGTAGTTTATAATACAATATCTAAAATAACTTATATTTAGGAACGAAAGGATTAGATGTCAAGCTCTTTTCAATACTATGGTGAGCACGTGCAATGCATGTGAGGGGTGAAATTGTTTTTTTGGAGTACAAGACAAGTAATACAGAAAGAGGAATAGCCCCCCCCCCCGTCGCCTCCCCTGGCGACTCGGGGGAAACCCTAGCCCAGCCGCCGCCGGCCCCCCTTCCCTCCCTCCCCCCCCGCGTCGCCTCCCCTGGCGACTCGGGGGCAACCCTAGCCCAGCCGCTGTCGGCCCCCCTTCCCTCCCTCCCTCCCCCCCCCCCCCCCCCCCCCGCCTCGCCGTCACCGGAGGGGACGCAGGCGAAGCCGTGCGTGTCCCAGGGATGGCGGCGGCGGGGCTCTGTGCCTCTGCGCGCCGACCTCTCAGCCATGTTTCGCGGATCTTGGCGTTCGGGATTCAGCTTGCCACGATGCGACGGTGCAGGGGTCCTCGACACCGTCTCATCGCGGATCCGCAGCGCCCCCATATGGGGGTGTGGTGGGGCTGCCCGCTGGCGGGGTCCTTGGGATGCGCTCCTCTGCTCGCGCCGACGCTCGGTGCAGGATGCCGCGGTGTTGGGCGCGGCGAGCTGTCCACCGGCGGCGCGGCGTGCTGGTGGCTCGCTGCTATCGCATGCCTGGGCGGGATGGAGGATAGAGGGTGGAGGTGGGAGGTTCTCGGGGGGACTCCGCAGTGCTGCATTCCATGGATTTTTCTGTTGCTGGTGCCCGCCGGGAGACAGGGGTGGTGGTGCGGTGTTCTTGCTCGCCTCGGGTCAGCCTGGCGTTGGCAGGTACAACGTGGGGGAGTGTTGGATCCGGTTGGATTTTGCTTGCTCTGGTGAATGCAGATCTGGTCTCCGGCGGGTGAGCGACGCACGCGGAGTGCTCTCGGTGGGGATGGCTGGTGTCGGATGTGATGGTGGTGGGGTGCGCCTCCCACGGCGTTGGCGACTGGTTTGGGGTGCGGGCCCAGCATCGGCACGGTGCGCGCAGTTTGGCCGCGGGCTTGCTGGCGGCGGGGCTGCGCGCCCATGGTTGTCCTGTCGGTATGCGCCTACCTCCGTTGCGGGCGAGGTCGGAAGGCTCCGCACGTTGTGGCGGCGGCCGGCACATGCTGGCCGGTGTGCGGTGGATGGTGGTGGTGGTGGTGCGACTTTTTTGGGGTCGACGGTTGTTGGATGCCGGAGCGGCGGCTTCGGATGTGGATGTGCGCTGAGGCGGCGGCCTCAGAAGGTAATGCGGTGGTGGCCTTATGGGGTGGGGTTGCGACTCCGTATTACTTGGGTGTCGATCGTGTGATGCATGGGCGGCGAGCTCGTCGGCCCGGTCGATGCGATCCGTGGGATCGATCGGACTAGTACGCCGAGTTAGCGGCCTCGAAATTTGGAGCAATGTTGTGGTCTGCAATCGGTCGTCTCGTGTAGCGAGGGCTATAAGACAGCCGTGTCGTGCGGCGTTGCGGCTCGCCGGCGAGCGGGGGACGCCGGAGCGGCGGCTCCGGATTTGGTGGTGTGATCCATGCGAATGAAGTCTTTAGTCATGTGGTAGACTGGGTCTCTTTGCGTGTGAGGTTTTTTGATCCAGTTTTCCTTATAAATTGGGTCACTCTGTATGGTTTTCGATCCGGTTTCCCTTATAAACTGGATCAATTTTTCTTTTGGAACGAGATTAAATTCATGTGGGGGTTAAAAAAATGTTTTCTTTACTTTTAACCTTTGCATCCGGATGCTATTTTTCTACTCCCTCCATTCCTAATTATAAGGTGTATAGTTTCTTTAAAAAAGTCAAACTTATTCAACTTTGACCAAATTTATAGATAAATATATTTATATAAATTATACAAAAAGGGTATCATCAAACTCATCTTAAAATGTACTTTTATGTTATATTTCTTAAATATCATAGATGTTGATATTTTTAACTATAAATTTGGTCAAAGTTATAAAAGTTTGACTTTTTAAAGAAAACTATACACCTTACATCAAGGAACGGAGGGAGTATGTTGGTTCCGTTACTTTTAATAGTGGAACCCGAACCATTTAAACCGTATGGGAATAAAATAAAATTAATGGATGCATTTGAGTCTTCATCTCACTAGCGAGTTTCCTGGGATAGGATAGCTCCCAAGAGTGATCACCATGGTGCACTGCTTATCCCCAGCCCTTGGCCTGCTGCTGCTACCACTACAAGCGAAGGAGCTCCCAAACTACGAGGAGATTTTGTAACAAAAAGGTGAGAGGATAAGATGGAAAAATGTGAAATACGGTTATCTCCAGGTCGTTGGGGGGTTGGGCAGAGAAGTTGAAAAAGAGAAATGTGACGTCGCTGCGGCATGCGCGCTTGCCCAAGCCCAACAGAACGACGTACTACGTAGCTAGCCGTCGCTGCTGCATTCACGCAGGCAGATTTAGGTACCCCACGCGCGTCACGGCACCATCCCCACTAGTATGGATATAGTTTCGGCCGGCGGCAGAGGCCCCATGCCCCCCCTTGAAGCGCCGCACGCACGTCTCAAGGCCAACCTATGGATCACACGCTCATTCATTTCCGCCGACTTCCTGAGTCTGAGTTTGAGATGATCCAGGACGGACGCACGCACAGAAACGTGCGCACGCATGTCGCTTCCCTATTCCATGCTACGCTTGGGGATTAGATAACAGCCGTGCTGCTGCTACGTACTACGTTTATGCTGCAAGGATTTTTGTAACCAACAACACATGCATGCTGTGCAGTCACCGTCCTCGAATTTTCCTTTCCTTTCTTTCATTCAGTTCGCTGCTGGTTCACGGAACCATGCATGGACGTTCCACGGGCTAGCTAGGGCTAGACGCCGTGACCGGAAGGCAATCGGCCGGGATCAGAACGCCGCCGGCCGGGACACATAGATAGACGACCGAGCTCGCTTGCTTGATTGCAGCTGCACCATGCGTGCGGCCGAGCTGGGACTCGACTGATGTGACCGGCCAGGATTGCAAGCAAGAGTGTACGAGTCTGCCTCCGCCGTCGGCTGAGCTCGTTGCCGCCGCCGGCACGGGACGTACGGCCGAGAGCCGCGGCCACCAGGGTAGTGGCTAGCTTGGCTCGTGGTTCGGCGGCGGCGGCCGGCCGTGCGTGCGTGGCTGATGTACCGTGCACGTTTACTCGCGCGCCCGTCAGCAACCGTCGCAACTTGCAGCCATTGTTAACCGTACCGCCATAAACCGGAGACGAAAGCTTCTCTGCCTAACGTCTGAAAACGGGACGGGCCAAAAATTTCTGCCAACGCCGTATCATGCATGGGCTTCTCATTTTGATTTCTTCCGGGGATGATATGTGCCGCGGCTTTTTAAATGAAGGTAGAAAGGGTTAGTAACCTTTCGTACGAAAAATATCACATGATTATCGATGGTTATTTAAATTTTGCACCAATAAAATAGGCCTGTCTGGTACATCGATATGTGTACAAGGAGAAGACATTTACTAGGTGGTCTTCCTGATCGTGAAAAAAAATCCAACTAAGAAATTAAAAACAAGGTAAAAATATGTTTGTGATGCCCAGTCAAATGACATATTGTCAAGCATGCCATTCTAAAGGTTGTGAGGAAATATGATGGCTCTGTCAAAAGTTATTTTTGGACAAATATAGTAATATTAACGGTTAATACAATGATTACTTCGGAATTATGGCAACTGGAGTTACTTTTATAGGCCATGTCAACAACATATACCAATTATTTACCCAAAAACATATAATTATTTATTTGAAAATATTA
This sequence comes from Bromus sterilis, assembly GCA_950022295.1. Lineage (NCBI taxonomy): Eukaryota > Viridiplantae > Streptophyta > Magnoliopsida > Poales > Poaceae > Bromus > Bromus sterilis. The sequence goes on along the minus strand of OX465595.1, from coordinate 36,363,418 downwards.
TTAGTCATGCTTTTAAGTACCACTTCTTCGTCTTCTTCTGTGCAAGAAATTTAAGTACCACTTAATGACAAGATTGTGGGGGTATGGGAACACATGTGGGAAACTCTCATGAATTTATCCGAGTTAAGGATGCCCAGTTCGCTCCACTTCTTGTAGTCATCGCTAGGTGATGTACGAACATGGATGTAATGTTTATAATTTTATAACTTCTCGCTTTCTTGTACTACCATGATGTTGGATCGATGGATAGATTAAAATATTTTCTCGCAAAAGAAAGATGCCCAGCTCGCTCCATTTCTTGTAGTTGTCGCTAGATGATCTACGGACATGGATGTAATGTTTATTACTTCTCGTGTTCTTTGTACTAGCATGATGCTGGATGAATAGGTTGGAAGATTTTCTCGCAAAAAAGGATGCCCAGCCGGCGCGCCATGGTTATTAGGTGCGCACATCGGATTAAACCACCTCTTCGTGAGATGGTGGGAACTTAGTAGTGATGTCTGTGAATTATCTCTTCTCTCTTGTGTTGCTTTGCCTGTGCATGTTATCGCATATGCGTCTGCCTTTTAATCACAAAAAACCATTAAAACTGATGAAGCATGCGGATTCACATCTCAAATTAGTTCGGACGACGATCTAAACAAGCTAAGCAACAAAGCAGCGGTGTTCTAACTCCAAATCAGACGTTCTGACTTAACCGGAAACCGGTCGCATGGACGACCGATATGGATGAGTGGAGGCGCCACACACACACACGCGTACGAGTCGGAACCAAGTCAAAAGGGACCGAACGAGTTAGGATTAGTGCGCAGGGCGCCACACGATGAAGGCCCCTTCGGTAGCCGTAGCAAACTAGTTTATCACCACACCACAGCACACCACAGCACGCCCCGGGCCCTGCACGGCGAGCTAAGCCATGTAGCCAGGGTCCCTGTCCCTGTCCGTTTGAACGTAAAGTAGTAGACGGAGTAACGAACGATGACGCGGGAACAACATGTGTGTGCTACGCCCCCACTAGCCCTAACAAACAAGAAGTTTAAACCCCCTCTCCCTCTCTCGACTGCGCGCCTATATAAGTAGCTTAGGGTGCCCACACACCGAGGCCAGGACACGGCATGCATGCAGCAGCAACGGTGCAACAACAACAACTAGCTCGCCACCCATCGATCCATCTTGCACTATAAATCTCCCTCCCCCTCTCATCCTCCTCCATCAAACCATCCATCGGCACAGATCGACTAGAGAGATCGATGAGAGCGTCGACGATGGGGAGACCTTCATCCTCCGTGCTCTTCTTCCTGCTGTGGGCTGCTTCTGCCCTGCTGCTTTTCAATGGTAACCACTTGAGCTAGCCAGCCTTCGATCTCATGCATGGCCAATCAACTTGGCTTACTGATCAATTGTGGGATTGGTTTGATTGTTAAAATCCTTGCTCTCCCTTACCCTTGTACGTCCGCGCTTGCAGGTGCTCTCATGGTGCAATCGGTTCCCTACGACTACTCGTCCAGCTCCGAGGTACGTACGTCTACACGTATGGTCACGTGCATGCACAAACAGCTAGTATCTCTCGCCGGGCTTTCTGTTGCGTACGTTGCGTCAGCTTGATGCCTCTTGCAGCTCATCATCGAGCCATGTCGTTGCTCACAAGCTAGCTAGGCAGTGACACGCATGCATCCTTGCGTGTCGTCTGCACTGGCTAGCTATGAACGAACTATCGATGAGCACGGGGATCATTCTGTTGCCTCGTGGGGCAGGATCGATCTTTGCCGGCCGGAGTCCACTAGCGAGTGACCATCGATCGGGACATATTGCATACATGCGTTGGTACCTACATCTAGCTAGCTAGTGATCGATGATGCGAGCTTACAAAGGTCGTGATTAATGACTCTTCTCCATTGATCGCCACCTTTTCTTCTTCATCATCATCTTCTCTCATTTACTAATCGATCCCCATTTCAACCATGTTGTTGCTTAATTGGGTTATCAGATCGATGGTGTGCATTGTGGAAATATCTAGCTAGGAAAGGTACTAGGAAGAACTGGTCCGGTTAAAACCGTGTGGAAACACGAACGTGACGCCAAGAACAGATCGATCAATCCAGATGGCCGGAAGCCTCTACGGACTCACGCCGAATCCATTGCACCAATCACGCCACAGACAAACAAAGCTCCATCGCTCGCTCCTGCGTGCCCAGCCCGCACCACGTCATTTTGACCCCGGCCAGTACGTTATTCCGGCCTAACATTAGGCCGGTAATCCGTTAACAAATCTGGTCAGGTAGCAGCATGAACTGTAGAGCCACCTAAACTACTCCAATGTCAATGCATGTGGGTGACAGGAATTCTACTTCCAACAGCTACAAAGTCGCCGCACGGATGATATCACACCCAGCAATAGCACTCTTTGATATGCTGCTGACATGTTCACGATTGCACTCACTGTGTGTGATCATGGAGTGATTTGTGAACGCAACTTTGGGATTTTACATGCTTTTCGGCCGAGGCCAAGCAGGGGAGGCCGTGTGTACCCCAGTGTCCGCCACACACTGCATGCACGCCCTTGTTCCACTCACTTTCCATTGCATTGCACCCAACCCAAACACTAATCATGCGCTTATTACTTGTGCACTTAGCCTAGCTTTCAGACTAACCTTTTAATTCCCCGGTTGGTTGGTGAAGAACTCAAGATATTGTATGCCATTAGCCCTCCCTCTGCAGTATGCAGCATGTGTGAAATATTCCATGCCAGGAGTTCAAACAAAGTCAAGTGCGCCCAAACTAGGGCCCAAGGCAACTAATTAACTTATCTAACCTTTTGTTAGTCTCATCTCTCATGTTAGGCGCTACTGGGATATGAGATCACTTGGGACTTTTGCAGTAAGTCAAACGATATTCTTGTAATAGGTTATTACTGGCGCCTGTGGTCAAATAGTCACATGGAAGACGAAGCTCGTAGACAGCGAGTGATAAGTTACCAAACAAAAGCGTAAAAAAGTCTGGCATGCGCGTGCGTGCGTGCGTGTTTGTCTCAAACACTCTGAATAATTCTCACGGTTTGGCGACGGTTACTATCAGTTACTAGGAGTTCTCAACGGTAATGGCCTTTTAACCAGACGTTGACATCACATGTCCGGTTGCTACTAGTTTTGTCTAGTATACCGATTTTCTCATCTGAATTTCTGCGCACCTATGAATTTTTTTACCACGACTAATTTGTTACTGCTGGTGAATTTTATTGAACTGACCAATAATACGTGGATGTGGATGTGGATGTGCAGTGCTTGGCTGAGCCGCTGGAGCCTCACTACGGCGGCGGCGTGATCGTCAACTCCGACTTCAGCGCCGGCCTCCAGGGCTGGTCGGTCTTCGGCTACGCCGGCGTTACCGAGGGCTCCTCGCCGACGGGGAACAAGTACGCCGTGGCGGCGAACCGGACGCGGCCGTACCAGAGCGTCTCCCAGAAGGTGTACCTGCAGAACGACACGCACTACACCCTCTCAGGTCTGAATCTGATAGCAGCTATCTGTGTGTAACTTTGAGAATTTTGGTGGACTGTCTGTCGCTGACCAAGGAGAACTTGTGGTTGCAGCTTGGTTGCAGGTTAGCGACGGGACCGCCGACGTGATCGCCGTCGTGAAGACGGCCGACAACTTCATCCACGCCGGCGGGGTGGACGCCAAGTCCGGCTGCTGGTCCATCCTCAAGGGCGGCCTCACCGCCGCCGCCTCCGGCCCGGCTGAACTCTACTTCGAGGTACACACAACACAACCAGATACTACTGACAAGCTCTTGGTGAGTGGTAAAACGAAGGAGATGAATACTGACTCTGTTTTTTTTGCTACTATCATTACAGAGCAACTCGACGGTGGATGTGTGGGTGGACAACGTGTCGCTGCAGCCGTTCAGCAAGGAGGAGTGGCACTCCCACCGGCACGCCGCCGTGAAGACGGCCCGGAAGAGGACGGTGAAGCTGCGCGCCAGGGACGCCGCCGGCAACCCGGTGCCGGGCGCGCGGGTGCACGTCCGGCAGGTCCGCAGCGGCTTCCCTCTGGGGTCGTCGATGAGCAAAGAGATCCTGACCAACGACAAGTACCAGCAGTGGTTCGCCAAGCGGTTCACGGTGACCACCTTCGAGAACGAGATGAAGTGGTACAGCACGGAGTGGACGCAGGGGCACGAGGACTACTCCGTGCCGGACGCCATGCTCCGGTTCGCGCGCGGCCACGGCGTCGCCGTGCGCGGGCACAACGTGTTCTGGGACGACCCCAGGACGCAGCTCGACTGGGTGAAGGCCCTGAGCCCCGACCAGCTCCGCGCCGCCACGGCGAACCGGATGAAGTCCGTCATGTCGCGCTACGCCGGCAAGGTGATCGCGTGGGACGTGGTGAACGAGAACCTCCACTTCGACTTCTTCGAGGAGAAGTTCGGCGCCGGCGCCTCGGCGGCGTTCTACCAGCGGGCGCACGGCCTGGACGGCGGCGCGCTCATGTCCATGAACGACTACAACACGCTGGAGCAGCCGTCGGACGCCAACGGCCTGCCCAGCAAGTACCTCAACAAGCTGTGGCAGATCAAGGACGCCTTCCCCGGCGACGGCGCCGGCGTGAGGATGGCCATCGGCCTGGAGGGCCACTTCGGCCCGGCGCCCAACATCCCCTACGTCCGGGCGGCGCTCGACACGCTGGCGAAAGCCGGCGTGCCCATCTGGATCACGGAGATCGACGTGCAGCAAGGGCCAGACCACTCCTACCACCTGGAGCAGGTGCTCAGGGAGGTGTACTCACACCCGGCCGTGCACGGCATCATCCTCTGGACGGCGTGGCACCCACAAGGCTGCTACGTCATGTGCCTCACCGACAACAACTTCAACAACCTCCCCGCCGGCGACCTCGTCGACAGGCTCATCGGGGAGTGGAAGACCAGCTCGCACTTCGGCGTCGCGGACGCCAACGGACACTACGAGGCGGAGCTGTTCCATGGGGACTACAAGGTCACCGTCACCCACCCGGCGGCGGCGGCCAACTCCACCGTCGCTCAGAGCCTCACCGTTGACAGGGAGTCCGGCAACGAGTACACCATACACGTCTAGTCTAAGTAGTGGTATGTGTGTCTACTACTAGGCGTCTAGCTAGCCCATACGGTTCATTTACGATATGCCTGCCATTGCCATTGATTGTTGGATTTAGAGCATTATCCATAGGCGCCCGCCCATGAGATTGATTTCTCATTCTCATTCCTGGAGAGGCGATGGATTACATGTTTATTATAAATTGAATGAATAAAGTTACATCTGTTCTTCTTAATATACACGAGTTTGCATGCCATCTTCCATAGTAAAATTCAACATATTACACGTTTGACGCTGGTTTGGTTAATGGAGATTCGCCAAAGGCTAAACAATCAGTTGCTTACCATAAAACATTAACCGACTACGTAGCATCAAGCAAACATACATGTGTGTACTCTCATAACTGAAAAAACAGTGTTACATCTCACATCCTCTTGTTCTGGGCCCATTTCAGCCGTTGTGACACTCTAGCCAGCGTTCATCCACGTCGACAAAAACTACAAATGCCCATTAGGGGATGAAGTTTTGCTCAATATGCATGCTGCCAATAGTATATAGTCTTGAGCATTCAGAAAATTTAAAACCCTTATACAAAAGCTGCCCTCCAATGCTCACGAAGCTATACAGGTGCTTCAATTGTTCATCCATAACTCTGCACTTCACTCAGCCACCGACGCAAAGTGATTCGTCTCCTGGACTTTTTACAGGCACCTGGTGTTCCTGACGAGGTAAAAGGGGGATTCCTTTTTACATAAGTGCTCATCTAAGCAAAGGTGCTGTACATGCTTCATAATATACAAACGAAATATGAAGAAAAATTGAACTAAACGCCTACCTAGTTGGCACAGGCAACCGAGAACTGCCGGGCATTGCATCTATTGCGCATGTAAATCAGTAAATGCTACCAGATTTAGTTACCTAAACATATGCCAAATTCCTACTATTTTTTCTCCTTTTATAACAACTACTCCCTCCTATCCATAATAAATGCCACTCATTTTATACTAAGCTAGTACAAACTTTAAACTAGATGAGTGACACTTATTATGAATCGGAGGGAGCACTACTTCTTAGTAAAAGCTATGCCGAATATAGTACTTTATTGCTCTCCGATGTTCTCTCCTCCCTCCCATAGTAATTAGTAACATGGACAGAAGTCATCAATAAGCTCTGTTTATCCTACGAGATGGATCTACTCCAAGCAGGCTCCGTTGATCTTCTTCTGGCCCATCGTGGTGATGGGCAGCGAGGCGTTCGTCGGGCTGTTTTGGGTGGATTTGTCTGGCCAAGTCCTGCTGCTGAAGATCCTCTTAAGTGCTTATCATCGACGGTGCTGTTCCCCGTCGATTCTTCCTGCCGAAGGGCGGCTTCGATCCAGGACGCATGCGGCGGTGTGCCGGCTTCATCACAACCTCCAGGCCAGAGAGCCATTGTGGAGGCCTTCGAGCTCCTGTAGCGTAGCAGTCTTTGGTGTTTTCGCCCCAAGTGGTTCGTCCCCGGCGGCGACTGCACTGGCTACGACGGGAGGCTCCGGCGACTGGACGGCAAGGGAGGACTCGATTGCGTTTTAGGTTTTTATGCTAGGGTCCTCTATGTAATTCTTAGGCCCCATGTTATTCCCCATCTTTTGGGGGGCTTTGCTGTGATCTTTGCCGCGTTAATGGAAATTCAGTAAGTCACGTCCAAAAAAAAAACAGAAGTCAAGTTCGAACACACTACCTTGTAGGTGGTGTAGGAAATATGAAGATTTTCACAGGGAAGTTGGTCCCGCTCTTATTGATTCTCCTCAGTGTAGGTTAGTTGTTCCCAGCTGGTTCTAATTTAGAATTTTCTTCTCATGCAAACACTATGGATGTGCTAATGTGCATATAGTTTAGGTATCCCCATGACCGAATATATTAGTACGTACTAAATATACCTCGATTTTGTAGTAAATGCTGACGAGGTGTAGACTTTGAAATCACAATACAAACTAAGATACGCTAATTTGCATATGCCACATATATATGGTAGCTATAAAATTTCAGTTTCTATGCTGAACGTTTAGATTGAGGAAATTTAAGTAATCCAACAAAAAAAGATTCAAGAAAAATAATACTTGAGGAAACTTTAGGAGTGTGCAGTGGCGGAGCATGAAAAAATTTGAAGAGCGGGCCAAGGATGCGACAATCACTTGCTCACTGGGCCATCTGTCTTTCTTGGGCCAAATCCGTACCTAATCATAAGAGGAAGCACAGAGACAAGGACGGGCCATGGCTCGATTTGGTCTCCACTACGGTCCACCACTAGGAGTGTGGGTAATATTCTTTTGAAATAAAAAGTAGCCGTTTATGTAAACACCAACAGAACACATACTCCCTTACTCTAGCACCGTGAACAATAAAGATCTGTGATCAGCATAAGAAATAAGGAATGGAGAAGCCTAATGATAACAAAAGACTACAGTTCTCAGTGAGGCTAAGTGTTACCTTGGATTAGATAGCTGCCAACTAAGATAAACGGAGCTCATATTGGCTAAATATCCAAATCATCATCAGGGTCTTCATCCGAGTCAGGTCGCTCATCATCAGAATCACGAAGATAATGAATTTCACCCTTCGAGTTTGCAGATTTAAGAGCTTCTGTTTCATCCAGGAGAGCTGTTGTAGTTAAATTGAGATCTTGAAGAGTCTCCGGGAGAGATCGCCGTCCATCATATATACGGATTGGCTCGCCCTTTCCTGAGATTAAGGTAAGAGCAAGCAGCAATGGGTTACTAATTCTTCATCAATGCATTCAGGCAGTCAAAATGTTACAGATAAAACTTAAAACTGATACTCCAGTTTATGAGAGTACCTTGATGTTCAAAAGGAAGAACAACATTTGCCCTGTCACTGCGTTCCTTTTCTGAGAGCTCAAGATTGAACTGAACCTGTTTGCCAACATATCACAATTCATAACCAGTGCTTGTTACAGAAACCAAACCAAGTAATAAGGTAAATGTGCTAATATTATTCAAACAGAGGGTGGGATATATGAACAAACCTTAGGCAGTAGACTTTGGTTCACTTCTGTACTTACAGAAGTAGCAGAAACAAATTTTACGTCATATCCCTCAACACATAACTCCTCGTACTGCATAGGTAGGGATAGTTTCAAATTCCAATCGAATATTATCCAGTGTGGTATTTAGAATAAGTTGAAGTTTTGAACAGCAAATGACCAAGAGCCTTACCAGATGCTTCACCCGTCCATTCCTTCGTTTCAGGCGCACATGGAACTTCGCTTTAGAATAGTTATTTTCAAGGAAAGACAGGTCCCCCCTACATTCTTCTCCATATACAGAATCTACAACTCCTGGCTCTACACGAGCAACCATGGTAGAAAGACATTCAAAAGCTCGGGAAAACTTGGTTTCATGGAGGTCTGAATGCATTAGCCAGAAGATCGATGATATCTGATCTGCAATACGAGGATACTACACATCAATACTGTAAGCATCATGTGAAGAATGGTACATCGACCTTTTGGACAATATGAATGCTTCCTATTGATACAACATCAATTTAGTTGGCATGTTGCTCAAGATAATAAAGATATCCTCAAGTGTGGTCCTTTAGTTGATGTTCAAGTGTGCAGCATATATCCGTGGGCATTACAAGATATATACAGCATGCATTTTGTACAATATATGCTGCATCAGTAATGTAAATGCTGAAAATCTAGTGTATCTACTTTTTAACATGAAAGGGACCACTCCACAACACAAATGGAAAATATAAAAGAAGAAGAAACAATACCATGGCTCCGAAGATTACTAAGAAGTCCTGAAATGGATTGCACTGAAGCATGCCTTAACATAGAGCTAATCTGAAATATCATCAAGGGTTTTGCTGTTAAACATCAAAGAAATTAAATATTGTAAAAGTGTGATGAACTCTCGATCACACAGGATGCAAAGAAGGTTTTGGTTTAAACAATAAACAGTGTCAAGTTATAATCTATAATATAAATGGTAGAATATCTGTAGATGACATGTTGGTGTTATTCAGGTGGGGGTAAAGTGAGATATTGGTTCGGTAACTTTGATTGATTGTTCCGGATGACCCAAAGCTACAGAACTTCAATACACTGCTAGTTTGGCAACGTAGTATTCTCAAAACCATCGTAATCGAAAACCTTAGTATTCAATTCCCTGGAAATACTTCAGTTTCTAAAAAACATAGTTTTTCTTCTTCAGTTTAGAAAAAAGTGGTCAAGACATCTTTCTTAAATACTTAAAAAAACATGGTATTGAGAATACTACGATTTAGAAAACTGTGGTATTTATAGAAGCCAAACACCTCAAAGTTTAAAAAACAATGGTTTCTGAGAAAACCATACTATTCTTCAAATACTTCACATTAACTTAGCTGCCAAACGCAGCCTAAGTTGTATTGTTCAATTTTGGCACGAACTTCTGGAATTCACATTTTAATGCAGCCAGTTCAATAAACATCGAGAATACAAAATTATAGCAGAAGAACGTATATATATGGTAATATGTGGCGCAAAGTACACCAGAGTTGCAATTGAAACAAGACAGACCCAGTTTCATCTTTAGGGAAAACATACTTAGTACTGTATTAAAATCTGCCCCAAGTAAAGCTTTGCAGTTTCCATAGAAAAAAAGTTTCCATTAAGGTACATACTGAATCGACAGCAACAGAAAAATAGGTCTTGCCTTCTCCTTCAAAACCTGATATACATAACATACAGTGTAGCATTAGCTTGATGATCATAAATAAGGAAATTAACAAGTCAAAAAGGTTATAAGGTGGATTTTACCTCTCCCAAGACCAATTATGGAGCACGACAACTTATCAATATCCTTCACACTTCTGAAAATTGTTATGTTGTCTTTGTTTGTTGAGCCTGGTGTCCCACTATCCCCATGGTTCTGCTGACTTCGAATATTTTTCTTCCACCCGAGTGGGTCTGAGTAGCAATCCAATATCCGAACACTGTTGGAACGATGCGAAACTTAAAACATAGTATTGCACATTCATGTAAATTCTACCATCATGAACATTTAAACTATTGTCTGATTAAGGAGATGATGTGTGCGTTTCACAGAAGAACATTCAACAGAAAACAATCTCAGATATCACAGTCCAGCTCACACTTTAAAATGCTAATTCTAACAAATTGCCGCTTATGCTAAAGCTCTGAACGCTTTTCGTCTTAGAAAATTACTCTGCTGGATCTTACCATCGACTCAGTGCATTTGAATCAAGGCCGCGCCGAAGCATGATATCCAGGTAAACTTCCGGGCTCCGATCGAACGCCACAACCACAAGTCCCCTGCGCCACCACAAATTTGCCAACCAAGCCAACAACCTAGCGTCACTATCCAGACGAGTCCAAGCAACAGAAACACACCACAGAGGATCCCAGCACTACCTGGCCTGCGCCTTCCCCGCGGCCGCGTTGGAGGCGACGGCGGCGGTGAGGTGTAGCATGGCGCGCGCGGCGAGCGGGCAGCACTGGAGGGAGCCCTCCACGGACAGAGCCGGCGCGTGCTCGCCGTCGAGGCGGCCATCCCGGAGGCACCTCACGGCCGCGTCCGCCATCTCAGCTCCCCGTCGTCGCCGGCGGCGCCTCCCGACTCAAAACCTTAAACCCTAGCGCGGGGCGAGGGGATGGAGCTTTTGCGAAAGGGCCCCTCTCTCTTCGCCACTCCTCGCGGAACAGCCCTCACAGCTCGGACTTGGCAGAGCTCCCGGAAGCCAGGAGCGGCACGGGCCCACCCGTCAGAGACACTCGGATTGCCTTCTCCTTTCCATGTCGGATACGTTGACTCCTCCTTCCCCCTGTTCTAAAGCTCAGCTTCTCCTATTCCTCCGCTCGTTCCCTGCGCGGCGGCGGCGAGAGGAGGGAAGAAGAGAGGAGAGGAGCGGAGCGGGGAAGATGCAGGCGTGCGCTAGGGCGGCGGGGGAGAGGCTCCCGCTGGTTCGTGCCCCCGCCAGGCAACCGCGGCTGGCTCAGAGGTATCTCTCTTCGTTTCTGTGATTCATGTCAGTTTGCTCCCCTAATCGATGCCCCCCTTTGCCAAGAAATTTGCTAGGCAGCTTGTTATTACGATTGTGCTGAATTTGTATTGCTACTTTCAATTGTATCTCTGCAACAGATCATTAATTCAAATTAACATGATTGCTGGGACTTTGCTATCTTAGATATCTGTTGTTTCTGAAACTCCTTTTGTAGCTCACTTGCGATATGTATCGTCTGGTATTCACTGAAATCCCTTTTTCTAGCACATGAGAACTATGTGTTAATTTGATTGAGCTGTTGTGGAATGTGTTAATTTGATTGAGCTGTTGTGGAATCCTCATAAGGGCAACTACTTGCTTGTAATAATTGTCTTTTATTCAGCGCATTTGCGACATCAATTTTCTGCTGCTCTTTATATTTGGACATTTGTCTGTTGCTTATTGAGATTCCCTGTTTGGAGCACATGAAACTAAGTGTCTATTTTGTTGAGGTGTTGTGAAAATCCTCATTCAGGTTAATTTCCACTGACACGCTTTTTTTCAGCTTTGTTAAGGTCAGCAGACTATCTTCTGTGCATGAGACAAATCGTGTAGTGTCCTGCTCAGCGAGGGTGTCAGAAAACATTTCGCACAAAATAAAAGCCAGCACGGCCCACATTCTTCCAGCATCGCAAGACCATGTCATGAAAGCAGTCGACGCAATTAATGGGGGGCAAGTGATCGCGGTGCCGACCGATACAATATACGGGTTTGCTTGTGATGCGTGGTTAGTGTTTTATTAATTTTTATTTTGTACTAGGAGATTTAGTTTGTTTCTTGGCTTCTTGTAAATGCCTTTTTCATGTTGATCCCAAATTAACACTCACTGCAGTGATGCAGCTGTATAGCACAGAAAATCCGAAATTGCTTTTATGAATTACTCCTGAATCAAGTTATGATAAATCTGTGGTCCTGTACCCATATCTAAATTAGGCATATGATGTCATCCAGAATCAATTTCAGAAACCTTCATTAGTTACTTCTGAACCTTGTTTTCACCTAGAGTTAGAAGTAGGCTATTGCACCCTTCTAAGCTAACTAGCTAAGACTTCCATTTTGGAGTTTTTTTCACTGAATTTCAGTTGGTTGGTTCATCCATGATTCGTTCTAACAAGGCTCTTCGTGACAGTTCTGCAGAAGCAGTCAATCGGATATATGAGATCAAAGGACGCATACATACACGCCCTCTGGCAATTTGTGTTGCTGATGTCCCGGAAATATCACGGTTTGCCATAGTGGATCACTTGCCCCATGGTTTGCTTCATAATCTTCTTCCTGGGCCTGTCACCGTTGTTTTAAAGCGAGGTGAGGATTACAATGCTACATTTCAGTTTTACCAAACTTCTTTGTTAAACTGCGTGAGGTGCTGAATATATTCTTTATTCGTTACATAGGTGAGAACAGTATATTGGAGAGATCACTTAATCCTGGTCTGGACAGCGTTGGAGTACGTGTGCCAAAATTGGATTTCATACGGTCCATTGCTCGTGGTGCTGGAAGTGCACTTGCACTTACAAGCGCCAACTTTAGTGGCCGTCCTAGCAGCGTCAGTGTCAAAGATTTCGGGGATCTATGGCCACACTGTTCGTATGTCTTTGATGGTGGTATACTTCCTTCTGGCCGTGCTGGTTCAACAATTGTGGACCTAATAACACCAGGAGTCTACAAGATATTGAGAGATGGAAGGTAAGCGCAACAATAGTAATATCAATTGTTAGTATTATTTTGTGGGATACATTAATTACTATTAATAGCTCTCATCCAATTGAGAGATGGTACTAATTTTAATGCAATGTTCAGTTTGACTTGAATCTGTAACATGTGGTACATTTGTGCAGTTCGAGGGAGGAAACAACCGCTGTCCTGGGAAATTTTGGCTTTGTTGAAGCTTCGTAGCAGCTGGTGCCTTCATACTCATTTCCTGTTTGATTAGGTTGTAGCAGAGTATATAATGTTCTTTGTGATTTGCTCTTGTGTCTCTGTAAATTTTTTGTTGAAGAATTAGTTTACTTTCCTTGTAACAATATCCACGACAGTGCCCTTACAGCCTTGCAATGTAATGTAACATTCATCTGGTACAGACCATTCAGATATACTCCGTAGTAGATTGCAGTGGTATTCCTATGGAAGCTACAGGAAAGTAGTCTTGATTGAGAACTTGAGATGGATTCTGGGGTAGACAGTAAATGACAGGTTAAGTAATTCGCGTAACCGTATTGTGATGGTGTGATGTCTTCAACAATACAACAACAGAGTTGATGCTATTTGTTTGGAACACAACATGGACTTGATATGTTTTGCTTTAAATGAACTGATTTGTTAACATGTCAATTCCTTTGCTTCACGATACTTTACAAAACCTAAGATGAATTTAAATTGGTATCCCTATGATCAACCTTTGAGTCACTATACCAAGTTATCCTGTTACTGTCCGGTTTTTTTCTCTTTTGTCATTTCCGTATTTTGATATCCTCATGATCAGATCACAAAGTGTTTGGCCATACCGTCTGAGAGCCACCAAAGAATATCTCTCTAGAAAATACATAAAAAATAGAAAACTAGCATAGGCACTCAGATAATAGGTTAGTCCAAAAAATCAATAAAAAAGTGCAAAAGGTATGATAATTTGATATAAAAGATGGTATAAACATTGCATGATCAATAAAAAATTATAGATACATTTCAGGCTTATGAGCATACGCAAGCTTAATCTCTACTCGTCCACGGGTAGGTAGATGATAAAAGAATATATTTTTATTATGTATGCAATAAACAAGAAGCATAGTCAATCTAATGTAATTGTGGTGTATAAAGTCAAAGCATAGTGGTGTGAAGCAATGGTCTATAGATTATATTAAACAAATAATGAATAAAGTTTTTAGCAAATGAGCTATTGCTTTCCGTGAATCGGGTGTTTCCAGTTAAGGTTCTCGTACCAAAAAAAAAGTTCAGAGATAAAAAAAATGCGTTGAGAAATTTGTGTCAAATCTTATCTTTCTCACAATTTAATGACAATATTATCATAACACTACCCCAAAGTGGCGATCTGATATTCGCAAAAAAAAGTGTCGATCAGATACATAGGCTACATGATCATTCACTTTTCAACATTCTCCCTCTGTTTTAAATTAGATGACTTTCATTTGTCCACATGTGTATCTAGACATGTATACAAATGAAAGTCATCTAATTTGGAACGAAGGGAGTGGAATAATTAGTTCACTGAATAAGTGTGAGCATTGATCTTGGCATTCAATAGAAAAAGAAATGATGGTGGGGGTTTAGGAAGTCGAAAATATGAATAAGTCTTACATAACAACGCAATTGATCATTAGGCAATGGAATAAACTTAGTGCAAGGAGTAGAGATTACCATGCAAAGGATGCACTAGAGTTATGAAAAATTCTTTATAGGCAGGATCTTCACCAACACCAGAAAATTACTCTTTCATCACAAGATTCAACGAAACGGGTTTTATTTCATAAGATTGTACCTTAGTAGTAGGTGGATCAATTGGTGTGCATATGCAATCATGATTATTAGTGCTAGTAAAGTCACAAAGCTTGACGTTCTCAGTTGAACCCATCCTAACAATATTAAAGAAAGATAAACTAACTAAGCAGGAAAAGATAAAAGCTATAAGCTAATTTTCTATGTTTTGATTTTACAGAAAGTAAACAAGCAAAAAAACTAAATAAAAAGATAACTAAGCAAGAATAAAAACAAAAGAGAGAAAGTGGAAGTGTGTAACTCCCCTAGATGAAAGCTTGAAGTCCCCGGCAACCGTGCCAGAAAATATGCTTGATGGCATGAATCACACACACCCGTTGGGGAACCCCAAGAGGAAGATATGATGCAACACAGTAGTAACTTTTCCTCAGTTTAGAAACCAATGTTATCAATCTAGTAGGACTTCAAGGTGTTTAGTTAGGTGTCCGCCATCTAGCGCATTCAACGAACGTGGACCTGCACACAAGACACAAACTCCTTTCGTCCCAAACTTTCCAGAAATGTTGTCAATCTTCCCGTCTTGTTGTTATCAAGAGAATTAAAAGTGTGGTGTGGTTGAAAGGAATAAAAGAAAAAATGGAACAACGAGCAAGTGATGATCAAAAGCAAACACAACATGTAGCAATTACATAATGATTATCTTGATCATGTTAGGCGGCTCACAAGATCTGAACATGGAAGCACCAGAAAAAGAGACAACCATCTAGCTACTGCTATGGACCCATAGTCCAAGGATGAACTACCCACACATCACCGGGGAGGCAATCATGGTGATGTAGAAGCCTCTGGTGACGACCCCCCCCCACACACACACACCTTCTGGTAGGGTGTCGGCGCAAGTCTTCAAAATCCCTAGATTGGACTTTCGAGGTGACGGCGGTTGTGCAATGGTGTTCTATAAATTTCCTACTCCTTTGTGACTCTTAGGACAAGAGGGATGTTATATAGTCGAAAAAGGGGCCAGAGAGTGTGCCCCAAGCTCCTAGGAGGGTGGAGGGCATGGGAAGGGGTGGGGCCGCGCCCCCTGGTCGCCTCCTCCCTATGGGGCTCCTCTCTAACTGCTCTTTGGCCTTTGTCTTGGTATCGATGAGAAATTGACTTCTGTAAATTTTCAGCACTTTTCGAGATTATTTCCTGCGTAACTTTATGAAACAAAAATACAACAAAATACAGAAACTGGCACTGGGAATCTTATCAATGGGTTAGTTCAAGAAAATGCCCTAAAATGATACAAATTATGGTGAAAGCATGTAGCAATGACACAAATCAAGCATGGAATAATAAAAAAATTATAGATATGTCTTGAACGTCTCAGTATGTAACACGGAGTTATGAAAACCATCTATATGAAATGCATTGTACTACTTTGAAGCACTTATGTATGCAAAAAGGATAATAGTGTGCCCCTCTCTCTTTATTCTCTCCTTTTATTTCATGTTTCCTTTTTTATCTCCATGGCTCTATTTTTTTGTGGCCTCCATGGCTCTCTTTTTTTCTTTTTTCCTCAGAATAGGGGAAACAATTTAATAATGAGCAATAAATATGATACTCATAACTCAATGATGAATATGATGTAAAACATCTAATGAAATCCACCCACGGTGAGTTTACGCAATGATCTAGCATAGCAATGACATAAAAAACGGATAACCATGTAAATATCAAGCTAGCTATCTTACGATCATGAGAGGCTACATGACACTAAACATCTCTAGTCATGTAATAAATAATGATGAAAGTTGCATGTCAATATACTCTGGATGGATATGCAAATGCCACAATAGATAGGAATGGTGGTTGTTTTGACGAAGGATATATGGTTTAATGTGTTGGAGAACAAGAGAAAGTCTTCCCACGGGTTTGGATGCACCACCGAAGTATGCACCATATCTTGAGGTGAAAGTGGGTCATGCATGATACCAAAGAAGCTAGCAAATGTGAATAAACTGATAGTGCAAGGAGATCGCAAACATCACATTATTCATAAAGAACTCATACACTTATTACTAGTATGTCATAGTCTACTTCGAGGAATTGCATGTAACTCATGTATCCCTAAAGAGTGTTTGGGGGAGTGGTTACCCTTGCGCATATCAACCGATCCTACGTGAAATGTTACCTACGAAATCCAGTTCAACATGGATTGATTCGAGTGACACATCGTTCTCAACTATAAAAATTTTATTAAATAAAATAAGGCACATTGAGCCAACATATAACATATATCACTAAATCGCGCAAGCTCAATTACAAACAACTTCACCATTTTTCCTTAAATACCTCAAAACTATTGCAAAACATCCGATCATTAAATCTAGTGATCCAAGATTGATTTATGCAATTTATACCATTGATATACTTATCATCAAATATATTAACCAATGCAACAAGGCAATTCCTATTCAACTCTTCAAATAAATATAAGTGAAGCAAGAGAGTTTTTAATTTATTTCTATGGATTGAGCTCTTGCTCAAAAAGATATAAGTGAAGTACATGAACAACTTCTATAAAGATCTTCCGCCATGCTCTAACAAATATAAGTGAAGCAGAGAGAAAATTCTATAAATGCTAGCACCTAAGCTACAACCAACATGTATAGGTGATGTGAATATTGATTATGATTAAAAAATACGCTCCAAGCATAACACATACCACGTGAACAAATAAAAACATAGGCGCAACAGAGACAAACCGATAGTTGTTGATGAAGAAAAGCGGGATGCTTATCGGGGCATCCCTAAGCTTGAGCTATAATAACTTCATTAACTCTTCTCATAACACAGTTTCATCTGGATCTCAAAAACTTCATTCACGAAAACTTCGCAGAAATTGGTGAGATAGATCAATTAAAATAATACCAAAAAATTAGCATGATCTACTGTAGCAAGATAAATAATATGTGACCAAATATTAGCTACAGTATGTCCATATAAGAAACCACCTCCATCTTCCAAAAGGGTCATCGAATGAGCAAACATAAGCAAGCAATGCAATTACTATAGCAATATGTCAAAACACGATAGTCTATAGGGTGTACAGACTATCTTGTTTTGACATATTGCTATATCTTGTTTTGACATATTGTTGTAGTAATTGCATTGCTTGCTTATGTTTGCTCTTTCGATGACCCTTTGGGAGATGGCGGTGGTACAAAATTATTTTGGGTAATCTATAAAAAAATTTAAAAATGAAAAATAATGAGGTAACACTAAACAAGCATATGTGGAACATGTACAAATTTAAAGATTTTACCACGTTTTGATGATTTGAAATGTTTTTTATGACAACAAAAAAATTCTCGTGCGCAAAGTTAGACTGGTGGAAATCTTCTCGTGCGGTTATCCACATCGTACTCCTTACTGCCAAATCTGACGATTTGACCTAGTGTGAAAGGCTCTACAATGTCGAGGCAATCAACCGATTTGGTAATGAAGGACGATTGTCTCGGGGAAAAAGCATCGATCTAAGGATGATCTTGACACACATTGAAAGCTCAAGAATGATCAGAGGGGGAGGGGGTGAATGATCACTTCTAAAAATTCTAAGGAACTTAGAAGGAATTCATGCAAACTGCGAAGGACTAAAGGCGTCTCGAAGGAATTACAGTATCGAAAGACATGATAGGGTCAAATGGATTGGGAGCGAAGGAAAACATCGAAGGCAAATAGGCAACGAGTAAATACTGAAAGTAAATACTAGAATGAAAACGAGTCTGACACGACGATGTTTGGTAAACCAGTTCACACTCTGCAAAGTGCTACGTCTGGTTGGAGACTGGTTATTGAACACCTGGAGCAAAACTCTCTCCATCCTATTCTCCACTGCAACAAACTCCTCGAGCTTGTCCAGTTTTCACTCGTGGTAGATGATTCAGTACATCTCCGAGACCTTTACAAACTTCCTTCAGCAGCGATAATTTCTCTTCGACTGCTTGACAGACGACGCATAACCGTCTAGAAGACTTGCAATTCTCCAAGATAAAAAGATTGGCTAATTGATACGTCGCAACGTATATATAATTTCCGCTTGCTCCATGCATGTTTTGTGTGATATTGCTATGCTTTTGATACACTTTCATATATTTTTATAACATATTTTAGAACTAAACTATTAATATTTGCAAGAGTGCACAAGTTCTTGTTTTTGTCCTTTATGTGTAGGAATTACTTGGATAAAGAAAAAATCACAAAAAGAAGCCTTGTAGGAGTTGGACTCTAACTCTGCCGAAATCTGTCCCCACCAGACAGGTTTAAAGATCGTCTCGGAAACGCTAGAATAAAGCGTCAAATGGAAAAACTTAAAACTACAAAGTTGTAGGGAATTTTTTCCAGTGGATTTAGACATAAAATTCAGCCCAATCGGAGTTCGGATTCTCCCTACCGAAGACCTAATCTGGATGACGGGAATCTGAAAGTCTAAGCTAGGTCAAAGGGCACCACGAAATCCCCCCCCCTTGGCAGCCGTCTTGAGGCGGAAATCAATCTCTACAGCAGCACCATCTCGAAGGAATAAAGAAGGAGGCCAAGGGCTGCTGCCCCCAAGGACCGTGGCCACCGCCGTGGCCGTGGGCGTCGTCGTCGCCGTCGCCGTCGTCTCCTTCATCTCCTCCGGGCTGCACCTCTCCATCAACAACTCTCTCTCTCACCATGTCCATGTGTGAGTAGTTCCCCTCGGGGCCAAGGTTTCTACCAGTAACTATGTGGTCAATTCTCTCTCCCATGATGTGATCTTCGTTGTGATCATAGGCTATGTTAATCTAGGGTGATCCCATGATATTTCCCCTTCCTCTATGTATTGGATTGATGTACTCACTTGATCTTATCTAGTATAATACCCGAGACCATGGTGACAACGGTCTATTGGACATGGGTTAGAAGAATATTTTCATGAGTGATTTCCTCTTTTGTGTGTTGATTTAAGATTAAGAGTCTCTTGGTGCTTGTCTTTGACTATCCTTGAGATATGTTGTGGTGATTGTGGTCCTTTCTTTGGATGGCCGCGGTGACATTGGGAAATCCATAGATTGAGAACTACGAACTCTGAGGTGTGCTTTTCTAGCCCTACATAATTCTCGTTCTCTCTTGACCACAAAGGAATGACCTTCGAGTACGTCTCCATTGCATGTTTTATGGTAAATATCATGTGATTAGATCATGTTAATGTTGTTGGGAGTTTCCACTAGTGAAAGTATGAAGCCTAAGCCCTGTTTCCATCATTGCAATACCGTTTGTGCTCACGTTTACCACTTGTTTGCTTGCTGCACTTTTTATTACAGATTTATATTACTTTGTTTTGCCACACCTATCACTCATACTTTACCATCTCTTCGCCGAACTAGTGAACCTATGCAACTCCTAGTTGTATTAGGTGTGTTGGGGACACAAGAGACTTCTTGTATCTTAATTGCAGGGTTGCTTGAGAGAGACCATCTTCAACCTCTACTTCCCTGAGTTCGATAAACCTTAGGTCATCCACTTGAGGGAAATTGTTGCTGTCCTACAAACCTCTGCGCTTGAAGGCCCAACATAGTCTACAAGAATAGAAGCATTCGTAGACATCACTAATCTCGACCTAAGTCTCTGTGAAATGCTCAACTCAGTTCAGACTGTTGGGGTTCGCAGCAGAAAACACAAAATTTTTCTAACTACCGTTCCCATAACCCAAGATCTAGCTAGCCGTATTACCGTAACGGAAAGTAGTGCGGAAATAACATACCTCGGGGTGTAGTTCGTTGCGCGGGAAACGTTCCCGCAAACGTGGTTGATGTAGCCGATCAAGTTTCACAGCCCCCTGGCTGTGTTGAGCACCCGGATGGGTGTAGTGCCACACGTGCAGCACCTCGTAGTAATCGCACACGTACGAGACTCGATGACGACCTCCGTTCTCCGATCCAGCGAAGGTGGCGGAAGTAGACCTCCAGACGGAGCTTCGGCAGCACGAAGGCCTCCGATTCTAGCAGAGAAGCCTCAATTCCACTATAGGCTCACACTAGGGAGCCCACCGTGAAAGAGACAAGGGAGGGGAGAAGACCGGAGAAAACCGATCTCAATACGGAGTAATATTTAATTTCTCACGAATTTCTGTGTATCAAATATGTGCACCCTGCCCATCTACATATAGGCAGAGGGGAGGGAGTCAACCCCTCTCCCTTAGCAATGTGGGACTAAAGTCCCTTTGCTAAGGGGGGTTGTCGGCCAAGGGGGGGAGGGGGCGCACCCGCCCTAGGGCCCATGGCGCCTCCCCCCTCTTTCCTTTTTTTCTTTTTTCCCTTTTATTTCCCCTAATGGGCCTTTTTCTCCACTAAGGCCCATTGCACATATTAATTAGAAATAAAATGATTTTAATTATTAATTAAATTAATTAATAACTAAAACATAATATTCCATCTCCCGGTGTTCCGGAACACCTTCCGGTTCACTCCGAATTTGTTTGGTTCAACACGGTACTTCTCCGATATTGTTTCCTTTATTCTCTGGTTACTCCGATGGTTCCGAAAAGGTCTCCGATTTCATCGAGCCCTTAAGTGTGTTACCCTACGGTCCGAGAACACTCCAGTCATGACCGAGATGAGGCTACGGTCAATGATCATCAGCGGGACCTGGATGCCCATAATGACCCCTGTGCATTCCGGATATCAAACACCGATTGGACCTTACGCCGTATAGCATTCCCTTTGTCAGCGATACTGGATTGTTCCGAGATTCGATCAATGACATCCTATGTCTGGTTCAACCTCGTTCCGAACTAATCCTCATTCACTCGTTCCCGTGATATTCATCCCCGTGACCTAGTCACACGCTGCAGCTTTATGGATGGAATCTCACCGAGTGGGCCCAGAGTATCTATCCATTATATGGATTGACAAATCCCGCTCTTATAACAATACTCCTCAACATATCTCCACGGAATACCTAAGATACAACCGTTATGACCCGCATATTTCAGTCAGGTGGTGGGATGTAAGTCAAAGCATCCGGGAAGATAGTAATTATGCACGTACTCACGGTCAAAGGAACGGTCTACCACGTTCTGTAATTACAACACTGAACCTTCATAAGATTTGATCATGCTGTAATGCTTACTTTGGGTAATGTTCATCACGTCACTTAAACAGTGAGGTGACCTCATAGTCAAGAGACTTAATTGTCCATGATCGCGAAACCACGACCATCATGTTGACCATGAACTATTTATCGATGTAGAGGCTAACTAGGAACTCTGGGGGTTTCTATACCACACCTGCATCATTGTTTCACTGACGCAGTTCTAGCACGGTATGAAACTGGTTATGAACTTGCTTAGATATATTGGAATAATCATATAGTATTTGCCTCTAGAGCATATATCCAACAGTCTCCCACTTGCACTAGAGTGCTAATAATCTAGCCGCATTTTTTCCGATCATAATCATCTTATCACATAAGTGTTTTATTGATCATGCATGATCATGGAAGAGGGTTCGTCAACGAACTGCACTAATTCAGATTCGTATGTTTCCTTTTCAACTGGTATAGGTCAAAAACTCTTTTGACATACCACTCATTATCATATAATGGTTGGATATAAGTTTCGCGGGAGAGTGAGACTATTATTTCACAGTATCCTCCAATGATCTCTTGGTTCAGTCTTTAGAAGACTCATCCATAGTCATATATACTGGGAAATACACTCAACCAGAAGTCAATACTTCTAACGCTAAACTTTTATCCATACGTCTACTTTCTTAAGTAGTATTATGTTTGTAGTGCCATGAATTTTGCTCACATTTCTTTCATGTCTTTGGTGATGTCTCTAATTCCATATAGACCCATAATATGTCTTGCAATTGTAATCTTGCATTACATTCAAGTCTATTATACCCTCTATATTTTAGAGTATAGTCCTCAGTATTCCTCATATACTGAAATCATGAACTTTTTCAGATTCTGTGTTTTACTCCTAAAGCACATCGGAATCTGTTCTTCTTCCAAGAACTTTTGAGTCATTCTGTTGTTGGATTCACAATGCATGTTATATGGTAGAGTCATATGTCAAGAACATATAAGATCACATGTCCAGTACATGGTGCATCTCTATTCTTCCATCAAGACATTTCTTGTGATATTTGGATTTCATCCATTATATAATTTCTATCCACAAGAACCTGTTTCTTGTCTCAGAAGATTATTCCAACCTTCACTTCGTTTCATTATCCGTATCTTAATCTACTCATATAGATTTCAACGTGTAATGTGTTGGTATTTCACATAAAAGAAGATTCTTGCAATCTTGTATTTTATTTGCCTTATGCTCTATATATATCATAATGCACATATGTATATAAGACGATTCTCTATATACACATTCAATGCATATCCATATATATATATACATATGAGATCATTCTTCACAAATACCAATGCATATATGTTTGAGACAATGATCATGCTCCCACTCAAATATATCCATCATATACTCATATATTTGTGGTTCAGCTTTCATCAAGTCATTTTATTGTTCACTATGTCTCACATAATGACAAAGCTTCCAAAGCTCCCACTCAGAAAATGCCCTCTGCATTCCAAGTTTCCGGGAAGTCTTCAAAGCTCCCATTCAGTTTCATGAAACTGCAGGCCCACTCAATATTTTGGTCATCACAAAATCACTTGATCAAATCAAGGTTGAGGGTTCCTGTCTTGAGGTACTATAGTCCATCCTTTTAACGAAGTAACCTTCGTCATGCCCATTGCAATTCTCTTTCAAATCCCAAATTTGACTGAGATGCAATTTCAGGCTATGGTCCATCGTAGTGTAAATGAAATATTTTATTGATTAAAGCATTCCTACGTTTCCGTAGTCAATCACCATTGAACTTTGGTCATAACCAAATAATGCCTTATGCCCATTACATTATTCTCAATAACTCTCCAGTTTGTCGAGAATTTGAAATAACCGATTTATTTCTCGGGACGTGAGCCATCCTATATGTAACTCAATATTATTTCATTTCTCCTCGTTTTCTAGGCTACCATCATTCTTTGTGTCTTCAAGCAATGTTATTTTCCTATTTTTTTATTAATGAGACTCATGATTATTGTTCTGTACAGAACGTATTCATGACAACCTTATAAATTCAACAATGGCTTCAACTCATATACCAAGATCAATCATCTTTGGCATATCCTTCCTTATATAGTGTTATTACAGCGGAACACGCTTCCGTTGCAATACTCTGATATTCTGAAGGCAAGGTCCAATACCCCGGTCAAAGTTTCCATTATCTCCCATTGGATCTGTGTCGAGAGACTTCTTCTCGCATTACCAATCAAGCAACAGACAATTTTGCTATTCGGGGAGAATATGTAATTTCAATTGCTTTTAGTTTTATTACAAAGAAATTCTTTCTTTTAAGAAACCTTATAACACCATCAGTTATGGAGCTATCATGTCTCGTTAGATTCAGGATGGTTTCCTATTCATGAAGTGGGTGTTTTAACTTAATGAATTAAACAACCTTATTCGACAATAACTATAGTGCTAGGGGAAAGAACGTTTAGACCATACTACGGTTTAGTATGACTACGAATGGTTTAAGTAGTCTAGCACTTTCAACTTCCATCGTAATTTGTGGTACAACTTCCACAAGTCTCTCATTATGTCAATATCAATACTTATCACTTCGGATCATAGCGTAGTGATATGTATCCTTGTATTCTCACTTCTCACTGTGATTCCTGAATCTCAGTTTTATGATCTCAATTGAATACAACTTTCAATTAATCATATGAAGTCTTTAATGATAACTCACATGCCCATTCTACATCATTTATGTATAATGATTGGCACAAGTTCTACTTTCTAGAACCTAGTCATGGTTATATTTATTGCAGAGGTTCATAGATCGTGTATCTAATCCATCTCATGCAATCAAGATATGATTTTCATTTGATAATGAACTCACAAGTTAATAGATCATACATTTAATGAATTCATCAGTTATGAAGTCACCTCATGCAATCAAATCTTTGACTTGTTATAATCAAGACAACTTTATCATTAAACATTGAATATTTCTTGACAATAATAGTAGTATTATAAATGCTTTCTATCATATCATAAATCAAGACGTAATCAAAGTATAAGCACACTTTTATTCATAAAGATGGAACAACTGACTTGTCTCATTACATGAATAACTTTGTCTCGCGAGATGCAAGACACATAACTAAGTGTTCATACTATAATGATTACATAAGATTTATCTAATACTCTAAGTATCTCCTATGATAGATGTCTCGGCGGAATCCATGCTGGCCATCAACTGACTTGATATCCATCAATCCTCGATTTCACCTCTTCCCGTCCATGCAACGGCAGGTCCTGTTTTCATAAAACAGAATAAGTATCAAATACTCATTTACTGCAAATGTTGTATAAGGGAGTACACATTTATAAAGTATATCAAGTATATACCTTCTCCATCCACGACTTCTGTATCCTCGATAGGAGCAATGTCCGCGGCCAAGAGATCAGTCATGAAGTTCTGGAGACTCATATTAGCTCCTCTTCCGACATAGCTATGAACATAATCACCATAACTCGGAGGGAGTGAGTGCAATAACGTGTTTATTGCAAACTCTTCTGTGGTGCTTTCGTTCATTGTCCAATATTCATATCCCTCCACCAGGGTCAGGTACATCTCATGCATCCTGTCCAAGTGATCACCAAGGCTTGTGCGTTCTTCCATCTTTGTAGATAGAAACTTGCTTTCTAACTCAAATCTTTCAATTCTGAACTCACGTACGAACATTGTCTTTAGCGTGTCCATCATGTCATATGAGCCAGTGTCCTGAAACTGTATGCCAAAAACCTCTGACATGCTGAAGATCATGACATTCCTGACTACGGAGCATTTCTGTCGGCGAGCATAATGATCAAGTATCCCTTGATCGCCAACATGATCGTCCGGATGTTCTTCCACATGCACTTCTATTGTAAACAAGATGTTTGCTCTTTTGAGCGACGTCCTAAGGCGTAAGTACCAGTCAGCAAAGTTTGACCCATTTTCTCTAAGTCTTTCACCTTCTATGAAGAAAGATAGTTCACGTTGCTCTAGTGCATTCATTTTTCTACAAACATAATTGCAAGGAACACAATTAAGACTAGTTCACAACAATGAGTTCATATAATCATATTATAAATGAGCTCTCACTAAAACAATTCATCCCTAAGAAGTTTTAGTGATTACATGATCCAGATTCACTGCCCGACCTCGAATATCACACGGCCGACGGGTCAGTTTCAAAGTTAGACAACAACTTGTGCAATCACATTATCTTATATGTACTATGACTCATGCTCGATCTTTCGATCTCTAGTATTCTGAGGCCATATCTGCATATGCTAGGCTCGCCAATTTAACCTCCATGTTATATGCTACTCAGCAAGGCCATAGCTGCATATGCCAGGCTTGCCGAACCCAACCTCATGCGAACTCCATTTAATATGTAGGACAACTCCGGTATGTACGGAGCATCAAGCCATATGGGAGAACCTTCCAGGCGGTGCACACTTCGGTAGAATACTTGTGTTTGGCTTTGTTAAGGGATCATCTTATCACATGCTACCGTCGTGTATCCTATACTAGCAAGTTTTAAGATGTCTGAGCTATGGCAACACTAAGTCTGCAGTGTCTCCATTTTAGTTTGTTTTATGATGACGATTACTACTTACTAGTAACACATAGCAAAGCTATCACTACATCACAATCAAACAAAACGATAGCCCCCACTTAGCAATACAAGGTTTAGACAGTCTAGTTGTATATTGCAAGTTTTACGTGGCTGCTAGGGCTTTCATAGTTAAACAAGTTTTAACCTACGAGTCAACCACAACGTCAACCATACGATTGTCTCTATTACACCCCGCACGGGGCCCTCCGTTGCAAATGCCACATCCGCTAAAGTAGAGAGACA
Source organism: Bromus sterilis (assembly GCA_950022295.1). Taxonomy (NCBI): domain Eukaryota; kingdom Viridiplantae; phylum Streptophyta; class Magnoliopsida; order Poales; family Poaceae; genus Bromus; species Bromus sterilis. The sequence goes on along the minus strand of OX465595.1, from coordinate 36,336,835 downwards.
GACACCCCCCAGCCACTTTATACGGTACAAGCCGCATGTCAAGCGTGAAACCAGTCTCGCGTAAGCGTACGCGTAAGGTCGGTTGGGGGCCGCTTCATCAAACAATGCCGCAGATGTGAACAAGTACACGTGGGAGGGTAACAATCATACAATCAACGCCCACATCCCCGATGTGTTCTATCCGTACAGTAATACTAAGCATAGACCTAGCTCATGATACCACTATTGGGGTTCGCAGCAGAAAACACAAAAAAATTCTAACTAGCGTTCCCATAACCCAAGATCTAGCTAGTTGTATTACCGTAACGGAAAGTAGTGCGGAAATAACATACCTCGGGGTGTAGTCCGTTGCGCGGGAAACGTTCCCGCAAACGTGGTTGATGTAGCCGATCAAGTTTCACAGCCCCCTGGCTGTGTTGAGCACCCGGATGGGTGTAGTGCCACACGTGCAACACCTCGTAGTACTTGCACACGTACGAGACTCGATGACGACCTCCGTTCTCCGATCCAGCGAAGGTGGCGGAAGCAGACCTCCGGACGGAGCTTCGGCAGCACGACGGCCTCCGATTCTAGCAGAGAAGCCTCAATTCCACTATAGGCTCACACTAGGGAGCCCACCGTGAAAGAGACAAGGGAGGGAAGAAGACCGGAGAAAACCGATCTCAATTCGGAGTAATATTTAATTTCTCACAAATTTCTGTGTATCAAATATGTGCACCTTGCCCATCTATATATAGGCAGAGGGGAGGGAGTCAACCCCTCTCCCTTAGCAATGTGGGACTAAAGTCCCTTTGCTAAGGGGGGTGGCCGGCCAAGGGGGGGGAGGGGGCGCACCCCTCACGGGCCCTAGGGCCCATGGCGCCTCCCCCCTCTTTCCTTTTTTCTTTTTTCCCTTTTATTTCCCCTAATGGGCCTTTTTCTCCACTAAGGCCCATTGCACATATTAATTAGAAATAAAATGATTTTAATTATTAATTCAATTAATTAATAACTAAAACATAATATTCCATCTCCCGGTGTTCCGGAACACCTTCCGGTTCACTCCGAATTTGTTTGGTTCAACACGGTACTTCTCCGATATTGTTTCCTTTATTCTCTGGTTACTCCGATGGTTCCGAAAAGGTCTCCGGTTTCATCGAGCCCTTAAGTGTGTTACCCTACGGTCCGAGAACACTCCAGTCATGACCGAGATGAGGCTACGGTCAATGATCATCAGCGGGACCTGGATGCCCATAATGACCCCTGTGCATTCCGGATATCAAACACCGATTGGACCTTACGCCGTATAGCATTCCCTTTGTCAGCGATACTGGATTGTTCCGAGATTCGATCAATGACATCCTATGTCTGGTTCAACCTCGTTCCGAACTAATCCTCATTCACTCGTTCCCGTGATATTCATCCCCATGACCTAGTCACACGCTGCAGCTTTATGGATGGAATCTCACCGAGTGGGCCCAGAGTATCTATCCATTATATGGATTGCCAAATCCCGCTCTTGTAACAATACTCCTCAACATATCTCCACGGAATACCTAAGATACAACCGTTATGACCCGCATATTTCAGTCAGGTGGTGGGATGTAAGTCAAAGCATCCGGGAAGATAGTAATTATGCACGTACTCACGGTCAAAGGAACGGTCTACCACGTTCTGTAATTACAACACTGAACCTTCATAAGATTTGATCATGCTGTAATGCTTACTTTGGGTAATGTTCATCACGTCACTTAAACAGTGAGGTGACCTCATAGTCAAGAGACTTAATTGTCCATGATCGCGAAACCACGACCATCATGTTGACCATGAACTAGTTATCGATGTAGAGGCTAACTAGGAACTCTGGGGGTTTCTATACCACACCTGCATCATTGTTTCACTGACGCAGTTCTAGCACGGTATGAAACTGGTTATGAACTTGCTTAGATATATTGGAATAATCATATATTATTTGCCTCTAGAGCATATATCCAACACAGACTTGGGTTTTGGTTTTCTCTCGAGTATTCTCTTGGGATGCTCACAACACTTCTGTCTCAGAATATTCAGTGGAGCAGCCAACCACAAATGGCGGGTGGGTGCGGGGTATTTATAGGTGGCGATCCCGATGGATAAAATGACTGAAGTGACCCGATGCAACCGCTTGACGCGTGTCCACAACGGTCGGATTTCAATCACTGCGCAACTTTACTTGCGGAGCAAGTAAGCTGACTTACCAAACGAGTTCTCTCTCGAAGGCACGGAGTGCGATGACTTTGCCTTCGAGCTATTCACTCGACTTATTAAGATTTCTCTCGGTAGACTTTTTGTGGGTTTAGGTTGAGCAGAGCAAATTCACTTCGACAAAGATCTCAACTAGCAAACCCCTCTTGATAGTACGATTTTTTCCTACGACTCAAGTAAATAAAGAGAAACTAGCAAAAAGACTAAGTCTTCGACCAGCTTCAGCTTTCTCCTCGTTGTGCTTTTACTCGAGAGAATCTTCTTTCTCGACGACATTTTTGGGGGTCATCTTCCTTCAAAGGTTTCCGTAGTTGACTGCAGCTTCGCTGCAGTGAGTTGTCCTTCGACCTTCTACTTGCAAAGTCCGTTCTTTCGGAACCTAAGTATCTGTTTATACTCGAAAACAATATTAGTTTCACTACTGCTTTGTCCAACAATCTCCAAAACCTTCGGGGGCAAAACTTGCTCTTATACACATCAAAACACTGCGATCACCTAGCAGGACCTGCATGGACCACCATCGTCAGATGTAATTTTGACAGATCTCTCGGTAGGGTACCTCGAGCTTGATGATTTTGTGTCGATGGTAATAGGGACGCAGAGTTACCTAGGTTCAAGCTCTCCCAGAAGATAACACCCAACTTCGTACTTGTTTTCGATTATGTCGGACTGTACGCAAAGTACAATGTCCGGAGAAATGTATGTTGTATTCTAGGGGCATCTCCAATGCTGACCCCTAAACTGAACATTGTGTCTCTCCGCAGACTGGTCACTGATACGGGGGCCGACCATCCAATTGTAGCCACAAACGTGCATTAGTATTTCAACTAAAATTTGGCAAAGTGGGATAAACTTAGACGGATATGATTTCATTCAAATTCAAATACAATTTACTCAAATCAGACAGATTTCATGCAAACCAGACGATTTTCATAAAAAGGCAAACGAAATACATGAACTTAGCCTAGCTTAAAACTATGTTGGTGGCCACGATGGGTTGTTCGCGCTTCATTTTTAGCTCTCGGGCTCTGGACCACAAAGAAGCTTTATGCAGCTCCACGGTAGCCGGCACTGAACGTACGACAAACCGATCATCTTCACCAAAGAGGGTCGTTTCCCATGACTTGTCTGTCCCGTGTCTAGCACGAATCTCACTGGATAGTGGCGAGCCTCAAAAGTGAAGCTTCGGCGGGAGGGGAAGAGCACCCTCCACCTCCGCGAAGCTAAGCGGCTAATCGATCAACGGTGATGATCCCACAAGCTTGGCTTTAATGGGCGGGGAGGAGTGGTGGCCTTCATAGAATACAATCCATCACACATCCCTCTAGTGAGGAGAGTTGTTGTCCACAATGGATGCCTGCGATGCTGATGTGGTCGACTTGCTATCAAGAGAGATGTCACTAGCGGATTCCAAGACCCCCAGGGTCTATTCTCATCATTATTGCTATCATTTTTCACTTCCATTTTACCGCTGCTCCGTATTGATCAAACTACCTATCACTGGTTTTAATACCGTTGCTAAAAAAGATAGGGGGATTGACAACCCCTCTGAAAACTCCTGGAGCCATCTTAGCCCTCCAGTCATGAGAGTTGATGTTCGCAATGGTCGCCTGCAACGTTGTAGTTGTGATTGACTTGTTGAGGAGAGTTGTTGTCTGCAATCGTCTATGATGCCTCCGCGGCCGTTGTTGCTCGGCCGGTGAACCGTCCTCTATCCAGAGCCTAGAGCTCGCCGTCCCATGGGAGGTGGAGGAAGAAGAAAGGAGAGCGAGCGGGGTGGTGTGCGTTTTATGTCATACGAGGACACGTATAAATAGTGGACGCTGGCTAGGAAAGCGGAGTAACCAGTTTGAATATGAGGCACCGGAGCGGGTTTCTTAGCCGTTGCGTCTGTTTAACGCCGCCAGGCGGACGGACGGTTGTCCGTTCCGTTGTGTCCCATCATCATTGAACATGCGCGGATACCGGGGCTCTCGATCGGCACATCGTCTGTCTCTTTAATGATTGGTCACATCCTTTCTGGCTAGGCATCAACGCTGATCGTAGTGATTGGCCGCTCGACTGACATCCAATGCCAACGATCGGTATGAATTTGCGCCAACCGCTTCGCACAGAGAGTTTTTTTGGCGCGAAGGGATTTTGAAGTGGACCGAGAGTGCCAGAGACCTACGTGGCGAAGGTCCGAACTCCCGCAAAGCCTTCATCCTCGATTTGAGTCAAATTTGCAGGAAAAAGGGACACGTGGATCGCCCGCAGACGGATACAAGACTACGTTGGATGGCAAAACAAGCCCGGACCATCCGATCCGAATGGTTGCGAAAGGTTTGAGGGTTGACATTAGAGATGCCCTACAAGTCCATCCCCCTCAACTTATATACTACGCCGGGGGTCCTAGAACTATATAAAATCTAGCCGGCTATATAAGGAATAGTATCATCCAGGATACCGTCTTTTTGTTTTCTAAGATAAATGCTTGAAAACCTTTCTTTTTTCCGTCCTAGATTTTTCCAGGTGACCCTCGACAAAAATCGTTAAGTGGTTCAGAACCTGACCCGTAAAATCGAAGCCAACATGACAAAAGACTTTTCTATAGGAGACACTGTCAAATAGTCCCTCCGTTCATAAACATATGATATGATTTTAGTTCAAACTTAACAGAGGAAGTAATAATTTAGGTTTACAACTTTTTACGGAGAAGATAAGTGATGAACGTCAGGGCGAAGGTACTTTCGCACTGACGTTTTTAGATGATAATTTTAGGTGTATATAGATGATTATTAGCCAAAGTTTCCATGTATTAGCGAATTTGTCATGTACTCCTTCTGTAAACTAATATAAAATATTTTAGATAACTAAACTAATGATCTAAAACATCTTATATTAATTTATGGAGGGAATATTAACAGGAGTTGTCATGTATCAGCGAAAGTTGTCATTGCTAAAATTGTCATCAAAATATTCCGGCTTGCCATCTTTCCGCACTGACGTGGTCTTTATCAGGGTCCATTTTTTATGGATGTAGACGTGTAGTTACACATCTGAACTCGTGAAAGAAAACAGCAGCCTTTTCAATTTGTCTGCGCCTTGCTCGTGATTTCGGTCTGTTTGCATCCGGATGACACCAACTTTCTAGTTATTGCTAGTAGAGTAGAAGCCACAATCAATAATCATCGGATGGCAGCATGTAACTTTTTTTTAAGGTAATGGTGTAACTGGATTAGACAGAAAGAAACTTTGGTGTGAGAAGAAGACCAACAAGTCGCCGCCGCCAGCCGCCAGCCGCCGCCGCTAATCCTGACCTGACGCCAAAGCTAGCCCGATAAGCCCAAGCACGGAACATTTCAACCCCGGGCGGGAATCTCGTAGTACGTACTAGTAAAGTAGTTCAGCATTCTTCTTGTTTTTTCATACAATGTAAAATTTGTGTACGTGAATGGCTAAGCTAGGTGTTCTTCTAGCACTACGTAATTGATAATTCTGAGTAGTATATGATGCCTTGAAACCTTTCTACATTACACCTAGCAAAGCATTTTTTTTATATATTCTACTAGGCCTGAATGAAGAAGTGGTTCCCGGAGCCGAGGTCGACGGTGACGCTCTGCGAGACGGACGTGTTGAGCGACGGGTGGCTGACGGTGACCTTGTAGTCGCCGTGCGCGACCTCGGCCTGGAAGAACCCCTCCCCGTCCGTCGTGCCGGTCTGCGCCGCCGTCCTCCACTCGGCGAGCAGGCGGTCCACCACGTCCCCCTGCGGCAGGTTCCTGAAGTTGTTGTCGGTGAGGCACATGACGTAGCACCCCTGCGGCCGCCACGCCGACCAGAGGATCACCCCCTGCACCGCCGGGTGCGCGTACGCCTCCCTCAGCACCTCCTCCAGGTGCTGCGCCTGGTTCGGCCCGCCGGCGACGTCCACCTCCGTCAGCCACACGGGGAGCCCCAACTGCGCCATCGAGTCCAGCGCCGCCCGCATGTAGGGAATGTTGGGCGTGGTGAAGTGCCCCTCCAGCCCGATGGCCATGCCGGCGCCGTTCTCCGGGTACGACGCCACGATCTGCCGCAGCCGGTCCACGTACCTCCCCGGCGCCGCCGCCGCGTCCCCGGGCTGCTCCAGCGTGTTGTAGTCGTTCATGAACATGAGCGCCGACCCCGCGTCCAGCAGCCGCGCCGCCGCGTAGAATGCCGTGGACGCGTCCCACCCGAACTGCCGCTCGAAGAAGGAGAAGTGCAGGTTCTCGTTCACCACGTCCCACGCGATCACCTGCCCGGCGTACCGCGACACGAACGACCGGATCCGCCGCGACGCCGCCGCCAGCAGCTCCGGGTACGGCAGCGACTGCACCCACCGCGGCTGCTGCTTGGGGTCGTCCCAGAACACGTTGTGCCCGCGCACGCCGATGCCGTGCTGCTTCGCCAGCGCCAGCATCGCGTCCGGCACCGAGTAGTCCTCCCGCCCCGGCGCCGGCTCCGTGCTGTACCACTTCATCTCGTTCTCGAACGTGGTCACCGTGAACCGGGACGTGAACCACTGCCGGTACCCAGGGTTGGTCAGAATCTCGCCGCTCATGGCGGCGCCCAGAGGGAAGCTGCTGCGGACGTTCTCCACCGACACCTCGGCTCCCCGGAGAGGGTTCCCGGCGGAGTCCTTGGCCTGGAGCCGCACCGTCTTCCTCCGCACGGCGCGGGTAGACTCGGCACGGTGCGACGCCCACTCCTCCTTGCTGAACGGCTTCAGCGACACGCTGTCCACCCATATGTCCACCGTGGCGTTGCTCTCGAAGTAGACCTCGGCGCTCCCGGCCATGGCGGAGGTGAGCCCGCCCTTGAGCATGGACCAGCACCCGGGCTTGGCCACGGCCCCGCCGACGTGAATGAAGTCGTCGGCGGTCTTGACTACCGCCCACACGTCGGCGGCGACGCCATGGCTCACCTGCAACCAAGCTGCACACACGCGACGGAGCGTTCAGTATCGCCTGAGTGATGGCAAAGCAAGCGGGAACTACAAAAAACAGAGGCCTGACGGACCTGAGAGAGTGTAGTGCGTATCGTTCTGCAGGTACACCTTCTGGCTGACGCTGTGGTACGGCCGAGTCCGGTTACCGGCGACGGCGTACTTGTTTCCCGTCGCCACCGACGCGCCCTCGGCGACGCTGCCGTAGCCGAAGGCCGACCATCCCCGGAGGCCGGCACTGAAGTCCGGGTTGACGATGAGCCCGCCGCCGTAGTGAGGCTCCAGCGGCTCAACCAAGCACTGCATCCACCTCACACAAGTTAGACCACGTAACATTTTTACACTAGTTACAGTACAATTTGTGCAGATATTTCTAGCTGGTTTGAGCCCAATGCCCAAATTAGGCCATCTTCGATGATCTTCAAATTGACTACACTAGGGAAACATGTAGTATTATATTTTATAAAAATATATCTTTGAATTCTTTATCAAATCTATGTAGTTTCTGACCACATAATTTTTGTTGCATATTATGCATAATTTGTTAGTCAAATCAAAGATCTAGAAAACCTTGCCCGACTTATAAACCTAATCGAATGGAGTAATTTAGACGACAGTGGTCTTTAAACTCCCTTCATATTACTTCCTCTATAAATTAATATAAAATATTTTAGATAACTAAATTAATGATTTAGACTCTCTTGCTGCAGTAAAGATGATCAACTGGAAGGTGATGGATAGGTCTCTGTACGCCCCTATAGTAAGTGAGATCAGATATCATCGGACTCTTCGTAGTACTGTCATTACTCATATTAATATCATTACTCATATTAATAGAAACCAAAACATAGTTAGTAATAGCTTAGCGAATTTCGCTCGTTGTGAGGGAGAACTATGACCTGGTTAGGGTCTGGCCCCCCAGGAAGCTATTGACTTAAATGCCTTTGATTGTAATCCCGTTAGGGCTCCCCCAATGCATTGTTTTTTAGCACAATATCATAGGAGCAATAAAAATTTAAGATACAACTTCCACAATGCATCGTTTCTTAGAGGTTGTACCTTACTTAATGATTTTAGCTTCATGCATAAATGTGATTGGTCTAACTATGTTTTTTGCATATGGCCACGTGCAAGGGTTGTATCTTAGAGCAAGTACAATAGTGCCTAGTCAGCTGACTATAAGGAATTAAATAGTATATTTGTGCTTAGTTGGAGAAGAGAAGCTCTAATTAGTAGCCAGCTGCAACACGTGCTCCTAGACACTTTGTGAGATTGACATGTGGGCCATATATTGCTAAAGTAGTACTTCTTATAGCCTTACTATTGTATTTGTTGACTATAAAGTTAACTATAGATGACATGGCATCTCCTTATAGCCAGGAGCTGGCTATACTATTAACCATGCTCTTAGCTAAGATACAACTTCACTCTCTTTCTTCATTAAATACTATGCTACATAAGCAAAATGTCTATGATTACGTGGTAAGATACAAGCATTGGGAGTGCCCTTATGGTTTCAGTAATGCAAGGATTATGTGCAAAAAAAAAGTTTAAAGAGGGAATACCTGCAAATAGTAATATAGACAACCTATACAGCGATCTATGTATAAATAATCTATTTTAGGCACAAGGTTAAAAATTTCGACGAAATTTCCGAAATTTCGGATATTTCGTTGGGGCGCGAAATATCTTGAACCCTGAAATTTCGAGTCAGATTCAAAACAATTTTAAAATAAATTTAAATCGAGTAAATAATCAAATAGAAAAATCCAAAATAATTTCCGAAATTTCGCATATTTCGGTGAGGTGCGAAATTTTCCTGCTTTCGAAATTAAAAACCTTGTTTAGGCATAACTACTTGTGAAAGAGAAATTTTAGATAATATTCGTACAACAGTAAAATCACTGTTTGGAGGATATCTTAAGATCTACAAACAAACTTTTTCTTGCTATCGCATTTATGATCTCATAACTTGTCCCTGTTTATTTGGGTCTATGCTTCATCTTTTGCAGCTTTTTTACTTTAACTTAAAAAAGCTTCTATTTAGGGGCTTTTGGCTTTGACTTTTGATCTATACCATCATATAACAATATTGTTGGTTCCTAAGCTAAAAGTCGAAACCAAAAATCCTTATTTACAAGCTTTTTCTAACTTTTAAGAAAAAGTGGAAAGTTTTCTCTGTCACAACTCTTACATACAGCTGATTAGATTAGATACTACTGTGCTTTGTGCATGAGAAAAGGACGGGAGCACTCATCGACTCTTTTTTCATCGACGCAAACAGTTTTCCTGGTTTAGGCCGGGAAGCGGGCATGAAGACCGGAAAAATCGATCCCGGCGCTCGCTTTTTAGCGCCGGCGTTTAGGCCGGCGGTTATTCTATCGGCCAGTTGCGGCATGACCACCGTACCCAAGTTTCATCCAATTGGCATCCTTAACGAAGGCACCCCTGAATTTGCTTTCATCTTGGAATATGCGGATGCTTTGCTTTGCCTAATCAGCTGGATCAGCAGATAATCAGACGCTAACCACTAATCTCAGATACTTTCCGCTTGCCTTGTCTGTTCCCACCATAGTACGTATTTTATATACAATAATCACTAGGGCTGGAACAGCATAGAGACACAGGAAAGACATAGATAAACTAGACCCAGAGAAAACTTACACTTGTATATTTCAGACCAGTTCAGACTATATGTGCATGATTTCCGGGCGTTTGTTTCGAGCTAGCTTCTCTAACATAACACGTCTGCGCACTGCGCACACTATAGGCGGATAGGCCGGCCGCTATCGTGCATGGCACTGAGAAGCATATTAAGGTACTGTACCACGTAAGAGAAGATTAAGGACATTCCATTTTAACTTGCGCGGGAAATTAACTAACTAACCCATTGCGTGAGGAATAACGACCTGGCCCATGCATGGGTAATCTCTGCTAACTTCCTAACTCAACCTCATTGACACAATGATTGCTTAAACAATTATGTGACCTTTTGCATGGGTCATCTATGCTATTGCAGACGTAAGAGTTGAGAAATACTCCTATAGTCCTATGAGAGAGAGAATGTTTATGGAAGGACTTGCCTCGATGCTTGCCGAGGAATCGTAAGGGAGAGACTTCACCATGGAACCTGCATCAAAACAATTTCTCATGGAATGAGACTAGTATTTCAGTTATGAACATTAATTATCCTTAGAGCTAGAGGCGCATGTTTAAGGATACATGGCAGTGGCTTTTTGGAAAAGGTATAGCAGATTGAAGCTTGCACATTGCGTACCTTCCATTAGAGCAGCAGTCCATAAGAAGAAGAAGAAGAAGGCCAGCCTCTCCATCATGGCAGCTGCCCTTGCCGTCTGTCGCAACAAACAGCAGAGGTTGATGGGCAATGGTGTTGAAGAAACAGAGCAGAGAAAATGAGAGATTCTGGGGAACGGTAGGTAATGTACGGAGAAACAGAGCTCGGGCGGTGGTAGATATAGACCGCACACCCTGAAGAGCGGCAGCTGTAGGTAGAAGAAGAAGAAGCAGGGGAAGATGATCCAGTCCACGCTCACACTGACGCTGCTCCCCCGGATTTATAGGCAGGCGTCCGAGGGCAGGGCAGGGCCGGGCCGGGAACACCACCCCGCGACGGCGACGGGGGCAAAAGAAAGATTATGATATCCCTGGAGCTTTTTTGCTTTGCTTTGCTTGCTGGCCGCGCTCACCTACGCCGCACGGGACGGAGGGGATCGAGCTTGCCAAGCAAGCGTGGCCGGAGGAATGCTGGATGCCGATCCGTCGCCCGCCCGCGCAAGACACTTGGCCTAATAGAGACTTTTTTTTAGCTTAGCCGGTGCCTACGAATGCGAACTGTGTGTGACTTGGCAGTGGGCATTCAGGGCGTTCTGCTGCTGCCATTGATGAGGGAACTGATTGAGGCGATTCACGAAGAGATAGATGACCATGGATGGAGCGTGTGTGTGTGTGTGCTGTGCATCGACACGTCTGTGCTGCATGTGAACCGGCGTCTGCAGGTGCTGGCCATGAAGTCCAGAATGTATTAGGGGTTCACGTGGAGCCGGAACAAGAAACTTTTACAGCGCTGGCGTTACATGTGGCAGCAGGGAGATCAGATCAGAAGAGGCGATTCGATTCTGCGCTCAGTGGCCGTGAGTATGACGCCCCTGCCTGTATGCGGAAGTCCAAGTCGAGTCGAACGATCCCCACAGACACAGAGTTCGGCATGTGAGTCCGTAGGGCCAGTTTTAACCTATCTATGCACGGCTACTGTATGTCCTGAGGTCCTGAGCTAGGCTTAAGGCTCGTCTCGTGATGAGGTCTTGCCCTCAGAATGCTGTGCGCTGGGCACACGAGTAGCAGAAACGAAGAGGCCTGCGCGCGCAACAGGCCAAAACCCGTGTGAATGTACTAGTGCTAGGTGACACTAGGACAGACTCCACCGATCAAGAAATGAATGTCCTTGCTGCTCCCGCCGCCCATCGTTACCGCAGACGGTTTTTAGACATCAGTGACACTTTATCCTCTCCAAGCTCTATGTCTTTAACTTGGATGACCATATATACCTAGCGTGGAATTCGTTCAAAATGGAAGCAAAAGTCAATATTGTATTTCCCTGCAATTCTTCTCATTATCTTATACAGTACTAGTAAAGTAGTAATGTTTAACCGCTTGTTTCCAACAACAGACATTCTTATCTTCGCCAAGAATCTCTTCCCTCCTCCATAGCTAGTTAGTCAAGACCGGGTAAGGAAGCACCTCGCCGCAACTTCTCATCTTTCTACTATAGGTATTAGGTAGTATCAGACCTAAAGGTTTATTCCCAAAATGCGAATCAGATTAACACTTCCTTTTCTAATCAAAACAGGGGAGATCGGCAAAGACGACAAAGCGTGCCTCAAGACGCTCGCCCCCCGATATAAAATATCGGCCGTCTCAAGCCATAGGAACATGATTGATTGAAGAAGCTTCCAACTTCCAAGGCATCACAGTATAGTACTCTTCGTATTGACAACAAGAGTGCAGAAAAATACCAGTAACTCAGTCACACAACACAGGAACAAAGCAACCTCTGTGTTTGTCGAGTCTTGTATATACTAGCAAGGGGCTGCCCCCGCGCTTATGAAAGAGTCCATGTGAATCTGGTTGTTAGCTCGGTTGTGATTCAACATCAGAAAATAGAAAGTTGGAACTCTTTTATACTATTTCTTTTACTCATTTGCAGAATCAACAATACAACAAAGTAAACCTGGGAGGTTAAATAATGGGAGAACCAATACGATAGTAAACAGAACTGTACATCTGAAAAACATACGGGTCACCACCCGCATTAAAACTTATGAGTATATCAACACCCATCTATGTCTAACTGATGCTGGTTTGCGTTGTACTGGTGGATCTCTCATCTGAGCTCTTGGATACCTGAAACCATTATGCGTGCACCACCGGTCATGCTTTCCCAGACCTTAACAGAATAAAGAGTGCATGCAGTCCAACTGATGAAATTGGCATAAACACCAAAATAAATGATCTCGAGTCAGTCTTGCAAAAAAAGACAAGCAAGCATGACCATCAAAAGCCAGTTTCAGCTGAGCCTCCACACTACAAACCCACAAGACAATTTTTTTATTAAAAGAACAAAACAATAATAATTCAGAAGCAAATAATTAAGCAAAGAGGAACTTTCTCCAATCAGATATTTCGTTCGTAGTTACGTGTAAAGCAATATGTATTTCCTTGTAACAATATTTGTAGTAACATTTATTAGAACACCCTTGGCATCTTCAATCAGCAAGTTTAAACCTTGCTATGATGCCACTCCTGAGACGACCACATATAGTCGTCCATGAGGGAACTCTGGATTTGGAAAAAACACATAGCTTAGCAAGTGTTTGTCCTTGACTTTTATTTTATTTTCTTATTATTTGTACCAAAACAATTTATTCTGTACATGTTTTGTCTTCTTCTAATTTTAAAAGTTATGATTGGTTGCATTCAATCCGGTGTACAAACACCTTATGCAAGGTTCTGTTTTTGTTCTTTTGTATTGTGATGAATGGTGGTTGTATAGGGCCAGCCTTTTTCTTTTCTCCCTAATTCAGGGATGAAATGATGATCTTTGTTATATGATTTATTTCATACCACCTCAGCGAACAAAGTTTGCATCCACTGTAGGATCTTATGAAACCAAACCTCAACCAGTAATCACCAAACTCAGTATCACAAGTACCTTCCACTATCTGGTATACATCATGTGTATAAATCGGAGAAAACATAGACATCTATCCTCTACAGAGAATGAATTGTTGAATTTATGGTCAATGCATAGGCTTCAAGAAAATTGGCAATCTCGAAGAGAAAAGCGAAGCATAGCTTTGGCTCAGGGCTTTTCTTTCATACTATGGTGTCCAATCTATGACCCAGTCCTTGTGATTCTGGATTATGTAGATAAATCGCTCATGGAACTTAAATTGACCTGCTTGATAAAAGCAGAGCATGTTTTGGGGATTGCCTAATCAACAGGGTACTGTACTGGTATCCAATACTCAGACCATAGTTGACATTAATTATAACCAAGCAATCTAAAAAACTTAACTTCCCAAAGACCATACTGGTATAAGATGCAGGATTAAGTGACAATATTTCATCATATGATTTTTGATAAAGGTTGCAGGACTATGTAGCATAAATACCTATGCCATGAAAGAAAAATATGTGATTAAATAGTCCTATTTCCATAGGACAATAGTAACTTAATAGTTCTATTTTCTGCAGTAAGATTTTCATTTCTAAAGGAGTACATGTGAAATGTATGACAATATTTTTGTAATTATCTACCGATTTTCATCTAAGCAAGCTTCCTTCGAGATCTGATGTAATCATGGACAAATGGTCCCTAATAAAGCCTGAAACCACTGCGTTATTAGAAAGATTATTATATGTGGACGGATGTCGCATATTTAGTGCCAATCATTTTTAAAAAAGAGTTATGTTCACATATAGAAGAAATACAAAAGGAAAAATGTGCACACCTGATTATCCACCAGAAGTGCAGTAGCAGGTTTTCGAAAGGTTTCTGAATAACGCGCGGGAGTGTTAAACATTGCGTGTACAACAAGGAGTATGGAGAGCGCACGTGTGGTCAAGATCTTCAGAATAGTTAGGTTGCTAACCGGCTAGCTTATGTTGATGTAAACCGTAGTTATCTCTCCCTAGAATATCTCTCTCTCTCAGTTGTAATTCCAACAATCTTGTATGCTTATCCAGGGATATGCCCCCGCTATATAACACGCAATAGCGACGCCCAGAGGGTACGAAGCTTTCCTCCCATCGCACATGGTAATCAAAGCCACCTCTTCCATCACATCTAGGTTTTAGCTCAGCCATTACCCACCTCGCCGCCATGGCTTCCTCCTCCACCGCAGCCGTGCACACCAGCCTCAATGGGCAGGTCACAAAGCGCCTCTCCCGCACCAACTACATCCTTTGCCGCACCCAAATCGTGTCGCAGATCAGAGGAGCGGGCGTCTTCGGGTATGTGGACGGCACCATCCCGGAGCCGGACAAGCAAGTCATCGTCAAGGACAAGGATGGGAAGGAGGAAACCATCGCCAACCCCCGCTACTTGGCGTGGATCCGAGAAGATCAGCATGTACTTGGATATATGTTGAACAATCTGACCAAAGAGGTTATAGTGCAGGTTACATCTATCAATCATGCACATGAACTCTGGACTGCACTGGCAAGCATGTTTTCTTCCCAGTCGATGTCCATGGTCAACAACATCCGCATTGCTCTGGCAAATGCGCAGAATGGGACGCAGTCTGTCGCCACGTTCTTTGCTCACATGAGAACGTTGGCTAATGAGCTCGCCGCGGCGGGCAAGCCGCTGCCTGATGGGGAGATCGTCTCGTACATCCTCAACGAGCTCGATATGGAGTACCAACCACTCGTCAGCGCTCTCTACGCTCGTTAGCAACCAGTCTCCCTCGACGAGCTCTTCGCCATGATGAGAAACTTCGACCAAAGAATAGCATTGTTCCATGGAACAGGCACGAACGTCGGCTTCAAGCCATTTGCCAACGCCGCCTCGCGCGGCGGCGGTGGTGGCTCCTCCCGTTACCATGGTCCACCACGGAACAAAGGGAATAACGTCGGCAACTACGCAACTCCCGCACCAACAACAACAACGGCGAGCGGCCCTCCTACACCAACAACAAGGGCCGCCGCCCGAACTCCTCTAACAGATCACGCCCGGATGCCATCCGTTGCCAAGATGAAAAGGTCGCCGGTGATGTTGATGGATCATATGGAGTCGACACCAACTGGTACGTCGACAGTGGCGCCACCGACCACCTCACCGGGGAATTGGAGAAGGTGACTGTTCGCGAGAAGTACCGCGGCAAGGAACAAATCCATACCGCAAATGGGGCAGGTATGAAAGTTCGTCACATTGGTCACTCAATTACTAAAACCACTCACCGGAAATTTCATCTTAGAAAAAAACTTACATGTCCCTAGTGTTGTAGCTATATACCTAACAATAGATATAGGGGTAATGATGGAGCTATGAAGATCTGTACGTAAAGATGGTGACACAAAGAGGAGTTATACAGGTTAGGCCTCTCCTTGGAGATAACAACCTTAATCCTGTCCCAGATGAACCGGGGTGTTCTTGCTCAAAGTGTCGATGGGTGTCCTCCTATGGTGGAAAGGATGGGCTTATATAGAGTGCGCCATGTCCCTTCGCTACCCAATAATGGGTTTTAATTACAGAGTTAATGATGACTGTTATTACAATGAGAAACGTCCCCCTTTATAGTCATTTAAGTAGGGGTAACGCATATGGATTTAATGTCTTGGCGGCTCTTCCTCTTTTTGTCCAAGCGTCGTGCAGCTCGGCTTTTCTTGCTTCCGAGTAACCAGCTGGCTCGGTCGGCGGTGCTTTGCTCCGAGTAACGCCTTACTCGGCAAGGCCTTGTTCGAGTAGGGCTGCCTTTATAGTAGTGTCATCCGAATAAACTAACTACTCGGAAGACTCTGGCCTTATCCGAGTAGCTTCTTACTCGGATGAAAAGAGAGAGGAAGAGGTTTTTTGTTTACGTTTTATTTTATAGATGTTTTCAAAGAGGTGGTTATGTTAGGGATACCCTCTGATATAAGGTACATGAGGGTATACCCTAGGTATTACCACGACAGTAGCCCCCAAGTGCTTCTGGGTGCTCGTGAATTCATGAGGTGTGTGGAGATTAAATTCGATAAGAGGCCCGGAAGGACTTTATCAATGTTTACACTGTCCCCTCGGTTATGAGTAGGGTGAGTTGTTCTTGGAGAGATTTGGCGACACTCAAGCGTCTCTCGGAAGAGGTAGACTGAGGCCTCGGAAGGCGTGTCTTGGGGTAAAAAGGCCTTAAACCCCATATGTAACCAAATCTGTAAAGTTTGATATTTAAAGCATCAGTTGACGAGCTTTAAACCATATCCCATGGGATATCAATTCTTTACCCCTCACACAAGATCATGCTAGTAATCTGGCAATCTACGTCAGAGACGGATTATCAGCGAATCAGTTATTTGGAAGTTCCTCTGTAATGCTTGCCGAAGCTAGTTCGGGATTTTTCCGAGAGTAATTGCTCGTCTTAGCTGCTTCGAATGATGACTTACTCGGATTGTTTTTAATGATCTTTTCCGAGTGATGACTTATTCGGAATGAATCAGAAAAATGACACCCTTGTTCGAGTCATGGTTTGTTCGGAAAAAGTTATTTGTTTAACTTTCTTCCGAGTTAGGGTTTTTACTCGGAGAAATCGTTTGAGGGTTTTTTTTTTACTTCCGAGTTGTGCGGACTTGGAGAAATCTCCTGTATGTCTTGCTCCCGGGCTGCTTTTCCATGGGATCGAATCTTTTTTTTTCTGTTAGGGGATCTTTTCTGTCAGAGCGGTTCCTCGATTTCTGCGACAGTCAGTTATTTTATCATTAACTGCGCGCCTTTTAAGGAGGCTGGATTTGGGGGACCGTAACGGGCGCCCTCATTGAGTGCCTTGATAACTGTGTGAGCTTCCCCCTTGCATCTATAAATACAACTTCCTCTTTCTCTCCTTCTTAGAACATCGCTTGCTCCTTCCTCTTTTCCACCGGTGACCTTCTAGATCGAGGGTTTCTTCTCCCGTCGGTGATCTTCCAGGCGCTCTTCATACCGGCGGGGCTCCCTGCTGCGCGTCCCCTGGCATCATGTCTGCGGGGGAATGGCTACCTTCCGTTGTCACGACGGAGCTCATCCGGCGCTATCAAGACGAGGGGCTAATCCCTCGCCATGGCTGTCGCCTTCCTGGCCCAGGTGAGGTTGAACCTGTCGGGACCCGGGGTTAGCGTATGTAATTCCGGTCATAATACAATTACATGGAGAGCCGAGAGCCGTACCCACTTGTCTAAGCAGACAAGGCCAAGCACATATCGCTCTCGGTAAGCATCGAACGTGAGGGGCATCCCATCCAGGCCGGATGATCAACTGAGATGGGTCCTCATCGTCCGCACACAAGTCTAATGATATGGGTGGTGAATCCCATACTCACAGACAAGTCGCCTCAACCATGTTATCGATTGGATCATAACCCTTACATAGACTTACTCCAGCCCGATCACTTAGTCGGGATCTCGGGCGGGCTCAATCATACAACAAAGTGTGCCACGTGACAGAGTCACGAGCAATCGCATCGCGATGCCCCAAGCTGCGCACATCTAAGGGCCACTTGGTGTATAAAAGACCGCCGGCAAGAACACAACTAAGCTATCGAACCCCACACTAAGACATGCACGTTATAAACATACACACAGCATACATGTCCAGTGTAAACAACAGGTAATCACAACATGAACTCTACAAACTCATAGTCTTTATAACTTCTGCTAAACAGAGCAGACATAGTAGTTGTATTACAAGCAGAGATCACATGGATGTGATCCAACATTACATCAAACATCAACGGAAGCAAATTATGTCTTAGTAAAGACAAGTTTAACAAATGGCTTAAGAAGCCTGAAAGAAAAGTACAACGACCCTCCAAAGGGCACAGGCTGCTGCCTGGAACTATACGACATTGGTCCACGTCGAGCTCGAGGTAGAGGCCACCATCAGGGTCAGTGGTCTCGTCTCTAAAACATATAATAACAAACGTGAGTACAAAGTCGTACTCAGCAAGACTTACATAGGAACTATACTACTCATGCACATGTATCAAGGTAAAGGGAGGTGGGGTTTTACTTGCAGAAGTGCCAGCTTTGACTTGGCTAGTCCTGAACTACGAGTACCAGAGAGAGGTAAGAACGTACACGAGTCCAAGTAACAGTCTCCAACCAAAACTCCACTATGGTGCCTTCCTCGACTTCCCCACGAGGAAGCACGCCATAGCACTCACACTTATCTTGGTGTGTTTTAGAAGTATCCAGTTCAAGTTATCTATGATCAAGTAAAGGTCTCCAAGTAGTCCATAACCGCGGACACGGCTATTCGAATAGTTCATTAACCCTGCAGGGGTGTACTGCTACACACACGCCTCATCAGTTACCGCCTGGGGATGGACCCTTCAAATGAGTACCGGCGAGGATGCTGCCACGCCACTTCACTCACGGCACCATCTCTAATCCTAGGGAGTCGCCTATTTGAGTTGGGACCACAATCGGAATCCGGCCGATTGTTCCGATGCGGACTCAAACGTTGTGTGACCGCCATCAAGCTCAACTCGATCATGATCACTTGATTCAACGTGCCCACAACCTACGTGTTGGATATATGCTCTAGAGGCAAATAATATATGATTATTCCAATATATCTAAGAAAGTTCATAACCAGTTTCATACCGTGCTAGAACTGCATCAGTGAAACAATGATGCAGGTGTGGTATAGAAACCCCAGAGTTCCTAGTTAGCCTCTACATCGATAACTAGTTCATGGTCAACATGATGGTCGTGGTTTCGCGATCATGGACAATTAAGTCTCTTGACTATGAGTTCACCTCACGGGTTAAGTGACGTGATGAACATTACCCAAAGTAAGCATTACAGCATGATCAAATCTTATGAAGGTTCAGTGTTGTAATTACAGAACGTGGTAGACCGTTCCTTTGACCGTGAGTACGTGCATAATCACTATCTTCCCGGATGCTTTGACTTACATCCCACCACCTGACTGAAATATGCGGGTCATAACGGTTGTATCTTAGGTATTCCGTGGAGATACGTTGAGGAGTATTGTTTACAAGAGCGGGATTTGTCAATCCATATAATGGATAGATACTCGGGGCCCACTCGGTGAGATTCCATCCATAAAGCTGCGCAGCGTGTGACTAGGTCACGGGGATGAATATCACGGGAACGAGTGTATAAGGATTTAGTTCGGAACGAGGTTGAACCAGACATAGGATGTCATTGATCGAATCTCGGAACAATCCAGTATCGCTGACAAAGGGAATGCTATACGACGTAAGGTCCAATCGGTGTTGATATCCGGAATGCACAGGGGTCATTATGGGCATCCAGGTCCCGCTGATGATCATTGACTGTTGCCTCTGCTCGGTCGTGACTGGAGTGTTCTCGGACCGTAGGGTAACACACTTAAGGGCTCGATGAAATCGGAGACCTTTTCGGAACCATCGGAGCAACCAGAGAATAAGGGAGACAATATCGGAGGAGTACCGTATTGAACCGAAACAAGTTCGGAGTGAGCCGGAAGAGTTTCCTGAGCACCGGGAGATGAAATAATATGTTTTAGTTATTAATTAATTGAATTAATAATTAAAATCATTTTATTTCTAATTAATATGTGCTATGGGTCTTAGTGGAGAAAAAGGCCCATTAAGGAATTAAAGGGAAAAGAAAAAGAAAAGAAAAGGGGGGAGGCGCCATGGGCCCTAGGGCCCATGAGGGGTGCGCCCCCTCTCCCCCCTTGGCCGGCCAACCCCCTAGCAAAGGGTTTAGTCCCACATTGCTAGGGGAGGTGGGTTGACTCCCTTCCCCAGCCTATATAAAGACAGGCAGGGTGCACATAATTAATACACAGAAATTCGTGAGAAAATAAATATAACTCCGAATTGAGATCGGTTTTCTCCGGTCTCCTCCCCTCTCTGGTCTCTTCCACGGTGGGCTCCCTAGTGTGAGCCTGTAGTGGAATTGAGACCTCTCTGCTAGAATCGGAGGCCGTCGTGCTGCCGAAGCTCCGTCCGGAGGTCTGCTTCCGCCCCCTCCGCTGGATCGGAGAACGGAGGTCGTCATCGAGTCTCGTATGTGTGCGAGTACTACGAGGTGCTGCACGTGTGTCACTACACCCATCCGGGTGCTCAACACAGCCAGGGGGCTGTGAAACTTGATCGGCTACATCAACCACGTTTGCGGGAACGTTTCCCGCGCAACGGACTACACCCCGAGGTATGTTATTTCCGCACTACTATCTGTTACGGTAATACGGCTAGCTAGATCTTGGGTTAAGGGAACGCCAGTTAGGAAAAATTTGTGTTTTCTGCTGCGAACCCCAACAGTGGTATCAGAGCTAGGTCTATGCTTAGTATTACTGTACGGATAGAACACATCGGGGATGTGGGCGTTGATTGTATGATTGTTACCCTCTCACGTGCACTTGTTCATATCTGCGGCATTGTTTGATGAAGCGGCCTCCGACCGACTTTACGCGTACTCTTACGCGAGACTGGTTCCACGCTTGACATACGGCTTGTACCGTATAAAGTGGCTAGGGGGGTGTCTGTCTCTCTACTTTAGCGGATGTGGCATTTGCAACGGAGGGCCCCGTGCGGGGTGTAATAGAGACAATCGTATGGTTGACGTTGTGGTTGAATCGTAGGTTAAAACCTGTTTAACTATGAAAGCCCTAGCAGCCACGTAAAACTTGCAATATACAACTAGAACGTCTAAACCTTGTATTGCAAAGTGGGGGCTATCGTTTGTTTGTTTGTGATGTAGTGATAGCTTTTGCTATGTGTTACTAATAAGTAGTAATCGTCATCATAAAACAAACTAAAATGGAGACACTGTAGACTTAGTGTTGCCATAGCCCAGACATCTTAAAACTTGCTAGTATAAGATACACGACGGTAGCATGTGATAAGATGATCCCTTAACAAAGCCAAACACAAGTATTCTACCGAAGTGTGCACCACCTGGAAGGTTCTCCCATATGGCTTGATGCTCCGTACATACCGGAGTTTTCCTACATATTCAATGGAGTTCGCATGAGGTTGGGTTCGGCAAGCCTGGCATATGAAAATATGGCCTTGCTGAGCAGCATATAACATGGAGGTTAATTTGGCGAGCCTAGCATATGCAGATATGGCCTCGGAATACTAGAGATCGAAAGATCGAGCATGAGTCACAGTATATATAAGATAATGTGATCGCACAAGTTGTTGTCTACCTTTGAAACTGACCCGTCGGCCGTGTGATATTCGAGGTCGGGCAGTGAATCTGGATCATGTAATCACTAAAACTTCTTAGGGATGAAATGTTTTGGTGTGAGCTCATATGATTATATGAACTCATTTGTTGTGAACTAGTCTTAATTGTGTTCCTTGCAATTATGTTTGTAGAAAAATGGATAATACCCAGTACCTTGAAATGGTTTCCTTCTTACATGGTGAAAGACTTAAAGAAAATGGGTCAAACTTCATTAGTTGGTACTTACGCCTTAGAGCCGTGCTCAAAAGAATCAACCTTTCATTCTTAAATAAAAGGCACGTGGGAAACCCTCCAGAAAACGACATGGATGCACAAGCGGCGATTGATTATCATTATCGTCGTAAGACATATGCCATAGCCAAGGGTATCATAGAAACCAACATTCCGCAACATTTGCGTGAGGAGTATGCTGATTTGGATACATACGATATGATCGATGAGCTGAAGTCATCAAACTTGCATCAGTTTAGAGTTGCCAGATTTGAGTTAGAAAGTGAGTTTCTCTCTACAAAGATGGAAGAAGGCTCTTGCCTGAAAGCACACTTGGCCAAGATGCATGAGATACATCTGAGCCTCGTAGATGATTTTGACTATGATACCACACATGAGTCTGCGATATACACGGTGTTACACTCGCTTCCACCGAGCTATACAGACCATGTCCATGGCTATGTCGGCAGAGGTGAAAGCCTCGAGTTCTCTGACTTCATGGATAGACTTCAGTACCTGGAGGTCGAACCCATTGAAGGAGAAGTTGTCGATGGAGAAGGTATATACTTGATATACATTATAAATGTTCATTCCCTTATACAACAAGTGCAGTAAATGAGTATTTGATACTTATTCTGTTTTATGAAAACAGGACCTGCCGTTGCATGGACGGGAAAAGGTGAAATCGAGGATTGATGGACATCAAGTCAGTTGATGGCCAGCATGGATTCCACCGAGACATCTATCATAGGAGATACTTAGAGTATTAGATAAATCTTATGTAATCATTATAGTATGAACACTTAGTTGTGTGTCTTGCATCTCGCGAGACAAAGTTATTCATGTAATGAGACAAGTCAGTTGTTCCATCTCTATGAATAAAAGTGTGCTTATACTTTGATTACGTCTTGATTTATGATATGATAGAAAGCATTTATAATACTACTATTATTGTCAAGAAATATTCAATGTTTAATGATAAAGTTGTCTTGATTATAACAAGTCAAAGATCTGATTGCATGAGGTGACTTCATAACTGATGAATTCATTAAATGTATGATCTATTAACTTGTGAGTTCATTATCGAATGAAGAATCATAACTTGATTGCATGAGATGGATTAGATACACGATCTATGAAGCTCTGCAATAAATATGATCATGACAAGGTTCTAGCAAGTAGAACTTGTGCCAATCATTATACATAAATGATGTAGAATGGGCATGTGAGTTATCATTAAAGACTTCATATGATTAATTGAAAGTTGTATTCAATTGAGATCATAAAACTGAGATTCGGGAATCACAGTAAGAAGTGAGAATACAAGGATACATATCACTACGCTACGATCCGGAGTGAAAAGTATTGATATTGACATAATGGGAGACTTGTGGAAGTTGTACCACAAACTACGATGGAAGTTGAAAGTGCTGGACTACTTAAACCATTCGTAGTCATACTAAACCATAGTATGGTCTAAACGTTCTTTCCCCTAGCACTATAGTTATTGTTGAATAAGTTGTTAATTCATTAAGTTAAAACACCCACTTCATGAATAGGAAACCATCCTGGTTTTAACGAGACATGATAGCTCCATAACTGATGGTGTTATAAGGTTTCTTAAAAGAAAGAATTTCTTTGTAATAAAACTACGAGCAATTGAAATTACATATTCTCCCCGAATAGCAAAATTTGTGTTGCTTAATTGGTAATAGGAGAAAAGTATCTCGACATAGATCCAATTGGGAGATAATGAAAACTTTGACCGGGGTATTGGACCTTGCCTTCAGAATATCAGAGTATTGCAACGGAAGCACGTTCCGCTGTAATGACACTGCATAAGGAAGGATATGCCAAAGATGATTGATCTTGGTATATGAGTTGAAGCCATTGTTGAATTTAGAAGGTTATCATGAATACGTTCTGTACAGAACAATAATCATGAGTCTTCTTAATAAAACAATAGGGAATAATATTGCTTGAAGACACAAAGGAATGATGGTAGCCTAGAACACGAGGAGAAATGAAATAATATTGAGTTACATTAAGGATGGCTCACGTCCTGTGAAATAAATTGGTTATTTCATATTCTCGACAAACTGGAGAGTTATTGAGAATAATGTAATGGACATAAGGCATTATTTGGTTATGACCAAAGGTCAATGGTGATTGACTACGGAAACGTAGGAATGCTTTAATCAATAAAATATTTCATTTACACTACGATGGACCATAGCCTGAAATTGCATCTCAGTCAAATTTGGATTTGAAAGGGAATTGTAATGGGCAAGACGAAGGTTACTTCGTTAAAAGGATGGACTATAGTACCTCAAGACAGGAACCCTCAACCTCGATTTGATCAAGTGATTTTGTGATGACCAAAATATTGAGTGGGCCTGCAGTTTCATGAAACTGAGTGGGAGCTTTGAAGACTTCCCGGAAACTTGGAATGCAGAGGGCATTTTCTGAGTGGGAGCTTTGGAAGCTTTGTCATTATGTGAGACATAGTGAACAATAAAATGACTTGATGAAAGCTGAACCACAAATATATGAGTATATGATGGATATATTTGAGTGGGAGCATGATCATTGTCTCAAACATATATGCGTTGATATGTGTGAAGAATGATCTCATATGTATATATATGGATATGCATTGATTGTGTATATAGAGAACCGTCTCATATACATATGTGCATTATGATATATATAGAGCATAAGGCAAATAAAATACAAGATTGCAAGAAATCTTCTTTTATGTGAAATACCAACACATTACACGTTGAAATCTATATGAGTAGATTAAGATACGGATAATGAAACGAAGTGAAAGTTGGAATAATCTTCTAGACAAGAAACAGGTTCTTGTGGCTAGAAATTATATAATGGATGAAATCCAAATATCACAGGCAATGTCTTGATGGAAGAATAGAGATGCACCATGTACTGGACATGTGATCTTATATGTTCTTGACATATGATTCTACCATATAACATGCATTGTGAATCCAACAAACAGAATGACTCAAAAGTTCTTGGTAGAAGAACAGATTCCGATGTGCTTTAGGAGTAAAACACAGAATCTGAATAAAGTCCATGCATTCAGTATATGAGAGGCATACTGAGGACTGTTCTCTAAAATATAGAAAGGATAATAGACTTGAATGTAATGCAAGATTACAATTGCAAGCCATATTATGGGTCTATATGGAATTAGAGACATCACCAAAGACATGAAAGGAATGTGAGCAAAATTCACGGTACTACAAACATAATACCACTTAAGAAAGTAGACGTATGGATAAAAGTTTAGCGTTAGAAGTATTGGACTTCTGGCTGAGTGTATTTCCCAGTATATATGACTATGGATGAGTCTTAAAAAGACTGAACCAAGAGATCATTAGAGGATACTGTGAAATAATAGTCTCACTCTCCCGCGAAACTTATATCCAACCATTATATGATAATGAGTGGTATGTCAAAAGAGTTTTTGACCTATACCAGTTGCAAAGGAAACATACGAATCTGAATTGGTGCAGTTCGTTGACGAACCCTCTTCCATGAGCGTGCATGATCAATGAACACTTATGTGATAAGATGTTTATGATCGGAAAAATGCGGCTAGATTATTAGCACTCTAGTGCAAGTGGGAGACTGTTGGATATATGCTCTAGAGGCAAATAATATATGATTATTCCAATATATCTAAGCAAGTTCATAACCAGTTTCATACCGTGCTAGAACTGCATCAGTGAAACAATGATGCAGGTGTGGTATAGAAACCCCAGAGTTCCTAGTTAGCCTCTACATCGATAACTAGTTCATGGTCAACATGATGGTCGTGGTTTCGCGATCATGGACAATTAAGTCTCTTGACTATGAGGTCACCTCACGGGTTAAGTGACGTGATGAACATTACCCAAAGTAAGCATTACAACATGATCAAATCTTATGAAGGTTCAGTGTTGTAATTACAGAACGTGGTAGACCGTTCCTTTGACCGTGAGCACGTGCATAATCACTATCTTCCCGGATGCTTTGACTTACATCCCACCACCTGACTGAAATATGCGGGTCATAACGGTTGTATCTTAGGTATTCCGTGGAGATACGTTGAGGAGTATTGTTTACAAGAGCGGGATTTGTCAATCCATATAATGGATAGATACTCGGGGCCCACTCGGTGAGATTCCATCCATAAAGCTGCGCAGCGTGTGACTAGGTCACAGGGATGAATATCACGGGAAAGAGTGTATAAGGATTTAGTTCGGAACGAGGTTGAACCAGACATAGGATGTCATTGATCGAATCTCGGAACAATCCAGTATCGCTGACAAAGGGAATGCTATACGACGTAAGGTCCAATCGGTGTTGATATCCGGAATGCACAGGGGTCATTATGGGCATCCAGGTCCCGCTGATGATCATTGACTGTTGCCTCTGCTCGGTCATGACTGGAGTGTTCTCGGACCGTAGGGTAACACACTTAAGGGCTCGATGAAATCGGAGACCTTTTCGGAACCATCGGAGCAACCAAAGAATAAGGGAGACAATATCGGAGGAGTACCGTATTGAACCGAAACAAGTTCGGAGTGAGCCGGAAGAGTTTCCGGAGCACCGGGAGATGAAATAATATGTTTTAGTTATTAATTAATTGAATTAATAATTAAAATCATTTTATTTCTAATTAATATGTGCTATGGGCCTTAGTGGAGAAAAAGGCCCATTAAGGAATTAAAGGGAAAAGAAAAAGAAAAGAAAAGGGGGGGGGAGGCGCCATGGGCCCTAGGGCCCATGAGGGGTGCGCCCCCTCTCCCCCCTTGGCCGGCCAACCCCCTAGCAAAGGGTTTAGTCCCACATTGCTAGGGGAGGTGGGTTGACTCCCTTCCCCAGCCTATATAAAGACAGGCAGGGTGCACATAATTAATACACAGAAATTCGTGAGAAAATAAATATAACTCCGAATTGAGATCGGTTTTCTCCGGTCTCCTCCCCTCTCTGGTCTCTTCCACGGTGGGCTCCCTAGTGTGAGCCTGTAGTGGAATTGAGACCTCTCTGCTAGAATCGGAGGCCGTCGTGCTGCCGAAGCTCCGTCCGGAGGTCTGCTTCCGCCCCCTCCGCTGGATCGGAGAACGGAGGTCGTCATCGAGTCTCGTATGTGTGCGAGTACTACGAGGTGCTGCACGTGTGGCACTACACCCATCCGGGTGCTCAACACATCCAGGGGGCTGTGAAACTTGATCGGCTACATCAACCACGTTTGCGGGAACGTTTCCCGCGCAACGGACTACACCCCGAGGTATGTTATTTCCGCACTACTATCTGTTACGGTAATACGGCTAGCTAGATCTTGGGTTAAGGGAACGCCAGTTAGGAAAAATTTGTGTTTTCTGCTGCGAACCCCAACACTACGCCAACCACTTACCTTGGTTCCACCTGCTTGAGATCGTTAAAGGGCGAACTACTTGCGACTCCTGGACAGGTCCGGGGTGAGGTACTAGGCCGAGAGGGGTCAGTGAGCCCAATGTGTGGTTGTACTCTTTGTCTTGGATAACAACATAAGAACTCGGGCTTAAGGCAGTGTTCAACGAGACAACCCACTGTGTACTCCTACACAACCTCTCATCGTTCACCTTTGTTTAGGGTAGATTCACCAACACGTTACCACCATCATTCACATGATCTCTACCATCCCGACTCACA
Source organism: Bromus sterilis (assembly GCA_950022295.1). NCBI lineage: Eukaryota > Viridiplantae > Streptophyta > Magnoliopsida > Poales > Poaceae > Bromus > Bromus sterilis. The sequence goes on along the minus strand of OX465595.1, from coordinate 36,309,291 downwards.
TCAAAGTAGCCTCAGGTAACAACTCTAAGCATGCAATAAGCTGTAACAGTTGCAGGGGCCACATGATATCAACCAACTCCTACATCTGCTAGGATTGTGGGTTGCTTACTACTGTGACAAAATGATAGGTCATGCAAAGGAATGGGTTCAACTAGCGGTAGAACGTATCATGGTGACATCCTAAACATGCATTTGCGAGAATGAGAGGGAACTGGGATTTTATAGACATGATCAAAGGGGGGGCTGCTTGCCTTGCTGACGATCACGAGGTATCACTCTTCCGATGTGAGGTTGAACTCGTCTCCGAGATCAACTCTACCGAGAAGATGCAATCACCGAAGCACTGGAAGTAAAGCACAATCAAGATAATACAATGCACATTCAATATGCAAAACATAGAATGGAAGTGTGCTGATGTGACCTATGTTTGAATTGCCACATTTTAATTGAAGTTGATTTGAAAAGGAAATTCAAATTCAAACTCCAAATGTTATTTAAATTTGGTCCATTTGCATTTGCTAAAGTTTGTTCATTTGAAACCAAATGGTCATGTGTGTGAAATGCTTCTGAAGTACAAGTGATGTGTGGTGCATTCCAAAGTTTGAAGTTGGAATAGCAATTGATTTGAATTTGAAATAATTCCAATTAAATCAAATAGCAAAAGCTACTGATCCCTTTTTAAGATCAAATCCAACATAGCTGAAAGTTGGATATTTGGATAGAGGATTTTCTCCTGATCATTTTTCATATATTACACTTTGAATTTGGAGTTATAGTTTAAAAGTTATTCAATTTCAAAGTTTTGCTTATTTTCTGGAATTTACTGAATTAAATAAATTGATTTAATCTTTTACTGCATCAGCATGACGCCATGATGACGCAGGGGCTGGCCTGACAGGGGGTCCCACTGGTCAGTGGCTCAGGTTTAATCCCTTCGGTTTAAAACTAAACCCTGTTTAATTAGTGGCCTGGGGCCCATCTGTCAGTGAGAGAGGGGAGGTTTAGGGGTCGGTTTAGTCCTTAATGGCCGGTGGCTAAACGCCGGTGGCTCTGCCACGGCGGCGCTCTCGCCGGGGTGGGATTTCAGCCACGGGGGAGGGGGCTGGGGGCACGGGAGCGAAGCCCGGGACGCCGCGCATACGCCTGTGCCATCGGGGCAACGCGAGGAGGCCCGTGGCCATGGCTGCGACAAGAGGAGCGGCGGCCGGAGCTACTGACCAAGGCGGACTGGCACAAAGAGCCCGGGGAGACGCACGGATGGGGGGGGAAATGGAGCTGGGAGCTCACCAGAGGCGATGGAGAGGACGAAGGGGGCGGGGGAAGCAGCACGGCGTCGAATTTGACTTGGAGGTCGTCGGCGGCCGGCGGCAACTCGAAGACACGGGCGACGCCTGGGGAGCTCCTCGGTTCAATTCGTCTCGCAGCTTGAAGGAGTCGAGGACGCTGGACCTTCTGGACACGGTGGCGCAACGGGAGAGGCACAACGGCCACGGTGGCGCACGGCGGCCGCTCCGGCTGGGGATCGGGTCGAGCAGAACCTCGTCGGGGAAGAGAGAGGGAGGTCCAGAGAGAGGGCAGAGGAGTGCGGGGGGGGGGGGGGTCTGCTGCTGCGTGGCGAGCGAGAGAGAGGCGAGGGGAGGCCTAGAAGGCTGGGGGCGTCGCCGTGGCGTCCATGCCGTGGGCGCACGGCTCGGGCGTCTCTCCTTCTGGCGAGGAGGAAGACGACAGGGGAGGGGGCCGGGCTAGGCGAAGGGTAAGCTCTCTGTTGTTTTTCTTTTTATTTGTTTTCTGTTCTTTTTGTTTTGCCCTTAAAAATAAATAGTTAGGGCATTTATAAAAATCCCCAAACATTTTTATAAAACCTAGGTGACTATATAGAAGTCAACCCCAAGTTTTGGGAATTTTTGAAATTCAAATTATTTGAATTTCAATTCAAATAAGCAATTTATTTAGTTTCCAAGCCACTATTTGAATTATTGAAAAATCTATGAGCATGGGATTAATCCCAAATCACTTTTAAAATGATCAGACTCATTTTTAGGATTTTTCAATACATCCAAAAGAATTTTGGAAAAAGATTTATTTCTGGCCTTTTTATTTAATTCATTTAGGGCTTTTCTTTTCCCCATTTCCTTTTATTTTGTAATATTTTTCAAGATGCAAAAATGCAAGCTTGGAAAAGCACAAACCTAATTTAGGGTTCTGACAGAACCTCACCCTAGAGAGGATGAGCGAGTTCTTCTTCTTTCTCATGTGGATAGGGGATTCTCTCTTCCGCCTCACCCTTTCCTTCTTGATTTCCTTGCTTTCACCGGATCTCAGCTGCATCATATCGTTCCCAATTCCATCACTCTTTTTTCTAGCTTCTTCTCTCTTTGTGAGGGATTTCTTGGGATAGATCCCCATTGGAACCTTTTCCACACCATCTACACCATAAAGCCCCAAAAGATAAAGAACTCTGGGGAAGCAGAGATAAATCATCTTTGTGGGGGGCTGTTTTTGGCGAAAAGGCAGGGTATCCAGTATTTTCCCTCCAGTTTGCCCGACTCTGTGAAGAACTGGCAAAATAGCTGGTTCTACTGTAAGGTAGATACCACCTCTGGTACTCGGACGCTTTCTCCTTATTCGGATGTCAGGCTGTCCGACTCTCGAGGCTGGAATCCTTGGTTGGTTGCTTCCGAGAAACATCGTGTTTTACCCTTAATGAGGGAAGTGGTGAGGATGAAGAAAACAGGGCTAGACGCCATAGATCTGATTGCTCTTTTCGTTAGTCGGAGAATTTAGCCCTTGCAAGCCCGAGCTAGGAGGATGTGGGAGTACACGGGGATCGAGGATAACACCCGTTATAACAACTCGGCCATGTCTCAGAAGGAGTTTGAACAACTCATGAAGATCATCACCAGTGTGACTCATGGTGCGCAGATGTCTGGCCGAGTTAGGCCTCTTGATATTAGTCATCCTCCCGCTCTGGTGATTTTCTTTGAACCGACTAGTCTTTTGAGTGTTGTGATAAATCTTGAGTTTTAATCTGGTTATTTTGACTGTTTTTCAGACGAACATCGCTCCATCTCCGATTCCTCTAGCGCCACAGCACCCTGTCGAAGAAGACGAGGATAGCAACAACGACGTGGGACTCGGGGTTGAGGAGGGCGAGGAGACGGAGTCCGATGTGGTACCTCCTCGCCCAACTGCTGAGCAGCGCTCCTAGGGTAATCACGACCGTGAGGCAGCTCGGTAAGGATCTGCTCGGGGGACGAAACGTCCCATATCTCCGAGTAAGGGGGAAGGTAGTGGCAAGGCCACCGCTCTAAGCCCGAGTCATGGGAGAGTGGCTCCCATGAAACAGCGGAAAACGCTTTCCACCCTTGGCGGGAGAAAGGCTAATGCTTCGACGGATGCCGCCGAGATTCCCAGGAAGTCTTCCGGATCAGGTTCTGGTCAAGCTACTCCCGCCGCTATTGCTCCCCCGCGACGAGCTCTTAAAACAGCTCGGAAGTAATATCCGACAGCTTTTATTTTTCCTTCTTTGGTGTTTGTTGCAGATCTAAACTTTTCTCATATTGCAGTGTTCGTCCGAGTGGATCCGAGTCACTCCCTGGTGTTGAGACTCATGATGCTACAGCTTATGAAGACGTCAGTAACTGTGTTGTGACTGATTTCCAGGTGCTGGATTCTGTTCCGGAGCAAATTCCAGTTGATGGTGACTATTCGTTCTTAGGCTCTAGATTTTATCCTTGCTCTGGGATCTTGCTTACAAGTTTTGTTTTTGTTAGATATGGATGTTGGCCCTGATGTAGAACCGATCCTTACTGCGAATGTGGCAACCTTCCCTGCTTCCAGTGCCCCGACTGCTCCGGAAGCTTCTGCTAATCAGGAGGTTATTGCTCCTACGGCAGTTCAACCTGTCACCTCAGGGGTGAATGCCAAAGACACGCCTAATCCTCCTGCTACCTCGGAGGTGACGAACGCTGGAAAGAATCCTACTGTTTCTGTTGCGACCTCAGGCGAAATTCGGCCTCCTCCTACTTCTGTCTCGGTTGATACCTCGATTGAGGGTACCGTAGTAGATGAATTGAAGGAGTCTCTGACGAAGGCCTCGAAAATTGAGCCGCGGTTACATGAGTTAGCTTCCGACGCTGGGATGATGAAGACCAAGTTGCATGTAAGTGCTTATGCAAGCCTTGTATCCACTGGGTGTGTGGATTCGATTTCCGAGTTGCTTTTTGATAGACTTCCCGTGGGGGCATTACTTAATGCACCCAGTGGGTGTAGCCCCCAAGGCTCCGAGTAACTTCTTGACGTTGCTCGGAGTCTTGTGTTGTAGATGTTGTCGGCTTGATAATCGTCCAGTGGGGGCACTTCTTAGTGCACCCACTGGGTGTAGCCCCCAAGGCTCCGAGTAACTTCTTGAAGTTGCTCGGAGTCTTATGTTGTAGAGAATGTTGGCTGATAATCGTCCAGTGGGGGCACTTCTTAGTGCACCCACTGGGTGTAGCCCCCAAGGCTCCGAGTAACTTCTTGAAGTTGCTCGGAGTCTTATGTTGTAGAGAATGTTGGCTGATAATCGTCCAGTGGGGGCACTTCTTAGTGCACCCACTGGGTGTAGCCCCCAAGGCTCCGAGTAACTTCTTGAAGTTTCTCGGAGTCTTATGTTGTAGAGAATGTTGGCTGATTTTTCCTGTGCCAGGAGGCTTGCAAACTTGGAACTGATTTTGTGAAACTGCAAGGAGAACATGAAATTTTGAAGAAAAAGCACGCTGAGGATAATGGTAAGGCTATGCTTCTAAGAGCTCGGGAATCTCCAAATTGTTCGCCTTGTGATGTTTCTAACAGCTCAATCTGCAGAGGTTGCGAAGAAAGCATTTGATGCGAAGGTGAAAGAAAATGATGAATTTGTCAGTAATATGAAAAAGGAGATTGAGCAAACTGAGAAACGTGCGAAGGAGAAGAAAGCTTTGGAGAACCAAGTGGCCAGCCAGAAGAAAACTCTTGAAGAGAAAGAGGCCATTATCTCCCAGCTTCAATCCAACCTGCAGAAACTGTCCGAGCTGCGCTCTAAAGACGAAGAGAACCATGAAGCTGAGCTGGCAGCAACTCGGGAATCTGTAAAAAAAGCTGAAGAATACTGTGCCGGGAGATTTGCTTCATTTAGCGAGATGCTATCCAGTAAGTTATTTTCCTTGCATCGTGCGTCCAACCTATTGTTGCTAAATCATCTAGTTTGATTTTATAGTCATTATGTTTTTGCAGTTTATTCCACCAATCCTGAGGCAGAACAGGCGCGTATGGCCGAGTTTGCCGAAATCATGAAGAAGGACAATTACACTCCCAAGACGACGGATGTTTCCTTGTCCAAGGGCCTTTTGACCATGAGGTGTGCGAGTGCAAAGAAGTATGCCGATGAAACCATGGGTGCTACCTTGGGTTTGAAGAATTACATTTCGCCTACTGAGGAGAATCGTGTTCATTTGGATACAGTTGTTCCTCTACTTCAAGCGGCTCCACAACAAATTGCTCGTTGGAAAAGGTCTTCAGCTCGGAGTGGCGCGAATTATGCTCTGGCTCTGACTAAAGCTCATTTTTCAGAGAAAAATCCATAATTTGGAACGAGTCGGAGATGGTGACCCAGGGCATGGTCCGAGCTGCACGACCTTCTTGTCCCGTTATGCTGAGACTGCAAGTCGTATTGCGAAGATGCCAGATCTTGATTTCTTCGTGGAGTCTACTGGGGTTACCAGTGAATCTGATGAGGCTAGTGATGCCTGATCATGTTAAGAGAAAAACAGTTGAATTTGCCTCGGAATGCCGAGTGGTTTTGTAATAAATAGTTTATGTCTTATTGTTGCGCCCTTGGTGCACAATTTGCCTCTAAAACTACCTCCCTTTATTAAGAAGGCCTGACCCTGAGGTGTTGATTTGTTTTGCTATAACCAGTTGTCTGCAAGGTTATAGAACTATGTTTCTGAAATCATTGTTCCTCCTTTCTTTCTGGTTTTTGAAATACTTGTTGAGAAACTTAGAAAAATGCGGCTTAAGCTTCCATCCGAGCTGTGTACAGTCGGATAAGGAACTTGAGTTTTGTCATAACGTGAAGTAGCCCCCAAGTTTCGGAAGAACTTGTTGGGCAACTTAGTTAAGTTTTTGCTTAGGCTCTCGTCCGAGTTGCGTATAGCTCGGACGAAAAACTTAGATTTTTCGTAACGTTAAGTAGCCCCCAAGTTTCGGAAGAACTTGTTGGGCAACTTAGTTAAGTTTTTTCTTAAGCTTTCATCCGAGCTGCGTACAGTTCGAACGAAAAACTATGATTTTCGTAACATTAAGTAGCCCCCAAGTTTCGGAAGAACTTGTTGGGCAACTTAGTTAAGTTTTTTCTTAAGCTTTCGTCCGGGCTGCGTACAGTTCGAACGAAAAACTTGGATTTTCGTAACATTAAGTAGCCCCAAGTTTCGGAAGAGCTTGTTGGGCAACTTAGTTAAGTTTTGCTTAAGCTTTCGTCCGAGCTGCGTACAGCTCGGACGAAAAACTTAGATTTTTCGTAACGTTAAGTAGCCCCCAAGTTTCGGAAGAACTTGTTGGGCAACTTAGTTAAGTTTTTTCTTAAGCTTTCGTCCGGGCTGCGTACAGTTCGAACGAAAAACTTGGATTTTCGTAACGTTAAGTAGCCCCCAAGTTTCGGAAGAACTTGTTGGGCAACTTAGTTAAGTTTTTTCTTAAGCTTTCGTCCGGGATGCGTACAGTTCGAACGAAAAACTTGGATTTTCGTAACGTTAAGTAGCCCCCAAGTTTCGGAAGAACTTGTTGGGCAACTTAGTTAAGTTTTTTCTTAAGCTTTCGTCCGGGCTGCGTACAGTTCGAACGAAAAACTTGGATTTTCGTAACGTTAAGTAGCCCTCAAGTTTCGGAAGAACTCGTTGGGAAACTTAGTTAAGTTTTGCTTAAGCTTTCATCCGAGCTGCGTACAGCTCGGACGAAAAACTTAGATTTTCGTAACATTAAGTAGCCCTCAAGTTTCGGAAGAACTTGTTGGGCAACTTAGTTAAGTTTTTTCTTAAGCTTTCGTCCGGGCTGCGTACAGTTCGAACGAAAAACTTGGATTTTCGTAACGTTAAGTAGCCCCCAAGTTTCGGAAGAACTTGTTGGGCAACTTAGTTAAGTTTTTTCTTAAGCTTTCGTCCGGGCTGCGTACAGTTCGAACGAAAAACTTGGATTTTCGTAACATTAAGTAGCCCCAAGTTTCGGAAGAGCTTGTTGGGCAACTTAGTTAAGTTTTTCTTAAGCTTTCGTCCGAGCTGCGTACAGCTCGGACGAAAAACTTAGATTTTTCGTAACGTTAAGTAGCCCCCAAGTTTCGGAAGAACTTGTTGGGCAACTTAGTTAAGTTTTTTCTTAAGCTTTCGTCCGGGCTGCGTACAGTTCGAACGAAAAACTTAGATTTTCGTAACGTTAAGTAGCCCCCAAGTTCCGGAAGAACTTGTTGGGCAACTTAGTTAGGTTTTGCTTAAGCTTTCGTCCGAGCTGCGTACAGCTCGGACGAAAAACTTAGATTTTTCGTAACGTTAAGTAGCCCCCAAGTTTCGGAAGAACTTGTTGGGCAACTTAGTTAAGTTTTTTCTTAAGCTTTCGTCCGGGCTGCGTACAGTTCGAACGAAAAACTTGGATTTTCGTAATGTTAAGTAGCCCCCCAAGTTTCGGAAGAACTTGTCAGGTGGCTTGCTATAGCCAGTTATCTGCAAGGATATAGAACTATGTTTCTGAAATCATCGTTTTTCTTCTTCGTCTCGGGTTTTCAAGATGTTTAGCGAAAAGTCAGCGTAAGCTTTTGGTCCGGGCTGCGTACAATTCGGAAGAAAGCTTGAAAATAAGAATGGAATTGATGAAGGAAGAATCTCTTTATTGAATTGATTGATAAGGATCTCATGCATAGAAGCGCCGTAACAATTGGGCATTCCATGCATGTGGCTCGTCTCTATTATTCGATACATCATATAGCCGATAGGCTCCATTACCTAAGACTCAGGTTACAATGTAAGGGCCTTCCCAGGGAGGGGCTAGCTTGTGATCAGAGGTTTGCTTGATACGCAAAACCATGTCACCTTCCTGAAAGGAGCGAGCTCGAATATGACGCTCGTGATACCGTCGAAGGTCTTGTTGGTAAAATGCCGAGCGTGTTAAGGCCAAGTTCCTCTCTTCTTCTAAAAGGTCAATGCCATCTTGCCGAGCTGTCTCGGCTTCTTCATCAGTATACTGAGTTATTCGAGGAGCATTGTGCTTCAGGTCACTCGGCAGGACAGCTTCTGCGCCATACACCAGAAAAAAGGGGGTCGCTCGAGTGGATCGGTTTGGAGTTGTTCTTAATCCCCATAAAACTGAGGGTAGTTCTTCAACCCAGGCTCCAGCTGCTTCCTTTAGTTCCCGCATAAGATGTTGTTTGATTCCTTTTAGGATCAACCCATTTGCCCGTTCTACCTGGCCATTGGATTTAGGGTGTGCCACTGAGGCGAAGTTTACTCTGGTACCCATGTTCCAACAAAACTGCTTAAACTCGGCTGAATTGAAATTCGACCCGTTGTCGGTGATGATATCGTGGGGAACGCCGAAACGGTGTACAATGCCCTGGATGAAGTTAACTGCAGCAGCTGAGTCTAGACTTTTTATTGGTTTTGCCTCTATCCATTTTTTGAATTTATCTACAACTACTAGGATATGTGTGAATCCTGAGGTGCCTGTCCTGAGTGGCCCTATCATGTCCAACCCCCATGTAGCAAAAGGCCATGCTAGAGGTATTGTCTTTAACTCGGATGCTGGCTTGTGCGGATGATTTGCGTAAAACTGACATCCTCTGCAGTGATCAACAATGTTCTTGGCGTCCTTTAGAGCATTGGGCCAGAAGAATCCTGCTCGGAAAACCTTGGCCACTAGTGTCCGACTTGACGCATGGTGACCGCATTCGCCGGAATGTATGTCTTGTAAGATGAGTCGACCTTCTTCTTCCGATATGCACCGCTGGGGAAGTTTTGTAACGCTGTTTCTGTACAACTCGTTGTTGATCACGGAGTATGATTTTGCTTTCCGCACAACTTGCTTCACTTCTACTTCATCATTTGGCAGCTCTTGCTTTTGTAAGTATCTCATAATGGGCAAGGACCACTCGGGAGGGATTACTTCTATGCCAAAAACAAGGTCCACAACTGCGGGAATATCTTCTTTGTACGGGATGTTCTCATCTGGCAACATGCTTGGATCTGCATCCGAGTAGGGATCTTCCTTCATAGTTGGGGCGTGTATGTGCTCCAGATAAACTCCTGGGGGAATTTGCCCCGAGTTGATCCTAGCTTGGCTAAGTCATCTGCTGCCTGGTTTTTTTCCCTTGGGATATGATGGAGCTCCAGCCCATCAAATTTTTTCTCCAGTTTTCTGACTGCTACGCAGTAGGTTGTCATTGCTGGGCTCCTTATATCCCATTCCTTCATGACCTGATTGATCATCAGGTCGGAGTCTCCAAAAATCATCAGCCTTCTGATTCCGAGTGAAACGGCCATTCGTAATCCGTACAAAAGGGCCTCATACTCGGCCTCGTTGTTTGATGCTGGGAAATGGATTTGAAGGACGTATCTCATTTCGTCCTTTCTTGGGGAGACCAGCACTACTCCTGCTCCTGCCCCATTTAACATTTTCGACCCGTCAAAAAACATAGTCCAGTGCTCAGGAATTGGTTGCGGGATGCTTTGTGCTTCTGTCCATTCGGCCAAAAAATCTACCAAAGCCTATGACTTGATTGCTTTCTTGGGTTGATAGTGAATATCGTATGGTAAGAGATCTAGTCCCCATTTTGCAATTCTTCCTGTAGCGTATCTGTTATTCATTATTTCGGCCAAAGGAGCTTCTGATACTACAGTGACCGAGTGGTCTTGGAAGTACTGAGCCAACTTTTGTGATGCCAGGTGAATTCCCATTGCCAGCTTCTGGTAATGAGGATATCGTTGTTTGGATGGTGTGATGACCTCGGAGATGAAATACACAGGCCTTTGAATCTTCTGTGTTTTTCCTTCCTCTTCTCTTTCCACCACTATGGCTATGCTGACAACTTGGCTTGTGGCTGCAATATACAATAAGAGTGGCTCCTTTTCTTTCGGGGCTGCGAGAACTGGCCGAGTTGATAACTGCTTTTTCAATTCTTCAAAGGCCTCCTGGGCTTCTTCGGTCCACTTGAAGTTTGACGAATTTTTCATTAGCTGATAGAGGGGGAGTGCTTTTTCTCCGAGTCGGGAAATGAATCGACTGAGTGCTGCAAGACACCCTGTTAGTTTCTGGACATCTCGGAGCTTTTGCGATGACTTCATGTTCTGAATTGCTGCTATCTTCTCTGGGTTGGCTTCAATTCCTCTTTCAGAAACCATGAATCCGAGTAGCTTTCCCGCCGGAACACCAAATACACATTTTGCTGGATTTAATTTGATGTTGTAAGACCGAAGGCTCTGAAAGGTTTCGGCCAGGTCGTCCAGTAAATTACTTTCCTCAGCTGTCTTAACTACAATGTCATCGACATACAATTCAACATTTCTCCCGATCTGCCAGATCAAGCAATTCTGCATCATGCGCTGATATGTCGCCCCTGCATTTTTAAGTCCGAATGGCATAGTGATGTAGCAGAAACAGCCAAAAGGAGTTATAAACGCGGTTAATATTTCATCTCGTTCATATAATCGGATTTGATGATAACTCGAGTATGCATCGAGGAAACATAGTCTTTCACACCCAGATGTGGAATCCACAATCTGATCGATGCGAGGAAGGGGAAAGTGGTCTTTTGAACAAACTTTGTTGAGATGACGGAAATCAACGCAAGTTCTCCAAGATTTATCTTTCTTTGGAACCATCACAGGATTTGCTAACCACTCTGAGTGGAAGATTTCCTTGATGAATCCAGCTGCTAGTAACCTTGCTATTTCTTGTCCGATGGCTTTTCTCTTTTCTGAAGAAAATCGTCTAAGGGACTCTTTCACTGGTCTTGCTTTCGGGTCAACCCGCAATTTGTGCTCAGCCAACTCTCTTGGGACTCCGGGCATGTCAGATGGCTTCCACGCAAAGATGTCCCAATTCTCACGGAGGAAGTTGATGAGCTCAAATTCCTATTTAGGATTCAGGTCAGTGGTGATGCTGGTAAACTTGTCCTCATCGTTAGGATGGATCTGCACTTTTTTGGTTTCTCCTGCTGACTCGAACGAAGATGATTTCTTGGGCTGCAACAGCTCGGATGCGTCGACGGCTTTCTTCAACTCGGCCAACTCTACTTCCGCCATTTGCTGGTCGGCTATCAATGATCCTTTTTGTAGCAACTCTTCAGCTTGTTTATAATCTCCAGATATGGTAATTACGCTGTTAGGGCCTGGCATCTTTAACTTCAAATAAACATAGCACGGAATCGCCATAAATTTTGCATAAGCGGGCCGTCCGAGTAACGCGTGATAAGCGCTCGGAAAGTCGACTACCTCGAAGGTAATCTTTTCCTTCCGAAAATTATCAGGTGTACCGAAGACTACATTCAGAGTAATCATTCCTAGCGAGAGTGCTTTCTTTCCTGGAATGATTACGTGAAATTCCAAGTAACTATTACTGAGTTTAGACATCGGGATGTTCATACCTTTTAAGGTACTAGCATATAAAATATTTATGCCATTGCCTCCATCCATCAAGACATTCCTCAGCCTGAAATTTCCGTTCCCTGTTTCCACTAATGGGTCAACTATCAGAGCGTGTCTTCCAGGGTGAGGGATATGAGGGGGATGGTCCGATTGATCAAACGTAATCGGGACATTTGTCCACTTCATATAACTCGAAACGACTGGAGCCGCAGTGTTAACTTCTTTGATCCTCAACTTTTCAATTCTCTTCGATTCTCGGCCTGCGAAAATGACCAGAACTCCGTCTTCCCGAGGAAAACCTTCACTGTCCAGATCTGGGATTCCTTCCTTTTTCTTTCCCTTGTCCTGCTGTGGCCCGGTCTTTGCATTTTGTGCCGCTCTCTTGATCAGTCGGCACTGCCTGGCGGTATGCTTCGGGAAAACTGTCTTTCCCTCAGCATCTTGGGTGGTATGAAGAGGACAAGGCTGGTTTAGGATATCATCATCATTTGAAGGCCTTTTCTGACGAGGTTGCCACTCCTTCCTTGGCTGATTTTTGCGATGGATTCCTGCCGCGCTTGCGGCCGCTACTAATTCGGCATCTGTTGGTGCTCCTTCTGCTTTTCTCTTACCGCCCCCGCCTCCATTCTTTTGCTTGGGGTTGGAGGCCGAGTTGTTACCACTTCGATACTGCTGAGTCTTCTGCCGAATTTCCTCTTCCCCGTTGGCATATTTGTTTGCGATTTCCATCAATCTGCCAAGTGAAGTGACGTCAGGGGATCTTGCGAGCTTCAGGCTTAACTCCTTATACCTGACACCTTGCTTAAAGACATGAATTGCTTGGAACTCGGAGACTCCTTCTACCGAGATGTGTAATGTGATCCATCTCTGAATATATTCTCGAGTGGGCTCATTGTGACCTTGAGTGCATAACTGCAATTCAGTCAGCCCTCTAGGTCTCTTGTAGGTTCCTTCGAAATTCTTGACAAAAACTCTGACTAGATCTTCCCATATCCAGATGCTATTTGGTGGAAGCTGGTTTAGCCACGTCCGAGCTGAACCTTCCAGCATCAGGGGAAGGTGCATCATGGCTATCTCATCTCCACCTCCTCCTATCTGGACTACTATTCTGTAGTCATCTAACCATGTCTGCGGCTTAGCATCACCTCGGTACTTGTCTACTCCTTGCGCTATCCTGAAGCGAGGGGGAATCGGGGTTGACCGGATTCTCTCACTAAAACAGATGGGGCCTGTGGCCATCGGATAACTAACTTGGTCTTGTCGGTACATCCTGGCACGATCTACTCGATTTTGCACCAAATGGCTTCGAGCATCATCTTCAATATCTCGGTATCTTTCCTCTTGATGATCCACTCGGCGCCGCTCTTGGTCCCTCCTCCGAGCTGCGTAGTCTTCATCTCTCCTCCGAGCTGCATGCTCATCACCTCTTCGAAACTCTGGGTTTCGGAACTGTTCATGACGATATTCATCATGAGGATTCCCCTTGTTCCGAGGTGAATGATTTCTGTTTCTTCGGGGAGTATAAACAGACTGAGAGGTGCCTGTGAGGGGAGGCTGGGAGTGAACTCGCTGTAGTGATTGACTGACTTCAGCGTTCTGCTCCACTGCTTTTTGTAACAGGAATGCTAAGTGCTCTATTCCTTCGGCTGCTGAACCACTCGGCTGCAAGGAATTTGCAATCCGAGTAGCTGCTATTAGATTTTCCATTGGGGTATCCAGAGCTCGGAAAGATCGGTTTTCGCCATTCCCCCTCAGTTGCCGACTGGTTCTACTCTGCTTGAGGCAGGCCACCTCCCGAGCCTGATGCTCCAATGTATTTTGCAATTCGGTTAGACGTTGCCGTTCAGCTAGATTGGTTAGCCTGGCTGCCTCTAGGTGTTGCCCTTCTGGAGTCGAGGTGTCTATGGGGGTTTGCAACATTTGCTCTGCTGTTTCTGCCGCCGCTTGTTCTTCCCGAGTAAAGGGCCGTGGACTGGAACCTCCAAGCTCTAGACGCCTGAAAGCGGATGTCCGCCGACGTCCTCCTCCGAGTGGTATCTCTTCGTTGCCCCGAGCTACTTCGTTAGTCCGATCTCCGCCTTCTCTGGTTGGTGACCCTTGAGGTGGTGGAGTTCCAGCCATACAAACTTCGGCCATGGTGACAGGAGAACCGTTGCTCCCCTCTTGCTCGGCCTCTGGCTCTAGGTCAGACATCAGAAGGTCATCATCGTCACCAGAGTTGAAGATGTGCAGAAGTGATGCAGTCGGACCTTCCTTTGCGATCATCTCGCTAATGGCCTGCTGAGCTGACTCCACAGAATCGATGACCGCTACCTGCTGGATCGGGCGAGGCTTGTTCCGATAGGGAACGCGTGGGAGGCCTGACCTCTTCTTCTTGTGGGGGATAGGCCACAGAACCTGGGTCTGAGGACGCGCTGATAACTGGAGGCGAAGAGCCCCCGATGCATCGGCTCGAAAGTGTACGCTGCCCCTTGAGGGCAGCAGCTGCGTCTGGAGTGGCGCATCCGCCAGCCATGCGGACTCGTCGGCCACAAAGGCTAACGATCCAAAGAGAAAACTCTTGCCGTGGACGAGTTCAGGACCGCGGGTCGACGACGAAGACGAAAGGAATCCCATCTCTACGGTTGCTGATCAGCTCAGCCCCAAGGTGGGCGCCAATTCTTGTAGTTATATACCTAACAATAGATATAGGGGTAATGATGGAGCTATGAAGATCTGTACGTAAAGATGGTGACACAAAGAGGAGTTATAGATGTTAGGCCTCTCCTTGGAGATAACAACCTTAATCCTGTCCCAGATGAACCGGGGTGTTCTTGCTCGAAGTGTCGATGGGTGTCCTCCTATGGTGGAAAGGATGGGCTTATATAGAGTGCGTCCTGTCCCTTCGCTGCCCAATAATGGGTTTTAATTACAGAGTTAATGATGGCTGTTATTACAATGAGAAACGTCCCCCTTTATAGTCATTTAAGTAGGGGTAACGCATATGGATTTAATGTCTTGGCGGCTCTTCCTCTTCTTGTCCAAGCGTCGTGCAACTCGGCTTTTCTTGCTTCCGAGTAACCAGCTGGCTCGGTCGGCGGTGCTTTGCTCCGAGTAACGCCTTAATCGGCAAGGCCTTGTTCGAGTAGGGCTACCTTTATAGTAGTGTCATCCGAATAAACTAACTACTCGGAAGACTCTGGCCTTATCCGAGTAGTTTCTTACTCGGATGAAAAGAGAGAGGAAGAGGTTTTTTGTTTACGTTTTATTTTATAGATGTTTTCAAAGAGGTGGTTATGTTAGGGATACCCTCTGATATAAGGTACATGAGGGTATACCCTAGGTATTACCACGACACCTAGTGCCTCAATGAATCTTCTTTCTGTTCATCGAATTGCCGTTGATAATCATGTCTTTCTCGAGTTTCACAGTTACTTCATTTTGATAAGGGTCAGGCCACGAAGAAAATTCTGTATCGAGGTAGATGTGTTCGAGGGCTTTACCCGTTGATTCCGGAGTTTACAAGATTCAATAAACGAGCATGTGGTGTCACCAAAGTCTCATCAGCTAGGTGGCATGATCGACTAGGACATGCTTCTTTTCCCTAAGTAGAACGAGTGCTTAGGAAAAATAAGCTCCCATATGTTGGAGATCATAGTCTTGAAACAATTTGTGATTCTTGTCAAAGAGCAAAAAGTCATCAATTGCCATATCCTATTTCTATCAGTGTTTCTACCAAGCCATTGAAACTTATTTTTTCCGATGTGTGGGGTCCCGCACCCACTTTTGTTGGTAGACATGATTATTATGTGAGCTGCATTGATGACTATAGCAATTTTTCTTAGATCTATCTGCTTAAGAAATGATTCGATGTCATTCCAGCTTTTCACAACTTTCAAGCACTCGTTGAACGAAAATTTGATAGCAAAATTATTGCTCTTCAATCCGGATGGGGAGGGGAGTATGAAAAATTAAACTCCTTCTTTCAAAAACTTGGTATATCCCATCATGTGTCCTGCCCACATGCGCATCAGCAAAACGGATCAGCTGAACGCAAACACCGCCACATTGTAGAAGTCGGTCTAGCACTTCTAGCCCGTGCATCCATGCCTCTTAAATTTTGGGACGAAGCCTTTCTTACTGATGTGCATCTTATTAACATGTTTCCTAGTCGAGTTATCAACAATAAAACTCCAGTAGAGAGGCTCCTTCACACCAAACCCGACTACACATCTCTTCGTGTATTTGGGTGTGCTTGCTGGCCAAACCTTCGCCCATACAACAAACGAAAACTCATGTTTCGCTCCAAGAAATGTGCATTCCTAGGATATAGCGCCCAATATAAAGGTGACAAATGCTTTGATATTTCCACGGGCCGAGTCTATATCTCTCATGATGTAGTCTTTGATGAGACAACATTCCCATTTGCTGATCTACATCCTAATGCCGGTGCCACTCTTCGCAAGGAAATTCTCCTTTTGCCATCTCATCTCACTGGTTTAGATCAAGGGGAAAATAATAATTGTGATGATCCACTCTTGACTAATACTTCTAATAGTGCCCCTGAGATTTGTGACTCTACAGAAAAAATGGCAAAGAAAATGGTGCAGCAGTTCTCCAAACCGGCGAACAAACGGTACAAAATTTTATGTGTGTGTGTCAGAACCCTCTGTTAGGTAATGTGCTAGGGTTAGCAAGTCACTTGCATCATGTTAAAAATTTCAAAAGAAATCTTCGAAATCAAAATCAAAAGAAAAATGGGAGAAGGAACCCCCCAGATGAATTAATTCAAAAGGCCAGATAAAAATCTTCTCCAAAAATTAATGTTAGATTTTTGAAAAATCTTATAAATGAGTGTGATCACATATCAAGTGATGTGGGACCCACCCCATGCTCATAGATTTTTCAAATATTCAAACAGTGCCTTGGAATTAATTAAAAACCCCTATTTGATTTAAGATTCAAATCATTTGAATTTTAAAAATGTTGAAACTTTATAAGTGGCTGGTCTATATTATTATGAGGCCATATAAAAAAATTCAGCATTTAATAAAATGCCTAGCTATTTGTTTAGCACAGCAAAACAAAAAGGCAGAAAAGAAAAACAGAAGAAAAAGAAAAAGGGAAACTCACCTGGCTTCCAGCCCGACTAGCTCCCCGTAGCCCACCTGGCCGGCCCAGCCCACCCGGGAGTCCCCTGTCGTCTTCCTCCCCGCGCGCCCAAGCAGCTCGGTGGCGAGGCGCCGACGGCGTGGACGCCACCGCGACGCCCGGAGGGTTCCAGGCCTCCCCAGCTCACCAAAGAGCGCCAAGGAGACGTCCGCATCGCCCTCTCTCACTTTCCCCCATCGCCGCCTCCTCTCGAGCTCCGTACGCGTTTCCCCCTTCTTCCCCGAGAGCAGCCGCCGCTCACCGTCGCAAGAACCCGTGGCCAACACCGGAGAAGAGCCAGAAGACCGTGTCCCCCTCGCGCTACGTCGTCGTCTACGTCTTCCAGTGCAGCGAATCGGAACCGGAGCCCTCCTAGTCGCCGGAATCGAGCTCGAGCCGTCGCCGGACCCGAAGGACGCCATCGTCGATTCCGTCGCCGTCGAGCCACCCCAGCCCTCGCCGCCACCTCCGTCGAGTTCCTAGTGAGCAGGCGGTCCAAACCCCTCTCTCCCCGCCCCTTATGGTTGTCTCCTTGTCGATCCGCCATGGAAGCCGAAGTTCCTCGCCGCCACGGTCGTCGTAGTCGAGCACCAGTAAAGCAAACGAGCTCGGGGGCATGTCCATCGTCTTCGCCTTGCTCCTCTGCGTCGATTGCGAGCATCACCGGTTCAAATGGAGCACCGCAGCGAGCTTTGCCTAGAGCCCGAGCCACAGCCGCCGCTAGGGCTTGACGCCGGCGACGCTCCGGTGAGTTCCAGCCCCCCTGGCTGGATCCATTCGACGCGGCGTCCTCCCAACAGCCGTTTGGTGCTTCTGGCGTGCCAAACACACGTCCAGAGCGTGAAACCGTTCAGCGCCGCCGCGTCTGTGGCCACCGGCGGCTAGCCGCCGGCAGGTTAGGCTAATTACCCCCCTAATGACCCCCCCACAACCTATGACATGTGGGCCCAGCCTCACTAATTCCCCACTGTTAAGTTAACTTAATTCAAACCATTTAATTAAACAGTGAGAGGCTGACCAGTGGGTCCCAGCAGTCAGTGGCCCCCTGACGCCAGCATGAAGTCATGCTGACGCCATAAATGATTTTCCAGAAATTGAAATGTTTTAAAGAATTCCAGAAAATCCAGAAAATAGCCCAAACTTTGGAAATTCATAGAAAATTCATATTAACTCCGAATTGGACAAATAATATATGAAAAATGATCAGGAGAAAATAAGCTATCCAAATATCCAACTTTCAACTTTGTTTGAGTTGTTTTTAAATTGGGATCAGTAGCTTTTTCTATTTGATTTAATTGAAATTAAATCAAATTCAATTCAAAAGTTTTTGCAACTTGAACCATGGCAACATGCTACATTTCACTTACACATCAGAGGCATATCATACACATTTAAAAATGATTCAAATTGATCAAACAATGTCACATGTAACTTGGCTAAGTTTGAATTCAAATTGGGGTTTGAATTTGCAATTCATTTTGCAATATACTCCATTTAAATGGAATTGCTGCACACATCAAAGCATATACATCAAGTTTCAACCTTACATCATGTGATTGTGCATTGTATTTACTTTGCTACCTTGTTTGTTGTTTGTCGAGTAGAGGTGGAACCGGAGCAGGAGGCTGCCCCCTTCGTTGAAGACCCCGAACCCGAACCTCGTCAGCAAGGCAAGCAAACCCCCATTGATCATGTCGATAAAATCCCACTTCCCTCTCATGTCTCGCTTATGCATTGTATAGGATGATTACCATCCTACGTTTCTACCGCATAGATGAACCCATTCCTTTGCATGACCTATCATTTGTCACAGTAGTAGGCAAACCACAATCCTAGCAACTGTAGGAGTTGATTGATATCATGTGGCACCTGCAATTGTTACTGCTTATTGCATGCTTAGAATGATACCATGTTGATACTGTTATGTGAGTCGGGATGGTAGTGATCATGGTGATGATGGTAGAAAAGTGTTGGTGAATCTACCCTAATACAAGGTGAACGATGAGAAGCTGTGTAGGAGTACACGGTGGGTTGTCTCGTTGAACACCGCCCTAAGTCCGAGTTCTTGTGTGGTGATCCAAGATGAAGAGTACAACCACACATTGGGCTCACTGACCCCTCTCAGCTTACTAACTCATCCCTTTCGATGTCCAGATGTCGCAATAGTTCGGAGTTCTGGTAGGTCCGTGGCCTGGATGCTAAGTGAGAGAACGGCTCATCCGAGACCGGCTTATGCACCACGCACACATCACTTGGGTCCACTTCGGTAAACCGTCCGGGTTCACGATAGTGGTAGCCAACCCAGGTAGGCGGCTTTCTCGGACTAGATCGGCTATGAGGTAACAGTTATGGTGAGCATCCTCGCTGGCACCCCTTGAATGGTGTCGAGATCAAAGGCGGTAAATGATGATCATGTGTGTGTAGCGGTACACCCCTGCAGGGTTAACAAAACTATTCGAATAGCCGCGTCCGCGGTTATGGACTGCTTGGAAAGCTTAGCTTGATTATTAGACAACTTGAACCGGATACTTCTAAAACACACCAAGATAAGTGTGAGTGCTATGGCGTGCTTTCTCGTGGGAAAGTCGAGGAAGGCACCATAGTGGTGTAATTGGTTGGAGAAAGTAGTGGACTCATGTACGCTTCTTATCTCAAAGTCTGGTACTCGTAGTTCAGGATTAGCCAAGTCAAAGCTGGCACTTCTGCAAGTGAAACCCCACCTCCCTTTACCTTGATACATATGCATGAGCAGTATAGCTCCTATGTAAGTCTTGCTGAGTACGACTTTGTACTCACGTTTGCTTAATTTTTGTTTTAGATGAACCCACTGACCCCGAAGGTGGCTTCTTCATCGAGCTGGACGACTGAAGATCAAGCTAGTCTAGTCCCAGTCAGACGACTGGTTCCCCTCGTGGAGGGCTTGTGTTTAAATAAGGCTTCTTAAGCCATTTGTTAAACTTGTCTGTACTCAGACATAATTTGGTTCCGCTTGTGTTGTAATGTTGGATCACATGTTTGTGATCTCTGTGTGCACTCTATAAGAGTTATCAATAAAAATGTATACTTTGTAGAGAATTGCAATGATACCTACTGTTCATACAAGGCATGTGTGCTGCGTGTATGTTTATAACATGCATGTCTTTGTATGGGTTTTCGAGACCTTAGTTGTGATCTGGCTGGCGGTCTTTCATACACCAAGTGGCCCTTAGATGTGCGCAGCTTGGGGCATCGCGATGCTATTAGTCCAAGCATGTGATCAGAGGGGGAGGGGGTGAATGATCACTTCAAAATTTTGCATGAAACTATGAAGTGAAGCATAACTCAGCGACCGAAGAGATTCAACAGAAAGGTAAACATTGAAGTAGAACATGATTGAAGCATAACATAGCGAATCAAAAGCATCGAATCAATTGCATTGAAGCATACCACTGAAGCAATTGATAAACTGAATGTAAGTGCGGAATGTAAAACGAACTCTTGACTCGGTGATGTTTGTTCGACCAGTTCACACTCTGCAAAGTGCTACGTCTGGTTGGAGGGACTTGTGATTGAACACAGGAGCTAACCTCTCTCCGTCCGTATCTCCACTGCACCAATCTCCTTGAGCTTGGTCAGTTCTTCACTCGTGGTTGATTATTGAGGAAATCACCGAAACCTTTGACAAACTGGACTTCGAGGCGACAATAACTCTTCGCTCTCTGAAGAACAACACTCTAACCGTCTAGGAGAATTGCAGTTCTCCAAGATAAAAAGGCTAGCGAACTTCTTCCTAAGTCATAATGAATCAACTCAGATCAATAGGACTTATGCTTCGGTGGATGGGTTTTTGGTTTGCTTCGGTGGGGTTGCTCTCTTTCTCTTCTCTGTAAGGAAATAATCTTGGAGCAGCGACCGACCAATGAGGGCGGGGGTGGCGTATTTATAGGTGGCAATCCCTAGGTGCGAAATGACTGAAAAGACCCGATGTGACAGCTTGACACCTGTCCCCAACGGTCATATTTCCAATCAAAGCGCAACTTTACTTGCGGTCCAAGTAAAGCTGACTCACGGACTTGGTTCTGCTTCAGGAGCCGAAAGAACTAAGTCTTCGCTGGTGAAGCATTACCTAGCGCACATGAGATTTCTCAACTCTGGTTTCTCACAGGTTTGGATTCGATCTGAGTCTTTTCACCAAAACCTTCGGAGTACATTTACTAAACCCCTCTTGATAGTACGGTTTTTCCTACGACTCAAAGAAGAGAAAAAGAACTACGCAAAAACAACTAAGTCTTGCGCCATCTTGGTCATCTCCTTCGATGAGACGTGCTTCAGGATTCCTTATCTTTTTAGGGGTCGACATCCATGATGAGCTTCACTCCAGAGGATATGCTTCAGTAAAGGTGTAAATCTTCGTTGAAGCTTTATCACCAACCTATGACTTCAGGAACCTAACCATCTGTTTCACACTAGAAAACTTGTTAGTTCCTCTACTGTTTTTCCCAACAATATCCAAAACGCATGGGGTTATAACTTTGTTCTTACAATCTCCCCCTTTTTGGACTATTGTTGACAAACAGGCATCGATAAAAGATATGGAATTTTGAATTGAGTTGAGAGCAAACTCTAAGATATGAAGCTTTTGACTCCCCCTGAATGCAAGCATCGAAGATTTATAATCGAAGTAAATGCTTGATGAAGAATATCATTGATGGGAAGCCTCACACATATCTTAGTGAATCAATTGCATATAAAGAGAATTTGACTTGAAGAATATGCAATCATCCAATGACCTGTGAACTTAAAGGATAATAACCACCTGCAAGATAAAAGATAGGAGAGCAACTTGCAAGCACGGGGGTTATTAACATATAAGGTGAAGTAGTTCACAACCGAAGTAAAACTTAAGTTACAACCCAATCGAAGTGAATGGAAAGTTTGTCGTAACTTAACATGCAAAAGATCGAATCAAATCCCTAAACCCCGCAGCGAATCTAAACTCAATCGATGCTACTTTCTCCCCCTTTTTGTCAATAATTGGACAAAAGGTTGAGAGGTAGATCAAGAGCAGTTACGCGTCAGCTGCAACCCTGGGACCCTGCTGATTGTCTTCGCCAGAAGAAGATGCATCTCCTGAAGTGTCTCCTTCGGTCGAAGCAGGTGACTCTTCCTCGTCGAAGTCCATCGGCGCTTGAAGCAATTGAAGGTCGCTGTCGTTGAGAGGATCATCTTCTTGCTTCGAGGTATGGGAGTCTTCATCAGAGAAAGTATCGGGGCGAATCTGTTCAGCTGGGTTGACAAACAAAACTTCATCAATCTTGTCCAGCGTCGGGATTTTGGGGTTGGGGCGGTCGATCGAATCATTTCTTGAGAAGTGACGTTGAAGATGTGGATACTCCTTGAAAATCCGGCCAGCTTCAAGTTTCTTCACGGAGTTGAACTTTCGTAATCCTTTCCAAGAGTGGCGCTTCAAAACTTTCAAGTACTGGTTGTTGTTTAAAGCAATGTTGCCAACTCTATTGATCTCATCTGAAAGATATTGCATTTGGCGCGGATTTCCTTCAATGAAGTTTTCAAGCATTTGTTGAGTACGAATGCCAACTTCAAAGTGATAAACTTCTTTCTGGAACTTCTTCGACATGTTGTGTTCATTGATATGCTGTCTGACTCCGACATATGTGGCAAATGGATCATTTGGCGTTCTGAAGATATTCATAGTATCGCACACAGGAGGACAGAACAGCTTCGGGTGATGCTTCGCAACAAAATCTTCTCTGCGTCCATGGTTGCAAATGGCTTGCAGCCAAGGAGCATATGGCTTCACTTGATTTACTAATTCAGCAGCTTGTACCATATATCGAAGAAAACAGTCCTCAAAGTCAAACAAATGGCCATGAGTAAGCTTCATTAGAGCATGACGAGTATGATAGTGAATGTTGGATTCTTCATTCGCAGTGCTGAGAGGCATCAGTGAGTTTGACAGGATGTAAAACCAAGTCTTCGATATGAATACCAGATGCTTCGGGCGAATGTTCTCAGGCATGTGATCTCCAGTGACTTCGGGATCCAAGAGTTAAGCAAATTCAGCTTCAGTGGGATCAGGCAACAAATGAACCTTTGCAATTTCTCCAGTGTGCCTTGGGATGTTCACTATATCCATAAATTCATCAGTATGCATCCTAAACACTTTCCCTTGAATCATCCATTCAAGAATCCATGAACTTGTATCATCAGGGTTTCCAGAGACATAGAGAGTGGCATAGAATTGCTTCACTAGCTCAGAATTGAATGGAGTCTCCATGGCAAACATGTCTATCAAATTCTGTGCTTCGATGGTTTCCATGATATTCTGGAAGCACGTTGCAGAAGATAGACTATGCATATCTAAATACTTGTGCCTGAACAGAACACCTTTCTGGCAGTATAGCTTTGTGTAGAGGATTTGTTGCTCAGCTGTCCAGAAACGAAGGTCATCAGCAGTCCTTGGTGAATCATAGGGACTTGTGCCAAAGAAGCGAAGCTTCTGGCGATGAACTTCAAGATTGAATTCAGGACCATGTCTTGAAGAAGATCCATCTCCGAGGAATATGGGAAATGTCTCTCTAGGGTAGATGGAGTCCAGTTGAGTGTCTTTGGCAGGAATACAGTGCCTTCGAGCAGCTATGGTTCGCCCTTGCGGTTGAGTCATGATGGCCAATTCATTGGCTTCGGCTTCAGCATCTGCATCGGCTTCAACATTGGATTCAACAGCACGATCTTTGACTTCACCTTCTCGTTCTTCAGACTCCTCAGCAGAGTGAGCTGAAGAATAATCCTTTTCAGAAATGACTTGAGGAGGAGGAGAAGGCTCTGGCGCAAAGTTGTCTTGAGCGGACGGTTGAGGAGCGGGTTGAGGAGGAGGTGGAGTTTGAACACGGAGTGGAACGGCTTCGGGGGCGGATAGCTTCACAGATGGTTTGGAGAGCTTGATGATTTTACATCGAGGGGGCAATGCTTTTCTTGGGGCCTTCTTGGCCGGATGAGAGCTCACCTGATCAGCTTCTTCTGTGTCCTTGATAAGACGTCTCTTTCTTTGTTGCAATTGGGGAAGTGGTGAAGCTAATTTCTTGAGCAGGGCTTCGCGCTTCTTGGAGTCAAGAGCCATGGCTGAAGCATTGTGATTCTTGCAACATTCTTCAATAGTTGACTTTATCTTGCCTTGATATACTTGTAAATTTTGCTTCGTTTGCTCATTTACATCAGCAATTTTCTTTGAAGCAGCTATGGCTTCGCTCTTGAAATCCTCATCTGATTCATCATCTGCTTTCTTCTTGAATTTCAGAATCTTAGCAGTTTCAGATCTGTCCCTTGCATGCAAATCCCTCAGCTGATAGTATAAAGTTTCAATCATAGCAGAAAGATTTGGTGAAATATAAATATTCCCAATATCCACAGCCTTGGGATTAACAGCTTCAGCAAGCTGGTAGTATGCCTGAATCAGGCTCAAACAGTCCCAGAGTTCACCTTCTCTTGCATCTGGGAAGTTGTGTTCACTGTGCTCAGCTTCAAAATGAGCTTCGGGGACAGGAGCTGCGACTGGCTTTGAAGGAATGTCCTTTGGTTCCATGTCAACAGCGGCTTCCTTTTGAGTGGCTCTAGCAACTTTCTCAGCTTTCTTCGTGCGAAGAATATCAAGTTGAGCTTGTCGTTTGGCTTCAGCTTCACTAAGTTGTTTGGCTTCGGCGGCAGCCTTAGCCTCTTGAGCTTTTGCTTCAGCGAGCTTGCGCTTCGCTTCAGCTCTCTGGTTTGATTCAGCCAGCTCTTTCCTTTGCTTCTCCAACTCTGCAGCTTCTCGATCAGCTCTCTCTTTCTCTTTAGCTTCTTTAACAGCCTTAGCTTGGGCTTGTGCTTCAGCATGCAGACGTTCAGCTTCTGCACGGTCTCTCTTGCACAGTTCAGCCTCAGACAGCTTCTTGGTGCCGACCTGGGCATAAGTCTGGCCAGGCTTGGCAACAGTTGTCTTCGGCTTCGAAGCTTTGGCTTGTTCAGGAGCTTTTGCTTCGGGCTTAGCAGTAGGCTTAACCTTCGGTTCATGCCTTTCCTTGATTCTTTGCTCAGCAGGAACAAGGCGGCGAGGTGGCTTAGTAGCCAGGGGAGCCTCAACCACTAAGTTCGTCAAATCGATGTTTTTCTTGGGAGCAGTAGGATCTTGAATTTTAACGCCTTCAGGAGCAGATGGTTTCTCTCCAGCCTTCTTCTTCAGTGGCTTCCTAAACTGTTTCCTCTTCGGACTTCGGGGAATGGGAGAGTGCTCAGACTCATCATCTGCTTCATCAGCAGGTTCTTCTTCAATCGAATCTTCAAGCTGTGCAGCAGCATCAGCTTCGTCATCTGCTTCAATATCACCCTCTTCTCCAGAAGCAGGAGGGGGTGAATCACTCAATTTGCGAAGCTTTCGCCTCTTCTTAGGCTTCAAAGGTTCAGCTTCATCAAGCCCTGCAGCAGCTAGTGCTTTTGCCTTATTTTCTTCTCTAATCCTCTTTTTTTTAGCCAAAATGGCAAGTCTCTCTTGCTCATCAGGATAGTCATCCGGAGTCTTGAGTGTATTCGAGTGAGGAACAGCCGGAGGCTTTGGGAAGTACTTCTTCCTGTTTGCAGCTGTGTATTGAGCACACATAGCGGTGGTGTACCGATAAGGTGGGCTGAAGGCAAACTGCATTGCCCACTTCCAAGTTGGGATACTCTTGTACTTGTACCACCTGATAGCCCAATAGCGTCGAATCCTTTGCAATCGAATCTTTCTGTCATGATCTGATTCTTCAGGCGGAGTGTCATAGCCCATCTTCAGGCGAATGGCTTCGGGTATGCCTCGGGCATTATTGACTTCCTTCGTTTTGCCTCCTTTGGCTTTTTGCTTCGGTGGCTCTGGATAGTTTTCGAGCCCTTCGACAATGGGAGACTCATTTCCCATAGCAGCCTCTTTGTCAGACATCCTGTGACCAGAATTATAGACAAGAGGGAAACCAAGAGAGGGAATGAAAAAGCACTGGCAAAAGTTTCAACCAAAACCAAAAGAATTTTGACAGGAACCCGGAGCAATCTAAGATCAGATGCAACTCTGTTTATGGATTTGGTTAGAACCAGTTCGAGAACAGGACCTAACCTAATCCAAACCACAGAATAGATTGAATCTCAAACACTGATCTGAGAAGATGGGATCACTTTTGATTCTAAGAACAGTTTTCCCAAGGAGCAAAGATCAACACGGATCAAATAGTCCTATAAAAAGAAAACAAAAAAAATCCTAACAACACTTAGATCCAAGCCCTAGATGAAGAACACAGAGAAAAGATTGGATCCAAGAAGCTTAGCATACCCTAACTCGGTGACGCGAAGCGGCTACGGCGACGGAGTGCGGGACAAGCTCTTCGTCAACGGGGCACGTCCACGGCGGTGGCGGTCCGGCAGTGAAGCGGCACAGTCGTCGTCGGAGACGGGAGCTCTGCGGAGTGCTCGAGGTGGAAGACGGGGAATTCGGGAGAGAATGAATCGTGGGAGAAACGGTTCGCTGGGGAACGCCTTAAATAGGCCTGATCTGAAACGGTTGCCAGATCGAATCGAACGGTTCTGAATGAGTGTCTCTTCCGATTCAACGGCTCAGATGAAGTGGCGTATCGCGAGCGAATCTCAACGACCCGAAAAAGACGGGGACTCAACGGCCGAAGAATGAGTCTTGACCGAGAGCAAAAACTTCGATAAAGTTGGAAGCATTTGATTCGGAACTCAATGATGTTCGAAGCAATATGCTTTCCGTTTCAATTGTTCTTATCATTCAAGATAGAGAAGATTGGGGGTGAATCAGAATGGAGAGGTAGGGTCCGAAACTTATCACTTCGAAGAATAACAACGAAGCTAAAAGTGATAAGTATAGGGGACAAAAGAAACGAACAAATAAAGACAACACAGAACAGAAAACAAATGGCAAACGAAGCTAAGCTTGGACGAAGGAAAACTCAAACGAAACTAAAGAAATTAATACACAACGAAGGTGGATATATACAGTGAAAAGTTTTGATCTTACTGAACATTGTGTGAGTCTAAGATATTTAGCTCACATCTCAATGCACAAAACCTTTTCTCGTCCAATGGCTTCGTGAATATATATGCCAATTGATCTTCAGTTCTTACATGGCTGATCTCAATGTCTTCGCGCTGAACATGATCTCGAAGAAAATGATGACGAATATCAATATGTTTCGTTCGAGAGTGTTGCACAGGATTGTGAGCAATCTTGATGGCACTCTCATTGTCACAAAGCAGAGGGATATTCTTCACAAATATACCATAATCTTTCAGCGTCTGCTTAAGCCAAAGTATTTGAGTGCAGCATGAGCCAGCAGCAATATATTCAGCTTCAGCAGTAGAGATTGAGACACAGTTCTGTTTCTTTGAAGCCCAACACACAAGAGATCTACCAACAAAATGACAAGTGCCTGAGGTAGATTTCCTGTCAACCCTATCACCAGCCCAGTCTGAATCAGAATATCCAATCAAATCAAACTGAGTACCTTTGGGATACCAAAGTCCCAAAGAAGGAGTATGTGCTAGATATCGAAGAATTCGCTTCACAGCAATATGATGCGATTCCTTCGGATTTGCCTGAAAACGAGCACAAATACAAACTGATAGCATGATGTCAGGTCTGGATGCACATAAGTATAAGAGTGAACGTATCATAGACCGAAACTTCTTCTGATCGAAGGGTTTCCCTTTCTCATCTGCATCAAGAAAACCATTTGTAGGCATGGGAGTTCTAATGGTCTTGCATTCAGCAAGATCAAACTTCTTCAGGCAATCCTTCAAGTATTTCTCTTGTGAAATAAAGGTGCCATTCTTTTGTTGTCGAATATGAAGTCCAAGGAAAAACTTCAATTCACCCATCATAGACATCTCATATTTCTTCGACATCATTCTGGCAAATTCTTCGCTGATTTCAGTGTTAGTACAGCCAAAAATAATATCATCTACATATATCTGACACACAAATAGATCATTGTTATATGATCGAGTTAAAAGAGTGGGGTCAGAAGTTCCTGGTTTGAAGCCTTTCTTCAGGAGGTAATCCTTCAATGTTTCATACCAAGCACGAGGTGCTTGCTTCAGTCCATACAAAGCTTTGTGAAGCCTGTACACCATATCAGGATTCTTCGAGTCTTCAAAACCTGGAGGCTGCATAACATACACTTCTTCTTCTATTTCACCATTAAGAAAAGCACTCTTGACATCCATTTGATATAGCAATATATTTTTGTGGTTAGCAAATGCAAGCATGACACGAATGGATTCGAGACGGGCTACTGGAGCATAGGTTTCATCAAAATCAATGCCTTCGATTTGGGTGTAACCTTGTGCTACCAATCTAGCCTTATTTCTTACCACAATACCATCTTCATCTTGCTTGTTGCGAAATATCCACTTTGTGCCAATAACATTGTGCTTCGTGGGATCTGGCCTTTCAACAAGTGACCAGACTTTTTTCCTTTCAAATTGGTGAAGTTCTTCCATCATAGCCAATAACCAATCAGGGTATTTCATGGCTTCATCATATTTTGAAGGCTCTAGCATGGAGACAAAAGAAAAGTTTCCACAGAAGTTAGCCAAACGAGTACGAGATCGAGTAGTGGGACGACCTGGTTGATTGATATCTTCAAGGATTGAATCCACATCAAATCTTCTTCGAACTCGTGATAACATAGTATCATTTGCTTCAGGCTCAGCTTCTGCTTCAGGATCTGCATCAGCTTCGGGATCAGCTTCAGCTTCAGCTTCGGCATTTCCTTCAGGATCAGCATTTCCTTCGTTCCCTTGACCTTCTTCATCCTGTTCATCATTAGCTTTAGGATGTTGATTTCCAGCGCCCCGGGCTATGTGTGGGAACATTGGATCATCATTATCCCTATTTGCTTGACTCGCATTGGCTTCAACAGGGCGAATCTCTCCAATAGCCATGGACCTGATTACTTCATCAAGAGGAGGTTCATCTAGATCATGAGGCAAATGCTCTTTTTGAGAGCCATTAGTTTCATCAAACCTCACATTCACAGTTTCCATAACTTTCCCAAAGTGAGAGTATAGACTCTGTAGGTGTGAGAGTTTGAGCCATAACCTAAAAGAAAACCTTCATGTGCCTTAGGGGCAAATTTGGAGCTATGATTCATATCTCTAATAAAGCATGGAGCACCAAACACCCTAAGGTACGAAACATTAGGTTTGTTACCAGTGATAAGCTCATGTGAAGTCTTCTTCAGAAATTTGTGAAGGTAAACCTTGTTGATAATATGACAAGCTGTGTTAATTGCTTCGGCCCAGAACCTAATAGGAGTCTTGTATTCAGCAAGCATAGTTCTGGCCATCTCAATAAGAGTTCTATTCTTCCTTTCAACAACACCATTCTGTTGAGGTGTATAAGCAGCAGAGAACTCATGAGTAAAACCATGATCATCAAGAAAATCTTCAATATGTGTATTTTTGAACTCAGTTCCATTATCACTTTGGATATGCTTCAGAGATAATTCATATTCTGTTTGAGCTCTCATAGCGAATGACTTGAAGATTTCAACCACTTTGCTCTTGTCATCCAAAAAGAAAACCAAAGTATAACGAGAGAAGTCATCAACAATAACTAGACCATATTTGTTTCCTCCCAGGCTTGCATAATTTTGAGGACCAAAAAGATCCATATGAAGCAATTCAAGATGACGAGTGGTAGTCATGATGGTCTTCGCTGAATGATGTTTCTTCGTAATTTTACCAGCTTCACAAGCACTGCAGAGACGATCCTTGTCGAATTTAACTTCGCTAAGGCCAATAACACGATTCTTCTTCACTAAGTTATGAAGATTTTTCATCCCTGCATGACCAAGTCTTCGATGCCATAACCACCCAGATGAAGCTTTTGCCATTAAGCATGTGGATACAGCAGGGCCCGAAGAAAATTCAACAATGTATAAATCTCCTTTTCGGTAACCCTCGAAGACAAACGCATAGTCATCCTGTGAAAAGACAACACAACGCGAAGCAGAAAACAGAACAAGCATACCCATATCGCATAATTTTGAAATAGACATAAGATTATATTCAAGGGATTGGACTAGCATAACCTTGTCAATGTTCTTATCTTTCGATATGGCAACCTTACCCAAACCTAACACTTTACCTTTGTTGTTATCACCGAAGGTAATGTACTTCTGAGAAGAGTGAGATAGTTTTTCTTCGGTGAATAACTCCTTGTCTCCGGTCATATGATTTGTACAACCACTATCCATGACCCATTCGGATCCACCGGAGATATAGCCCTGCAGAAGAATTAGTTCTTCTTAACCACCCACAAACGAGAAGGTGAATGAGAAGATGTTGAAGCACTGGTTGAAGCAATATTAAATCGAACAGGAGTGTATTGCTTCGGTGTACCATCAAGCACACCATAAATGTAAGTCCTCTGCGAATGGTTAGCATAAGTATGAGCATATGCAATCTTAGTATGATTATTATGAGGACGATACGTATGGTGACCAGTACGATAGTATTGCTTCTGCGGAACATTTGATTCGATCACCAATGGATCATTTCTCGTCTCAAGAGAGTAGAAATGATTCGGTGGTACCGAAGACTTTCCCTGCATAGAATGGTTAGCAGGCAGTTTTTCCACAAGTGCTTTCTGCACCCATATCTGCCTCTTATAGAATCCATTCTTTGGTGGAGTACCTACATACTCAGCTGAAACTTTTCCCTGTTCATCTTTCATGAGTTTGTAGTCTGAATCAAGTGATTCATCCACAATGACTTTGTTCATTTTGCAGTCGAAACCTGAAAGGTTAGCAATATCAATGGGTTTCTCCTTCGCTAGAACCCAAACAGTCTTAGGATACTGTTCAGGCTCCCAATAGGTGCCATCAGGGTTTATCTTTCTCTCAAAACCAACACCTTCATTCCTGGGATTCCTGTGAAGGAGAGCCTTCCTCAGGATATCACAGAGATATTGATGTCCTTGTACACTTTTGAACATGCCTGTTTCAAATAAGTTTTTCAACCTGAGGAGTTCCTCGGTAACAGCAGGATTTTCCTCATCAGAGGCATTAGTATCATCAATAACAATAGGAGCTTTGCCTTTGGAATCAATTTTGCTTCGTTCCAAACAATCCAAACAAGGTGATTCAGTGTTATGATTTGCTTCAGAACCTTGTTGAGCCATGAGAGAGAGATTGACATTTTCCAACTCTTCATGAGCCTCTTTCAGTTTTTCGAGAGCCATTTTCCTTTGAAGAATTTCATAGGTAAGCTTCTCATAATCAACTGAAAGAAGATCATGCCGAGAGGATAATTCTTCAAACTTTTCTTTCAGAGCTTCATGCTCATTGGTTAAAGTTTGACCTTTCTCAATCTCATCGATCAACAACGTTTCTGATTTCTTAATGGTTTTTCTTAGTGAATCAAGTTCATCTTGCTGGATTGAAGCAATTTTAGCAAGTTTAGCATAGCTTATCTTAGAATCACTGTCATATGAGGAACAATCAGAAGTATCATAGTTAGATTTTGATAAAGATACCTTCGCCTTGGACATGAAGCAATATGCAGGAGATTCATCTTCACTACTGTTGTTGGTGAAGAATGAGCTCGAAGCTTTTGCCGAAGCATCTGCTGAAGCGAATGCCAAACCAGCAACACCATCTGATTCGGACCCAGACCCAGACCTTGAGCCTGAATGAGCTTCGGACCTAGAGGCTTCGTCTTCGGAGTTCATCTCCTTTCCCAGATAGGCCTTGGCTCGGTGAGAGCTGCTTCGACGAGACGAGTGAGTCTTCGATGAAGAACCCTCACGCTTCTTGTGATACTTCTTCTTCTTGTCATCATCAGAATCTTTCTTCTTATCTCTTCTGGAACTCGAATCATGTCTCTTGGATTCATAACTTCTGGAGGATCTGTGAGACTTCGATGAAGAGTCTCTGAGTGAATGCTTCGATTTGTTCTCAGCTTCCCACAGAGGGCAATCAGCAATGTAGTGACTTGGTTTCTTGCACTTGTAGCAGCAATTGTCCTTTGATGGAGAGCTTCTTGAGGATGAACGGTGAGAATAATGACTTGAGCTTCTTGAAGGATAACTCTTCTTGGGTGAAGAAAAACCTTTTCTCTGAAAGCGATTGAAGCGTCTCATGATCAATGCCAAATCCTTTCCAATGCTTGCGGGATCATCTGATTCAAAACCTGAAGCAGAACTGACTTCGGGTGAAGAGTGACGTGAAGCTTTTGCTTTCAAGGCATGAGATCTCCTTCGAGAACCATTGATGTCACGTTTCTCTTCTTCTTCCATCTCAAAGGTATTGAGTCTCTCAAGAATATCAGCGGCGACAAGACGTCTGAAATCAGTCCTTTCCTTGATCATCAGCACAATGTGATCAAACGAATCATCCAATGAGCGAAGCAGAGTTCTAACAACTGAGTGAGGAGTAATGTTATCAGCTCCAAGTGAGATCACATCATTTGCAAGAGCAGTGAGCCTGTTGTAAATGGAGCTGACTTTTTCACCCTCATTTCTTTTGTATCGATAGAATTTGCTTCGAAGTGTGTCAATTCTGGCATCCTTCTGGGTAGAAACACCTTCACCAATCTTCTCAAGATAGTCCCAGACACCTTTGGCCGAAGGAATATTCTTCACTTCATGATACTTCTCTGGTGTCAAATGATTGGTGATGAAAAAACCCAAACTTCAGAATCAAGATCAATCAGCTTCGCTTCTTCAGGAGTGATGGCGTTCTCATCAGCAACTGTAACTCCATACAAGACAACTTGCCAGGCAGTTGAGTTGATAGCCATAATGTTCCTCTTCATCTTGTCCTTCCAGTATGGATATTCCTTCCCATTGAAAATAGGAATAGGTTCGCCAGAGCGAATAGCTGTGAAAGACATACTAGAAGACATACTTGAAAACACTCCAGGAGGTTAATCCAAAACACACAGAGTGTAGGGAGTGACTAGCTCTGATACCAATTGTTAGTCCAAGTATGTGATCAGAGGGGGAGGGGGTGAATGATCACTTCAAAATTTTGCATGAAACTATGAAGTGAAGCATAACTCAGCGACCGAAGAGATTCAACAGAAAGGTAAACATTGAAGTAGAACATGATTGAAGCATAACATAGCGAATCAAAAGCATCGAATCAATTGCATTGAAGCATACCACTGAAGCAATTGATAAACTGAATGTAAGTGCGGAATGTAAAACGAACTCTTGACTCGGCGATGTTTGTTCGACCAGTTCACACTCTGCAAAGTGCTACGTCTGGTTGGAGGGACTTGTGATTGAACACAGGAGCTAACCTCTCTCCGTCCGTATCTCCACTGCACCAATCTCCTTGAGCTTGGTCAGTTCTTCACTCGTGGTTGATTATTGAGGAAATCACCGAAACCTTTGACAAACTAGACTTCGAGGCGACAATAACTCTTCGCTCTCTGAAGAACAACACTCTAACCGTCTAGGAGAATTGCAGTTCTCCAAGATAAAAAGGCTAGCAAACTTCTTCCTAAGTCATAATGAATCAACTCAGATCAATAGGACTTATGCTTCGGTGGATGGGTTTTTGGTTTGCTTCGGTGGGGTTGCTCTCTTTCTCTTCTCTGTAAGGAAATAATCTTGGAGCAGCCACCGGCCAATGAGGGCGGGGGTGGCGTATTTATAGGTGGCAATCCCTAGGTGCGAAATGACTGAAAAGACCCGATGTGACAGCTTGACACCTGTCCCCAACGGTCATATTTCCAATCAAAGTGCAACTTTACTTGCGGTCCAAGTAAAGCTGACTCACGGACTTGGTTCTGCTTCAGGAGCCGAAAGAACTAAGTCTTCGCTGGTGAAGCATTACCTAGCGCACATGAGATTTCTCAACTCTGGTTTCTCACAGGTTTGGATTCGATCTGAGTCTTTTCACCAAAACCTTCGGAGTACATTTACTAAACCCCTCTTGATAGTACGGTTTTTCCTACGACTCAAAGAAGAGAAAAAGAACTACGCAAAAACAACTAAGTCTTGCGCCATCTTGGTCATCTCCTTCGATGAGACGTGCTTCAGGATTCCTTATCTTTTTAGGGGTCGACATCCGTGATGAGCTTCACTCCAGAGGATATGCTTCAGTAAAGGTGTAAATCTTTGTTGAAGCTTTATCACCAACCTATGACTTCAGGAACCTAACCATCTGTTTCACACTAGAAAACTTGTTAGTTCCTCTACTGTTTTGCCCAACAATATCCAAAACACATGGGGTTATAACTTTGTTCTTACAGAACCCTTTGTTAGGTAATGTGCAGCAGTGCTCCAAACCGGCGAACAAACGGTACAAAATTTTATGTGTGTGTGTCAGAACCCTCTGTTAGGTAATGTGCTAGGGTTAGCAAGTCACTTCCATGATGTTAAAAATTTCAAAAGAAATCTTTGAAATCAAAATCAAAAGCAAAATGGGAGAAGGAACCCCCCAGATGAATTAATTCAAAAGGCCAGATAAAAATCTTCTCCAAAAATTCATGTTAGATTTTTGAAAAATCTTATAAATGAGTGTGATCACATATCAAGTGATGTGGGACCCACCCCATGCTCATAGATTTTTCAAATATTCAAACAGTGCCTTGGAATTAATTAAAAACCCCTATTTGATTTAAGATTCAAATCATTTGAATTTTAAAAATGTTGAAACTTTATAAGTGGCTGGTCTATATTATTATGAGGCCATATAAAAAAATTCAGCATTTAATAAAATGCCTAGCTATTTATTTAGCACAGCAAAACAAAAAGGCAGAAAAGAAAAACAGAAGAAAAAGAAAAAGGGAAACTCACCTGGCTTCCAGCCCGACTAGCTCCCCGCAGCCCACCTTGCCGGCCCAGCCCACCTGGGAGTCCCCTGTCGTCTTCCTCCCCGCGCGCCCAAGCAGCTCGGTGGCGAGGCGCCGACGCCGTGGACGCCACCGCGACGCCCGAAGGGTTCCAGGCCTCCCCAGCTCACCAAAGAGCGCCAAGGACACGTCCGCATCGCCCTCTCTCACTTTCCCCCATCGTCGCCTCCTCTCGAGCTCCGTACGCGTTTCCCCCTTCTTCCCCGAGAGCAGCCGCCGCTCACCGTCGCAAGAACCCGTGGCCAACGCCGGAGAAGAGCCAGAAGACCGTGTCCCCCTCGCGCTACGTCGTCGTCTACGTCTTCCAGTGCAACGAATCGGAACCGGAGCCCTCCTAGTCGCCGGAATCGAGCTCGAGTCGTCGCCGGACCCGAAGGACGCCATCGTCGATTCCGTCGCCGTCGAGCCACCCCAGCCCTCGCCGCCACCTTCATCGAGTTCCTGGTGAGAAGGCGGTCCAAACCCCTCTCTCCCCGCCCCTTATCGTTGTCTCCTTGTCGATCCTCCATGGAAGCCGAAGTTCCTCGCCGCCACGGTAGTCGTAGTCGAGCACCAGTAAAGCAAACGAGCTCGGGGGCATGTCCATCGTCTTCGCCTTGCTCCTCTGCGTCGATTGCGAGCATCACCGGTTCAAATGGAGCACCGCAGCGAGCTTTGCCTCGAGCCCGAGCCACGGCCGCCGCTAGGGCTTGTCGCCGGCGACGCTCCGGTGAGTTCCAGCCCCCCTGGTTGGCTCCATTCGACGCGGCGTCCTCCCAGCAGCCGTTTGGTGCTTCTGGCGTGCCAAACGCACGTCCAGAGCGCGAAACCGTTCAGCGCCGCCGTGTCTGTGGCCACCGGCGGCTAGCCGCCGGCCGATTAGGCTAATTACCCCCCTAATGAGCCCCCCACAGCCTATGACATGTGGGCCCAACCTCACTAATTCCCCACGGTTAAGTTAACTTAATTCAAACCGTTTAATTAAACAGTGAGAGGCTGACCAGTGGGTCCCAGCAGTCAGTGGCCCCCTGATGCCAGCATGAAGTCATGCTGACGCCATAAATGATTTTCCAGAAATTGAAATGTTTTAAAGAATTCCAAAAAATCCAGAAAATAGCCCAAACTTTGGAAATTCATAGAAAATTCATATTAACTCCAAATTGGACAAATAATATATGAAAAATAATCAGGAGAAAATAAGCTATCCAAATATCCAACTTTCAACTTTGTTTGAGTTGTTTTTAAATTGGGATCAGTAGCTTTTGCTATTTTATTTAATTGGAATTAAATCAAATTCAATTCAAAAGTTTTTGCAACTTGAACCATGGCAACATGCTACATTTCACTTACACATCAGAGGCATATCATACACATTTCAAAATGATTCAAATTGATCAAACAATGTCACATGTAACTTGGCTAAGTTTGAATTCAAATTGGAGTTTGAATTTGCAATTCATTTTGCAATATACTCCATTTAAATGGAATTGCTTCACACATCAAAGCATATACATCAAGTTTCAACCTTACATCATGTGATTGTGCATTGTATTTACTTTGCTACCTTGTTTGTTGTTTGTCGAGTAGAGGTGGAACCAGAGCAGGAGGCTGCCCCCTTCGTTGAAGACCCCGAACCCGAACCTCGTCAGCAAGGCAAGCAAACCCCCATTGATCATGTCGATAAAATCCCACTTCCCTCTCATGTCTCGCTTATGCATTGTATAGGATGATTACCATCCTACGTTTCTACCGCATAGATGAACCCATTCCTTTGCATGACCTATCATTTGTCACAGTAGTAGGCAAACCACAATCCTAGCAACTGTAGGAGTTGATTGATATCATGTGGCACCTGCAATTGTTACTGCTTATTGCATGCTTAGAATGATACCATGTTGATACTGTTATGTGAGTCGGGATGGTAGTGATCATGGTGATGATGGTAGAAAAGTGTTGGTGAATCTACCCTAATACAAGGTGAACGATGAGAAGCTGTGTAGGAGTACACGGTGGGTTGTCTCGTTGAACACCGCCCTAAGTCCGAGTTCTTGTGTGGTGATCCAAGATGAAGAGTACAACCACACATTGGGCTCACTGACCCCTCTCAGCTTACTAACTCATCCCTTTCGATGTCCAGATGTCGCAATAGTTCGGAGTTCTGGTAGGTCCGTGGCCTGGATGCTAAGTGAGAGAACGGCTCATCCGAGACCGGCTTATGCACCACGCACACATCACTTGGGTCCACTTCGGTAAACCGGCCGGGTTCACGATAGTGGTAGCCAACCCAGGTAGGCGGCTTTCTCGGACTAGATCGGCTATGAGGTAACAGTTGTGGTGAGCATCGTCGCTGGCACCCCTTGAATGGTGTCGAGATCAAAGGCGGTAAATGATGATCATGTGTGTGTAGCGGTACACCCCTGCAGGGTTAACAAAACTATTCGAATAGCCGCGTCCGCGGTTATGGACTGCTTGGAAAGCTTAGCTTGATTATTAGACAACTTGAACCGGATACTTCTAAAACACACCAAGATAAGTGTGAGTGCTATGGCGTGCTTTCTCGTGGGAAATTCGAGGAAGGCACCATAGTGGTGTAATTGGTTGGAGAAAGTAGTGGACTCGTGTACGCTTCTTATCTCAAAGTCTGGTACTCGTAGTTCAGGATTAGCCAAGTCAAAGATGGCACTTCTGCAAGTTAAACCCCACCTCCCTTTACCTTGATACATATGCATGAGTAGTATAGCTCCTATGTAAGTCTTGCTGAGTACGACTTTGTACTCACGTTTGCTTAATCTATGTTTTAGATGAACCCACTGACCCCGAAGGTGGCTTATTCATCGAGCTGGACGACTGAAGATCAAGCTAGTCTAGTCCCAGTCAGACGACTGGTTCCCCTCGTGGAGGGCTTGTGTTTAAATAAGGCTTCTTAAGCCATTTGTTAAACTTGTCTGTACTCAGACATAATTTGCTTCCGCTTGTGTTGTAATGTTGGATCACATGTTTGTGATCTTTGTGTGCACTCTATAAGAGTTATCAATAAAAATGTATACTTTGTAGAGAATTGCAATGATACCTACTGTTCATACAAGGCATGTGTGCTGCGTGTTTGTTTATAACATGCATGTCTTTGTATGGGTTTTCGAGACCTTAGTTGTGATCTGGCTGGCGGTCTTTCATACACCAAGTGGCTCTTAGATGTGCGCAGCTTGGGGCATCGCGATGTGATTGTTCGAGACTCTGTCTCGTGCACACTTTGTGGTATGATCGAGCCCGCCCTAGACCCCGACTAAGTGATCGGGCTGGAGTAAGTCTATGTAAGAGTTATGAGATAGTTGATAGTATGGTTGAGGCGACTTGTCTTTGAATATGGGAGCTCATCACCCATATCATGAGACTTGTGTGCGGACGATGAGGACCCATCTCAGTTGATCATCCGGCCTGGATGGGATACCCCTCACATACGATGCTTTCCGAGAACGTTCTGTGCTTGGCCTTGTCTGCTTAGACAAGTGGGTACGGTTCTCGGCTCTCCATATGACTATGTCTTAGCTGGACTTGCATACGCTAACCCCGGGTCCCGACAGTGTGTGCTAACGGGGAACACATCTGCTTCGGGATCAGTGTCGCAGCACCTGGTTTGGCGATCAACAGCGGACTCCGCGTCGTCGCCTCCGGGATTCGTCGCGCCTGCGTCCACGCGCGGAGTTGGGTCTCCATCAGAACCGACAGCGGATCTGCACCAACCGGAAGCAGACACGCGGCGACCTGCAACACGGTTCGCTGATTGTCTGTGCATTACACACGGCGTCGACAACGACATCCGACAGGCGTAGAAGCTACAGATGCTGCAGCCACGGTATCTTCTACACCCGGTGCTTCATCTACACCCTTAGCACCAGCCGCAGAAAATTCAGCTACTGGACCGGCTGCAGGCTCCAGCGAGGACTCTGCCTCAGGATCAGCTGGCTCAGGTGACGAGTCAACACTGGTTGTCCCTGATTCTTCTACTACACCCACACTGCGTACACGGCTACAACAAGAAAAAATTAAACATGTTAACTATAGACATATTACAAAGTTAAGCTTGGCTTGTTCAACAGGTGAACCAAATTCCCTTGATGAAGCACTTCGAGATGCGCTTGATACGTCTCAAACGTATCTACGTTTTCAAACACTTTTCCTATTGTTTTGGCCTCATTCTTGCATGATTTGGACTAAACTAACCCGGACTGACGTAATTTTCAGCAGAGCTGCATGTATGGTTTTTCTTATGTGTAGGAAAAGTGTTTTTTAGGTGTCTCAGAAAATTCCAAGAAAAATCACAGAAAATCCACGCACCCAAAGGAGCCCGGAGCCAGAAGTGGGGCCAAGGGCAGCCAGGGGGGCCCAGGCGCCCTGCTGGCGCGGCCCCATGATACATCCCAAACGTATCTATAATTTCTGCTTGCTCCATGCATGTTTTGTGTGATAATGTTATGTTTTAGATACACTTTCATACACTTTTGATCATATTTGGACTAACCTATTAACTCAGTGCACCTCAGTGCCAGTTTCTGTTTTCTGCTATTTTTCTATTTCAGGTTTCCCCCGTATTAAAAATGCTCCAAAAATTCCAGGAAAATACAATAAAAAAATCAGCGCTTCAGAACCTTCCAAAGTCCCAAGGGGGGCCGGAGGGGACCCACCAGGGCCCCAGGCGCCCTCCTGGTGCGCCCTAGGGTGGGGCTAGGCCAAGGGGCCGCCTGGACCCCTGGTGGCCCCCCTGTCTGCCCCCATTCGCCTATATTTATCTCTCGACCCGAAACCCTCGAAGACAGAACCCTTTTTCTCGTTCTCGCCTTTGTTCCGCCGCCGCCGCGCTTCCAAGATCTGGAGAACCAGAAGACCTCTTCCCGGCACCCTGCCGGAGGGCGGATCGACCTCCGGGAGCTTCTCCACCAGCATGGACGCTTCTCGGATGATCCGTGAGTAGTCCACCTTGGGCCATGGGTCGATGATCAGTAGCTATGTGATGTTGTCCTCCCCTCTTTGTTATTCATGGATTAGACCTTGTGAGTTGCCCTACATGATCAAGGCACATATGTAATTCTTTCTACTGTTGCTATGCTGAGTTTGATGGGATCTGATGGATTATGAGACTATGTTCAGATTGTGATTGAGTAATATATTTGGTTCTTATCTTTTATATTTTTGTTCTTGAGTAATTCTTGCATGTTATCCGTTGATGTTTATTGCTTTGGCCAAGTAGTAGGTAGTGACACCAAGAGGGAGCATTATGCTTGATTGTGGGTTCATGCCCCCTGATGACTAGCTTGAGTGAAAGAAACATGAGTCTAGGGGATGTGTTGTTGCCACAGGGGGGAAAACAACGGTGCTTATAACCGAGGTTGCAAGGATTGTTTACTTTATGCAAAGTTCTTTTAATGCAGTTGTCTGTTGCTTTGGGTTTACACTTTGGGTGGGGCTCGCAACTTAACACCAGCGAGATGTTCTGGATAGATATCTCAAGGTGGATGATTAGTAGTAGATGCAGACGGATTTTGGTCTACTTATTTTGGCGTACTGCCCATGCTTTTGAGCCTCTTCCTTTCTTGGTAGCATAGTTAGCATTGCGGTGCATTTTTAACCCTGTCAATTGCCCAGCTGTCATTTGTATACCTCGCATAGCAGTTTTATCGTCCTTTGGGAGAGAGACGTCACTAGTGAACATCATAGGAACCTGGTCCATATTTCCACCATTGTTTACTGATACGTCTCAAACGTATCTAATTTTCCAAACACTTTTGCTATTGTTTTGCCCTCATTCTTGCATGATTTGGATGAAACTAACCCGGACTAACGCTGTTTTCAGTAGAGCTGCCTGTATGGTTTTATTGTGTGCAGGAAATTGGATTTTTAGACGTTCCAGAAAATTCCCAGAAAATTACCAGAAAATCCACGCACCCGAAGGAGCCAGAAGCCAGAAGTGGGACCAAAGGGGAGCCCTGGGGGCCCCAGGCGCCCCCTGGCGCGGCCAGGGGTGGGGCCGCGCCCTCTGGCCGCCTCCTTCTCCTCTGGTGCCCTACCAAGACTCCTATTTATCCCCGTGACGGAAAACCCCCAGAACAGAGGTCGCTTTTCCAGTTTCCGTCGCGGAGCCGCCGACACCCTCTGTTCTTCCTCGGGAGGGCTAATCTGGAGGCTGATTTGGCCTCCGGAGAGGGGAGATCGTCGCCATCGTCATCACCATCACCAATCCATCCATCCTCCATGACTTCTCTTCACATGTGTGAGTAATTCCCTGTTGTAGGCAAAGGGGATGGTATGGATTGGATGAGTTTGATCATGTAATAGTTTGTCAGATTGTTGGGGGCATGTTGCCTATCGTCTAGATTGGTGTTTATCTTCTTTGCTTCAACTTGTTGCTCTTAATGCTTGTCACTTTGGGCCTGAGTGCCATATTTTCAGATCTGAACCTTATGTGTTTTCATGAATATATTTTTGTTCTAGATCCTATCTATGAGTTGTATGCACCTATTATGTTCCGGAACCGGCGATCCCAAAGGTGACAGCTTGGGACACCAAAGGGGATGGTCCATAATTTGAGGATTCCATGTATCCATTGAGTTTATTGCTTTGTTCCGGTGCTCTTTGACAGGAGCACCTTAATCTTCATAAGTTCCTTTTGGCCCCGTTCGTAGCGGAATGGTAGGACAAAAGATGTTGTGCAAGTTCTTATTGCAAGCACGCACAACTACCTGCGGGATACATGCCTACTGTTTGATATTTGCCTAGATGATCATTGCTTTTCTGTGTGCCTTGCCCCGTGTTAGAATCTATTATATGTTCACTCTCATCCATGCAGCGCCCAACCATCCATCTCCCTAGCCTACAGTGTTTTCAATCCTGCTGGTTGTTAGTAGTTACTTTTGCTGTTTACTTTTGCTGTTGCCACCATCACTATCATATTACCGTTACCACTTATCTATTGTTGCAAGCAAGTATATTTCAGGTGCGGTTGAATTGACAACTCAACTGTCAAAGCTTATAAATACTCTTTGGCTCCCCGTGTGTCGAATCAATAAATTGGGTTAACTTACCCGCGAAGACTATCTCGATCCCTTACGCCTGTGGGGCATCAAGCAGCGTTTTCTGGCGCCGTTGCCGGGGAGCATAGCAATATTTACAAGTCTACTTGAAGTATCCTGCCTGCTGCACATCATACGCTATGGGTAAGAAAGGAGCCCCAAGGTTCTGATTTTACCATCCCGTACAAGAAAAGGTACTGTTCTGAACACTAGTGCTACACTTGATTCACCTTCTGTTATGAGTAAGTTTACTTCACCACCACTACATGATGCTTCTATTGAGTCTGTCACTATGTCCGATACTTTTGATGATGCTTCCACTACTCTTGATGATGCTACTTTTCTTGGTCACTATATTGAAACTCAGACTGCTAAGGCTGCAGCAAAATCCAAGACCGAGACCTCTGCTACTTATATTCCTACCTGCAAAACCTTTGGTTACCCGTGCTTAGATGAACTCAAGGAGAGAATCCTTGACGATGATTATGTTACTCTTGATGATGATTTTTGCAGGGAACTCATAGAGCGTGTCGACTCTGACCCTGGTGCTGTTAAGGAGTTGCTCAAAAAGCACTCCATGAAGAACAAAGCTATTCCTGATCCTCTATTTGCCACGTCTCCTATATGCATCACTGATGCTGATTATGATTTCTCTGTTGATCTTTCACTTATATCTACAGTCGAG
The DNA here is from genome assembly GCA_950022295.1 of Bromus sterilis. Lineage (NCBI taxonomy): Eukaryota > Viridiplantae > Streptophyta > Magnoliopsida > Poales > Poaceae > Bromus > Bromus sterilis. Next base: position 36,266,902 of record OX465595.1, on the reverse strand, counting down.
GCTGACCCCTTTTATGGCAGAGAAAATGATGATGCTATAGCACACTTGACCAAACTCGCTGAGCTAGGAAACCTATTCACTACTGATCAGAAGATACGAAACTTCTATGTGGCCAAGCCTTTTCCTTTTTCTTTGAAGGAAGACGCTAAAACATGGTATGATGCACTACCCTATGGTTCCGTTAAGAGTCCCCAGGACTTAGTCCAATTATTTGTTGATAAATATTTTCCAGCTCATATGCAACATGCTGCTTTGCAAAGAATCTACAACTTTAAACAATTGCAGGATGAGCACCTCCCTAAAGCTTGGGGGAGGTTTTGTGATTTACTTAAGGTTATGCCGGGACATGGAGTCCCCAAGAATGAACTGCTTGATATATTTTACGCTGGTTTAACCGATGAATGCAGGACCTACCTGGATAGTTGTGCTAGTTGTGTTTTCAGGGAAAGAACGCCGAACGATGCAGAAGAACTAATGTGCAAAATTGCCAAGAACTATGAAGATTTGTCTCTCCCTGAACCACTTCTACCACCGAAAAAGAGGGGCATGCTTGTTCTGAACCCCGAAGATATGCAAGAAGCAAAGAAGTCTATAAAGGAGAAAGGTATTAAAGCCGAAGACGTGAAGAATTTACCGCATATTGAGAAGTTGTGTGAGCCTACTACTCACCTCCCTTGGTAGAGGTACACTCTCTATTAGACTTTACTGAAAGTGACATCCCTAAAGGTAAGCCTACTGACCAATGCTTAGATGAGCTTGATAATTTTATTGTTAAGCAAGACCATTTTAATAGGAAGTTACAAGGTCAGTTGCATGATAATTCTCTTGCTATCAAAGGTTTATGTGATGTTCTAGAAAGAACAGTTAATGATGTTAAATGTCTTGTTAAGCATTTTAATATGGTTCAAACTCAGCTTGAACAAATTTCTAATGTGCAAAATGATTTGCTTGCTAACAATGCTAAACAGGACATACAAGCTTATGGCATCAAAACTAGAGGTGGAACACACACCCAGGACCCACTCTATCTTGAGGGGCATCCGAAGAGGATAGAGCAAGATTCTCAAGTACAAGAAGAAGACGAGACTGTTAGCTCTCCGAAGAAAAAGAAGAAGAAGAAACACAAGGAGGCTGACAATCCCGATGATCCTATCACAAGTGAAAAGCCAGTTGTTGATCCCAGCAGCATATCTACCTCCGATGCTGAAACAGAAGACGATGCCGAGCCTGAAGAAAAAGACGCCGAGAAGGATAATTCTCCCAAGGTAAGAGAAGAAGAAGCACCCGATAAACGAAAGAGGTACTCAAAAGAAGATTTCATTGCAAGAATACATGGGAAGGAAAGAGAACCATGGATACAGAAACCCATGCCCTTTCCAGGTAAGTCCTTCAAATCTAAAGAAGAAGAGCATTATAATAAATTTTGTGAATGGATGAAACTGCTTTATGTGATCTTGGTGAGGGAGTGAGTGTTATGCCTTTATCTCTTTACAAAAGGCTTTGTTTAGAGAAACTAATCCCTACAGATATCTTCCTTCAAATGGCTGACAAATCAACAGCTGTCCCAATAGGTATTTGTGAGGATGTCCCCGTTGAAGTTGCTAATTGTTTGATCCTTACAGATTTTGTTGTGCTTGACATGCCCGAGGATGGGAGCATGTCCATTATTCTTGGTAGACCTTTTCTTAACACCGCAGGTGCTATCATTGATTGCAATAAAGGAAAGGTCACTTTCAACGTTGATGATAAAGAACACATGGTGTATTTTCCAAAGAAGATCGACAAAAGTCATGGCCTTAACTCTATAGAGAATATCGAGACCGTGAAGATTGGAGAATGGGACTGTCCACTACATGTGCACCACAAATACAAAACCATTATGGTGGGGACAATGTCCATTAAAGTAAAGGTGCAATGATCACTTCATAAGAGGGGAGACTTCTTGTTCTATATATCGCCGGTTTGTTGGTAAGACTTGATCAACCTTACTAGTAAGCTTGTTTTTTATAGGTAAAAAGTTAAGCTTGTTATGTTTTCATTTGCTTTAGCTTTCATTCTCTTTACTGTACCAAGTTTTTGTGTTTTTGAAGCTTCACAATACTAATCACTGCTTTAAAGTTTTCAGAAAGTTTTGCAGCTTTTTGAACTCCGAGAAATTTTCAACAGTGAAGTTTTCAGTAAAATTCCAGAAAAAAAATCCATGCCGGGAGTGACCCAGAGGCACCTGGGGCTGACCAGGGGGGGGCCACCAGTGGCCCAGGCGGCCAGCTGGCGCGGCCTACCCCCTGGCCGCGCCCACAGGGCGCCTGGGGACCACAGGCCCCACTTCCAGGTATGTCTTCTTCCTCCTCCTTCTTCTCTCTCCAAAAACACGAGTTCTACACTTTTGTCACAACCCCAAGTTAGCTAAGTGCTAGGGTTTGTTTGTGCCCTTTGCATCATGCAAAAATTCAAATGAAATTCAAAAATGGGGAAGCAGAAAGCCCCGAGAAATTAATTCAAATGGCCAGATAAAAATCTTTTGCCAAAAATCAGTTGAATAGTTGGAAAATCCCTATAAATGATGGTGATCATTTTAAAAATGGTTTGGGTATTTTTCCCATGCCCATGGAATACTCAAAAATTCAAAATGTCCTTTGGAAATTAAATAAACCCCTATTTGAGTTGAAATTCAAATTAATTGAATTTCAAAAATGCCCAAAAGTTATGAGTGGCTAGCTACTCATATTCTAAGCCCACATAAAAGTTTTGGGTATTTAATAATTGCCTAGCTAATTGTTTTAGCACAGCAAAACAAATAACAGAAAAGAAAAGAAGAAGAATTAGAAAAGAGAACCCCCTTAGCCATTCTGGCCCAACTGAAGCCCCCAGCCGGCCCAGCCCACTGGCCTCTCCCCCTTGTCGTCTTCCCCGCCGACGCCAGAGCAGGCAGCTCGCCACCGTGGCGAGCATGCCGCGGCTGCCGAGCCATCTAGGTGCTCCCCCCCATCCTCATCTCCACGTCGTGGACGCCCCGTGCTCTTCCCTTCCACTTCCCCCTCCTCTGGCTCATCTTCCCCCTCTCCCTTCGCCGTTCTGTTCACCGCCCGAAGCTCGCGCCGGAGCGCGCCGCCGCAACCGCGTGGCCACTGGCCTCCCATCGCCGAGCCGACTTGTCTGGACGCCTCCCCGCTATCGTCTTCGTCTCCCCGAGCCTGAAATCGAGCCCGAGCTGCACCAAGGACGACGCCCGCGTCAAGGTTCCACCGCCGGCCGCCGAGGAGAAGACCTCAAATTGCGCCACCACCGAGCTCCCCGCGGCCCCATCATCTTCTCCATTAGCTCCACGGTGAGCAGCTCTCCCGGTTGCCCCCTTTTCCGCCCCCTCTTGTGCCCGGGAACACTTTCCGGCGAGGTCAGCGCCTCTGACCGCCGCCGCGGTTGAAGCAGTCGTCGCCACGGGCCATGTCTTTGGCCCCCGACAACTCCAGTGGATGCGAAAGCTCACGAGCTACGCGCCCGTACCAACCAGACCCCCTCCCGTGCAAAAAACCCCAACTCCGGCGAGTCTCCGGCAGGTTTCCGGCGACCCCGCCATTAGGCCCCCCTAACCACGTGCTAATCCCCCCCAGCCGCTGACAGGTGGGACCCAGCCCGTAATAACCCCCCAGTTTAAATTAATCCACTGGATTAATTAACCATGGGCACTGACAGCCCGGACCCACACGTCATCAGCCCCCTGACGTCACCCTGGCGTCAGGCTGACGCAGTAAAACAGTTAAATGGTTTAATTAATTCAGAAAATTCCAGAAAATGCTTTAAACTTTGAAACTCAATAACTTTTTAATCCTAACTCCAAATTGGACAAATAATATGTCTAAAATTATCAGAAAAATACAAGGATTATGAATATGCAATTTTTTTTCATGTTTGACCATTTTAAAGTGGGTGAACAGTAGCAAACATGCATATGGATCCTTTTTCAAATTCAAATTTGGAGTGATTTTGCAATTGACTTTGCAACACACTTAATTTGAATGGTTTCACCCCCACATCAGAAACATTATCTCAACTATACCACATCACTTCATGATCAACCTTTTCAAATGAACTTTCATGCATTCAAATGCATTTGAAATTCATCGATAAATCAAATGAAGTTTGAATTTGCATTTCAAATGCAATATACTCCTTTTAAATGGAATGCTCAACACATCAGTACCATGAACATCACCATTTCAATCTCATTCATGTGATTGTGCATTGTACATTATGTTGATCCTATGATTGTCATGTTGCTGATAGAAGTGGAGCCGGAACTCGAGATCACCCCCTTCGTTGAAGACCCCGTGACTGAACCTCGTCAGCAAGGCAAGCAAACCCCCTTTGATCATGTCGATAAAATCCCACTTCCCTCTCATGTCTCGCTTATGCATTGTTTAGGATGATCACCATGATAACGTTTCTACCGCATAGTTGAACACATATCCTTTGCATGACCTATCATCTTGTCACAGTAGTAAGCAAACCACAATCCTAGCAGATGTAGGAGTTGGTTGATATCATGTGGCCCCTGCAACTGTTACTGCTTATTGCATGCTTAGTGGTACAATGAGGTTGCTTTTGATGTGAGTCGGGATGATGGTAAACATGGTGTTGATGAAAGTGAAATGTGTTGGTGAATCTACCCTAATACAAGGTGAACGATGAGAGGCTGTGTAGGAGTACACAGTGGGTTGTCTCGTTGAACACCGCCTTAAGTCCGAGTTCTTGTGTGGTGATCCAAGAAGAAGAGTACAACCACACATTGGGCTCACTGACCCCTCTCATCCTAGTACCTCACCCCGTTCGAACCCGAGAAGTCGCAGTAGTTCGGAGTTCTGGTAGGGCTGTGGCACGGTCTGCGAAGTGGATGAACGGCTTTTCAAGACCGGCTTGGGACCCTGCACACATCGTTTGAGGCTGTACTGGAACCTCGGCCGGACTTCCATACGGATCCCCCTCAGATAGGCGACTCTCTGGACTAGAACGGAGCTGTGGGCGAAGTGTTGTGGTGGCATCCTCGCTGTCACCTCTTGAACGGTGACATGCAAAAGGCGGTAACTGATGACACGTGTGTGTAGCGGTACACCCCTGCAGGGTTAACAAAACTATTCGAATAGCCGTGTCCGCGGTAAGGGACTACTTGGAGAGCTGTGCTCGATTATTAGACAACTTGAACTGGATACTTCTAAAACACACCAAGATAAGCATGAGTGCTATGGTGTGCTTCTCGTGGGGAAGTCGAGCAAGTAACCATAGTGGTGTAATTGGTTGAAGAGATGTAGTGGACTCGTGTACGCTTCTTACCTCAAGTCTGGTACTCGTAGTTCAGGACTAGCTAAGTCAAAGCTGGCACTTCTGCAAGTGAAACCCCACCTCCCTTTACCTTGATACATGTGCATGAGTAGTATAGTTCCTACGTAAGTCTTGCTGAGTACGACTTTGTACTCACATTTGCTTATTCTATGTTTTAGATGAACCCACCGACCCCGATGGTGTCTTCTACCCGAAGCTCGAAGAATGGAGACTCAGACCAAGACCAAGCTAGTGTAGTCCCAGTCAGACGACTGGTTCCCTCGTGGAGGGCTTGTTTTTAGATAAGGCTTCTCTAAGCCATTTGTTAAACTTGTCTGTACTCAGACCTACTTTGCTTCCGCATGTTTTGATGTAATGTTGGATCACAGACTTGTGATCTCTGTGTGCACTCTGTAAGAGTTATCAATAAAGTATATACATTGTAGAGAATTGCAATGATACCTTCTGTTCATACAAGGCATGTGTGATGCGTGTATGTTTATAACATGCATGTCTTAGTATGGGTTTTCGAGACCTTAGTTGTGATCTGGCTGGCGGTCTTTTATACACCAAGTGGCCCTTAGATGTGCGCAGCTTGGGGCATCGCGATGCAATTGTTCGTGATTCCGTCACGTGCACACTTTTATGTATGATCGAGCCCGCCCTAGACCCCGACTAAGTGATCGGGCTGGAGTAAGTCCGTGTAAGAGTTATGAGATAGTCGATAGTATGGTTGAGGCGACTTATTGGTGAATATGGGAGTTCATCACCCATATCATTAGACTTGTGTGCGGACGATGAGGACCCATCTCAGTTGATCATCCGGCCTGGATGGGATACCCCTCACTTACGATGCTTTCCGAGAACGTTCTGTGCTTGGCCTTGTCTGCTTAGACAAGTGGGTACGGTTCTCGGCTCTCCATATGACTATGTCGTAGCGGGACTTGCATACGCTAACCCCGGGTCCCGACAACTTTGTTTTTGCGTTCTTGCTGTTCTTGGAGGAAATTTTCGATATCTCTCTACAGCCCACCATTCAAGTTGAAATTTTGAGCAAATACTCCCTGGTATGTAACTCCTTCACCCCTCCAATTAGATTTTTGATTGGTGGCTTCATTTGTGAGTATTTAGTAGCTCTTGGTGCTGTTTATGTGAGCTTGCATGCATGTGTAGAATTTTATTTTCCAAGTTTTGATGCAAGTTTATGCCTTAGGTAAGTGAGTTGAGTAGTTTGCCTTAACTCACTTTGTTTAAATCCTTGTTTTTGTAATTTGTCAAAAATTTCAGAAATGAGTTTACTAGGAAGAGCAAAGGGGTGGCTTGGGAAGAAAAGGCCCGAGCGCTCCGATCGAGTTACAAGAGCTGCAGCTTCACCCTCGACTGCTAGGGTGAGCTACAACGAAGATCATGTGCCCTTAGAGTTGTTTGAGGACACAAATCCAGCACGTGCAATGACTTTCCCGTGCGATGAATTTCTTGAAGCTGCAGGAATTAAGGAGGAGTTCTATAATCTTTGTGCTAATGCAGGTCTGATGCGGCTCGCAACGTGTCGTGTTGCTCAGTATCAAAAACTCACCTCCTATTTCATTAACAGTTTTAGATATAACCTTGTTGCTGGTTCTGTTGAGTTTAAAATTTACAATGATCTTTTGACCATGCCTTTGGAAAAGTTTTGTGAAATAATAGGTGTGCCGAACGTGGGACTGACGACGAAGATGAGCTCTCAGCCCTCCGAGCTGAGAACCGTCTTCAACTCTCTCTGTAGCATGGATACAAGGGATATTCATCGGTCAAAGATCTCCAGCATCTTATTCCCACACCTCAGGTATTTAGCGTATTATATTGCTAGAGGGGTGTTAGCTCGTGACAACACGAGCAATATATCTGCACCGGATATTGCTATCCTAGCAACCGCCCTCTCAGGGAGGTTTGATTATAATGTGGGTACCTTAATTGCTCGACGCCTTGCTATGAACGGTAACAAGGGAGATTTATTTGGTGGCGTTTACGCCACACTTATCCTAGAGTCTCTTAATGGCACCCCACACCCCGATGATAAGCCTTTTACTTATTTAAGTTTTGATCTTGCTGCTATGAAAAGGCATAAGTTCGTTACCATGACTTCTGAGTTTGGTAACCTTGATTATATCTTGCGTTTCGGAGCCACCACGGAACGCAAGATCCGTCTACCTGCACCTCTTTTTTTTGATTTTTCTCGCAGGAACGGATGGTCCTTTGATGTTATCCAGTTCGATGAGTTCGTGGTCCAGCATCAGTTTCATGACCCCATGGAGGGGGGTTGTGCCCGACGAGGAGGAGCATGGTGAGTTCCCACCTTTCCAGGGAGATACTGTCACCCATTTTGGTGAAGGGTCTTTCTCTGCTTGGAGCGCGGATCCTTCTTCGTGGGAGGATCCGAGGACTTCGGTGTACGCGCCGAAAGCCTCATACGACCCTTGGACTCACCCGTACTACCCTGGAACAGGAGGCTCCTGGGGACATTAGCTACTACCAACTTAAGTCAAAAGCCTAAGCTTGGGGGAGTACGTGCCCTTCTCACTTTTCCATTGTATTATCCATTTTATTCGCTTTGATCTTTTCGAAGTTTTTGCCCATTTTTATTTCTTTCTTTCTTTGCAAAAACAACAAAAAGATTTTCTCTTTTCTTTTTCTCTCTTTTAACCTTGAAAAAACCCAAAAAGATTTCCTTTCTCTCTTTAGTTTGCTTTGTTTTCAGAGATCAACTCGAGTCCGTGATGGCATTTGATAATATTTCCCACGTTCGATCGTGCAAGTGACAAGGCAGTAATGACGAAGATCGACGAAAGGGAAGCAACAAGGAAAACCGGTATGAACTCTTCTTGTCTCTACTTTTGTACATATGCCTGTACTTATGATCTAGAGACCATCTTGTAGCGACATAGTGCTATGTTTACAATGCTTTCCCAGTGTTCATTCTTTCCTGGTGGCTAGTCTCAAATAGCTAGAGTACATATTGTGTTGTTGAAATGATTTACATGCATTGCATTGTTCATGGTTTGGCATACTGAAGTGGTATTTCCCTTCGGAGAATTTTTGGATTGACTTGGCATATGTTCACACATGCTTATGACTAAAAAGTCTATTCTGCCTTGATGATCTTTTTGTTTCAGAATAGTTATATCACTTTAAGGCCCGATTCAATGTTACTTTGTCGCTCTGCATGATTATGGCAGTTATTGCTCTCTAGTTGGTCGCTTCCCAGTCTTTTGCTAGCCTTCACTCGCACCAAGCGGAATTCTGCATGTGCTTCCAAACTCCTTTTCAAACCCAGTTATTCCATTTGAGTCCACCATACCTACCTATATGTGGTATTTACCGGCCACTCCTAACTTAGACTTTCTTGTGCCATCTCAAAATTTATTCAAAAGTTTCCCTTTTGTAACCGTACAAGCTCATGGTGCGGTGAGGGGAAATCAGTATCTTTCATGCCAAAAATTATTTGACGGAAGTTTTAACTAGTCAAACAGAAAAAAAATATGAGAGTTACACCTCCCCCATACTTGATGATGGAGTGAAATGGACCAAATGCTTCTTATGATAGGTGGAACGATACCCTCCTTCCATCCTTGAGGCAAAATAAAAGGCTCCGTAGACCATCAAAGGACATATGGATATGGGAATATGTGTAAGCAAAAAGCATTATATATGGTTGGCATGGGAGATATTGAGAGACCTTTACCGTTCACCGTTGACTGGAAAGTTACTCCTCTCAAAAGAGTTTTATCTCTATTTCCAAAACCAAGAGCTCTGGCACATGATTAGTCTTTGCTTCCTTTCACGGGTTTTCAACCTTGCCATCAAAAGCCACGGTTCGAGAGTCTTGCCTTCTTTCTTCAAAGCACCAACTATGAGAGCATAATTCTCATTCTTAGTGTAACATGCATTGTCCCAAAGCATTACATTGTATTCTGCATGCTTGTGTTATTGCTAGTCTGAAATACTGAGTTCTAGTCACCTTTAAAACTCCGGAGGAGTTTCTGCATTTATGTTTTGCTTCACTCATGGAGGCTAGCGAAGTGCCACTCAAGTATGTTCAAGCTATGTGCATTGTGATCCTGTCTTGATTTTCAGTAGCAGATTATTTACTTTTTAGTTTTTTGTGACTGATCACATGAAAGAATAATTGCTTCGTGCATTGTCCTTATAGGATTGTTTCAATACCTGCTAAACTCTTTTCGTAGTACATGATTATTTACATCTAATGAAGCAAAAGAGTTTGTCAAAGTTTTCTTTGTTGCGTCCAGTTCGTTGAACTGAATTGCTTGAGGACAAGCAATATGCTAAGCTTGGGGGAGTTGATACGTCTCAAACGTATCTACTTTTCCAAACACTTTTTATATTGTTTTTCCCTCATTCTTGCATGATTTGGATGAAACTAACCCGGACTAACGCTGTTTTCAGCAGAGCTGCCTGTATGGTTTTATTGTGTGCAGGAAATTGGATTATTAGACGTTCCAGAAAATTCCCAGAAAATTACCAGAAAATCCACGCACCCGAAGGAGCCAGAAGCCAGAAGTGGGACCAGAGGGGAGCCCTGGGGGCCCCAGGTGCCACCCTGGCGCGGCAAGGGGTGGGGCCGCGCCCTCTGGCCGCCTGGGCGCCTCCCCCCTCCTCTGGTGCCCTACCAAGACTCCTACTTATCCCCGTGACGGAAAACCCCCAGAACAGAAGTCGCTTTTCCAGTTTCCGTCTCGGAGCCGCCACCACCCTCTGTTCTTCCTCGGGAGGGCTAATCTGGAGGCTGATTTGGCCTCCGGAGAGGGGCGATCGTCGCCATCGTCATCACCATCACCAATCCATCCATCCTCCATGACTTCTCTTCACATGTGTGAGTAATTCCCTGCTGTAGGCAAAGGATGGTAGGGATTGGATGAGTTTGATCATGTAATAGTTCGTTAGATTGTTGGGGGCATGTTGCCTATCATCTAGATTGGTGTTTATCTTCTTTGCTTCATGTAAGGCCCGATATGCGGTACTGTTCCAGATCTAGGTGTTTCCACCCAGATCCAGGGACGAAGCACATATCGGTCCCACCGCGACATATGACAAAGCCATATGCCCCGGATTTCCAACATGATATCACAACATTACAGATACAAGGATACAACATCTCATACAATCGGCATACAACTGCCTTAATACAATACAACAGCGGAAGATACATGTCTGAGTACAGACTACAATCAAAAGCCTACTGGCAAAGAGAAAAGCATCGATCCCATAACCACACGGGTCCAGGCCCTCCGCCGGGATCCGCCTAACTAGTCGTCGTCGAGTCTCCACGTGAAACGTCGATCACCATACCTGTTGTCGATCAAGAACCCTGAAAAGAGTTTGGGGGTAGTATCATGAGTACAGAGGTACTCAGCATCCAACTGTAGTGGTCATCTGACCCAGCAAGGACTTCATCACTCGTCATTCTAGGACAACTAGTAGTTTGCGGTAAGGAAGGGGTAAGTGGTGAGGTTGCTGCCGCACTAGCATTTATGAAGTGGCTAACGATCTAGAGAGTAAGGTAAGAAGCCAAGCATTCGATGAGGAATCGCCTCCAACAAGTCTTGCTATCCACCTACATACGCAAACATAACACCTATCCTATCCTTGTCCTCCTCTTCGCATCCCGACGAAGAAGAAGCAGTCAAGGCACACACACGTTGATCAGGTTATATTAAGATTATCTCAGTTGTTGTTGTCTATGAACAAGGAGTAGGTCTCAAGTCGTCCATAACCGTGGACACGGCTTCTCGAAAAGGTTTAACCCTGCGGGGGTGTACCAACTGCCCATTACGAGGCGTCGCATGCTCGCCCATCTCTCTCAGTTGCTACCCATTATAGGCAACCATTTTATGATTTAGTTCCAAGAGATCCGAAACGACAGGTCCCTCTAACTAACAACGCACAAATCCGGGTGGCCCCCGGGGAGTCGACACCCAATCCAAAAGCTGGCCACGCTCTCGGATCGGACTCTTCCGTATGGCCAAGGTCGGGTTTAGTCTCGCCTATATAACAGGGGACTTCCCTAGCTCACCAAGTGTGGACCAATAGAGGAACTATGTCTCCGCTGGCCCGAGTTGTTTGAAAACTACTGGCAGCTGACCAGCACACACATGGTTTCAAATGGTAAATCAGCTTGGGCCACCTCTAGAAATGTTTGAAGCTAGGTAGGTAAGAAGATCCCACACGCGATTAGGAACGCTCAGTCTTAAAACCAATACCCGGAACTCGGATCCTAGGTGACTCGAATGGAACAAAGCGTTGGGGCGGGATAGCCTGGACCTTCCATCCTTCGTCGAATATAGTCAACATTATAATAATCATATCATCAACAATAATATAATAATGTGATATCCCAAACCCAGGAGTAACAGGGTAACATCGTAGCATCCTAAGCATGCATACTAAGCAGGGGCTGAGCAACGAGCAATAGTAACATATCAGTACAAGGTTTGCTGGGAAGGGACATGGCTGTATCGGTTTGAAAGAGGCTGTAAAACATGTGGTAGGATCAAACATCGAAGCTAACCTAGACTAGCATTCAAACCGCTGGTTGAAATAGAATGGATCATAAGTAATGTATAGTCCTTGCCTGTTGATAAGTCGGGTTCCGAAGGTGTAGTCATCGCAAGCTCGCATCGTCTCCGAGAGGTACCCGCGGAAGCACACAAGACGATAAACACTGGAAAGCAATCAACGAGCAAGCATCTATTACTACGGAGCAACACAAGATCAAGAAGACATCACACGACACGGCAACGCGATACGGATCTATCGTCGAGAACGGTTACTAACAGTTTAAGTGGGGTATCGGTCACACACGACGAATACCGCACGTTTACGGTGGTTCAAGTTGCTTAGCTACAGGTGATCAACCAAGGTTGTTAACATGGAAGCTCAAGCAAGCATGGCATATCACACAAACATGGAAAGAGGTGAAGCATAAAGGAAACTATCTATGCTAGTCAATTTAAGTGAGGCACAACCTAAACATGGCATAACACTAGTGTCGCACGATGATTAAAACATTTGGTACTGTTATGTCCTAAACCATATTTTAGGTTGGTTAACAGCAGCAAACAATAGCATAAACACATTGTACACGAAAAACTAATCAAGTTACATATAAAGAACACCCCAAACGGAGTTACGATTAAAAAGATATAAGCAAAACAAGTTACGGGCACAATCTGCCAACATCAGGAAGCACACTTTAGAGTAATGCGTAAACAGGTTAATGGATGCAAACATGCTCACAAATGATATGAAATTAAATTAGACATGACAGGGAAGGCATGGCAAAAGGAATCATGCAAATAGGCATCATAGATCAAAAGATATTAAGCAAACAACATGGCATCGTAAAGTAACAGACTTAGAGAAAAACAGAAGTGGCTGTCAAAAACAGCGGGATAGCAACTTTGGAGCTAAACAACTATATGACCACCAAGAATATCATGGCAATGCAATACATGTAATGAAAGTCGACATGATGCTTAACAATATGCAGTTGGAATCACTCAATTCCGATAAACGGTCGCGACACACTCGTCGACCGAAGTTGCAACAAAATAACAGTTTCAGCAACAGCAGCACATTAACATCATGATAGCTACTTTGGAGCAAGATATAATCATGATGCAGCAAGCAATTATGGCATGTGAATGCATGAAACTGAAGTAGAAACAATGCTTAACGCAACGCAAAAGGAATCAATCAATTCCGATGAACGTTGCGAAGCAATCGTCACCCGAAGTTGCAATAAAATAATAACAGCAGCACTTAACAGGAAAATTAGCAGTTTAACGGCCTGATGCCCACTTCAACACACAATTACACAATTAAGATGAGCTCAAATGCAAATGCTCACAAAAGACGGATTAAGGTACACGCAATTCTAAGCAGTTTTCGTTTTGGGCGCATCGCGGTCCGAGCTACGGATTAATGGGAAATAACGTTGCAAAAACAGATCAGCAGCAGATTTTCCAACACTTAGCAAAAATAACAGGGTGCTGGGAAAAAAACTGAGGCGGAAATAATAATAAAAAAAAGGGGCGGCCTAGCTCACCCATGGGCTTCGGCCCACTGGCCTGGAGAGGCCGAGTCGGCCCGGTGGCCTGGATCGCGAGCAGCTGGACTTGGGCCGGCCCACCTGGGCGTCCAGCCACTGGATCGGGCGCCTGGATCCCCGCACGGGACACGGCGGCTCCGGCCGGCTCATCGTGGCGGCGCGGCGGCGCCGACCACCGGTGCTAGGAGGGTCGAGGAGGCGCAGGCTACAGCGGAGGCGGCGGATCCGGTCGCCGGTCACCGGATCCCGCGGGAGGAGAGCTCGACGGTCTTCGGACAGAGGAGCGCGGCGGCCGAGCTCGGAGCTCGCCGGCGTCCATGGCGCGGCGGCGTGGCGCTGTTCCCTGCTGGACAAGAGAGAGGAGGGAGGCCGTGAGGGAGAGGAGAAGGGAGGCGCAACGAGGAGGGGGCTCACCGCGGCGGGGCGTTTGGTCGCCGGGGCAGCGGCGCGGCTCCACGGGAGGAGGAGCTCGGGAGTGCGGGCGGCGCCAGATGGGCCTCGGCGGGCCTGGCGGCGGCGGTTGCGGGCCCGCGTGGCCTGGGGCGCGGTGGCTGCTGGCTGGAGCTTCGGGGAGGTGACGTGGAGGCTTTAGAGCCCTCCATCTCGCGATCCGACGGCCGGAAATTGCTGGAACTTAGGGTTTCGGGGAGAGGAGGATGTGAGGGGAAAACTGGGGTAGATCTAGGGGGGTGGCTGCAAATTTTACATGGGGGAAACCCTAGAAGGCCTAGGGGAGTGTGGTGGTCTATATATAGGGCAGGGTTGGCTGTCCAGTTGACACAAACGCCCTCGGTACCCCTCTCGCGTGTCCGGTGATCGCATTCGTGACTGCCGAGAGTCCGTACGGACTCCGATTCGGACGAAATCTCGAACCACGCGTTCAGCGCGTCGAGTCCGTCGATCGTACCTCACTGCGGTGACATTCCGACAACATTTTTCGGCGCCCCATAAAATAATCCGTTTATTAAATAAACGGGGTTTGCGTTCCGGTGGCGATGGCTGGACTTGTGCCGGTTGCGACGGTGCTCAGGTGAAATCCCGGTGTCGCAAGGTCGTGTGCCGTTGGGGAAAAGGTCGGTCACGCATCCGATACGAGAATACGGGGGATAAATATTCACCGATCGATAAATCGGGGATGCAAACACCGCAAACAAATCAGACAATCGAACAATTCACACCGAAAACAAAATTTTTAATTTTTGTGAAAACTGGGCTGTTACAATACAACACCACCAACAAGGGATCTCGTCCCAAGATCCAGGATGATCCGGGGGAGAGGGGGGAGAGAAAAAGAGACGACGATCTTCAACACCACCAACAAGGGACTCTGCTCCATGTCGACGTCGAACTCGTGTCGAGATAAATTTCCACAGAGAGACGACATCGTCGGAATAACGAAATCGTCAGTGTCAAGAGGGAGAACGACAATGAAAGCGATGATCAAGGGAAGCATTCTCACTGAAATCGTGAGGATACTCGGCAAGAGGACTGAAGTCAATAGATGACCAAGATATTTACCCAGAGTCGGAAAAACTAAAGGTACTACAGGATTCCCACCTGAGATCGAAATCGAGACAATACGCTGCAAGCAAGGCATTGTAACGAGTCCGAGCTCCACACACTCGAGATCCTAGAGTTTTTAAGGGGATAAGTCTAGAATAAAACACTTACGGCACTTGTCCTGACCAGAGCAAGGGTAAGGAGTAAAAAGATTCCTACTCTCCGATAACTAACTTAGTAACTACAAAATAGTTTTTGTCTAGACTCGACTTCGGCCAGAGAGGGGATCCTACGGTCGGTAAGGCTCTGATACCAAGTTGTAAGGCCCGATATGCGGTACTGTTCCAGATCTAGGTGTTTCCACCCAGATCCGGGGACGAAGCACATATCGGTCCCACCGCGACATATGACAAAGCCATATGCCCCGGATTTCCAACATGATATCACAACATTACAGATACAAGGATACAACATCTCATACAATCGGCATACAACTGCCTTAATACAATACAACAGCGGAAGATACATGTCTGAGTACAGACTACAATCAAAAGCTTACTGGCAAAGAGAAAAACATCGATCCCATAACCACACGGGTCCAGGCCCTCCGCCGGGATCCGCCTCATTAGTCGTCGTCGAGTCTCCACGTGAAACGTCGATCACCATACCTGTTGTCGATCAAGAACCCTGAAAATAGTTTGGGGGTAGTATCATGAGTACAGAGGTACTCAGCATCCAACTGTAGTGGTCATCTGACCCAGCAAGGACTTCATCACTCGTCATTCTAGGACAACTAGTAGTTTACGGTAAGGAAGAGGTAAGTGGTGAGGTTGCTGCCGCACTAGCATTTATGAAGTGGCTAACGATCTAGAGAGTAAGGTAAGAAGCCAAGCATTCGATGAGGAATCGCCTCCAACAAGTCTTGCTATACACCTACATACGCAAACATAACACCTATCCTATCCTTGTCCTCCTCTTCGCATCCCGACGAAGAAGAAGCAGTCAAGGCACACACACGTTGATCAGGTTATATTAAGATTATCTCAGTTGTTGTTGTCAATGAACAAGGAGTAGGTCTCAAGTCGTCCATAACCGTGGACACGGCTTCTCGAAAAGGTTTAACCCTGCAGGGGTGTACCAACTGCCCATTACGAGGTGTCGCATGCTCGCCCATCTCTCTCAGTTGCTACCCATTATAGGCAACCATTTTATGATTTAATTCCAAGAGATCCGAAACGACAGGTCCCTCTAACTACCAACGCACAAATCCGGGTGGCCCCCGGGGAGTCGACACCCAATCCAAAAGCTGGCCACGCTCTCGGATCGGACTCTTCCGTATGGCCAAGGTCGGGTTTAGTCTCGCCTATATAACAGGGGACTTCCCTAGCTCATCAAGTGTGGACCAACAGAGGAACTATGTCTCCGCTGGCCCGAGTTGTTTGAAAACTACTGGCAGCTGACCAGCACACACACGGTTTCAAATGGTAAATCAGCTTGGGCCACCTCTAGAAATGTTTGAATCTAGGTAGGTAAGAAGAGGGGACCCCATAAAATCCCACACGCGATTAGGCACGCTCAGTCTTAAAACCAATACCCAGAACTCGGATCCTAGGTGACTCGAATGGAACAAAGCGTCGGGGCGGGATAGCCTAGACATTCCATCCTTCGTCGAATATAGTCAACATTATAATAATCATATCATCAACAACAATATAATAATGTGATATCCCAAACCCAGGAGTAACAGGGTAACATCGTAGCATCCTAAGCATGCATACTAAGCAGGGGCTGAGCAACGAGCAATAGTAACATAGCAGTACAAGGTTTGCTGGGAAGGGACGTGGCTGTATCGGTTTGAAAGAGGCTGTAAAACATGTGGTAGGATCAAACATCGAAGCTAACCTAGGCTAGCATGCAAACCGCTGGTTGAAATAGAATGGATCATAAGTAATGTATAGTCCTTGCCTGTTGATAAGTCGGGTTCCGAAGGTGTAGTCATCGCAAGCTCGCATCGTCTCCGAGAGGTACCCGCGGAAGCACACAAGACGATAAACACTGGAAAGCAATCAAAGAGCAAGCATCTATTACTACGAAGCAACACAAGATCAAGAAGACATCACATGACACGGCAACGCGATACGGATCTATCGTCGAGAACGGTTACTAACAGTTTAAGTGGGGTATCGGTCACACACGACGAATAACGAACATTTACGGTGGTTCAAGTTGCTTAGCTACAGGTGATCAGCAAAGGTTGTTAACATGGCAGCTCAAGCAAGCATGGCATAGCACACAAACATGGCAAGAGGTGAAGCATAAAGGAAACTATCTATGCTAGTCAATTTAAGTGAGGCACAACCAAAACATGGCATAACACTAGTGTCGCACGATGATTAAAACATTTGGTACTGTTATGTCCTAAACCATATTTTAGGTTGGTTAACAGCAGCAAAAAATAGCATAAACACAATGTACACGAAAAACTAATCAAGTTACATATAAAGAACACCCCAAACGGAGTTACGGTTAAAAAGATATAAGCAAAACAAGTTACGGGCACAATCTGCCAACATCAGGAAGCACACTTTAGAGCAATGCATAAACAGGTTAATGGATGCAAACATGCTCACAAATGATATGAAATTAAAGTAGACATGACAGGGAAGGCATGGCAAAAGGAATCATGCAAATAGGCATCATAGATCAAAAGATATTAAGCAAACAACATGGCATCATAAAGTAACAGACTTAGAGAAAAACAGAAGTGGCTGTCAAAAACAGCGGGATAGCAACTTTGGAGCTAAAAAACTATATGACCAGCAAGAATATCATGGCAATGCAATACATGTAATGAAAGTAGACATGATGCTTAACAATATGCAGTTGGAATCACTCAATTCCGATAAACGGTCGCGACACACTCGTCGACCGAAGTTGCAACAAAATAACAGTTTCAGCAACAGCAGCACATTAACATCATGATAGCTACTTTGGATCAAGATATAATCATGATGCAGCAAGCAATTATGGCATGTGAATGCATGAAACTGAAGTAGAAACAATGCTTAACGCAACGCAAAAGGAATCAATCAATTCCGATGAACGGTTGCGAAGCAATCGTCACCCGAAGTTGCAATAAAATAATAACAGCAGCACTTAACAGGAAAATTAGCAGTTTAACGGCCTGATGCCCACTTCAACACACAATTAAACAATTAAGATGAGCTCAAATGCAAATGCTCACAAAAGACGGATTAAAGTACACGCAATTCTAAGAAGTTTTCGTTTTGGGCGCATCGCGGTCCGAGCTACGGATTAACGGGAAATAACGTTGCAAAAACAGATCAGCAGCAGATTTTCCAACACTTAGCAAAAATAACAGGGTGCTGGGAAAAAAACTGAGGCGGAAATAATAATAAAAAAAGGGGCGCCCTAGCTCACCCATGGGCTTCGGCCCACTGGCCTGGAGAGGCCGAGGCGGCCCGGTGGCCTGGCTCGCGAGCAGCTGGACTTGGGTCGGCCCACCTGGGCGTCCAGCCACTGGATCGGGCGCCTGGATCCCCGCACGGGACACGGCGGCTCTGGTCGGCTCATCGTGGCGGCGCGGCGGCGCCGACCACCGGTGCTAGGCGGGTCGAGGAGGCGCAGGCTACAGCGGAGGCGGCGGATCCGGTCGCCGGTCACCGGATCCCGCGGGAGGAGAGCTCGACGGTCTTCGGACAGAGGAGCGCGGCGGCCGAGCTCGGAGCTCGCCGGCGTCCATGGCGCGGCGGCGTGGCGCCATTCCCTGCTGGACAAGAGAGAGGAGGGAGACCGTGAGGGAGAGGAGAAGGGAGGCGCAACGAGGAGGGGCTCACCGTGGCGGGGCGCTTGGCCGCCGGGGCGGCGGCGCGGCTCCACGGGAGGAGGAGCTCGGGAGTCCGGGCGGCGCCAGATGGGCCTCGGCGGGCCTGGCGGCGGTGGTTGCGGGCCCGCGTGGCCCGGGGCGCGGTGGCTGCTGGCTGGAGCTTCGGGGAGGTGACGTGGAGGCTTCAGAGCCCTCCATCTCGCGATCCGACGGCCGGAAATTGCTGGAACTTAGGGTTTCGGGGAGAGGAGGATGTGAGGGGAAAACTGGGGTAGATCTAGGGAGGTGGCTGCAAATTTTACATGGGGGAAACCATATAAGGCCTAGGGGAGTGTGGTGGTCTATATATAGGGCAGGGTTGGCTGTCCAGTTGACACAAACGCCCTCGGTACCCATCTCGCGTGTCCGGTGATCGCATTCGTGACCGCCGAGACTCCGTACGGACTCCGATTCGGACGAAATCTCGAACCACGCGTTCAGCGCGTCGAGTCCGTCGATCGTACCTCACTGCGGTGACATTCCGACAACATTTTTCGGTGCCCCATAAAATAATCCGTTTATTAAATAATCGGGGTTTGCGTTCCGGTGGCGATGGCTGGACTTGTGCCGGTTGCGACGGTGCTCAGGTGAAATCCCGGTGTCGCAAGGTCGTGTGCCGTTGGGGAAAAGGTCGGTCACGCATCCGATACGAGAATACGGGGGAGAAATATTCACCGATCGATAAATCGGGGATGCAAACACCGCAAACAAATCAGACAATCGAACAATTCACACCGAAAACAAATTTTTTAATTTTATTGAAAACTGGGCTGTTACACTTCAACTTGTTACTCTTAATGCTTGTCACTTTGGGCCCGAGTGCCATGTTTTCAGATCTGAACCTTATGTGTTTTCATGAATATATTTGTGTTCTAGATCCTATCTATGAGTTGTATGCACCTATTATTGTCCGGAACCGGCGATCCCAAAGGTGACAGCTTGGGACACCAAAGGGGATGGTCCATAATTTGAGGATTCCATGTATCCATTGAGTTTATTGCTTTGTTCCGGTGCTCTTTGACAGGAGCACCTTAATCTTCATAAGTTCTATTTGGCCCCGTTCATAGCAGGATGGTAGGGCAAAAGATGTTGTGCAAGTTCTTATTGCAAGCACGCACAACTACCTACGGGATACATGCCTACTGTTTGATATTTGCCTAGATGATCATTGCTTTTCTGTGTGCCTTGCCCCGTGTTAGAATCTATTATATGTTCACTCTCATCCATGAAGCGCCCAACCATCCATCTCCTTAGCCTACAGTGTTTTCAATCCCGCTGGTTGTTAGTAGTTACTTTTGTTGTTTACTTTTGTTGTTTCCACCATCACTATCATATTACCGTTACCACTTATCTATTGTTGCAAGCAAGTATATTTCAGGTGCGGTTGAATTGACAACTCAACTGTCAAAGCTTATAAATACTCTTTGGCTCCCCGTGTGTCGAATCAATAAATTGGGTTAACTTACCCGCGAAGACTATCTCGATCCCTTACGCCTTTGGTGAAGGGAATATGCCCGAGAGGCAATAATAAAGTGGTTATTATCTTATTCCATGTTTATGATAAATGTTTATTTTCATGCTATAATTGTGTTAACCGGAAACGTTAATACATGTGTGTTTAATAAACAGAGAAAAGGTTCCTAGTAATGCCTCTCTCTATACTAGCTTGTTGATTAACGGATGATCAAGGTTTCCTGATCATGAACATTGGATGTTGTTAATAACAAGGTCATGTCATTGGAGAATGATGTGATGAACATACACCCACAGTAGTTATAGCAATACGATCATGTCATCAAGTTTCTATTGCTGTATCAAACTTTCACGAAGTAACCCTAATCCTTAGACCATGAGATCACGTCAATCACTGACACCGGAAGAGTACTTTGATTCCATCAAACGTCACACCGTAACAGGGTGATTATAAAGGTGTCGTTGGGTACTTGGAAAGTGTTAGTTGAGGCTCGTGGATCAAGAGTGGGATTTGTCCATCCAGATGACGGAGAGATATACTCTGGGCCCTCTCGGTGATATCACATTGACATCGCTTGCAAGCACGTGACTGGCTCACGAGGATGTTATATCACGGAACGAGTAAAGAGTACTTGTCGGTAACGAGATCGAACTAGGTATGGAAGATACCAAATGATCGGATCTCGGACAAGTAAAATATCGCGAGACAAAAGGAATTGGTTACCGAGTAATGGTTCACACGATCACTAGTTCATCGTTGAGTAAGTGGGAGTCATCATGGATCTCCAGATCCCTCTGATGATTATTGATCGGAGAAGAGTCTCTTTCATGTCCATTTTATTCACGAACCGTAGGGTGACACACTTAAGGATTCGTTGACGCGTTTGAGTGGATACGGAACGCCGGAGAATATACTGGACAGCACATGGACTGTTTTGATAAAACTGCTGGAATAGTTTCGGTATATCAAAATAGTGCAAGGGGATAATTGTTAATGTGTTCATTGAATGAAGTGTTCATCAATGAAGTACTCATTAAATGAAGTGTTCATTAATTTGAGTGACATTAAACAAGATAATTAAAAGTGTTTTAATGTGATAAACTCTTGGAATTTTGAGTGGAGAATTATGGAAGTTATGGGAATAATGTGTGACCCTTTGTTTTTGTGAGTGGAGAGTCCACCCACATGATGAGGGGAGAGGTGGGGGCACCTCTTGGGGCGTGCTACCCCTTGGGGGCTGCCTCCCCCTCCTATATATAGATGGGTGGAGACCCCTCTACACATGAATTCCTCCATCTCTCATATGCCCTTTGGTTGGCATCTTCCTCCCCTTGCTAGCTGATCCAGTTTCACGAGTACGGTGCTTAGGCGAAGCCCTACTCAAGATCTTCTCTACCACCACCACCACTATGTTGTAGTGCTGCTGGAGTTCCCGAGGATCCACTACTTCCGCTTCCCAACTGGAGCAAGGGGCGGAGGTCGTCACTGATCTGTACGTGTGACCGACTACGGAGACGCTGCCCGTTCGTGGCGTCAAGTCTTCATCACGACCTTGAGGTCGGCGAGTGTTCGACTACATCACCCACGAGAATAGTTCTCGTTAAAGCTTTTGGTCTTCGAGGGTGAGTCCTTCTCAAACCGTTACAAGTGATCTTCTAGATGTGATCTTGGCTGTTACAACCGTAGGAAAATTTTTGTTTTCTATGCAACGAACCCTTCAGTGGTATCAGAGCCTCGTCTATGCGTAGATGCTTTGTACGGTTAGAACACATAGAGATGTGGGCGTTGATCCTCTAGTTGTTACCCTCTTTTGTGCACTTGTTCATATTGCGGCAATGTTGGATTGAAGCGGCCCTAAGCGCAGATTGCGTGTCACGCTTGACATACGGCTTGTACCGTATAAAGTGGCTTTGGGGGTGTCTGTTTCTCTAACATTAGTGATATGGCATTTGCAACGGAGGGCCCTGGAAAGGGATGAAAAGAAACAACTAGCGAATCAACGTTGTGGTTCTTGTCCGTAGGTAAGATCGGTTCTTTCCTACGAAGCCCAAAACCACGTAAAATTTGCAAAGATAATTTAGAAGCTTCTAACTTGTTTTTGCAGGGCATGTGATGTGATATGGTCATTGTTACAAAATTGTTGTATGAAATGAGATTTATTGTAAACAACCGGCAGGAGCCATATGGTTGTGTTTTTCCTTTTTAAGGCCTGCGTGTTGTAGATATATCCATGAGATATATTGTAATGGAGAAGGACGACCATGGTGGTGGCGCCATGGACCTTGGTGCCGCGCCGGTGGCATGATGGAGATCATACCAAGACGCACAAGATGGAGATCTAATGCGAGAAGGACCATATCATATCACATTATCCATGCATGTGATGTTTATCCTTTTATGCATCTTATTTTGCTTAGTTACGATCATGATCGCTGCGGTAGCATTATAAGATGATCCCTCTCACTTAATATCAAGATAATTATATGTTCTTCCTTAGTATGCACCGTTAAGAAAGTTCGTCGTTTCGAGACACCACGTGATGATCGGGTGTGATAGACTCTACGTTCGCATACAACGGGTGTTTTCAAGCCTAGCATGTACAGACATGGCCTTGAAACACATTCAAATACTAAGGTTCTACTTGGCGAGCCTAGCATGTACAGACATGGCCTCAGAACATGGACCGAAAGGTTAAGCACAAGTCATATGGATGATATGATGAACCATATTGAGATGCTCGCCATTGCAGCTACACTGCCTCACGTGATGATCGGTCGTGGTGTAGTGAATTTGGTTCGTGTAATCACCAAAGACGACTCGAGGGATGTTGTTTTTGAGTGGGAGTTAGATGAACTCATTTTATCATGAACTAAATCAAAGTGAATTTGCATAGTTCGTTGTAGTCATTGGCATTTGTTTACTACCTTTGCGCTTAGCTATAATTGAGATAATAGAACTATAGAATTCTGGATATTTAACTTTACGGACTGGTACCGTATTGTTTGAGTGTCAATCTAAAGTTTAAAGTCTTATTGCAAACTTTAGCAAACCTTGCTTACTCCATGAATTTTAATAATGTGTATTAAATCGAGAGTAACAATTCCAGTGTTAGTGTCTAAGTATCACACTTGCCTCCATGATCCTTGATATTCAAATGTTGTTTGTTATTATCAAGGTTATCTAGGAGCTGAAAGGATTGTTTCAGAAACTATCATGTGTGGAAGATATAGCGATATCTGAAACAATGTTTAGTTGCAATGTGATAGAGTAAAATTTAGTGAGAAACATATTCTCATATTGTATGAGAATTTGTGAAGGTTGGAGACACTATGTGTCCTAATCTCTCAAAAAGGTTTTGGGAACTAATATTGTACTCACAGTTTGTCCCTATGAGCTATGGTAGTTTTGTCATGAAAGTTGTCATGATAGGATGAATGGAAGATGTAGGTAAAATGTTTACTACACTATAAGATTACTAAAGAATGGAATTTGGAAGAACACCAAACATTTGATGACGGTGATCTACATCAAAGTGAGAATCAAAGGGTGTTAGTATTTGACTAACACACTTTGGATTATGTGTCATATGAATGGTGCCACAAGTGATGTTGATAAATTCTTCTAAAAAGGAAAGGAATTGCTGAAAGAGGATCTGAAAAATATTTTGGCGAAAAGAAAAAGGAAAAGACTGGAAATGTCCAGCTCGGGTATATAGATGATATACATGTTATGGGTATATTCATTGCTTGTTAAACAGTGTGATTCTTGAGTATTGGATACTGATTGGTTGGTATGAAGTGTCATACGGAACAACGCAATACAAGAGTTGCAATGGCCTGAGTAACTAGCAAATGAATATGGGATGATTCTCATCAAGAACAAAATAAAGTGTTTATCGTTGGAATTAAACCTAGCCTTCAAGATTTATTTGAATAATTGTTATTCTGTTCTGGTGTTATACGAACAATAGTTGTTCAAATTATCACCATATTCATAGAAGATGGATGAACTCTATAAATCTTGTTGGAGAAATCACATCCATAATAACTGATGCTAAACATGTCGCAAGACAAATGATTAGAAGATCACTTATGAGTGACACCACCATTTGAATCATATTGGAAAGAAACACATGAAGAAACTCCATGGTGATGGAATTTTGGAGTCTTTTGATTTTGAATCAATTGACGGTTGTGAGAAATTTCTAGAGATGATTGAAACACCGTTTAAATCATATTGGAAAGATAACATGAAGAAACTCCATGTTGGTGGAATTTTGGAATCTTTTGATTTTGAATCAACTGACGCTTGTAAGAATTTCCTAGAAATGATTGAAACTCCGTTCATAGGCCAAAGAAGGACGGACGACTAACTTATTGGACATTATACATGTTGATGTCTATAGTTCATTATGTGTAGCCGTGTGTGGTGGGTCTTATAACTTCATATACTTTAACCGAGGATTTGAGTGAATATATGTGTATATTTACTTGATAAGGAAGAAGTATGAAATGTTTGAAAATGTTCAAATAAATTTCAAGATGAAGTGAAAATCATTGTAACGAGAAAATAAGAGTTTATGATTGGATCATAAAAGAAGATTTTTGAGTTAAAAGTTTAGAAAATGCCTGAGAGTTTAGGAATCGTTCCAAAACTTGCATTTCCCGAAACACCATAGGAGTATGGAGTGTTCGAGAGATGTAATCAAACCTTGTTTGACATGGTAAGGATCAAAGGTGTTATTTATAAAATTGCCATTATATTTCAAGGATTAAGCTTTAGAGACTACCGCTTTTCACTGAAAAGAGCGCCATCGAGATCCGTTGAAATGACACCATATGAGTTGTGGAATGGGATAAAACCCAATTTGTCTTTTCTTAAATTTTGGTATGCAAGGCATATGTAAAATGTTTACAACCAAAGTCGGATAAAGTACGTCTTTGTAGGTTATCCCAATGTAACCGTTGGTTATTCCTCCATAAAGACAAAAGTGTTTTGTGGCTAAGTGCATCAAGTTTCTTGAGAAGGAATTTTTTGCGAAAAGTTAAGTGGGAGGACAGTAGAACTTCGATTAGGTTGTTGAACCTAAGCTTTATGTGCTAAGTGGCGCAGCGCCGGAAAGTGTCCCGGAAGCGGCCGCAATGCTCTTGGCTCCCGTGTCCCAAAGGTTGTGGTCACGGCGATCTAAGTTCCTATTGAACTGCGTAGTTCGGGTAATCGATCAAATAGAAAGATTTGAGATTGAATCATTGTTATTTGATAATAATGGACCGACTACATGCAAAGAAGCAATGATGGGCCCTGACTCCGTCAAAATGGCTAGAAGCTATAAAATCCGTGATAGTTCCATACACGAGAAACCAAGTTTCTGAACTTGGAAGACCCTCTAGATACCGTGTTTGGATCTATAAAGAAACAGACGTGGATGTTCTCACATCTATGAAATATTCGACATATCGTTAAAATGGTTTACGATTATGTTCAAAGAGTTGGCTATGACAAGATTTGATCTTTCATAACGATATTTAGTCTGGACGGATTATTGTAGCAACCACTACATATGCTAGTTTTGGTATATGGTAGTTGAACAAACGGAACAACGTTCTTCTAATAGAATGGTTACCTAGGACGTGTACAGGACACGGTCCAAAGGGTTCTGTTAATTCAAAGGATGCTAAAATAGCATGCAAATTTTAATGGTTGAAATAAGCATTCGCGGAGTTGGAATCTTCATCATGATGAAATTGTTAAAACGTTTAGTTTCATCAGAGACGGTGAAGATGCTTGCTTTTGCAAGAAATTAAGTGGGAGCGCTGAGACATATTTCTAATACATTATGTAGAAGACATATTGTTGATTGGAAATGATGTATATTTTATTGACACGGGTGAAGTTTCATTGAAAATTTGATTTTAATGGAAGATTTGGGCAAAACCAGAATATTGGACATCAATGTCTATGCAGATAGATTGAGGTTCTAATATGGTTGTGCCAAAGTACATAGATGAGGTATTGAATGAAGTTCAATATGGAAACGACGAGAAAAGTTCTTGCCGCATGGAAAAGGTTGAAGCGAGATTCAAGTGTTTTGACACTTGGTGAGTAAAACCACATGAATGATTTGATCAATCATGTACACCATGATATGTACAATTCCAGAATGTCCTATGCTCTAAATGTTATGAGCATATACCAGAATGATTCATAAGATGATCATTGGACAATAGTAAAGATATCCTTACGTGCTTTGGAAGGACTAAGAATATATATTATGTATATTGGACAATAGTTCATTGTAAAGTGTTACATTGATACTAGTTTTGTCGCAAGATACAATCTAAATTTATCTCAATTTTGGCGGTATGTTAAGGTGGCAAAATGTAATGGAAGAAAGTTCCATGATAGATTTGGAATAGTTCCAAATGGATTTGGATGAGTTCCAAAGTTAAGACATTATAACGAATACTACAAGGAAAGGCTAAGTATATGACTGCTCTAGCAGCAGCAAAGGAGGGCATTTGTGTCAAGAAGTTTGTTTGACAAACTAGGTGTAGTTCCAAGCGAGCTAATACTATGAAGATCTATTGTACGACAATAGATTCAACATGTTTTGAGCTCAAGGGACTAAGGTCTCACCGGAGGACCAAATTTATGCAATGCCATCTCATTAGTGAATGAGCGATGCGTAGAGACGCAAAGAAATGCAAATACACACGGACCTGAAGTATCAGATCTGGAGATTAGGTTTACCACTAGCAATGCGTATGGATAACAACTGAATGCCATAGGTGTTGGATGCGCAAGTACCAAACTAGATTATTGACTCTAGTGCAAGTGGGAGACTGAAGGGAATATGCCCGAGAGGCAATAATAAAGTGGTTATTATCTTATTCCATGTTTATGATAAATGTTTATTTTCATGCTATAATTGTGTTAACCGGAAACGTTAATACATGTGTGTTTAATAAACAGAGAAAAGGTTCCTAGTAATGCCTCTCTCTATACTAGCTTGTTGATTAACGGATGATCAAGGTTTCCTGATCATGAACATTGGATGTTGTTAATAACAAGGTCATGTCATTGGAGAATGATGTGATGAACATACACCCACAGTAGTTATAGCAATACGATCATGTCATCAAGTTTCTATTGCTGTATCAAACTTTCACGAAGTAACCCTAATCCTTAGACCATGAGATCACGTCAATCACTGACACCGGAAGAGTACTTTGATTCCATCAAACGTCACACCGTAACAGGGTGATTATAAAGGTGTCGTTGGGTACTTGGAAAGTGTTAGTTGAGGCTCGTGGATCAAGAGTGGGATTTGTCCATCCAGATGACGGAGAGATATACTTTGGGCCCTCTCGGTGATATCACATTGACATCGCTTGCAAGCACGTGACAGGCTCACGAGGATGTTATATCACGGAACGAGTAAAGAGTACTTGTCGGTAACGAGATCGAACTAGGTATGGAAGATACCAAATGATCGGATCTCGGACAAGTAAAATATCGCGAGACAAAAGGAATTGGTTACCGAGTAATGGTTCACACGATCACTAGTTCATCGTTGAGTAAGTGGGAGTCATCATGGATCTCCAGATCCCTCTGATGATTATTGATCGGAGAAGAGTCTCTTTCATGTCCATTTTATTCACGAACCGTAGGGTGACACACTTAAGGATTCGTTGACGCGTTTGAGTGGATACGGAACGCCGGAGAATATACTGGACAGCACATGGACTGTTTTGATAAAACTGCTGGAATAGTTTCGGTATATCAAAATAGTGCAAGGGGATAATTGTTAATGTGTTCATTGAATGAAGTGTTCATCAATGAAGTACTCATTAAATGAAGTGTTCATTAATTTGAGTGACATTAAACAAGATAATTAAAAGTGTTTTAATGTGATAAACTCTTGGAATTTTGAGTGGAGAATTATGGAAGTTATGGGAATAATGTGTGACCCTTTGTTTTTGTGAGTGGAGAGTCCACCCACATGATGAGGGGAGAGGTGGGGGCACCTCTTGGGGCGTGCTACCCCTTGGGGGCTGCCTCCCCCTCCTATATATAGATGGGTGGAGACCCCTCTACACATGAATTCCTCCATCTCTCATATGCCCTTTGGTTGGCATCTTCCTCCCCTTGCTAGCTGATCCAGTTTCACGAGTACGGTGCTTAGGCGAAGCCCTGCTCAAGATCTTCTCTACCACCACCACCACTATGTTGTAGTGCTGCTGGAGTTCCCGAGGATCCACTACTTCCGCTGCCCAACTGGAGCAAGGGGCGGAGGTCGTCACTGATCTGTACGTGTGACCGACTACGGAGACGCTGCCCGTTCGTGGCGTCAAGTCTTCATCACGACCTTGAGGTCGGCGAGTGTTCGACTACATCACCCACGAGAATAGTTCTCGTTAAAGCTTTTGGTCTTCGAGGGTGAGTCCTTCTCAAACCGTTACAAGTGATCTTCTAGATGTGATCTTGGCTGTTACAACCGTAGGAAAATTTTTGTTTTCTATGCAACGAACCCTTCATTTGGGGCATCATTTACACCCTCAATTTACTTCATGTTTTAGTTTCCAGTTGCAATTATCACTACTTATTATCTGTTGCGTTGATCCTTTGTAAACGGCAAGGCTGGAGAGATTGACAACCTATATGTACTCGTTGGGAGCAAAGTTATTTGTTGTGTGTGAAGGTCCAGGTTAAGGGAGCAATATTTCTCAAACGGCGTGTTGCTCGCTTCACCGCCTACTTGTTGACCTTGGTGTCCTACTGGTCGATCTCAACCTTAGTATCTTTTCCAAGGGAAATTTGCTGCTAGGCAATATCTGTTGGGAATGTGCCCTAGAGGCAAATAAAATATGTTTATTAGCATATTCTATAAGTTCATAATACGTTTCATATTGTTCTATAGTTGTATTAAGCGGAAACATTAATACACGTGTGGTATAAAACAACCAGGTCCCTAGTTAACTCTAGTATACTAGTCCATTGTGAAATTGATGATCAAGGTTTCCTGATCATGAGCAATTAATCGTATCGTTGGGAGAATGATATGATGGACACACACCCACCAGAAGTGTTGCAATGTAATCGAGTCACATAAGTTCAACATTGCGATAACTACAATGTAGTGACCATATCCTTTGACCGTAATGATCATATGTAATTACTATCTATGAGGATGCTTTGATTTGTAACCCACCTCCTGACTGAAATATGCTGGCCAGAAAGGTGCACTTTGGGTATTCCGAATAGATACGTTAATGAGTATGCAAATAGATCAAAGCGGGATTTGTCCTTCCGAGTGACGGATAGGTACTCTAGGCCCACTCGGTGATATTACATCATAAAGATTGCAATCATGTGACTAGGTCATGAGGGTTGTAATATCACGGGAATGAGTAAACATGTTTATCGGTAACGAGGATGAACTAGGTATATTGGGTACCGACGATCATACCTCAGGCAAGCAAAGTACCATAGGACAAAGGGATAATGGTCAACGTTAAATAGATCCAACGGCGATGAATTTTCATTCGATGGAAGCGCAGGGGCCATCTAGGATTGTAACCAGGTCTGATCGATGGTCATTGATCAAGAGCGTGTCTTGATCATATCTGTTGTTTCCCAGACCGTATGGTGTCACACTTAAGGGTATTCGACTAGGGGTACGAATTAACCCCCCCTCGTTGGTTACCCAAAGTGGAAGGTTGAGATGTAGACAGCAGCAAGTTTCCCTTAGCGAAGATGCTAAGGTTGAATATCGAACCAGTAGGACTCCAACAGATACAAGAAGGTGGTGAAGTGAACAATGGCGCCGTTCACAACACAAGGTTGCTAACTTCACCTGGACCTGCACACACAACAAATAACTTTGCTTCCCAACGAGTACAGAGGAGTTGTCAATTCCTCCGGCCTTGTTTTTTACAAAGGATAACACGCACAGGATAATAATGATAGTGATAGCAACTAAAAAGTAAATAAATCAGTAAATTGATAGTGGGTGTAACAGTATTGGAAATATGGACCGGGGTCCTATGATGTTCACTAGTGATGTCTCTCTCCCAAAAGACGATAAAATAGCCATGCAAGGTAAATAAATTACAGCTGGGCAATTGACAGGATTATGTGCGCAAACCAATGCTAATTATGCTATACATAAAGGAAGAGGCTCAAAAGTATGGGCGGTACGCCAAGACAAGTAGACCGAAATCCATCTGCATCTACCTACTAATCATCCACCTTGAGATATCTATCCAGAGCATCTCGCTGGTATTAAGTTGCGAATCCCACCCAAAGTGTAAACTCAAAGCAACGGACAACTGCATTAAAGAACTTTGCGTAAAGTAAACAATCCTTGCACCCGCAAGTACAAGCACCGTTGTTTTCCCCCTTGTGGCAACATCACATCCCCTAGACTCATGTTTCTGTCACCCAAGCTAGTCATAGGGGGGCATGAACCCACAATCATGCATAACGCTCCCTCTTGGAGTCACTACCTACTACTTGGCCAAAGCAATAAACAGCAATGGAGAACATGCAAGAATTACTCAAGAACATAAATATAAAAGAGGAGAATCAAATATATTACTCAAACACAATCTGAACATAATCTCATAATCCATCGGATCCCAGCAAACTCAGCATAGCAACAGCAGAAATATTACATATGTGCCTCGATCATGTAGGGTAGCTCACGAGGTCTAATCCATGAAGAACAAAGAGGGGAGGAGAACATCACACAGCTACTGATCATAGACCCATGGTCCAAGGTGGACTACTCACGGTTCATCCGGGAAGCATCCATGGTGGTGGAGAAGCTCCCGGAGGTGGTTCCTCCCTCCGGCAGGGTGCCGGGAAGAGGTCTTCTGGTGCTCCCGATCTTGGAAGCGCGGCGGCGGCGGAATTGATGAGAGATCGCGAAAAATGGTTCCCATCTCGGGGTTTTTGCGTCGCGAGGAATAAATAGGCGAAGGGGGCAGCCAGGGGGCCACAAGGGGTCCAGGCGGCCCCCTGGCGCGGCCCCACCCTAGGGCGCGCCGGGAGGGCGCCTGGGGCCCTGGTGGGTCCCCTCTGCCCCCCCCCCCCTCGGTGATTCCCGAAGCTTCTTCTACGCTGATTTTTTATTGGATTTTTCCCGGATTTTTGGAGCACTTTTAATATGGGGGAAACCTGAAATAGAAAACTGCAGAAAACAGGAACTGGCACTGGGGTGCACAGAGTTAATAGGTTAGTCCAAATATGATAAAAAGTGTATGGAAGTTCATCAATATCATAGCAATATCACACAAAAGGGGCATGGAGCAAGCAGAAATTATAGATACGTTTTGGACGTATCATAGACGCATTAAGGATAGATTCGGGATCACCGGAGAAATAAGAGAGAACACCAGAATTGTTTTCGGTGGAGTCCAGAAATTGTTCTGGGAATTTTGAAAGGTTCAAAATGTTTTTTAATAATGTTTAAATATGTTTTATTATTTAATTATCTGAATTAAATATTAAAATGTAATTAATAAAGGAGGAAAAGGCATATGAGCCTAAAGAGGCCCATTAGGGGAGGAGGGAGCCTTCCCCCTTGGGCCATGCGCCAAGGGAGGGCCCCACTCCCCCTTGGCCGGCGCACCACCCCCCTTGTTGGGATTAGTCCCACCTCGGGGAGGGATGGAGGTTGCCCCCTCCTTGGCCTATATAAGGAGGGGTAGGGGTGCCGTTTTCTACACAACATTGAAGTTCTTTCTCCCTCCTATGAGCGGACTCCCCTTGTTTGGAGTCTGCACTGGGTTGGGAATTTCTCCACCATACGCATGTCGTCGTGCTGCTGGAATCGGGATCCGAATCCATCTTATTTCCGCTACTCTTCTGGTTCGGAGCCCGGAGGGACGTCGGGTACACCGTATGTGTGTAATCCCGTGAGGCGCTACACTTGTGGCGTTGCTTCATCGTCGTGGCCGTATCGCGGCATCTTCATTGACAACGTTCCGACAGGGACGCAATCCCGTCATCAGTCTCAAGGACTGGGTGGCTATCAGAGTCATCGTGGAGCTGCATGGCATCAGGGATTGCCGGTACGACTACACCAACCACGTTCACGCGGGAACCTTTCCCGCTCAACGGACTACATACTAGTATGTGATCTATTCCATCTGTTACTTACATCGCCATAACATAGGTCTTGGGATTGGGTATCGTAGGTTATGAAAAAATTGTGTTTTCTACCCCGAACCCCAACAGTGGTATCAGAGCAAGGCTATGCGTAGATGTATTGTACGGATAGAACACATCTAGTATGTGGCATCAATTCTCTAATTGTTACCCTCCCACATGTAATCGTTTAGCATTGCGGCAATGTCATGATGAAGCATCCCCGACCGACCTTACGCGTTTACGCGAGACTGGTTCCACGCTTGACATATGGCTTGTACCATATAAGTGGCTTTGGGGGTGTCTGTCTCTCTAACATTATATTTGCGAAGACGTTTACAACGGAGGGCCCCGACAGGGGTGTAATAGAGACAATATCTGAGTTGTTGTGGTTGTATGTTCGTAGGCATAGAAACGGTTCTATCTCGAAAGCCCTAGCAGCCACGTAAAACTTGCAAAAGATAAAGTAGAGGCGTCTAAACTTTAATTTGTAGGGGGCATCATAGTTAGTATGATTTATATTGTTGCATCATGTTTTGCTAATATGTTAGATATACGACGGTAGCATTATAGGATGATCCCTCACTAAAACCAACATAGTGTCCTTACCCTAGTGAGCACCATTTGGAAAGTTCTTCATTATGGAGGCATCACGTGTCACACAGATGTCAAACATTTTTACACTCACAAGAGATGGGTGTATCAAGCCTGACATATGTAAATGATATGGCCTTGCATGACACAACAACAAATCACATAGGCTATGGTGACGATCCTGGCATATGTATATGATATGGCCTCGGGACTCAAGCTGGCAATGGGGATTACCCAGCCGGGTATTGCCCTCCCATCCCCGTGCCCGTGACACCATTTCAGTTTCATCCCCATCCCCATCCCCGCTCACGAGGAAAGAAATTTTCCCATCCCCGTCCCCATCTGGTTTATCTTCCCCACGGGTAACCCACGGGGAAAGTAATGTACATTTAACTAAACATCCTTTAAACAAGAACACCATTTCATTTCAGCACAACAAACAGCAGCATTGCAGCTAAACAACAACACTTCAGCACATCATTTCATCACATAAAACAACAACAATTCATCAGAATATTTGAACACATAAAACAACAACAATTTAGCACAATATTTGAACACATAAAATAGAACAGTTCAGCACAATAAAAGCAGCGCATGAACACATCATTTCAACACATAATAAGTTCACAAATATCAAGCTTCACCCACACAACTATCTCACAGCTCGCAATCTTATGATAAGGACATCAGAATTAAAAGTTCATACACAGATTCAAGCCAATATATTTGCAAACAAAAAAACAGTAGCACGCCATCAATGGTTGAACTTGAACATGGCAGCTTTGACATATGGATTCTTCATGAAGAGTCAAGCACAACTTTCTAGATCTGGTAAGGGAAAAACCTGCATAAGAACTGGACATGTTAAGATTAGTAAATTATGCATTAGAAACTAGTCATCTAAATATATTTCTACACAGAACCTTAACTTATGAACTAGTGGAACTACAAGATTTGAGTGATTCTCAATTTCTCACCTAATATCCAAGTTCTTGCCGGTGAAGGACGAGGATGGACTCAGTGGAGGCTTGTCGGTGATGGATGGGGGTGTGCTGGATCTGAGTGGAGGCTTCGGTTTGGGGGATTTCCACCTCCTCTTCCAGTTCTTCCACGAGAACCACCTCATCCTCGTGGTCCTCCTCCTCCACCTCGCACTGCTCCGACGGTAGGAGGGGACAAACAATCAGAAGCTCGTTTGGGTTCCATTTTGTACGTGCTGGATGAACTGGGAAGAAGATGCAAAAAATACCGTTGAGGTCGAGCTCCTCGTACGCCACCCCGCACTGCTCCAGCGATGGATCGAGTTGGGAGAAGGATGGAGTGTGGGCTAGTGGTCTGGTTGGATCCTTGGAGGCAGCGCAAGGTGGGCGATGGATCTAGTCGGGAGGAGGCAGGGCCGATGGATCCGACCTGCTGGTTGGCGCGGTGGATGGCCTAATATGGCGCTAGGTGAGGGATGGCCGGAGGTGAAGGGAGGCGGCGGCTGAACGGGAGTGGGGTGGGGAGGGAGGAGGCGGCTGGAGCGTGGGGGAGTGGAGGCGAGTGTGGAGTATTGACTCTGGAGTTGTGGAGAGGTTAGGTTAGGTTAGTTTTTTTGGGCTTTTGTTGGGCTAGTATTTTTTTACATCAGCCAGTCTACTGATTTGCAACCCAAGATGTAATATGGCGGGTAAAGCGGGTATCGGGTATGGGTAATACCATGCCATCCCCATCCCCGTTTACCCACCGGGTAAGTTAATTGACCCAATATCTTCCCCATGGGTATTAAAATTGGCATTTCCCCGTCCCCTAATAGATTAATTACCCATGGGGATACGGGTAACGGTTAACCATTGCCATCTTGACTTGGGACACAAGAGACCGAAAGGTCAAGCATGAGTCACATAGATGATGTGATTGGCATGATGGCCTACCTTGAACAACATACTGATGGCCGTGACGATTGATGGCTTCTCGCCCCTCGTTGGTTACCCCAAGTGGAAGGTTTGAGATGCAGTGCAACAACAAGTTTCCCTCGGTGAAGATACCAAGGTTATCGAACCAGTAGGACTCACGAGATACAAGTAGGTGGCAACGTCGCCAGAAATTTCTTCCTGACTAGGGTGTTGTCGTGGAACTGCACACAGCAACAAATAACTTTGCTCCCAACGAGTACAGAGGAGTTGTCAATTCCTCCGGCCTTGTCGTTTACAAAGGATCAACGCAAGAGATAAAAGGTGCAAAGGAAAGTAAAAGCTGAAAGTAAATTGAGGGTGTGAAAAATAATGTGAAGATGGACCGGGGTCCCGTGATTTTCACTAGTGATGTCTCTCTCCCAAAAGACGATAAAAGTGCTAGCGAGGTAAACAAATCACAGTTGGGCAATTGACAGGCTTATGAAGGCACCGCAATGCTAACTATGCTGCAAAGAAAGGAAGGGCTCAAAAGCAATGGGCAGTACGCCAAGGTAAGTAGACCGAAATCCATCTGCATCTACTACGAATCATCCACCTTGAGATATCTATCCAGAACATCTCGCTGGTAAAGTAAACAATCCTTGCACCCACAGGTACAAGCACCGTTGTTTTATCCCTGGTGGCAACATCACATCCCCTAGTCTCATGTTTCTGTCACTCAAGCTAGACATCAAGGGGCTGAACCCACAATCGAGCATAATGCTCTCTCTTGGAGTTGCAAATAAAATACTTGGCCAAAGCAAATACCGCAACGGAGAACATGCAAGAATTTACTCAAGAACAAAACATAAAAGAGAAGAACCAAATATATTACTCATCACAATCTGAACATAGTCTCATAATCCATCAGATCCCAACAAACTCAGCATAGAAACAGCAGAAATTACATAGATGCCTCGATCATGTGAGGCAGCTCACGAGGACTCGAAAGTGGAATCACAAAAGGGGGAGAGATTCATCACATAGCTACTGATCACGGACCTATGGTCCAAGGGGGGCTACTCACGGTACATCCGGGAGGCGTCCATGGCTATGGATGGTCTCCCGGAGGGGGTTCCTCCTCCCGGAAGGGTGCCGAGGCAGCTTCTCCAGGCAGCCCCGATCTTGAAACGGCAGCGGCGGAGGTACAGAGGGGAGTTCGCGAGAAAGAGATCGATATTAGGAGTTTCCACCACGAGGGGTAAATATAGGCGAAGGGGGCATCGAGGGGAACCACGAGGCAGTCACGAGGGTCCCTGGAGCGGCCCAGGGTGGGGCCGCGCCACCTGCCCTCCTGGCTGCCTGGTGGTGGCCCCCCTTCCCTCTCTTGGTGATTCCGTAAGCTTCTGTTGCGCTGATTTTTTATATATTTTCCCGGAATTTTTGGAGCACTTTTAATGGCCGGAAAACCTGAAATACAAAAACAGCAGAAAACAGAAACTAGCAACTGGGTGCACTGAGTTAATAGGTTAGTCCAAATAGGTTCAAAAGTGTATGAAAGTTCAAGCAAAACATGGCAAAGTCACACAAAACATGCATGGAGCAAGCAGAAATTATAGATACGTTTGGGACGTATCAACACCCCCAAGCTTAATTCCTGCTCGTCCTCGAGTAGGTAAATGGTAACAAGCATAATTTCTGTGGTGACATGCCACACAACCAAATAAGGACTTTTAAGTAAAGCAATCAAAGCATGCAATTCAATTCAAGTCTTAACAAGCAAGACTCTATATTAGTATTGACACAAGCAACAAAAGAACAAAGGGTGCAAGAGCTCTCGCTGTCCGTGACTCGAATGTCTCCAAATGGTGTTTGCGTGCAAGCAAGGGACTGGGAAGAAAGAGAAAAAAGGTTGTTGAGAACAACTATCTACTAAAGTTTCACACTTGGTCTCCTTTGGATTCTTATCTGGACTCGTCCCCAGACCACTAGCCAGGTACAAGTCAAACTGATCCACTCCCTTTTGATATTTTGAGCACTCATGCAATGGATGAGCATGAGCAAGAAAGTTGACACCTAAAAGGCGAAACAGAAAAAGGGTGGAGGAGGAAGACAAAATGGTGTGTGAAAGGCTCACATCAATGAGGACAATCATAGGCGAGAGAAGGCCATATGATAGATATGATGTGAGGAGTAGGGATTGCCATACAACGGATGCGCATGTGAGCTAAAAGCTCTCCAATGGAACTAGTGGGCGTGCATCTAACTTGCTTTCTCAAGAAGACCTAGAGCTCGTTTGAGGAGGCTCATCATTGGAATATACAAGCCAAGTTCTATAGTGTAAAAGTTCCCCACATAGCTATATGCATAATGATAATCTCTATGGAGTACAAGGGATAGAAGATGAAGTACTAGTGTGGATCTCTCAAAAGGAATAGTAGTATCCCCCCTTCTCTCTTTTTATTTTTCTTTTTCTCTTTTTCTCTTTTATTTTTATTTTTTGGTGGCCTCAATGGATCTTTCTATTTAACTCTCATTTGTCCTGTTTGGGATCTTTTGATTTTGTCCTCTTTGGGATATTTTCCTCACTTTAGGGGCAATACTCTATAGTTTACAAGAATATAGGAGATCTTTCACACTTTACAAAGGTACTCACATAAAGAAGATATAACTATCATGATGCAAATGTATGCCTCTGCCAGGGTAGCAGGATATGCAATGATACTAGCGCGTCATGTAGCAATGATTAGGGCAAGGCCCAACTAGCATGCGGCTCATCGATCAAGCAAGTAGCATGTATGACATGAAGATCAAGTCATGAGAAGGTGGATGTTGCATGGCAATGTATCTCAGAAAGGCTATGGAAATGCCGTGTAGGTAGGTATGGTGGCTGTTTTGAGGAAAGATATAAGGAGGCTTAAAAGGCGAAACATAAAGAAGGTGGAGGAGGAAGACAAAAAGGGTGTGAAAGGCTCACATCAATGAGGACAATCATAGGCGAGAGAAGGCCATATGATAGATATGATGTGAGGAGTAGGGATTGCCATACAACGGATGCACATGTGAGCTAAAATCTCTCCAAGGGAACTAGTGGGGTGCATCTAACTTGCTTGCTCAAGAAGACCTAGAGCTCGTTTGAGGAGGCTCATCATTGGAATATACAAGCCAAGTTCTATAGTGTGAAGGGTCCCCACATAGCTATATGCATGATGATGATCTCTATGGAGTAGAAGGGATAGAAGATGAAGTACTAGTGTGGATCTCTCAAAAGGAATAGTAGTATGCCCTCTTCTCTCTTTTTATTTTTTCTCTTTTTTCTATTTTTGTATTTTTTTGGTGGCCTCGACGGCTCTTTCTATTTAACTCTCATTTGTCCTGTTTGGGATCTTTTGATTTTGTCCTCTTTGGGATCTTTTCCTCACTTTAGGGGCAATACTCTATATTTTACAAGAATATAGGAGATCTTTCACACTTTACAAAGGTACTCACATAAAGAAGATATAACTATCATGATGCAAATGTATGCCTCTGCCAGGGTAGCAGGATATGCAATGATACTAGCGCGTCATGTAGCAATGATTAGGGCAAGGCCCAACTAGCATGCGGCTCATCGATCAAGCAAGTAGCATGTATGACATGAAGATCAAGTCATGAGAAGGTGGATGTTGCATGGCAATGTATCTCAGAAAGGCTATGGAAATGCCTTGTAGGTAAGTATGGTGGCTGTTTTGAGGAAAGATATAAGGAGGCTTATGATGACAGAGCGTATCATGCCAAGGGTTTGGATGCACCGGAGAAGTATGTGCCAACTCTCGAGGTGAGAAAGGGCAATGCACGGTACCGAAGAGGCTAGAAAAAGTATAGGTTGGTGGAAGTGTCAACTTTCGAATACTCACATTAGTCCGAAGAACTCATGCACTTATTATCGGTAACTCTCAATCTAATCAGGAGGTTCACAAAGAGACAGGTACCCCGAGGAGGAGTGTATGGGGTTTGGTTATCCTTGCGCATCCTCGACTCATGGTACGTGAGTGTACTCTAATATTCGAACCCTCCAGAGGTTAGTGATCCATCTAGTAGCTAGAGTTCTCAACAGGGGTTTTTTGGTTTTCGAAAAACACACGGATTGCCCAAAATACGACATCTATCACTAATAGGCAAGAGCTCTTGACACCAAAAGTTCAAACATTACTCTAATCAATACCTCGTAACTATTGCAAGTTACTACTACAAAGAGAAAAGCAACTTTAACTACCTACTTTCAGTCAAGACACATAACTCAGTGCAACAGACAAACTCTCTAACAAGATAAAACATGCAACCTATAGAAAGTTCAACCTAAGACAAAAGAAAAGCTCTAGAAAAACTAGAGCACTACAACTAAACAGAACAACAACTAAGAAAAACAAAAATAACAGCTCACAGCTAAAAGAATAGGCATGCAAATCCTATGAGGAGTTCTAATTCAAGCGGAGCGTGAATCTCTCCCACACAAAAGAGTAAGTTGAGGTCTAACTTGTTACTACAGCAAAGAAAGCAAAACAAACCTAGAAAATTAATGAGCGAGACGCTCCAAGCAAAGCACATAACGCATGAAGTGATAAAAATATAGTGCAACGAGGGACAAACTGATGATTGTTGATGAAGAAGGGGATGCATCGGGGGCATCCCCAAGCTTAGACGCTTGAGTCTTCTTGAATATTTATTGGGGGTGCCCATGGGAATCCCCAAGCTTGAGCGTTTGACACTCCTGAATCTTCTTTCATCACCTTCCATCGCGCACTTGAAAACTCCCTTCATACATAACTCATTGTAGGCTGATTAGAGAGGTTAGTACCCTCATAAAATAATTTTCCTCTACTTCAAATAAAGATAATCTTGAAGAGCTACTGTTTCCCAAGATTTCCAAAAAGTTTTTGAAAAGAAAAAGAAAGCTTAAGGTTTGCAAAAGTAAGGAGAGACAAAACGTGGCAGAATCTATGAAAAACATAACAGCAGATAGAAACGAAATTTTTAGGGGTACTTCTGCAACTCAAATAAAAAAACTCAGAACATACGGAAGTTTCATAATTGTATAGAGCACGCTGTGTAAAAATTTCAGCTCAAAAAGACGAACTGGGACTTTTCTAGTCACGAGGACAGAATCTGTTTTCTGGACAGCATGTCACAACTTTCACTTCCCTTGCCGTATGAGGCTAAACTTGGCACAAAGCTTGAAAAGTAAAGATACAATGATGTTGCTACAGTAGTAACAATCATCAAGACCACTAAAAACAGAACAAAAGAAAAAAGAAAAACCTAAATTCGTTGCGGGCTGCCTCCCGAAAGCGCTTCTTTAGAGCCATTAGCTAGGCTTAAAGCAGAAGATCAAGTCTTTTCAAGAGAATAACTAGTCCGTGTGACGGACTCAAAAGGTAACTTAATCTTTTTCCTAGGGAAATGTTCCATCCCTTTATTGAGAGGGAATTGGAATTTGATAATTCCCTCTTTCATGTTAATGATAGCACCAACTGTGCGAAGAAAAGAACGTCCCAAAATAATTGGACAAGAGGGCTCACACTCAATGTCCATAATAGTGAAATCAACGGGAACATAATTGTCATTGACAATGATAAGAACATCGTCGATCTTCCCCAAAGGTTTCTTTACAGAAGAATCAACAAGACGAACACCAAAAGAACAATGATCAAAAGGTTTCAATTCAAGCATATCATACATTCTTTTGGGCATAACAAAGGTACTTGCTCCAACATCACAAAGAGCATAACAAGAGAAGTTATTCAATTTAATTTTTATCATAGGATCCCAACCATCTTCTAGATTCCTAGGTATGGAGGCTTCTAGTCTAAGCTTCTCCTCCCTAACTTTGATTAGAGCATTGGTGATATGCTCTGTGAAGGCAAGATTGAGTGTGCTAGTGTGGGGGTCTCTAGACATCTTGTGTAGGAAACCAATAACTTCTGGTAAAGTGCAGTTTTCAAAGTCTAAGTCACTAATATCTACCAAGTAAGTAGTGATATCATTTAAGCTCACTTGTTTGAAAGCCTCTATGTTCATAGAGGTTTCCTCTTCTAAGGTTGAGGTGGTAGCATCACCATTAATAGGTCCAGTGGGACTAGGGGTGTGATGGGTGCTAATAGTTTGGACATCCTCAACTACTTGGATAGTGGCTACTGTGTGGTGGGTAGGAAGGCTCTTAATTCTCTCTTCTTCCTCCTTTTCTCTAGCCCATCTCTCTTTTAGCTTTCCCAACATCCTAATGTTTTCATTAATTTGGACTTGGATAGCATTCATAGGAGTGGTATTCCTCTCCTCGGGGGGAGAGGTTCTAATCTTCAGCATCTCTACATCATGGGCTATGTTGTCTACCTTCGAAGAGAGGATATCTAATTCATCTAATTTCTCTTCCACACTCTTGTTGAAGGCTTTCTGGGTAGTGATAAAGTCTTTGAGCAAGGTCTCTAGTTCTGAAGTGGAGTTTCTAGTGGTAGGATAAGTGTTGTTCCCATAGTTGTTGGATGGGAAAGGCCTAGGATTGTTGCTACCAAAGTTACTCCTATAAGCATTATTGTTGAAGTTGTTTCTAGAGACAAAATTAACATCCACTTGCTCCTGAGCAACCAAAGAATTTAAAGGAACATCTTGAGGATCAATAGTGGGTTGCTTGGTAAGTAGAGACATGATAAGGTCAACCTTTTCATTTAAAGAGGAGATCTCCTCGACAAAGTTTACCTTCTTACCGATTGGAGATCTCTCGGTGTGCCATTGCGAGTAGTTCAGCATCATCTCATCTAGTAGCTTTGTGGCAGCACCAACCGTGGTTGACATAAAATTTCCTCCCGCAGCCGAATCTAACAGGTTCCGCGAGGTGAAGTTCAAGCCTGCATAAAAAGTCTGGATAACCATCTAGATAGTCAGTCCATGTGTGGGGCAGTTCTTGACAAGCGTCTTCATACGTTCCCAAGCCTGGGCAACGTGTTCATTATCCAATTGCCTGAAATTCATAATGCTACTCCGCAATTGAATAATTTTAGCAGGGGGATAGTACTTCCCTATAAAAGCATCTTTGCATTTTCTCCAAGAATCGATATTGTTCTTGGGCAAAGATTGTAGCCACTCCTTGGCTCTTCCTCTCAAAGAGAAAGGAAAAAGCTTCAGCTTGACGATGTGTCCATCCACTTCCTTGTACTTCTGCATGTCGCAGAGCTCGATAAAGTTGTTTAGGTGCAAGGCAGCATCTTCTCCTGCTCCTGAGAATTGATCTTTCATAACAAGGTTAAGCAGAGCAGGTTTAATCTCATAAGAAGGTACTGAAGTGGCAGGTGGAGCAATAGGAGTGCAGATAAAGTCACTGTTGTTGTGACTAGTGAAGTCACACAACTTAGTGTTTTCATTGGAACCCATAGTAGCAGCAGGTATTTTTGGTATTTTTTATTAAGGACACAAAAGTAAAAAACTGAAAGGTAAACTAACAAGACTAAAAAGCAAAGGTAAAAGATAGTGTGCAACTCCCCTATCTTGTAGACTTGAGTCCCCGGCAACGGCGCCAGAAATTTGGCGGTTGTCGGGACCAGTCTTTTGTAGCTCCTTGAGTCCCCGGCAACGGCGCCCGAAATTTGCTTGATGGCTTCTCGCCCCTCGTTGGTTACCTTAAGTGGAAGATTTGAGATGCAGTGCAGCAGCAAGTTTCCCTCGGTGAAGATACCAAGGTTACCGAACCAGTAGGACTCACGAGATACAAGTAGGTGGCAACGTCGCCAGAAATTGCTTCCTGACTAGGGTGTTGTCGTGGACCTGCACACAGCAACAAATAACTTTGCTCCCAACGAGTACAGAGGAGTTGTCAATTCCTCCGGCCTTGTCGTTTACAAAGGATCAACGCAAGAGATAAAAGGTGCAAAGGAAAGTAAAAGCTGAAAGTAAATTGAGGGTGTGAACAATAATGTGAATATGGACAGGGGTCCCGTGATTTTCGCTAGTGATGTCTCTCTCCCAAAAGACGATAAAAGTGCTAGCGAGGTAAACAAATCACAGTTGGTCAATTGACAGGATTATGAAGGCACCGCAATGCTAACTATGCAGCAAAGAAAGGAAGGGCTCAAAAGCAATGGGCAGTACGCCAAGGTAAGTAGACCGAAATCCATCTGCATCTACTACGAATCATCCACCTTGAGATATCTATCCAGAACATATCGCTGGTATTAAGTTGTGAATCCCACCCAAAGTGTAAACTCAAAGCAACAGACAACTTCATTAAAAGAACTTTGCGTAAAGTAAACAATCCTTGCACCCGCAGGTACAAGCACCGTTGTTTTATCCCTGGTGGCAACAGCACATCCCCTAGTCTCATGTTTCTGTCACTCAAGCTAGACATCAAGGGGCTGAACCCACAATCGAGCATAACGCTCTCTCTTGGAGTTGCAAATAAAATACTTGGCCAAAGCAAATACCGCAACGGAGAACATGCAAGAATTTACTCAAGAACAAAATATAAGAGAGAAGAACCAAATATATTACTCATCACAATCTGAACATAGTCTCATAATCCATTAGATCCCAACAAACTCAGCATAGCAACAGCAGAAATTACATAGATGCCTCGATCATGTGAGGCAGCTCACGAGGACTCAAAAGTGGAAGCACAAAAGGGGGAGAGATTCATCACATAGCTCCTGGTCACGGACCTATGGTCCAAGGGGTACTACTCACGGTACATCCGGGAGGCGTTCATGGCTATGGATGGTCTCTCGGAGGGGGTTCCTCCTCCCGGCAGGGTGCTGGGGCAGCTTCTCCAGGCAGCCCCGATCTTGAAACGGCGACGGCGGCGGTACAGAGGGGAGTTCGCGAGAAAGAGATCGATATTAAGGGTTTCCACCCCGAGGGGTAAATATAGGCGAAGGGGGCATCGAGGGGACCCACGAGGCAGTCAGGAGGGTCCCTGGCGCGGCCCAGGGTGGGGCCGCGCCACCTGCCCTCCTGTCTGCCTGGTGGTGTCCCCCCTTCCCTCTCTTGGTGATTCCGGAAGCTTATGTTGCGCTGATTTTTTATATATTTTTCCTGGAATTTTTGGAGCACTTTTAATGGCCGGAAAACCTGAAATACAAAAACAACAGAAAACAGAAACTGGCAACTGGGTGCACTGAGTTAATAGGTTAGTCCAAATAGGTTCAAAAGTGTATGAAAGTTCAAGCAAAACATGGCAAAGTCACACAAAACATGCATGGAGCAAGCAGAAATTATAGATACGTTTGGGACGTATCAACGATCGGGGGAGGTATGGTGTTCAAGGATCGTGTAATCACTTAGAATAAACTATGAGGGATGTTTGTCTGAGTGGGAGTTCCAGAATTGTTTAAAAAAACATGAACTCCATATTGATTATGAACTTAATCTTCATGTCTTAGCAAATATCATTGTAGATAATGTCATACACAAATGTTTAAAACTATGGCTCTTCTAGTGTGATGTAGAGCTTAAGGTAAATGGGTCTTACTTCATTGATTGTTACCAACACCGTTAGAGAAATACTCATTAGTAATGACTTACTAAACGTAATACAAAAAATGCTAGGAGATACACCAGATAACTCCGTAATTAAGGAAGATGATGATGAGTATCATACTCACTGTCACCTATGAATGACTGTCCAATACACCATACTTCATTCTATGAATCTGAATTGTGAATGCATGTTAACCAACACGTATGACGTGCTAGGTGAACTTGAAAGCACTAGGTCACAAATCGGAGTAATGGAATATCAGTATATGGACGGGGTTTCTTTCAACCATGGTGGAAGGAACAACCTGCTGAGAAAGTCACTTGGAAAATGTATAAGATACATGAACACCTTGTGTATAACTTGGACTACTGAATATTTGGCCTCCCAGCTACAAAGTCCATGTCTAGACTATGTCATGAAGGAGAATCGTTCACTTGTCATGAGGTCAAGGTTAA
Source organism: Bromus sterilis (assembly GCA_950022295.1). Taxonomy (NCBI): domain Eukaryota; kingdom Viridiplantae; phylum Streptophyta; class Magnoliopsida; order Poales; family Poaceae; genus Bromus; species Bromus sterilis. Next base: position 36,222,038 of record OX465595.1, on the reverse strand, counting down.
AGTTGTGAACTTTAAAGGTAGAACCAATGCAGGAGTAGTCATTTACGAAGAAGGTATATTAGATATACAAGTTATAAATGTCTTTCCCCACAAAACACTAATTGCGGTTGATCAAGTATTCGATGCTTGAACTTACTGCTTAAAGAATGTCTTGGAAGGGATGAGGTGACAATGTGTGCTGATGATAATCAAGATAGTTGATGGTCGACAACACTCTCCCTCTACATCTATCATTTGATTAATATATGAATAAATTTATGATCGTTTGAATGTGAACATTATTAGTGTGTCTTGCATCTCGCGAAGACAATTATTCATATTAGCGAGAAACAAGTCAGTTGTTCTCCTTTTATGAATGATATCTTTTATGGTCACATTACTGTTATGAATGGGTTATTCTTATATTGATGATAGTAGTTTGATCTTTTATAAGAAATATTGCAATGCCAAGAATTATCCAAACTTAATAATGACACTACCGTTTAAGTCATGAATAATTTGATGAAGTTTTGAGATACTTGATCTATTGACACATGCAAACCATGCCTTTTTAGGTGAGATGACTAAAACCTCGCATTCTGGTAAAACAGAGTGTGTACTGATTGTTGAATATCATACATTATGATGTATCATATATCAACATGTAGTGAATTTCATTATTTCGTAAACTTCGTATGTGGACTTAGATGAATATATGTATTCACTAATGAAACATGAGTCTAAAATAATTTGATATGATCAAAAGGGGATTTTAGAACAAAGATGGATATTAAATTACAAGAAAGACAAGTCTCTACGATTTGATCAAAGTGACAATGTTTTGAGTTAGCCTTGGGCATAACAGACTTGTGAAAGTTGTTCCACAAATTACAATGCTTGGACCACTTAAATATTGTTGATGTGCCTGAACATCGTAATCATACTCTATAGAATAGTGTATGGTCTAAGTTATCTCTTACTGAGTTACGTTATTGTTGTTTAGAGTTATTAATTTAATATGCAAACACTCACTTCAGTATTGGGAACCATCTAAGTTCGTGGAAACCAACACCATATAAGTTATGGTGTGTTGTGGTTTCTAGGAAACCTAATTTATATGATAAATTATCTTTGTAGTGTATCCTTAGACAACTATGTATGCATCTTCCACAACTAGAAACAAAAGAGCAAAACTTGTGTTGCTAAGTGTTTTGGTGTTTATCAAGAAATGTCCTTGATGAATGTGTTAGTGGAAGAAAAGTGAAAGTTCAACCAAGGTGATTGACCTTGCCTCCATATGTCAGAGTAGCGCAAAGGAATATGTTTCGGAAGCAAAGCTCTACAATTAGAGGATAAACTAATGATAAATGACCATGATGTTTTGATGGAAGCTTTTATTGAACAAAGTAGGATTCAAGAATACATATTTGCCCTTGTGCAAAATAATATTCATGATTCACTTGTCATGTTAATGAAACAAGACATACCTATGAACTACAAAGAAGCGATGGTGGACCTAAGTACGAGATATGACTATGAGTCATGAAATCCCATATTGAATCACATTTAAGATTACTTGAATCATATCGATTAAGGGGTTTACTTGATATTCTCAATAACTTCAAAGTTATAAGGAATAAATGTGAACATCAAAGAAGACATCAAGATCGATTTGTCATAAAGTATGTTTCTGAAAAATTCAAAAGGTTGACTACAATAAGTAGCGATGCTTGAGTCAATGGGATATCCACTACGATTGATCCAAATTATTATCAATACCGTGACTTCCTCAAATCTTGCGTTCGAAGAAGTGTTGTAATTGGTACAACAAGAAGGTTTTGAAAACATATGGATACTAGTGTCTCGTAATCTGAATTCTCAATTTGATGGATGATCAAAGTGATTTTGGACTTAGCCAAAATATTGAGAAACATGCATTTGCATGAAACTGAGTGGGAGTTGAATAGTTTCCTAAACTTAATATGTAGAAGACATATTTTGAGTGGGAGATATGGGAGTATTATCCTAGTCTTATATGTGTCTGACATATTTGAGTAGGAGCTATGTGGATGTTATCCTTACCTTATATGTAACTGACATATTTGAGTGGGAGCTATGTGAGTGTTATCCTGAACTTAATATGTGCATGACATATTTGAGTGGGAGCATGACAACATTCTCATATATGGATAACATGTTAAGAATGGTGTAGTTGGTATTAATGATTATTTGAATCTTTCATAAATGAAGATGAACAAGCATTAAACATTGAAAATCTATTAAGATAGATTAATGTGTTTGATAAACATTGAGTCGGAATACTTTCCTGGATAAGATTCTGAAGGAGTTCAGAATGGGACAAGTCAAGAAGTAGTTCTTACTTGTATATTTCCAAGAAAGTATCGAGTTAATCTCAGTACAATAACAATGTTAAATGAAAGAAATGGATATGCTACATCCTCTATGCCTTTGTCATACGTTCTTTCATATAAAACCAGATTTATGTACTCGGCGTAATGTGACCCAAGTTCTTAGTAATAAGAACATGTTGTGATATGATCATGATTTAAGATAGCCCGATATTTGGCCGATATTTGGCCGATATATCTTCTAGGAAAGCTCGCCGATATTTTTTTCCTTCATTGAATATCGTCAAATAGCCTGATATCTCACCGATATAGCTGCATTCTTGGTATCAAATATCCCCAAATAGCTGCCAAAAAAGGCCGCCGATATATCCTGTATTCCGCTATTTTAAACTTTGGATATGATTTATGAGTAAATCATTGAACAAACAGTTAAGTTTATCCTTTAGTGTCTGGAGAGAACTGAGGATGCATCTCTAATTTGTAAAGGATAGTGGACTTGACCATAAATGTTATGGTGGTTCAAGTTGTGACACTAACCTAGAAAATTGAGATATCATACTAATGAATGCCTAAGTTGAAAGAAACATGGTTAGACATCAAAGTTGCATACAATGCACTAAGGATTAAATCTACATTGATGTGGCTGCTTTAGAAGTGGCAGAAGTTATATTTTGGCTTAAGAAGTTCGACTTCTGACTGAGTGAGTTTCAGTGTGCATGACTATGGGAAAGTCCTCGTGGCCCATCGGATGTCATTGCTGAAACACAACAAACGAAGTCTCACCCTACCGCCAGATATATATACCTCATCATTATAATGGATAATGAAGGAATATCAAACTAGGTGACATTAATGATTTGCAACGGACATACGGATCTGAATGGTACCCAGACCGTTGATACAACCTTTTCCACAAGTAAGCATGATATATAACCATATAGATGATATGGAGTTATGATCCACAGAAAATTGCTACAAGATCAATTGTACTCTAGTGCAAGTGGGAGGCTATTGGGAATGTGCCCTAGAGGCAAATAAAATATGGTTATTAGCATATTACATAAGTTCATAATACGTTTTACACTGTGCTATAACTGTATTAAGCGGAAACATTAATGCACGTGTGTTATAAAACAACGAAGTCCCTAGTTAACTCTAGTACACTAGTCCATTGGGCAATTGATGATCAAGGTTTCCTGATCATGAGCAATTAAGCTGTTGACAATGGAGTCGTATCGTTGGGAGAATGATATGATGGACACACACCCACCAGAAGTGTTGCAATGTGATCGAGTCACATAAGTTCAACATTGCGATAACTAAAACGTAGTGACCAGATCCTCTGACCGTAATGATCATACGTAATTACTATCTATGAGGATGCTTTGATTTCTAACCCACCGCCTGACTGAAATATGCTGACCATAATGGTGCACTTTGGGTATTCCGAATAGATACGTTAATGAGTATGCAAATAGATCAAAGCGGGGTTTGTCCATCCAAGTGACGGATAGGTACTCTGGGCCCACTCGGTGACATTACATCATAAAGATTGCAATCATGTGACTAGGTCACGAGGGTTGTAATATCACGGGAACGAGTAAACATGTTTTTCGGTAACGAGGATGAACTAGTTATATTGGATACCGAAGATCAAACCTCGGACAAGCAAAGTACCATAGGACAAAGGGATAATGCTTAACGTTAAACGAATCTAACAGTGATGAAGTTTCATTCGATGGAAGCGCAGGGGCCATCTAGGATTGTAACCAGGTCTGATCGATGGCCATTGATCAAGAGAGTGTCTTGATCATGTCTGATGTTTCCCGGACCGTAGGGTGTCACACTTAAGGGTATTCGACGCATTAAGGATAGATTCAGGATCACCGAAGAAATAAGAGAGAACACCGGAATTGTTTCCGGTGGAGGCCAGAAATTGTTCTTGGAATTTTGAAAGGTTCAAAATGTTATTTAATAATGTTTAAATATGTTTTATTATTTAATTATCTGAATTAAATATTAAAATATAGTTAATAAAGGAAGAAAAGGCACATGGGCCTAAAGAGGCCCATTAGGGGAGGAGGGAGCCTTCCCCCTTGGGCCATGCGCCAAGGGAGGGGCCCACTCCCCCTTGGCCGGCGCACCCCCCCCCCCTTGGTGGGATTAGTCCCACCTCGGGGAGGGATGGAGGTTGCCCCCCTCCTTGGCCTATATAAGGAGGGGTAGGGGTGCCCTTTTCTACACAACACTGAAGTTCTTTCTCCCTCCTATGAGCGGACTCCCCTTGTTTGGAGTCTGCACTGGGTTGGGGATTTCTCCACCATACGCACGCCGTCGTGCTGCTGGAATCGGAATCCGAATCCATCTTCTTTCCGCTGCTCTTCTGGTTCGGAGCCCGGAGGGACGTCGGGTACACCATATGTGTGTACTCCCGCGAGGCGCTACACTTGTGGCGCTGCTTCATCGTTGTGGTCGTATTGAGGCGTCTTCACTGACAACGTTTCGACGGGGACGCAATCCTGTCATCGGTCTCAAGGACCGGGCGGCTATCGGAGTCATCGTGGAGCTGCGCGGCATCTGGGATTTCCGGTACGACTACACCAACCACGTTCACGCGGGAACGTTTCCCGCTCAACGGACTACATACTGGTATGTGACCTATTCCAGCCGTTACTTACATCGCCATAGCATAGGTCTTGGGATTGGGTATCGTAGGTTATGATTTTTTTTGTTTTCTTCCCCGAACCCCAACAACATGCAACCTTCCACTTAGGGTAACCAACGAGGAGCACTACTTTAGTGCCATCAAGCCAATTTCTGGCGTTGTTGCCGGGGACTCCAATCTTCAAGATAGGGGAGTTGCACACTACATTTTACCATTGCTTTTTAGTCTTGTTAGTTTACCTTTGAGTTCTTGCTTTAGTGTCCTTTATCAAAAATTACAAAAAAATATCTTGCCACACTTGCTGCTACTATGGGTTCCATTGAAAACACCAAGTTGTGTGACTTCACTAGTCACAACAACAATGATTTTATCTGCACTCCTATTGCTACACCTGCTACTTCAGTTACCTCTTATGAAATTAAACCTGCCTTGTTGAACCTTGTTATGAGAGATCAATTCTCCGATGTTGGAGATGATGCTACTTTACACTTAAATAATTTTGTTTAACTCTGTGATATGCAAAAGTATAAATAAGTAGAAGGTGGTATTGTTAAGCTTAAGCTTTTTCCTTTCTCCTTGAGGGAAGGAGCTAAAATTTGGTTTCAATCCTTGCCTAGGAATAGCATAGATTCTTGGGATAAGTGCAAGGATGCTTTTATTGGGAAGTACTACCCGCCTGCTAAAATTATCCAATTGAGGAGTAATATTATGAATTTTAAGCAATTGTATAATGAACATGTTGCCCAAGCTTGGGAACGAATGAAATCTCTTGTTAAGAAATGCCCTACACATGGTTTGACTACTTGGATGGTTATCCAGAATTTTTATGCAGGCTTGAACTTTACCTCGCGGAACCTGTTAGATTCGGCCGCGGGAGGAACCTTTATGTCAACAACACTTGGTGCTGCCACAAAACTATTAGATGAGATGATGACCAACTATTCCCAATGGCACACCGAACGAGTTCCAACATGTAGGAAGGTAAACTCTGTCGAGGAGATTTCCTCCCTAAATGAAAAGGTTGACTTGATTATGTCTCTACTTACCAAGCAATCTCATATTTATCCTCATGATGTCCCTTTAAATTCTTTGGTTGCTCAGGAACAAGTAGATGTGAACTTTATCTCTAGAAACAACTTCAACAATAATGCTTATAGGAGTAATTTTGCTAGCAATCCTAGACCGTTCCCATCCAACAACTATGGGAACAACAACACTTATCCTAGCAACAAGAACTCCACTTCTGAATTCGAAAGCATGCTTAAAGAATTTATCACTACCCAAAAAGCCTTCAACAAGAGTGTAAAGGAAAAATTAGACAAATTAGATAATCTCTCTTTGAAGGTAGACAACCTAGCCCTTGATGTTGAGATGCTTAAAATTAGAACATCTCCCCTCGAGGAAAGGAAGGACACTCCTATTAATGCTATCCAAATGCAAATCAATGAAAATATTAGTATGATGGCTAAACTTAAAGAGAGATGGGCTAGAGAAAAGGAGGAAGAAGATAGAATTAAGAGCTTTCCCACACACCACACTGTTGCTACTATCCAAGTTGTTGAGGATACCCAAACTTTTAGCACCCAACACACGCCTAGTCCCGTTGGACCTATTAATGGTGATGCTATTACCTCAACCGTAGAAGAAGAAACTCCTATGAACCTAGAGGTTTTAAAACAAGTGAGCCTAGATGAAACTACTACCACCTTTGATAGTAGTGACATTGATTTTGATAGTTGCACCCTTTCTGAAGTTATTAGCTTACTACACAAAATGTCTAGAGACCCCCACACTAGCACACTAAATCTTGCCTTCATGGAGCATATCACTAATGCTCTCATTAAAGCTAGGGAGGAGAAGCTTAGAGTAGAAGCCTCCATACCTAGGAAGCTAGATGATTGTTGGGATCCCATGATCAAAATTAAATTGAATAACTTCTCTTGCTATGCTTTATGTGATGTTGGAGCTAGTACCTCCGTTATGCCCAAAATAGTGTATGATATGTTTGAATTGAAACCTTTTGACCCTTGTTCTTTTGGTGCTCGTCTCGTTGAATCTTCTGTAAAGAAACCTTGGGGAAGATCGACGATGTTCTTATCATTGTCAGTGACAATTATGTTCCCGTTGATTTTACTATTATGGACATAGAGTGTGAACCTTTGTGTCCAATTATTTTGGGACGTCCTTTTCTTTGCACCGTTGGTGTTGTTATTGACATGAAAGAGGGGAATATAAAATTTCAATTCCCTCTTAAACAGGGGATGGAACACTTCCCTAGGAAGAAGATTAAGTTACCTTTTGAGTCCATCACACAGGCTAGCTATTCTCTTACTCTTGATAAAACTTGATCTTTTTACTTCTTGCCTAGCTTAAAGGCGTAAAAGAAAGCGCTTGTTGGGAGGAAACCCAAGATGTTTTTACTTCTATTTTTAGTGGTCTTGATGATTCTTAATTCTGTAGCAACATCATTGTATCTTTATTTTCAAGCTTTGTCCCAAGTTTAGCCTCCGATTGCAAGACAGTTCAAAAGTTGCGACATGTTGTCCAGAAAACAGATTCTGTCCTTGGACGGGAAAATTCTCCTAAAATCACCAGATCATCTTTTTGATCTGAATTGTTTTGACAGCGTGCTTTATACAATTGGATTTCGGACGTCTGTTCTAAGTTTTTTGATTTGAGTTGCAGAAGTACCCCGAAAAAATTATTTACTACCTGCTGGTCTGTTTTTCACAGATTCTGCCATGTTTTGCCTTTCCTCACTTTTGCAAGTCTTGGGCTAGCTTTTTCTTTGCAAAAACTTTTTGGAAATCTTGATAAACATTAGCCCTTCAAGAAAATATTTATTTCCAGTAGAGGCAAATTATTTTATTAAGGGTACTAACCTCTCTAATCAGCTTATGATGAGTTATGTATGAAGGGAGTTTTCAAGTGTGCGAGGGAAGATGATGAAAGAAGATCCAGGAGTGTCAAACTCTCAAGCTTGGGTATGCCCCCATGCATCCCCAATAAATATTCAGGGAGACACAAGCGTCTAAGCTTGGGGATGCCCCGTGCATTCCCTTATCCATCAACAATCATCATTTCGTCCTTCGTCTCACTATATTTTTATCACTTCATGCATTATGTGCTATGCTTGGAGCGTCTCGCTCTTTAGTTTACTTTTTAGTTTTCTATAGCTTTGTTTGCTGTTCATAACAAGTTAGAGCCCAGCTTTCTTTGTGTGGGAGAAAAACACGCTCCACTTCAAACTAGAACACATCATAGGATTTTCATGCTTATCTTTCTTTTGTTGTGTGTTCTTTATCTTTTCGTAGCTGCTATCATGTTTAGCTCTTAGTTTTCATGCTTATCTTTTTCAAGAGATTTAGTTTAGTTTGTTTCTGGAACTCTCTTTAGTTTTCATGTTTATATTTTTAAGAGAGTTGGTTGTTGCACTGAGTTGTGTCTTGACTTTAAGTAGGTAGTTGAGGTTGCTATTCAATTGTAGTAGTAACTTGCAATAGTTTTGAGGTATTGTTGTGAGTAAAGTTTGAAATTTTTGTGTCAAGAGCTCTAGCCTATTAGTGATAGGTGTCGTATTTTCGGAAATCCGTGTTTATTTTCAAAAACTACAATAACTAGTTGAGAACTCTAGCTACTAGATGGATCACTGATCTTTGGAGGAATCGTATATTAGAGTACACTCACGTACCATGAGTCGAGGATACGCAAGGATAACCAAACCCCCATACACTCCTCCTCAGGGTACTTGTCTCTTTGTGAACCTCCTGATTAGATTGAGAGCTACTGATAATAAGTGCATGAGTTCTTCGGACTAATGTAAGTATTGAAAGTTGACACTTCCACCTCCTCATATTTGCTAGCCTCTTCAGTATCGTGCATTGCCCTCTTCTCATTCCGAGAGTTGGCGTCCACCTCGTCGGTGCATCCAAACTCTTGACATGATACGCTCTGTCATCATAAACCTCCTTATATATTTCCTCAAAACAACCACCATACCTACCTATCAAGGCATTTCCATAGCCTTTCCGAGATATATTGCCATGCAACATCCACCTTCTCATGACTTGATCTTCATTTCATACATGTTCCTGTTACACTAGCAGAGGCATACATTTGCATACATCATGATAGCTACATCTTCTTTATGTTGAGTACCTTGTAAAGTGTAAAAGATCTTCTATGCTTCTTGTAAAATAGAGTGTTGCCCTTAAGTGATGAAAAGATCCCAAAGAGGACAAACTTAAAAGATCCCAAATAGTACAAATGAGAGTTAAATAGAAAGAGCCATTGAGGCCACCAAAAAAATACAAAAAATAGAAAAAAGAAAAAGAAAATAAAAAGAGAGAAGGGGGCAACACTACTATTTCTTTTGAAAGATCCACACTCGTACTCCCTCTTATATCTTGTACTCCATAAAGATGATCACTTATGCATATAGCTATGTGGGGACCTTCACAGTATAGAACTTGGCTTGTATATTCCAATGATGAGCCTCCTCAAATGAGCTCTAAGTCTTCTTGAGCGAGCAAGTTGGATGCACCCCCACTAGTTCCATTGGAGAGCTTTTCTTAGCTCGTATGTGCATCTGTTGCATGGCAATCCCTACTCCTCGCATCATATCGATCATTTGGGTTTCTCTCGCCTATGATTGTCCTCATTGATTGAGCCTTTCACACATTTTTGTCTTCCTCCTCCACCATATCTCTCTCTTTACCATCCTAAGTGTCAATTTTCGTGCTTACGCTCATCCATTGCATGAGTGCTCAAAATATCGAAAGGGAGTGGATCAAATTGACTTGTACCTGGCTAGTGGTCTAGGGATGAGTCAAGATAATATTCCAAAGAAGACTAAGTGTGAAACTTTAGTAGATTGAGTTCTCAACAAATATATATTTTTCTCGTATTCCCATCTCCCACTTCTTGCACGCAAAGACCATCTGGAGACATTCGAGTCACGGACAGCGAGATCTCTTGCACCTTAATGTTCTTATGTTGCTTGTTTCAATGCTAATATAGACGCTTGCCTGTTATGACTTGAATTGAATTACATACCTTGATTTCTTTAATTAAAAGTTCTTATATGGTTTGTAGCATGTCACCATAGAAATTATGCTTGTTATAATTTACCTACTCGAGGATGAGCAGGAATTAAGCTTGGGGATGTTGATACGTCCCAAACGTATCTACAATTTCTGCTTGCTCCATGCATGTTTTGTGTGATATTGCTATGTTTTAGATACACTTTCATACACTTTTGATCATATTTGGACTAACCTATTAACTCAGCGCACCTCAGTGCCAGTTTCTTTTTTCTGCTGTTTTTCTATTTCAGGTTTCCCCCGTATTAAAAGTGCTCCCAAAATTCCGGGAAAATACAATAAAAATCAGTGCTTCAGAACCTTCCAAAGTGCCGAAGGGGGGCCGGAGAGGACCCACCAGGGCCCCAGGCGCCCTCCCGGCGCGCCCTAGGGTGGGGCCGCGCCAGGGGGGCGCCTGGACCCCTGGCGGACCCCCTGGCTGCCCCCCCTTCGCCTATATTTTTCTCTTGACCCGAAACCCCCGAAGACAGAACCCTTTTTCGCGATCTCGCCTCTGTTCCGCCGTCGCCGCGCTTCCAGGATCGGGAGCACCAGAAGACCTCTTCCCGGCAGTCTGCCGGAGGGAGCTTCTCCACCACCATGGACGCTTCCCGGATGATCCGTGAGTAGCCCACCTTGGACCATGGGTCCATGATCAGTACCTATATGATGTTCTCCTCCCCTCTTTGTTCTTCATGGATTAGACCTTGTGAGCTGCCCTACATGATCAAGGCACATATGTAATTCTTTCTGGTGTTGCTATGCTGAGTTTTCTGGGATCTGATGGATTATGAGACTATGTTCAGATTGTGATTGAGTATTATATTTGGTTCTTATCTTTTATATTTTTGTTCTTGAGTAATTCTTGCATGTTCTCCGTTGTTGTTTATTGCTTTGGCCAAGTAGTAGGTAGTGACTCCAAGAGGGAGCGTTATGCTTGATTGTGGGTTCATGCCCCCTGATGACTAGCTTGAGTGACAGAAACCTGAGTCTAGGGGATGTGCTGTTGCCACAAGGGGGAAAACAACGGTGCTTGTAACCGCGGTTGCAAGGATTGTTTACTTTACGCAAAGTTCTTTTAATGCAGTTGTCTGTTGCTTTTGGTTTACACTTTGGATGGGGCTCACAACTTAATACCAGCGAGATGTTCTGGATAGATATCTCAAGGTGGATGATTAGTAGTAGATGCAGATGGATTTCAGTCTACTTATTTTGGCGTACTGCCCATGCTTTTGAGCCTCTTCCTTTCTTTGTTGCATGGTTAGCATTGCGGTGCGTTTTTAATCCTGTCAATTGCCTAGCTGTGATTTGTTTACCTCGCAAAGTAGTTTTAGCGTCTTTTGGGAGGGAGACATCACTAGTGAACATCATGGGACACCGGTCCATATTTCCACCACTGTTTACACCCTCAATTTACTTCATGTTTTACTTTCCAGTTGCAATTATCACTACCTATTATCTATTGCGTTGATCCTTTGTAAACATCAAGGCCGGAGAGATTGACAACCTCTCTGTACTCGTTGGGAGCAAAGTTATTTGTTGTGTGTGCAGGTCTAGGTTAAGGGAGCAATATTTCTCAAACGGCGCGTTGCTTGCTTCACCACCTACTTGTCGACCTTGAGTCCTACTGGTCGATCTCAACCTTGGTATCTTTGCCAAGGGAAATTTGTTGCTAGGCTACATCCAACCTTCCACTTGGGGTAACCAACGAGAAGCGCTACTTCAGTGCCATCACCCCACCCCTGGCCGCGCCAGGAGGCCGCCTAGGTGGGTCCTCCCCCTATTTATTCCCGCGGTGAGGAAACCCCAGAATAGAAGTCGTTTTCCCAGTTTCCGTCGCGGAGCCGCCGCCATCGTCTGTTCTTCTTTGAGAGGGCTAATCTGGAGGTTGTTTTGGCCTCCGGTGAGGGGAGATCATCGCCATCGTCATCATCATGACCACTCCATCCTCCCTCCACGAGTTCTCCTTTCATGTGTGAGTAATTCCCTGCTGTAGGCAAAGGAGATGGTAGGGATTGGATGAGTTAGATCATGTAATAGTTCGTCAGATTGTTGGGGGCATGTTGTCTATCATCTACTTTGGTGTTTATCATCTTTGCTACAACTTGTTGCTCTTAATGCTTGTCACTTTGGGCCCGAGTGCCATGTTTTCAGATCTAAACCACTTGTGTTTTCATGAGTAAATTTATGTTCTTGATCCTATCTATGAGTTGTATGCACCTACTATGGTCCGGAACCGGCGATCCCAAAGGTGACAACTTGGGACACCAAAGGGGATGGACTATAATTTGAGGATTTCATGTATCCATTGAGTGTTAATGCTTTGTTCCGGTGCTCTTTGAGAGGAACACCTTAATCTCCATAAGTTCCTTTTGGCCCCGTTCATAGCGGGATGGTAGGACAAAAGATGTTGTGCAAGTTCTTATTGCAAGCACGGACAACTACCTAGGGGATACATGCCTAATGTTTGATATTTTCCTAGATGATTCTTGTTTTTCTGTGTGTCTTGCCCCGTGTTAAAATCTATTACATGTTCACTCTCATCCAAGCAGCGCCCAACCATCCATCTCCCTAGCCTACAGTGTTTTAATCCTGCTGGTTACTAGTTGTTTACTTTTGCTGTTTTAGTTTCGTTGTTGCCACTATCACTTTTATACCACCGTTAATATTAATATTTTGTTGCAAGAAAGTATATTTCAGGTGCGGTTGAATTGACAACTCAACTGTCAAAGCTTATAAATATTCTTTGGCTCCCCTTGTGTCGAATCAATAAATTGGGTTATCTTACCCGCGAAGACTATCTCGGTCCCTACAGTTGAGGGTCATCAAGTACTGTTTTCTAGCGCCGTTGCCGGGAAGCATAGCTTTATTTACAAGTCTACTTGAAGTATTCTGCCTGCTGCACTTTATCCACTATGGGTAAGAAAGGAGACCCCAAGGTTCCAAAGGGATTGGTACTTTCAAATATTTATGGGTAAAGTTAAAAGCTGAATGTAGAGAAGCTTACTTTACCGTTACCATCTTGGCGTGTACATGTCTGATCAATATGCTGAAATCTGGCATTTAAAACTTGCTCGTGTTTTCATAATATTTAAAAAAATCACCATACTCTATAGAAGTTGTTTACTCTTGAATATAATGAAGGGAAAATGCGCCGACGCGAAGTTGATGCTTTTCTTAATTGTTGACCGGATAATTTCACTTCACGAACATAGTAATAATCACAACAAAATTATTCAGTAGTAACCACAATAATTGTATCTTATTCAGTAAAAATGTTCAGGAAAATCCTATTCAGTTGGAATATATGATTTTGTTAAGGAATAATGCAGAGTGTGACAATTAAACTTTTTTAGATAAAGAGCATATATTAATATCGCGATGATGCCAATTACATCCAGCCTCTACAACAACTCTAGCGGTCCCACGGATGCACACAATCCAGAATAAAAGGAACTACAAGAAAATCCCACTATAATGATCCGTTCCTTGTTACAACAGACCAAACCCCACCAAAACGGTATCAGAAGTCCAACTTCTTCAAAAGCGACGCCTTCAAGAAAGGAACATTGCTAAAACGCCGTCGTCGCCTTGATCATAGATCATAGGTTTTTACCCCGAAGAAAGACCACACTCGCAAAAACAATGCCTTCACCAAGCCAATTGCCAGACACAACCAATTAAGACCAGACCTTGGGTTTTTACCCTGAAAATTTAGACTGTGAACTTCTCCTGTGTTGTCGCCCCGTTGTCGTTGGTTTGACAATTAAACTTGAGATCGCAGATTTGGCATACCCTTAGCTAACATGAAAGTTGGGCGCGCTGCTTCGCACTGGTCCACCATGCACTGGTGCGTGCCTGCGCTGACACGCGGACAACAGTCGGCCAACCGGTTGCCGGGGAAGGCATGCCGTGTCCTATGGGCTTTAGAGCGGTGGCTCCAGGTGGCCGGACGCCTCGACGGTGAAGCATGCAGCGGATTCGGGAGCCTCCTCTGTGAGTGCGTCTACCTGTACACACCGGCGGGCGCCATCTCCGATGAGGTCGCCTGGAGCGCTAGCTCGCTGAATTGGCACTTGCGTCCATGCCTGCTTGTTGCTGGCCGTACCTCCATGGTTGTTGTTGGCCCGTGTGCAACCCCGACCGCCAGGGGCGCAACCTCGAGGTGAAGGGAAGAGAGGAGGTCGCTAGATCGACGACTGGGGTAGCCGAATCCTCGGGCTGGACGAGGTGCAGGGGACAGGGAGAAGAGGAGGATAGCGGCTCTAAGTTGCCGTGAGGCCCTAAGTTTGGCCCTCGACCTTATGCTTACATATATTGAGATCGCATGTGACTCGAAGGAGGTGGTTGATGACATCTTCAACGACTCGGATGAAAAGCATGGCATGATCATCAAGGAAATCCAAACTAGAATGCAATTTTTTCAGTATTGTAATTTTAGTTTTGAACGTAGAACTTTCAATAGGAAGTCTCATAATTTAGTTAAATTTGCTACTTTTCTGAATTCTGGTAGGCATATGTGGCTCCTCCAACCACATGACCTGTCGAGTATTCCTGTAAATGCCATATTAGTGGAATAAAGTTTTATTTTCCCGCTCAAAAGAAAAACCCTGCAAACGTAACAACTTTGCGCATAACTAGTGTACTACTTTGATTTGTGAGTCATCAAGTAAATATGAATGCCCCACAAAATAAATTGAAACTGTGGCTTGCTTAAGTATATCTATTCCTGGAACATTACAGATTTTTGCTACAAAAATTCCATGAGAAGGTACTGATATGATACTCAGAGCTAGGTTCTCTAGACTAGAACAAAATCATCGTCAGTACAGCATTCTAACTATTCATCCGAATCATCCTCTAGTCGACTATCATCGTCAAGGAGATTAGCATATGCAGCACTTCTGATGTGATCCACCATCACTGCCGTTGCTCCCAAGCTTTTTCTTTCTGCGCAGGCAATATTGAATACAATGTATGCTGGCATTATATATTTATTAAGACAAAAGTTGGTCGATGCTGTAACACAACAAACCCACCAAACTAGAAAACGAAGAGAGATTCAAAGTATGCATTTATCTACCTTCATTTGACTAGCAATGGAAGGAAGCCATTTCTCTCCCCTAACCTTCTTCAGTTTCTTCACCCTTTCTTCCTCCATCTTGGCTTTGGTCTTTGCTGCAGTTTCTCTAGCTTCCATTCTAGCCAATGATATTTGAGATGCTTCTTTTGCGGAAACAAGTACATCGTTACCATCAACAACGACCGACTGAAGCATATGTCTGAACTGAAATCAGGGTCATAGTACATTCAGTAAAAAAACATACGACTATTACCTAACAGGCATATGAATAATTGATGTGAAAATAGATATCCAACCTTCTTTGATTTCTCGTCGATTTCTGGCCCGGGAAGAATCTTAGGTCTTTTGAGTTGCACATGGTATTTATCTAGAAAATAAACATTATGCATGAATATGTATTACCATCATGAAAAGATTTATTCACCGAGAATATTAAAGATAATCAAGCCCATCGCATACCTATGGTATCCATTCTGATGCCAGGTGGTGCTTTTTTAAATAATTTTATCCCTCCGCCTGTTTCCTCAGGGTCAGCCAAGTTCAAGCAAGGATTTCTCACTATTTCGAGATTTTTCTCTAACATATCATCCAACATATTTCTTACCTGAAACAAACAGGATGACGCTTGTAATATCATAATGCATAACACAGTATGACTTCCTAATGCTAACAAAGAGAAATAATGGTAAAAACTGATGAACTGCATGAAGGGCAGAGAAAAACAACTAGGAACTTAGGCAAGAAAGTTAGTTGAAGTGAAATGGCTACACTATAGTTGCAGATTGGCAGGCCCCAAATAGTGAATGCAGGGCAACATTGTGCCAGCTTTTTCTGTTTGCTCATTAAGCTTGTCAAGTGAAGTGATGAACTACTACATATTGAAAAGTATTAAGGGATCATGCAAGTGATCAGTATACAATTTATACATTCAGTAAATGAAATTGACATGATACAATTGCAAACTACTACATATTGAAAAGGACCACCCAAGTGATGAACTTACTTTGTGGCTAGGACATTTATGAACTGAAACTAATACGGAACTGGAGGCCCATTCAACAGCAAATTATTTACAGAGCAGGGCATTTATCAAAAGGTCAAAGTAATAACGATAATTGGAACGACTACAATGCAAGACAGGGGCATTATTTTCTAGTGGCAAAGTAAGTTATGTTTACCTGGCTAGTGGCATACTAAATTGTGGCATTTTACCAAATAGCAAGAGAGAAAACCTCCAAAATCGTAAGAGCGTAGTACACATTCAATACGGAGTGGAACATGATTGATGACATCCAAAAGTTCTAGTCTATGGAGCGAAACATGATCGATTTTCTTAATTACCAACCATAGCTACTTTGCAAGTCTGTGGTTATGTATGTACTCCGCTGGTAACAGTGATATATTTCACTCGAACATACATTTGAAGCAAATGCAGTTCCTATTGCAAACTTAATATGTTAACTCCAGACTGTTCCAAGTGAACCAGCTAAATTCTAGTTCGTCCGCGGACCACAGGACGAATGAAGCACGCTGCAAAGCTGGGAAAGATACTCCAAGATGGCTGCAGCAAGCTTTGAAGAGAATACATTCTAACACTGAGCTGCAGCCCTTCAGAGGAAGGATCCTGAGATATTAATTAGGAGCAGAAACAAGCTTTGCACCTGATGGCTGATGCAGCTAGCGAGCACAAAGCAAGGGGCGGACATGAAAATCAAGATACCTTGATCTGGTAAAGCTTGAGCCCTGGAGTTTGCGCCTTCCCCTCCTCCTGCGGCGGCTGCTCCAGCCCGTTGTTGGCCTCCTCGACGCCGACGCCGACGCCTGAGGCGGCCTTCGCTGCTCCGTTGGACGACGGGTAGCCGAACCCACCGACAGCCACGGAGTCGATGGCCGCCCTCCACGAGGCGTCCCCGTCATCGTCGCTGCTGCTGCTCGCCGTCGAGTTGCCGCCGCCGCCGCCCATCCTGCGCTCCTCGAATCGACTCGGTTCGCTCGCCCCGGTGGTGCGCTGCGTGTCCCCACTTGCGCTCTTCTTTTGGGCCTCTCATGGGCTGGAGGCTTGGGCTAGGCCGGGCCGAATCTGTTTCGCACCGAACCCCGGCCCGCGGGTCGCGCCGGGTACTATTACGGGCTGAGCCGCTGACGAATCAGCCGCCTATTACTCCCTTCTCTTTCCCCGACCCGAACACTTGCGGTCGTCAAATCTCGCCGTCCCACCTCGCCGCCGGCGAAACCCGACCGCCCGGCAGGGAAACAGCACCACCGGCCGGAGGCCCGAGGCTTGTAGGGTAGTCGGAGATGGGGAAGAAGCAGCATAGCAAGGACCGGATGTTCATAACGGCGACGGAATGGGCGACGGAGTGGGGCGGCGCCAAGAACAGGGAAGCCATCGCGCCATTCCAGCGCCTCCCCTTCTACTGCTGCGCGTAATTACCTACTCTCTCTCTCTCTCTCTTTCTCCCTTCTTCCCCTGTTTCCGCACTAGCCTTGCTGGAAGATTTGCCTGCTTGCTTCTGTTCTCTTGGTGATTTAGGATTGTGATTCGAAATTTCAGGAGAGCTTGAGCTTATAGGGTTTGTTCATTAGGGCATGAACTTCCTTTGTGTGTGGGTATTTTAGTTGGTATATGCCACTAGTTAAGCTAGTTACCTTAGTAAGCTCAAAGTGCTCAAATTCAGCGCCTGATATCGAACCTTCAGACGATTCAAAGTGAGCTACATTAACAGTTGATTAGTAAACTAAACTCAGTCCCTCTTCTTCAGCCACTGATTCTAATTTCATTGGATACCAGGCTCACGTTTCTGCCGTTTGAGGATCCGGTGTGCACGGCAGATGGAAGCATCTTCGATTTGATGTAAGTGCTAGTTGGTGCTTCTTTGGATAACTTATTGGTAGGAGAGTTGAGAAGGTTGGCATTCTTATTTCTTCCTTCTGATTCCAGGAGCATTATCCCATATATTAAAAAATTCGGGAAGCATCCGGTAACTGGAGCAGCGCTGAAGCAGGAGGATCTAATTCCTCTCACATTCCACAAGAACACGGATGGTGAGTTAAAATATATGGCATGTAAAATTCAATGTAGTTTGCAGCTTGAAGTTCCTTTGACGTTACCTGTTCTTCTGCTGCCATTATGTTAATATGTACTCTTTTTGTGCAGGAGAGTTCCAGTGTCCTGTTTTGAATAAAGTTTTTACAGAATACACACATATAGTTGCTGTAAAGACTACCGGGAACGTCTTCTGTTATGAGGTGGGATTTGGACTTTGGTTAGCTTAACAATGTTTTTCAGGTGGTCAATTTCGTATGTTCGTAACTGATGTGTTCTTGCTTTGTGCTCATAGGCAATCCAGGAGCTTAACATTAAGCCAAAGAACTGGAAAGAGTTGCTAACCGATGAGCCCTTTGCACGAAAGGACTTAATAACAATTCAGGTAGCTGTCCTAAAGGACATATATATTGCTCATTGTCTTATTGACAATTAATACACTAGCCTAATGATTTTCGCCTTCTGAACTGATGTAGAATCCAAATGCTCTTGATAGCAAGGTCCTGGGGCAATTTGACCATGTTAGACATGGCCTCAAACTTGATGATGAAGGTTCAATTATGCACCCTCTTTCCCTGTTACTTATTTTGTGTCAGCTGTTTTGTATCTAACATATGTAATATTTCCTTATCAAGTAGATTAACTTATGTAGTCTGACTATCCAATTTATGTGCAGAGTTGCAGAGGATGAAAGATGATCCAACCTACAACATAAATGTTGCCGGTGATCTTAAGGAAATGATGAAGGAACTTGGGACTGAAAAGGGGAAGTTAGCTTTTCTGCATGGCGGTGGAGGACAGAAAGCTCAAAAGGAAAGAGCTGCCGCACTGGCTGTCCTTTTAGCAAAAGAGGAGAAGAGTGACTCAAAATCGGTGAAAGAACCTAAACCTCCTCAACCATTCAGTGTTGTGGATGCTGCTTCGGCTTCTGTTCATGGCAGAAGTGCAGCAGCAGCAAAATCTGGCACTGCTGAGAAAACTGCTGCCAGAATTGCTATGCACAGGGCAGGGG
The DNA here is from genome assembly GCA_950022295.1 of Bromus sterilis. Taxonomy (NCBI): domain Eukaryota; kingdom Viridiplantae; phylum Streptophyta; class Magnoliopsida; order Poales; family Poaceae; genus Bromus; species Bromus sterilis. The sequence continues at coordinate 36,202,803 of OX465595.1, read as the reverse complement.
ATAGAGATCCTATAAATGCTAAATTGGTATACACTCGTCTCATCTTCATGTATTTTATAAACCTTCTGTTGTTTATGCAGCTGGTGCTCATCTTATGGAGTTGACTCGGTGATTTCAGGTTAAAAGTCGATACACTACCGGAGCAGCTTCACGTTCTTTCACGTCGACTTCCTATGATCCCGTTACTAAAAACGAATTTGAGTATGTTAAAGTTGAAAGGAATCCAAAAAAGAAAGGATATGTTCAGTTGCATACCACCCATGGTGATTTGAATTTGGAGCTTCATTGTGATATTACTCCTAGGACATGTGAAAACTTCCTAACACATTGTGAAAATGGTTACTACAATGGCCTTATCTTCCATCGTAGCATCAAGTATGTTCTCCTCTTCTATTAGCCGTACCTAAATCTTGTCTGTTCAATCATTCCCTTCTTTGTATATGATTATAGCTATATCTAAATATTGTCTGGTTTGATCATTCCTTTTTTTCTACAGAAACTTTATGATTCAAGGAGGTGATCCAACAGGCACAGGAAGTGGAGGGGAGTCCATTTGGGGTCAACCTTTCAAGGATGAATTGAATTCAAAGCTGCTACATTCAGGAAGAGGAGTTGTCAGCATGGCGAATTCTGGGCCCCATACTAACGGGTCACAGTTTTTCATCTTATACAAGTCCGCAGCACATTTAAATTTCAAACATACAGTATTTGGCATGGTTGTTGGTGGTCTGCACAATCTTTCAGCAATGGAAAAGGTTCCTGTTGATGATGATGACCGCCCATTGGTTAGTATGACTGTTTTAGTTTCATCTGCATTTTTTTACTTTATTTAAAAAAATGAACATACCTTGTACTTTCTTGCAAACAAGATTTTGTGGCCACAACACTTTGGCACAACAAGCACTACACTTGCCTTTTAAGAACTCAGTTCCATATTGTTGTAGTTATAATTGATGTATTGTGTTCGGCATAGTTGTTTTTTCACTGGACAAAAACATCTGAACATGGTGTTCCTGGTTTCTAACTTTATTTAAATTTACAGGAGGAAATAAAGTTGCTAAAAGTTAGTGTATTTGTGAATCCTTACACGGAACCTGATGAAGAAGAAGAAAAGGCGAAGGAGGAGGAGAAGAACAAGGATGAGGATCATGTAATGCTGCTTTACATCTTGTTTCAGTTGGATTCAAGTACTTCCTTGCATTTATTTATCTCTGATGATGGTTTTGACATTTGTTTGCATCAATTCAGGATAAGGTGGGATCATGGTACAGCAACCCAGGGACGGGTGTTTCTGCTTCGACAAGTGCTGGCGGTGGAGTAGGCAAGTATCTAAAAGCTCGGACTGCTAGTTCTGCCGATGCCACTGGAAATGCCGCTGCGGCAGATGATTCAAGCAAGAAGAGAAAAGCGAGTGCTCCTAGTGTAGAATTCAAAGATTTCTCTGGATGGTAGATGCCATGTATACATGATTTTCCCTTTCTTCTCGGAAGAAACAGCCAGTTGAAACTTTGTTGCATTTGGGCATATGCGCTCGTGTTATGATAGTGTATTAACCTGTCCAGAATGGCCAAGATTCACTCATAGTCACAGCTAGAGCAAATCGTCTATTCTGGATTCTCTGGTTAAGACTTGATTGCTTCACATCAGTGCTGACAAACCAGATCCAAGTTGGGATGCGACGAGGTCTGCTACTAGCTAGGATTGCAGTTTCTGGTGGCACGAGTAGTATTACTATTCTGTAGTGCTTTATTTAATCACAGTCCATATTTGTATTGGTTCTTCTGTAAGAGCGAAAAATATGTCCTTCAATCACAGTAATTTCTAGTTTGCATTGTCTGTGTCTTCACTGTATGTAGATTGATTTTACCCGGAACTAACCTGAATATCATCGGCAAAATACAAATTGTGTGGTAGTATGTGACTGTTTGTATGTCATGTTGTATTTGTTAGGAGAAATAGTAACTTGTATTATCCGGAGGCAAAAGCCATCATATATACATGTACAGGTGGTAGGCCAAAGGCCAGAATGCAAAAGGCAATTAGCCACATAAATATAACTTACAGTATTAATAGCAGTCTTCGACGATGACGACAACAACAACAAATTGTTTTCAGTCATCCCGCTCAGAATGATGCTAAGTGAGGCATCAACTGGTTGGGGTACATATCTTAGCAGAATATGCTATTGTACAGTTTTGCACATTCATAGGGTGTGCTATGATTTTGCTGAATACTGACAGGGAGTCGAGTTAAAATTACTAACAGTAGTTTTCTCCTACAAAAACCTAACAATATTGTTGTGTAGAGTGAGGTGTTAATGTGTTATGTACCAACCTTTAACACATAATGCATATATGGCTAGACCAGAATTGAGATCATAGACAATTGCAGTAACAAGTAAACTTATCATCAGTTCAAAAGAAAACTCAACTTATCATATTATTCATCTTGTAGAACATGTTCACCCCAGGTAAACACACAGCCACTAGATAAACCATTGGAAGGACTAACTTTGACCTGTACAGAACGTAGAATCGACCATTTGTTGAACTAAGTAGAAGAAAAGGAAAACAGATCGTGTCTGGCTCAAAAAGCCGAAAACGAAACTAGACTCCCAGGTACCAAACAACCACTCTGCCAGCTCCTTCGTTTTATTCAGACTAGGCACGCTTGAGCAAAACAACAAAAATAGACGCGATAGCCAGGAGCACGAACGATGACGGGCCATTTGCAAAATCCTTCTTGGTGTTGACGATAAGAGTCTTCAACCTCCCCTTGCTCTGGCCCTCGTCCGACGTGGCAACCAGGTCCTGCATGATGCTCGAAAGACTCGTCACCATCTCCGACACAAACGCCTTCATCTTCTCAATGTAATCACTGAATGCGTCCGCTGTGCCTGGCGAGACATCGTTGCTGCTCTGTGAGCTCTCAGCGTCACTCTGTTCAGCTTCGTCAGTGGTGCTAGAGGAATCGCCGAGGCCTGAGAAAGGGGAGGTGTATGAACCAAGTTAGTGCTTATACTTTTTAATGGTTACTGAATTAGATGTATTTATCATAAACGATGACTAGGCGCTTACTTGTCTTGTAAAACTGCACAAGTTTTTCATTCTTCATCACAGCTTCCCAAACATTCTTATCAGAAGCAAGCGAAGCGACAACATCCTGCAACCAAAGTAGAATCCGTACGCAAGGCTAGGCAAATTAACAACAGAAGGCTGTCTGCACTTAATGCCAACTGAAGTTGCACGAATAAATAATAACATGGGATGAGATTTCACCAATATATGAAATCAATTTATATTCAAGCGCTAATAGAAAGAACCGAAAAAATCATGACTCCTCAAACATATCACTGGGGTGACCTTGCCTAGACACTTGCAATACAGAGTTAGAGCTTAAATTACCTGAACTTCAGGACTCTCCTGTAGCAAAGTGAAGGCTTCAATAACACGTCCAGAGGATCCAGAGGCAACAGATAAGTCTTCATGCTTGTCTTCATGCTTAGATGCTTCTGAATGGACACGGTCCTGAAACGTTTCCTGAGCAACCTTTTTAGGATCATCAATGTCATCATGCGAGATATGTGTCTTGGAGATATCCAGTCGGCCAACGTGGGATTCAACCTTGGCACTGGTTAAATGAATACAAGTCGTCAGTTTGTTAGCAAAACCAGCATCTTATACAAGAGCAAAAGGGGCATAAATAAGAGCTGAAAAGTATTATAAGAAAACTAATTGAAAATATATAATCGTCTGACATGGCACGTTGAGATATTGTATGAGTTTGGATCAAGCAATCATTTCTGAAACATGCAATGGAAACCATAAACAAGCACTGGCCGTGATGTTCTGTGAAGCAAAATTCTCATGGCTAGATTCTACTTCTAGCAGACGAGTACTTGGCAACAGGAACATATAAACATGAAGGGTGCCTAATTTAAGCCAGAAAACAACTGAACACTATCCAATTTTGCCTTACACCGGACAACAGATAAGAACAATCTACTGAAAAAAATAGAACAGAACACAGTGAAGTACTACTATATAGGGGCTTCGTCACTGCCTAACAACTTCCAGCCGCATCAGTTTGCAAAATTTCAAAAACATGAACCGTATCCATCGGATCATCACCAGTTTGCCGCATGACATTAATCTAGAGAACACAAGAGGGAAAGCAAGCCGAGCAGTAGTGATCAGTAAAGTTAAGCGTGGCGCACATCTCGAAGGCGTCCCTGAGGTCGAGGGTGGCGGCCAGGGCCTCCTCGTGGGAGGGCGCGGGGCCGAAGACGTCGCGGTCGGGGATGTACCAGTCGTCGACGGACCCGAGGGAGGAGGCGGACGTGGACGCGGGGCGGGCGTCGGCGGCGGCGGAGTTGGAGGAGGAGGGCAGGACGGCGCGGCGGGCGTTCGAGGCGGAGCGGTAGCCGCCGATGAAGGCGGCCCTGGCGGCCGCGCGGATCCCCATGCTCCCGCCTCCCATGGCCTCCGATCTCGCAAGGGAAAGCTCTGCGAGAGAATCAAAGAAGGGAACCCCGATTAGAATGGCGGCGAGTGGGTACTTAAAGAGTCCCGGAGGTTTAGGGAAGGTCGCTTAGGGATTAGGCAGGCGCCGCGGGATCTGGGCCGTTGAGTCTGGAACGGACGGACGGTAGGGTGGGGCGCGGTGCACCAGGGGGACGCCCCGTTGAGTTCTTGCGCGACACGTGTGGGATCTTTTTGAGGATATACGGGGAGTCTGTTGCGTACGCAATCACGCCACTTATCCGCGCGATTAAACAGGCCAAAATCACCGGGCCACTTATGGGAGGAAAAAAGTGTTAGAGATTTTTAGCATTTTCTAATTAGGTTGATTCATAAGTAAATCATAAACCACCATAAAAGAAAACCTAAAAGAACATTTCGGAGGAGAAGAATGGACGATGCCAAAATGTTACGGTATAATCAAAGAGATAAATAGGAGAGCTTCTAAGTTTGAGTCTTGTGTTTTTTTGTGTTAAAATTTAGAGAATTTACTTTAGATGCTAAGAGCATCTCCAGTCGCGCCCCAATAGCCCCCCAAGCCGGCGCTATTTGCACCGGACGGACGAATTCCGCCCAGTCGCGCCCACAAGGGCCCATATAGCGCCGGATTGGGCCTAACTTGAGTCTGGCGATCTCAAGCCGACCCGACGCGCTGGGGTCGCTTGGGGGCGCCGGACGAAGCGAAAAGCGTCGAGTGACCCACTGTCAGGTCAAACCGTCCAAAATCGTCACATCTCCCCCCCACCACCCTTGTCTCCGCCGATGCCGCGCCGCCGCAAGGCAGCCGTTGCCCCGCTGCCAAACACGCCGCAAAAGGGTCGTTGCTCGCCCCGCTGTCCTTTTCCGACCTAGCACAGCGGCGGCTGGCCGGCTGGCGGCGCCCAGCCGAGCACACCGGCGGCTGGTCGCGCCCACCACGCGCCCCAAGTGTTCGACGAATTGCCTGAACCACGCGCCGTGATAGACTCCGACGATGAGGCGCTGTTCGCCATGTTGATGGAGGAAGAGGCCGCCGGCGGCTCCCAGGACGAGGAGCACCTCGTGATGCTTGCCGCCCTAGGCGACCTGTTCGGCGCCAAAACGGCGCCGCATCGAGGCGGCTCCAAGATGGGTCGCCGGAAGGCAAAAGAGAGGCGACGTTCGGAGGGCTACTGCTTGCTCTACTCCGATACTGTGCCGATGTTCCCCTGCACGGCGAGAAGGTATTTCGGCCTGGTATCGTATGGGCCGAAAGCTCTTTCTTCACATTGTCAATTCACTCCGAGAGTACGACAGCTACTTCGTTTGCAAGAAAGATTGCACCGGCACAATTGGGTTCTCCTCACTTCAGAAGTGCACTACGGCCATCAGAATACTTGCATACGGAGCTCCTGGTGATCAACAAGAAGACTATGCACGCATGGCCGAGTCCACCGCCCTTGAGGGTATGTACAAGTTTTGCAGAGCAATGGTGGGTTGCTTTGGACGACAGTACTTGCGAGCACCCAATGCTGAAGACACTGCTCGGATCCTAGCAAAGAATAAAGCAAGAGGATTTTCTAGGATGCTTGGAAGCATCAACTGCATGCATTGGGAATGGAAGAACTGTCCATTTTCTTGACAGGGGATGTACAAGGGCGCAAAAGGTCACTGCAGTGTGATACTTGAGGCAGTTGCTACACATGACCTCTGGATTTGGCACTCCTTCTTTGGGATGCCAGGAACACACAATGACATCAACATCCTGCAGTGCTCAAATGTCTTTGTCAGGCTTGTCGAATGTCATGCTCCTCCGGTGAACTTCTAGGTCAATGGGCACCAGTACAACAAGGGATACTACCTAGCTGATGGCATCTATCCAAGATGGCCAGTATTTGTGAAGACTATCTCAAACCTTGTGCCAGGAGGGAAGTACGCCCACTTTGCCAAGTGCCAGAAGTCTTGCAGGAAGGATGTCGAGCGGGCATTTGGGGTGCTCCAATCTCGATTTGCCTTTGTCCGATACCCCGCTCAGACTTGGTCGAAAGATCAAATGTGGGAAGTGATGAATTTTTGTGTCATCTTGCACAACATGATCATTGAGAGCGAGAAAGAGGATCCAGTGTATGACTCTGAACCATATCTCAACCAGGGACCTCTTGTAGTTGTTGATCACGAGATACCGCCAGATTGGACAGCCTACCTCAACATGCGTCAGGAGATCCGAGACCCGCAAGTGCATCGTCAACTGCAAGAAGATCTAGTGGATCATCTATGGATGCGCAAAGGCAATGCCTAGTTTGATTTATACTGTTTTTATTAGTATTTGTGTCGAACTATGTATTTGTACTGCATGTTGTGCGTCGAGTTGCACCGAATTTGCGCCGAAATTTTATGTTTGCGTTGAATTTAGCCGAAAGTAGCGAATTTGCGCCGACAGAGCCAAATCTGCGCGGATTACAGGCGCACGGGGGGGGGGGCGACCTTGGGGTCGCGGCTGGGGGGAGGGTGGTCGCCCCAAGCCTTTTTGCCGCCCCTGCGCCCCCTAAGCGGCGCTAAAATAGCGCCGAAAAATGGCTTGGGGGGCGAACGTCTAGAGATGCTCTAAGAGCCCGTTCGAAACCCCACCACTCTACTCTTCTCTGGAGCATCTCTTTGGCAACTTCAGAAAAAAAATAGTATGCGAATGCTCCGCTCCAAAGTGGGGCTGGTCGGAGTGGAGGGCTTCCGAACATGCCTTAAATGTATTTATTTTCATGCTAGTTCGCTTGTCCAGGGGCACCACTTGTGGATGATCAAACCCCATGATTCTTGTATAAGTCGGCACTTGGTGTTTGAGCAATAAAGGGCATCAATATTCTCAAAAATTATTAAATCATAAACTACCATATAAAATAAGTAAATTATAAACATAGTAATAATAGTATGAAGCTCACATTGAACTCTAAACATGCTAGCACGTTCTAAACAAGAACACACACATCTAACCCTTAAAAAAAAGAACAATCACACCTATATAGCAAGTAAGTTTGACAAGCATATAAAGCAGTAAAAAAAGGATGAACATGTCATACCCTCCCGTTGGCCTGGACAAACCCGAGGAGCGGCAAACACAACAACAACTTCCTCAGTGGCCTTGCACGCTTAACGTCTTCAACCATGGCGTCGGTGTAGAGAAAGTAGTCAAAGCAGAGAACGAAAACGAATAACAAGCAGTCACGAGGGCGCTCCCCAAAAACCTTATCGCCCTTCTCCTGGTGCAGGACCTCAAAGGAAGGAGTTCCGGGGGTCTGCTCTTCCGAATGGTCGTGCACAAGGTCGACGGGATAAAGTTAACCAAAAGTAGCAGTAGAGAGAGAGACAACAATACCCATTAGGGTTATGCGCAAGAAGGAAGAAATTGTGTCAGCTAGGGTTACCAACGCCTTCAATATATAGGTCGTCGGGTAGGGAGTCGTGGGCCTGGGCCAAGGCCGATCCCACGATCGAGTCGCAGTAGACCACGCTATCTAATGTCTTTGGTTGGAATTAGGGCCTCGTTATTTGATCTTTGCATCTTTACTTTTCAAAGTAGTTTTTTCAATGTTCGATGCATCTCCTTGCATTCTAGATTGCTTACCTAGGGGCGCCACATGCGGCTTTTTCGTCCCCACGATCCCTAATGTTTCAGTTTGAAATTGAACTTTGAATAAAAAGTTGGGCAAGTTTATAAAAAAAAATCTAACGTCTTCGGTCGGTGACGTGTCCATAGAAAAACGTAATTAATCTTTGATTGATTATCTGTTTCTGATCGGTAAAAATAAATCCCACACATGACATATGTCTAAGCTTGAATCGGCTCATTCACGAAACATAGCGCGCGCGTGATGTGATGAGGCATGGCCAGGCGGACGGCGAAGGAGGATCACACATGTATCACTCCTCTTCTCAAGCTCCAATAGTAATTAAAAGAAAACCACTTAGAAAGAGATCTCAACTCTCCTCCACTAGTAGTATTAACCGGGCCTTAAGATTAACTAGGAATTATTGTTTATATGGGCCTAAGGCCCATCTATAATTCTATAATCTCTCACAAGTTCTCAGAGGCACACTACGTTGTCCTATATTTCAAGAATTATTTTGATATACCAGCATATTCAAGGGACCAATTAAGGTTGAACATCCACCTAAAGAAAATGGCTAAACTTCTCCATAATGAAACAATGGATTATGCCTTGAATTGATAGTTTCACGTATAAAAGTTTTACCAATTTTTGTACTAGTACTAGTCTGCCAAAGGCTAACCCCACGGGTGTAGCTTATTAGTCACTCCTAAATTGTTCATGAGCTTCCTAGATATTATCCTGGTATAGCTTATTAGTCAATAGCTCATACAGGTGTATCTTCTAAAACTGTGTTATAGGTTAGCATCTTGCTTATACAAGACTTAGAACACAGTAAGATAAAAACCATCTTGCCATACAGAATGCAAGGGTAGCACATCGTGAGCGGAGTGGATTATTAGGAATATTCTCCTCAGTTAACCAACAATTTGTTTTTCCTATATCCTACTTCATGGGATATTCAACTAACTCAAGTGGGTCTCATACCCAACTCCCTCGATGCATTTTCTATCACAATTCATGATAGTCCTTTTGTGAAAGGATCTGCCAGTTTGTTAAATGTCTAACATACTTCAATCTCCTTCTTATGTGCTTTGTAGATTGCGTGTTATCCTTAAAACTATTTACCTTGATGATCACTGTTTGATTGCCGCAGTTCATAAGGATAGCTAGGGTTTGCATTTCAACCGCTGACAAAGTCCATCAAAATCTCCCGAAGCCTTTCCGCTTCAGAACATGATTTATATAGTGTTATGAGTTTTACTTACATAGTCGGTTTCATTAAGATAGTCTGCTTGTGAGACAAGGAACACCACCACGACCAAGTATGAATATATATCCACTTGTGACTTTCATCTCATAAGCATACGAGATCCAATTAGCATCACTATACCCTTCGATTACCATCGGGTATCCGGTATAGTGAAGTCCATGGTTCAAAGTACCTTTTAGGTAGCACATATCTTTTTCTACAGCATGCCAATGCACACCTCCCGGATTAGAAACAAACATGCTCAACTTACAACATACCAGATGTCAGATCTCATAGCACATGCTAAGTGCATAAATGAACCAATCATTTGAAAGTATCTCATTTGATCTATAGTCGTGCCTTCGAACATTCAAATCCGTGCGTTAGGATCATATGGTGTTGCACAAGATTTACATTATGAATATCTGAAGCGACTCAAAACTTATTAACATGATGGGATTGCATAAGTGTAATTCCAGCCTCATTATTTTTCAGTAGCTTCATGTTCAAGATGACACCAACCACGTTTAGGTACTAGATGATGTCCCGCACGTTGTTATGGAACTTTTTTGCAAAATATTTCAGTAAAAATGTTTGGTTAAATAAAACAATTTATATTTGAAATAATTACTTTTTAACTAATATATGGATTTAATATAAATATCATAGTAAAATAAAAATTCTCATGCATGCATGTTGCATGTGGTTTTTTTTATTATGCATAGTGGCATATTGAGGCGGGTCTTTCTCATGCATGTTGAATGATGAGGTGACATGCTTGCATGTTGAGAGAAATATGCTAGTGGAAGGTGATGTGGCATGCATGATGAGGTGGAGTGTGTGCATGTTGAGAGAATTGGTAATAGTGGGGAGCAACTTCTTAAGAATGTAAGATTTCACCTCAAAGTTATGAGATATAAAAACCTTAACCTCCTCAATGGCTTAGAGGTTGGTTTCAAATATCAGTATGTCATCAACATACAAACAAAATATAAATCGTTTGCCCCTACCATGGTGATAGTATACACACTTATCAACTTCATTAATAACAATGCCATCAAATGTTAAAGTTTTCTCAAACTTCTAATGCCATTTCTTAGGTGCTTGCTTCAGGCCATACAAATATTTTAATAACTTGCACACATTTTTTTCCTGATCATCTACTACAAAGTCATCTGGTTGTTGCATGTAGATCTTCTCATCCGCCCCCTCATTTAGAAAAGCCGTCTTAACATTCATTTGGTGGATGAGAAGACCATTCAAGGTAGTCAACGAGAGTAGTACTCAAATGGTTGTCACTCTGGCCACATGTGACTATGTGAGTAAGTATCAAAGAAACCTCCATCTTCTTCCTGGGTACAACCCTTGACCACAAGCCTATCCTTGTACTTTTCAACAGTACCATCGGACCTAAGCTTCCTTGTGAACACCCACTTACATCCCATTAGATTGTAACCATATGGACGATGAATGATCTCCCATGTCCCATTAGCCATGATCAGTTCATCTCGCTACAGACTGCATCTTTTCAATAATCAACATTGAAAGATGCATAAGCTTCTGAAATAGAATTGGGGGTATTATCTGTAAGGCCCGATATGCGGTACTGTTCCAGATCTAGATGTTTCCATCCAGATCCGGGGACGAAGAACATATCGGTCCCACCGCGACATATGACATTTCCATATGCCCCGGATTTCCAACATGATATCACAACATTACAGATACAAGGATACAACATCTCATACAATCGGCATACAACTGCCTCAAATACAATACAACAGCGGAAGATACATGTCTGGGTACATACTACAAGCAAATGTGAAAGCTCAAGAATGATCAGAGGGGGAGGGGGTGAATGATCACTTCTAAAAATTCTAAGGAACTTAGAAGGAATTCATGCAAACTGCGAAGGACTAAAGATATCTCGAAGTAAATACAGTATCGAAAGATATACATAGCTCGAAAGGATTGGGAGCGAAGGTAAACATCAAAGGAAAATAGGCAACGAGTAAATACTTAATGTAAATGCGAGAAGGAAAACGAGCCTGACACAACGATGTTTGGTAAACCAGTTCACACTCTGCAAAGTGCTACGTCTGGTTGGAGGGACTGGTGATTGAACACCTGGAACTAAACTCTCTCCGTCCTATTCTCCACTGCAACAAACTCCTCGAGCTTGCCCAGTTTTCACTCTTGGTAGATGATTCGGGACATCTCCGAGACCTTTACAAACTTCCTTCAACAGCGATAATTTCTCTTCGACTGCTTGATAGGTGACGCCTAACCGTCTAGGAGACTTGCAGTTCTCCAAGATAAAAAGATCGGCTAATCTCGACCTAAGTCTCTGTGAATTGCTCAACTCAGTTCAGACTTGGATTTTGGTTTTCTCTCTATGAATCTCACTTGGAATGCTCACAGTACTTCTGTCTTAGAATCTTCAGTGGAGCAGCCAACCCGAAATGGCGGGTAGGTGCGGGGTATTTATAGTTGGCGATCCCGATGGGTAAAATGACTGAAGTGACCCGATGCGATTGCTTGACGCGTGTCCACAACAGTCGGATTCCAATCACTGCGCAACTTTACTTGAGGAACAAGTAAACTGACTTACCGAACGAGTTCTCTCTCGAAGGCACGAAGTGCGATGACTTTGCCTTCGAGCCATTCACTCGACTCAGTAAGATTTCTCTCGGTAGGCTTTCGTGGGTTTAGGTTGAGCAGAGCAAATTCACTTCGACAAAGATCTTAACTAGCAAACCCCTCTTGATAGTACGGTTTTTCCTACGACTCAAGAAAACAAAGATAAACTAGTAAAAATACTAAGTCTTCGACCAGCTTCAGCTTTCTCCTCGTTGCGCTTTTACTCGAGAGAGACCTCTTCTTCGACGATATTTTAGGGGCCGTCTTCCTTCAAAGGTCCTAAGTATCTGTTTATACTCGAAAACCAATATTAGTTCCACTTCTGCTTTGTCCAACAATGTCCAAAACCTTGGGGGGCAAAACTTGCTCTTACAATCTCCCCCTTTTTGGACGATTGTTGACAAAACATGCATCGATAAATAAATTGAAAGTTTTGAGTTTTTGATGATAAACCGGTGCTAAGATCGATGAAAATACTCCCCCTTGATGTATGCACGGAAGATAAGAGTTTCCTGTGAAGTGCATATTTGAAAAGTAGAGTCGAGGGAAAAACATCAATAATCTTAGCCAGTGAAATTGCATTCCAGATAATATCCAGTAAGAAATATGCAATCTCCTCGAATGACCTGTGAATTTATACGACAAATATCTTCCTGCAAAAGGTTAAGTATCACAAGCAGCAGATAGATATCTTACGATAAAAAAGTTCACAGACCTACTTAGAGTTAGTTACAACCAGATCGAATATGAATCGAAAGTTTGTTGAAACTACTCAGAAACCTCAAAGTTCAAAAGTTCAACGACCGAAAATCAAAGCCCTTAACCCCGTAGGCAAACTAATTTCTTCGATGCCACTACATCTCCCCCTTTTTGTCACAACGTACAAAAAGTCGAGAGAATAGGGTCGAAAGAAATCCCTACTCGCGAGAGCGGAGCTGACGACGTCGAGAAGATTCGGCGAGCGTTGGAGCGCGACGAATGGGGCGACCGCCTGGTGGAGTAATATTCGTGCGGAAGGAGTGTTGATCTCCAGAAGATTCCAGTTGCGATTCCGGCGGGGTCATGGGGCTTCGAGGAAGTGGAGAGTAAACTATCGCTTGGCGTTGAGGCGCTTCATCTTTCTCGGAGTCGGAAGAAATAGTGTTCACTGTGATGTGATGTAATCATCAACACTGAGCACGTCCCTGTTCTTCGGCATCAGAGGAATATTAAAATTCGGGCAATCTACTCGATCATCATTGGTCCAGTTCCTGTTAAGATGGGGAGGATATTCTTCGAAGCCGCATCGTTGAAGTTGACCGAGGGAATTGAATTTCCGCAACCCTTTCCAATCACGGCGAAGACATTCACACATCATCTGATTATTGTTCATGTCAATATTGCGCAAATGGTTGATCTCATCCATCATCTTCTGCTTCTGAAGGAAATCTTGGTCAATGTGATGTTGAAGCATTTGCTGGGACCGAAGAGAAACCTCCATGTGATGCACAGGCTTGATAAACTTCGAGCGAATATTACGCCCAGTCATTTGTGCGCGGATGCCAGTGTGCTCAGCATACCGATCGTTGGGTCGAGCAACAATCTGCAATACTTCCCTTACCGGTGGAGTGAAAATCTTCGGGAAAATGGACACGGGGAATGGCACGTCCCGAGAGTAATTGCAGATAGACATCAACCAAGGTGCATATGGTTTGTGGGAATTGTGGTCATCGGCACAAGACACCAAAGTCCTGATGAAGTAGTCTTCAAAATAGAAGGGATGACCGTGGACTAACTTCATCAGAGCAAGTTGCACATCGTGGGGAATGGGAAAATCATCGTGCACATCGAGCATTGGCATCAAGGTCTTCAAAAGAATATAGAACCATGCCTTTGCTTCAAACACCAAATGTCTCGGCTTGGGCTCAGTAGGGTAGTGATCTCCTACGACATCTGGATTCATGAGCGTAGAAAATTCAGCAGGAGTTGGAGAAGGTAAGTCATGAATCTTGTGTGGTAATCCTTCGAACCGAGGTAAATTGATGATGGCCAGAAATTGGTCGACAGTCATATGAAATACTTGGACTTGGATCATGTAATCAAATTTCCACGTCTTCGAGTTCTCGGGATCACCAGTGACATACAAGGTTGCATAAAATTGCTTGATGAGCTCGGGATTGTAGCCACAATCGAGAGCAAACATTCTGTGTGCATGCATACCATCAATAGTTTCGGCAATATTTTCGAAACATGAAGTTGCGTACACCGATGGCATATCTAGGTATTGATGTTGCAAAAATCTAGCCTTGGTGTATAGCACTCGAGTATAATATATGGCTTGCTCCTGGGTCCAAAACCGAAGAGAATAAGCATTTCTGGGCTTCTCGTAGGGATTGGTCCCGAAGAAAAATGGCTTGTGTTCACGCCTTTTGAAGATGGGGCCTCCTCGAGGAACATCAGGGCGGAACAATGACAGCATTTCTCTCGGATGAGCAGAATGGAGCAGCTCATCGACCGGAAAGACTTCAGCAGCATTATCTGGCATTTGATATACTGGATCAGCAGGGCGAGGAATTGAAGATGGAACATTGACAATATCCTGAGCTGGGATGGCTGCAGGAGCATTTTCCTCGGCCTGTGCTTCGATGGAAACTCCTTCGTCGGCAGTAGCAATATGAGCGGCCTTCTCAGTCTCCATTGCATCTAGATCTTCATCAAGTTGTGCAAAGGCATCAACCATTTCTTCGTTCGAAGAATTTGATGATGAGGAGGAAGAACTTCCACTTGAGCTGGCATCGCCAGAACTTTCTCCTTCGGCAGCATCTTGACGGGAGGAGACAGTTGTAATATCAACATCAGCTTCTTCTCCTTCATGCAGAGTCTGGGCAGAGGAATAATCCTTCTGTGCAGAGGAAATGGGGGCTTGACGTTCTTGCTCGACCTGAGCAGGTTGCTCGGTCTCAGCATGAGCTTGGGTCTCGATGGCTGGGGTGGTCGATGGAATGACATGAGGTGGTGATGGTGGGTTTGGTGGTGGCGACGAAGCTTTTGTTGGTGATGGTTGGCGAGGTGGTGGTGTTTGTTGTCGAGGTGGAGGAGTGGCTTGGCGAGGGGGTGGAGTGGTTTGGCGAGGTGGTGGAGTTTTCTTACGGGGAGGAGTGGGTTTCTTGGTGGGGGGTGGTGCAGTTTCCTGTCGTGCTGTTGCAGCTACGACCTCGGTAGACTTATGCTTCTTGGAAGTTTTCTCGATCTCTGGCGTCCTACGCGCAGAGGTTTGGGCAGTAGACTTTCTCTTTCGAGATTGTCTTTCGGTGAGAGCGTCATTGTGCGCCTTGCACATAGCAGATACAATTTGTCGAACCTTTTCATTGACAGCAGTTATGTTTTCCTTCTGAGCCCTTCTGGATGCTTCAAGGGTTGCAATTTTGGACTTGAAAAATTGACGGGACTCAATGTCCTCAGTTTCTTCTCGGAGCTGCTTGGTGTAAAACTTCTCCTGCTCTTTGTCCTTTCGATCTTGGGAAAGATATCCTTCCCAGCGGATCATGTATCGAGCAACTTGTTCTTGGATCTCAGGTGGGACATCATCCTCGGCAGTGACTATGCTCGGTGTGGTAGCCATCTTCCAGAGGATATGAGAAATTTGAGCAGCATCCCAAAGAGCATTTGCGGCAGATTCTCCTTCGTTGGAGCTTTCTTCATCGGCACGAGGGCCGGAAACAACTGGCGCAGCAGGGGCAGGTGCAGGAGCTCGAGAAACTGGAGCAGCCTGAACCTTCTGCCTAGCCTCTTTGGCTTTCTTCTCGTCCTCCTTGGTGGCTTTGGCAGCAGCAATGGGTTTTGTACGACACTAGGGGCCGCAGCTTTATCCTTCGAGGCACTAGGGGCCTCAACATTTTTCTTCGCAGCCAATCGGAGGTCCGCAGTACCTCCAATTCGGGTAAAACTTCGAACTGCGTGATCAGCGCGTCGAACATCGACGCTCACGTCCACGTTGGAACCGTTCCGAGAACACTTTCCAGCGCGCTATAAAAATATCCCGTTTACTTATTAAACGGGGTTTTTCGTTCCGTTGGCTGCGGCTGGTCTCGTGCGGTTTTCGCGACGGTGATCGGGTGAAACCCGGTATCGCAAAGGTCGAGTGTTTTCTCCGTCCGATACGAGATAAGAGGGGGAAAAATAATCGTCGATCGATAAATCGGAGATGCAAACACCGCAAACAAATCAGACAATCAAACAATTCACACCGAAAACAAAATTTTTAATTTTTGTGAAATTTGGGCCGTTACATTATCCATGAGGTACACAATGAAATCATCACGAAAATATTTTGCATTTCTCTATCTCTTACCCCTGGTAGGAGCTTCATTGTCTTCTTCCATAGTATAATCATCATGTGTTGATTCATAATATTTCATCAGAATGGTAGGTTCAGGAGTCTCATCTGATTATCGTCTAGAAGTGTTTTGCATATATTTTCATAGAGAATATATCCTCTCAGAATGTATCATACTTAGACTTTATAATCGTATCGAACCTCCACGTCAGATACCTTTAGTAGCTACGACTGCTCCTTCCAACCGGAGCCGCCGTTACAGCTACAGCCAAAGAAGTTGCAGCCCAAACAAACACATCCATAAATTGTTCTCCTAGCTAGGAGGAATGGGATGGCTTCGGCCCGTATCGTAATTTGTATTAGCTGTGAGGGTGGATAGCTACAAACAAATTCAAATTCCCCGTTGAATTACCAAATCCTAGTTCCTTCCAGTACAATCGAGTAGTTCTCACACTGGAGGGGGTGAGTTCCTTCGCCCTAGCCGCCGCGAGGGAAAAGCCTAGAGGAGGTGAGTTCCTTCGCCCTGGTCGCCGCGGGTTTCAGTATACCCTGCCATTCAGTTTCTGCGTTTGGTATACTCAGCACTTTAGGAGATCCTGATTCTGCATCTTAGAAAATGCCAGATTTTGAAGAACAAGAAAGTGCCAGATTTGCCAAATTCATTTTTATACTACGGTCAAGTGTATGAAAAATGCTGATACCGAAATTGCTTCTATCCACAATTCCGCAGCACTCTGTATCCAGGTATAACTGATCCCCCAAAGCAGTGGTGAATCGATATGAATTACAGCCTTTACAGGCAATCAGATACATGTATCTGTCAGCACAATTTTGGGACCACACCACAAGCAAAAGACTGAAGGTGAGCCACATTATTCTGAAGCTAGGATCGACCATCACACACACAAGGGAGGACACAGGTATTTATGTGATTTGAGAACAAACTCAAAACTGCACATTTACAACTCCTCTAGTAACATCTACACCTGACCTATACAACACACCCCCTCCAATGTGTGTCAAATGTCCACAAATCTGTATCTATCAAGTGTAACAACAAACGTATAGCAACTTCGACTTTCAATTTTTCAAGAATCCGTCCACCCCTCGGGGAGCCGCCACCGCCGGTGCCAGAAAATCGACACCCGGGACCAGAGCGGGAACATGAAGCTGTAGTCTGCGGCCTCATCGGGCACGCCACCTAACGTCAACGGCAGCCACACGTACCGTGAGTCCCTCAGCTCAGAAGGGTTCCACCGGTCGGCCATGAAGATGAATGAACCTCTTAGGCCTGGAAGTGGCAACACAAATGTGCTCTGGGAGAAGAACGTCGTCGACCGGAATATGTCGTTCCCTCCCACGCAGGGGTTCCCCAGCGTCTCCCATGGTCCCATGACCGATGTGGCGGCATGAGCTAGTGCAGTGTTAGGCGCCCAGCCTGTGCAGCCTGAAGTTATCATGTAGTAAGTGCCATCAAACTTGAAGAGCGCAGGTGCTTCTCGATGCTGCATGACAAGAAACCTCTTCATGTCGTCGGTGACATCGAGGTAGTCGTCAGTTAGCTGGCCAATGTGGAGCTCGCTGTTGTCCTCGGATGAATATATCAGGTAGGCCTTCCCATTGTCATCCTTGAAAATGGTCATGTCTCTGCTTTCGCAGTCATGTGGCCGCTTGCTGTAGAGGTACGAGAAGGGGCCCGTGGGGAAGTTGCTGACGGCCACACCAACTGACGCCTTGGTGTAATTAGCATCATCTATGTGCATCCACATCACATATTTGCGGGTCCGATCGTTGTAGATCACCTTTGGCCTCTCCAGAACATTGGATTTGTGGAGGTCATGTGTCACATTCTTTTCCTCACCACGGAGCACAACCCCCTCATTTTTCCATGCCCACAGGTCCTTCGAAGAATAGCAACTCACTCCAACAATGTCAACCTGTGATGTAGTTGATCTTGGTCAGAATGACATGACAAAACAACATAGCAGCAAATGACATGGTAAGTTCAACTGCTCAACATCACTAACTTGTGTGTGTCAGAAGCAACAAATGACACGGTAAGTTCAACTACTGAACACCACTAACGTATGCAGTATGTCACAACCAACAAATGACATAGTAGTTCAACTGCTGAACATCACTAAATTATGTATGTCAGAAGCAAGATAAATTTGTATGTCTACATAATGGTGCATTTTAATGGTCTATTAGGTGTGAGTGTTCTGTACGGATGGGCAAGTAAAACTTTACCCAGGAATCGTGAGCAGAGAAAATGTCTCAAACCACATCAGAACCACACGTTTTCTTAATTTTTGAACTCCAGTGTCAAATTTCCTACCAAAGTTGATTAGTTGATAGTATTAGATGCTGCGTGGCAATATTGCAGTCACCTTTTTTTTATGCGGGGAGTCTCCTTGGGTTAACTAAACAAAAGAGCTATAATCATGGTAAATTTCCTAAACTAACTCCCAAACCTAGTGAAAAACCTACAACGGTCTTTCTAGAAAATGCACAAGCATCGTCTTTCTAATTCTGTTGATATTGGACTGCACAATCATGTATCCATCATCTAATTATGTCGATACTGCACTTAAACAGCTGGACACTGAATAATAGTCTTTCTAGATAATGCACGAGCATTGTGTATCTTTTCAGATACTAAAAGTACTCAAACAAGTTTACTAGGAATTGACCTGAAGTATTCTTTTATGCAACAGAATAGCATCAGGCTAAAAATGTCCAAACAATAATCACATGAAAATTTTGTGGAAGATATTATCTATTTTTCATTCCTAGAATTTGTATATGTATGACTATGTTCCTAGACCCTAGTGACCTGCCTTCACACAACCCAGTTAACGTCCTTACCTTCCCATCAGAAAATTACTTCCAACATGTCCCCTAGCAACTGGGCATCAGCAACAGAATCTAAAAGGTCAGAAAAATTTAGATGCATGCATTAGCACACACTACTGCACAGGTATTGAAACCCTTGCAAATGTATTTTAACAAGTAGACTTACTATCATGTTTGTAGAAAGGAATTATAGTTTTTTGGTTGTATGCAAACAGGGCTGCCCACTCCATCTATTGACAGTATTCCATGATCTTCTATACAAAAATAGTACTCTACAGATTTTATGTATATAGAATTACAGATTTTGATTATCTAAGAATAGACATTGGTTGGTATGATTTCACTAATCTTGCAGCAAGACATGGACTGGTATAATGACACAAAAGATACTTGATCGTTTCCCACCCTTTTTTATACAATTTGACTACACTGTTAAGCCTACTCACACTTGTCAGGCTCATGTGCAAGGCTTGCTAACGAGGGCGGGTGAATTCTGCTTCTGCACATATTGCCTGATTCACTAATGAAGAATAAAGATACTCCCTCCGATCCATATTAATGGACTTAAGTTTATCTAGATACACATGCAACTAGTCTAAATATTTAACTAGATATATACGAATCTAGACAAAGTTGAGTCCATTAATATGGATCGGAGGTAATACTAAATTTAAATGCTCTGTCTGACTCTAAATTTAGCTGGTACATTTCGACTACGGCGATAATGCATGCTCTCTGATTAATCCACCAAAAATATCATAAAAATGATAACAAAAGTTCAGAGCATAGAACAATTTGACTTACTCGATCAGCCCCCTTGCTGTGAGACTTGTAGGTCTTGCCATCCTTATTCTCTCCATACCAGAAGTAGGTCTGGGTCCTCTCATCGTAAAGCACGCCCCCTCCATGGGCCTGGATCGGCTTGCCGTCGGTGTCGAGCCACACCCTCCCGGGGTGGTAGAAGTACATGCTGTCATTGCCGCCATGGACGGGATCGATGGCCGTCCTCGGCTCCGGGAAGAACATGTCGTGCACCGCGGAGGACGGCTCCAGGAACTCGTCCACCACGGAGAGCGGCTTGGTGTGCTCCCCCTTGCGCCGCACGGCCCGGGGGTTCCTCCGGCTCCGGGCGGGCGTCACCTGGAATCTCTCCTCCTCCACCACCTCCAGCTCCCTGAGGATCGTCCGGTGGATCTCGTGCGCCCTGCTGCTCTGGTCCTCCCTACTGTGGGTGCCCAGCAGGTGGAAATTCAGAATGACCACCAGCGCCGCCAGGCCCCACACCAGCAGGGTCAGGGAGCGGTGGCTCGCCGCGTAGCAGTAGCAGCGCAGGGCCAGAGATTTGGGATGATGCTTGCTCCTCGCGCCCATGGCCATGCTGCCGCCGCTCATCCGCTCCAACTGGTACGCGCTGCAGCAGGAGAAGGAGAAAGGATGTCTCATCAGACTGTAAAAGGTAGAACTTGGAAATTTCCTGAAAATGAGCAGGCTCGCCGCTACATCCCTGTGTCAAATCAAGAAAGAAACAAGGTTCGTTAGGACAAGTCCGGCATTTCGGTGGCGCCCCATTTCATCCCCAATTCTGGCGCAGCATGGACCCGGAATTTTCCATGTTTTATTACAAGACAAGATGATTTCGGGAAAGGTTGTCAAAACAGAGTCACAGACCAAGACAGGAGGTACGCATGGACCAAGAAACTCTACTCGAGAGAGCCAAAACGGAGAATCGTGCTAAGAAACCAGCAGAATTCGCGCCAAGTCCACCACAGACATCCAAGAACAAACAAAAGGAAAAGGAAAAGGAGAAGGAGAAGAGAAACGAAGACAAAGCTAAGCTCACCATGGCGGGTTGATCCAGGGAGACGAAGAAGACAAGGTAAAAGCTAAGCTAAGCCAAATCCCACCTGGTAAGTACCACCTACTAGCAGAAGAATAAGAATAACCTCCGCAACAACCGATTAAAGAAATCGGCGGAGCTCACTCACCATGGGCTGGCTAGCTGGTGCTCCAGAGATCTCGTCGTCGGGCGATGGGGAGGGAGGCCTGGCAGATGCTCTGATTAGCCAAGCTGTGATCTGGTTCCCGGGGAGATCATGGAGGGGTAAGCTTGGCTTGAGCGGCTGGCAATGCGAGTTGTTTTTTGTGGCGAATCCCGACGAGTGCCCCCCTGCTTTACTCTGGTTCTTGGCGGTCGCGGTCACGGACAGTGGAGCTGCGGGGGCGGGGCAGGGCAGGCCGTTGTGGAAAGGTCGCCCGTCACGTAGTGGTGGGTGGGGGTGGCGGATTGGAGGGGCGGAAGACACCTGTGCTGCTGTGCCGCGGGCGTGCCGGCGGCTTGGGTTGGGGATGGCCTCCCGCGGCAGGTGGCCGCCGTGCTTGACATGTCTTGGTTACTCAGATCAATATTTCTTTAAAACGTAGGCAAAAAATTATCTTGTCTCATTTATTAATGAGGAAAAAAAATGCTTGAACTTGGATTGGTCTTTCAGGGTAAAAATTTAGAATCTGATCTTTGATGGTTAGATTTCGTACAGTACTTGACGTCGCTTCTTTCTAAAAAATATTTTGCGTGTGATTACGCTTGTGTTGGTCGTCGCGATTCAATTATGCAGAAACCGATTGTATGCTCATTGTATTTGTATCCTCTTGATACTTTATTAAGTTAATAAAATCCATCATTTATAAAAATATCTTCCACAATAGCCCTCATTTAAAGCCCTCAAAAGTAAAATGAGGTTACTTCATTTTGAGAGGTGAAAAGAAAAGGCCCTTGAACTCCATATTTCACCGTCTACATGTTATGTTTTGTTTGCACTCGCTGACACGTGGATTCCGTGTGTTATTGGCTCATTGTTTAATTTCATTTTCATATTTTATTCATTTTTGCCAAGTGCAGGCACCCAGATGCAACATAGAGCGACGTCTCGCTTTCAGACATGCAAATGAGGGTGGAGCATAGCTCCAAAACAGGGAGGCCAATGGTGAACAACGGTGTCACGGAGGTGCGCAAGGTGGGTATAGAGTGTCCAGGATGCCGAAGGGGAGACCTCGTCGCAGAGGGAGGACGTGATGATGACATAGTGTCAACTGAGCTAGGACTTGGGTGGGTGGGGTGAGAGGGCAAGGCAATGACAAGTGGTCAAAAGAATGGGAATGGGGGAGAAAGAAGACTTGAAGGTGCGATGTTGAGGAGGTAGAGCCCACCGAAGGTATGATCGCCGACAAATGGAAAGTCGAAAGGGTTTGGGACATAATGTGAAATTTATTTACGCCTTCCCAACTATCGATGGGACTGTTTGGTTGTGTGCGTCATTAAGATGCAAAGGCGTGAGATCCTCCTTTTTTAGGAAAAAGTATAAAGATGGTTGTAGTAGTTTTTTCCTTCAAAAAAATATCAAAAGGTAAAAACAACTCAGTGTTATCTTTCAATACTAGGTGTTGATAATTGTTGATGAATGCATATTAGAGACAATGGTCAAGCGCTCTATCTTTTTTTTGAACTAAAAAGAGGCTCGAAGCCTCCAAATCTGCATTAAATTCGGGTAGGTGGTACAGATATTGAACATGTTACAAAGAAGCCCTTAGAGAAACAACAAATACAAACTGAGGGCTCTAAAATAACAACCAGGACCCTAGTACGTAAAGATAGAACGCAATCGGGTCCCTGACCACCAACTTTGCATCTTTGCATCCAGTCTTGGCCAGCGCCGACATCACCGGGGATAGCACCACTTGGGACGCCGGAGCCGAAGAATGCCACTGATCTGGAGCAATAGGGCCTCCACTTTGGCACGACGGCCGGGAGGTTGAAGAAGCGCAGACGCGGATGAACTGCCGCATGCTTGAGCGCACCGAGAGGCCGCCATTCGGCCAGAAAGAACGACGGCAAGGCTGCACACAGGCGCCGAGGAAAAGCCGTCGATGATGAATCCATAAAGATTGCAGCAGGAGGACTTCCGTGCCGAGCAATTGAAGCCTGTACAATTTTTCTTTTACGATGATGATGATGATAGGGTATATTTCCCCTTGAGTGATTTTAGTGATGGATGACAATACGTTTTGCGGATTAACCATGTGCAATGAGCATTTCATTTATATCACACACATTTCCCGCACTTTGGAGCCCAGCTGTTTTTGTGTGCACGGGAAATTTATCAGCAGCAGGATGGTAGTATCGTGCGGCCCAGCAGTAGTACCACTTCAACGATATGCCACAGATCAGTGTCGTTTGGACTACCACTTAGCTATTTAGCCTTTTGTTGCTCAAATTAATTCGGGTGGTAGTAGCAGGGTATTAGGGCGGTAGTACCGCTCCTACGGTACTTCCGTGGAAAACTGTCGCGGCTACTTCCGCTTAGCTTTTGAGCTCTTTGTTTCTCAAATTATTTTGAGTGATAGTAGTGCGGTAGTAGGGTGGTAGTACCGCTACAAAGGCACCTCCACGGACTACTGCTGCAACTACTTTCGCTTAGCTAAAATTGTTTTGTTGCTTGATTTAATTAGGGCAGTAATAGAGCGGCACTACAAACTACTACCGTCCATATTGTTGCCTCCCCTGTTTCAATGCTTTGTTTTTTAACAGAGTGGTAGTACCGCTCACATAAAAAAGCACACATAATGGTTGGATTGAGCCCCCAATATAAAGGGGTCTTCTTCCCCAAGAAGACACACCTCTTGCCTGCCTCGTTGCTGCATTGTTACCCATGCTCCATTTTAGCCCGATCTCCTCCCTAGCCATCAAAACTTGTTGATTCTTCTGGGTTTGGAGGAGAAGGCCTCGATCTACACTTCCACCGAAGGATATTTGATTCCCCTACTAATCCCTTGTGGATCTTGTTTCTCTTGGATGCCTTGGCCCCTAGACAAAAGAGGTCACCTCAGAGCCACATTTCAGTATGGTTAAGCTTTGTGGTTGAGTTGGAAGCCTCCAATTAAGTTGTGGATATTGCCCCAACCTTGTTTGTAAAGGTTTGATCGCCACCTCCAAGGGCATCGCTTAGTGGATCCATGGTACCTTGCATTGTGCGAGGGCGTGAGGAGAACAAGGTGGTCCTAGTAACTTCTTGGGGAGCATTGTGCCTCCTCACCTCTCCAACTGAGACGTACTCCTCGCAAGAGGAGGAATTTTGGTCAACACAACCTCGTCTCCATTGACTCCACGTGCGGTTCTTTTGTACCTTTACTATGTGCAAGCTTGCTACTTTATATATCTGGTGCTTGCTATTGTTGTAGTTGTTTTACTTGTCATATAGGTTGCTCACTTAGTTATATATCTAGACAACTACTTTCTTGTCAAGCCTAAATTTGTTACGAGAGTTAATAAATGTTGGTCACCTATTCACCTCCTTGATGGCTTCTCGCCCCTCGTTGGTTACCCCAAGTGGAAGGTTGAGATGTAGCTAGCAGTAAATTTCCCTTACATGAGGACGGTAAGGTTTATCGAATCCAAGAGGACTCCAAGGATCGACAAGTAGGTGGTGAAGTAAGTGATGTGTCGTTTAATCAATATCACTTGCTTAACCTGGACCTGCACCTGCACACAAAAGCAAATAACTTTTCTCCCAACGAGTACAGAGAGGTTGTCAACCTCTCCGGCCTTGTTGTTTACAAAGGATCAAACGCACGGTGGAAATAATGATGGTGATACGTCCAAAACGTATTTATAATTTCTGCTTGCTCCATGCATGTTTTGTGTGATATTGCTAGGTTCTAGATACACTTTCATACACTTTTGATCATATTTGGACTAACCTATTAACTCAGTGCACCCCAGTTCCAGTTCCTGTTTTCTGCTGTTTTTCTATTTCAGTTTTCCCCCATATAAAAAGTGCCAGAAAAATTCTGGGAAAAATACAGGAAAAATCAGCGTACAGGAAGCTTCGCGAAGAGCCCGAGTGGGCCAGAGGGGAGCCAGGGGGGCCCAGGCGGCCACCCAGCGTGGCCCCACCCCTGGCCGCGTCAGGGGGGCGCCTGGGGCCCCTGGTCCACCTCTGGCTGCCCCCCTTCGCCTATTTATTCTCCGTCACGGGGAAACTCCGAAGACAGAACCCTATTTCGCAAACTCGCCTCTGTTCCGCCGCCGCCGCGCTTCCGAGATCGGGAGCACCAGAAGACCTCTTCCCGGCACCCTGCCGGAGGGAGGGCCGACCTCCGGGAGTCTCCTCTCCACCATGGATGCTCCCCGGATGTCTCGTGAGTAGTTTTCCTTGGACCATGGGTCCGTGATCAGTAGCTATGTGATGTTCTCCTCCCCTCTTTGTTCTTCATGGTTTAGACTTCGTGAGCTGCCCTACATGATCGAGGCACTTTTGTAATATTTCTGCTATTGCTATGCTGAGTTTGATGGGATCTGATGGATTATGAGATTATGTTCAGATTGTGATAGAGTAATATATTTTGTTTTTATCTCTTATATTTTTGTTCCTAAGTAATTCTTGCATGTTCTCCGTTGCTGTTTATTGCTTTGGCCAAGTAGTAGGTAGTGACTCCAAGAGGGAACGTTATGCTCGATTGTGGGTTCATGCCCCCCGATGATACGCTTGAGTGACAGAAACATGAGTCTAGGGGATGTGTTGTTGCCACAAGGGGGAAAACAACGGTGCTTGTAACCGCGGTTGCAATGATTGTTTACTTTACGCAAAGTTCTTTTTAATGCAGTTGTCTGTTGCTTTGGGTTTACACTTTGGGTGGAGCTCGCAACTTAATACCAGCGAGATGTTCTGGATAGATATCTCAAGGTGGATGATTAGTAGTAGATGCAGTTGGATTACGGTCTACTTATTTTGGCGTACTGCCTGTGCTTTTGAGCCTCTTCCTTTCTTTTGTAGCATAGTTAGCATTGCGGTGCGTTCATAATCCTGTCAATTGCCCTTCTGTAATTTGTTTACCTCGCATAACAGTCTTATCGTCTTTTGGGAGAGAGACATCATTAGTGCACATCACGTATCCCGGTCCATATCCTTATTACTGTTTCCACGCTATATTTACTTTCCTGCTTTTTACTTTCAGTTGCTATCATTATCCTTTGTGTTTTACCCTTTGTGAACAACAAGATCGGAGAGATTGACAACCTCTCTGAACTTCGTTGGGAACAAAGTTATCTATGTCTGTGTGCAGGTCCACGTCAGTTGCGCCGCTGACACCTACTTATCATCTCTGGAGTCCTACTAGAGACAAACCTTGGTATCTTCACCGAGGGAAACTTGCTGCTGCGCTACATCTCAACCTTCCACTTGGGGTAACCAACGAAGGGCGAGAAGCCATCAGATGGTGATTGGAACGAAAGGAAATAAAGCAGTAAATGGTTGAGGTGTAAACAGTGGTGGAGATATGGACCGGGGTCCCATGATGTTCACTAGTGATGTCTCTCTCCCAAAAGACGATAAAATAGCCAAGCTGGGTGAACAAATTACAGCTGGGCAATTGACAGAATTATAAACGCACCTTAATGCTAATTATGCTGCAAAGAAAGTTAGAGGCTCAACAGTATGGGGGGGGGGGGTACGCCAAGACAAGTAGACCGAAATCCAACTGCATCTACTCAATAATCATCCACCTTTATATATCTATCCAGAACATCTCGCTGGTATTAAGTTGCAAGCTCCACCCAAAGTGTATACCCAAAGCAACAAACAACGACATTAACAAACTTTGCTCAAGGTAAACGATCCTTGCAACCGTGGTTACAAACACTGTTGTTTTCTCCCTGGTGGCAACAACACATCCCCTAGTCGCATGTTTCTGTCACTCAAGCTAGACATCGGGGGCATGAACCCACAATCAAGCATAACGCTCCCTCTTGGATTTACTATCTACTACTTGGCCAAAGCAATAAAAAGCAACGAAGAACATGCAAGAATTAATCAAGAACAAAATATAAAAGGAGAACCAAGTATATAACTCATCACAATCTGAACATAATCTCATAATCCAACGGATCCCAGCAAACATAGCATAGCAACAACAGAAAGAATTACAAAGATGCCTTGATAATGTAGGGCAGCTCACAAGGGCTAAGAATTGAAGCACAAGATTGGAGAGAAGACATCACATAGCTACTGGTCATGGACCCATGGTCCAAAGGGGATTACTCACGACACATTCGGGAAGTGCTAATGGTGGTGGAGAAGCTCCCGGAGGTCAATCCTCCCTCCGACAGGGTGCCGGGAAGAGGTCTTCTGGTGCTCCCAATCTTGGAAGCGAGGCGGCGGCGGAACAGTGGTGAAAATCGCGATGCGAGGTTCCTCCCGAGGGTTTCCGTGATGGGGTGTAAATATAGGCCGAAGGGGGGCACCAGGGGTGGCCCCTCCCCCCAGGCGCCCTGGGGGCGTGGCCAGGAGTGGGGCCGCGCCACCTGGCTTCCTAGGAGGGGGTGGATGATGCGCGAGAGATGATAATGGCTTCTTGCCCTTCGTTGGTTACCCCAAGTGGAAGGTGAGATGTAGGATAGCAGCAAATTTCCCTTGGCAAAGATACCAAGGTTGAGATCGAACCAGTAGGAATCCGATAACTACAAGTAGGTGGTGAAGCGAGCAACGCACCGTTTGAGATATTGCTCCCTTAATCTGGACCTGCACACAACAAGTAACTTTGCGCCCAACGAAGTTCAGAGAGGTTGTCAATCTCTCCAGCCTTGTTGTTTACAAAGGATCAACGTAACATATAATAGTGGTGGTAATTGCAACTGGAAAGTAAAAGCAACAAGTAAATTGAGGGTGTAAACGGTGGTGGAAATATGGAACGGGGTCCCATGATGTTCACTAGTGATGTCTCTCTCCCAAAAGACGATAAAACTGCTATGCGAGGTAACAAATCACAACTGGGCAATTGACAGGATTACGGGCGCAAACCAATGCTAACTATGCTACAAAGAAAGGAAGAGGCTCAAAAGCATGGGCGGTACGCCAAAATAAGTAGACCTAAATCCATCTGCATCTACTACTAATCATCCACCTTGAGATATCTATCCAAAACATCTCTGGTATTAAGTTGCGAGCCCCACCCAAAGTGTAAACCCAAAGCAAGAGACAACTGCATTAAAAGAACTTTGCGTAAAGTAAACAATCCTTGCAACCGCGGTTACAAGCACCGTTGTTTCCCCCTTGTGGCAAAAACACATACCATAGACTCATGTTTCTGTCACACAAGCTAGTCATCAGGGGGCATGAACCCACAATCAAGCATAACGCTCCCTCTTGGAGTCACTACCTACTACTTGGCCAAAGCAATAAACAGAAACGAAGAACATGCAAGAATTACTCAAGAACAATAATATAAAAGATAAGAACCAAATATATTACTCAATCACAATCTGAACATAGTCTCATAATCCATCAGATACCAGCAAACTCAGCATAGCAACAGCAGAAAGAATTACATACGTGCCTTGATCATGTACGACAGCTCACAAGGTCTAATCCATGAAGAAAAAAGAGGGGGAGGAGAACATCACATAGCGACTGATCATGGACCCATGGTCCAAGGTGGAATACTCACGGATCATCTGGGAAGCGTCCATGGTGGAGGATAAGCTCCCGGAGGTCAATCCTCCCTCCGACAGGGTGACGGGAAGAGGTCTGCTGGCACTACCGATCTTGTAAGCGCGACAGCGGTGGAACATAGGCGAGATCGAGAAAAGGGTTATCTCTCGAGAAGTTTCCCATAACGGAGAATAAATAGGCGAAGGGGGGGGGGAAGCTAGGGGGGCACCAGGGGTCCAGTCGGCCCCCTGGCGCGGCTCCACCCTAGGGCGCACCGGGAGGGCGCCTGGGGCCCTGGTGGGTCCCCTCTGGCCCCTCCTCGGTGATTCCCAAAGCTTCTGAAGCGCTGATTTTTATTGTATTTTCCCTGAATTTTTGGAGCATTTTTAATACGGGGGAAACCTGAAATAGAAAAACAGCAAAAAACAGAAACTGGCACTGGGGTGCACTGAGTTAATAGGTTAGTCCAAATATGATCAAAATTGTATGAAAGTGTATATAAAACATAGCAATATCACACAAAACATGCATGGATCAAGCAAAAATTGTAGATACGTTTGGGACGTATCAGTGGCCCCCCTCCGACTCTCCTTCGGGCTTCGTGAAGCTTCCGTTGCATTGATTTTTATATATTTTTTCCTGGAATTTGTTGGGCAGTGTAAATATGGGTAAAAACCTGCAATTCAAAGACATCAGCAGACAGAAACTGGCACTGGGTGCACTGAGTTAGTAGGTTAGTACAAATATGTGTAAAAAGGTATGAAAGTGTAGCAAAATACATAGCAATGTCACCCAAAAGAGCATGGAACAAGCAGAAATTAAGGTGCTCCTGTCAAAGAGCACCGGAACAAAGCATTAACACTCTATGAACACATGTAATCCTCAAATTATAGTACATCCCCTTTGGTGTCCCAAGTTGTCACCATTGGGACGGTTCCGCTCTATAATAGGTGCATACAACCGTAGATAAGATCTAGAACAACAATTATAATCATGCAACCATAAAGTGCTCAGATCTGAAATCATGCTACTCATGCACTAGTAACAAGCATTAAGAACAACCAATTGCAGCAACAATAATTCATAAACTTCTTAGGACTGAACAAGGTAACAATTCATCGGATCCCAACAAACATAACACCAATTACATCATATGGATCTCAATCATGTAGGGCAGCTCATGAGAACTTTGTATTGAAGATCTAGGGGGGAAGATACCACATAGCTACTGCCAAGAACCCGTAATCCAAGGAGGAACTACTCACGATCCATCATGGGGTGAAGAAGAGTTGATGAAGATAGCCTCGGGGGACAAGGACCTCTCCGGCAGGGTGCCTGAGCAGGATCCTGGTGACCCCCGAAGCTAGGTTTTGATGGCGGCGGAGATCGGGATCGCTTCTGGAAAATATGACTGGATATCTCGGGTTTTCACGTCAGGGGAAATAAATAGGGCCAAAGGGGAGACCGAGGGGGGTGCCAGGTCACCCAGGAGGGTCCGAGGAGCGGGTCCCCCCTGGCCGCACCAGGAGGGCGCCTGGGGGCTGTGGACCTCCCCTGGACTTCGTCCTCCGGTTGGAGGACTCTTCTGATGTAAAAGAGTTTTGGTATTTTTTTGGGAATTTTCCGAGCAACTTCATTTTTGGACTTTTTCTGCATTGCAAAGACAAAACAGACAGAAACTGGCACTGGGCTCTATATTAGTAGGTTAGTCCAATAAATGATTCAAAAACATGGCAAAGAGATGTAGCAGTGACAAAAAATGATCATGGAACAAGCAAAAATTATAGATACGTTTGAGACGTATCAGCATCCCCAAGCTTAATTTCTGCTCGTCCTCGAGTAGGTAAATGATAACAAGATAATTTTTGATGTGACATGCTACTTAGGAGTAAAGGAAATCAATCTGGTGTAATGAAGATACATAAGCCAAAGACAAAGTGATATAAAGCAAAATTCCATAGTTGATATTAAAGCAAGCAATGAAAGAATATATAGACAATTGAGCTCTTGCTATCCAAGAATCGAATGTCTCCAGTCGGAGTTCCCGTGCCAGGATTGGGGAAGTTTTAGAGCATAATAATACAAAATAGTTTTTGAGAACTCAATCTACTAATTTTCACACATGGTCCCTTTGGAATCTTATTGTGACTCGTCTCCAGGCCACTAGTCAGGTACAAGTCAAACTGATCCTCTCCCTTTTGACTTTGAGCACTCATGCAATGGATGAGCGCGAGTGATGGCACTGAAGTAGTGCTTCTCATTGGCTACCCCAAGTGGAAGGTTGAGATGTAGCATAGCGTAATTTCCCTCAGCAAAGATACCAAGGTTTGTCTCCCATAAGACTCCAACAATGACAAGTAGGTGACAATAGCGCTAGAAATTACTAGCACGAGTTGACGTGGACCTGCACGCAGATACAGATAACTTTGCTCCCAACGAGTATAGAGAGGTTGTCAGTCTCTCCGGCCTTGTTGTTTACAAAGGGTCAAACGCAAGAGATAAAAGGTAATGATAACTGCAACTAGAAAGTATTAGCAAGAAGTAAATTGAGGGTGTAAACAATGGTGGAAATATGGACCGGGGTCCCATGATGTTAACTAGTGATGTCTCTCTCCCAAAAGACGATAAACTGCTATGCGAGGTAAACAAATCATAGCTGGGCAATTGACAGGATAAAACGCACCGCAATGCTAACTATGCTACAAAATAAATGAAGAGGCTCAAAAGCATAGGCAGTACGCCAAAACAAGTAGACCAAAATTCATCTATATCTACTACTAATCATCCACCTTGAGATATCTATCCAGAACATCTTGCTGGTATTAAGTTGCGAGCCCCACCAAAAATGTAAACCCAAACCAACAGACAACTGCATTAAAAGAACTTTGCGTAAAGTAAACAATCCTTGCAACCGCAGTTACAAGCACCGTTGTTTTCCCCCTTGTGGAAACAACACATCCCCTAGAGTCATGTTTCTGTCACTCAAGCTAGTCATCAGAGGGCATGAACACAATCAAGCATAACGCTCCCTCTTGGAGTCACTACCTACTACATGGCCAAAGCAATAAACAGAAACGAAGAACATGCAAGAATTACTCAAGAACAATAATATAAAAGATAAGAACCAAATATATTACTCAATCACAATCTGAACATAGTCTCATAATCCATCAGATACCAGCAAACTCAGCATAGCAACAGCAGAAAGAATTACATACGTGCCTTGATCATGTACGACAGCTCACAAGGTCTAATCCATGAAGAAAAAAGAGGGGGAGGAGAACATCACATAGCGACTGATCATGGACCCATGGTCCAAGGTGGACTACTCACGGATCATCTGGGAAGCGTCCATGGTGGAGGAGAAGCTCCCGGAGGTCAATCCTCCCTCCGACAGGGTGACGGGAAGAGGCCTTCTGGCACCCCCGGGCTTGGAAGCGCGGCGGCGGCGGAACAGATGCGAGATCGCGAAAAGGGTTCTTTCCTCGAGGGTTTCGGAGGACGAGGTAAATATAGGCGAAGTGGGGCAGCTTGGGGGCCACCAGGGGTCCAGGCGCCCCCTAGCGCGGCCTAGTTCTATAGTGTGAAGATCCCCACATAGCTATATGCATATATGATCAACTTCGTTGCTCAAGAAGACCTAGAGCTCATTTGAGGAGGCTCATCATTGGAATATACAAGCCAAGTTCTATAGTGTGAAGATCCCCAAATAGCTATATGCATATATGATCCTCTCTATGGAGTACAAGGTATAAGAGGGAGTACTGATACGTCCCAAACGTATCGATAATTTCTGCTTGCCCCATGCATGTTTTGTGTGATGTTGCTATTATCTAGATACACTTTCATACACTTTTGATCATATTTGGACTAACCTATTAACTCAGTGCACCCCAGTGCCAGTTTATGTTTTCTGCTGTTTTTCTATTTCAGTTTCCCCCCATATAAAAAGTGCTCCAAAAATCCGGGAAAAATCAGATTAAAAATCAGCGTATCGGAAGCTTCAAGAGCCCCGAAGGAGGCCCGGGGGCCACCACCAGGTCCCCAGGCGGTCACCTGGCGCGGCCAAGGGCCTGGCCGCGCCAGGGGGCGCCTGGACTTCTGGTGTCCCCCTGGCTGCCCCCTTCGCCAATTTAATCTCCGTCACGGGAAACCTCCAAAGAGAGAACCCTATTTCGCGATCTTGCCTCTGTTCCGCCGCCGCCGTTCTTCCAAGATCGGGAGCACCGTCAGGACCCTTCCCGGCACCCTGCTGGAGGGAGGATCGACCTCCGGGAGCTTCTTCTCCACCATGGACGCTTCCCGGATCTGTTGTGAGTAGTTTCCTTTGGACCATGGGTCCGTGATTAGTAGCTATGTCATGTTCTCCTCCCCTCTTTGTTCTTCATGGTTTAGACCTCGTGAGCTGCCCTACATGATCGAGGCACATATGTAATCTTTCTGCTTTTGCTATGCTGAGTTTGATGGGATCTGATGGATTATGAGATTATGTTCAGATTGTGATAGAGTAATATAATTGGTTCTTATCTTTTGTATTTTTGTTCCGAAGTAATTCTTGCATGTTCTCCGTTGCTGTTTATTGCTTTGGCAAGTGGTAGGTACTAACTCCAAGAGGGAACGTTATGCTCGATTGTGGGTACATGCCCCCTGATGACACGCTTGAGTGACAGAAACATGAGTCTAGGGGATGTGGCTACAAGGGGGAAAACAACGGTGCTTGTAACCGTGGTTGCAAGGATTGTTTACTTTACGAAAAGTTCTTTTTAATGCAGTTGTCTGTTGCTTTGGGTTTACACTTTGGGTGGGGCTCGCAACTTAATACCAGCGAGATGTTCTGGATAGATATCTCAAGGTGGATGATTAGTAGTAGATGCAGATGGATTTCGGTCTACTTATTTTGGCGTACTTCCCATGGTTTTGAGCCTCTTCCTTTCTTTTGTAGCATAGTTAGCATTGCGGTGCGTTTATAATCCTGTCAATTGCCCGTCTGTAATTTGTTTACCTCGCATAGCAGTTTTATCGTCTTTTGGGAGAGAGACATCACTAGTGAACATCACGGGACCCCGGTCCATATTCTCATCATTGGTCACACGCTCATTTATTTTATAGCTTTTACTTTCAGTTTCTATTATCATTATCATTATCCCTTGTTTTTTATCCTTTGTAAACAACAAGACCGGAGAGATTGACAACCTCTCTGAAATTCGTTGGGAGCAAAGTTATTTGTGTCGTGTGCAGGTCTGGGAGAAGCAAGTTATTCTTTTCAGACGGCGCATCACTTGTCGAACCACCTACTTATCATTGCCGGAGTCCTACGGGAGACAAACCCTATCCTCTACATATGGGAAATTTACTGCTATCCTACTTCTTACCTTCCACTTGGGGTAACCAACGAAGGGCGAGAAGCCATTATCACTTCCACGCCACCAAGTAAATTTCTGGCGCCGTTGCCGGGGACAACGAGTGATAAGATAGGGGAGTTTACCATTACCTTTTACCTTTACTTTTTAGTCATGTTAGTTTACCTTTTTGTTTTTTATCTTTGTGTCTTATATCAAAAATTACAAAAAAAAATCTGCCACACTTGCTGCTACCATGGGTTCCATTGAAAACACCAAGTTGTGTGACTTCACCAGTCACAACAACAAAGAATTTATCTGCACTCCTATTGCCACACCTGCCACTTCAGCTACCTCTTATGAAATTAAACCTGCTTTGCTAAACCTTGTTATGAGAGATCAATTCTCTGGTGCTGGAGATGATGTTGCTTTACACTTGAACAATTTTGTTGAATTATGTGATATGCAAAAGTATAAAGAAGTAGAAGGTGATGTTGTTAAGCTCAAGCTTTTTTCCTTTCTCTTTGAGGGACGGAGCTAAAATCTGGTTTCAGTCTTTGCCTAGGAATAGCATAGATTATTGGGATAAGTGCGAAGATGCTTTTATTGGGAAGTATTACCCACCTGCTAAAAATTTCCAATTGAGGAGTAACATTATGAATTTTAGGCAATTGGATAATGAACACGTTGCCCAAGCTTGGGAACGTATGAAATATCTTATTAATAAATGCCCTACACATGGTTTGACTACCTGGATGGTTATCCAAACTTTGTAGAAGAAAATTAGCTAAATTAGATAATCTTTGTTTGAAGGTAGACAACTTAGCCCTTGATGTTGAGATGTTAAAAATTAGAACCTTTCCCCTTGAGGAGAGAAAGGCCACCCCTAATAATGCTATCCAATTACAAATTAGTGAAAATATTAGGATGATGGCTAAACTTAAAGAAAGATGGGCTAGATAAAAAGAGGAAGAGGATAGAATTAAGAGCCTACACACCACACAGTTTCCACTATCCAAAGTGTTGAGGATACCGAAACTATTAGCACCCAGTGCACTCCTGGTCCCATTGGACCTATTAATTGTGATGCTAATACCTCAACTGTAGAAGAAGAAACTCCTATGAACATAGAGGGTTTCAAACAAGTGAGCCTAGATGACACTACTACCACCTTTTATATTAGTGATATTTATTTAGATAGTTGCACCCTCTCAGAATTTATTAGCTTACTACACAAAATGTCTAGAGACCCCCACACTAGCACACTTAATCTTGCCTTCACGGAGCATATCAAAAATTCTCTCATCAAAGATAGGGAGGAGAAGCTTAGGATAGAAGCCTCCATACCTAGGAAGCTAGATGATTGTTGGGACCCTATGATAAAAATTAAATTAAATAACTTCTCTTGCTATGCTTTATGTGACGTTGGATCTAGTACCTCCGTCATGCCCAAAAGAATGTACGATATGTTTGAATTGAAACCTTTTGATTCTTGTTCTTTTGGTTTTTGTCTTGTCGATTATTCCATAAAGAAACCTTTGGGGAAGATCAACGATGTTCTTATCATTGTCAATGACAACTATGTTCCCGTAGATTTTATTATTATGGATATAGAGTGTGAACCTTTATGTCCAATTATTTTGGGACGTACTTTTCTCCGCACCGTTGGTGCTATCACTGACATGAAAGAGGGGAATATAAAATTTCAATTCCCTCTCAAATAGGGGATGGAACACTTCCCTAGAAATAAAATCAAGTTACCTTTTGAGTCTGTTACACGGGCTAGTTATTCTCTTTCTCTTGATAAAACATGATTCTTCTTTTGCCTTATGCCTAGCTTAAAGGCGTAAAAGAAAGCGCTTGTTGGGAGGCCACCCAAGATGTTTTTACTTATGTTTTTAGTGGTCTTGATGATTGTTACTACTGTAGCAACATCATTGTATCTTTATTTTCAAGCTTTGTGCCAAGTTATAGCTTCATATGACAAGGGAAGCGAAAGTTGTGACATGCTGTCCAGAAAACAGATTCTGTCTTCGTGACGGGAACAATCGGATCAAATCACCAGTTCATCTTTTTGAGCTGAATTTCTTACACAGCGTGCTCTATACAATCACGGAACTTTCGTATGTTCTGAGTGTTTTGATTTGATTTGCGGAAGTGCCCCGAAAAAAATTCTCTACTACCCGATGTTCTGTTTTTCACAGATTCTGCCACGTTTTGTCTCTCCTTACTTTTGCAAACCTTAAGCTTGATTTTTTTTGCAAAAACCTTTTGGAAATCTTGAGAAACAGTAGATCTTCAAGAATATCTTTATATCCAGTGGGGAAAAATTATTTTATTAAGGGTACTAACCTCTCTAATCAGCTTATGATGAGTTATGTATGAAGGGAGTTTTCAAGTGTGCGATAGAAGATGATGAAAGAAGATCCAGGAGTGTCAAGCGCTCAAGCTTGGGGATGCCCCCATTCATCCCTAACAAATATTCAAGGAGACTCAAGCGTCTAAGCTTGGGGATGCCCCCATGCATCCCCTTCTCCATCAACAATCATCAGTTCGTCCTTCTTCTCACTATATTTTTATCACTTCATGCGTTATGTGCTATGCTTGAAGCGTCTCACTCTTAGGTTTTATTTTTAGTTTTCTTTAGCTTGTCTTGCTGTTAATAACAAGTTAGACCCCTTCTTACTTTGTGTGGAAGAGAAACACGCTCCACTTTCAAAATCTAGAACACATCATAGGATTTTTCATGCCTATCTTTTTGCTGTTGTGTGTTCTTTATCTTTTTGTAGCTACTGCCATGTCTAGTTTTAGTTTTAGTTTGTCTTTAGCAAGAGCCTTTGCTTTTGTTTAGTTTGTTGCTGGAACTCTCTTTGTTTTTCATGTTTATCTTGTTAAGAGAGTCGGTTGTTGCACTGAGTTGTGTCTTGTCTTGAGAGTAGGTAATTGAGGTTGCTATTTAATTTTAGTAGTAACTTGCAATAGTTTTGAGGTATTGATGTGAGTAATGTTTGAACTTTTGGTGTCAAGAGATCTAGCCTATTAGTGATAGGTGTCGTATTTTGGAAATCCGTGTTTATTTTCAAAATCCTACAAAACTAGTTGATAACTCTAGCTACTAGATGGATCGCTAATCTTTGGAGGGATTGAATATTAGAGTACACTCACGTACCATGAGTCGAGGATGCGCAAGGATAACCAAACCCCCAAACACTCCTCCTCGGGGTACTTGTATATTTGTGAACCTCCTTATTAGGTTGAGAGTTACCGATAATAAGTGCATGAGTTCTTCGGAGTAATGTAAGTATTGAAAGTTGACACTCCCACCTCCCCATATTTTCTAGCTTCTCCTGTGTCGTGCATTGCTTTCTTCTCACTCCGAGAGTTGGCGTCCACCTTCGTCGGTACATCCAAACCCTTGGCATGATACACTCTGTCATCATAAACCTCCTTATATCCTTCCTCAAAACAGCCACCATACCTACCTATCAAGGCATTTCCATAGCCTTTCCAAGATATATTGCCATGCAACATCCACCTCTTCATGACTTGATCTTGATGTCATACATGTTCCTGCTACACTGGCAGAGGCATACATTGCATACATCATGATAGCTACATCTTCTTTATGATTTGAGTACCTTGTAAAGTGTGAAAGATCTTCTATACCCTCTTGTAAATTAGAGTGTTGCCCTTAAGTGAGGAAAAGATCCAAAAGTGGACAAAATAAAATATCCCAAAGAGGACAAATGAGAGTTAAATATAAAGAGCCATTGAGGCCACCAAAAAAATACAAAAAAATAGAAAAAAATAAAAAAGAAATAAAAAGAGAGAAAGGGCAACACTACTATCCTTTTGAAAGATCCACACTAGTACTCCCTCTTATCCTTGTACTCCATAGAGATGATCATTCATGCATATAGCTATGTGGGGACCTTCACACTATAGAACTTGGCTTGCATATTCCAAGGATGAGCCTCCTCAAAAGAGCTCTAGGTCTTCATGAGCGGGCAAGTTAGATGCACCCCCACTAGTTCCATTAGAGAGCTTTTTAGCTCGTATGTGCATCAGTTGCATGGCAATCCCTACTCCTCACATCATATCTATCATTTGGCCTTCTCGCCTATGATTGTCCTCATGATGTGAGCCTTTCTCATCCTTTTTGTGTTCCTCCTCCACCATATTTCTCTTTTTGCCATCCTAAGTGTCAACTCTCGTGCTTACGCTCATCCATTGCATGAGTGCTCAAAATATCGACAGGGAGTGGATCAAATTGACTTGTACCTGGTTAGTGGTCTGGGGACGAGTCAAGATAAGATTCCAAAGAAGACCAAGTGTGAAACTTTAGTAGATTGAGTTCTAAAAAAAACCTTTTTCTCGTATTCCCTATCCCCCTTCTTGCACACAAACACCATTTGGAGAGATTCGAGTCACGGACAGCGAGAGCTCTTGCACCAAATGTTCTTTCGTTGCTTGTTTTAATGCTAATATAGACTCTTGCATGTCATGACTTGAATTGAATCACATTCCTTGATTGCTTTACTTGTCAAACTTCTTATATGGTTGCTAGCATGTCACCACAGAAATTATGCTTGTTATCATTTACCTACTCGAGGACGAGCAGGAAATAAGTTTGGGCATGTTGATACGTCCCAAACATATCAATAATTTCTGCTCACTCCATGCATGTTTTGTGTGATATTGCTATGATCTAGATACACTTTCATACACTTTTGATCATATTTGGACTATCCTATTAACTCAGTGCACCCCAGTGCGAGTGTCTATTTTCTGATGTTTTTCTATTTCAGCTTTCCCACATATAAAAAGTGCTCCAAAAATCGGGGAAAAATCAGATAAAAATCAGCGTACCGGAAGCTTCCAGATCCCCAAAGGAGGGGTGGGGGGCCACCACCAGGTGCCCAGGCGGCCACCTGGCGCGACCAAGGGCCTGGCCGCACCAGGGGTGCGCTTGGACTCCTGGTGCCCCCCTGGGTGCCCCCTTCGCCTATTTAATCTCAGTCACGGGAAACCTTCGAAGAGAGAACCCTATTTCGCGATCTCGCCTCTGTTCCGCCGCCGCCGCGCTTCCAAGATCGGGAGCACCGTCAGGACCCTTCCTGGCACCCTGCCGGAGGGAGGATCGACCTCCGGGAGCCTCTCTTCCACCACGGACGCTTCCCGGATGTGCTGTGAGTAGTTTCCTTTGGACCATGGGTCCGTGATCAGTAGCTATGTGATGTTCTCCTCCCCTCTTTGTTCTTTATGGTTTAGACCTCGTGAGCTGCCCTACATGATCGAGGCACATATGTTATCTTTCTGCTTTTGCTATGCTGAGTTTGAGGGGATCTGATTATGAGATTATGTTTAGATTGTGATAGAGTAATATAATTGGTTCTTATCTTTTGTATTTTTGTTCCGAAGTAATTCTTGCATGTTCTCCATTGCTGTTTATTTCTTTGGCGAAGTGGTAGGTAGTAACTCCAAGAGGGAACGTTATGCTCGATTGTGGGTACATGCCCCCTGATGACACGCTTGAGTGACAGAAACATGAGTCTAGGGGATGTGCTGTGGCCACAAGGGGGAAAACAACGGTGCTTGTAACCGCGGTTGCAAGGATTGTTTACTTTACGCAAAGTTCTTTTTAATTAGTTGTCTGTTGCTTTGGGTTTACACTTTGGGTGGGGCTCGCAACTTAATACCAGCGAGATGTTTTGGATAGATATCTCAAGGTGGATGATTAGTAGTAGATGCAGATGGATTCCGATATACTTACTTTGGCGTACTGCCCATGCTTTTGAGCCTCTTCCTTTATTTTGTAGCATAGTTAGCATTGCGGTGCGTTTATAATCCTGTCAATTGCCCGTCTGTAATTTGTTTACCTCGCATAGCAGTTTTATCGTCTGTTGGGAGAGAGACATCACTAGTAAACATCACGTGACCCCAGTCCATATTCTCATCATCGGTCACACGCTCATTTATTTTCTAGCTTTTACTTTCAGTTGCTATTATCATTATCATTATCCCTTGTTTTTGATCCTTTGTAAACAACAAGACCGGAGAGATTGACAACCTCTCTGAACTTCGTTGGGAGGAAAGTTATTTGTGTCATGTGCAGCTCCAGGATAAGCAAGTGATTCTTTTCAGACGGCGCATCACTTGCCGAACCACCTACTTATCGTTTTCGGAGTCCTACGGGAGACAAACCCTATCCTCTACATAGGGGAAATTTATTGCTATCCTACTTCTCATCTTCCACTTGGGGTAACCAACGAAGGGCGAGAAGCCATTATCACTTCCACGCCATCAAGTAGGAGTGTGGATCTCTCAAAAGTAATAGTAGTGTTGCCCCCTTCTCTCTTTTTATTTTATTTTTCTCTTTTTTCTATTTTTTGTATTTTTTGGTTGCCTCCATGGCTCTTTCTATTTAACTCTCATTTGTCCACTTTGGGATCTTTTAAACTTGTCCTATTTGGGATTTTTTCCTCACTTAGGGGCAACACTCTATTTTACAATAAGTATAGAACATCTTTCACACTTTACAGAAGTACTTAGCATAAAGAAGATGTAGCTATCATGATGTATGCAAATGTATGCCTCTGCCAGTGTAGCAGGAACATGTATGACATGAAGATCAAGTCATGAGAAGGTGGATGTTGCATGACAATATATCTCGGAAGGCTATGGAAATGCCTTGATAGGTAGGTATGGTGTCTGTTTTGAGGAAAGATATAAGGAGGTTTATGATGATAGAGTGTATCATGCTAAGGGTTTGGATGCACCGGCGGGTAGGCGCCAACTCTCGAAGTGAGAAGAGGGTAATGCACGGTACCGAAAAGGATAGAAAATACGAGGAGGTGGAAGTGTAATCTTTTGAATACTTACATTAGTCTGAAGAACTCATGCACTTATTATCGGTAACTCTAATCTAATCAGGAGGTTCACAAAGAAACAAGTACCCCGAGGAGGAGTGTATGGGGGTCTGGTTATCCTTGCGCATTCTCGACTCATGGTATGTGAGTGTACTTTAATATCCGATCCCTCCAAAGATTAGTGATCCATCTAGTTTTTGAAAATAAACACGGATTGCCCAAAATACGACATCTATCACTAATAGGCTAGAGCTCTTGACACCAAAAGTTCAAACATTACTCACAACAATACCTCAAAACTATTGAAAGTGACTACTACATTTGAATAGCAACCTCAATTACCTACTTTAAGTCAAGACACAACTCCGTGCAACAAGCCAACTCTCTAAACAAGATAAACATGAAAACTAAAGAGAGTTCCAGCAAAAACTAAATAAAAGCTCTTGAAAAAGACAAGCATGATAACTAGGAGCTAAACATGAGAACAGGTACAAAAAGATAAAGAACACACAACAAAAGAAAGATAAGCATGAAAATCATATGATGTGTTCTAGTTTAAAGTGGAGCGTGTTTCTCTCCCACACAAAGAAACATGGGTTCTAACTTGTTATGAACAGCAAACAAAGCTAAAGAAAACTAAAAAGAAATTAAAGAGCAAGACGCTCCAAGCATAGCACACAACGCATGAAATGATAAAAATATAGTGGAACGAAGGACGAACTGGTAATTGTTGATGAAGAAGGGGATGCACGGGGGCATCCCCAATCTTAGATGCTTGAGTCTCCTTGAATATTTCTTGGGGGTGCATAGGGGCATCCCCAAGCTTGAGCGTTTGACACTCCTGGATCTTCTTTCATCATCTTCCCTCGCACACTTGAAAAATCCCTTCATACATAACTCATCATAAGATGATTAGAGAGGTTAGTGCCCACAAATAAACAATTTGCCTCTACTAGAAATAAAGATTTTCTTGAAGGGCTACTGTTTCTCAAGATTTCCAAAAAGTTTTTTCAAATAAAAAGCTAGCGCAAGACTTGCAAAACCGACGAAAGGAAAAACGTTGCAGAATTTGTGAAAAACTGACCAGCAGGTAGTAAATAATTTTTTTGGGGTACTTCTGCAACTCAAATCAAAAAACTCAAAACAGACGCCCGGAAGATAATTGTATA
Source organism: Bromus sterilis (assembly GCA_950022295.1). Taxonomy (NCBI): domain Eukaryota; kingdom Viridiplantae; phylum Streptophyta; class Magnoliopsida; order Poales; family Poaceae; genus Bromus; species Bromus sterilis. The sequence continues at coordinate 36,160,804 of OX465595.1, read as the reverse complement.
GAGCATGCTGTAAAAAAATCAGATTAAAAATATGATCTGGTGATTTATCGTGAATTTTTCCGTCCAAGTGCAGAATCTGTTTTCTGTACAGCATGTCACAACTTTTGAACTTTCTTGCAATCGGAGGCTAAACTTGGCAGAAAGCTTGAAAATAAACATACAATGATGTTGATGCAGTAGTAACAATAATCAAGACCACTAGAAACAAAAGTAGTGCTCCTCGTTGGCTACCGTAAGTGGAAGGTTGAGATGTAGCGTAGCGTAATTTCCCTCAGCTTAATATACCAAAGTTTGTCTCCCATAAGACTCCATTAACGACAAGTAGGTGACAACGGCGCTAGAAATTACTAGCATGAGTTGACGTGGACCTGCACACAGATACAGATAACTTTACTCCCAACGAGTACAGAGAGCTTGTCAGTCTCTCCGGCCTTGCTGTTTACAAAGGGTCAAATGCAAGAGATAAAAGGTAATGATTACTGCAACTTGAAAGTAAAAGCAAGAAGTAAATTGAGGGTGTAAACAATGGTGGAAATATGGACCGGGGTCCCATGATGTTCACTAGTGATGTCTCTCTCCGAAAAGACGATAAAATGTATGCGAGGTAAACAAATCATAGCTGGGCAATTGACAGGATTAGAAACGCACCGCAATGCTAACTATGCTACAAAAGAAAGGAAGAGGCTCAAAAGCATGGGTAGTATGCCAAAACAAGTAGACCTAAATCCATCTGCATCTACTACTAATCATCCAGCTTGAGATATCTATCCAGAACATCTCGCTGGTATTAAGTTGCGAGCCCCACCCAAAGTGTAAACCCAAAGCAAGAGATGATGGCACTGAAGTAGTGCTCCTCGTTGGTTACCCCAAGTGGAAGGTTGGTTGTATCCTAGCAGCAAATTTCCCTTGGCAAAGATGCCAAGGTTTAGAGTGTCTCCCGTAGGACTCTGATAACTTCAAGTAGGAGATAGTACTCCCTTAACCTGGACCTGCACACACAACAAATAACTTTGCTCCCAACGAGAATAGAGAGGTTTTCAATCTCTCCGGCCTTGCTATTTACAAAGGATCAACGCAACAGATAATAGGTAGTGATAATTGCAACTAGAAAGTAAAACATGAAGAAAATTGAGGGTGTAAACAGTGGTGGTAATATGGACCAGGGTCCCATGATGTTTCGCTAGTGATGTCTCTCTCCCAAAAGACGATAAAACTGCTATGCGAGGTAAACAAATCACAACTGGGCAATTGATAGGATAAAAAATGCACCGCAATGCTAACTATGCTACAAAGAAAGGAAGAGGCTCAAAAGCATGGGAGGTACGCCAAAATAAGTAGACCAAAATCCATCTACATCTACTACTAATCATCCACCTTGAGATATCTATCCAGAACATCTCGCTGGTATTAAGTTGCGAGCCCCACCCAAAGTGTAAACCCAAAGAAATAGACAACTGCATTAAAAGAACTTTGCGTAAAGTAAACAGTCCTTGCAACCGCAGTTACAAGCACCGTTGTTTTCCACCTTGTGGCAACAACACATCCCCTAGACTCATGTTTCTGTCACTCAAGCTTGTCATCAGGGGGCATGAACCCACAATCAAGCATAACACTCCCACTTGGAGTCACTACCTACTACTTGGCCAAAGCAATAAACAACAAAGGACAACATGCAAGAATTACTCAAGAACAAAAATATAAAAGATAAGAACCAAATATATTACTCAATCACAATCTGAACATAGTCTCATAATCCATCAGTTCCCAGCAAACTCAGCATAGCAATAGCAGAAAGAATTACATATGTGCCTTGATCATGTAGGTCATCTCACAAGGTTTAATCCGTGAAGAACAAAGAGGGGAGGAGAACATCACATAGCTATTGATCATGGACCCATGGTCCAAGGTGGACTACTCACGAATCATCCGGGAAGCGTCCTTGGTGGTGGAGAAGCTCCCGGAGGTCAATCCTCCCTCCGGCAGGGTGCCGGGAAGAGGTCTTCTGGTGCTCCCGGTCTTGGAAGCGCGGCGGCGGCGGAACAGAGGCGAGATCGCGAAAAAGGGTTCTGTCTTCGGGGGTTTCGTGCCGAGAGATAAATATAGGCGAAGGGGGCAGCCATGGGGGCCACCAGGGGCACAAAAGTTTCTCAATTGACTACGAGTGGTTACCCCCTTTTGGATGCTTCCGAGCAATTGATCCACGGAAAGATCTTGTGATTTTAACCAGGATGCAATTGATAATCCCACAAGTGTAGGGGATCACAACAGTCTTTGCGGGTAAGAATAACCCAATTTATTGATTCGACACAAGGGGAGCCAAAGAATACTTATAAGCCTTAGCAGTTGAGTTGTCAATTCAACCACACCTGAAAAAGCACTAGACAAGATATAAGTAGCAACGGTGTGTTGACGGGTGTAGCCTTTAAGACTTCCCCAATCACCAACACAACAAAGTAGTAGGAGCAGCAAATAAAGTAAAAGTAACAACGAAGGCAATGAAGGTGAAAGATGGACCGGGGTTCAAGGTTTCACTAGTGGTACCTCTCAAGAAAAAAAACAAGGTGCTGGGTGAACAAATTACAGTTGGGCAATTGACAGAATTGCACCAACTCTAGCCAAAGAACAAACTAGAGCATCCTAGTCTAAAAACCAAACGTAGGCATGTGTTCCTTATGTAGTTGTACGTGCTTGCAATAAGAACTTTGCACAACATCTTTTGTCCTACCATCCCGCTACGAACTGGGCCACTTAAGGAACCTATGGAGATTAAGGTGCTGCCGCGGCGGAGCACCGGAACAAAGCATTAACACTCCATGAACACATGTGATCCTCAAATTATAGCCCATCCCCTTTGGTGTCCTAAGCTGTCACCATTGGGATCGCCGGTTCCGGACTATAATAGGTGCATACAACCGTAGATAAGATCTAGAACAACAATTATAATCACGCAACCATAACGTGCTCAGATCTGAGATCATGCTACTCGTGCACTAGTAACAAGCATTAAGAACAACAAATTGCAGAAACAATAATTCATAAACCTCTTAGGACTGAACAAGGTAAAAATTCATCAGATCCCAACAAACACAACACCAATTACATCATATGGATCTCAATGATGTAGGGCAGCTCATGAGAACATTGTATTGAGGATCTAGGGGGAGAGAATACCACATAGCTACTGCCAAGAACCCGTAGTCCAAGGAGGAACTACTCAAGAAGCATCATGGGGGAAGAAGAGTTGATGAAGATGGCCCTCCCTGGCAGGGTGCCGGAGCAGGATCCTGGTGACCCCCGAAGCTAGTTTTCGATGGCGGCGGAGATCGGAATCGCTTTTGGAAAAAGTACTTCGATATTAGGGATTTCCTCCTCGGGGGTAAAAATAGGGGCCAAAGGGGGCACCGAGAGGGGCCACCAGGCAGCCAGGAGGGTGCCTGGCGCGGCCTAGGGCTGGGCCGCTGATACGTCCAAAACGTATCTATAATTTCTGCTTTCTCCATGCATGTTTCGTGTGACTTTGCCATGTTTTGCTTGAACTTTCATACACTTTTGAGCATATTTGGACTAATCTATTAACCCAGTGCACCCAGCTGCCAATTTCTGTTTTTGTATTTCAGGTTTTCCGGCCATTAAAAGTGCTCCAAAAAATCCGGGAAAATCAGATAAAAAATCAGCGCAACGGAAGCTTCCGGAATCACCAAAGGAGGGAAGGAGGGCCACCACCAGGCAGATAGGAGGGCAGGTGGCGCGGCCCCACCATGGGCCGCGCCAGGCACCCTCCTGACTGCCCTGGGGCCCCTCTCGGTGCCCCCCTTCGCCTATATTTACCCCCCATGACGGAAACCCCTAATATCAATCCCTCTTTCGCGATCTCGCCTCTGTACCGCCGCCCCCGCCGTTTCAAGATCGGGGCTGCCTGGAGAAGCTGCTCCGGCACCCTGCCGGGAGAAGCTACCCCCTCCGGGAGACCATCCATAGCCATGGGCGCCTCCCGTATGTACTGTGAGTAGTTTCCCTTGGACCATGGGTCTGTGACAAGTAGCTATGTGATATATCTCTCCCTTCTTTGTGCTTCCACTTTTGAGTCCTCGTGAGCTGCCTCACATGATCAAGGCACCTTTGTAATTTTCTGCTGTTGCTATGCTGAGTTTGTTGGGATCTGATGGATTATGAGACTATGTCCAGATTGTGATGTGTAATATATTTGGTTCTTCTCTTTTATATTTTGTTCTTGAGTAAATTCTTGCATGTTCTTCGTTGCCGTATTTTACTTTGGCCAAGTGATTTATTGCAACTCCAAGAGGGAGCGTTATGCTTGATTGTGGGTTCAGCCCCTTGATGTCTAGCTTGAGTGACAGAAACATGAGACTAAGGGATGTGCTGTTGCCACCAGGGATAAAACAACGGTGCTTCTTCCGGCGGGTGCAAGGATTGTTTACTTTACGCAAAGTTCTTTTAATGCAGTTTTCTGTTGCTTTGAGTTTACACTTTGGGTTGGATTCACAACTTAATACCAGCGAGATGTTCTGGATAGATATCTCAAGGTGGATGATTCGTAGTAGATGCAGATGGATTTCAGTCTACTTACCTTGGCGTACTGCCCATTGCTTTTGAGCCCTTCCTTTGTTTGCATCATAGTTAGCATTGCGGTGCCTTCATAATCCTGTCAATTTCCCAACTGTGATTTGTTTACCTCGCTAGCACTTTTATCGTCTTTTGGGAGAGAGACATCACTAGTGAAAATCACGTGACCTTGGTCCATCTTCATATCATTGTTTACACCATCAATTTACTTTCAGTATTTACTTTCAGTTGCCACTATCATTATCTCTTGCGTTAATCCTTTGTAAACAGCAAGGCCGGAGGAACTGACAACTCGTCTGTACTCGTTGGGAGCAAAGTTATTTGTTGCTGTGTGCAGGTCCACGTCAACTATCTAGCCCGGAGCCAATTTCTGGCGCAGTTGTCACCTTATTGTATCGCTTGGAGTCCTACTGGTTCGATAACCTTGGTATCTTCACCGAGGGAAATTTGCTGCTACACTACATCTCACCTTCCACTTGGGGTAACCAACGAGGAGTGAGAGAACTATCCTCACCGTATCAAGCCAATTTCTGGCGCCGTTGCCGTGGACTCCAGTCTATAAGATAGGGGAGTTGCACACTATCTTTTATCATTGCTTTTTAGTCTTGTTAGTTTACCTTTCAGTTTTTACTTTTGTGTCCCTTATAAAAAATACCAAAAATACCTACTGCTACTATGGGTTCCAATGAAAACACGAAGTTGTGTGACTTCACTAGTCACAACAACAGTGACTTTGTCTGCACTCCTATTGCTACACCTGCTACTTCAGCACCTTCTTATGAGATTAAACCTGCTTTGCTGAACCTTGTTATGAAAGAACAATTCTCTGGTGCTAGAGATGATGTTGCTTTGCATTTAAATAATTTTATTGAACTTTGTGATATGCAAAAGTACAAAGAAGTAGATGGTGAAATTGTTAAGCTTGTTTTTCCTTTCTCTTTGAGGGATGAAGCTAAAATCTGGTTTCAATCCTTGCCTAAGAATAGCATAGATTCTTGGGATAAGTGCAAGGATGCTTTTATCGGGAAGTACTATCCCCCTGCTAAAATTATTCAATTGAGGAGTAACATTATGAATTTCAGGCAATTGGATAATGAACACGTTGCCCAAGCATGGGAACGTATGAAGAAGCTTGTCAAGAACTGCCCTACACATGGACTGACTACCTGGATGGTTATCCAGACTTTTTATGCAGGCTTGAACTTTACCTCGCGGAACATGTTAGATTCGGCCGCAGGAGGAACTTTTATGTCAACCACACTTGGTGCTGCTACAAAGCTACTTGATGAGATGATGCTGAACTACTCTCAGTGGCACACCGAAAGATCTCCAACTGGTAAGAAGGTAAATTCTGTCGAGGAGATCTCCTCTCTAAATGAAAAGGTTGACCTTATCATGTCTCTACTTACCAAGCAAGCTCCTATTGATCCTCAGGATGTTCCTTTAAATTCTTTGGTTGCTCAGGAACAAGTAGATGTGAACTTTATCTCTAGAAACAACTTCAACAATAATGCTTATAGGGGCAACTTTGCTAGTAATCCTAGACCGTTTCCATCCACTTATGGGAACAACAACACCCACCCTAGCAACAAGAACCCCACCTCTGAACTAGAGAGTATGCTTAGAGACTTTATCACTACCCAAAAGGCCTTCAACAAGAATGTGGAAGAAAAACTATTTAAATTAGATAATCTTTGTTTGAAGGTAGACAACTTAGCCCTTGATGTTGAGATGTTAAAAATCAGAACCTCTCCCCTTGAGGAGAGTAGGGTCACTCCTATTAATGCTATCTAGTTACAAATCAATGAAAATATTAGGATGATGGCTAAACTTAAAGAAAGATGGGCTAGAGAAAATGAGGAAGAGGAAAGAATTAAGAGCCTTCCTACCTACAACACCGTAGCCAATATCCAAGTAGTTGAGGATGTCCAAACTGTTAGCACCCATCACACCCCTAGTCCCACTTGAACTATCAATGGTGATGCTACCACCTCAACCATAGATGAAGAAACCTCTATGAACATAGAGTCTTTCAAACAAGTGAGCTTAAATGATATCACTACCTCCCTAATAGATAGTAGTGATCTAGACTTTGACAACTGCACTTTATCTGAAGTTATTGGTTTCCTACACAAGATGTCTAGAGACCCCCACACTAGCACACTTAACCTTGCCTTCACAGAGCATATCACCAATGCTCTAATCAAAGTTAGGGAAGAGAAGCTTAGACTAGAAGCCTCCATACCTAGGAAGCTAGAAGATGGTTGGGATCCTATGATAAAAATCAAATTGAATAACTTCTCTTGTTATGCTCTTTGTGATGTTGGAGCAAGTACCTCTGTTATGCCAAAAGAACGTATGGTATGCTTGAATTGAAACCTTTTGATCCTTGTTCTTTTGGTGTTCGTATTGTTGATTCTTCCGTAAAGAAACCTTTGGGGAAGATCGACGATGTTCTTATCATTGTCAATGACAATTATGTTCCCGTTGATTTCACTATTATGGACATTGAGTGTGAGCCCTCTTGTCCAATTATTTTGGGATGTCCTTTTCTTCGCACAGTTGGTGCTGTTTTGACATGAAAGAAGGGATTATCAAATTCCAATTCCCTCTCAAGAAACCGACGGAACATTTCCCTAGGAAAAAGATTAAGTTGCATTTTGAGTCCGTCACACGGGCTAGTTATTTTCTTGAAAAAACTTGATCTATTTGCTTTAAGCCTAGCTAAAGGCTTTAAAGAAGCGCTTTCGGGAGGCAGCCCGCAACTAATTTAGGTTTTTATTTTTGATTTTCTTCTGTTTTAGTGGTCTTGATGATTTTTACTACTGTAGCAACATCATTGTATCTTTACTTTTCAAGCTTTGTGCCTTTTATAGCCTCATACGGCAAGGGAAGTAAAAGTTGTGACATGCTTTCGAGAAAACAGATTCTGTCCTCGTGACTAGAAAAATCACAGAAAATTACCAGTTCATCTTTTTGAGCTGAATTTTTTACACAGCGTGCTCTATACAATTACGAAACTTCCGTATGTTCTGAGTTTTTTGATTTGAGTTGCAGAAGTACCCCTAAAAATTCGTTTCTATCTGCTGTTCTGTTTTTCACAGATTCTGCCACGTTTTGTCTCTCCTTACTTTTGAAAACCTTAAGCTTGCTTTTTTGTTTGCAAAAACTTTTTGGCAATCTTGAGAAACAGTAGCTCTTCAAGATTATCTTTATTTGCAGTAGAGGAAAAATTATTTTAATAGGGTACTAACCTCTCTAATCAGTCTACAATGAGTTATGTATGAAGGGAGTTTTCAAGTGTGCGATGGAAGACGATGAAAGAAGATCTTGGAGTGTCAAACGCTCAAGCTTGGGGATGCCCATGTGCACCCCCAATAAATATTCAAGGGGACTCAAGCGTCTAAGCTTGGGGATGCCCCCGAGCATCCCCTTCTTCATCAACAATTATCAGTTCGTCTCTCGTTACACTATATTTTTATTACTTCATGCGTTATGTGCTATTCTTGGAGCGTCTCGCTCTTAGGATTTTTTTTTGTTTTCTTTAGCTTTGTTTTCTGTAGTAACAAGTTATATCCCAGCTTACTTAATATTTTGTGTGGGAGAGATACACGCTCCGCTTGAATTAGAACTCCTCATAGGATTTGCATGCTTATTCTTTTAGCTGTGAGTGGTTCTTTTTCTTTTCTTAGCTGCTGCTCTGTAGTTGCAGTGCTTTAGTTTTTCTAGAGCTTTTCTTTTGTTTTAGGTTGAACTTTCTATAGGTTGCATGTTTTATCTTGTTAGAGAGTTTGCCTATTGCACTGAGTTTTGTGTCTTGACTAGACGCAGGTAGTTGAAGTTGCTTTTCTCTTTGTAGTAGTAACTTGCAATAGTTTTGAGGTATTGATTAGAGTAACGTTTGAACTTTTGTTGTCAAGAGCTCGAGCCTATTAGTGATAGATGTCGTATTTTGGGCAATCCGTGTGTTTTTCGAAAACCAAAAACCCCTGTTGAGAACTCTAGCTACTAGATGGATCACTAACCTCTGGAGGGTTCGAATATTAGAGAACACTCACGTACCATGAGTCGAGGATGCGCAAGGATAACCAAACCCCAATGCACTCCTCCTCGGGGTACTTGTCTCTTTGTGAACCTCCTGATTAGATTGAGAGTTACCGATAATAAGTGCATGAGTTCTTCGGACTAATGTGAGTATTCGAAAGTTGACACTTCCACCCACCTATACTTTTTCTAGCTTCTTCAGTGCCGTGCATTGCTTTCTTCTCACTCCGAGAGTTAGCGTCCACCTTCGCCGGTACATCCAAACCCTTGGCACGATACGCTCTGTCATCATAAGCCTCCTTATATCCTTCCTCAAAACAGCCACCATACCTACCTACAAGGCATTTCCATAGCCTTTCCAAGATACATTGCCATGCAACATCCATTTTCTCATGACTTGATCTTCATGTCATACATTCGCATCATGATAGTTACATCTTCTTTATGTGAGTACCTTTGTAAAGTGTGAAAGATCTCCTATATTCTTTTAAAATATAGAGTGTTGCCCCTAAAGTGAGGAAAAGATCCCAAAGTGGACGAAATAAAAAGATCCCAAAGAGGACAAATGAGAATTAAATAGAAAGAGCCATTGAGGCCAGCAAAAAAATACAAAAAAATAGAAAAAAGAGAAAAAGAAATAAAAACAGAGAAGGGGGCACACTACTATTCGTTTTGAGAGATCCACACTAGTACTTCATCCTCTATCCCTTGTACTCCATAGAGATCATCATCATGCATTTAGCTATGTGGGGACCTTCACACTAAAGAACTTGGCCTGTATATTCCAATGATGAGCCTCCTCAAATGAGCTCTAGGTCTTCTTGAGCAAGCAAGTTGGATGCACCCCCACTAGTTCCTTTGGAGAGCTTTTAAGCTCGCATGTGCATCCGTTGCATGGCAATCCCTACTCCTCACATCATATCTATCATATGGCCTTCTCTCACCTATGATTGTCCTCACTGATGTGAGCCTTTCACACCCTTTTTTGTCTTTCTCCTCCACCTTCTTTCTGTTTCGCCTTTTAGGTGTCAACTTTCTTGCTCACGCTCATCCATTGCATGAGTGCTCAAAATATCGAAAGGGAGTGGATCAATTTGAATTGTACCTGGCTAGTGGTCTAGGGACGAGTCAAGATAAGAATCCAAAGGAGACTAAGTGTGAAACTTTAGTAGATAGTTGTTCTCAACAAACTTAACTTTTTTTCTCTCGTATTTCCCTATCCCTTGCTTGCACGCAAACACCATCTGGAGACATTCGAGTCAAGGACAGCGAGAGATCTTGCACCTTTTGTTCTTTTGTTACTTGTGTCAATGCTAATATAGACTCTTGCTTGTTAAGACTTGAATTTAATTGCATGCTTTGATTGCTTTACTTAAAAGTCCTTATATGGTTGTGTGGCATGTCACCACAGAAATTATGCTTGTTATCATTTACCTACTCGAGGACGAGCAGGAATTAAGCTTGGGGATGTTGATACGTCCAAAACGTATCTATAATTTCTGCTTGCTCCATGCATGTTTTGTGTGACTTTGCCATGTTTTGCTTGAACTTTCATACACTTTTGAGAATATTTGGACTAATCTATTAACCCAGTGCACCCAGCTGCCAGTTGTTGTTTTCTGCTGTTTTTGTATTTCAGGTTTTCCGGCCATTAAAAGTGCTCCAAAAATCTGGGAAAATCAGATAAAAAACAACGCAATGGAAGCTTACGGAATCACCAAAGGAGGGAAGGAGGGCCACCACCAGGCAGCCAGGAGGGAAGGTGGCGCGGCCCCACCCTGGGTCGCGCCAGGCACCCTCCTGACTGCCCTGTGGCCCCTCTCGGTGCCCCCCTTCGCCTATATTTACCCCCCGTGACAGAAACCCCTAATATCAATCCCTCTTTTGCGATCTCGCCTCTGTACCGCCGCCGCCGCCGTTTCAAGATCGGGGTTGCCTGGAGAAGCTGCTCCAGCACCCTGCCGGGAGAAGCTACCCCCTCCGGGAGACCATCCATAGCCATGGGCGCGTCCCATATGTACCGTGAGTAGTTTCCCTTGGACCATGGGTCCGTGACCAGGTGCTATGTGATCTATCTCTCCCTTCTTTGTGCTTCCACTTTCGAGTCCTCGTGAGCTGCCTCACATGATCGAGGCACATTTGTAATTTTATGTTGTTGCTATGCTGAGTTTGTTGGGATCTGATGGATTATGAGACTATGTTCAGATTGTGATGAGTAATATATTTGGTTATTCTCTTTTATATTTTGTTCTTGAGTAAATTCTTTCATGTTCTCCGTTGCCGTATTTTACTTTGGCCAAGTGATTTATTGCAACTCCAAGAGGGAGCGTTATGCTTGATTGTGGGTTCAGCCCCTTGATGTCTAGCTTGAGTGACAGAAACATGAGATTAGGGGATGTGCCGTTGCCACCAGGGATAAAACAACGGTGCTTGTATCCGCGGGTGCAAAGATTGTTTACTTTACGCAAAGTTCTTTTAAGGCAGTTGTCTGTTGCTTTGAGTTTACACTTTGGGTGGGATTCACAACTTAATACCAGCGAGATGTTCTGGATAGATATCTCAAGGTGGATGATTCGTAGTAGATGCAGATGGATTTCGGTCTACTTACCTTGGCGTACTGCCCATTGCTTTTGAGCCCTTCCTTTCTTTGCATCACAGTTAGCATTGCGGTGCCTTCATAATCCTGTCAATTGCCCAACTGTGATTTGTTTACCTCGCTATTACTTTTATCGTCTTTTGGGAGAGAGACATCACTAGTGAAAATCACGTGACCTTGGTCCATCTTCATATCATTGTTTACACCATCAATTTACTTTTAGTATTTACTTTTAGTTGCCACTATCATTATCTCTTGTGTTAATCCTTTGTAAACAACAAGGCCGGAGGAACTGACAACTCCTTTGTACTCGTTGGGATCAAAGTTATTTGTTGCTGTGTGCAGGTCCACATCAACTATCTAGCCCGAAGCCAATTTCTGGCGCAGTTGTCACCTTCTTGTATCTCTTGGAGTCCTACTTGTTCGATAACCTTGGTATCTTCACCGAGGGAAATATGCTGCTACGCTACATCTCACCTTCCACTTGGGGTAACCAACGAGGAGTGAGAGAACTATCCTCACCGTATTAGCCGCGCCATGGAACCTTCTGGAGTCCTGGTGGTGGCCCTCCCTTCCTTCCTTGGTGTTTTCGGAGGCTTCCGGGACGCTGATTTTTTATATAATTTTTCCGGAATTTTTGGAGCACTTTTAATGGCCGGAAAACCTGAAATACAAAAACAACAGAAAACAGGAACTGGCAACTGGGTGCACTGAGTTAATAGGTTAGTCCAAATGTGCTCAAAAGTGTATGAAAGTTCAAGCAAAACATGACAAAGTGACACAAAACATGCATGGCACAAGCAGAAGTTATAGATACGTTTGGGACGTATCAACATCCCCAAGCTTAATTCCTGCTCGTCCTCGAGTAGGTAAATGATAACAAGCATAATTTCTGTGGTGACATGCCACACAACCATATAAGGACTTTCAAGTAAAGCAATTAAAGCATGCAATTCAATTCAAGTCTTATCAAGCAAGAGTCTATATTAGAATTGACACAAGCAATAAAAGAACATAAGGTACAAGAGCTCTCGCTGTCCGTAACTCGAATGTCTCCAAATGGTGTTTGCGTGCAAGAATGGGAATTTGGGAATACGAGAGAGAAAACTTTTTATTGTTGAGAACTATATCTATTAAAGTTTCACACTTAGTATCCTTTGAAGTCTTATCTGGACTCGTCCCCAGACCATTAGCCAGGTACAAGTCAAACGGATCCACTCCATTTTGATATTTTGAGCACTCATGCAATGGATGAGCGTGAGCAAGAAAGTTGACATCTAAACGGCGAAATAGAAGGATGGTGGAGGAAGAAGACAAAAAGGTGTGAAAGGCTCACATCAATGAGGACAATCATAGGCGAGAGAAAGCCATATGATAGATATGATGTGATGAGTAGGGATTGCCATGCAACATGCGGATGCACATAGAGCTATAAGTGTATGAAAGCCCTCCAATGGAACTAGTGGGGGTGCATCCAACTTGCTTGCTCATGAAGACCTAGAGATCTTTTGAGGAGGCTCATCCTTGGAATATGCAAGCCAAGTTCTAAAGTGTAAGGATCCCCACTTAGTTAAGCAAGTACAACATGAAAACTCTCTACAAACTGAAGTACAGGTGCTACTTTGAAGCACAAGTGTGGAATAAAGGATAGTAGTGTTGCCCCCTCTCTCTGATTTTGGGTGGCCTCCATGGCTCTTTATTTCTCTTTTTTTCTTCTTTCGTCCTCTTTGGGATCTTTTTTTTGTATTTTGTCCACTTTGGGATCTTTTATTCCTTTCGTCACTGTAGGGGCAACACTCTAGAAGAACATCAACACACTTTTATCTACTTACAACTCTGAATCAAAAAGTAATGAATCTATATGAATGCCTCTGCCAGTGTAGCAGTATGTGCAATGATCAAGCGCAACATGCAACAAAAATATGAATAGCGGGCAAAGCCCAACTACATGAAGGCTATGAGATCATGCAAGGAAATATGACAATGAAGGATAAGTCATATGAACATGAAGAACAATGGATGTTGCATGGCAATGTATCTCGGAAAGGCTATGGAAATGCCTTGTAGGTAGGTATGGTGGCTGTTTTGAGGAAAGATATAAGGAGGCTTATGATGACAGAGCGTATCATGCCAAGGGTTTGGATGCACCGGCGAAGTATGCACCAACTCTGGAGGTGTCAAAGGGCAATGCACGGTACCGAAGAGGCTAGAAAAATATGGATGGTGGAAGTGTCAACTTTCGAATACTCACATTAGTCCGAAGAACTCATGCACTTATTATCGGTAACTCTCAATCTAGTCAGGAGGTTCACAAAGAGACAAGTACCCCGAGGAGGAGTGTATGGGGGTTTGGTTATCCTTGGGCATCCTCGACTCATGGTACGTGAGTGTACTCTAATATTCGACCCCTCCAGAGATTAGTGATCCATCTAGTAGCTAGAGTTCTCAACAGGGTTTAGGTTTTCGAAAATCACACGGATTGCCCAAAATACGACATCTATCACTAATAGGCTAAAGCTCTTGACACCATAAGTTCAAACATTACTTAAGTCAATACCTCAAAACTATTGCAAGTTACTACTACAAAGAGAATAGCAACTTCAACTACCTACTTTCTAGTCAAGACACAAAACTCAGTGCAACAGGCAAACTCTCTAAACAAGATAAGCATGAAAACTATAGAAAGTTCAAGCCTGAACCAATTAAAATCTCTAGAAGAAAACTCTAAAGCACATGAACTAAACAGGGCAGCAGCTAAGAAAAGATAAAGAATAACTCACAACAAAGAATAAGCATGAAAATCCTATGAGGTGTTCTAGTTTAAGCGGAGCGTGTATCTCTCCCAATCAAGCATGTTAGGTTCCAACATTGTAATGACCAGAAAACAAAAAAAAGAACTAAGAAAAGTAAAGAGCAAGACGCTCCAAGCATAGCACATAACGCATGAAGTGATAAAAATATAGTGGAACGAGGGACGAACTGATGATTGTTGATGAAGAAGGGGATGCATGGGGGCATCCCCAAGCTTAGACGCTTGAGTCTCCTTGAATATTTCTTGGGGGTTCCGGGCGCATCCCCAAGCTTGAGCTTTTGACACTCCAAGATCTTCTTTCATCATCTTCCATCGCACACTTGAAAACTCCCTTCATACATAACTCATCATAAGCTTATTAGAGAGGTTAGTACCCTATTAAAAATAATTTCCCTCTACTGCAAATAAAGATTTCCAGGAAGGGCTACTGTTTCTCTTGCCTGCCCAAAACTTTTTGCAAAGAAAAAGCAAGATTAAGGTTTGCAAAACTGCCAAAAGAAAACATGGACAAATGCTGAGAAAAACAGAACAACAGAGAGAAAAGAATACTTTCTAGGCACTTCTGCAACTCAAATCAAAAAACTCAGAACATACGAAAGTTTTATAATTGTATAGAGCACACTGTGTAAAAAAGTCAGCTCAAAAAGATGAACTGGGATTTTTCTATGATTTTTCTATTCACGAGGACAGAATCTATTTTCAGGACAGCATGTCACAACTTTCACTTCCCTTATTGTATGAGGCTATAAAAGGCACAAAGCTTGAAAAGTAAAGATACAATGATGTTGCTACAGTAGTAAAAATCATCAAGACCACTAAGAACAGAGAATACGAGTTGAAGCGCAAAAGAGAGCATCAAAGGAGCAAAGACAAACCACATTTAAGTCTAACATGCTTCCTATGCATTGGCAACTTGAAACAAAATAAATAAATGAAGCACAAAGCAACAAGCATAGGAAGGTAAAACAAGAGCACCTTCAAGATTTTCAACATGGAGAGGTGTGTTTTCTTAACATGAAAATTTCTATAACCATATTTCCCTCTCTCATAATAATTTTCAGTAGCATCATGAACAAACTCAACAATATAATTATCACACAAAGCATGCTTTTCATGATCTACTAGCACATAATCATGTAGACTTTCTAAGCAAACCTCATCATCATTAAGAACATCCATAGTAGGCAAAAATAGAGGTTTATCATAAGATTCATCAAGATAGCAAGGGTTATCATAAATAACAGTAGCAAAATCATCCTTGCAATTATCATTCATAGGGGCATCGTGGCCACAAGCATCAATTTCATCAAAAAGGGATATTTCAAAAGAATCCATAGGATCATAGCAATCAATATAGAATCCATCCTCCTTTGGTAAGCATGGAGGGCAATCATATAAAGTAAGAGTCAAAGAGTTACTCTGTCGGGACCCGGGGTTAGTGTATGTAATTCTAGTCACGATGCAATCACATGGAGAGCCAAGAGCCGTACCCACTTGTCTAAGAAGACAAGGCCAAGCACAGAACACTCTCGTAAAGCATCGAACGTGAGGGGCATCCCATCCAGGCCGGATGATCAACTGAAATGGGTCCTCATCGTCCGCTCACAAGTCTAAATGCTTATGTGTGGTGAATCCCATACTCATAGACAAGTCGCCTCAACCATGTTATCAATTGAATCCTAAGTCTTACATAGACTTACTCCAGCCCGATCACTTAGTCGGGGTCTAGGGCGGGCTCGATCATACAACAAAGTGTGCACGTGACAGAGTCACGAGCAATCAAATCGCGATGGCCCAAGTTGCGCACATCTAAGGGCCACTTGGTGTATAAAAGACCGCCAGCCAGATCACAACTAAGGTCTCGAAAACCCATACTAAGACATGCATGTTATAGACATACACGCAACACATATGCCTAGTATGAACAGCAGGTATCATCACATAACTCTACAAAGTGTATCTTTATTGACTTACACATAGAGCATACAAAGATCACATGTCTATGATCATCATTACATCATACAACGGAAGCAAATTAGGTTTGAGTACAGACAAGTTTAACAAAGGGCTTAGAGAAGCCTTGTAAACATACATGCCCTTCCACGAGGGACCAGACCGCTGTCTGGAACTATACTACCAAGGTCAACGTCGAACTTCACGAAGGTGACTCCATCGGGGTCCGGGTTCTCATCTAAAACATAGAATAAGCAAACATGAGTACAAAGTCGTACTCAGCAAGACTAACATCAGAACTACACTACTCATGCTCAAGTTTCAAGGTAAAAGAGGTGGGGTTTCAACATGCAGAAGTGCCAGCTTTGACTTGGCTAGTCCTGAACTACGAGTACCAGACTTGAGGTAAGAAGCGTACACGAGTCCACTACCAAGTCTCCAAACAATACACCACTATGGATACTTCCTCGACTTCCCCACGAGGAAGCATTTCATAGCACTCACGCTTATCTTGCGAGTTTTATAAGTATCCATTCAAGTTACCTATGATCAAGTAAAGGTCTCCAAGTAGTCCATAACCGCGGACACGGCTATTCGAATAGTTCATTAACCCTGCAGGGGTGTACATCTTCACACGCGTGTCATCACTTATCGCCTCATTCTTGTCACCCTTCAAGCGGGTGTCGGACGTGGATGAAACCAAGGCACTACCCTCACATTACCTTCTCTAATCCAGGAGTCGACTACCTGAGTTTGTCACAGCTCGAGAGTCCGGCCGGTTCCACGAAACGGACTCAAGTAATGCAAGGGACCGATACGCCACCTTTGACAGATGGTTTCACTGCCTCACAGGTCCACCCACATATCTATGTTTAGGTCAAATGGAAAGCCCGAATCTAGTGTGACTCCTGGAACGGATCGAGTACGTAAAGAGGCCAAACGGGGCTCCCATAAAACCATACATGTGGTCATACTCTTTGTCTTGGATCACAAAACAGGAACTCGGGGCCTAGGGCAGTGTTCAACGAGACAACCCACTGTGTACTCCTACACATCCTCTCATCGTTCACCTTTGTTCAGGGTGGATTCACCAACACATTATCATCAGCATCACTGTGTTCATTCCATCCCGACTCACAATCATGACATTCTCATTGTATCACTAAGCAGCAATAAGCAGTAACAGTTGCAGGGGCCACATGCTCAACATTCAACTCCTAAATCTGCTAGGATTGTGGTTTGCTTAATACGGTGACAAAATGATAGGTCATGCATCGGAATGGTTCAACTATGCGAAAGAACGTGTCTCGGCGATCTCCTAAACATGCATAAGCGAGACTGAGAGGGAAGTAGGATTTTATAGACATGATCAATGGGGTTTGCTTGCCTTGCTGACGATACACGGGTCTTAACGATGGTCTTCTTCTTTGGGGTGATCACTGTCTCGGAACGTCTGTCATCGGAGGCAATCATCAACAAGGGGGGACAACTTCGGAAGTAAAATGCACATACACATGATAAGGTTGTCCATGATGTGAAGGGTACTGGTTTGTGGCAAATTCAATTTAATTGAAGTGTATTGCAAATTCAAACTTGAAATTTGAATTAAAATTAAGCCATATGCACATTTGCTACTGTTCCCCCATTTTAAAATGGTCAAACATGAAAACAAATTTCATATTCTTAATCCTTGCATTTTTCTGATAATTTTTCATATATTATATGTTAAATTTGGAGTTCATATGAATTAACTATGAGTTTCTAAAGTTTATTCAATTTTCTGGATTTACTGGAATTATTTTAAACATGAAAAGGCTTTTCTGCATCAGCATTGTGTCATGCTGACGTCAGGGCTGCTGACTGGTCAAACTGACCAGTAGGACCGGGCTGTCAGTGGCTGTATGTTTAATTCCCATGGTTATTTAAATTAAGCCGAAAAGATTAGAGGGTGGGGGCCACTGTCAGTGTCACTAGGGTGGATTAGGGGGCTGGTTAAGCACTAATCGCCC
The DNA here is from genome assembly GCA_950022295.1 of Bromus sterilis. Lineage (NCBI taxonomy): Eukaryota > Viridiplantae > Streptophyta > Magnoliopsida > Poales > Poaceae > Bromus > Bromus sterilis. The sequence continues at coordinate 36,142,806 of OX465595.1, read as the reverse complement.
AACCACGTCAGCAGAGGCCGGCGACACCAGACGTGGCGGCGCCCGCACGGGACGGCGGTGCAGGGCTCCAAAGGCCAAACGGAGGGCACTGGTGTGCTCCTCGTTCTCACCCGCGTTGAAAGGAGCAGATGGGGATCTCTTGGGCTGCCGGAAACTCCACCGGCGACGACTCGCGCGCGGCGGCCGGAGTTGAGCTCGACGGGCGCGGTGATTTCTTCCACGGGGAGGAGCGCTGCAAGGGGCAAAAGAAGGGGAAGCTCACCCCAGTGCTAACAAAGAAGACGACGGGGTCGCAGGAGCTCCAGAGGCGATGAATTCCTCGCCGGCGTGCGGCGGCCGTGGCGGAGGAAGAAAGCCTGATTTGCCGTCGTCGGAGCTCTCCAGCTCTCGGAAGTTGGCTTGGTGACGAAGTCGATGACGGGGAACGCGATGGACACGCCGGTTTGCCTCCTTGACGTCGTTCGCCACGCCGGGGCGCGACGGTGCTCTGCGGAGAGTTCTCGGGTGTGTGCAAAACCGCGCGGGAGAGAGAGGAGGGGAACCAGAGATAGGGGGAAGTGGAGGAGGGCTTCGAAGCGGTCTCCACGGCGAGGAGACAGGGCAGGGGGAGGCAGGCAGCTGCCTGGCGGCCGCATGTCGCTCGCCGGCGACCTGCGTGCCTGCCTGGCGAGAAGAAGACGCATGTGCCCCCCTGGGCTGGGCTGGGCCGCCAGGTAAGTAGGCTAGGTGGGCTGCTTTCCTTCTCTAATTTATTTTTTCTTTTATTTCTCTGCTAATTTGTTTTCTCTAATAAATAAAATACCAGAGCATTTTTAATGAATGCCCAATTAATTTTATAAATCTTAGGTGGCCAGTAGCAAGCCACTTGTGACTTTTGGGAATTTTTGAAATTCAAAACATTTGAATTTCAAATAAAAAAGTGGTCAAATTTAATTTCCAGGGCACACTTTGAAGTTTTGAATATTCCATGGGCATGGGAAATAACCCAAACCACTTTTAAAATGATCACCATCATTTATAGGAATTTTCCAAATATTCAAATGATTTTTGGAAAAATATTTTTATCTGGCCATTTATTTAAATTCTCAGGGCTTTTCTTTTCCCCAATTTTGAATTTCATTTGAATTTTTGCATGATGCAAAAGGACAAGCAAGCCCTAGCACTTACCCTAGTTTGGGTTCTGACATACTCTCATTAGTTGGTAGAGATGGGTAGCTACTCCATTCTTCCTCCTTTTGTTCGTCACTCTCCTCCTCTTTTTCATCCAAGGAGCATTCAGTTTCAGCAATTTCTTCTTCCTTAGAGACCTGCAAATCATTAGTCTCTTCCTCTTGTGGAGAGAACCTTTTGAGATGGTCAATAATATAATAATTGTCATTAAAATCCTCAAAGAAATAATTAAGTATTTCAAGACTCTCGGATTTGTAAGGGGCATCATCAATATTTTCAACAAAGGAAGCAATTTCATAGGCACCCTTAAAGATAACAACTTCTTCTATTTGTTTTGCATCATAAAAATCATAGTTTCCCTTAGCGTAAGAAGCTAAGGTTTCATCCTCATTGTACTGACATTGGAAAGCAAGGTGTTTGTGCCTCAGAAAGCAACAAGATTCATCCCTGCAGAAAGATATATTATATATTGAGCACAAGTTTCTAGCATAGTCATACAACTCCTGTATTAGTCCCCATGAGTGTATCCCTTTTTGAGACAAGCGGTATTCCTTGTAATGTTTTTGTTGATCCTCCGTGAATCCACCTTGACAATAAGATCTAGTCTCAAAGAAAGTAGTCATTAGTAGCAAACAGAGTAATAAGCAAAAGTGTACTTATCAAGTGAACTTTATAAGTAAAGCTATGCTCCCCGGCAACGGCGCCAGAAAATAGTCTTGATAACCCACAAGTGTAGGAGATCACAATAGTCTTCGCGGGTAAGAATAACCCAATTTATTGATTCGACACAAGGGGAGCCAAAGAATACTTATAAGCCTTAGCAGTTGAGTTGTCAATTCAACCACACCTGAAAAAACACTAGACATGATATAAGTAGCAACGGTGTGTTGACGTGTGTAGCCTTTAAGACTTCCCCAATCACCAACACCACAAAGTAGTAGGAGCAACAAAGAAAGTAAAAGTAACAACGAAGGCAATGAAGGTGAAATATGGACCGGGGTTCAAGGTTTCACTAGTGGTACCCCTCAAGAAAAAGAACAAGGTGCTGGGTGAACAAATTACAGTTGGGCAATTGATAGAATTGCACTAGCTCTAGCCAAAGAACAAACTAGAGCATCCTAGTCTAGTAACCAAACATAGGCATGTGTTCCTTATGTAGTTGTACGTGCTTGCAATAAGAACTTTTCACAACATCTTTTGTCCTACCATCCCGCTACGAACGGGGCCACTTAAGGAACTTATGGAGATTAAGGTGCTCCTGCGGCGGAGCACCGGAACAAAGCATTAACACTCCATGAAAACATGTGATCCTAAAATTATAGCCCATCCCCTTTGGTGTCCCAAGCTGTCACCATTGGGATCGCCGGTTCCGGACTATAATAGGTGCATACAACCGTAGATAAGATCTAGAACAACAATTATAATCACGCAACCATAACGTGCTCAGATCTGAGATCATCCTACTCGTGCACTAGTAACAAGCATTAAGAACAAAAAATTGCAGCAACAATAATTCATAAACCTCTTAGGACTGAACAAGGTAACAATTCATCGGATGCCAACAAGCACAACACCAATTACATCATATGGATCTCAATCATGTAGGGCAGCTCATGAGAACATTGTATTGAGGATCTAGGGGGAGAGAATACCACATAGCTACTGCCAAGAACCCGTAGTACAAGGAGGAACTACTCAAGAAGCATCATGGGGGAAGAAGAGTTGATGAAGATGGCCCCGGGGGCCAAGGCCCTCCTCGGCAGGGTGCCGGAGCAGGATCCTGGTGACCCCCGAAGCTAGTTTTCGATGGCGGCGGAGATCGGAATCGCTTCTGGAAAAAGTACTTCGATATTAGGGATTTCCTCCTCAGGGGTAAAAATAGGGGCCAAAGGGGGCACCGAGAGGGGCCACCAGGCAGCCAGGAGGGTGCCTGGCGCGGCCTAGGGCTGGGCCGCACCATGGAACCTTCTGGAGTCCTGGTGGTGGCCCTCCCTTAATTCCTTGGTGTTTCCGGAGGCTTCCGGATGCTGATTTTTTATATAATTTTTCCGGAATTTTTGGAGCACTTTTAATGGCCGGAAAACCTGAAATACAAAAACAGCAGAAAACAGGAACTGGCAACTGGGTGCAATGAGTTAATAGGTTAGTCCAAATATGCTCAAAAGTGTATGAAAGTTCAAGCAAAACATGGCAAAGTCACACAAAACATGCATGGCACAAGCAGAAATTATAGATACGTTTGGGACGTATCAACAATCTTGAGTGCTCGGCGAACTCTTTCTTCCTCCAAAGTTTCTTGAGATGGCTCGAAAGGACCATCTTCGGAAGAAGGAGCATCATCAAGGACTTGCTCATCATCTTGAGCTTGCCCTTGAACGAGAACTTGATCTTGGTCATGATTTGGTGCAACACCATGATACGTCCAAAACGTATCTATAATTTCTGCTTGCTCCATGCCTCTTTTGTGTGATATTGCTATGATATTGATGAACTTCCATACACTTTTGATCATATTTGGACTAACCTATTAACTCAGTGCACCCCAGTGCCAGTTCCTTTTTTCTGCTGTTTTTCTATTTCAGGTTTCCCCCATATTAAAAGTGCTCCAAAAATTCGGGAAACATCAATAAAAAATCAGCGTAGAAGAAGCTTCCGGAATCACCGAGGGGGGGCCAGAGGGGACCCACCAGGGCCCCAGGCGCCCTCCCGGCGCGCCCCAGGGTGGGGCTACGCCAGGGGGCCGCCTGGACCCCTAGTGGCCTCTTGGCTGCCCCCTTCGCCTATTTATTCCTCGTGATGTGAAACCCCCGTGACGGGAACCCTTTTTCGCGATCTCTCCTCTGTCCCGCCGCCGCCGCGCTTCCAAGATCGGGAGTACCGGAATACCTCTTCCCGGCACCCTGCCGGAGGGAGGAACCACCTCCGGGAGCTTCTCCACCACCATGGACGCTTCCCGGATGAACCGTGAGTAGTCCACCTTGGACCATGGGTCTATGATAAGTAGCTATGTGATGTTCTCCTCCCCTCTTTGTTCTTCATGGATTAGACCTCGTGAGCTGCCCTACATGATCGAGGCACATATGTAATATTTCTGCTGTTGCTATGCTGAGTTTGCTGGGATCCGATGCATTATGAGATTATGTTCAGATTGTGTTTGAGTAATATATTTGATTCTCCTCTTTTATATTTATGTTCTTGAGTAATTCTTGCATGTTCTCCGTTGCTGTTTATTGCTTTGGCCAACTTGTAGGTAGTGACTCCAAGAGGGAGCGTTATGCATGATTGTGGGTTCTTGCCCCCCGATGACTAGCTTGAGTGACAGAAACATGAGTCTAGGGGATGTGCTGTTGCCACAAGGGGGAAAACAACGGTGTTTCTACTTGCGGGTGCAAGGATTGTTTACTTTACGAAAAGTTCTTTAGTGCAGTTTTCTGTTGCTTTGAGTTTACACTTTGGGTGGGATTCGCAACTTAATACCAGCGAGATGTTCTGGACAGATATCTCAAGGTGGATGATTAGTAGGTAGATGCAGATGGATTTCGATCTACTTGTCTTGGCGTACCGCCCATGCTTTTGAGCCTCTTCCTTTCTTTATAGCATAATTACCATTGGTTTGCGCACATAATCCTGTCAATTGCCCAGCTGTAATTTGTTTACCTCGCATGGCTATTTTATCATCTTTTGGGAGAGAGACATCACTAGTGAACATCATAGGACCCCGGTCCATATTTCCAATACTGTTGCACCCACTATCAATTTACTGCTTTATTTACTTTTCTGTTGCTATCACTATCACTATTATCCTGTGCGTTTTATCCTTTGTAAACAACAAGGCCGGAGGAATTGACAACTCCTCTGTACTCGTTGGGAAGCAAAGTTATTTGTTGTGTGTGCAGGTCCAGGTGAAGTAAGCAACTTTGAGTTGTGAACGGCGCCATTGTTCACTTCACCACCTTCTTGTATCTGTTGGAGTCCTACTGGTCGACACTCAACCTTAGCATCTTCGCTAAGGGAAACTTGCTGCTGTCTACATCTCAACCTTCCACTTTGGGTAACCAACGAGGGGCGAGAAGTAAACTCTCGTGACATCAAAGCAATTTCTGGCGCCCGTTGCCGGGGACTCCGCTCTTCAAGATAGGGGGGTTGCACACTATATTTTATCTTTGCTTTTTAGTCTTGTTTGGTTACCTTTCAGTTTTTGCTTTAGTGTCCTTTATCAAAAATCAAAAAAATAGTTATCTTGCTTGCTGCTACTATGGGTTCCTCTGAGAACACCAAGTTGTGTGACTTCACTAGTCACAACAACAGTGACTTTATCTGCACTCCTATTGCTACACCTGCTACTTCAACACCTTCTTATGAGATTAAACCTGCTTTGCTGAACCTTGTTATGAAAGATCAATTATCTGGTGCTAGAGATGATGCTGCTTTGCATTTAAATAATTTTATTGAGCTTTGTGATATGCAAAAGTACAAAGAAGTAGATGGTGATATTGTTAAGCTTAAGCTTTTTCCTTTCTCCTTGAGAGATGAAGCTAAAATCTGGTTTCAATCCTTGCCTAGGAATAGCATAGATTCTTGGAATAAGTGCAAGGATGCTTTTATTGGGAAGTACTACCCCCTGCTAAGATTATCCAATTGAGGAGCTTTATTATGAATTTTAAACAATTGGATAATGAACACGTTGCCCAAGCTTGGGAACGCATGAAATCTCTTGTTAAGAATTGCCCTACGCATGGTTTGACTACTTGGATGGTTATCCAAACTTTTTATGCAGGCTTGAACTTTACCTCGCGGAACTTGCTAAGATTCGGCTGCGAGAGGAACCTTTATGTCAACTACACTTGGTGCTGCCACAAAACTTCTCGATGAGATGATGACCAACTATTCCCAATGGCACACCAAAAGAGCTCCAACAGGTAGGAAGGTAAACTCTGTCGAGGAGATCTCCTCCCTAAATGAAAAAGTTGACTTGATTATGTCTCTACTTACCAAGCAATCTCCTATTGATCCTCAAGATGTACCTTTAAATTCTTTGATTGATCAAGATCAAGTAGATGTGAACTTTATCTCTAGAAACAACTTCAATAACAATGCTTATAGGAGTAACTTTGGTAGCAATCCTAGACCGTTCCCCTCTAACAACTACGGGAACAACAACACCTATCTTAGCACCACAAACTCTACCCCTAGAGATAGAGACATGCCTGGTTACGAGAAACTTTTGGAAATAGAGAAGGCCACTAAGAACTACATGCACACCCAGTATGAACAAAATAGGACCTACTCTAGACAATTAGATGAGCACACTTCTATCTTGCAAGACATTGGTAGACAACTAGAGAGTCTGAACACTGAGATCTCTAAAATTCAGACTAGGCTCACCACTACGGAAACCCAAGTTTCCAATATGTCTCATACTCAGGATACTTTGATAGACCAAATGGCGGCTAAACCTGAAGTGGTTTCGACCATAGAAGAAGATAGAATTAAGAGACTTCCTACACACCATACCATTGCTACTATCCAAGTGGTTGAGGATATCCAAACTCTTAGCACCCAATGCACCCCTAGTCCCATAGGACCTATTAAGGGTGATGCTATGACCTCAACCGTAGAAGAAGAAATTCCTATGACTATAGAAGCTACCAAACAAGTGAGCCTAAAGGACACCACTACCACTTTACTTGATAGTAGTGACCTTGATTTTGATAATTGCACCCTTTCTGAAGTTATTCGTTTCCTTCACAAGATGTCTAGAGACCCCCACACTAGCACACTTAATCTTTCCTTCACGGAGCATATCACTAATGCTCTCATCAAAGTTAGGGAGGAGAAGCTTAGGGTAGAAGCCTCCATACCTAGAAAGCTAGAAGATGGTTGGGATCCTATGATTAAAATTAAGTTGAATAACTTTTCTTGCTATGCTTTATGTGATGTTGGAGCTAGTACCTCTGTTATGCCCAAAAGAATGTATGATATATTTGAATTGAAACCTTTTGATCCTTGTTCTTTTGGTGTTTGTCTCGTTGATTCTTCCGTAAAGAAACCTTTGGGAAAGATCGATGATGTTCTTATCATTGTCAATGACAATTATGTTCCCATTGATTTTACTATTATGGACATTGAATGTGAACCTTCTTGTCCAATTATTTTGGGACGTCCTTTTCTTCGCACCGAGGGTGCTGTTATTGATATGAAAGAAGGGATTACGAAATTCCAATTCCCTCTCAAGAAAGGGATGGAACACTTCCCTAGGAAAAAGATTAAGTTGCCTTTTGAGTCCGTCACACGGGCTAGTTATTTTCTTGAAAAGACTTGATCTATTTGTATTAAGCCTAGCTAATGGCTTTAAAGAAGCGCTTTCGGGAGGCAGCCCGCAACGAATTTAGGATTTCCTTTTTGTTTTTCTTCTGTTTTAGTGGTCTTGATGATTGTTACTACTGTAGCAACATCATTGTATCTTTACTTTTCAAGGTTTGTGCCTTTTATAGCCTCATATGACAAGGGAAGTGAAAGTTGTGACATGCTGTCCAGAAAACAGATTCTGTCCTCGTGACTAGAAAAATCACAGAAAAATCCCAGTTCATCTTTTTGAGATGAATTTTTTACACAGCATGCTCTATATAATTACGAAACTTTCGTATGTTCTGGGTTTTTTATTTGAGTTGTAGAAGTATCCCTAAAAAAATTCTTTACTACCTGCTGGTCTGTTTTTCACAGATTATGTCCTGTTTTGCCTTTTCTTCATTTTGCAAACCTTATGCTTGCTTTGTCTTTGCAAAAACTTTTTGGCAATCTTGAGAAACAGTAGCTCTTCAAGAATATCTTTATTTCCAGTAGAGAAAAAATTATTTTATTATGGGTACTAACCTCGCTAATCAGATTATGATGAGTTATGTATGAAGGGAGTTTTCAAGTGTGCGAGGGAAGATGATGAAAGAAGATTCAGGAGTGTCAAGCGCTCAAGCTTGGGGATGCCCCCATGCATCCCCAAGAAATATTCAAGGATACTCAAGCGTCTAAGCTTGGGGATGCCCCCCGTGCATCCCCTTCTCCATCAACAATTATCAGTTCGTCTCTCGTTCCACTATATTTTTATCACTTCATGCATTATGTGCTATGCTTGGAGCGTCTCGCTCTTAGGTTATATCTTTAGTTTTCTTTAGCTTTGCTTGCTGTTCATAACAAGTTAGAACCCAGCTTTCTTTGTGTGGGAGAGAAACACACTCCACTTTCAAAATCTAGAACACAACATAGGAATTTTCATGCTTATCTTTGCTGTGTGTTTTCTTTATCTTTTTTCATAGCTACTGCCATGTTTTTCTCTTAGCTTTCGTGCTTATCTTTTTAAAGAGATTTTGTTTAGTTTGTTGCTGGAACTCTTTTGAGTTTTCATGTTTATCTTGTTTAGAGAGTTTGCCTATTGCACTGAGTTTTGTGTCTTGACTTGGAGTAGGTAATTGAGGTTGCTATTCTTTTGTAGTATTAACTTGCAATAGTTTTGAAGTATTGTTTTGAGTAATGTTTGGACTTTTGGTGTCAAGAGATTTAGCCTATTAGTGATAGATGTCGTATTTTGGGCAATCTGTGTTTATTTTCAAAACTTAGAAATTAGTTGAGAACTTTAGCTACTAGATGGATCACTACTCTTCTGAGGGGTCGAATATTAGAGAACACTCACGTACCATGAGTCGAGGATACACAAGGATAACCAAACCCCCATACACTCCTCCTCGGGGTACTTGTTTCTTTGTGAACCTCCTTATTAGATTGAGAGTTACCGATAATAAGTGCATGAGTTCTTCAAACTAATGTGAGTATTCGAAAGTTGATACTTCCACCTTCCCATATTTTTCTAGCCTCTCATGTGCCGTGCATTGATTTCTTCTCACTCCGAGAGTTGGCGTCCACCTTCGCCGGTACATCCAAACCCTTGGCACGATATGCTCTGTCATCATAAACCTCCTTATATCCTTCCTCAAAACAGCCACCATACCTACCTACCAAGGCATTTCCATAGCATTTCCGAGATATATTGCCATGCAACATCCATCTTCTCATGACTTGATCTTCATGTCATACATGCTACTTGCTTGATCGATGAGCCTCATGCTAGTTGGGCCTTTCCCTAATCATTGCTACATGACGCGCTAGTATCATTGCATATCCTTCTACACTGGCAGAAACATACATTTGCATACTTCATGATAGTTACATCTTCTTTATGATTTGAGTACTTTGTAAAGTGTGAAAGATCTTCTATACTTCTTGTAATATATAGAGTGTTGCACCTAAAGTGAGGAAAAGATCCCAAAGTGGACAAAATCAAAAGATCCCAAAGGGGACAAACGAGAGAAATAGAAAGAGCCATTGAGGCCACCAAAAAAATAGAAAAAATAAAAAAAGAGAAAAAGAAATAAAAAGAGAGAAGGTGGCACACTACTATTCCGTTTGAGAGATCCACACTCGTACTCCATCTTATATCTTGTACTCCATAGAGATTATCATTCATGCATATAGCTATGTGGGGACCTTCACATTATAGAACTTGGCTTGTATATTCCAATGATGAGCCTCCTCAAATGAGCTCTAGGTCTTCTTGAGCAAGCAAGTTGGATGCACCCCCACTAGTTCCATTGGAGAGCTTACCTTATCTCGTATGTGCATCCGTTGCATGGCAATCCCTACTCCTCACATCATATCTATCATTTGGCTTTCTCTCGCCTATGATTGTCCTTATTGATGTGAGCCTTTCTCACCTTTTTGTCTTCCTCCTCCACCTTATTCTCTCTTTGCCATCCTAAGTGTCAACTTTCTTGCTTACACTCATCCATTGCATGAGTGCTCAAAATGTGGAAAAGGAGTGGATCATTTTGACTTGTACCTAGCTAGTGGTCTGGGGATGAGTCAAGATAAGATTCCAAAGAAGGCTAAGTGTGAAACTTTAGTAGACTGAGTTCTCAACATAAAAATACTTTTTCTCGTATATCCCTATCCCCTTTCTTGCACGCAAACACCATTTGGAGACATTCGAGTCACGGACAGCGAGAGATCTTGCACCTTTATGTTCTTATGTTGCTTGTTTCAATGCTAAATATAGACTCTTGCCTGTTATGACTTGAATTAAATTACATGCCTTGATTGCTTTACTTAAAAGTTCTTATATGGTTGTTAGCATGTCACCACAGAAATTATGCTTTTATCATTTACCTACTCGAGGACGAGCATGAATTAAGCTTGGGGATGTTGATACGTCCAAAACGTATCTATAATTTCTGCTTGCTCCATGCCTCTTTTGTGTGATATTGCTATGATATTGATGAACTTCCATATACTTTTGATCATATTTGGACTAACCTGTTAACTCAGTGCACCCGAGTGCCAGTTCCTGTTTTCTGTTGTTTTTCTATTTCAGGTTTCCCCCATATTAAAAGTGCTCCAAAAATTCGGGAAAAATCCAATAAAAAATCAGCGTACAGGAAGCTTCCGGATTCACCGAGGGGGGCTAGAGGGGACCCACCAGGGCCCCAGGCGCCCTCCCGGCGCGCCCCAAGGTGGGGCCGCGCCAGGAGGCCGCCTGGACCCCTGGTGGCCCCCCTGGCTGCCCCCCTTCGCCTATTTATTCCTCGTAACGTGAAACCCCCGTGACGGGAACCCTTTTTCGGGATCTCTCCTCTGTTTCGCCGCCGCCGCGCTTCCAAGATCGGGAGCACCAGAAGACCTCTTCCCGGCACCCTGCCGGAGGGAGGAACCACGTCCGGGAGCTTCTCCACCACCATGGACGCTTCCCGGATGAACCGTGAGTAGTCCACCTTGGACCATGGGTCTATGATCAGAAGCTATGTGATGTTCTCCTCCTCTCTTTGTTCTTCATGGATTAGACCTCGTGAGCCGCCCTACATGATCGAGGCACATATGTAATATTTCTGCTGTTGCTATGCTGAGTTTGCTGGGATCCGATGGATTATGAGATTATGTTCAGATTGTGTTTGGGTAATATATTTGATTCTCCTCTTTTATATTTATGTTCTTGAGTAATTCTTGCATGTTCTTCATTGATGTTATTGCTTTGGCCAAGTAGGAGGTAGTGACTCCAAGAGGTAGCGTTATTCATGATTGTGGGTTCATGCCCCCCCGATTACTAGCTTGAGTGACAGAAACATGAGTCTAGGGGATGTGCTCTTTCCACAAGGGGGAAAACAACGGTGCTTGTACTTGCGGGTGCAAGGATTGTTTACTTTACGCAAAGTTCTTTAATGCAATTGTCTGTTGCTTTGAGTTTATACTTTGGGTGGGATTCGCAACTTAATAACAGCGAGATGTTCTGGATAGATATCTCAAGGTGGATGATTAGTAGGTAGCTGCAGATGGATTTCGGTCTACTTGTCTTGGCGTACCGCCCATGCTTTTGAGCCTCTTCCTTTCTTTATAGCATAATTAACATTGGTTTGCGCACATAATCCTATCAATTGCCCAGCTGTAATTTTTTACCTCACATGGCTATTTTATCGTCTTTTGGTAGAGAGACATCACTAGTGAACATCATAGGACCCCGGTCCATATTTTCAATACTGTTGCACCCACTATCAATTTACTGCTTTATTTACTTTTCTGTTGCTATCACTATCACTATTATCCCGTGCGTTTTATCCTTTGTAAACAACAAGGCCAGAGGAATTGACAACTCCTCTGTACTCGTTGGGAAGCAAAGTTATTTGCTGTGTGTGCAGGTCTAGGTGAATTAAGCAACTTTGAGTTGTGAACGGCGCCATTGTTCACTTCACCACCTTCTTGTATCTGTTGGAGTCCTACTGGTCGACACTCAACCTTAGCATCTTCGCTAAGGGAAACTTGCTGTTGTCTACATCTCAACCTTCCACTTTGGGTAACAAACGAGGGGCGAGAAGTAAACTCTCGTGAAATCACACCATCATCAATGATTGGATCTTGACCTTGATCTTGTTCGGGCGAGGGAGGGCCTTCATATTGTTCTTGGTTTGCTTGTTGATCTTGAGGAAGTGATGGCTCCACATGCGTATAGCATTGTCCTTCTCTTTCCACCACAAGTGGTTTTTCAACGGGTAGGAAATGACCCGCACCCATTGTTCTTATGGCTTGAGGAGGAATTTCATCTCCTACATCATTAAGATCACTTTCCCCCACTTAAGAGCCATTATGTTCATCGAACTCCACGTTTCTAAATTCTTCAACAAGTCCGGAAGACTTGTTGTAGACTCTATAGGCGTGGGAGTTTGAAGCATAACCAACAAATATGCCCTCATTTGTTCTTAGACTCAAACTTAGACAAACGAGCACCCTTCTTAAGAATGAAACACATAGACCCGAAGACCCGAAAATACTTGATGTTGGGCTTCTTCCCGGTGATGATTTCATAGGAGTTTTGTTCAAGATCTTGCGGAGATAAATACGGTTGGTTGCATGACAAGCTGTTTTGATGACCTCTACTGAAAAGTTGTATGGACTCTTGAACTCCGCCATCATTGTTCTTGCCACATCAATCAGAGTGCGATTCTTCCTCTCCGCAACACCATTTTGTTGAGGGGTATATGCAGCGTAATATTTATGTTTGATCCCCTCATCCCCAAGGAATTCACCCAAGGTGTAGTTCTTGAACTCGGTGTCGTTGTCACTTCTAATTGCCAAAATCTTTGAGTTGTGTTGACGTTGAGCTTCATTGGCAAACTCGATGACGTTTTTTTGGGTCTCACTTTTCTTCTTGAAGAAATAAACCCATGTATATCTTGAGTAGTCATCCACAATAACCAAGCAATACTTCTTTCCGCCAAGACTATCATATGAGGGAGGCCCAAAGAGATCCATGTGAAGGAGCTCCAAAGGCCTCTTGGTAGAGATGATATTCTTGACAGGATGTTTCTTGTCATGTAGCTTCCCTTCAATGCATGCCCTACAAGCACGATCTTTGGCAAAGCTAACATTTGTTAGTCCAATGACATGCTCACCCTTGAGAAGTGTTTGCAAAGACCTCATATTGACATGGGCTAGTCGGCGGTGCCAAAGCCATCCCACATCAACTTGAGCCATTAGACACATGGTGGTTTTGGTGGGTACTTTAGAAAAGCCCACCACATACATACCGTCCTCCACATGTCCAACAAAGGCTACTTTAAGAGTTTTGCTCCACATCAAGGTGACCATGTCTTTATCAAAGAAGGTGCAAAGGCCCATCATAGAAAGTTGACGAACGAATAGTAAATTAAAGGCACAAGTCTCAACTAGTAATAATTTCTCAATGGACGAGTCCGGAGAAATTATTACTTTGCAAAGACCCAATACCTTTGACGTGTTTGTATCACCAAGTTGGACACGGGTGGTTCAAGATGGTCCAAAATCAATGTCCACCAACATGTCCTTGCTTCCGGTCATATGACTTGTAGCCTGATACGTCTTAAACGTATCAATAATTTCTGCTCATTCCATGCATGTTTTGTGTGATATTGCTATGATCTAGATACACTTTCATAGACTTTTGATCATATTTTTACTAACCTACTAACTCAGTGCACCCCTGTGCCAGTTCCTGTTTTCTGCTGTTATTTTTTATTTCAGTTTTCCCCCATATAAAAAGTGCTCCAAATATCCGAAAAAAATCATATAAAAATTTAGCGTGTCGGAAGACTCCAGAAGCCCGAAGGAGGGCCAAGGGCCCACCACCAGGCGCCTACGCGGCCACCTGGCGCGGCTAGGGGCCTGTCCGCGCCAGGGGGCGCCTGGACCCCTGGTGGGCCCCCTGGCTGCCCCCCTTCGCCTATTTATTCTCCGTCAGGGGAAACTTCCGAGGACAGAATCCTATTTCGAAATCTCGCCTCTGTTCCGCCGCCGCTGCACTTCCAAGATAGGGAGCACCGTCAGGCCCTTCCCGGCACCCTGCCGGAGTGGGGGATCGACCTCCGAGAGCTTGTCCTCCACCATGGACGCTTCCCGGATGTTTCGTGAGTAGTCTACCTTGGACCATGGGTCCGTGATCAGTAGATATGTGATGTTCTCCTCCCCTCTTCGTTCTTCACGCTTTAGACCTCGCGAGCTGCCCTACATGATCGAGGCACATATGTAATCTTTCTGCTATTGCTATGCTAAGTTTGATGGGATCTGATGGATTATGAGATTATGTTCAGATTGTGATAGAGTAATATATTTGGTTCTTATCTTTTATATTTTTGTTCCTAAGTAATTCTTGCATGTCCTCCACTGCTGTTTTGCTTTGGACAAGTAGTAGGTAGTAATTCCAAGAGGGAACGTTATGCTCGATTGTGGGTTCATGCCCCCCGATGACACACTTGAGTGACAGAAACATGAGTCTAGGGGATGTGTTGTTGCCACAAGGGGGAAAACAACGGTGCTTGTAACCGCGGTTGCAAAGATTTTTTACTTTATGCAAAGTGCTTTTTAATGCACTTGTCTGTTGCTTTGGGCTTACACTTTGGGTGGGGCTCGCAACTTAATACCAGTGAGATGTTCTGGCTAGATATCTCAAGGTGGATGATTAGTAGTAGATGCAGATGGATTTCGGTCTACTTATTTTGGCGTACTTCCCATGCTTATGAGCCTCTTCCTTTCTTTTGTAGCATAGTTAGCATTGCGGTGCGTTTAGAATCCTGTCAATTGCCCATCTGTAATTTGTTTACCTCGCATAGCAGTTTTATCGTCTTTTGGGAGAGAGACATCACTAGTGAACATCACGGGACCCTGGTCCATATTCTCATGACTGTTTACAAGTTCATTTATTTTCCCGCATTTACTTTCAGTTGCTACCATTATCATTATCATTATCCCTTTTGTGTTTGACCCTTTGTAAACAACAAGACCGGAGAGATTAACAACCTCTCTGAACTTTGTTTGGAAAAAATTTAATTGTATTGTGTGCAGGTCCGCGTCAGGTGCGCCGCTGACACCTACTTATCATCGCCGGAGTCCTACGGGAGACAAACCCTATCATCTACATAGGGGAAATTTGCTGCTATCCTACATCTCACCTTCCACTTGGGGTAACCAACGAAGAACTATAAGCCATTACCACTTCCACGCCATCAAGCAAATTTCTGGCGCCGTTGTCTGGGACTCCGAGTGCTAAGATAGGGGAGTTTCCCACTACCTTTTACCTTTTCTTTTTAGTCTTGTTAGTTTACCTTTCTAGTTTTTTGTTTTTATTTTTGTGTCTTTATGAAAAACCAAAAAATAGTTGCTATCTTTTGCCTTTGTCTTTGTCTGCCTACTGATGCTATCTTTACCATGGGTGTGGAACAGCCCAAATATGGTAGGATGGACATGTTTTACTTGGATTGTCTTTGATCAATTTGTGCTTGCGCTAAAAACCCAACCGACTTGGTTGAGGTTAAATCACTGGATGAGCATGCTCATTATACGCGGCACCGCCTATCTCAGAAAGGGAAACACTTATGGGATCAAATACATGGTTCTTATTGCCATGCTGAATTTGTGTGCCACATGTATGATTTTACTTGCTTCCCTAATATAGAACATAAACACCTTCCTTTCCAAGGTGAGTTTAATGAAAATTAGATCTTATCTTCTTATGCTAAAGGTGTTTATGATTACTTTGATGTTGAAAAGATTGAAGAGTTTGTTGCTTTTAAAGGTGCTTATGAGATTGCTTCTTTGATTGAAAATTATTATGATACTAGTCACAAATCCGAAAACTTTGCAGTTCTTGCTTATTTCTTCAAGAATTATACTTCCAATTCTTATATCGAGAATTTTAAAAACAAAATGTTTGCTTCCCAAAAAGAGGCCAATGATTGCTTTGAGGAGGAATCCCATGATTTCGAGGACTCACTTGAAATATCCCTTTCTGAAAATCTTGATACTTGCTTTGTTCATGGCCAAGATGGCACTATGGATGATGCTGAAAAATATGAACTCTCTATAGTTCCTTATGTTAAGCATGAAATTGTTGCTATTGCACCCACACTTTATTGTCCTATTATCCTTTTGAAATCTCCAACTCATATTCCGGAGAACTGTGCTCTTATTGAGGTTCAATGTGATGGGTTGCATTTATCTTATGTTCCTAAAGACCGTGTTGAAAATTACACACGTTTGCTTGTAGATCATGAACAACATGCTTTATGTGATAGTTATATTCTTGATGTTGTTCATGATGCTACTGAAAATTATTTTGAGAGAGGAAAGCTTGGTTATAAAAACTTCCATATTACTAAAACTCCTCTCTTTAAGTTGAAACTTTTGAAGTTGTTCTTGTTCCACCTTCCTATGCATGTCACTTTGTGATTTTTGATTTATTTTCCTACAAGATGCCTATGCATAGGAAGTGTGTTAGGCTTAAATGTGTTTGATATTTGCTTCTTGATGCTCTCTTTTGCTTCAAAATTCTCATTCTTGTGAGAGCATCGTCTATAATCTTTATGCCTAGCTTAAAGGCATAAAAGAAAGCGCTTGTTGGGAGGCAACCCAAGATGTTTTTACTTCTGTTTTTAGTGGTCTTGATGATTTTTACTAATGTAGCAACATCATTGTATCTTTATTTTCAAGCTTTGTGCCAATTATAGCCTCATATGACAAGGGAAGTGAAAGTTGTGACATGCTGTCCAGAAAACAGATTCTGTACTCGTTACGGGAAAATCAGATAAAATCACTAGTTCATCTTTTTGAGCTGAATTTTTTACACATAGTCCTCTATACCATGACGGAACTTTCGTATGTTCTGAGTTTTTCGATTTGAGTTGCAGAAGTGCCCCTAAAAAAATCTTTACTACCTGTTGTTCTGTTTTTCACAAATTCTGCCAGGCTTTGTCTCTTAAGCTTATCGATAATTTCTGCTCGTTCCATGCATGTTTTGTGTGATATTTCTATGATCTAGATGCACTTTCATACACTTTTGATCATATTTGGACTAACCAACTAACTCAGTGCACCCCAGTGCTAGTTCCTGTTTTTTGCTGTTTTTTATTTCAGTTTTCCCCCATATAAAAAGTGCTCCAAAAATCCGGGAAAATCAGATAAAAAATCAGCTTGTCGGAAGACTCCAGAAGCCCGAAGGAGGGCCAGGGGCCCACCACCAGGCGGCCACCTGGAGCAGCTAGGGGCCTGGCCGCGCCAGGGGGGGCGCCTGGACCCCTGGTGCCCCCCTGGCTGCACCCCTTCGCTTATTTATTCTCCATCACAGGAAACTTCCGAGGACAGAACCCTATTTCGAAATCTCTCCTTTGTTCCGCCGCCGTCGCGCTTCCAAGATCGGGAGCACCGCCAGGACCCTTCCCGGCACCCTGACAGAGGGGGGATTGACCTCCGGGAGCTTCTCCTCCACCATGGACGCTTCCCGGATGTGCCGTGAGTAGTCTACCTTATACCATGGGTCCGTGATCAGTAGATATGTGATGTTCTCCTCCCCTCTTTGTTCTTCACGCTTTAGACCTCGCGAGCTGCCCTACATGATCGAGGCACTTATGTAATTCTTCTCCTGTTGCTATGCTGAGTTTGATGGGATCTGATGGATTATGAGATTATGTTCAGATCGTGATAGAGTAATATATTTGGTTTTTATCTCTTATATTTTTGTTCCTCAGTAATTCTTGCATGTTCTCCGTTGTTGTTTATTGCTTTGTCCAAGTGGTAGGTAGTAACTCCAAGAGGGAACGTTATGCTCGATTGTGGGTACATGCCCCCTGATGACACACTTGAGTGACAGAAACATGAGTCTAGGGGATGTGCTGTGGCCAGAAGGGGGAAAACAATGGTGCTTGTAACCGCGGTTGCAAGGATTGTTTACTGTACGCAGAGTTCTTTTTAATGCAATTGTATGTTGCTTTGGGTTTACACTTTGGGTGGGGCTCACAACTTAATACCAGCGAGATGTTGTGGATAGATATCTCAAGGTGGATGATTAGTAGTAGATGCAGATGGATTTCGGTCTACTTATTTTGGCGTACTTCCCATGCTTATGACCCTTGTAAGGCCCGATATGCGGTACTGTTCCAGATCTAGGTGTTTCCACCCAGATCCGGGGACGAAGCACATATCGGTCCCACCGCGACATATGACAAAGCCATATGCCCCAGATTTCCAACATGATATCACAACATTACAGATACAAGGATACAACATCTCATACAATCGGCATACAATTGCCTCAAATACAATACAACAGCGGAAGATATATGTCTGAGTACGGACTACAAGCAAATGCCTACTGGCAAAGAGAAAAACATCGATCCCATAACCACACGGGTCCAGGCCCTCCGCCGGGATCCGCCTAACTAGTCGTCGTCGAGTCTCCACGTGAAACGTCGATCACCATACCTGTTGTCGATCAAGAACCCTGAAAAGAGTTTGGGGGTAGTATCATGAGTACAGAGGTACTCAACATCCAACTGTAGTGGTCATCTGACCCAGCAAGGACTTCATCACTCGTCATTCTAGGACAACTAGTAGTTTACAGTAAGGAAGGGGTAAGTGGTGAGGTTGCTGCCGCACTAGCATTTATGAAGTGGCTAACGATCTAGAGAGTAAGATAAGAAGCCAAGCATTCGATGAGGAATCGCGTCCAACAAGTCTTGCTATCAACTACTTGCGCAAACATAACACCTATCCTATCCTTGTCCTCCTCTTCGCATCCCGACGAAGAAGAAGCAGTCAAGGCACACACACGTTGATCAAGTTATATTAAAATTATCTCAGCTGTTGTTGTCTATGAACAAGGAGTAGGTCTCAAGTCGTCCATAACCGCGGACACGGCTTTTCGAAAAGATTTAACCCTGGAGGGGTGTACCAACTGCCCATTACGAGGCGTCTCATGCTCGCCCATCTCTCTCAGTTGCTACCCATTATAAGCAAACATTTTATGATTTAGTTCCAAGAGATCCGAAACGACAGGTCCCTCTAACTAACAACGAACAAATCCGGGTGGCCCCCGGGGAGTCGACACCCAATCCAAAAGCTGGCCACGCTCTTGGATCGGACTCTTCCGTATGGCCAAGGTCGGGTTTAGTCTCGCCTATATAACAGGGGACTTCCCTAGCTCACCAAGTGTGGACCAACAGAGGAACTAAGTCTTCGCTGGCCCGAGTTGTTTGAAAACTACTGGCAGCTGACCAGCACACACACGGTTTCAAATGGTAAATCAGCTTGGGCCACCTCTAGAAATGTTTGAAGCTAGGTAGGTAGGAAGAGGGGACCCCATAAAATCCCACACGCGATTAGGCACGCTCAGCCTTAAAACCAATACCCGGAACTCGGATCCTAAGTGACTCGAATGGAACAAAGCGTCGGGGCGGGATAGCCTAGACCTTCCATCCTTCGTCGAATATAGTCAACATTATAATAATCATATCATCAACAACAATAATAATAATGATAATGTGATATCCCAAACCAAGGAGTAACAGGGTAACATCGTATCATCCTAAGCATGCATACTAAGCAGGGGCTGAGCAACGAGCAATAGTAACATAGCAGTACAAGTTTTGCTGGGAAGGGACATGGCTGTATCGGTTTAAAAGAGGTTGTAAACATGTGGTAGGATCAAACATCGAACCTAACCTAGACTAGCATGCAAACCGCTGGTTGAAATAGAATGGATCATAAGTAATATATAGTCCTTGCCTGTTGATAAGTCGGGTTCCGAAGGTGTAGTCGATCGCACGCTCGCATCGTCTCCGAGAGGTACCCGCGGAAGCACACAAGACGATAAACACTGGAAAGCAATCAACGATCAAGCATATATTACTACGGGGAAACACAAGATCAAGAAGACATCACACGACAAGGCAACGCGATACGCATCTACCGTCGAGAACGGTTACTAACAGTTTAAGTGGGGTATCGGTCACACACGATGAATACCGCACGTTTACGGTGGTTCAAGTTTCTTAGCTACAGGTGATCAATCAACAGTTATTAACATGGCAACTCAAGAAAGCATGGCATAGCACACAAACATGTCAAGAGGTGAAGCATAAAGTAAACTATCCATGCTAGTCAATTTAAGTGAGGCACAACCTAAACATGGCATAACACTAAGTGCCGCACGATTGATTAAAGGATTTGGTACTGTTCTGTCCTAAACCATATTTTAGGTTGGTTAACAACATCAAACAATAGCATAAACACAAAGTACACGAAAAACTAATCAAGTTACATATAAAGAACACCCCAAACGGAGTTATGGTTAAAAAGATATAAGCAAAACAAGTTACCGACACAAACTGCCAACATCACGAAGCACACTTTAGAGCAATGCATAAACAGGATAATCAATGCAAACATGCTCACAAATGATATGGAACTAAAGTAGACATGAAAGGTAAGGCATGGCAAAAAGATTCATGCAAATAGGCATCTTAGATCAAAAGATATTAAACAAACAACATGGCATCGCAAGTAACAAGAAAAACAGAGGTGACTGTTAACAACAGCAGCATAGCAACTTTGGAGCTAAATAACTATATGACCAGAAAGCATATCATGAAGATGCAATACATGTAATGAAATTAGACATGATGCTTAACAATATGCAATTGGAATCACTCAATTCCGATAAACGGTCGCGACACACTCGTCGACCGAAGTTGCAACAAAATATAAACAGCAGCACACTAACAGCAGGGTAGCTACTTTGGAGCAAGATACAATCATGATGCAGCAAGCAATTATGGCATGTGAATGTATAGAACTGAAGTAGAAACAATTCTTAACAGGATGCAAAAGGAATCAATCAATTCCGATGAACGGTTGCGAAGCAATCGTCACCCGAAGTTGCAATAAAATAATAACAGCAGCACTTAACAGGAAAATTAGCAGTTTAACGGCCTGATGCCCACTTAAACACACAATTACACAATCAAGATGAGCTCAAATGCGAAAACTTTCTACATACAAATGCTAGAGCACGCAAAACTGAGCAACTTTCGTTTTGGGGGCACGTTCATCGGAGCTACGGTTTAACGGGAAACTACCGCGCAAAAACAGATCAACAGCAATTAACACATGACTTAGCAAAATAAAAAAAACAGCAGAGAGAAATAAAATAAAAAAGGGGGCTACCATGGGCTTCGTCCCACTGGCTGGGCGCTGCTGGGATGCGGGTGGCCTGTCCTGGGCCGCTGTGGGCGCGCCGGCCCAAACGTGCAGCGGGAGGCCGCAACTGCGTCCCCGTCCCGACTGGATCGGGAACGGCAGCGGATGGGGCGCAGGCTCCTGGCGGCTAGAGCTCCGGCGAGCAGCTTGGGTCGAGGGAGGAGGATCCAGGAGAGGGCGAGGTCCAAGGCGGCGGGGTCGGTGGGGCTCCGGTCGCCGGCGGCGAGCTTCTGGCCGCAGCGCCTCCGAGCTCCACGTGAGGCGGCCATGGCGCGGCAAGCTTCGGCTTGCTCCATGGTGGCGGTGGCAGCCTGCGAGGACAGAGGAGAGGAGGGTGAGGCCGAGGGGAGGAGAGAGTGAGGAGGAGATGGGGTGGCCGGCTCCCTGCTGCTGCCGGCTGCTCCGGCCGGAGGAGGGCGGCGGCGGCGGCTGCCTCGGGCATGGGAGGAGGAGGGAGTTGGAGGAGAGAGAGAGGGAGAGGTTGGAGGGTGATGTGGACGATCCCAGGCCCTCCGATCGTGAAATCCGACGGCCCAAAATATTCTGGATCTAGGGTTACGAAAATTGGGGCAAAAATGGGCAGATCTGGGGCTGCAGGTGCTTAGGGAAAACCCTAAGTGGTGGGTGGTCTATTTATAGCCCGGGTGGCTGGCAGTTTGTAAAAACATCCCCGGTTTTTCTCTCGCGCGCGCGGTGCTCACGTTTCTGACCGCCGGGGGTCAGCGGTACCTCCGATTCGGGTAAAACTTCGAACTGCGTGATCAGCGTGTCGAGCCGGCAGCGTTCAACTCGCGCTGGAACCGTTCCGAGAACACTTTCCGGCGCGCTACAAAATATCCCGTTTAATTATTAAACGAGGTTTTCGTTCCGTTGGCTGCGGCTGGTCTCGTGCGGTTTTTGCGACGGTGATCGGGTGAAACACGGTGTCGCAAAGGTCGAGTGTCAGGGTGGCGAGGGTCGGTCTCCGTCCGATACGAGATAAGAGTGGGAAAAATAACCGCCGATCGATAAATCGGGGATGCAAACACCGCAAACAAATCAGGCAATCAATCAATTCACACCGAAAACAAAATTTTTAATTTTTGTGAAATCTGGGCTGTTACAACCCTCTTCCTTTCTTTTGTAGCATAGTTAGCATTACGGTGCATTTATAATCCTGTCAATTGCCCATCTGTAATTTGTTTACCTCGCATAGCAGCTTTATCGTCTTTTGGAGAGAGACATCACTTGTGAACATCATGGGACCCCGGTCCATATTCTCATCACTGTTTACAAGTTCATTTATTTTCTCGCATTTACTTTTAGTTGCTTATACGTCTCAAACGTATATACTTTTCCAAACACTTTTGCTATTGTTTTTCCCTCATTCTTGCATGATTTGGATGAAACTAACCCGGACTAACGTTGTTTTCAGCAGAGCTGCCTGTATGGTTTTATTGTGCGCAGGAAAATGGATTTTTGGACGTCTCTGAAAATTCCCAGAAAAATACCAGAAAATCCATGCACCAGAAGGAGCCAGAAGCCAGAAGTGGGACCAGAGGGCAGCCAAGGGGGCCCCAGGCACCCCCTGGCGCGGCCAGGGGTGGGGCCGCGCCCTCTGGCCGCCTGGGGGACTCCCCCCTCCTCTGGTGCCCTACCGAGGCTCCTATTTATTCCCGTGACGGAGAAACCCCGAAACAGAAGTCATTTTCCCAATTCACGTCGCGGAGCCGCCGCCACCCTCTGTTCTTCTCCGGGAGGGATAATCTGGAGGTTGTTTTGGCCTCCGGAGAGGGGAGATCGTCGCCATCTCCATCATCATCGCCACTCCATCCTCCCTCCATGACTTCTCCATCCATGTGTGAGTAATTCCCTGCTGTAGGCAAAGGGGATGGTAGGGATTGGATGAGTTAGATCATGCAATAGTTTATCAGATTGTTGGGGCCATGTTGCCTATCATCTAGATTGGTGTTTATCATCTTTGCTTTAACTTGTTGCTCTTAATGCTTGCCACTTTGGGCCCGAGTGCCATGATTTCAGATCTGAACCCTATGTGTTTTCATGAATATATTTGTGTTCTTGATCCTATCTATGAGTTGTATGCACCTGTTATAGTCCGGAACCGGCGATCCCAAAGGTGACAGCTTGGGACACCAAAGGGGATGGACTATAGTTTGAGGATTCCATGTATCCATTGATTGTTAATGCTTTGTTCCGGTGCTCTTTGACAGGAGCACCTTAATCTCCATAAGTTCCTTTTGGCCCCATTCGTAGCGGGATGGTAGGACAAAAGATGTTGTGCAAGTTCTTATTGCAAGCACGTACAACTACCTGTGGGGTACATGCCTATTGTTTGATATTTTCCTAGATGATCATTGCTTTTCTGTGTGCCTTGCCCCAAGTTGAATACATGATGTATCTTATCCATGCAGCTCCCAACCATTCGTCTCCCTAGCCTACAGTGTTTTTAATTCTGCTGGTTACTAGTTGTTTGCTTTTGCTATTTTACTATTACTGTTTCACCACCACTATTTCTGTTTCCACCATCACTTCCATATCGCAGTTACTACTCATATTTTGTTGCAAGTAAGTGTATCTCAGGTGCGGTGGAATTGACAACTCCACTGTCAAAGCTTGTGGATATTCTTTGGCTCCCCTTGAGTCGAATCTATAAATTGGGTTATCTTACCCGCGAAGACTATCTCGATCCCCTGCATTTGTGGGTAATCATGTAGCAGGAACATGTATGACATGAAGATCAAGTCATGAAGAGGCGGAAGTTGCATGGCAATATATCTCGGATTCCATGTATCCATTGATTGTTAATTCTTTGTTCTGGTGCTCTTTGACAGGAGCACCTTAATCTCCATAAGTTCCTTTTGGCCCTGTTCGTAGCGGGATGGTAGGACAAAAGATGTTGTGCAAGTTCTTATTGCAAGCATGTACAACTACCTATGGGGTACATGCCTGATGTTTGATTTATGCCTAGATGATCATTGCTTTTCTATGTGCCTTGCCCCAAGTTAAATACATGATGTGTCTTATCCATGCAGCGCCCAACCATCCATCTCCCTAGCCTACAGTGTTCTTAATTCTGATGGTTACTAGTTGTTTACTTTCGCTGTTTTACTATTACTGTTTCACCACCACTATTACCGTTGCTATCATCACTTCCATATCGCAGTTACTATTAATATATTGTTGCAAGTAAGTGTATCTCAGGTGCGGTGAAATTGACAACTCCACTGTTAAAGCTTGTGGATATTCTTTGGCTCCCCTTGAGTCGAATCTATAAATTGGGTTATTCTTACCCGCGAAGACTATCTCGATCCCCTGCAGTTGTGGGTTATCAAGCCTGTTTTCTGGCGCCGTTGCCGGGGAGCATAGCTTTATTCACAAGTCTACTTGAAGTATTTTACTTTCTGCAATTTATCCTCTATGGGTAAGAAAGAAGACCCCAAGGTCCCGATCTTGCCATCCTGTACAAGAAAAGGTACTGTTTTGAACACTAGTGCTACACTTGATTCACCTTCAGTTATGAGTAAGTTTGCTTCGCCTTCACCACATGATGCCTCTACCGAATCTGTTACTATGTTCGATACTTTTGATGATGCTTCTACTACTCTTGATGATATTGGTTCACTTAGTCACGCTCTTGAGAAACAGATCGCTGCTGCAAAAAATCTGGAATTGAAATTCCTGATACTTGCTATCCTCTTGATGGAACTTACACTTATCCCGATTTGAGTAAACTCAAGGAGAGACTCCTTGATGATGATTATATTATACTTGATGATGATTTATGCAGGGAGTTAACAGAGTTTGATGACTCTGACCCTGATGCTATTAATAAGATTCTCGAAAAACACTCTCTGAAGAACAAGACCATTCCTGATCCTAAATTTGCTACGTCTCCTATATGCATCAATGATCCTGATTATAATTTCTCTGTTGATCTTTCACTTATATCTATGGTTGAAGCTGACCCCTTTTATGGCAGATAAAATGATGATGCTATTGCACACCTGACCAAACTCACAGAGTTAGGTGGTTTGTTTACTACGGATGAGAAGATACGAAACTTCTACGTTACTAAGCTTTTCCCTTTCTCTTTGAAGGAAGATGCTAAAGCATGGTGATACGTCCCAAACGTATCTATAATTTCTGCTTGCTCCATGCATGTTTTGTGTGACTTTGTCATGTTTTTCTTGAACTTTCATACACTTTTGAGCATATTTGGACTAATATATTAGCTAGTGCACCCAGCTCCCAGTTGCTGTTTTCTGCTGTTTTTGTATTTCAGGTTTTCCGGCCATTAAAAGTGCTCCAAAAAATCCGGAAAAATCAGATAAAAAATCAGTGACCCGGAAGCTTCCGGAATCACCAAGGCAGCGGAGGGGGGCCACCACAGGGACTCCAGAAGGGTCCCTGGCGCGGTCCCACCCTAGGCCGCGCCAGGGGGCCTCTTGACTGCCCTGTGGGTCCCCTCGACACCCCCCTCCGCCTATATTTAGCCCTCAGGGTGGAAACCCCTAATATCGATCTCTTTTCTGCGAACTCGCCTCTGTACCGCCGCCGCCGCCGTTTCTAGATCGGGGCTGCCTGGAGAAGCTGCCCCGGCACCCAGCCGGGAGGAGGAACCCCCTCCGGGTGACCATCCGTAGCCATGGACGCCTCCCGTATGTACCGTGAGTAGTCCCCCTTGAACCATGGGTCCGTGACTGATGTCTACGCACGCTTCTATTCTTGTAGACTATGTTGGGCCTCCAAGCGCAGAGGTTTGTAGGATAGCAACAATTTCCCTCAAGTGGATGACCTAAGGTTTATCGAACTCAGGGAAGTAGAGGTTGAAGATGGTCTCTCTCAAGCAACCCTGCAATTAAGATACAAGAAGTCTCTTGTGTCCCCAACACACCTAATACAACTAGGAGTTGTATAGGTGCAGTAGTTCGGCGAAGAGATGGTAAAATACGAGTGATAGGTGTGGCAAAGTGTCAGATCCCTCTGTTAGGTATGTGCTAGGGTTAGCTAGTACCTTTGCATCATGTCAACATTTCAAAAGAAATCTTGGAAATCAAATTCAAAATCCAAATGGGAGAAGGAACACCCCCCAGATGAATTAATTCAAAAGGCCAGATAAAAATATTTTCCAAAAATTCATGTTAGAGTTTTGAAAAGTCTTATAAATGAGTGTGATCACATATCAAGTGATATGGGACCCACCCCATGCTCATAGATTTTTCAAATATTCAAACAGTACCTTGGAATTAAAGAAATACCCCTTTTTGATTTAAAATTCAAATCATTTGAATTTTAAAAATGTTGAAAGTTTATGAGTGGCTAGTTTATATTTTTATGAGGTCACATAAAAGTTTTCAGCATTTAATAAAATGTTTAGCTATTTATTTTAGCTAAACAGAACAAATTACAGAAAAACAGAAAGGAAAGATTAAACAGAAATCAGAAAAGCTTACCTCTCGCACTAGGCGAGGCCCAACTCCCCTGGACGGCCCAGCCCACCCCCGAGCCGTTGTCGTCTTCTTCCCCGCCGAGCCAAGCTGCTCGGTGGAGGCAGGACGTGGCCGCGGCGCCACCGCGACGCCTCCCGGCTTCCAGGGCCTCCCCCTCCTCCTACGCGTGCCACGGAGACGCCAGAGCCCCGCAGCACTCCTTCCCCCTTCCCTGGTTCTTCCCCTCTCTCTCTCTCGCGAGTTCCAGCACCAGCCGAGGACCCCCGACTCGCCGCCGTCCTGCGTCACCGTGGCCACCGTGCCTCCCCCGTGCCGCCGTGCTGTCCAGAAGACTCCCCGGAGACGACTCCTTCAACCTGCAGCGCCAATTCGAGCTCAGCCGCACCCTAGACGCCGTCCCCTTCGTCGTTCTCACCGCCGGCCGCCGCGACGTCGGCAGCAAATTCAGCCTCCTCCAGCTCTTCCCCAACCCCGTCGAGCTCACCGTCGCGTTTGGGTGAGCCTCCTTCCTCGATTTCCCCCTCCCATGGCTCCCCTCGTGCTCTCCCTCGCATTTTCGTCGTTGGCCGAGCCCAGCCGTCGCCATTGTCGTCGCCTCCGAGCTCTGGAGCACGCCAGTGACCCCCCAATGGGTCTACTGGACGCGCGGGAGCACAAGCTACGCAACGGCGTCCTTCCCCTGGATTCCCGTGCCCTGGAGCCCTTTCCCGGCGAGCACCGTGCTCCGGCCGCCGCCGTTGTTGAAGTTGCCGTGGCCAGAGGCCTCCCGGCGAGCCCCAGCTAGCCCTAGCCGATGAGGACGAGCCCCAGCTACACAATCGTGCCAGCCAAACCCCAAACCGAGCCCGTTTTGCAACTCCGGCGAAACTCCGGCGGCCCCCTCCGGCGAGCTCCTCCATTAGAGCTAACCCAACCCTAATCCTAACCCTAAGCACTCACTGACAGGTGGGGCCCTGTCCTAATTAACCCCTCGGGTTAAATTTAAACAGGGGATTAACCCCCCTGAGGCTGACAGCCCGGACCCACTGATCAGGCCCCCTGGTGACATCAGCACTGCGTCATGCTGACGCAATAAAGGTTTTTCCAGAGATTTAAATTATTACAGAAATTCCAGAAAATACCCCAAACTTTGGAAATTCATAATTAATTCATATTAACTCCAAATTGGACAAATAATATATGAAAAATGATCAGGAGAAAATTATCTTGCCAAATATGCAACTTCCAACTCTGTTTGAGTTGAATTTAAAATGTGATCAGTAGCATTTGCTATTTGATTTAAATGAAATTAAATCAAATTCAATTCAAATATTTTGGCAACTTGAACCATGGCAACATGCTACATTTCACTTACACATCAGAGACATATCATACACATTTGAAGATAATTTAAAATGATCAAACTATATCACATATAACTTGGTTAATGTTGAATTCAAATGTGGAATTTAAATTTGCATTTTAAATGCAATATATTCCACTTAAATGGAATTGCCTCACACATCAAAACTTGTACTTCAAGCATTAACATTCAATCATGTGCTTGAGCATTGCATTCATATTGATTGCTACTTCGTGCTTTGTTTGTCGAGTAGAGGTGGAACCGGAGCAAGAGGTCACCCCCTTCGCTGAAGATCCAGAACCCAAACATCGTCAGCAAGGCAAGCAAAACCCCATTGATCATGTCGATAAAATCCCACTTCCCTCTCATGTCTCGCTTATGCATTGTATAGGATGATCACCATGTTACGATTCTACCGCATAGATGAACCCATTCCTTTGCATGACCTATCTTTTGTCACAGTAGTAAGCAAACCACAATCCTAGAAAATGTAGGAGTTGAATGATATCATGTGGCCCCTGCAATGTTACTGCTTATTGCATTCTTAGTATGATACCATGTTGTTACTGTGATGTGAGTCGGGATGGGAACGATCATGTTAATGATGGTAGAAAAGTGTTGGTGAATCGACCCTAATACAAGGTGAACGATGAGAGGCTGTGTAGGAGTACACGGTGGGTTGTCTCGTTGAACACCGCCTAAGTCCGAGTTCTTGTGTGGTGATCCAAGATGAAGAGTACAACCACACATTGGGCTCACTGACCCCTCTCAACTTATTAACTCATCCCTTTCGATGTCCAGATGTCGCAGTAGTTCGGAGTTCTGGTAGGCTTGTGGCCTGGATGCTAAGTGAGAGAACGGCTCATCCGAGACCGGCTTATGCACCACGCACACATCGCTTGGGTCCACTTAGGTAAACCGGCCGGGTTCACGAATGTGGTAACCAACCCAAGTAGGCGGCTTTCTTGGACTAGATAGGCTATGAGGTAACAGTTGTGGTGAGCATCCTCGCTGACACCCCTTGAATGGTGTCGAGATCAAAGGCGGTAACTGATGATCATGTGTGTGTAGCGGTACACCCTTGCAAAGTTAACAAAACTATTCGAATAGCCGCGTCCGCGGTTATGGACTACTTGGAAAGCTTAGCTTGATTATTAGATAACTTGAACCGGATACTTCTAAAATACACAAGATAAGTGTGAGTGCTATGGCGTGCTTTCTCGTGGGGAAGTCGAGGAAGGCACCATAGTGGTGTAATTGGTTGGTGAAAGTAGTGGACTCGTGTACGCTTCTTACCTCAAGTCTGGTATTCATAGTTCAGGACTAGCCAAGTCAAAGCTGGCATTTCTGCAAGTGAACCCCACCTCCCTTTGCCTTGATACATGTGAATGAGTAGTATAGCTCCTATGTAAGTCTTGCTGAGTACGCCTTTGTACTCACGTTTGCTTAATCTATGTTTTAGATGACGCCACTGACCCCGAAGGTGGCTTCTTCATCGAGCTGGATGACTGAAGTTAAGCTAGTCTAGTCCCAGTCAGCAGACTGGTTCCCTCGTGGAGGGCTTTATGTTGAATAAGGCTTCTTAAGCCAATTTGTTAAACTTGTATGTACTCAGACATAATTTGCTTCCGTTCTGTGTTGTAATGTTGGATCACATGTATGTGATCTCTGTGTGTACTCTATAAGAGTTATAAATAAAATGTACACTTTGTAGAGAATTGCAATGGTACCTACTGTTCATACAAGGCATGTGTGCTGCGTGTATGGTTATAACATGCATGTCTTTGTATGGGTTTTCGAGACCTTAGTTGTGTTCTGGCTGGCGGTCTTTCATACACCAAGTGGTCCTTAGATGTGCGCAGCTTGGGGCATCGCGATGCGATTGCTCGAGACTCCGTCTCGTGTACACTTTGTGGTATGATCGAGCCTGCCCTAGACCCCGACTAAGTGATCGGGCTGGAGTAAGTCTATGTAAGAGTTTTGAGATAGTCGATAGTATGGTTGAGGCGACTTGTCTTTGAATATGGGAGTTCACCACCCATATCATTAGACTTGTGTGCGGACGATGAGGACCCATCACAGTTGATCATCCGGCCTGGATGGGATGCCCCTCACGTACGATGCTTTCCGAGAATGTTCAGTGCTTGGCCTTGTCTGCTTAGACAAGTGGGTGCGGTTCTCGGCTCTCCATATGACTATGTCTTAACTGTACTTGCATACGCTAACCCCGGGTCCCGACACAAAGCAAGGTAATATAAATCTGTAATAAAAAGTGCAGCAAGCAAACATGTGACAAAAGTGAGCACAAACGGTGTAACAATGGTGAAAACAAGGCCTAGGCTTCATACTTTCACTAGTGGGAACTCTCAACAACATTAACATAGTCTAATCACATGATATTTCCCATAAAACGTGCAATGGAGACGCACTCGGAGGTCATTCCTTTGTGGTCAAGAGAGGATGAGAATTATGTAGGACTACAAAAGCACACCTCAAAGTTCGTAGTTCTCAATCTATGGATTTCCCAATGTTACCGCAGCCATCCAAAGAGAGCACCACAATCACCACAACATATCTCAAGGATAGTCAAAGACAAGCACCAAGAGACTCTCAATCTTCAATCAACACACAAAAGAGGAAATCACTCATTATAATATTCTTCTAACCCATGTCCAATAAACCGATGTCACCTTGGTCTCAAGGATTATACTAGATAAGATCAATTAAGTACATCAATCCAATACATAGAGTAAGGGGAAATATCATGGGATCACCCTAGATTAACATAGCCTATGATCACAACGAAGATCACATCATTGGAGAAAGAGAAGAACACATAGCTACTGGTAGAAACCTCAGCCCCGAGGGAGAACTACTCCCGCTTCATGTAGGAAGGAAGCAACGTCGATGGAGATGAATCCGGGGGCACTTCCCCGTCCTGGTAGGGTGCCTGCATAGGAATTTAGTCCCCCCGAAACTTGATGGAGATGGCGGCGGAGATCGGAATTGCTTCTGGAGAAAAGGGATAGAGGATGAAGTACTAGTGTGGATCTCTCAAAAGGAATAGTAGTGTGCCCCCTTCTCTCTTTTGATTTTTCTTTTTCTCTTTTTTCTATTTTTTTCTATTTTTTTTGGTGGCCTCAATGTCTCTTTCTATTTAACTCTCATTTGTCCTCTTTGGGATCTTTTGATTTTGTCCTCTTTGGGATCTTTTCCTCACTTTAGGGGCAACACTCTATATTTTACAAGAATATAGGAGATCTTTCACACTTTACAAAGGTACTCACATAAATAAGATATAACTATCATGATGAAAATGCATGCCTCTGCCAGGATAGCAGGATATGCAATGATACTAGCGCGTCATGTAGCAATGATTAGGGCAAGGCCCAACTAGCATGCGGCTCATCGATCAAGCAAGTAGCATGTATGACATGAGGATCAAGTCATGAGAAGGTGGATGTTGCATGGCAATGTATCTCGGAAAGGCTATGGAAATGCCTTGTAGGGAGGTATGGTGGTTGTTTTGAGGAAAGATATAAGGAGGCTTATGATGACAGAGCGTATCGTTCCAAGGGTTTGGATGCACCGGCGAAGTATGCGCCAACTCTCAAGGTGAGAAAGGGCAATGCACGGTACCGAAGAGGCTAGAAAAAGTATAGGTGGGTGGAAGTGTCAACTTTCGAATACTCACATTAGTCCGAAGAACTCATGCACTTATTATCGGTAACTCTCAATCTAATCAGGAGGTTCACAAAGAGACAAGTACCCCGAGGAGGAGTGTATGGGGATTTGGTTATCCTTGCGCATCCTCGACTCATGGTACGTGAGTGTACTCTAATATTCGAACCTTCCAGAGGTTAGTGATCCATCTAGTAGCTAGAGTTCTCAACAGGGGTTTTTGGTTTTCGAAAAACACACGGATTTCCCAAAATACGACATCTATCACTAATAGGCTCGAGCTCTTGACACCAAAAGTTCAAACATTACTCTAGTCAATACCTCAAAACTATTTCAAGTTACTGTTACAAAGAGAATAGCAACTTCAACTACCTACTTCCTAGTCAAGACACAAAACTCAGTCCAACAGGCAAACTCTCTAACAAGATAAAACATTCAACCTATAGAAAGTTCAACCTAAAGCAAAAAGAAAAGCTCTAGAAAAACTAAAGCACTACAACTAAACAGAGCAGCAGCTAAGAAAAGAAAAATAACAACTCACAGCTAAGGAAATAATCATGCAAATCCTATGAGGAGTTCTAGTTCAAACGGAGCGTGTTTCTCTCCCACACAAAGTAAGACGGGATCTAACTTGTTATGAACAGCAAGCAAAGATAAAGAAAACTAAAAAAAACCTAAGAGCGAGACGCTCCAAGCATAGCACATAACGCATGAAGTGATAAAAATATAGTGAGACAAAGGACGAACTGATGATTGTTGATGGAGAAGGGGATGCACGGGGGCATCCCCAAGCTTAGACGCTTGAGTCTCTTTTATTATTTGTTGGGAATGCATGGGGCATCCCCAAGGTTGAGCGCTTGACACTCCCGAATCTTCTTTCATCATCTTCCATCGCACACTTGAAAACTCCCTTCATACATAAGTCATCATAAGTTGATTAGAGATGTTAGTACCCTTAATAAATATATTTTTCCCACTGGATATAAAGATATTCTTGAATAGCTACTGTTTCTCAAGATTTCCATTAAGTTTTTGCAAAGAAAAATCAAGCTTAAGGTTTGCAAAAGTTAGGAGAGACAAAACGTGGCAGAATCTGTGAAAAACAGAACAGAAGGTAGTAAAGAATTTTTTAGGGGTACTTCTGCAACTCGAATAAAAAAACTCAGAACATACGCTCGAAAGTCAATTGTATGGAGCACGCTGTCAAAGAAATTCAGATAAAAAAGATGATCTAGTGATTTTAAGCTAATTTTTTCGTCCAAGGACAGAATCTGTTTTCTGGACAGCATGTCACAACTTTTGAACTTTCTTGCAATCGGAGGATAGACTTGGCAGAAAGATTGAAAATAAAGATACAATGATGTTGCTACAGTAGTAACAATCATCAAGACCACTAAAAACTGAAAGTAAAAAACTCAAACTAAAGATAACAAGGGTTGTCTCCCTAGAGCTCTTTCTTTATAGCCATAAAGATAGGCTTAAGATTTTAATGATGCTCTCATAGGAATAAGGAATAAGAGTTGAAGAACAAAAGAGAGCATCAAGAAGAAAATAACAAACAAATTTAAGTCTAACATGCTTCCTATGAAAAGGGATCTTGTAGAGGAAAAACTCATTGAAGCATAAAGATATTAGCATAGGATGGAAAAATAAGTGCAACTTCAAAACCTTCAACATAAAGAGAGGGAACTTGATATTATTGAAATATCTATAAGCATATGTTCCCCTCTCATAATAATTTTCAGTGGGATCATGAATAAACTCAACAATATAAGTATCACATAAAAAATTCTTATCATGATCCACAAGCATAGAAAATCTGTTACTCCCCACATAAGCAAAATCCTTCTCATTAGTAATAGTGGGAGCAAACTCAACAAAATAGCTATCACATGAATCATTCTTATCATGATGTACTTGTAAAAATTTATTATTTATAGCATAAGTGTCATCACAATAATCATCATAGATAGGAGGCAAAGTATCATTAAAATAAATTTCCTCATCAAAACTTGGGGAGCTAAAAAGATCATCTTCATAAAACGTAGCATCCCGAAGCTTATGGATTTGCATATCATTAGTATCAAAGGTATTCAAAGAAGACATACTAATAACATTGCTACTATCATGAGTGTTGTGAAAATAGTAAAGCTCCATAGGCTTTTTTATTTTCTCTTCAAACACTTCATGTCCCAACTCAAGATAGAGCTCATAAAGCTCCCTCATAATTTTTTTGTTGTTTTCCATAAAGCCTAACTAGTGAAAAAAAACAAGAAACAAAAAGATTTAATTGCAAGATCTAAAGATATACCTTCAACGCTTACCTCCCCGGCAACGGCGCCAGAAATAGCTTGATGTCTACGCACACTTCTATTCTTGTAGACTATATTGGGCCTCCAAGCGCAGAGCTTTGTAGGACAGCAGCAATTTCCCTCAAGTGGATGACCTAAGGTTTATCGAACTCGGGGAAGTAGAGGTTGAAGATGGTCTCTCTCAAGCAACCCTGCAATTAATATACAAGAAGTCTCTTGTGTCCCCAACACACCTAATACAACTAAGAGTTGTATAGGTGCACTAGTTCGGAGAAGAGATGGTAAAATAAGAGTGATAGGTGTGGCAAAGCAAGGTAATATAAATCTGTAATAAAAAGTGCAGCAAGCAAACATGTGACAAAAGTGAGCACAAACGGTGTAACAATGGTGGAAACAAGGCCTAGGCTTCATACTTTCACTAGTGGAAACTCTCAACAACATTAACATAGTCTAATCACATGATATTTCCCATAAAACATGCAATGGGGACACACTCGGAGGTCATTCCTTTGTGGTCAAGAGAGGATGAGAACTATGTAGGGCTACAAAAGCACACCTCAAAGTTCGTAGTTCTCAATCTATGGATTTCCCAATGTCACTGCGGCCATCCAAAGAGAGTACCACAATCACCACAACATATCTCAAGGATAGTCAAAGACAAGCACCAAGAGACTCTCAATCTTCAATCAACACACAAAAGAGGAAATCACTCATAATAATATTCTTCTAACCCATGTCCAATATACCGCTGTCACCTTGGTCTCGGGGATTATACTAGATAAGATCAATTGAGTACGTCAATCCAATACATAGAGGAAGGGGAAATATCATGGGATCACCCTAGATTAACATAGCCTATGATCACAACGAAGATCACATCATGGGAGAGAGAGAAGAACACATAGCTACTGGTAGAAACCTCAGCCCCGAGGGAGAACTACTCCCGCTTCATGTAGGGAGGAAGCAACGTTGATGGAGATGAATCCAGGGGCACTTCCTCGTCCCGGCAGGGTGCCGACACAGGAATTCTGTCCCCCCCCCCCGAAACTTGATGGCGATGGCGGTGGAGATCGGAATTGCTTCTGGAGAAGAGGGGTCCGGAATCAGGGTTTCCTCCGCGGGGTTAAAAATAGGGCCAAAGGGGGCACCAGGGGGGCCACAGGGCATCCAGGAGGGTGACCGGCACGACCTAGGGTGGGGCCGCGCCAGGGACCCTTCTGGGGTCCCTGTGGTGGCCCTCCCCTCCATCCTTGGTGATTTCGGAAGCTTCCAGTACGCTGATTTTTTATATAATTTTTCTGGAATTTTTGGAGCACTTTTAATGGCCGGAAAACCTGAAATACAAAAACAGCAGAAAACAGGAATTGGCAACTGGGTGCACTGAGTTAATAGGTTAGTCCAAATATGCTCAAAAGTGTATGAAAGTTCAAGCAAAACATGGCAAAGTCACACAAAACATGCATGGAGCAAGCAGAAATTATAGATACGTTTGGGACGTACCACTAACCAGTAGCTATGTGATGTACTTCTCTCCCCTCTTTGTGCTTCCACTTTCGAGACCTCGTGGGCTGCCTCACATGATCGAGGCACTTTTGTAATTTTTGTTGTTGCTATGCTGAGTTTTCTGGGATCTGATGGATTATGAGACTATGTTCAGATTGTGATGAGTAATATATTTGGTTCTTCTCTTTTATATTTTGTTCTTGAGTAAATTCTTGCATGTTCTCCGTTGCAGTATTTTACTTTGGCCAAGTAGTTTGTAGCAACTCCAAGAGGGAGCGTTATGCTTGATTGTGGGTTCAGCCCCTTGATGTCTAGCTTGAGTGAAAGAAATATGAGACTAGGGGATGTGCTGTTGCCACCAGGGATAAAACAACGGTGCTTGTATCCGCGGGTGCAAGGATTGTTTACTTTACACAAAGTTCTTTTAATGCAGTTGTCTGTTGCTTTGAGTTTACACTTTGGGTGGGATTCACAACTGAATACCAGCGAGATGTTCTGGATAGATATCTCAAGGTGGATGATTCGTAGTAGATGCAGTTGGATTTCGGTCTACTTACCTTGGCGTACTACCCATTGCTTTTGAGCCCTTCGTTTCTTTGCAGCATAGTTAGCATTGCGGTGCCTTCATAATTCTGTCAATTTCCCAGCTGTGATTTGTTTACCTCGCTAGCACTTTTATCGTCTTTTGGGAGAGAGACATCACTAGTGAAAATCACGGGACCCCGGTCCATCTTCACATTACTGTTTACATCCTTAGTTTACTTTCAGTTGCCACTATTATTATCTCTTGCGTTGCTACTTTGTAAACAGCAAGGCCGGAGGAATTGACAACTCCTCTGTACTCGTTGGGAGCAAAGGTATTTGTTGCTGTGTGCAGGTCCACGTCAAGCGTCGTGACACCTTCTTGTATTTCTGCGAGTCCTACTGGAGACAAACCTTGGTATCTTCACCGAGGGAAATTTTCTGCTACGCTACATCTCACCTTCCACTTGGGGTAACCAACGAGGAGTGAGAGATCTTCACCGTATCACATGGTACGATGCACTACCATGTGGTTCCATTAGGAGTCCTCAAGACTTAGCTCACTCTATTGTTGATAAGTATTTTCCTGCTCATATGCAACATGCTGCTTTACGAAGAATTTATAACTTTAAACAGTTGCAGGATGAGAACCTCCCTATAGCTTGGGGAAGGTATTGCAGTCTGATCCAGGCTAGACCGGGACATGGAGTCCTGATGGCTTCTCGCCCTTCGTTGGTTACCCCAAGTGGAAGGTTGAGATGTAGCGCAGCAGCAAGTTTCCCTCAGTGAAGATACCAAGGTTTGTCTCCAGTAGGACTCCAGAGATGATAAGTAGGTGTCAGCGGCGCAACTGACGTGGACCTGCACACAGACACAGATAACTTTGTTCCCAACGAAGTTCAGAGAGGTTGTCAATCTCTCCGGTCTTGTTGTTCACAAAGGGTAAAACACAAAGGATAATGATAACAACTGAAAGTAAAAAGCAGGAAAGTAAATATAGCGTGGAAACAGTAATAAGGATATGGACCGGGATACGTGATGTTCACTAGTGATGTCTCTCTCCCAAAAGACGATAAAACTGCTATGCGAGGTAAACAAATTACAGAAGGGCAATTGACAGGATTATGAACGCACCGCAATGCTAACTATGCTACAAAAGAAAGGAAGAGGCTCAAAAGCACGGGCAGTACGCCAAAATAAGTAGACCGTAATCCAACTGCATCTACTACTAATCATCCACCTTGAGATATCTATCCAGAACATCTCGCTGGTATTAAGTTGCGAGCCCCACCCAAAGTGTAAACCCAAAGCAACAGACAACTGCATTAAAAAGAACTTTGCGTAAAGTAAACAATCCTTGCAACCGCGGTTACAAGCACCGTTGGTTTCCCCCTTGTGGCAACAGCACATCCCCTAGACTCATGTTTCTGTCACTCAAGCGTGTCATCGGGGGGCATGAACCCACAATCGAGCATAACGTTCCCTCTTGGAGTCACTACCTACTACTTGGCCAAAGCAATAAACAGCAGCGGAGAACATGCAATAATTACTTAGGAACAAAAATATAAGAGATAAAAACCAAATATATTACTCTATCACAATCTGAACATAATCTCATCATCCATCAGATCCCATCAAACTCAGCATAGCAATAGCAGAAATATTACAAAAGTGCCTCGATCATGTAGGGCAGCTCACGAGGTCTAAACCATGAAGAACAAAGAGGGGAGGAGAACATCACATAGCCACTGATCACGAACCGATGGTCCAAGGAAAACTACTCACGAGACATCCGGGGAGCATCCATGGTGGATAGGAGACTCCTGGAGGTCGGCCCTCCCTCCGGCAGGGTGCCGGGAAGAGGTCTTCTGGTGCTCCCGATCTCGGAAGCGCGGCGGCGGCGGAACAGAGGAGAGTTTGCGAAATAGGGTTATGTCTTCGGAGTTTCCCCGTGACGGAGAATAAATAGGCGAAGGGGGGAAGCCAGAGGTGGACCAGGGGCCCTAGGCGCCCCCTGCCGCGGCCAGGGGTGGGGCCGCGCCGGGTAGCCGCCTGGGCCCCCCTGGCTCCCCTCTGGCCCCACTCGGGCTCTTCGCGAAGCTTCCTGTACGCTGATTTTTCTGTATTTTTCCCGGACTTTTTCTCGCACTTTTTATATGGGGGAAAACTAAAATAGAAAAACAGCAGAAAACAGGAACTGGAACTGGGGTGCACTTAGTTAATAGGTTAGTCCAAATATGATCAAAAGTGTATGAAAGTGTATCTAGAACCTAGCAATATCACACAAAACATGCATGGAGCAAGAAGAAATTATAGATACGTTTTGGACGTATCAACATCCCAAAGCTTAATTCCTGCTCGTCCTCGAGTAGGTAAATGATAACAGCATAATTTCTGTGGTGACATGCTGGCAACCATAAAAGAACTTTGAAAAGTAGAGCAATCAAGGTTAGAGATTCAATTCAAGTCATAACAAGAAAGACTCTATATTAACATTGAAACAAGTAACAAAAGAACATTAGGTGCAAGAGCTCTCGCTGTCCGTGACTCGAATGTCTCCAAATGGTGTTTGCGTGCAAGAAGGGGGATAGGGAATACGAGAAAAAAAAGTATTTGTTGAGAACTCAATCTACCAAAATTTCACACTTGGTCCTCTTTGGAATCTTATCTTGACTCGTCCCCAGATCACTTGCCAGGTACAAGTCAATTTGATCCACTCCTTTTCGATATTTCGAGCACTCATGCAATGGATGAGCGTAAGCACGAGAGTTGACACTTAGGATGCCAAAGAGAGAAGTACGGAGGAGGAAGACAAAAAGGATGAGAAAGGCTCACATCAATGAGGACAATCATAGGCAAGAGATGCCAAATGATAGATATGATGTGAGGAGTAGGGATTGCCATGCAACGGATGCACATATGAGCTAAGAAGCTCTCCAATAGAACAAGTGGGGGTGCATCTAACTTGCTCGCTCATGAAGACCTAGAGCTCGTTTGAGGAGGCTCATCCTTGGAATATGCAAGCCAAGTTCTATAGTGTGAAGGTCCCCACATAGCTATATGCATAATGATCATCTCTATGGAGTACAAGGATATAAAGGGAGTACTAGTGTGGATCTCTCAAAATGATAGTAGTGTTGCCCCTTTCTCTCTTTTTATTTCTTTTTTTTCTTTTTCTTTTTTTTGTATTTTTTTGTGGCCTCAATGGCTCTTTCTAGTTAACTCTCATTTTTCCTCTTTGGGATCTTTTATTGTGTCCACTTTGGGATCTTTTCCTCACTTAAGGGGAACACTCTATTTTTCAAGAAGGTAAAGGAGATCTTTCACACTTTACAAGGTACTCGAAATCATAAAGAAGATGTAACTATCATGAAGTATGCAATGTATGTCGCTGCCAGTGTAGCAGGAACATGTATGACATGGAGATCAAGTCATGAAGAGGTGGATGTTGCATGGCAATATAACTCAGAAAGGCTATGGAAATGCCTTGATAGGTAGGTATGGTGGCTGTTTTGAGGAAAGATATAAGGAGGCTTATGATGACAGAGCGTATCATGCCAAGGGTTTGGATGTACCGGCGAAGGTGGACACCAACTCTCGGAGTGAGAAGAAGGCAATGCACGGCACGGGAGAGGCTAGCAAAATATGGGAAGGTGGAAGTGTCAATTTTAATACTTACATTAGTCCGAAGAACTCATGCACTTATTATCGGTAACTCTCAATATAATAAGTAGGTTCATGAAGAGACAAGTACCCCGAGGAGGAGTGTATGGGGGTTTGGTTATCCTTGCGCATCCTCGACTCATGGTACGTGAGTGTTCTGTAATATTCGATCCCTCCAAGGATTAGTGATCCATCTAGCAGCTAGAGTTCTCAACTAGTTTCGTAGGTTTTGAAAATAAACACAGATTGCCCAAAATACGACACCTATCACTAATAGGCTAGAGCTCTTGACACCAAAAGTTCAAACATTACTCACATCAATACCTCAAAACCATTGCAAGTTACTACTAAAATTAAATAGCAACCTCAATTACCTACTTTCAAGACAAGACACAACTCAGTGCAACAACCAACTCTCTTTAACAAGATAAACATGAAAACTAAAAAGAGTTCCAGAAACAAACTAAACAAAAGCCAAGGCTCTTGATAAAGACAAACTAAGACTAAAACTAAACATGGCAGTAGCTATGAAAAGATAAAGAACACACAACAACAAAAAGATAAGCAGGAAAAATCCTATGATGTGTTCTAGAATTTGAAAGTGGAGCGTGTTTCTCTCCCACACAAAGTAAGACGGGATCTAACTTGTTATGAACAGCAAGCAAAGCTAAAGAAAAATAAAACCTAAGAGCGAGACGCTCCAAGCATAGCACATAACGCATGAAGTGATAAAAATATAGTGAGACAAAGGACGAACTGATGATTGTTGATGGAGAAGGGGATGCACGGGGGCATCCCCAAGCTTAGACGCTTGAGTCTCCTTGAATATTTGTTGGGGATGCATGGGGGCATCCCCAAGCTTGAGCGCTTGACACTCCTGGATCTTCTTTCATCATCTTCCATCGCACACTTGAAAACTCCCTTCATACATAACTCATCATAAGCTGATTAGAGAGGTTAGTACCCTTAATAAAATAATTTCTCCCCACTGGATATCAAGATATTCTTGAAGAGCTACTGTTTCTCAAGAGTGCCAAAAAGTTTTTGCAAATAAAAAGCAAGCTTAAGGTTTACAAAAGTTAGGAGAGACAAAACGTGGCAGAATCTGTGAAAAACAGAACAGCAGGTAGTAAAGAATTTTTTAGGGGCACTTATGCAACTCAAATAAAAAAACTCAGAACATACAGAAGTTTAGTAATTGTATAGATCATGCTGTGTAAAAATTTCAGCTCAAAAAGATGAACTGGGATTTTTCTGGAATTGTTCTGGTCACGAGGACAGAATCTGTTTTCTGGACAGCATGTCACAACTTTTACTTCCCTTGCCGTAAGAGGCTATAACTTGGCACAAAGCTGAAAAAAAAGATACAATGATGTTGCTACAGTAGTAACAATCATCAAGACACGACAAAAGCAAAAAGAAAAACTTAAATTCGTTGCGGGCTGCCTCCCGAAAGCGCTTCTTTAGAGCCATTAGCTAGGCTTAAAGATTATGCAAGATGCTCACAAGAGAATAAGAATTGAAGCAAAAGAGAGCATCAAGAAGCAAATGTGAAACACATTTAAGACTAACCTACTTCCTATGCATAGGCATCTTGTAAGAAAATAAATCAAATAAGCACAAAGTGACATGCATAGGAAGGTAGAACAAGAACAACTTCAAAAAATTTAACATGAAGAGAGGTGTTTTTGTAACATGGAAGTTTCTACAACCAAACTTTACTCTCTCAAAGTAATTTTCAGTAGCATCATGAACAACATCAAGAATATAAATATCACATAAATCATGTTGTTCATGACCTACAAGCACACGTGTATTGTTTTCAACACGGTTTTTAGGATGATACGATAGATGCAACCCATCACATTGAGCCTTGATAAGAGAAAAATTCTCCGGAATAGTTGGAGATTTCAAAAGGATAATAGGGCAATCAAGTGTGGGCGCAACAGCAATAATTTCATGCATAACATAAGGAATTATAGCAAGTTCATTTTTGTAGGCATCATCCATAGTGTCATCATGGCCATCAACAAAGCAAGTATCAAGTGAGTCCTCAGAATCATAAGATTCCTCTTCATAGCAAACATTAGCCTCTTCTTGGGCAGCAAGTATTCTATTTTTAAAATCCTCAATATAAGCATTGGAAGTATAATTCTCAAAGCAATAAGAAAGAACAGCAAAGTTTTCAGACTCAAAAATAGTATCATGATACTTTTCAATTAAAGAAGCAATCTCATAGGCACCTTTAAAAGCAACAAACTCTTCAATCTTTTCAACATCAAAGTAATCATAAACACCTTTAGCATAAGAAGATAATATCTCATTTTCATTAAACTCACATTGGAAAGGGAGGTGTTTATGATCTATATTAGAATAGCAAGTAAAATCATAAATGTGGCATAAAAGTTTAGCATGGCAATAAGAAACATGTATTTGGTCCCATAAGTTTTTCCCTTTCTCAGATAGGCGGTGCCGCGTATAATGAGCATGCTCATCCAATGATTTTCCCTCAACCAAGTCGGTTGGGTTTTTAGCGCGAGCACAAATTGATCGAAGACGATCCAAGTGAAACATGTCCATCCTTCCATATTTGGGTGGTTCAGCACCCATGGTGAGGATAGCATCACTAGGCAAAGCAAGACAAAGGCAAAAGGTAGCAACTATTTTTGTGGTTTTTCAAATAAGACACAAAAGTAAAAACTGAAAGGTAAAATAACAAGACTAAAAATAACAAAGGTAAAGGGTAGTGTGCAACTCCCCTATCTTAGCACTCGGAGTCCCCGGCAACGGCGCCAAAAATTCGCTTGATGGCTTCTCGCCCTTCGTTGGTTACCCCAAGTGGAAGGTTAAGATGTAGCGCATCAGCAAGTTTCCCTCGGTGAAGATACCAAGGTTTGTCTCCAGTAGGACTCCAGAGATGATAAGTAGGTGTCAGCGGCGCAACTGACGTGGACCTGCACACAGACATAGATAACTTTGTTCCCAACGAAGTTCAGAGAGGTTGTCAATCTCTCCGGTCTTGTTGTTCACAAAGGGTAAAACACAAAGGATAATGATAGCAACTGAAAGTAAAAAGCAGGAAAGTAAATATAGCGTGGAAACAGTAATAAGGATATGGACCGGGATACGTGATGTTCACTAGTGATGTCTCTCTCCCAAAAGACGATAAAATTGCTATGCGAGGTAAACAAATTACAGAAGGGCAATTGACAGGATTATGAACGCACCGCAATGCTAACTATGCTACAAAAGAAAGGAAGAGGCTCAAAAGCACGGGCAGTACGCCAAAATAAGTAGACCATAATCCAACTGCATCTACTACTAATCATCCACCTTGAGATATCTATCCAGAACATCTCGCTGGTATTAAGTTGCGAGCCCCACCCAATGTGTAAACCCAAAGCAACAGACAACTGCATTAAAAAGGACTTTGTGTAAAGTAAACAATCCTTGCAACCGCGGTTACAAGCACCGTTGGTTTCCCCCTTGTGGCAACAGCACATCCCCTAGACTCATGTTTCTGTCACTCAAGCGTGTCATCGGGGGGCATGAACCCACAATCGAGCATAATGTTCCCTCTTGGAGTCACTACCTACTACTTGGCCAAAGCAATAAACAGCAACGGAGAACATGCAAGAATTACTTAGGAACAAAAATATAAGAGATAAAAACCAAATATATTACTCTATCACAATCTGAACATAATCTCATAATCCATCAGATCCCATCAAACTCAGCATAGAAATAGCAGAAATATTACAAAAGTGCCTCGATCATGTAGGGCAGCTCACGAGGTCTAAACCATGAAGAACAAAGAGGGGAGGAGAACATCACATAGCTACTGATCACGGACCCATGGTCCAAGGAAAACTACTCACGAGACATCCGGGGAGCATCCATGGTAGAGAGGAGAGTCCCGGAGGTCGGCCCTCCCTCCGGCAGGGTGCCGGGAAGAGGTCTTCTGGTGCTCCCGATCTCGGAAGCGCGGTGGCGGTGGAACAGAGGCGAGTATGCGAAATAGGGTTCTGTCTTCGGAGTTTCCCCGTGACGGAGAATAAATAGGCGAAGGGGGGTAGCCAGAGGTGGACCAGGGGTCGCAGGCGCGCCCCTGGCGCGGCCAGGGGTGGGGCCGCGCCGGGTGGCCGCCTGGGCCCCCCTGGCTCCCCTCTGGCCCCACT
Organism: Bromus sterilis; assembly: GCA_950022295.1. Taxonomy (NCBI): domain Eukaryota; kingdom Viridiplantae; phylum Streptophyta; class Magnoliopsida; order Poales; family Poaceae; genus Bromus; species Bromus sterilis. The sequence continues at coordinate 36,098,891 of OX465595.1, read as the reverse complement.
CGGGCTCTTCGCGAAGCTTCCTGTACGCTGATTTTTCCTGTATTTTTCCTGGAATTTTTCTGGCACTTTTTATATGGGGGGAAACTGAAATAGAAAAACAGCAGAAAACAGGAACTCGCACTGGGGTGCACTGAGTTAATAGGTTAGTCCAAATATGATCAAAAGTGTATAAAAGTGTATCTAGAACCTACCAATATCACACAAAACATGCATGGAGCAAGCAGAAATTATAGATACGTTTTGGACTTATCAACTCCCTAAAAATAAATTAATGGATATATTTTATGTTGGTCTAACTGATGAATCTAGATCCTATTTGGACAGTTGTGCTGGTTGTGTTTTCAGGAAAAGAACATCGGACGATGCAGAAGAATTAATGGGAAATATTTCCAAGAACCACGAAGATTGGTCCGTCCCTGAACCACCTCCACCACCAAAGAAAAGGGGAATGCTTGTCCTAAGCCCCGAAGACATGCAGGAAGCAAAGAAGTCTATTAAAGAGAAGGGTATTAAAACTAAAGACGTGAAGAATCTACCCCCCATCGAGAATTTGTGTCAGCCGACTACTCACCCTCCTATGGTAGCTGTACGCTCTCTTTTAGATTTCAATGCAAGTGACATTCCTCATGGTAAGCCTCCTGATCAATGTTTAGATGAGCTTGATAATTTCATTATGAAGCAAAATCACTTTAGTGAGAGGATACAAAGTCAGTTGCATGATAATTCCCTTGCTATCAAAAGTTTGCTTGATGTTCTTGGTAGAACAGTTAATGATGTTAAATGTCTTGTGAAGCATTTTCATATGGTTCAAACTCAGCTTGATCAAATTTCTAATGTGCAAAAAGATTTGCTTGCTAATAATGCCAAACAGGATATACATGCCTTCGGGATTAAAACCCGAGGGGGAACTAGCACTCAAGATCCTCTCTATCCGGAGGGGCATCCTAAGAGTATCGAGCAAGATTCTCAAATACAGGAAGAAGAAATTGTTAGCTCTCCGAAGAAGAAGAAGAAGCAAAAAGAAGCTGACAATTCCAATGATCCAAATAGTATATCTTCTTCCGATGCTGAGACTGAAGACGATGCTGAGCCTGAAAAGTATGGTGAAAAGAATGATCCACCCGAAGTTCGAGAAGAAGAAGCACCCGACAAACGCAAGAAATACACTACAGAAGATTTATCGCAAGAAGAAATGGGAAGGAACGAGAACCATGGGTACAGAAACCCATGCCCTTTCCAGGTAAGTCTCTGAAAACTAAAGAAGAAGAGCATTACAGTAAGTTTTGTGAGTGGATGAAACCTCTTTTTCTTCAAATTCCTTTGACTGATGCTATTAAGTTACCTCCTTATTCGAGATATATGAAAGATATTGTTACTAATAAAAGAAAAGTTCCTAATGAAGCAATATCAACTATGCTTGCTAACTACCCTTTTAGTGGCAAGATTCCTGAGAAGCTTGGTGATCCAGGTATACCCACCATTCCTTGTTCCATAAAAGATAATTATGTCAGGAATGCTTTATGAGATCTTGGACCAAGAGTGAGTGTTATGCCCACTGTTTGAGCTGAGATTTTGAGAAAATACTCCCTGGTATGCAAATCCTTCACCCCTCCAATTAGTTTTTTGATTGGTGGCCTCATTTGTGAGTATTTAGTAACTCTTGGTGCTGTTCATATGAGCTTGCATGCATGTGTAGAAATTTATTTTCCAAGTTTTGATGCAAGTTTATGCCTTAGGTAAGTGAGTAGATTAGTTTGCTTCAACTCACTTTGTTTAAATCCTTGTTTTTGTGAATTGTTAAAAATTTCAGAAATGAGTTTCTTTGGAAAAGCAAAGGGGTGGCTTGGGAAGAAGAAGCCCGAGCGCTCCGATCGAGTCACTAGAGCTGCAGCCTCACCCTCAGCAGTTAGGGTGAGCTACAATGAAGATCATGTGCCCTTGAGTTGTTGGAAGACACAAATCTAGCATGCGCAATGATGTATCCGTGCGATGATTTTCTTACAGCTGCAGGAATTAAGGAGGAATTTTATGGCCTTTTTGCCAATGCAGGGTTGACACGGCTAGCTTTATGTCGTGTGGTACAATACAAAAAGCTTACCTCCTGTTTTGTTAAAAGTTTTTGTTATAACCATGATGCTGGAACCATCGAGTTCAAACTTTATAATGATCTCATAACCATGTCTTTGGCACAGTTTTGTGATATAATAGGTGTGTCGAACGTTGGTCAGACAGCTAAGATAACCATGCAACCTTCCGGGTTGAGGACCCTCTTAAACTCCCTATGCTGGCAGGAGGAGACCGACATTCGGCGCACGAAGATTTCTAGCATTTTGTTTCCACACGTCAGGTATTTTGCGTATTTTTTTACTAGAGGGGTGTTAGCTCGTGACAACACGAGCAATGGTTCTGCACCAGATTTCGCTATTTATGCGAACACCCTCTCTGGTAAGAATGAGTATAATGTGGGTGACTTGATTGCTCGGCGCCTTGTTACGAACAGTAACAAGGGCGATTTATATGGTGGCGTTTACGCCACACTTATCCTTGAGTCTCTTGAGCGCACCCCGCATCCTGATGATGTTCCCTTTTCATACGCGAGTCTCGATCTTGCGGCTATGAAGAGGCATAAGTTTGTTACCATGACTTCTCAGTTTGGTAACCTTGATTATATTTTGAGGTTTGAAAGGACCATTACTCGTGAGATCCGTATACATGCACCACTTTTGTTTGATAACACTCACAGGAATGGATGGTCCTTCAACGAAATTCAGTTCGATGAGTTCATGGCTAATTACCAGCCGCATAACCCCATGGAGGGGGTTGTGCTCGATGAGGAGGAGCACGGTGAGTTCCCACCTTTCCAGGGAGAGACCTTCATTGAGCATGGCGAGGGATCTTCTTCCGCTTGGAGCGCGGGGCCTTCCTCATGGGAGGATCCGAGGACTTCGGTGTACGCACCGGAGGGCTCATACGACTCCTGGACTTACCCTTACCCCGGAGAAGGAGGCTCCTGGGGGCAGTAGCTGCTACCAACTTAGGCCAAAAGCCTAAGCTTGGGGGAGTACGTTCCCTTCTCACCTTTCCATTGTATTATCCATTTTTTTATTTTGTTTGCTTTGACCTTTTCGAAGTTTTTGCCCATTCTTCTTTGTTCTTTTATCTTGCAAAAACAACAAAAAAGATTTCTCTTTTCTTCTTTTCTTTCGTTTAACCTTTGAAAAAATCCAAAAATATTTTCTTTTCTCTCTTTAGTTTGCTTTGTTGCAGAGTTTAGCTCGAGTCCGTGATGGCATTTGCACTTGATTATATTTTCCTATGTTCAATCGTGCAAGTGACAAGGCAGTAATGACGAGGATCGACGAAAGGGATGCAACAAGGAAAACCGGTATGAACTCTTTTTGTTTCTACTTTTGTACATATGCTTGTACTTATGATTTAGAGACCAGCTTGTAGCGACATAGTGCTATGTTTACAATGCTTTCCCAGTGTTCATGCTTTCCTTGTGGCTAATCCCAAATAGCTAGAGTACATAATGTGTTGTTGAAATGATTTACATGCATTGCATTGTTCATGGTTTGTCATACTACAGTGGTATTTCCCTTTGGAGAATTCTTGGATTGACTTGGCACATGCTTATACATGTTTATGGCTGAAAAGTCTACTATGCCTTGATGATCTATGAATTTCAGAATAGTCATATAATTTTCATGCCCAATTCAATGTTACTTTGTCGCTCTGCATGATTATGACTGTTATTGCTCTCTAGTTGGCCGCTTCCTAGTCTTTTGCTAGCCTTCGCTCGCACTAAGCGGATTTCTGCTTGTGCATCCAAAATCCTTGAAACCGGTTTTTCCATATGAGTCCACCATCCTTCCTATGTGGTATTTACCGGCCATCCTAACGAAGACTTTCTTGTACCATCTCGAAATTATTCAAAAGCACTCATGTGTTGTGCCCCTGTTTTAGCTCATGAGGAAGTAGTAGGTAATTCATGACCTTCTTATGTTAGACATGTTTTATTCCGGGATTGCATGTCTAAACTGCAAACCCCTAATACGAGGAGGGACTGGCATGAGTGCGCCCAGCTCACAAAAGATAATCATAACCAACAAACCCTCCTTCACGCTTTGTCTATGACAAATCAGAAAACTTTGGCAGTGATAAACAAAGGAGATTAATGGGATGTGATCGTCTCCATCTTGGGAGTCGTTCCTCGAAACATGTCTAGCGTAAGAGGCGATTGAGTTGTCTACTAGCATTCGTTGACGAAGCATGCACCTCCCAAAACACTTTTTATCTCTGTTTTCAAAACCAAGAGCTCTGGTACAAGTTTAGTCTTTGCTTCCATCCACGGGTTTTCAAACATTTCCATCAAACTCCACGGTTCGAGAGTCTCCACCTTCTTTCTTCAAAGCACCAACTAGGAGAGCATAATTTTCATTCTGAGTGTAATGTGCATTGTCCCAAAGTACTACATTGTCTTTTGCATGATTATTGTATTACTTATTCTGAAATTCTTAGTTCTAGTCTCCTTTAAAACTACGAAGGAGTTTCTGCATTTATGTTTTGCTTCACTCATGGAGGCTAGCGAAATACCACTCTAGTATGTTCAAGCTTTGCGCTTTGTAATCCTGTCTTGATTTTCAGTGGCATATTATTTTCTTTTAGTTGTTTGTGATTGATCAATTGAAAGAAGGATTGCTTCGTGCATTGTCCTCATAGCATTGTCTTGATACTTGCTAAATTATTTTCGTAGTAAATGCTTATATACATCTATTGAAGAAAAAGAGTTTGTCAAAGTTTTCTTTGTCGCGTTCAGTTCGTTGTACTGAATTGCTTGAGGACAAGCAATATGCTAAGCTTGGGGGAGTTGATACGTCTCAAACGTATCTACTTTTCCAAACACTTTTGCTATTGGTTTGCCCTCATTCTTGCATGATTTGGATGAAACTAACCCGGACTAACGATGTTTTCAGCAGAGCTGCCTGTATGGTTTTATTGTGTGCAAGAAAATGGATTTTTGGATGTCTCAGAAAATTCCCAGAAAAATACCAGAAAATCCACGCACCCGAAGGAGCCAGAAGCCAGAAGTGGGACCAGAGGGCAGCCAAGGGGGCCCCAGGAGCCCCCCTGGCACGTCCAGGGGTGGGGCCACGCCCTCTGGCCGCCTGGGGGCCTCCCCCCCTCCTCTGGTGCCCTACCGAGGCTCCTATTTATTCCCTTGACAGAGAAACCCCGAAAGAGAAGTCGTTTTCCCAATTCACGTCGCGGAGCCGCCGCCACCCTCTGTTCTTCTCCGGGAGGGCTAATCTGGAGGCTCTTTTGGCCTCTGGAGAGGGGATATCATCGCCATCGCCATCATCATCGACACTCCATCCACCCTCCATGACTTCTCCATCCATGTGTGAGTAATTCCCTGTTGTAGGCAAAGGGGATGGTAGGGATTGGATGAGTTAGATCATGTAATAGTTTATCAGATTGCTGGGGGCATGTTGCCTATCATCTAGATTGGTGTTTATCATCTTTGATTCAACTTGTTGCTCTTAATGCTTGTCACTTTGGGCCCGAGTGACATGATTTCAGATCTGAACCCTATGTGTTTTCATGAATATATTTGTGTTCTTGATCCTATGTATGAGTTGTATGCACCTGTTATAGTCCGGAACCAGCGATCCCAAAGGTGACAGCTTGGGACACCAAAGGGGATGGACTATAGTTTGAGGATTCCATGTATCCATTGGTTGTTAATGCTTTGTTCCGGTGCTCTTTGACAGGAGCACCTTAATCTCCATAAGTTCCTTTTGGCCCCGTTCGTAGCGGGATGGTAGGACAAAAGATGTTGTGCAAGTTCTTATTGCAAGCACGTACAACTACCTATGGGGTACATGCCTGATGTTTGATTTATGCCTAGATGATCATTGCTTTTCTGTGTGCCTTGCCCCAAGTTAAATACATGATGTGTCTTATCCATGCAGCACCCAACCATCCATCTCCCTAGCCTACAGTGTTTTTAATTTTGTTGGTTACTAGTTGTTTACTTTCGTTGTTTTACTATTACTGTTTCACCACCACTATTACCGTTGATATCATCACTTCCATATCGCAGTTACTATTAATATCTTGTTGCAAGTAAGTGTATCTCAGGTGCGGTGGAATTGACAACTCCACTGTTAAAGCTTGTGGATATTCTTTGGCTACCCTTGAGTTGAATCTATAAATTGGGTTATTCTTACTCGCGAAGACTATCTCGATCCCCTGCAGTTCTGGTTTATCAGTTGCTACCATTATCATTATCATTATCCCTTGTGTGTTTGGGAGAGATTGACAACCTCTCAGAACTTCGTTGGGAGCAAAGATAATTGTATTGTGTTGATGTCTACGCATGCTTCTATTCTTGTAGACTATGTTGGGCCTCCAAGCGCAGAGATTTGTAGGACAGCAACAATTTCCCTCAAGTGGACGACCTAAGGTTTATCGAACTCAGGGAAGTAGAGGTTGAAGATGGTCTCTCTCAAGCAACCCTGCAATTAAGATACAAGAAGTCTCTTGTGTCCCCAACACACCTAATACAACTAGGAGTTGTATAGGTCCACTAGTTCGTCGAAGAGATGGTAAAATATGGGTGATAGGTGTAGCAAAGCAAGGTAATATAAATCTGTAATAAAAAAGTGCAGCAAGAAAACAAGTAGTAACGTGAGCGCAAACGGTATTGCAATGGTGGAAACAAGGCCTAGGCTTCATACTTTCACTAGTGGCAACTCCCAACAACATTAACATAGTGTAATCACATGATATTTCCTACAAAACATGCAATGGAGACGTACTCGGAGGTCATTCCTTTGTGGTCAAGAGAGGACGAGAATTGTGTAGGGCTACAAAAGCACACCTCAGAGTTCGTAGTTTTCATCTATGGATTTCCCAATGTCACCGCGGCCATCCAAAGAGAGTACCACAATCACCATAATATATCTAAAGGATAGTCAAAGACAAGCGCTAAGAGACTCTCAATCTTCAATCCACACACAAAAGAGGAAATTACTCATGAAAGTATTCTTCTAACCCATGTCCAATAGACCGATGTCACCATGGTCTCCGGGATTATACTAGATAAGATCAAGTGAGTAAACCAATCCAATACATAGAAGAAGGGGAAACGTCATGGGATCATCCTAGATTAACATAGCCTATGATCACAATGAAGATCACATCATGGGAGAGAGAGAAGACCACATAGCTACTGGTAGAAACCTCAGCCCCGAGGAGGAACTACTCCCGCATCATCGACGTAGGAAGCAACTTCGATGGAGATGAATCCAGGGGCACTTCCCCGTCCCGGCAGAGTGCCGGCACAGGAATTCTGGTCCCCCGAAACTTGTCGGCCATGGCGGCGGAGATCGGAATTGTTTCTGGAGAAAAAGGGGTCTGGAATCAGGGTTTTCGCGTCACGGGTAAAAATAAGGGCCAAGGGGGCAGCCAGTGGGGCACCAGGATTTTAGGCGGCCTCCCGGCACGGCCATCCCCTAGGCCGCACCCACTGGCCGCCTAGGCACCAGGTGGGGCCCCTCTGGCCCCCTTCGGGCGTAAGGAAGCTTCTGGAACGCTGATTTTTTATATATTTTTCTTGGAATTTTCTGAGCACTTTTAATAATGGGAAAACCTGAAATACAAAAACAACAGAAAACAGAAACTGGCACTGGGGTGCACTGAGTTAATAGGTTAGTCCAAATATGATCAAAAGTGTATGAAAGTGTATCAAAAGCATAGTAATATCACCCAAAACATGCATGGATCAAGCAGAAATTATAGATACGTTTTGGACGTATCAACATCGCCAAGCTTAATTCCTGCTCGTCCCCGAGTAGGTAAATGATAAAAACATAATTTCTGGGGTGACAAGCTACCAACCATATAAGTAATTTTAAGTAAAGCAATCAAGGCATGTAATCCAATTAAAGTCATAACAGGCAAGAGTCTATATTAGCATTGAAACAAGCAACATAAGAACATAAATGTGCAAGAGCTCTCGCTGTCCGTGACTCGAATGTCTCCAAATGGTGTTTGCGTGCAAGAAAGGGGATAGGGATATACGAGAAAAAGTATTTTGTGTTGAGAACTTAATCTACTAAAGTTTCACACTTGGTCTTCTTTGGAATCTTATCTTGACTCATCCCCAGACCACTAGCCAGGTACAAGTCAAAATGATCCACTCCCTTTCGATATTTTGAGCACTCATGCAATGAATGAGCGTGAGCAAGAAAGTTGACAGTTAGGATGGCAAAGAGAGAATGTGGTGGAGGAGGAAGTCAAAAATGTGGGAAAGGCTCACATCAATGAGGACAATCATAGGCGAGAGAAATCCAATTGATAGATATGATGTGAGGAGTAGGGATTGCCATGCAACGGATGCACATATGAGCTAAGGTAAGCTCTCCAACAGAACTAGTGGGGGTGCATCAAACTTTCTTGCTCCAGAAGACCTAGAGCTCATTTGAGGAGGCTCATCATTGGAATATACAATCCAAGTTCTACAGTGTGAAGGTCCCCACATAGCGATATGCATGAATGATAATCTCTATGGAGTACAAGATATAAGATGGAGTACGAGTGTGGATCTCTCAAAAGGAATAGTAGTGTGCCCCCTTCTCTCTTTTTATTTCTTTTTATTTTTTTCTATTTTTTATATATTTTTGGTGGCCTCAATGGCTCTTTCTACTTCTCTCATTTGTCCTCTTTGGGATCTTTTAATTTTGTCCTCTTTGGGATCTTTTCCTCGCTTTAGGGGCAACACTCTATATATTACAAGAAGTATAGAAGATCTTTCACACTTTACAAAAGTACTCAAATCATAAAGAAGATGTAACTATCATGAAGTATGCAAATGTATGCCTCTGCCAGTGTAGCAGGATATGTAATGATTCTAGCGCGTCATGTATCACTGATTAGGGCAAGGCCCAACTAGCATGCAGCTCATCGATCAAGCAAGTAGCATGTATGACATGAAGATCAAGTCATGAGAAGGTGATGTTGCATGGCAATGTATCTCGGAAAGGCTATGGAAATTCCTTCATAGGTAGGTATGGTGGCTGTTTTGAGGAAGGATATAATGAGGTTTAGGATGACAGAGCGTATCATGCCAAGGGTTCGGATGTACCGGCGAAGGTGGACGCCAACTCTCGGAGGGAGAAGAAGGCAATGCACAGCACAGGAGAGGCTAGAAAAATATGGGAAGGTGGAAGTGTCAACTTTTGAATACTCACATTAGTCCGAAGAACTCATGCACTTATTATCGGTAACTCTCCATCTAATAGGAGGTTCACAAACAGACAAGTACCACGAGGAGGAGTGTATGGGGGTTTGGTTATCCTTGCGCATCCTCGACTCATGGTACGTGAGTGTACTCTAATATTCGATCCGTCCAAAGAGTAGTGATTCATCTAGTAGCTAAAGTTCTCATCTAATTTCGAAAGTTTTGCAAATAAACACGGATTGCCCAAAATACAACATCTATCAGTAATAGGTTAAATCTCTTGACACCAAAATTCCAAACATTACTCAAAGCAATACCTCAAAACTATTGCAAGTTACTATTACAAAAGAATAGCAACCTCAATTACCTACTTCAAGTCAAGATACAAAACTCAGTGCAACAGACTCTCTAAACAAGATAAACATGAAAACTCAAGAGAGTTCTAGAAACAAACTAAACAAAAGCTCTTTAAAAATATAAGCATGAAAACTAAGAGCTAAACATGACAGTAGCTATGAAAAAAGATAAAGAACACACACAGCAAAGATAAGAGTGAAGAATCCTATGTTGTGTTCTAGGGTGAAGTGGAGCGTGTTTCTCTCCCACACAAAGAAAGCTGGGTTCTAACTTGTTATGAACAGCAAGCAAAGCTAAAGAAAATTAAAAAGGAAATAAAGAGCGAGACGCTCCAAGCATAGCACATAACGCATGAAGTGATAAAAATATAGTGAAACGAAAGACGAACTCATAATTGTTGATGGAGAAGGGGATGCATGGGGGCATCCCCAAGCTTATACGATTGAGTCTCCTTGAATATTTCTTGGGGCGCATGGGGGCATCCCCATGCTTGAGCGTTTGACCCTCCTCGATCTTCTTTCATCATCTTCCCTCGCACACTTGAAAACTCCCTTCGACAATAACACATCATAATCTGATTAGCGAGGTTAGTACCCATAATAAAATTATTTTTCCTCTACTGGAAATAAGGATATTCTTGAATAGATACTGTTTCTCAAGATTGCCAAAAAGTTTTTGCAAAGAAAAAGCAAGCTTAAGGTTTTCAAAATGAAGAAAAGGCAAAACAGGACAGTTCCGTAAAGAATTTTTTAGGGATACTTATTCAACTCAAATCAAAAAACTCAGAACATAAGAAAGTTCCGTAATTGTATAGAGCACGCTGTGTAAAAGTTGCAGATCAAAAAGATGAACTGAGATTTTTCTGTGATTTTTCCCGTCACGAGGACAGAATCTGTTTTCTGGACAGCATGTCACAACTTTCACTTCCCTTGTCATATGAGGCTATAAATGGCACAAAGCTTGAAAAGTAAAGATACAATGATGTTTCTACAGTAGTAAAAATCATCAATACCACTAAAAACTGAAAGTACAAACTAAAAGTGAAGATAACAAGGGTTGTCTCCCTAGAGCTCTTTCTTTATAGCCATAAAGATAGGGTTAAGACTTTAATGATGCTCTCATAGGAATAAGAGTTGAAGAACAAAAGAGAGCATCAAGAAGAAAATACCAAACACATTTAAGACTAATATGTTTCCTATGCATAGGAATATTGCAATAGAGTAATTCATTGAAGCACAAAGCAATAAGCATAGGAAGGCAAAACAAGTGCAGCTTCAAAACCTTCAACATAAAGAGAGGGAACTTGATATTATTGAAATATCTATAAGCATGTGTTCCCTTATCATAATAATTTTCAGTGGGATCATGAATAAACTCAACAATATAAGTATCACATAAACCATTGTTACGATGATCCACATGCAAAAAGGTACTCTTACTCTCTGATGCACGAGATAACTTCTCGCCCCTCGTTGGTTACCCCAAGTGGAAGGTGAGATGTAGATAGCGGCAAATTCCCCTTAGCGAAGATGCTAAGGTTTTAGTGTCGAACCAATAGGACTCCAACAACGATAAGTAGGTGGTGAAGTGAACAATGGCGCTGTTCACAACTCAAGGTTGCTTACTTCACCTGGACCTGCACACACAGCAAATAACTTTGCTTCCCAACGAGTACAGAGGAGTTGTCAATTCCCCGGCCTTGTTGTTTAGAAAGGATAAAACGCACGGGATAATAATGATAGTGATAGCAACGGAAAAGTAAATAAAGCAGTAAATTGATAGCGAGTGTAAACAGTGTTGGAAATATGGACCGGGGTCCTATGATGTTCACTAGTGATGTCTCTCTCCCAAAAGACGATAAAATAGCCATGCGAGGTAAACAAATTACAGTTGTGCAATTGACAGGATTATGTGCGCAAACCAATGCTAATTATGCTATAAATAAAGGAAGAGGCTTAAAAGCATGGGCAGTACGCCAAGACAAGTAGACCAAAATCCATCTGCATCTACCTACTAATCATCCACCTTGAGATATCTATCCAGAACATCTCGCTGGTATTAAGTTGCTGTAACAGCCCAGATTTCACAAAAATTAAAAATTTTGTTTTCTGTGTGAATTGTTTGATTGCCTGATTCGTTTGCGGTGTTTGCATCCCCGATTTATAGATTGGCGATTATTTTTTCCCCTCTTATCTCGTACAGGACGGAGACCAACCTTTGCCACCCTGACACTCGACCTTTGCGACACCGGGTTTCACCCGATCACCGTCGCAAAAACCGCACAAGACCAGCCGCAGCCAACGGAACGACAACCCCGTTTAATAACTAAACGGGATATTTTATAGCGCGCCGGAAAGTGTTCTCGGAACGGTTCCAACGTGAGGTGAACGCCTCCGGCTCGACGCATTGATCACGCAGTTCAAAGTTTTACCAGAATCGGAGGTACTGCGGACCCCCGGCGGTCAGAAACGTAAACACCGCGCGCGAGAGAGAAAAACCGGGGATGGTTTTGCAAAATGCCAGCCACCTGAGCTATATATAGACCCCCCCCCCCACAAACACTTAGGGTTTCCCCTAATCACCTAGGCAGCCCCCAAATCCAGATTTGCCCCCAAAATAGTCTATTTTCGCACATTTTAACCCCAAATTTTAGCAAACCCTAGCCCCAAACACTCCTGACCGTCAGATCAACCGATCCAACGGCCAGGGTGTGCCCAGCCTCCAGCCCACCTCCTGCCCATGGAGCGCCGCCGCCTTCACCGTGGAGGCCCTCGCCGCCAGCCTCGCCTCTCCCGCCGGTGAGCTCCCTCCGGCGCGCCGCCTCTCCCTCTCCTCCCATCTCTCCTCTTCCCTCACCCCTCCCTCTCTTCTCTCCAGGGATCCGCGCCGCCATGACGCCATGAACGCCTGCCCGAAGCTCGCCCCGCCTCTGACCTCGACGTTCGTGCTGCCCGAGACCTCGCCGCCGGCCACCTCGTGCCGGATTTGGATCCTCCGCGTGCCCCTGGCCTCCCTGTCCTCCTCACCTGTGCCCCCCTCACTGGTCAATGGCGTCGCCGCCGTCACCAGCCGCCGCCGCTGGCCTCGGTTCCGACGGGAACGAGGGCGAGCCGGCCAGGCCGCCAGCCGCCAGTGGGCCGGCCAGCCCAACGCGGCCCAACCGACCGCAGCCCAAGCGCCCCTCCAGCTCCAACCGCGGCCTCATGGGCCAAGGCCTAGTGGTGAGGCACCTTTTTTTTATTCTTTTTTTCTATTTTTCTGTTGGCCCGGTAGATGTTTTTTCTTTTCTTTTTCTAGTTTAATTTTTTGGCAGATCGTGTTATATTTTTGCGTTGCCCGTATCTTTTAAACGATAGCTCGGATCGCAATGCGTAAAACATGAAACTTGCTTAGTTTTTCGTGTACTTTGTGTTTATGCTATTGTTTGCTGTTGTTAACCAACCTAAAATATGGTTTAGGGCAGAACAGTACCAAATATTTTAATTGTTGTGCGGCACTTAGTGTTATGCCATGTTTAGGATGTGCCTCACTTAAATTGACTAGCATAGATAGTTTATTTTGTGCTTCACCTTTTGCTATGCTTGTGTGACATGCCATGCTTGAGTGATATGCCATGTTAACAATCTTTTGTGATATAACTTGTGTAGCTAAACAACTTGAACCGATTCTAAACGTGCGGTATCGTCGTGTGTGACGAGTACTCCACTTAAATTGTTAGTAACCGCTCTCGACGGTAGGTGCGATGTCTCGTGTTGCTTCTTGTTGATGCTTGATCGTGTTTTCCTCGTAGTAATAGATGCTTGCTAGTTGATTGCTTTCCAGTGTTTACCGTCTTATGTGCTTCCGCGGGTACCTCTCGGAGACGTTGCGAGCTTGCGATCAACTACACCTTCGGAACCCGACTTCTCAACACGCAAGGACTATACATTACTTATGATCCATTCTATTTCAACCAGCGGTTTGCATGCTAGTCTAGGATAGGTTCGATGTTTGATCCTACCACATGTTTACAGCCTCTTTCAAACCGATACAGCCATGTCCCCTCCCAGCAAACCATGTACTGCTATGTTACTATTGCTCGTTGCTCAGCCCCTGCTTAGTATGCATGCTTAGGATGCTACGATGTTACCCTGTTACTCATTGGTTTGGGCTATCACATTATTATATTATTGTTGTTGATGATATGATTATTATAAATGTTGACTATATTCGACGAAGGATGGAAGGTCTAGGCTATCCCGCCCCGACGCTTTGTTCCATTCGAGTCACCTAGGACCCAAGTTCCGGGTATTGGTTTTAAGACTGAGCGTGCCTAACCGCTTGTGGGATTTTATGGGGTCCCCTTTTCTTACCTATCTAGCTTCAAACATTTCTAGTGGTGGCCCGAGCTGATTTACCATTTGAAACCCCGTGTGTGTGCTTGGTGGATCCCCTCGCAGTTTTTAAACAACCCATGCCAGCGGAGACATGGTTTCTCTGTTGGTCCACACTGGTGAGCTAGGGAAGTCCCATGTTATATAGGTGAGACTAAACCCGACCTTGGCCATACGGAAGAGTCCGATCCGAGAGCGTGGCCAGCTTTTGGATTGGGTGTCGACTCCCCGGGGGCCACCCGGATTTGTTCGTTGTTAGTTAGAGGGACCTGTCGTTTCGGATCTCTTGGAACTAAATCATAAAATGGTTGCCTATGATGGGTAGCAACTGAGAGAGATGGACGTGCGTGCGGAGCCCTGTAATGGGCAGTTTGTACACCCCTGCATGGTTAAATCTTTTCGAGAAGCCATGTCCACGGTTATGGACGACTTGAGACCTACTCCTTGTTCATAGACAACAACAACTAAGATAATCTTAAGATAACTTGATCAACGTGTGTGTGCCTTGACTGCTTTTTCTTCGTCGGGATGCGAAGAGGAGGACAAGGATAGGATATGTGTTATGTTTGCGTAAGTAGTTGATAGCAAGACTTGTTGGAGGCGATTCCTCATCGAATGCTTGGCACTTATCTTACTCTCTAGATCGTTAGCCACTTCATAAATGCTAGTGCGGCAGCAACCTCACCACTTACCCCTTCCTTACCGTAAACTACTAGTTGTCCTAGAATGATGAGTGATGAAGTCCTTGCTGGGTCAGATGACAACTACAGTTGGATGCTGAGTACTTCTGTACTCATGATACTACCCCCAAACTCTTTTCAGGGTTCTTGATCGACAACAGGTACGGTGATCGACGTTTCACGTGGAGACTCGACGACGACTAGTTAGGCGGATCCCGACAGAGGGCCTGGACCCATGCCGTTATGGGCATCGATGTTTTTCTCTTTGCCAGTAGGCATTTGCTTGTAGTCTGTACTCAGACATGTATCTTTCGCTGTTGTATTGTATTTAAGGCAGTTGTATGCCGATTGTATGAGATTTTGTATCCTTATATCTGTAATGTTGTGATATAATGTTGGAAATCCGGGGCATATGACTACGTCATATGTCGCGGTGGGACCGATATGTGCTTCGTCCCCGGATCTGGATGGAAACTTCTAGATCTGGAACAGTACCGCATATCGGGCCTTACAGTTGCGAATCCCACCCAAAGTGTAAACTCAAAGCAATAGACAACTGCATTAAAGAACTTTGCGTAAAGTAAACAATCCTTGCACCCGCAAGTACAAGCACCGTTGTTTTCCCCCTTATGGAAACAACACATCCCCTAGACTCATGTTTCTGTCACTCAAGCTAGTCATCGGGGGGCATGAACCCACAATCATGCATAACACTCCCTCTTGGAGTCACTACCTACTACTTGGCCAAAGCAATAAACAGCAACGGAGAACATGCAAGAATTAGTCAAGAACATAAATATAAAACAGGAGAATCAAATATATAACTCAAACACAATCTGAACATAATCTCATAATCCATCGGATCCCAGCAAACTCAGCATAGCAACAGCAGAAAGATTACATAAGTGCCTCGATCATGTAGGGCAGCTCACGAGGTCTAATCCATGAAGAACAAAGAGGGTAGGAGAACATCACATAGCTATTGATCATAGACCCATGGTCCAAGGTGGACTACTCACGGTTCATCCGGGAAGCATCCATGGTGGTGGAGAAGCTCCCGGAGGTGGTTCCTCCATCCGGCAGGGTGCCGAGAAGAGGTCTTCTAGTGCTCCCGATCTTGGAAGCACGGCGGCGGCGGAACAGATGAGAGATCGCGAAAAAGGGTTCCGTCTTCGAGGGTTTCCCGTCACGGGGAATAAATTGGCGAAGGGGGCAGCCAAAGGTGGGCCAGGGGCTCCAGGCGCCCCCCCTGACGCGGCCTAGGGGGTGGCCGCCTGGGCCCCCCTGGCCCCCCTCGGGCCCCACTTTGGCTCTTTTGGAAGGTTCTAGTACGCTGATTTTTCCTATATTTTTCCCGGAATTTTTCTCGCACTTTAAATAAGGGGGAAACCTGAAATAGAAAAACAGCAGAAAACAGGAACTGGCACTGGGGTGCATTGAGTTAATAGGTTAGTCCAAATATGATCAAAAGTGTATGGAAGTTCATCAATATCATAGCAATATCACACAAAAGAAGCATGGAGCAAGCAGAAATTATATATACGTTTTGGACGTATCACTCTCCACATAAGCATAATCTTTCTCATTGGTAATAGTGGGAGCAGGACTATCATAAACAACTTGAACACTATAGATTAATTGTTTATTGGGAAGATGGTGTTCATTAAGGGAGTAATTCCATCCATGATTATGACAAGTTTCATAAGGATAATTTCTCCTTATGTCATAGGTACCTTTACAATCACTATAGATAGGAGTTATAACATCATCATAGTAGAGAAGAGCATTATCATTGCTACCAACTATATTTGTAAAGATGTTGTCTTTATTCTTACTAGCAAAAGAATTATCAATTATCACATCACTAATGGGTAAAGGACTTGCAATCCTATCATCCCCAAGCTTAGAGCTTTCCATATCATCATTTTCAGAGTTGGCACCAAAAAGATTTTCAAGATCATAAGTAGCATTATCATCATCTTCCCAATCACAATAAGTAACATGCATATCATAATCAAAATCATCTTCAATAGTGCCTACGGACTTAACATCAGGATAATAATGAATGCAATCAAGCTCACCATCCTCCATAAATTTATGTATAAAGTTTTTTAATCTGACTTACGGTTTAAAAGATATTGAATTTTAAAGTTTTATTCAATTTAAATTAATTTCTGAATTTCTTTTATTATTTAATTTGAACATTATCCAGAACAGTAAGTTTGACTGGTCAGCCTCACATGTTATATAAATCATTTTATTGAATTAAAATAGAGCCATGTCCCACATGTCAGTGACTCATTTTAATAATTCAATTTTTATTAATCAAATGATAGGGGTCCCATATGTCATTGACACAGTTTATCAAATCCATTTTAATTAATCTGTTAACCCAGTGGGGCCTAGCTGTCATTCACTTAGCAACCTAACAGAGGGGTTATTTAAAGGGCTGGGCCCATTGTCATTTGATCAAGGAGCTAACCCAATTAAATTAAACAGGAGGTATTAGCTTAAAAGTGATTAGCACTAATCTAAATGGAGAGGGCTAATGGCTTCTCGCCCCTTCGTTGGTTACCCCAAGTGGAAGGTTTAGATGTAGTGCAGCAGCAGTTTTCCCTCGGTGAAGATACCAAGGTTTGTCTCCAGCAGGACTCCAGAGATGATAAGTAGGTGTCAGCCGCGCAACTGACGCGGACCTACACACAGACACAGATAATTTGTTCCCAACGAAGTTCAGAGAGGTTGTCAATCTCTCCGGTCTTGTTGTTCACAAGGATAAAATGCAAGGGATAATGATAGCAAGTAAAAGCAGTAAAGTAAATATAGCGTGGAAACAATAATGAGGATATGGACCGGGATACGTGATGTTCGCTAGTGATGTCTCTCTCCCAATGGACGATAAAATTTCTATGCGAGGTAAACAAATTACAGAAAGGCAATTGACAGGATTATGAATGCACCACAATGCTAAATATGCTACAAAAGAAAGGACGAGGTTCAAAGGCACAGGCAGTACGCCAAGATAAGTAGACCGAAATCCATCTGCATCTACTACTAAGCATTGAAACAAGTAACAAAAGAACATTAGGTGCAAGAGCTCTCGCTGTCCGTGACTCGAATGTCTCCAAATGGTGTTTGTGTGCAAGAAGGGGGATAGGGAATACGATAAAAAAGTATTTTTGTGTTGAGAACTCAATCTACTAAAGTTTCACACTTGGTCTTCTTCGGAATCTTATCTTGACTCGTCCCCAGACCACTAGCCAGGTACAAGTCAATTTGATCCACTCCTTTTCGATATTTCGAGCACTCATGCAATGGATGAGCGTAAGCACGAGAGTTGACACTTAGGATGGCAAAGAGAGAAATATGGTGGAGGAGGAAGACAAAAAAAAGGATAAGAAAGGCTCACATCAATGAGGACAATCATAGGCAAGAGATGCCAAATGATAGATATGATGTGAGGAGTAGGGATTGCCATGCAACGGATGCACATACGAGCTAGGAAGCTCTCCAATGGAACTAGTGGGGGTGCATCTAACTTGCTCGCTCATGAAGACCTAGAGCTCGTTTGAGGAGGCTCATCCTTGGAATATGCAAGCCAAGTTCTATAGTGTGAAGGTCCCCACATAGCTATATGCATAACGATCATCTCTATGGAGTACAAGGATATAAAGGGAGTACTAGTGTGGATCTCTCAAAAGGATAGTAGTGTTGCCCCTTTCTCTCTTTTTATTTCTTTTTCTCTTTTTTCTATTTTTTTGTATTTTTTTGGTGGCCTCAATGGCTCTTTCTATTTAACTCTCATTTGTCCTCTTTTTGATCTTTTATTGTGTCCACTTTGGGATCTTTTCCTCACTTAAGGGCAACACTCTATTTTACAAGAAGGTAAAGGAAATCTTTCACACTTTACAAGGTACTCAAAATCACAAAGAAGATGTAACTACATGATGTATGCAATGTATGTCGATGCCAGTGTAGCAGGAACATGTATGACATGAAGATCAAGTCATGAAGAGGTGTTGCATGGCAATGTAACTCAGAAAGGCTATGGAAATGCCTTGATAGGTAGGTATGGTGGCTGTTTTGAGGAAAGATATAAGGAGGCTTATGATGACAGAGCGTATCATGCCAAGGGTTTGGATGTACCGGCGAAGGTGGACACCAACTCTCGGAGTGAGAAGAAGGCAATGCACGGCACAGGAGAGGCTAGCAAAATATGGGAAGGTGGAAGTGTCAACTTTCAATACTTACATTAGTCCGAAGAACTCATGCACTTATTATCGATAACTCTCAATCTAATGAGGAGGTTCACAAAGAGACAAGTACCCCGAGGAGGAGTGCATGGGGGTTTGGTTATCCTTGCGCATCCTCGACTCATGGTACGTGAGTGTTCTCTGATATTCGACCCCTCAGAAGAGTAGTGATCCATCTAGTAGCTAGAGTTCTCAACTAGTTTTGTAGGTTTTGAAAATACACACGGATTTACCAAATTACGACACCTATCACTAATAGGCTAGAGCTCTTGACACAAAAAGTTCAAACATTACTCACATCAATACCTCAAAACTATTGCAAGCTACTACTAAAATTAAATAGCAACCTCAATTACCTACTCTCAAGACAAGACACAACTCAGTGCAACAAACAACTCTCTTAACAAGATAAAGATGAAAACTAAAAAGAGTTGCAGCAACAAACTAAACAAAATCCAAGGCTCTTGCTAAAGACAAACTAAGACTAAAACTAAACAAGGCAGTAGCTATGAAAAGATAAAGAACACACAACAACAAAAAGATAGGCAGGAAAAATCCTATGATGTGTTCTAAATTTTGAAAGTGGAGCGTGTTTCTCTCCCACACAAAGTAAGAAAGGATCTAACTTGTTATGAAAAGCAAGCAAAGCTAAAGAAAACTAAAAACAAAACCTAAGAGCGAGACGCTCCAAGCATAGCACATAACGCATGAAGTGATAAAAATATAGTGAGACGAAGGACGAACTGATGATTGTTGATGGAGAAGGGGATGCACGGGGGCATCCCCAAGCTTAGACTCTTGAGTCTCCTTGTATATTTGTTGGGGATGCATGGGGGCATCCCCAAGCTTGAGCGCTTGACACTCCTGGATCTTCTTTTATCATCTTCCATCGCACACTTGAAAACTCCCTTCATACATAACTCATCATAAGCTGATTAGAGAGGTTAGTACCCTTAATAATTAAAAAAATTCCACTGGATATAAAGATATTCTTGAGGAGCTACTGTTTCTCAAGAGTGCCAAAAAGTTTTTGCAAAGAAAAAGCAAGCTTAAGGTTTGCAAAAGTAAGGAGAGACAAAACGTGGCAGAATCTGTGAAAAACAGAACAGAAGATAGTAAAGAATTTTTTAGGGGCACTTCTGCAACTCAAATCAAAAAACTCAGAATATACGGAAGTTTCGTAATTGTATAGATCATACTCTGTAAAAATTTCAGCTCAAAAAGATGAACTGGGAGTTTTCTGGAATTTTTCTGGTGACGAGGACAGAATTTGTTTTCTGGACAGCATGTCACAACTTTTACTTCCCTTGCCGTAAGAGGCTATAACTTGGCACAAAGCTGAAAATTAAAGATACAATGATGTTGCTACAGAAGTAAAAATCATTAAGACACAACAAAATAAAAAAAGAAACACCTAAATTCGTCGCGGGCTGCCTCCCGAAAGCGCTTCTTTAAAGCCATTAGCTAGGCATAATGCAAAAGATCAAGTTGTAGCAATCGAATCATTATCAAGATCATCAAAAAGCTCTTCAATTGTACAAATAGTCTTAAGAGGTATTTCAAATAAAGGCCTAATGAAGATACTTCTAGGGAGAAAACCAAAGGGTGGAAAATCAATGGAAGATTCATTTATAAAATTATCAAAGAGAGGTATTTCTTCCAAAGTTTTCACGGTTTCAACTTCTTTGGCAATAGGTGGTTTATTTTTAGGTCGGGGAACCTTAGGGACATAATTGAACTTAGGTTCCCTTCTTGCCGAAGTCTCTACCTTTTTTGGTTTGATTGAGGAGAAAGTAGTTCCTAGAGTATTAATGATTTCCTCAATCTTATCTATCCTAGAAAGATCCGTATCACTGGATTTGATGACCTCCAAATTTTTAATAATTTTAAGCATGGAGCTATCAAGCCTATTCAAATTCCCTTGAATCTTGCGATCCAACTCATTTATCCTAGTTATACTTGGTATTTCTAACTCTATCTTTTCGAGTTTCTTCATAATGTGAGATAGAGTTATATCTTCTTGCATGCTAGCAATAGGGAGATTTCCAACAAGATTTTCAATAAAAATAAGAGACTCCCAAGTCGGGGCTTCTAGAAAATTCCCATTGATAGCAGTATCTAATATGAACCTATTCCAAGGAGTAATCCCGACATAAAAATTTCTAAGAAGGATAGTAGTGGATTTCTTCTTGGTGGCTCTTTTTTGAGAATCATTAATTCTATACCAAGCATCTTTTAAACTTTCTACACATTTTTGTTTAAAGGTGAGAACCTCTGTCTCAACAAAGGAAAAAGGGCCAGACATAATGACAACTAGCAAGATAAATAATTTTTTTGTAAATTTTGATAAAAGACACAAAGATAAAAACTGAAAGATAAACTAACAAGACTAAAAAAACAAAGGTAAAGGGTAGTGTGCAACTCCCCTATCTTAGCACTTGGAGTCCCCGGCAACGGCGCCAGAAAACTTTGCTTGATGGTTTCTCGCCCCTTCGTTGGTTACCCCAAGTGGAAGGTTGATATGTAGTGAAGCAGTTGTTTTCCCTCGGTGCAGATACCAAGGTTTGTCTCCAGCAGGACTCCAGAGATGACAAGTAGGTGTCAGCAGCGCAACTGACGCAGACCTACACACAGACACAGATAACTTTGTTCCCAACGAAGTTCAGAGAGGTTTTCAATCTCTCCGGTCTTGTTGTTCACAAGGATAAAATCCAAGGGATAATGATAGCAAGTAAAAGCAGTAAAGTAAATATAGCGTGGAAACAATAATGAGGATATGGACCGGGATACGTGATGTTCGCTAGTGATGTCTCTCTCCCAAAAGACGATAAAATTGCTATGCGAGGTAAACAAATTACAGAAAGGCAATTGACAGGATTATGAACGCACCGCAATACTAACTATGCTACAAAAGAAAGGACGAGGTTCAAAAGCACAGGCAGTACGCCAAGATAAGTAGACTGAAATCCATCTGCATCTACTACTAATCATCCACCTTGAGATATCTATCCAAAACATCTCGCTGGTATTAAGTTGCGAGCCCCACCCAAAGTGTAAACCCAAAGCAACAGACAACTGCATTAAAAAGAACTCTGCGTAAAGTAAACAATCCTTGTGACCGCGGTCACAAGCACCGTTGTTTTCCCCCTTGTGGCAACAGCACATCCCCTAGACTCATGTTTCTGTCACTCAAGCGTGTCATCGGGGGGCATGAACCCACAATCTAGCACAACGTTCCCTCTTGAAGTCACTACCTACTACTTGGCCAAAGCAATAAACAGCAACGGAGAACATGCAAGAATTACTTAGCAACAAAAATATCAGATATAAAAACCAAATATATTACTCTATCACAGTCTGAACATAATCTCATAATCCATCAGATCCTATCAAACTCAACATAGCAATGGCAGAAATATTACAAAGGTGCCTCGATCATGTAGGGAAGCTCACGAGGTCTAAACAATGAAGATCAAAGAGGGGAAGAGAACATCACATAGCTACTGATCACGGACCCATGGTCCAAGGAAAACTACTCACGAGACATCCGGGGAGCATCCATTGTGGAGAGGAGACTCCCGGAGGTCAATCCTCCCTCCGGCAGGGTGCCGGTAAGAGGTCTTCTGGTGCTCCCGATCTTCGGAAGCGCGGCGGCGGAGGAACAGAGGCGAGTTCGCGGAATAGGGTCCTCCTCTGGGGTTTTCCCGTGACGGAGAATAAATAGGAGAAGGGGGGCAGCCAGAGGTGGACCAGGGGCCCCAGGCGCCCCCTGGCACGGCCAGGGGTGGGGCCGCACCGGGTGGCCGCCTGGGCCCCCTGGCTCCCCTCTGGCCCTTCCGGGCTCTTCGCGAAGCTTCCTCCATACTAATTTTTTATCTGAATTTTCCCGAATTTTTCTGGCACTTTTTATATGGGGGAAAACTGAAATAGAAAAATAGCAGAAAACAGGAACTGGCACTGGGGGTGCACTAAGTTAATAGGTTAGTCCAAATATGATCAAAAGTGTATGAAAGTGTATCTAGAACATAGCAATATCACACAAAACATGCATGGAGCAAGCAGAAATTATAGATACGTTTTGGACGTATCAAGGGCCCACCGGTCAGGGAGATACAGAGGGGGGGTTACGCTCCAGTGTCCAAGGTCGCGTCGGGAAGAAGTGGCCAGAGCACGGCGATGGCCGTTCGGGCATCCGAGGCGGAGGGGTCGTGGCGGGTGTGTGGCCACGGGGCGGCCGGCCTCAGCCGAGCACGGCCAGGCAGCCGCTGCACTAGCAGCAAACTGGAGCCGCCGCAGCAGCAGGGCGGCAGCGTCGCCGCCGCTGTGTACGTGGTGGCACAGCCACGGAAGTCGGGTGCGCGACCGGGGAGGCGCATGGCAGGCATAGGGCTTGCACTTGGCGCGGCTAGGGATGGCTAAAGCGTGGCCAGTGCAGGGAGAGTGCGGGTGCGGGGGGCGTGAGGTGAACGACGACAGGCGGCGGCTGTCGGAGCCACGACGGCGACAGGGCGGGCTTACGGCGGCGATTTCACGTAGGGGAGGGGGATTGGGGGGAAGGATGCTCACAGCGAACAGAAGAGGGGGGCTCGGCCCGGCTCAGGTGGTCGGGACAGCGGGAATCGGTGGCGAGGAGCACCGGGCAGTGGCGGCGTGGATGGCTTCGACGACGAGCCTCCGATGTGCCCGCGTCTGAATTGATGCAGTGGGCTGGCGTAGTCGTCGACATGGGAGCGCTAGGACATGTTTCCACTTGCCGGCGAAGTCGCTGGACGCGTCTACGGCGATGAAGCGGGGACGGCGGACGCGGCATGCAAGGCAGAGAGGGAGGGAGGCGATGGGGAAAATGGTGGGGCGGCCTCGATCTAGGGTTCGCTCCAAGGGGGGGCGAGGGGGCCTCCTTATCCACACCTCGTCGACTCTGTAGCGACGCAGGGGCGAGCGGGTGTGGCGCAGCAGGGTCGGAGCGGCCATGGCGCGTCGGTTGGAGGAACAGGGAAGGAGGTGGGGGAAGAAGAAAACGGGCTGGGGTGGGCCTTTGCCCTAGGCGTAGAATAGGTTTCTTTTTATTTGTTTTTCTTTTCTGTTTTTCTTTTCTTTCTATATTTTAATTAGCCAACATTTTATTTTATACAAAGTTGTAACTAGATCCTATATTAGTGCTACATAGAATAGCAATGCTATAAAAAGTTTGGGGATTAATTAAATTCATTTGCAATTTTGTTTTATTTAAAAGGGATCAAATGCTACTGTTTTGTTATTGTTTTGATTTGTTTACAATATTTAAACCTTGTAATAATTTCACACTATTATTTTAATATGGCCTAAAGATTATTAGGCATTTAATAAAATTGTTTTAACAATTTTTAGTTTAACTTTATGTTCCACTTTTATTTTAATTTCTTAGGGACAATTTAATAACCCACCACTAGTAGTTTCATAATTATCATTGACTTGGGATTATTCTAAAGGCTAGGTATGACTTGGTCTATTTATTTGCAAGGTGACTAATAATCTCCCAAAATTCTTGGAGCGAGATGTATAATCCACCCAATTTGAAAATTTTATCAGGGTTGGAATTGACAGAGCTATGATCAAAGGTGACCATGGCTTTATTAACAACAGTGATGATCATTACCAAGGGGATCACTGTAGTGATTACTTTTACTGTCTCTGGGGTGTTACAAATCTCCCCCACTACAAGAATTCTCGTCCTGAGAATTAAAAGGTACTGGAAGGGGTAAAGCTTTGGTTTCGTATTCTAACGATTCTTCTAGTGCTTGTTGTCCTTCTCGAAGAAGTTAATCCTTCTCGTTGACGTCTTCCTTTCTCCGCATCAGTTTCTCTCGACGAGTTGTCATCCTTCGATTAGGGTCTTCATCGCACTTACGAATAGGCTAGGAGTAAAAATTCAAGGGGGTCGGATGGGTACCTGGTTAATCAACCGAGGTTGTCCGAGGGAACGGTGTACAAAGTATCTTCTGAGTTTAACTCAGTGGAATATATCGAGACAAACCAAAGAAGGCATGGGAAGTTTTCAAGCGGATATGCAAGCATTCGACGATGATAACGGGGGATGAAAAAGGGGCCAGAGCATCAGGCATAAGCACTGAGTCTGATATCGAACCGAATATCACAAGGTAGAGGACTCGTGAGTTTCATACGAGGTCAAGCAAGAGGAATAACCTCGAGAACAAAAAGGTACAAGAGAGTCAGGTTTCGATCATGTGGAACTGTGGTTATGGGCCCACAGTGAATAAGAAGGGTGGTGGCAAACAATGCGATCAAGTTGCAAGGTAAGTCAGAGAACAACATATTAGCTATGTCGGCAACAACATCAGTTCCAAGGGCGAGGGATGAAGAGAACCGTTTTCCTGCTCGTTAAGACGAGGCGGACCAGTAGGCAAAGTTCTCGTCCATCGGTGGTCACCGAAAAGTCATCAACAATCGTAACTGGTTGGACGAACAAAGTAGTACACCGAAGTGTTTACATTAGCAGGGTATCACTGCTCGGATAATTTATATTAAAAGAAAGTTTAAACAGACCAATGGAAAGGAAGATGTGTGGATACACAAGCATCAGGTGTATATCTTTCCCGAGGGAAAGCAGAGTAAGATATATGTGATCAAGTTTGTATTGGCAAGGAGTCAAAGGGGGTTGTCAACGATGACACCAATCATCGAGGGGCAAGAATGGTATTTCTCACAATGAATTAAATTGACACTTGGAAGAAGGCGAAATGTTGATGATGAACACGCCACATCATGTCAAAAGGTTTCAAGAAAATACAATCGAACAACGGCGACATCAAGCGAAAGGAATGGTGAAGCAAAAGGTATTCGATGTTCCCGGTTGACGACAACCCGAAACCATGAAATGGCTATGACAGGGATAGGCATTGTTTCATCATAATTCATAAGATGTAGTGCAAAGGCATGATATCCTCGAGATACCAGGGGGTAACACTCGAAGGTAGAATGGTGGATCATAGGTGCAGCAGAATTTATACCAAGGGGATAATTATCTTTACGAGAAGCTTTCATGATAAGTTCTACATAGTATCCATGGGCATGAACACAAAGGTTCGGGGTCGACTCCCATTTCTTTAGTGCATAGCCTTTCATTCACTTCTCGCTATCGATGAATTTTTAGAGTAGGAAATTTATCTGGCGTAACACCAGTAAAGTATGACCCGTAGAAGTTGATGGGTTCACACAAACGGCTGAAGCATAGATACAACCCATAGGGACATTTTACAAATCTTTACAACCAACAACAGAAGTAAAGGATACAAGTTCGAAAGCAGAAGGCTAACAACATGAAGTAGATGATACCATTAGCGGGAGGCATCTTGTATGAGGGGAAATTCCTCAATGACTTAGGACACAAGGGGACGGTAGGTAGTTATCCACCCAAAAGGTCAGGTGGTGTACAGAAAGTCTGGCATGAGTATTGGTACTCACCCATAAGAAGAAAGAATACAAAGGCATCGGATGATAGAAGCATCGGAATAATTCGATGCTTAAGTACAAAGGGATTATGACTTCCATCTCGGTGTATCCGATTCATATACATCGAGCAAACATGAATAAGTTGAATAGAAGCTCGACGGTTAATCAATCAAGATTTGATTTACCGAGAACCAGCTCATGTCCGGAATGACGTCTGAGCCGAAAGAATGAATTCATAGGGTTAACCGATGACTGCGTGCATTCGTGCACACGATGATTCAAAAGATCGGAATGGCAAGGCCAAGGGAGGTCATCGAAGACCACAAGACAAACGTGATCAAACATAGTGCAAGCAGGCAAGAAGAATCTCCAAAGCGGTAGTCTGCCGAGGATTGGCGCGAGATCGGATAGTATTTCAAAGTATTATGGGAATCACATGAACCACTGAGGATGAATGGATCCTCGATAAAAGGGAGGAGTTATCCGCAGGGTGAAAAGAAGCTGCAAGGTAGTAGGGTCAAAGGATTCTCGAAACAACGGAAACTATTTCGATGCATCTTGTGAACACAAGAGCAACTGGGATTGAATGGATGAACGAAAGGTGTATGTTGTCATACATACGGACTTATCGGTGGCAGGGAATTGTTAAGGCGATGGGCACATAGGGTCTTGAGAATTTATCAGCAAGTATCTTCGGGATCTTCTCGTGAAGCAAGCGATCATCAGGAATGAGGGGTCTCCGGGAGGAAGTAGTCACGAGATCCTAATGTCAGAGTTAGCAAAATCTTTATCCTGAAAAGAAGAGAGACCAGATTCCCAGAGTAAAGGTACGGAGAAAAGGATCCTAATACCACCCAGTTTGCGACGTGGGCTGATAAGCCACACGACACTGTTAGTAAAGTAGTTTTGCGAAGACTAGACTCGAGTTCGACCAAGGAGTTGGAAGGGGTGTCCTACAGGAAGTCGGCTCTGATACCAACTTGTGACACCCCCAAAATCAGACCGTGTATAGTAATCATACACGCAAGGTACACGATCGAGATCAGGGACTCATGGTAAGATATCACAGCACAACTCTACAGATAAAATAATACAAGATGTTTAATACAAGCCAGGGGCCACGAGGGCTCGAATATAACAGGTCGAAAGCACAAAGTTAGCGGAAGCAAAAGTATCTGAGTACAGACACAAGAATACAAGGTTGCCTGAAGAAGGCTAGCACAAAATCAACACTCGATCAAAAAGGCGAGGCCTCCTGCCTGGGAACCTCCAAACTACTCCTGGTCAATGGGGAACTCGACGTCGTAGAAGGCATCGGGGATCTTCATGTTGCGGTGGTCGACAACGGGGATCTCCTGCTCCTGGAATCCAAGGCTCCAACGTCGACTGCAGCGGCCGATCAGGCAAAACAAAAAGGGGGAAATAAAGCAAAGGTGAGTATCTAGCATACCCGCGAGTCTTACGTCCGCTACTAAGCATTATGCATTTGTATCAAAGGAAAGGGGAGGCTGTATATAGTGGACTGCAAGGTAGAAATCAGAATAAGGGTAAGAAGCTAGGCCTATCGAAGACTAGCATCTTCCGACGATGTCTTGCAGCATGAGAAGAGAACAGCCAACAGTTCATATAAAGCATAAAGTAACAATGAAGAAGAAGTTGCTGCAGCATTGTATAATAGTAAGATGTAATAATTAATGATAATAATGCCTCCGTGTTCCCTTCCTCGACTCCCTGCGAGGAAGAAGACTCGGAACCATATAGTTTAATAGTAATAGTTTGTAGTGCTAAGATCCAGCTTAGCATAAAGCGTCCTGTTACCGTGGACACGGCTATTCGAATAGATTAATCTTCCCTGCAGGGGTGCACTGGCGTGAGTCTACGATGCTCGGATCTCCAGGGTGGCGTACACCTTGTTAGGGAACACCCCACCGAAGATATCCGACACAAAGCAGCCCATCCTTCGGCAATCAACAGAGAGGTCATCCGCCGAACTATATCCTATGTACGCCGGGCTTTGGACCCTAACCCGAACGTACTCCTGCACGGTGCGTGACTGGTCGGTGAGGCAAAATCAAAGAAAATACACCGCTCGAGCAAGAGAAGACAACACCACTTCCCGGCAATCAGCCCGCAATACTGCTGACGTCTGAAGACCCTCGAACGAGACTACGATGCATGGGAGCCCACACTCCTCATCCCACGTGTAGGTAGTGCGTACAAGCCAAAAGGCTACTCAAGACATCCGCCGAACCATTTAGCATTTTAATTAACCTGCGTGACAACCGTTATCGTAGCCTCGACTTAACTGACCCGCGAACAACGACAGCAGTCAGGACCACCAGTACATCGGTGCCTGCCCTGTCGTCCCACCAAGTCTCTACGGTTACCAACAAGGTGAACCGACTCCTTACCATATCTCGTGTGTGCTCTTGGTAGAGCTCGACTTTCGTGGTTTGGTAACTCTCGCGAGATATGAGCAGGGGCCAAGTACGCCAGTAACGTCGGTCGTACCCTCCCTGTCGTTCCCGACGCAATACCACTCGCGGGCACCGTTGGGTCGCCCGACTTCGTACCTTTAAGGACAACCGTTGCTCAGGTACCTAGAGCGGCTATACAGAGTCAACAACGACTGGAGTAGGAGGATTACTCCTCGGTGGCTCCACTTGATGGTGGCTCGGCAGAGCCGAGCTAGGGGGCCTTAGGCGGTGTCTGCATTGTACCATACCTGTGCAGTTATATATATATCGTATCCGCGTCACTCCCCTGAGTGATCACAGCCCACTATCTAATCCTAGCTAACAATGCGCAGGGCTCACTTCTGAATATAATATATAGATATAGCAGGAAGCATAGGATAAGGAAGGTACAACAAGGGTCGACAAAATCAGGCTATGCAATTGAATAGGATTGTAACGTAGCAGCAGCAGTAGCAATGCCTAGTGCAAGAAAGTACAGAAAGGTAGGCGATATCTGGGGAAGAGAATGGCTCTGCTTGCCTGGAAGCTCGGCAGTAGGGGTGTGGTCGTCGATGACGTAGTCGATCACCGGGGCATCAACATCGGTCGTCGGGACTACCGGACAATAAGAGGGGGGAAGAAACAATAAATACACAACAATAATAGCAATACAAATACAATACATGGCGAACGCATTATTAACGGTGTTCTAACGCAGTGCAATGCACGTTGCGCGAAGCGGGAATTCATCCGGGGATGAAAAACCGGTTCCGGGTGATTACCGGACAAGGTGTCCGGAGGGGGAAGGGTTCATGCCGGAGGTGTCGTGGACATCCGACAAACGTGTGGATGGTCTAACCGTGCTAGTTGAAACATTCCGAACAACTTTCGTGTTCAGAATAAATTCATCTGGATACTTTGACAGTACCGGACAAATCATCAGACAGACGGTCCAGAGGGGGGGATGTCGAGGTTCGTTGTGTTAGAGGGGTGTGGTGGATATACGGATAGCGTATTCATATTTGTTATATTTTTCTGATCAATTTTGATGTATAAAGTTTTTTAATCTTACTTACGGTTTAAAAGATATTGAATTTTAAAGTTTTATTCAATTTAAATTAATTTCTGAATTTCTTTTATTATTTAATTTGAACATTATCCAGAACAGTAAGTTTGACTGGTCAACCTGACCAGTGGGTCCCACTGGTCAGCCTCACATGTTATATAAATCATTTTATTGAATTAAAATAGAGCCAGGGCCCACATGTCAGTGACTCATTTTAATAATTCAATTTTTATTAATCAAATGACAGGGGGTCCCATATGTCATTGACACAGTTTATCAAATCCATTTTAATTAATCTGTTAACCCAGTGGGGCCTAGCTGTCATTCATTAGCAATCTAACAGAGGGGTTATTTAAAGGGCTGGGCCCATTGTCATTTGATCAAGGAGCTAACCCAATTAAATTAAACAGGAGGTATTAGCTTAAAAGTGATTAGCAATAATCTTAATGGAGAGGGCTGATGGCTTCTCGCCCCTTCGTTGGTTACCCCAAGTGGAAGGTTTAGATGTAGTGCAGCAGCAGTTTTACCTCGGTGAAGATACCAAGGTTTGTCTCCAGGAGGACTCCTCAGGGAGATACAGAGGGGGGGTTACGCTTCAGTGGCCAAGGCCGCGTCGGGAAGAAGTGGCCGGAGCACGGCGATGGACGTTCGGGCATCCGAGGCGGAGGGGCCGCGGCGGGTGTGTGGCCACGGGGCGGCCGGCCTCAGCTGAGCGCGGCCAGGAAGCCGCTGCACTAGCAGCAACCTGGAGCCGCCGCAGCAGCAGGGTAGCAGCGCCGCCGCCGCTGTGTACGGGGTGGCACAGCCACGGAAGTCGGGTGCACGACCAGGGAGGCGCATGGCAGGCATAGGGCCTGCACTTGGCGCGGCTAGGGATGGCTAAAGCGCGGCCAGTGCAGGGAGAGTGCGGGTGCGGGGGCGTGAGGTGAACGACGACAGGCGGCGGCTGTCGGAGCCAAGACGGCGACGGGGGCGGGCCTACGGCGGCGATTTCATGTGGGGGAGGGGGATTGGGGGGAAGTATGCTCACAGCGAGCATAAGAGGGGGGATCGGCCCGGCTCGGGGTGGTCGGGACAGCGGGAATCGGCGGCGAGGAGCACCGGGAAGTGACGGCGTGGATGGCTTCGACGACGAGTCTCCGATGTGCCCCCGTCCGAATTGATGCAGTGGGCTGGCGTAGTCGTCGACGTGGGAGCGCTAGGACGAGTTTCCACTTGCCGGCGAAGTCGCTGGCCGCGTCTACGGCGATGGAGCGGCGACGGCGGACGCGGCATGCAAGGCAGAGAGGGAGGGAGGCGATGGGGAAAATGGTGGGGCGGCCTCGATCTAGGGTTCGCTCCAAGGGGGGCGAGGGGGCCTCCTTATCCCCACCTCGTCGACACTGTAGCGACGCAGGGGGCGAGCGGGTGTGGCGCAGCAGGGTCGGGGCGGCCATGGCGCGTGGGTCGGAGGAATAGGGAAGGAGGTGGGGGAAGAAGAAAACGGGTTGGGGTGGGCCTTTGCCCTAGGCGTAGAATAGGTTTCTTTTTATTTATTTTTATTTTCTGTTTTGCTTTTCTTTCTATATTTTAATTAGCCAACATTTTATTTTATACAAAGTTGTAACTAGATCCTATATTAGTGCTACATAGTATAGACGTGCTATAAAAAGTTTGGGGATTAATTAAATTCATTTGCAATTTTGTTTTATTTAAAAGGGATCAAACGCTACTGTTTTGTTATTGTTTTTATTTGTTTACAATATTTAAACCTTGTAATAATTTCCCACTATTATTTTAATATGGCCTAACGATTATTAGGCATTTAATAAAATTGTTTTAACAATTTTTAGTTTAACTTTATGTTCCACTTTTATTTTAATTTCTTAGGGACAATTTAATAACCCACCACTAGTAGTTTCATAATTATCATTGACTTGGGATTATTCTAAAGGCTAGGTATGACTTGGTCTATTTATTTGCAAGGTGACTAATAATCTCCCAAAATTCTTGGAGCAAGATTTATAATCCACCCAATTTGAAAATTTTATCAGGGTTGGAATTGACAGAGCTATGATCAAAGGTGACCATGGCTTGGTTAACAACTGTGAGGATCATTACCAAGGGGGTCACTGTAGTGATTACTGTTACTGGCTCGGGGTGTTCTAAATATGGTCAGGCCAGGTTGATACCCATTCTTCTTCCTTCTTGCTCCTCTTCATCCTGCTCTTTTTTTCTTATTCTTCACCTTAGGAGGGAGTGGTTGGAGATGAAGTTTCTCCATATATGTTGGTTTATCATTAGAAACAATAGGGGAAACTTGGGAGAAACTCTCCTTTTTATTAGTAGAAATATAAGAGACATTTTTATACTTTCGTAATTACTTCCTTTCTAATCTTACTTATGTAATCATTTTCATGGCAATTAACAACACAATAGAGATGGCAATTTTGCAAAGTGTTGTTTATTCCTAAGGCATTAACATCTAGCCAAGAAGTCTTTTCTGATAACTCTTCACACATCAAAAATAACATAATTTCATCATAAAGATCAGGGGTGATCATGTTATCACACAACGGGTTAACAGTTATGTTTTGAAAGTTCATGCATTGAAAATTAAAGTGACCCTCTATACCACAAAGTTCACAAGTAAAAGGATAAAGGTCACACAATTCTCTAGCAATTTCATTTAAATCTTTGACCCAAGTGATTATTCTTTCATGCTTATGTTGCTTACAATACTTCTCTTCTTCAATCATAGGCCTTTCACAAGGTCTATCCACTCCACAAAAATTAACATGCTTATATAAAACTTCATTTTCAGGAATTGGATCATGCATGTTGCAATCATCATGAACAATTTTATTTTCTTTGCAAATCTCTTTAAAAGGTTCAGGATGCTTGATCCAATCCTCCTTAGGCATATTAAGATGTGAAGCAAAAGATTTAAGGAAATCAACAAGGAGTTGACAATCAAGCCCAAACTTAGCACTAAACTTATTAAAACTTGCAGTTTCAACAAAGGACTTAATGCAATCATACTCATAATTTATACCTGACTCTTTACCTTTGTCGATCCCCCAATCTTCAGTGTTGCGTTGAATTCTTTCAAGGAGTTCCCATCTAGCATCAATCTTTTCGTTTGTGAAAGAACCCATAGAGGAAGCATCGAGCAAGTCTTTATCCTGTCGAGAGAGCCTTGCATAAAAATTATTAATAATGATATCTTTGGGGAGCCCATGGTTAGGACATTTTAGCATTAAAGTTTTCAGTCTCCCCCAAGCTTGAGCTATGCTCTCTCCGTCATGAGGATAGAAATTATAAACATAATTACTATTCTCATGAACTTCATGAAGAGGATAAAACTTGGAGTAAAAGAGAGACTGGATCTCTTCCCAATCCCGTAGGTGAGAATCATCTAGTAGCCTATACCATTCCAATGATTTTCCTTTCAGTGACAAGGCAAATAATTTCTTCATGACTTCACCTCTTGTCAAACCTGAAATCTGAAACAACTCACAAAGTTCTGCAAGTTTCAACAAATGAATACTAGGATTGACTGTTCCATCATAACAATCATTCCTAATTATTTCAATTATCCCAAGTGGTATTTGGAACAGGATACATTCAGTAGGTGGAGGAGATTTCTCTACCACGGGTGTTGTAAAGCGGCCTTCCCCAAGCAACGAACTAAGAGTGCGGTTTTCCATAAACATAGCTAGTGAAAATAAAAACAAGAAACGAAAAGATTTAATTGCAAGATCTAAAGATATACCTTCAAACACTTACTTCCTCGGCAACGGCGCCAGAAATAGCTTGATGTCTACGCACACTTCTATTCTTGTAGACTATGTTGGGGGTCCAAGCGCAGAGGTTTGTAGGACAGCAGCAATTTCCCTCAAGTGGATGACCTAAGGTTTATCGAACTCAGGGAAGTAGAGGTTGAAGATGGTCTCTCTCAAGCAACCCTGCAATTAAGATACAAGAAGTCTCTTGTGTCCCCAACACACCTAATACAACTAGGAGTTGTATAGGTGCACTAGTTCGGCGAAGAGATGGTAAAATATGGGTGATAGGTGTAGCAAAGCAAGGTAATATAA
Organism: Bromus sterilis; assembly: GCA_950022295.1. Taxonomy (NCBI): domain Eukaryota; kingdom Viridiplantae; phylum Streptophyta; class Magnoliopsida; order Poales; family Poaceae; genus Bromus; species Bromus sterilis. Next base: position 36,064,931 of record OX465595.1, on the reverse strand, counting down.
ATCTGTAATAAAAAAGTGCAGCAAGCAAACAAGTAGTAAACGTGAGCGCAAACGGTATTGCAATGGTGGAAACTCCCAACAACATTAACATAGTCTAATCACATGATATTTCCCACAAAACATGCAATGGAGACGTACTCGGAGGTCATTCCTTTGTGGTCAAGAGATGACGAGAATTATGTAGGGCTACAAAAGCACACCTCAGAGTTCGTAGTTCTCATCTATGGATTTCCCAATGTCACCGCGGCCATCCAAAGAGAGTACCACAATCACCACAACATATCTAAAGGATAGTCAAAGACAAGCACCAAGAGACTCTCAATCTTCAATCCACGCACAAAAGAGGAAATTACTCATGAAAATATTCTTCTAACCCATGTCCAATAGACCGCTGTCACAATGGTCTCGAAGATTATACTAGATAAGATCAAGTGAGTACACCAATCCAATACATAGAAGAAGGGGAAACATCATGGGATCATCCTAGATTAACATAGCCTATGATCACAATGAAGATCACATCATGGGAGAGAGAGAAGATCACATAGCTACTGGTAGAAACCTCAGCTCCGAGGAGGAACTACTCCCGCATCATGGAGGGGGGAAGCAACGTCGATGGAGATGAATCCGGGGGCACTTCCCCGTCCCGGCAGGGTGCCGGGCACAGGAATTCTGGTCCCCCGAAGCTTGTCGGCGATGGCGGCGGAGATCGGAATTGTTTCTGGAGAAAATGGGTCTTTAATCAGGGTTTTCGCGTCGCGGGTAAAAATAAGGGCTAGGTGGGGCACCAGGAGTTTAGGCGGCCACCCCCTAGGCCGCGCCCACTGGCCGCCTAGGCACCAGGTGGGGCCCCTCTGGCCCCCCTTCTGGCGTAAGGAAGCTTCTGGAACGCTGATTTTTTATATATTTTTTCCGGAATTTTCTGAGCACTTTTAATAATGGGAAAACCTGAAATACAAAAACAGCAGAAAACAAAAACTGGCACTGGGGTGCACTGAGTTAATAGGTTAGTCCAAATATGATCAAAAGTGTATGAAAGTGTATCAAAAGCATAGCAATATCACCCAAAACATGCATGGAGCAAGCAGAAATTATAGATATGTTTTGGACGTATCATGTGTGCAGGTCCGCGTCAGGTGCGCCGCTGACACCTACTTATCATCACCGGAGTCCTACGGGAGACAAACCCTATCCTCTACATAGGGGAAATTTGCTGCTATCCTACATCTCACCTTCCACTTGGGGTAACCAACGAAGGGCGAGAAGCCATTACCACTTCCACGCCATCATAGCCCCGCTATCAAGTATCCATGAACCTCCACCGGAAGCCAACACCTACATGAGATCAATGCTTGTATTTAGGTACCCATTCACGAATGGGTCTTCTCGCATTAGTAACAAGGGTCTTAGGCACCCAAATGGACCATGCAATATACTCATCAAAAGAACCAACAAATTTGGCATAAACATGCCCATCATTAGAGCAACAAAGAACATAAGAGGGGTTAGTTGGTCCGGCAAAGTCATTGGGGATGGCACCACTTATTTTGGTCACTCCACCCTCAATGGTCTTTGCCACCTTTTCTTGAGGCTTATCCCCTTTCTTCACAAAGGTGACTTCCTTTGATGGAGAAGGGGCCTTGACCTTCTTATTTTTGTTCTTCCTCTTCTTGTTCTTCTTCCAAAACCAATGCTTTCCTTGCCAATGACCTCCTTTTGAGAACTCAAGAGATCATTAAGGTTCTTCTCTCCTTGAATGCACGAAACAAGTACCTTCTCAAGTTTTTCTTTCAACCTAGCGTTTTCCTCAATGAGAGGAACATGCTCACAACAAGGATTAGAGGTACTAGGTTTCTCTACCATAATAATAGGAGAAAATGTATTAATCTCTTTAGTGAGTTGAATATTAGTTTCCTCATGTGCCTTCTTGAGAGCCATGAGTTCGTGCTTAAAGGAGTTGTGGTCCTTTTCTACTTTCTCATGGTCCACAAGAAGTCTTTCATGAGCCTCAACAAGTTCGTCATTTTTAGTCTTGAGGTCACAAGCAATGGCATTAGAATGTTTAAGGTCAAGTTTTAGCTTAGAGATATCACTAGCATAAGTCTCATCAAGAGACAACTTAAGCTCGCTCTCCTCTTCAAGAGAATGAGATAGCTCCCCTATCTCATCCGCATAGTCGCGATTATGGCCTTGCAACTCGGTGATGGTCTCATCAAGTTGCTCAATGTGAGCATGGGATTCACCTAATTGTTCCAACAGAGCCACAAAGTGTCTCTTGGATTCACCTTTGAGTTTGGACCTGAATTTCTCGAATTCATTTTCTTCTTGTACCTTGGGCTCCTCATTTTCCTCCACACAATCCAACAAAGATGGGTTAGTGGGAGTAAACGGTTTAGAGTTAGGAGTTACCGAGGTAGTCTTGGCCATAAGGAACTTGTGGATGATGTGAGGGTTCTTGTTGGGGGAGTTGAAGAGAGACGTTGATGAGGTAGACTCGATGGCGATAGCAACGGTGGCGGTTGCCACAATCTCACTGCCTTCTTCATCATCCTCATCATCGGAGTAGTATTCTTCTTGAGCCACCAACACACGTTGTGGCATCTTCTTCACAAAGTTCTTGTTCAATGGTGGCCTGTTCTTGTCCTTATGGATGGGCTTGTCACCGTGATCTTATCTCTTCTCATATGGACAATCCGCAAAAAAAACTCACATTGACACAATTGAAGCAAGTCCTTATCCTTTGGCCCTTTGGCTTGAAGCTACTTGTGTTGGACTTGAAGTTCTTCTTGTTGCCCCAAAATTGTCTTGAGGCAAGATCCATGTGCTCATTGTAAGCATACTTGGTGTCCTCCGGTCCAACATCCTCATCATCATCATCTTCCTCAAATTGAACTTCTTTGGCCTTCAAAGTGAGAGACGGAATTTTGGTGCCACTTTGGCGAGCCAATTTCAACTCGGCCGTGGAGTCCAAGATCTCCATGGCAACAAATCCATCCAAGACTTGGTTGGAGGTCAATTCACGGAAATCGGGCCTTTGACGAATGACCTTGGTGATATGCTTCTTGTGTAGGAGCCTAGCCGTGATGAACTTCCTTTTTATCCATCCATCATCGGTGTCCATGCTCCCATGGTCCGTCATAGAGTTGGAAAGAGCCACCAACCTTTGATGAACATCCTCAGAAGATTCCCCTTCATTCCTGACAAAGTGGTCGGCTTGATCTTGGATCTTGTCAAACTTCGAGCACCGTATGCTAGAGCTTCCCATGAGAGTCTTCTCAAGAAGATCCCACATCTCTTTGGCCGTTTCACACTTCCGGACAAGATTATCTTGCTCTTCCTTCAACCCATTTCCTATCACAAGCAATGCATGACTGTTGATGATGTTGTCTCGATATTCTCTTGGGGTCATGTTGTGGCGGTCACGAGGATTGAATCCCTCCTCAATGATGCGCCACAGCTCCACCGAGGAGCCCTTCAAGTGTCTCTTCATGTGATGAGCCCAAACTGGATAAGAATCTTTGTTAAGGATGGGAGTAATACCTGCATGTGCAAAATGAGGCTCGGGAAGAGGTAATGAGTTATAGGTAACGGGAGGAGCAACCGCGGAATGAATACCCGATACATTCCCTTGAAGAGGAATGGAACGGCTATCATTCCTACCACCATCACTAGATTGGGAGATGACATATCCTCCACCCAACTTTGGAATGTTGGGGCTGTTGGTGGGGTTTCTCTCCATGGGCATCCTCGACATGAGACTACTAAGCATATTAGTAACTTGATTCATGTGAGCCTTAATGGCGGACATGACTTCATTGTACTCATGTCGAGAGATGGATGACGAGTCATCCTTCGCGAACGTATTCGTGAATCCCTCGTTACTTGGAACCTCTTCCAAATGGGAGGGGTCAGAATTAACTCCTAGTAGCTCAACCTCTTCTATTTTATCCCCTTGCGACATCCCCTTAAGGCGGTAAATCCCTCAATAAGAGATGAGGCTCTGATACCAATTGAAAGGATCGGAATGTCCACTAGAGGGGGGTGAATAGGCGACTAACAATTTTTTAGCTCTTCTTAACAAATTAGGCTCAACAATAAATATAGGTTGTCTAGATATGCAACTATGTGAACAACCTATATGACAACTAGTGCAACACAACAAGAGCAAGCAAGATATGCGATGAAAACAACTTGCACAAAGTAAAGGTAAAGGGAACAACGGGAGACAAGGATATGTTGTCGAATTTCCTTCTCTTTTGATAAGTACGTCTCCATCTGGAGAGGGTGAGGAGCACAATGCTCACACGAAGCCAACGAGGGCCACCCTATTTCTCCTCACGCTCTTACCAATGCAAGGTGTCGTGATCCACGATGAGGCAGCCTTGAAGGTGGCAACCAAACCTTTACAGACAAGGTTGGGGCAATCTCCACAACTTAATTGGAGGCTCCCAACGAAACCACGAAGCTTCACCACAATGGAATGTGGCTTCAAGGTGACCTCTTCCGTCTAGGGCACCAACGCGCCCAAGAGTAACAAGATCCACACGGGATTAATGGGGTGAATCAAATATCCTTTGGTGGAAGTGTAGACCGGGGCCTCCTCTTCCAAACCCTAGAGAATCACCAAGATTTGATGGCTAGGGAGGGAGATCGGGCAAGAATGGAGCTTGGGCGTCAATGGAGGTGATAGAAATAAATGAGGTGAGTCTCCATAGAGAAGAAGACCTCCTTTTATAGGTGGGCATAAATGTAGTCGTTGGAAGCCCACCAACCACGGTAGTACCGCTCTTGAAGCGGTACTACCGCGGCGCGGTACTACCGTGCCAACGGTACTGCCGAGGGTCACTACCGTGCCCACTACAGTGGAGTCCAAAGGGATTCCGGTAGTGGGTGCGGTACTAACCCCGGTACTACAGGGCGTGGTACTACCGTACCGGGCACGGTACTACCGCCCCACGGTACTACCGAGGGCCAGTGTTGTGCCCACTACCGCGGAGTCCAGCGAGGTTCCGGTAGTGGGTGCGGTACTGGTCCATGGTACTACAGTGGAGCGGTACTACCGCACTGGGAGTGGTACTACCGCTCCGCAGTACTTCCGAGCCCCAGTGTCGTGCCCACTACCGCAGAGTTCAGTGGGATTCCGGTAGTGGGTGCGGTACTGGATCCCGGTACTACCGCGGCACAGTACTACCGCTGCTAGAGCGGTACTACCGCTCTGGACGAGCCAGGGAGACAATGTCACCAAGTCCAACTCCTCCACGACGCACGGGAAATATGTGGGTGCAGAGAGTGAGAGTGTGTGATGATTCCACCCACCATTCCATAGCGGATCCCCTCTTAATAGTACGGTTTTCCTACGACTCAATTTACCAAAAAGTAAATCGAAAGGAAAACTCCGTCTTCACGCTCCATTCAGGGAGGGGACAATAACCGTCTTGTGCCATGAATATAATTATCTGAAATGCTTATTGACACACGGTTAATACGCAAATTTATTGTCATCCATCACTAAAACCAATCAAGAGGAAATATTCCCTATCACCTGGACACCTGGTGGGCCCCCTGGATACCCCCCTTCGCCTATTTATTCTCCGTGACGGGATTCTTCCGAAGAGAGAACCCTTTTTCGCGATCTCGCCTTTGTTCCACCACTGCCGCGCTTCCAAGATCGGGAGCCCCAGCAGACCTCTTCCCGGCACCCTGCCGGAGGGAGGATTGACCTCCGGGAGCCTCTCCTCCACCATGGACGCTTCCTGGATGATCCGTTAGTAGTCTACCTTGGACCATGGGTCCGTGATCAGTGGCTATGTGATGTTCTCCTCCCCTCTTTGTTCTTCATGGATTAGACCTCGTGAGCTGCCCTACATGATCGAGGCACATATGTACTTTTCTGCTATTGCTATGTTGAGTTTGCTGGGATTTGATGGATTATGAGACTATGTTCAGTTTGTGATTGAGTAATATATTTGGTTCTTATCTTTTATATTTATGTTCTTGAGTAATTCTTGCATGTTCTCCGTTGTTGTTTATTGCTTTGGCCAAGTAGTAGGTAGTGACTCCAAGAGGGAACGTTATGCTCAATTGTGGGTTCATGCCCCTTGATGACTAGCTTGAGTGACAGAAACATGAGTCTAGGGGATGTGTTGTTGCCACAAGGGGGAAAACAACGGTGCTTCTAACCGCGGTTGCAAGGATTGTTTACTTTACGCAAAGTTATTTTAATGCAGTTGTCTGTTGCTTTGGGTTTACACTTTGGGTGGGGCTCGCAACTTAATACCAGCGAGATGTTCTGGATAGATATCTCATGGTGGATGATTAGTAGTAGATGCAGTTAGATTTCGGTCTACTTATTTTGGCGTACCGCCCATGCTTTTGAGCCTCTTCCTTTCTTTGTAGCATAGTTAGCATTGCGGTGCGTTTTAAATCCTGTCAATTGCCCAGGTGTGATTTGTTTACCTCGCATAGCAGTTTTGTCGTCTTTTGGGAGAGATACATCACTAATGAACTTCACGGGACCCTGGTCCATATTCTCATCACTGTTTACACGCTCAATTTATTTTCTGCTTTTACTTTAGAGCTGCTATCACCATTATCATTATCCCTTGCGTTTGATCCTTTGTAAACAACAAGGCCAGAGAGACTGACAACCTCTCTGAACTTCGTTGGGAGCGAAGTTATGTGTGTCGTGTGCAGGTCTAGGTTAAGAGAGCAATATCTCAAACGACGCGTTGCTCGCTTCACCACCTACTTATCACTTCCAGAGTCCTACTGGATACAAACCCTATCCTCTACATAGGGGAAATTTTTTGCTATCCTACGTCTCACCTTCCACTTGGGGTAACCAACGAAGGGCGAGAAGCCATTATCACTTCCACGCCATCAACAGGTCCACGTCAACCGCCTAATTTCTAGCGTCGTTGTCACCTACTTGTCTCTTTCGGAGTCCTACGGGAGACAAACCCTATCCTATACATAGGGGAAATTTGTTGCTATCCTACATCTCACCTTCCACTTGGGGTAAACAATGAAGGGCGAGAAGCCATTATCATCTCTCGCACATCACCATGCTGCTCTTAAGTACCTTATGGCGAAGAAGGATGCCAAACCAAGACTCATCTGGTGGGTGCTCCTTCTTCAAGAGTTTGATTTACAGATTGTTGATAGGAAAGGAGAAGATAATCCGGTAGCGGATAATCTTTCAAGAATGGAAGATATACCGCATGATCCCATCCCAGACAATGACAGTTTTCCAAACGAACAACTTGTTGTTGTAAAAGTACAATCTCTTTCCGATCCTTGGTTTGAAGATTATGCTTATTTTATCGTTGCAAAGTATTTGCCTCCAGGTTTAACATTTCAGCAAAGGAAGAAGTTCTTCCATGATTTGAGGCATTAATTTTGGGATGACCCTCATCTTTTCAAAGAAGATCCGGATGGGATCGTGAGAAGATGCATAACGTAACACGAGCAGAAGGACATTCTCAGACAATGTCACGATAGTCCCTATGGAGGACATCATGCGGTGAGAGGACCACACATAAGGTTCTCCAATCAGGTTTTTATTGGCCTTCTCTTTAAAGATGCTAGAGATTATGTTTTATCTTGTGATAAGTGTTAGAGAGTTGGTAATATTAGTAGGAGGAATGAGATGCCTATGAATTACTCTCTAGTGATTGAGCCTTTTGATTGTTGGGGTTTTGATTTTATGGGTCCTTTTCCTCCCTCACAAAAGTACACTCACATTGTAGTAGCTGTTGGTTATGTAACCAAGTGGGTTGAAGCAATCCCCACTGAGAGTGATGATCACAAGACATCTTTGAAAATGCTCAAAGATGTAATTTTCCCTAGGTTTGGTGTACCAAGGTACCTCATAACTGATGGAGTATCACAATTCACGCATGGAGCTTTTAGAGAATCTTTAGCCAAGTACGATGTCAATCATAGAATTGCTTCACCGTACCATCCTCAAACTAGTGGCCAAGTTGAGCTCACCAATAGAGAGATCAAGTTGATCTTGCAAAAGACAGTCAACAGTTCTAGGAAGGACTGGTCGAAGAAGTTAGGAGATGCCTTGTGGGCGTATAGAACTGCTTACAAGAACCCCATGGGCATGTCTCCCTATAAGATGGTCTATGGCAAGGCTTGTCATTTGTCATTAGAGTTAGAACACAAAGCTTTCTGGGCTGTTAGAGATCTTAATGCCGACCCAAAGTTGGCCGGTGAAAAGCGCCTCATGAACTTGACTTCTCTAGATGAGTGGAGAAGTGAAGCTTACAAGAGTGCTAAAATGTTTAAGGAAAAGGTAAAGAAGTGGCATGATAGAAGGATTCGGAAACGTGAATTTAATGTTGGTGATAAAGTTATGTTGTTTAGATCTTGTTTCAGGTTTTCTCCAGGTAAGTTACTTTCCAGATGGGAAGGGCCATTTCATATCGAAGAATTCTACCGCTCTGGTGCAATCAAGATTAACAATTTTGATGGCACCAAACCACAAGTTGTGAATGGGCAAAGACTCAAGCATTACATGGCGGGAGACCCCGTCAATGTTGATGTAAATTTAATACACCCACCAACTCATGAAGAATATGTTGCAGCCCGATTTCAGACACCAGCAGAAGCAGAATAATAAAAAGTATGTATTACGGTAAGGAAACATCGCGAACCTCCATAAAAGTTCCATATTACGATTTTTTGTAAAATTAGGAAAATTCGAAGCCGAATTGGAGCCGGGGAGGAGCTCCAGGGGGCCCAGGCGCCCCCCTGGCGCGGCCTACCTCCTGGCCACGCCGGGAGGCCGCCTGGGCACCCTGGAGTCCGTCCCTGACCCCGCTTTGTCTCGTTACTTTCCTTCTGTTGCAGAAATTTTTGCTATATATTTGCCCGGATAGTTCCGGCAACGTATCTCGCGATTTCGTGTGTTTTCTTTTCGAGTTTTTTCTGCCAGGAAAAAAAACTATTTTTAGAGATGTCTTCTTGAGGCTCGAGCGGAGAAGACTTCTTGGGGCGACGTTTGCGCCAAGTCCAGCAGGATCTCAACCAAGGGAAGCACATTGATTGGGCTATGGAAGAAGAAATCGCTGCAAGACAAGCAGAGATGGAGCACTCCGTGAGAAAATAAGTCAAGATTATCACCGCTCAGCAACTAGGGGGTCCATCAACACAAGGAGGAAGATTAAGAAACCCCATCATGGTGGGGAGTGTCCAACCTCATTATGATCTTTCTCTTAACCTTTCAGGAATCGACCCTTCACTTGAAGATCAACGCATGACTTCCACCATCTCTGAGGCTTAACGTATCACCAATCAACTCTGTGAAGATTTTCGTGTACTGAAAGTACAAGTGGAAGTCTTGAAATCTGAAAACTGAACCCTTCGCCGCGTCATCGGGGATCTGAAGAATCAACTACAACATGAATGAGGAGTGAAATCTCCTCAGGTAATGGCATCCCCTTAGCTTGTTCCAAGCTTGGGGGAGTGCCCGGTATCTTTATCTTTATCTTAGTCCTTTTAGAGTCGAGTAGAGTCGTATCATGTTTAGGGAAGTTATTATATGAAATAGGTGTTTGCATCGAGATCTATCACTCCTTTGTGGAGAGTTTGTATCCGTGAGTGTGGAGTCGGAATATTAATGAGAAGTCTATTGGTTCTTTCGCTGCACTCGGTATTCTCTTCACGCAATCGGCCTTATATGACGATTCTTATGAGGAGTATTGACTTTATATCAGGTATGACTTTGAAAACTTCATTTAATTTTGGCAAACATAGCTTTGGTCATGAAAACATGCATTTTTTCTCAAGTAGCGACATAGCATAAACCTTTATGTTATTATGCTTGAAGTGTTATGTTGACAAGGAAGACAACTTGATGTGTTATGCTCACCTTAATTCTTATGCTTTATGTGCTTTGCATCTAAGTCATTATCGATTGTCTGTTCTCTCAAAGCCTTTCCTAGTCAAACTATTTGCCGAGCAGATTTCTACTTGTGCATCCATACCTTGAAACCAATATCTTCCATATGAGTCCACCATACCTTCATATCCGTGGTATTTCCCTACCACTCCTAAAAGTATAGAATTTATGTGTTATCCTTAAATGTTCAAAATCTTCTATTTTGTGACTCTTGTTTAGCTCATGAGGAAGTAGTAGGTAATTCATGATCTTCTTAAGTTGGACAAGTTTTACCCCGGGATTGCATGTCTAATCTGCAAACCCATAATACGAGGAGGAACTGGCATAAGTCGCTAAAACGCGAGAGATGATAATTGCTTCTCGCCCTTCATTGGTTACCCCAAGTGGAAAGTGCGATGCAGCGTAGCGGCAAGTTTCCCTTGGTGAAGATACCAAGGTTGAGAGTGTCGACCAGTAGGACTCCGACAATGATAAGTAGGTGGTGAAGTGAACAATGGCTCCGTTCACAACTCAGGTTTGCTTAATTCACCTGGACCTGCACACAGACACTAATAACTTTGCTCCCAACGAAGTTCAGAGAGGTTGTCAATCTCTCCGGTCTTGTCGTTTACAAAGGATCAAAACACAAGGGATAATGATAATGATGATAGCAACTAAAAGTAAATACAGAAAAGTAAATAAGCGTGTAAACAGTGATGAGACTATGGACCGGGGTCCCGTGATGTTCACTAGTGATGTCTCTCTCCCAAAAGACGATAAAACTGCTATGCGAGGTAAAAAAATAAAGATGGGAAATTAACAGGATTATAAACGCACCGCAATGCTAACTATGCTACAAAGAAAGGAAGAGGCTCAAAAGCATGAGTAGTACGCCAAAATAAGTAGACCAAAATCGAACTGCATCTACTACTAATCATCCACCTTGAGATATCTATCCAGAACATCTCGCTGGTATTAAGTTGCGAGCCCCACCCAAAGTGTAAACTGAAAGCAATAGACAACTGCATTAAAAAGCACTTTGCGTAAAGTAAACAATCCTTGCAACCGTGGTTACAAGCCATTGTTTTCCCCCTTGTGGCAACAACACATCCTCTAGACTCATGTTTCTGTCACTCAAGCGTGTCATCAGGGGGCATGAAACCACAATCGAGCAAAATGTTCCCTCTTGGAGTCACTACCTACTACTTGGCCAAAGCAATAAACAGCAATGGAGAACATGCAAGAATTACTTAGGAACAAAAATATAAAAGATAATACCCAAATATATTACTCTATTACAATCTGAACATAATCTCATAATCCATCAGATCCCATTAAACTCAGCATAGCAACAGTAGAAAGATTACATATGTGCCTCGATCTTGTAGGGCAGCTCACGAGGTCTAAACCATGAAGAACAAAAAGGGGAGGTGAACATCACATAGCTACTGATCACGGAGCCATGGTCCAAAGGAAATTACTCACGACACATCTGGGAAGCATCCATGGTGAATGGGAAGCTCCCGGAGGTTGATCCTCCCTCCGACAGGGTGCCGGGAAGAAGTCTGATGGCGCTCTCGATGTAGGAAGCGCGGCGGCGGCGGAACATAGGCGAGATCACGAAAAGGGGTTCTCTTTTCGGAAGTTTCTCGTCACGGGGAATATATAGGCGAAGGGGGTAGCCAGGGGGTCCACCAGGGGTCCAGGCGCCCCCCCTGGCGCGGCCAAGCCCTAGGCCGCGCCAGGTGGCTGCCTGGGCACCTGGTGGTGGCCCCCCAGCCCTCCTTCGGGGTTCTAGAGCCTTCCGATGCGCTGATTTTTTATCCGATTTTCCCGAATTTTTGGAGCACTTTTAATATGGGGGAAACCTGGAATAAAAAAACAGCAGAAAATAGAAACTGGCACTGGTGTGAACTGAGTTAATAGGTTAGTCCAAATATGATCAAAAGTGTAAGAAATTGTATCTAGATCATAGCAAACTCACACAAAACATGCATGGAGCAAGCATAACTTATCGATACGTTTGGGACGTATCAACATCCCCAAGCTTAATTCCTGCTCGTCCTCGAGTAGGTAAATGATAGCAAGCATAATTTTTGTGGTGACATGCTAGCAACCCTATAAGAACTTTGAAAATTAAAGCAATCAAGGTATGTGATTCAATTCAAGTCATAACATGCAAGAGTCTATATTAGCATTGAAACAAGTAACAAAAGAACATTAGGTGCAAGAGCTCTTGCTGTCCGTGACTCGAATGTCTCCAAATGGTGTTTGCGTGCAAGAAAGGGGATAGGGAATACGAGAAAAAGGTTTTTTCTTTTGAGAACTCAATCTACTAAAGTTTCACACTTGGTCTTCTTCGGAATCTTATCTTGACTCGTCCCCAGACCACTAGCCAGGTACAAGTCAATTTGATCCACTCTTTTTTTATATTTTGAGCACTCATGCAATGGATGAGCGTAAGCACGAGAGTTGACACTTAGGACAGCAAAGAGAGAAATATGGTGGAGGAGGAAGAAAAAAAGTGTCAGAAAGGCTCACATCAATGAGAACAATCATATGCGAGAAGGCCAAATGATAGATATGATGTGAGGAGTAGGGATTTCCATGCAAAGGATACACATATGAGCTGAAAATCTCTCCAATGGAACTAGTGGGGGTGCATCTAACTTGCTCGCTCATGAAGACCTAGAGCTCTTTTGAGGAGGCTCATCCTTGGAATATGCAAGCCAAGTTCTATAGTGTGAAGGTCCCCACATACCTATATGCATGAATGATCATCTCTATGGAGTACAAGGATAAGAGGGAGTACTAGTGTGGATCTTTCAAAAGGATAGTAGTGTTGGCCCTTTCTCTCTTTTTCTTTTTCTTTTTCTCTTTTTTATATTTTTTGTATTTTTTTGGTGGCCTCAATGGCTCTTTCTATTTAACTCTCATTTGTCCTCTTTGGGATCTTTTATTTTGTCCACTTTGGTATCTTTTCCTCACTTAAGGGCAACACTCTAATTTACAAGAGGGTGTAGAAGATCTTTCACACTTTACAAGGTACTCAAATCATAAAGAAGATGTAGCTATCATGATGTATGCAATGTATGCCGTTGCCAGTGTAGCAGGAACATGTATGACATGAAGAACAAGTCATGAAGAGGTGGATGTTGCGTTGCAATATATCTCGGAAACGCTATGGAAATGCCTTGATAGGTAGGTATGGTGGCTGTTTTGAGAAAATATATAAGGAGGTTTATGATGATAGAGCGTATCATGCCAAGGGTTTGGATGTACCGGCGAAGGTGGACGCCAACTCTCGGAGTGAGAAGGAGGCAATGCACGACACGGGAAAGGGTAGCAAATATGAGGAGGTGGAAGTGTCAACTTTCAATACTTACATTAGTCTGAAGAACTCATGCACTTATTATCGGTAACTCTCAATCTAATAAGGAGGTTCACAAAGAGACAAGTACCCCGAGGAGGAGTGTATGGAGGTTTGGTTATCCTTGCGCATCCTCGACTCATGGTACGTGAGTGTACTCTAATATCCGATCCCTCCAAAGATTAGCGATCCATCTAGTAGCTAGAGTTCTCAACTAGTTTTTGTAGGTTTTGAAAATAAACACAGATAGCCCAAAATACGACACCTATCAGTAATAGGCTAGAGCTCTTGACACCAAAAGTTCAAACATTACTCACATCAATACCTCAAAACTATTGCAAGTTACTACAAAAATTAAATAGCAACCACAATTACCTACTTTAAAGACAAGACACAACTCAGTGCAACAACCAACTCTCTTAACAAGATAAACATGAAAACTAAAGAGAGTTCCAGAAATATACTAAACAAAAGCCAAGGATCTTGCTAAAGACAAACTAAGACTAAAACTAAACACGGTTGTAGCTATGAAAAGAGAAAGAACACACAACAGTAAAAAGATAGGCATGAAAAATCCAATGATGTGTTCTAGATTTTGAAAGTGGAGCGTGTTTCTCTCCCACACAAAGTAAGATGGGGTCTAACTTGTTATGAACAGCAAGCAAAGCTAAAGAAAACTACAAATAAAACCTAAGAGCGAGACGCTCCAAGCATAGCACATAACGCATGAAGTGATAAAAATATAGTGAGACGAAGGACGAACTGGTGATTGTTGGATGAGAAGGGGATGCACGGGGGCAAGTTACTCCCAAAAAAAATATAACAGACCTATCTTCTACATGCAATTTTGGCTGGTGGAAAAGCTCTAAGAGTTTCAGTTTGCATAAAGCTGATTTTGTCCTACTCAAAGATTATCATAACAATACTACAAAGCTCATAATATGATTGAATTGGTTTCTCCAAGTCAATCTATTCCCAAAGTTGATTAAACCCGATTGATTAATTAAATATGATGAGATCCGTCAACATTCCCACTTCTAGATGCTCAAAGTTGTCCGTAACCGGGGACACGGCTAATCATGATCAGTTTGTAGACTCTGCAGAGGTTGTGCACTTTTCCCCACAAGACTCGACCACCTCCTTTTTAGTTCATCACACTGCATGTTGTATGAGAACCGGAAGGTCGAGACATGGTCTTTTAGAAGAGTTTCCCTCACTCTGGCGGTGCCCATCCCACCTACTCATAACTACGTTCGTAGCACCACCTAGTAAGAGTCACTACAACTAATCAACCAAGCCAGAGCCCATAATAGCTTATGGCTGCACACGTAAGCTTCTAGTTATGAAAAATATGATTGATCCCTTTAAGCCTGGGTGGCATTCCGCAGTGATTACTGGCCATCTCCAGGTCACTCAGGCAAATCCACTGGTTCCTCCAGGGTGCCCCCAACCATTCCACCCAGGTGGTTCATTAAGATTATCTTGGTCCTGTTTACTACTTAGTCACTCATACCTCATAATGGATCACTTCCCAATCCACGTCTACTTAGCAAAGCAGTATAATTCTACACGATGGCGACAATGATATAAGGTTCAGACCTACCTCAATGAACTACTAGGTGTAATAGCATAGCATAATATATATGATCCTATCAATACATAATATTTAAGTTGGACTACAATGCATATAAAAAAATATAGGTAATAGTGGAGCATGATCAAAAGAGTAACTTGCCTGGATCCTGACGATGAAATATTCTACTCGTAGTTATCTCTCCATCTCGTTACAATATATCTAACGGTAAAAGAGAAACACTTCAACGCACAACTCAATCCAAAGTGAAGATCCAAATAAGATACAATTACAACATAAATATTTAGTCATTACTATTAATAAACTAATTACTATGGCATGGATAGGTTGAGATAGGATCAAGTTGGATTGGATGGAAATATGATGGAAATCATATATCCGAGGGTTGTAAAATCAATTGTATATGTTGGAGGTTGATTATAAAATCAATTGGATGGAGAGTATGTCAAACTCAGTTGGTTTGCCCATATGAATATTTGAATAGGAAATCAATTCTTGGATTGGATTCAAAAAGATCCGATAGAAACCGTGATGATCTTGTTGAGAAGATTGAAATTTTGTAGCCAAATTTATATAAAAAGAGATATAACTAAATGGAAGCTAAGACGAAGGTTTGAGGTCAAAATAGTGTATTTATATGATGGAAAGAATGTGAAAATTTTCCAAACAGAAAGAATTGATTTTAAGGATCAAATTTGATGAAGAAAATATTCCAAATAAATTATAGAATAAGATGTATATCAAATATACTCAAATTATAGAAATAAATTTGAGTTAAATTTCAAATTATCAAAAGTGGAATATTACAGGAAAATAATAAACTACATTTTCCAAGGAATCCGGGGATATAAAATTTGTCGAAATCCGACTTACGGGCTAGAAGATATAAATTTTTGAAGTTTGGATATTTTTGCTAAAATGAATTACGGGATTAATAAAAGGATGCCACGTGGCGAGTTCTGATAGGTCCGCACCTATTCAATTTTTTACAAAAAAAATGATGAACAAAGGGGAGAAAATCTTACCAGAGATCTCGCCGGAATTTTGGAAAAAGGTCTCTGGCGTCAAAGAACAGCCGAACGGGGTAGAGGAAGATTTGGGCTACTTGATGGACAAGGTTATAGCTCCATGTTCGCCTTCGGATAGCCGAGAAGTTCCGCCGGTAGAGAAGAACGCATGAAGAGCACAATGACACGGACGGCGTGCTCCGGCCTTGTAATCGAGAGGAAAAATATGTCACAACGGTGCGCATCGGCAAGGGGAAGAAACTAGAGGAAGAAATATGGACTAGGTACCTTCCATGGTGACGCAATCTTCATCGGAAGTGTGGATGTATCCTAACTCCGGCGATGAATTGCTAACGAATGATAGTGTTTTGGAGAGGGACTTTCTGCGTGGGGATGTGTGGTTCAAAGGGGTCCTAGGGGGGTATTTATAGGGTCATGGGAGATCCATAGAAGGAGAGTGGGTGAGGTTTTGGAATGGAGTTAATGACATTCATGGAGAAATAATGAACATTAAAAGCGAGGTTTTGGAAATAGATTTAATGGCATTTATGGAGAAATAATGGGCATTAAAAGCGAGGTTTTGGAAATGAATTTAATGGCATTCAAGGAGAAAATTATGGACAATTAAAAGCATTAAAACGTGTGTTTGTTTCTATGAATGGATTCCTCATGAACTTGTCCACAATTTTTGTTTAGGTTCTGAAGTGAATCGGTCAAAACAGTAGATGGGAGGAAAAGAGGAAGAGCTTCAGTTGCCATGGCCATTTGCTTCTGTGTTCACGTACACATGAACGAACGAGAGGAAGAAGACAGCTCGCTCGGGCTATGGGCCTTAGTGCAAAATTTGTCCCAAGATAAAGAAAAAGGAAAGAGAGATAGAGGGAAAAAATTAGATAGATGACCTCAGTCCAATTGACTTAGGAATCCTATTTTGGGTTAAACACTCTCAAATAAAATTGTATAGGCCAAATAAAACATAAAGAGCCTAGGAAAACTATATTTCCCTCTCAGAATACATTTTAGAAATAGATTTTTATAAATAAAAAACTCATTAACGACATTATTAAAAAAATTCAATACTGTTTTTGGAGAAGTCATATTATCTCCTCTCATTTTGTTTATTAAATTATTGGAAATATTTAAATATCTCTTAAACGTCAATATCCAATAAACTCCAAAATAAGAATTCGAGAATTGAGTATGGGACCACAATAAATTTAAGAAAGTCATTTTATTCTCACTCGGAAATATTGAATTGTGGTTCGTACCAAATTTCAAAAGGACAAAAGAAAGAAAATCATTCTTTGAAATTTTAAATAAAGTTCACTACCAAAATTTTCATTATTGGATAAATGATTATCCAATTTTATTAAATGGTTTGTAAAGGTTTAAACAAAAACTCAAGGGAAAAGTTTTCATTTATCCCAAAATCAAAACAATTCAATCAATATTATATTATTTATTAACATTCCAAAATTTTGAAAATTTTGGGATGTTACATGTTTCTCAAGATTGCCAAAAGGTTTTTGCAAAGAAAAAGAAAGCTTAAGGTTTGCAAAAGTAAGGAGAGATAAAACATGGCAGAATCTATGAAAAACAGAACAGCATGTAGTAGAGAATTTTTTCAGGGCACTTCTGCAACTCAAATAAAAAAAATCAGAACATACGAAAGTTCCAAAATTGTATAGAGCATGTTGTGTAAAAAATTCAGCTCAAAAATATGAATTGGTGATTTGATCCAATTTTTTCCGTCATGAAGACAGAATCTGTTTTCTGGACAGCATGTCACAACTTTTGCTTCCCTTATCATAAGAGGCTATAACTTGCCACAAAGCTTGGAAATAAAGATACAATGATGTTGCTACAGTAGTAACAATCATCAAGATCACTAAAAACAAAAGTAAAAACATCTTGGGTTGCCTCCCAACAAGCGCTTTCTTTTACGCCTTTAAGCTAGGCATAAATTTTATAGAAGATGCTCTCACAAGAATAAGAATTTTGAAGCAAAATAGAGCATCAAGAAGCAAATATGAAACACATTTAAGCCTAACCCACTTCCTATGCATAGGCATTTTGTAAGAGAATAAATCAAATAAGCACAAAGTGGCATGCATAGGAAGGTGGAAAAAGAACAACTTCAAAACTCTCAACATGAAGAGAGGTGTTTTAGTAATATGGAAGTTTCTACAACCAAACTTCCCTCTCTCGAAATAATTTTCAGTAGTATCATGAACAACATCAAGAATATAACTATCACATAAATCATGTTGTTCGTGACCTACAAGCACACGTGTATAGTTTTCAACACGGTCTTTAGGATCATAAGATAAATTAAACCCATCACATTGAGCCTTAATATGAGCACAATTCTCCAGAGTATGAGTTGGAGATTTCACAAGGATAATAGAAAAATCAATTGTGGGTGCAATAGCAACAATTTCATGCTTAACATGAGGAACTATAGCAAGTTCATATCTGTAAGCATCATCCATAGTGGCATCATGGCCATCAACAAAGCAATTATTAAGTTCATCAGAAAGGGAAGTATCAAGTGAGTCCTCGGAATCATGGGATTCCTCATCAAAGCAATCATTAGCCTCTTCTTGGGCAGCAAACATTTTATTTTTAAAATCCTCAATATAAGAATTGGAAGTATAATTCTTGACGATAAAATATGGACTGGGGTCCCGTGATGTTCACTAGTGATGTCTCTCTCCCAAAATACGATAAAACCGCTATGCGAGGTAAACAAATCACATCCGGGCAATTGATAGGATTTAAAACGCACCGCAATGCTAACTATGCTACAAAGAAAGGAAGAGGCTCAAAAGCATGGGTGGTACGCCAAAATAAGTAGACCGAAATCCAACTGCATCTACTAATAATCATCCACCTTGAGATATCTATCCAGAAAATCTCGCTGGTATTAAGTTGCGAGCCCCACCCAAAGTGTAAACCGAAAGCAACAGACAACTGCATTAAAAGAACTTTGCGTAAAGTAAACAATCCTTGCAAGCGCGATTACAAGCACCGTTGTTTTCCCCCTTGTGGCAATAGCACATCCCCTAGACTCATGTTTCTGTCACTCAAGCTAGTCATCAGGGGGCATGAATCCACAATCAAGCATAACGTTCCCTCTTGGAGTCACTACCTACTACTTGGCCAAAGCAATAAACAGCAATGGAGAACATGCAAGTATTATTCAAGAACATAAATATAAAAGATAAGAACCAAATATATTACTCAATCACAATCTGAACATAGTCTCATAATCCATCAGATCCCAGCAAACTCAGCATAGCAACAGCAGAAAATTACATATGTGCCTCGATCATGTAGGGCAGCTCACGAGGTATAATCCATGAAGAACAAAGAGGGGAGGAGAACATCACATAGCTACTGATCACGGACCCATGGTCCAAGGTAGACTACTCACGGATCATCCAGGAAGCGTCTATGGTGGAGGAGAGGCTCCTGGAGGTCAATCCTCCCTCCGGCAGGGTGCCGGGAAGAGGCCTGCTGGCACCCCCGATCTTGGAAGTGCGACGGCGCGGAACAGAGGCGAGATCACTAAAAAGGGTTCTCTCTTCGAAAGAATCCCGTCATGGAGAATAAATAGGCGAAGGGGGCAGCCAGGGGGCCCACCAGGTGTCCAAGCGGCCCCCCATGGCGCGGCGAAGCCCTAGGGCGCCTACACCCCTGGTGGTGGCCCTTTGGCCCCAGCCAGGTGATTCCGGAAGGTTCTTCTGATTTTTTATCTGATTTTTCCCGAATTTTTGGAGCACTTTTAATATGGGGGAAACAGCAGAAAATAGGAACTGGCACTGTGGTGCACTGAGTTAATAAGTTAGTCCAAATATGATCAAAAGTGTATGAAAGTGTATCTAGATCATAGCAATATCACACAAAACATGGATGGTGGAAGATAAAACGACTGAATACTCGCATTAGTCCGAAGAACTCATGCACATATTATCGATAACTCTCTATCTAGTCAGGAGATTCACAAAGAGACAAGTACCCCAAGGAGGAGTGTATGGGGGCTTGGTCATCCTTGCGCATCCTCGGCCCATGGTACGTGGGGGTACTCTACATATTCCAACCCCGCAAAGATTAGTGATCCTTTTAGTAGCTAGAGTTCTCAACTATATATTTCTTAGTTTTCGAAAATAAGGCACGGTTAGCCAAGATACGACACCTATCACTAATGGGCACAAGCTCAATTGCATAAACATTCATCATTACTCAACCAATAACTCAACGCTATAGCAAATTATCCTAAGCTAGACCTAGTGATTTAGATTGCCTATACACCACATATAAATCATACCATGAGACATATAAACCATTGCATTAGAAATAACTCACTAAACAAATATAAGTGAAGCACGAGAGCTCTAAACTTTCTACAAAAGAAACTAAATGCTCTCAAACAAGATCTAAGTGAAGCACAAGAGCTAACAAACACGCAGTAGATAAATTTAACACTCAACAGATATAAGTGAAGCTCTAGAGTGTTCTATGATAAAGTGGAGCGTGTATCTCTCCCAATCAAGCATGATAGGGTCCGACATTATAATGACCAGCAAACATAACCAAACAAAACTAAAAGCAAATATACAGATGCTCCAAGAACAACACATATCATGCGAAGTAATAAAAGTATAGTATTGAGAGAGACGACCTGATAATTGTTTGATGAAGAAGGGGATGAACGGGGGCATCCCCAAGCTTAGATCCTTGAGTCTCCTCGAATACTTGTTGGGGGTACTAGGGCTTCCCCAATCTTGAGCTTTTGCCTCTAGTTTTCCTTCACACAAAACTTCTCATAAACTTGTTAGAGCGGTTAGTACACTAATAGATAATTGTAAAGATTGATTTTTCAGGTGCACTTATGTAGCTCAAATAAGAAAACTCAAAACATATGAAAGGAATTGTATAGAGAATGTTGTGTACAAAATTCATCTAAAAAATATGAAATGGTGATTTTTATTGATTTTTGCAATGAAGCAAACAGAATCTGTTTTTCTGGACAGCATGTCACAATATTTGCTTCCCTTATCATAAGAGGCTAAAACTTGGCACAAAACTTGAAAATAAAGATACAATGGAGTTTCTACAGTAGTAAATACATCCAAAACACAACAAAAGCAAAAGAAACCTAATCCGTTTTGGGCTGCCTCCCAGAAGCGCTTCTTTAAAGCCATTAGCTAGGCACTGGTGTAACAATGCTCACAAAATAATAAAAGTTGAAGCAAAAAAGAGAGCATCAAAGGAGCAAATATAAACCACATTTAACACTAACATGCTTCCTATGCATGGGCATCTTGAAAGAAAATAAATCAATGAAGCACAAAGTATCAAGCATAGCAAGGTAACACAAGAGCACCTTCAAGATTTTCAGCATGGGGAGAGGTGTTTTCCTAACATGAAATTTTCTACAACCAAATTTTCGTATCGCATAAAAATTTTCAGTAGCATCATGAACAAACTCAACAATATAACCATCACATAAAGCATGATTTTCATGATCTACTAGCACATAATCATGTAAACTTACTAAGCAAAACTCCTCATCATTAAGAACATCCATAGTAGGCAAAAATAGAGGGTTATCATAAGACTTATCAAAATAGCAAGTGACGAGGATCATCCTCGGCAAATCCTATGGTTAGGTACCCTAGGTTTCGTGTAGGAGGAAGGAGAGCGACGTGGCCTGCACGTTGGTAGGATTCGGAGGTGACAAGCGACACATGGGGGCACGATTTACCCAGCTTCAGGCCCCCGGAGGGAAAACCCTACATGCTCCTTGTCTGATCTTGTATTGATGATGATGTACAGAGGTGCCGCGAGGGCTTTGGTGGAGAGAGATCTGTCTAGTTCTATGTGTGGGGGTTGAGATAGTCTAGAGAGGTGCCCCTGTCTCGCTTTATATAGATACCCAGGTAGGGGTTTACATGAGTCCTAGTCGACTACAAGTAGGAGTCCTTGTCTTGCGCCTCAAGTCTTGGTCTTCACGTCTTACTCCATCAAGTCGGTGTCCACAAGTGGGCCCCTGGTGCGACGCCAGCCATGACACGCACCAGGTACCCTCACGCAGAGGAGTCGTGGGGTCACCCCCTCGTCAGTAGCCCCCGAGTGCCTGGGGGACTCGAAGAGTCGCGCAGGTACTCGAATCTGCAGTAGCCGTCGTAGTGCGTGTCGCTTCGTCGAGTGAGCAGTCGAACCTTCCAAAACCTTCTGTTGAGGATCCATACATCATATGCTGATGAGCAGTCGAAGTTTCCATGAGTATGCTCCCGATGGGAGTATAGGTGTCTGGGGGACTCGCAGAGTCGCGCAGGGACTCGAATCCGTTATCACTTGCCTTCATATGTGCAGCGCGGCTGCGAGTCGTTGGTCGTTTTAGCCATGAAATTTTTTATTCCGAGGGATGATAAGCTGAAAGGGCCCAAGGTAGTCGACTGGTCGAGCCTTGGTGAATTGCGCTAGTGGAAAATACCTCAGTAGCCCAATCAAGTATGTGTTCCTCGACACGAACTTGGAAACGACCGGTGTCTAACAAATTCATGCCGCTGCAGGTCTTATAGGATCAATTGTTGCCGGCCCCAGTAAATAGCCTTAACGCGTCCGTTATTGGCTCATCTCTCTATCATGCGAGCGCATGGAAAACGTCGGGAGTGAAGTCGCGTTGTGGCAAGTCCCGGCCCGGCCGTCTGCGCAGCGGGGTCCTACCTACACGCTAAGCTTGCGTGGCATCTGGGTACAATGTGTCGTAGCCCAGGCATCATTTCTTGTAGAGGCACGGAGCCTAGTTAGATATGCACCCACTTGGAATAAACGATCAAGTGAGCTATTAGTAGTCACCCCCAGAGCTTTTGCAAGCTCAGGCGAGGAATCAGGTAAGAAAAGCACCCACTCGGAAAGTCGTCGAGTTCACGAGTAGTTTGTATTGTAGAGTATTTAATTGAGCCTTGCGAGTGGCCACTCGAGAGTTTTGCCGTCTTCGAGGTGAGGGAGCACTCGAACTCTATAGATGCGTCGTTTCTGCTAGCGCGAGTAGTTACTCGAGTACATTTTGCCTTCTGGGTGAGGGAGCACCCGAAACTATGTTGGTGCGAGTGGTCACTCGAGCACATCTTCGTCTTCTGGGTGAGTGAGCACCCGAACTCTCAGGTTTTTAGATCTTGCTGGTTAGTGCGAGTAGCCACTCGAGCGCGTCATCATCTTCTGCTGGGTGAGGGAGCACCCGAACTCTGGAGGTGCATTTTATCTTGTTGGTGCAAGTGACCACTCGAGCACTTCGTCATTTGGGTGAGGGAGCACCCGAACTCTATAGATGAAGTTGTTCTTGTTTGGAGGGGAGTTTGATATGGGATGCACCCACTCGGAAAACCATCGAGTGGACTAATAGTGTGAGCACCCGCGGAGCGTCTGTGTGCTCATGCGGGGGTCCTTTTGCTCGTTCTTTATGCCTTGTATCATTGTGCGAGTATTCACTCGAGCACTTTTTAGTACAGGCGAGTAAGCACTCAAACCTTCCGAGAGTGCTTCAGGTTGCTTGATACTCCGTCAATGAGCACTCGATTTTTCAGAGAGTTCTTTCGTGTTGTTTGAGAGTGATCACTCAAATCTTTCGAGAGTACTTTCATGTTGTTTGAGAGTGATCACTCGAATATTCCGAGAGTGCTTTTTCTTGAAAGTGATCACTTGAATCTTACGAGGGTGCTTTTTCTTGAGAGTGATCACTCGAGTCTTTCGAGAGTGCTTTTGCTTGAGAGTGATCACTCGAATCTTCCGAGAGTGTTGTTGCTTGAGAGTGATCACTCGAATCTTCCGAGAGTTCTTGTGCTTGAGAGTGATCACTCGAATCTTTCGAGAGTGCTTTTTCTTGAGACTCCGAGAGTTCTTTTGCTTGAGACTCCACGTGTGATTTTGCTTGAGACTCCGCGAGTGATTTTTCTTGAGACTCCGCGAGTGCTTTTGCTTGAGACTCCGCGAGTACTTTTTCTTGAGACTCCGCAAGTGCTTTTGCTTGAGACTCCGCGAGTGCTTTTACTTGAGACTCGGTGATACGTCCCAAACGTATCTATAATTTCTGCTTGCTCCATGCATGTTTTGTGTGACTTTTCCATGTTTTGCTTGAACTTTCATACACTTTTGAGCATATTTGGACTAATCTATTAACCCAGTGCACCCAGCTGCCAGTTGCTGTTTTCTGCTGTTTTTGTATTTCAGGTTTTCCGGCCATTAAAAGTGCTCCAAAAAATCCGGAAAATCAGATAAAAAATCAGCAACCCGGAAGCTTCCGGAAACACCAAAGGAGGGAAGGTGGGCCACCACAGGGACTCTAGAAGGGTCCCTGGCGCGGCCCCACCCTAGGCCGCGCCAGGGGGCCTCCTGGCTGCCCTGTGGCCCCTCTCAGTGCCCCCCTTAGCCTATATTTAGCCCTCGGGGTGGAAACCCCTAATATCGATCTCTTTTCCGCGATCTCGCCTCTATACCGCTGCCGCCGTTTCTATATCGGGGCTGCCTGGAGAAGCTGCCCCGGCACCCTGCCGGGAGGAGGAACCCCCTACGGGAGACCATCCATAGCCATGGACGCCTCCCATATGTACCGTGAGTAGTCCACCTTGGACCATGGGTCCGTGACCAGTAGCTATGTGATGTACTTCTCTCCCCTCTTTGTGCTTCCACTTTCGAGACCTCGTGAGCTACTTCGCATGATCGAGGCACCTTTGTAATTTATGTTGTTGCTATGTTGAGTTTTTCTGGGATCTGATGGATTATGAGACTATGTTCAGATTGTGATGAGTAATATATTTGGTTCTTCTCTTTTATATTTTGTTCTTGATTAAATTCTTGCATGTTCTCCGTTGCCGTATTTTACTTTGGCCAAGTGATTTGTTGCAACTCCAAGAGGGAGCGTTATGCTTGATTGTGGGTTCAGCCCCTTGATGTCTAGCTTGAGTGACAGAAACATGAGACTAGGGGATGTGTTGTTGCCACCAGGGATAAAACAACGGTGCTTGTATCCGCGGGTGCAAGGATTGTTTACTTTACGCAAAGTTCTTTTAATGCAGTTGTCTGTTGCTTTGAGTTTACACTTTGGGTGGGATTCGCAACTTAATACCAGCGAGATGTTCTGGATAGATATCTCAAGGTGGATGATTCGTAGTAGATGCAGTTGGATTTCAGTCTACTTACCTTGGCGTACTGCCCATTGCTTTTGAGGCCTTCCTTTCTTTGCAGCATAGTTAGCATTAAGTTGCCTTCATAATTCTGTCAATTGCCCAGTTGTGATTTGTTTACCTCGCTATCACTTTTATCGTCTTTAGGGAGAGAAACATCACTAGTGAAAATCACGGGACCTCGGTCCATCTTCACATTACTGTTTATATCCTTAGTTTACTTTCAGTTGCCACTATTATTATCTCTTGCGTTAATCTGAGACATCCTGGCTTAATAGGAATGATAGACTACTCATATAAACAAGGTGCACCTTCTTTTCCGGGAGCCCAGATGCAAAGAACTCCAAAGTTAAGCGTGCTTGGCTTGGAGCAATTTGAGGATGGGTGACCGACTGGGAAGTAGCTCCCAGGTGCGCACGAGCGAGGACAAAGTGCGCAGGAAAGACTAGTGTTGGTCTATGGGGACAGTCTAGATCCCGCCAGGCGTACGCCGGGAACCGGTGGGTGTGGCCGGGGCGTTACAAATGGTATCAGAGCCGACCCTTGCAGTTATACGGGCGTGTGTGGGTCAGTGCGCGAACATGCGGGACATGTGTCGGCACTGGACGCACAGACGTGTGCCAAGAGGGAACGTTCCTGTGGGCCGATGAGGACATCGGTTCCTTTGAGTGGGGGTGTATGTGACATCCTGGCTTAATAGGAATGATAGACTACTCATATAAACAAGGTGCACCTTCTTTTCCGGGAGCCCAGATGCAAAGAACTCCAAAGTTAAGCGTGCTTGGCTTGGAGCAATTTGAGGATGGGTGACCGACTGGGAAGTAGCTCCTAGGTGCGCACAAGTGAGGACAAAGTGCGCAGGAAAGACTAGTGTTGGTCTGTGGGGACAGTCTAGATCCCGCCAGGCGTACGCCGGGAACCGGTGGGTGTGGCCGGGGCGTTACATAATCCTTTGTAAGCAGCAAGGCCGGAGGAATTGACAACTCCTCTGTACTCGTTGGGAGCAAAGTTATTTGTTGTTGTGTGCAGGTCCACGTCAAGCGTCGTGACACCTTCTTGTATCTCTTGGAGTCCTACTGGTTCGATAACCTTGGTATATTTACCGAGGGAAATTTGCTGCTACGCTACATCTCACCTTCCACTTTGGGTAACCGACGAGGAGTGAGATATCCTCACCGTATCACTCGGCGAGTGCTTTTGCTTGAGAGTGAATACTCGAATCTTCTGAGAGTGATGTTGCTTGTGGAAAAACACTGAGGTATTGTCCCCTCGAAAATGCATCGAGTTCTTCTTTCCGTAGTATGAGCGAGCAGTGCTTCTTCGGGTGCGCGCCAGCGCTCCCGATGGGAGTAGTCCCGGAGGCTATGTTCGACTCATAGAGTCGGGCATAGGCTTGAGTTGTTTGTTAAGCTAACCCCGTATTCTTTTTTGGTCAGTGTGATGAAGTTCTTCGGGTGCACGGCAGCGCTCCCGATGGGAGTAGCCCCCGAGGCTATGTGCGACTTGTAGAGTCGGACATAGGCTCAAGTTTTTCTGAAGCTAACCCCGTCCTCTTGTTTGATCCACGTGATGAAATTCTTCGGGTGCGCGGCAGCGCTCCTGATGGGAGTAGCCCCCGAGGCTATGTGCGACTTGTAGATTCGGGCATAGGCTCGAGTTGCTCTGAAGCTAACCCCGATGTCGACGGCTTGTCTTGTACGGTGCAGGCCCCGAGTGTTGGGTGCATGGCGTGTGTTCGGAGAGAACTCGACGCCCTGGGCGGAGTCGTCTTGGCGAAGTTGCGTCTTGTGGTCAAGAAGCAGTTGATGAAGATTTGTTGACTTGTCTTCAATTTCCTGCAAAACCGGTGTATATGCAGCCCTTGAATCTATTAGCTGTCTCGTGGGGCCGGCGAAACGCTTTGCTACAGGCAGATGTAAGATATCTTACGGGTGGAGAGTATGACCCGAGCAAGTTAAAAAATATGAGAAACGGAAATTTTTGACTCGTAGTAGAGGGACTTACGATTTGTGATCCTTCATAGGTGTGGTGCGAGTGTAGTCGGTGCAGCGGACGGATTCGATGCCGCGCCCATAGTCGATGTAGTGGATGGAGTAGACGCCGCGACCGTGGTCGGTGCCGCGCCCGGAGTCGATGTAGAGGATAGAGTTGACACCGCGGACGTTGCTGATGCCACGCTCGGAGTCGATGTAGAAGACGGGGTCGATGTGATGGCGGCTGCAATGTTCAGCCCCCGAGTCCGCGAGCCCCCGAGTGTTGGGGCGGAGGGGTTGCGCAGCGAAGCCGTCATGATGAAGTTGACCGGCGAGTGACGAGAGGACTCGATGCATTGGGCGGAGTTGATGCATGTTGATGTAGATTGACCGGTAGGAGAGCAGGCGGTGTGGTAGCGCCTACGCGATGGAGCTCGGCACGGGGGAAACCCGCACGAAGGAACTCGGCGTAGGTGTGTCCGCTGGTCAGATGCGGTCTTGATTTCTTTGTTTTTGAAATGTGAGCCCCCGGGTGTTGAAGGTGGTGGGGTCACGCGGCGTGATGAAGGTACACGACGAGGTGCCAAAGGGACTCGAGGCGATGGTACCTGCGCGATGGAGCCCAGTACGGGGGAACCCATACAAAGGAGCAAGGAGAAAGATGATTTGTGTAGTTGGATTCGACGGTGCGGCGAGTGACCGAGAAGGACTCGACGCGCCGGGCGAGTCGACGTGACAAAGTTTCGTGGAGTGTATCCGCACTGGAGCCGATGAAGTTGATGTCGTTGTTGATGTCGAAAAAAAGCCAGCCCCCGGGCATCAAGTGCGCGTCGTGATTCGTCTGCTCCATGCGGGATCCGTAGAATGTTCATTGGGTGATGTCGTTGTAGCGGCGTGAGTCGATGTCGCGGCCGGAGTTTATGTCGAGGCCGTACTCGATGTAGAGGACATAGTTGATGCCTCGCCCGTGGTTGATGTAGAGGACGGAGTCGACGCCTCGCTCGTAGTAGGTGTAGAGGACGGAGTCGACGTCTTGCCCGTAGTTGGTGTAGAGAACGAAGTTGAGGTAGAGGACGGAGTCGATGCCGCGGCCGTGGTCGATGTAGCGGACGGAGTCGATGCGATGTCGACTGCGACGTTCAGTCCCCGAGTCGGTGAGCCCCCGAGTGTTGAGGCAGCAGAGTTGTGCAACAAAGTCGTCGAGATGAAGTTATCCGCAGAGTGACGAGAGGACTCGATACGCTGATTCCTGCGCGATGGAGCTCGGTACGGGAGAGCCCATACAAAGGAGCTCGGCGCAGGATGATTTGTGTGGTTTGAGTCGACGGTGCGGCGAGTGACCGAGAGGGACTCGATGCGTCGGGCGGGGTCGACTTGTCGAAGTTGCGTGACGTGCATCCCTTGTTGTAGCGGCGCGAGTCGATGTAGAAACCTTGGCGAGTCATCCATGGCATGTCGAATTGGAGTAGAAGCCTTGTGGGTCAAGATTGAACTCGAATTCGCGATTGGAAATTCGCAATATCGCATAGATCCAAAAACGTGTTGCAGTGCGAGAGCCTCTGAAGGAGATCTCACCGTTGGAATTTTATGAAATTGTTTGTGCTGATGGGGGATTGAAACCCGCATGCGTTCACCGGAGGGATCTTCAAGTTGATGCCCGATCTATTGTCAGGAATATTTATGCTGGAGTCACGCGGACTTCCGTCAGATTCCGAGAGTGCTTCAGTGTGGGAGTCGCCAACGGAGATCCAGCCTTTGGAATTTGCTGCAATTTTTACAGATTTTCGAAAATTGGGTTCCGCATCTTTCCACCAAAGGGATCCTCGAGATGAGTTCCGAGTCGCCGTCGCGAGTGCCCACAAAACAGACATTTTTCTGTCCTGTAGGCTGTGCGTGAGCGCTTTTGTTGATGTCGATCTTTGAGTGACGCGCTTGAAAATTTTCTTGTTTTCTCCCTGAGCTTGATGTAGATCTTGATGTGGTTGTTTAAGAAGCCAAGATTGCGATGAACCCAACTTGAATAGGTCCTTACGAAGTCGACGGATCGTCGATTGTCGATGTAGATTGGAGCCTCCGATCCGTGATTCCAACGCGCTTGTCCTTCCCACAGACGGCGCCAATTGACGAGGATCAGCCTCGGCAAATCCTAGGGTTAGGTACCCTAGGTTTCGTGTAGGAGGAAGGAGAGCGACGTGGCCTGCGTGTTTATAGGATTCGGAGGTGACAAGCGACACATGGGGGCACGATTTACCCAGCTTCAGGCCCCCGGAGGGAAAACCCTACATGTTGCTTGTCTGATCTTGTATTGATGATGATGTATAGAGGTGCCGCGAGGGCTTTGGTGGAGTGAGATCTGTCTAGTTCTATGTGTGGGGGTTGAGATTCTCTAGAGAGGTGCCCATGTCTCGCTTTATATAGATAGCCAGGTAGGGGTTTACATGAGTCCTAGTCGACTACAAGTAGGAGTCCTTGTCTTGCGCCTCAAGTCTTGGTCTTCACGTCTTACTCCGTCATGTCGGTGTCCACGAGTGGGCCCCTGGTGGGCCTCCAGCCATGACACGCACCAGGTACCCTCACACAGAGGAGTCGTGGGGTCACCCCCTCGTCAGCAAGGGTTATCATAAATAACAGTAGCAAAATCATCCTTGCAAGTTTCATTCAAAGGGGCATCATGGCCACAACCATCAATTTCATCAAAAAGGGATATTTAAAAAGATTCAATAGGATCATAGCAATCAATATAGCATTCATCCTCCTTCGGTAAGCATGGAGGGCAAGCATATAAAGTAAGAGTCAAAGAGTTACTCTCGTTAGTAGGTAGAGATGGGTAGCTACTTGATACGTCCCAAACGTATCTATAATGTTTGCTTGCTCCCCGCATGTTTTGTGTGATATTGTTATGTCTTAGATATACTTTAATACACTTTTGATCATATTTGGACTAACCTATTAACTCAGTGCACCCTAGTGCCAGATCCTGTTTTCTTATGTTTTTCTTATAACAGGTTTCCCCCGTATTAAAAATGCTCCAAAAATTCCGGGAAAATCCAATAAAAAATCAAAGCTTCGGAAGCTTCCAGAGTCTCTAAGGGGGGCGGAGGGGACCCACCAGGGCCCCAGGCGCCCTCCCAGCGCGCCCTAGGGTGGGGTCGCGCCAGGGGACCACCTGGACCCCTGGTGGGGCCTCTGGCTGTCCCCCTTTGCCTATATTTATCTCTCGGCCCGAAACCCCTGAAGACAGAACCCTTTTTCGCGATATTGCCTCTGTTCCGCCGCCGCCGCGCTTCCAAGATCGGGAGCACCAGAAGACCTCTTCCCGGCACCCTGACGGAGGGAGGATTGACCTCCGGGAGCTTCTCCACCACCATGGACGCTTCCCGATGATCCGTGAGTAGTCCACCTTGGACCATGGGTCCATGATCATTACTATGTGATGTTCTCCTCCCCTCTTTATTCTTCATGGATTAGACCTTGTGAGCTGCCCTACATGATCAAGGCACATATGTAATTCTTTCTGCTGTTGCTATGTTGAGTTTGCTGGGATCTGATGGATTATGAGACTATGTTCAGATTGTGATTGAGTAATATATTTGGTTCTTATGTTTTATATTTATGTTCTTGAGTAATTCTTGCATGTTCTCCGTTGTTGTTTATTGCTTTGGCCAAGTAGTAGGTAGTGACTCCAAGAGGGAGCGTTATGCTTGATTGTGGGTTCATGCCCCCTGATGACTAGCTTGAGTGACAGAAACATGAGTCTAGGGGATGTGTTGTTTCCACAAGGGGGAAAACAACGGTGCTTGTAACCGCGGTTGCAAGGATTGTTGACTTTACAGAAAGTTCTTTTAATGCAGTTGTCTGTTGCTTTGGGTTAACACTTTGGGTGGGGCTCGCAACTTAATACCAACGAGATGTTCTGGATAGATATCTCAAGGTGGATGATTAGTAGTAGATGTAGATGGATTTCTGTCTACTTATTTTGGCGTACCTCCCATGCTTTTGAGCCTCTTCCTTTCTCTGTAGCATAGTTAGCATTGCGGTGCATTTCAAATCCTATCAATTGCCCAGTTGTGATTTGTTTACCTCGCATAGCAGTTTTATCGTCTTTTGGGAGAGAGACATCACTAGTGAACATCATGGGACCCCTATCCATATTTCCACCACTGTTTACACCCTCAAATTTACTTCCTGCTTTTACTTTCAGTTGCAGTCATCACTACCTATTATCTGTTGCGTTGATCCTTTGTAAACGGCAAGGACGGAGAGATTGACAACCTCTCTGTACTCGTTTGGAGCAAAGTTATTTGTTGTGTGTGCAGGTCCAGGTTAAGTGAGAAATTTCTCTCAAACGGCGCGTTGCTAGCTTCACCACCTACTTGAAGTTATCGGAGTCCTACGGGAGACACTCTAAACCTTAACATCTTTGCCAAGGGAAATTTGCTGCTAGGCTATATCCAACCTTCCACTTGGGGTAACCAACGAGGAGCACTACTTCAGTGCCATCACTACTCCATTTTTCCTCCTTTTGTTCGTCACTCTCCTCTTTTTCATCCAAGGAGCTTTCAGTTTCAGCAATTTCTTCTTTCGTAGAGTCCTGCAAAGCATTAGTCTCTTCCTCTTGCGGAGAGAACCGTTTGTGATAGTCAGGAATATAAGCATTATCATTAAAAATTTCAAAGAAATATATATCAAGACTCTCGGATTTGTAAGGGGCATCTTCAATATCCTCAACAAAGGAAACAATTTCATAGGCACCCTTAAAAACAACAAATTCTTCTATTCGTGCTACATCAAAGAAATCATAATGTCCCTTAGTATAAGATACCAAGGTTTCATTATCATTACACCAACATTGGAAAGGTAGGTGTTTAAACATCAAGCAGCAACAAGATTCATCACAACAAAAAGATTTATCATAATCAGAGCATAATTTTCTAGCATAACTATCAAGTTGATTCATTATTTTCCATATAAATATCCCTTTTTCAGACAAGCGGTATTCCTTATAATATTTTTGTTGATCCTCAGTGAATCCACCTTGCCAATAAGATCTAGTTTCATAAAAAGTAAGCATTGCAAGCAACCAGAGTAATAAGCAAAATTGTACTTATCAAGTGAACTTATAAGTAAAGGTATGCTCCCCGGCAACAGCGCCAGAAAATAGTCTTGATAACCCACAAGTGTAGGGGATCGCAACAGTCTTCGCGGGTAGGTATAACCCAATTTATTGATTCGCCACAAGGGGAGCCAAAGAATACTTGTAAGCCTTAGCAGTTGAGTTGTCAATTCAACCACACCTGAAAAAACACTAGACAAGATATATGTGGCAACGGTGTGTTGACGGGTGTAGCCTTTAAGACTTCCCCAATCACCAACACCACAAAGTAGTAACAAAGTAGTAGCAGCAAAGAGAGAAATAGTAACAACGAAGGAAATAAAGATGAAAGATGGACCGGGGTTCAAGTTTCACTAGTGGTAACTCTCCAAGCAAAAGAACAAGTGTTGGGTGCACAAATTACAGTTGGGCAATTGACAAATATGCACTAACTCTAGCGAAAGAACAAACTAGAGCATCCTAGTCTAAGAACCAGACATAGGCATGTGTTCCATATGGAGTTGTACGTACTTGCAATAAGAACTTCCACAACATCTTTTGTCCAACCATCCCGCTACAAACGGGGCCAAAAGGAATTTATGGAGATTAAGGTGCTCATGTCAAAGAGCACCGGAACAAAGCATTAACACTCTATGAACACATGTAATCCTCAAATTATAGCCCATCCCCTTTGGTGTCCCGAGCTATCACCATTGGGATCGCCGGTTCCGGTCTATAATAGGTGCATACAACCGTAGATAAGATCTAGAACAATAATTATAATCATGCAAGCATAAAGTGCTCAGATCTGAAATCATGCTACTCGTGCACTAGTAACAAGCATTAAGAACAACAAATTGCAGCAACAATAATTCATAAACTTATTAGGACTGAACAAGGTAACAATTCATCGGATCCCAACAAACACAACACCAATTACATCATATGGATCTCAATCATGTAGGGCAGCTCATGAGAACTTTGTATTGAAGATCTAGGGGGAGAAGATAGCGCATAGCTATTGCCAAGTACCCGTAGTCCAAGGAGGAAATACTCACGACATCATGGGGCGAAGAAGAGTTGATGAAGATGGCCCCGGGGGCCAAGGCCCTCTCCGACAGGGTGCCGGAGTAGGATCCTGGTGAACCCCGAAGCTAGGTTTCGATGGCGGCGGAGATCGGGATCGCTTCTGGAAAATATGACTGAATATCTCGGGTTTTTGCATCAGGGGAAATAAATAGGTCCAAAGGGGAGACCGAGGGGGTGCCAGGTCACCCAAGCGGGTCCATGGCGCGGGTCCCCCCTGGTCGCGCCAGGAGCGCGCCTGGGGTTGTGGACCTCCCCTGGACTTCGTTCTCCGGCTGGAGGACTCTTCTGATGTAAAAGAATTTTGGAATTGTTTGGGGAATTTTCTGAGCAACTTCATTTTTGGACTTTTTCTGCATTGCAAAGACAAAACAGACAGAAACTGGCACTGGACTCTATATTAGTAGGTTAGTCCAATAAATGATTCAAAAGCATGGCAAAAAGATGTAGCAATGACAAAAAATGAGCATGGAACAAGCAAAAATTATAGATACGTTTGAGACGTATCAGCATCCCCTCATCGGAGGCCAAAACAGCCTCTAGGTTAGCTCTCCCGAAGAAGAACAAAGGTGGCGACGGCTCCGCAACGGAAAACTGGAGTATGGGCGTATGATTAAGGGTTTCCTCGACGGGAGTAAAATATAAGGGCCAAAGGGGAGCCTCGGGGTGGCCCCACCTGGCCAGGTGACCAGGTGGCGCGGCCAAGCCTTAGTCACGCCCCCTGTCCGCCTGGACTAGGGGCAACCCCCGTCCAGGTGGCCATCTGGCTCCGTGGGTCTTTTGGCAAGTGGGAATTTCTGGATTTTTTTGGGAATTTTCTGAGAAACTTCATTTTTTTACCTTTTCCTACACAATAACAGACATACAGGCAACTCTTCTACAAACACTCCATGTGACATCCTGGATTTTGGAACTTTCTTTTTCCAAAAACTTTTCTGATTTATTTTTGGATTTGCCATTTGGTTTGGATTTTGAGCACCTCTTTGGACTTGAAACTTGAGAAAATTTTCTTTCCATGCTCAAGTATCCCTTGATTCCAAGACTTTCTTGTGTCATCTCCTGGATCCATTCCATCCAAGCCACCATTTTTATTCAAACTATATATTCCTTTTCCAATAAAAGTAATATTCCTATTATTTGAGGTTTGTGAAGCAACCCATATTATATTGCTCCATAAACCCCCAAATAATTCCCACCTATTCTTGATGGCACATCTTGCCACATTCTCCAAAAACATTGCATAGCCCAAGTGGATTTTTCCTCTAGAAAAAACCATTTGTCTGTGGGGGGCAGATTAGAGCTTTGTGAAGGGAGTGCCATTTCTCTTGATCCATTGCTGGTGAAACTTTTTGTGCAATCTCATATGATCATATCATTAGCCTACACAAAATTCGACCACCTATTTCTTTGCCAAACTCCCACAATAAATTTCCAAAGTTTTGGTGCGGAAAGGGGCATTGTGAAGGAAGTGCATGATAGGGGACCCCATTTGCCTTGAAACTTTTTGTGGCTATTACCACACCCAAAAGACTCCACTAAACCAAGTTTGAGCCAAATCACATAACCCATGTGTGTGCATCATCATGTTTAAGTTTCTGGTCAGCAGAGCACCTTGTGAAGCAAGTGCTAGCTAGGCTTGTCCAATGGCCATGAAATTTTAGACACATGTGAACACTACCAAATAACCTCACCCCACCAATTTTCAGACAATTCCATCAATTATATGAGATTCTAGCTTCAACTTTGCATTCTGGCTTGTTTGAACATTTGCAAAGGAAGTACTAGCTACATTGCTCCATTTGTGATGAAACCTGGTACATCTACTCACCCCTGGTGTATGATTAAGCTCAGCCAACAATCATGCATAGGGGAGCCACGTGCTAGCCACAACCCAGCACAAACACCTTATGCATCAATGTCCCATTTGCAAAAGAAGTGCCATGTGCATTTGCTTGATTAAGCTCAAACTTAGCATAACTATATTCCTTCCAACCCTAAGCCCCTGGGACAATCCCACCTTCACCCCCTAAGCACCATTTGATCTTATCTTCTACTGCAAGTTTGCTGCATCAAACTTGTCAGTGAGTGTGTGGTCATTCCAGAGCACCTTTGGCCCAACTTTTTGCAGTGAGAGGACTACACTCTTGACACAGTTGGCCACGCGAAACTTTATCCCTTGCACCAGTGCGCGTGGGGAGCAAGCATGTGGCGTGCTCTGGCCGCGCTCTGCATGCCCGACGCATCCCCATCGCGCACCAGTGCCCCCTTGGCAATTTCTTCGTGTCCTGCCGCGCCGCAAAGCTTTCCAGCACGCACGCCACCCTCTCGAACCTCCTCGGCGCTCCTCGATGCCCGCCAGCTCACCCGAGCATCTTCGTGTTCCCCATGGCGCGGCCTGCCACGGGCATCTCGCCCCGGCTATAAAAAGGCACGCCCCCGAGCCTCCCAGTGCACCAGCTGTTGGGGATCGGCGCAGAAAACAAAAAATTTCCTACCTACGAGTCCCGAACCCAAGATCTATGCTATGCTGATGTATGTAACGGAAGGAATCGGTGTTCATACCTTTGAAGACTGAAAGAGGGAAACGTTCCTCGAACGTGGTTGGCGTAGACTCTGATCCTACGACCTCCTTGTCGTGTTGAAGAACCTCCGACGATGAAGTAGCACCACACGTGTAGTGCCTCGTGGGATTACACACGTACGGTGCAACCGACGTCCCTCCGGGCTCCGAACCAGAAGAGCAGCGGAAAGAAGATTGATCCGGATCCCGATTCCGGCAGCGTGACGGCGTCCGGATGATGGTGAAACCCCCAACCAGGTGCAAACTCTAAACCAGGGGAGTCCGCTCTAGGTCGGAGAAAGAGAGAGAGAAACTCAATGTTGTATTGAAAAAGGCACCCCCACCCCTCCTTATATAGGCCAAGGAGGGGCTCCACCCCCTCCCTTTCCCCCAAGTGGGACTAAACCCCCAAGGATGGGGAGTGGTGCGGCTAGGAGGGGGGATGGGCCCCTCCCTTGGTGCCATGCCCAAGGGGGGAGGTTCCCCCTTCCCCTCATGGGCCTTTTAAGGCCCAAATACCTTTTCACCTTTTTAATTAATTGTTTAAATCATTTTTAATATTTAATTCTATCAATTAAATAATAAAACATATTTAAACATTAATATATATTATTTTGAACCTTTCAAAATATCCGGAACTGCTTCCGGCACCTCCTGGTACATTTCCGGTGTTTTCTCTCTTTTCACCGATGATCCCGAATCAATCCTTAATGCATCGATTGCCCTTAAGTGTAACACCCTACGGTCCGGGAAACAGTAGACATGATCGAGACACTCTCTGACCAATGACCATCATGTGGGATCTGGTTACAATCCTTGATGTGCCCCTACGCTTCCATCGAATAAACTTCATCGTTGTTGAACCGTTAACAATATGACTTGATCCCTTTGTGCTTCGGTACTATGTTTGTCCGAGGTATGATCGTCGGTATCCAATACCTAGTTCTTTATCGTCTCCGACATAACATGTTTACTCGTCTGTGAATATTACATCTCTTGTGACCTAGTCACTTGCTTGCAAGCTATTGATGCAACACCATCGAGTGGGCCCAGAGTACCTATCCGTCACTCGGATTGACAAATCCCGCTCTGATCTATTTCATACTCCTCAACATATCTACTTCGGAATACCCAAGATACACCTTTTCAGTTACCATGTTTCAGTGTAACGGTTAATGCACTCAAAGCATCTTAATAGATAGCAATTATGTATGATCATCACGGTCTAAGGATTCAGTCACTATGTTATTAAGTCATCGCAATGCTGAACTTATGTGACTTGATCACACTGCAATGCTTAAGGTGGGTGTGTGTCCATCACATCATTCTCCTAATGATATGACCTCATTGTCAATAGACTATTATGTTCTGATGATCAGGAAACCTTGATCATCAATTGCCCAATGAGCTAGTATGCCTGAGT
The DNA here is from genome assembly GCA_950022295.1 of Bromus sterilis. Lineage (NCBI taxonomy): Eukaryota > Viridiplantae > Streptophyta > Magnoliopsida > Poales > Poaceae > Bromus > Bromus sterilis. The sequence continues at coordinate 36,027,746 of OX465595.1, read as the reverse complement.
TTAACTAGGGACCAGGTTGTTATATATCACACGTGTAATAATGTTTCCGCTTAATACAGTTCTAGCACAATATATAACTTATTATGAACAAACAGATATGTGACAAATATCTTTATTAATTTGCCTCTAGGGCACATATCCAACAGTCTCCCACTTGCACTAGAGTACAAATTACACTATTTTACATGAGGTATGTATCTAACACCAATAGTCTCTCGGTGTTGTTCAAACTTGGCTTGTGGAAGAGGTTTAGTCATTGGGTCTGACGGATTCAGATCCGTATGTATTTTGCAAATCCTAGTATGACCATCCTTGACGTAGTCCCGCGTCACATGGAAACGCCGGAGAATATGCTTGGTTGTAGAGTGAGTCCTCGGCTCCCTTGCGTTAGCAATGGCACCCGTATTGTCGCAATAAATGCTAACAGGGTCAGTGCAACTAGGGAATACGCCAAGCTCGATTACGAACTTCTTCAGCCAATGCACTTCATTTGATGCTTCGCAAGCGGCAATATACTCCGCCTCCATCGTAGATTGGGGGACGATTGACTGCTTGCCGCTCCTCCAGCTAATCGCACCACCATTCAACATAAACACGTATCCCGTCTGGGATTTTGAGTCATCGGAATCAGTACCAAGACTGGCATCGACGTAACCTGTTACGGCGAGCTCTTCTTCACATCCTCCATAGACAAGAACCAGATCCTTAGTTCTTCGTAAGTACTTAAGGACGTTCTTCACTGCAATCCAATGATCCATTCCAGGATTACTTTGGAAACGATTAGTCAGACTAACCGCCAGGGCCACATCTGGTCGAGTAAACAGCATAGCATACATGATAGAACCTATGGCTGAGGCATAGGGCTTTGAGGACATTTCCTCCCTTTCTTTTGTTGTTGCTGTGCATTGAATCACACTCAACTTACTTCCTTTCATAACGGGCAAGAGGCCTCTCTTGGCGTTATCCATATTGAACCTCTTCAATATCTTCTCAAGGTAAGTTCTCTGACTCAGTGTTAATATGCGTCTTGATCTATCTTTGTAGATTTTAATGCCTAATATGTATGCAGCTTCACCTAGGTCCTTCATGGAAAATTGTCCATTCAAATATTCCTTTACCCCCTCTAGAAATTTCACATCATTCCCTATCAATAATATGTCATCCACATATAGTACTAGGAATGCCACAGAACTCCCACTCTCTTTCTTATAAACACATAATTCTTCTTCATTTTGGACAAATCCAAAAGCTTTGATCACCTCATCAAAACGAAGATTCCAGCTCCGAGATGCTTGCTTCAACCCATAAATGGACCGTTGAAGTTTGCATACCTTACCAGCGTCCTTAGGATCAATAAAACCTTCTGGTTGTACCATATACAACTCTTCCTCAATGTTGCCATTTAGGAACGCGGTTTTCACATCCATCTGCCATATTTCATAATCGTAATAGGCAGCAATTGCTAGCAATATCCGGATAGACTTTAGCATCGCTACGGGAGAGAAAGTCTCTTCGTAGTCAACTCCTTGAATTTGTCGGAAACCTTTTGCGACAAGTCGAGCTTTATAGACAGATACATTTCCGTCTCCGTCAGTCTTTTTCTTGAATATCCACTTATTCTCGACGGCCTTTCGGTCCTCGGGAATATCCACCAAAGTCCATACTTTGTTGGCATACATGGATTCTATCTCGAATTTCATGGCTTCCAGCCATTTCTCGGACTCGGGTCCCTCCATTGCTTCTTTGTAGTTCGCAGGTTTGTCTGGTTCATTTAACATGACTGCATTGACAAGTTGCCCATAAAACTGAGTTTTTACTCAGGCTCTTGATGACCTGCGGGGTACAATAGGATCCTCTTCATCTTGATCATGATCATCATGTATGTCACGATCGTTATGAATATCATGATGACCGTTCTCTTCAGCTCCCACTACGGAAGATGGTTCTGAACAACTTCCATTGCCATTTCTTCCACTTGGAGTGATTGGTCAATCATCTCGTTGAGGTCTATTTTCCTCCCACTCAATTCTTTCGAAAGAAACTCTTTCTCAAGAAAGCATCCAGTCTTGGCGACAAACATTTTGCCCTCAGACTGGTTGTAGAAGGTGTATCCAACGGTTTCCCTTGGATATCCCACAAAGATGCACTTATCCGCTTTTGATTCGAGTTTGTCAGGCTGAAGTTTCCTAACATAAGCCTCACAACCCCAAATATTTAAGTGAGACAACTTTGGTTTCTTTCCATGCCATTCCTCAAATGGTGTTGTCTTTACGGATTTGGCCGGTGCCCTATTAAGAATGTAAGCGGCAGTTTCTAATGCATACCCCCAGAATGACACAGGTAAGTCGGTATGAGACATCATCGATCGTACGCTATCCTATAGAGTTCGATTACGTCGCTCAAAAACACCATTACGCTGAGGTGTTCCTGCCGGCGTAAGTTGTGGTACGATGCCACAAGTCTTAAGATGATCGCCAAACTCGTGACTTAAATACTCGCCTCCTCGATCGAATCGAAGGTTCTTGGTTTTCTTCCCGAGTTGATTCTCGACCTCACTCTGAAATTCCTTGAACCTTTCAAAGGTTTCAGACTTATGTTTCATTAATTAGATATACCCATATCTGCTTAAGTCATCTGTGAAGGTCACGAAGTAACGAAGACCATTGCGTGTGGGGACGATCATAGGTCCACATACATCTGAATGTATGATCCCTAACAAGTCTTCCGCACGCTCCATTGTTCCATTGAATGGAGTCCTTGTCATCTTGCCCATAAGGCATGGTTCACATGTGTCAAGGGATCCAAAATCCAATGAATCCAGAAGTCCATCACCATGAAGCTTCTTCATGCGCTTTTCACCAATATGACCAAGTCGACAATGCCACATCGTCATGTGTTCTTCGCCACTAGGTTTTAATCTTTTGGCCTCTACGTTATCAATATGAAGTGTATCACAATCGAGATTAAGAATGAATAAGCCATTTTTCTCCGGTGCGTGAACATAAAACACATCATCCTTATAAATCCCACAACCAATTGTATCTGAATTAAAAGAATAGTGGTCTCGCTTGAAGCAAGAACCACTGACGATGTTCACACTCAATGCGAGTACATAGTAGCACTTATTCAAAATCAAAACTAATCCCGAAGGGAGACTAAGATGCTTCGTGTCGATCGCCACCACTTCAATCCGGCAGCCATTTCCCACGCGCATCGTCACTTCATCTTTCATCAAGCGTCGCCTATTCCGTAGCCCCTGAGAGGAGTTAGAAATATGAGCAACAGATCCTGTATCAAATATCTAGGATTTGTTCCCAGCGCTTGTTAAGAAAAGATCAATAACGTGTATATCAAATATACCTTTGTCTCTTCTGACAATCTTGCCAGCCTTCTTATCCTCTAGGTACTTGGGGCAGTTGCGTTTCCAGTGACCATCACCCTTGCAGTAGAAGCACTCAACGCCGGGCTTGGGTCCAGGTTTGGGTGCATTACGAGGAGTGACAACTGGCTTGACACCCTTCTTCGGGCTTCCCTTCTTTCCCTTCTCCTTCTTGCCAGACTTCTTGAATTCAACGGTTTTGTTGACCATGAATACAGAATGCTCCTTCTTGATCTCAACCTCGGCAGTTTTCAGCATGGCGAACAACTCAGAAGGGGTCTTAGTCATCCCCTGCATGTTGTAGCTCAACATAAAGCCTTTGTAGCTAGGGGGCAGCGACTACGGCACCCTATCAACAGCAAGTTCATCTGGAATCTGACATTCCAGAGCATTCAAGCGTTGAACGTAGCCAGACATCTTGACCATGTTCTCGCTAACACTGCTATGCTCATCCATCTTTGCTGATAAGAAAGCTTCAGAAGCCTCATAACGTTCAGCCCTGCCTTGGGGTGCAAAGACGGCCTTGAGGTCGGTGATTATCTCATATGCACCCATCCTCTCAAAGCGTTTCTGCAGCTCAGCCTCCATAGAGTAAAGCATTCCACTCTAGACAAGGTTGTAATCATCCGTCTTGGAGAGGTAGACATTCTTCTCATCCTGACTAGCGTCTGCTGGTGGTTCTTCACCTAACGTGGCCTCTAGTACGTATGCCATCTTGAGGGGAACGAGGAGAATCCTCAGAGTGCGGAACCAGTGGGTGAAGTTTGACCCATAGGTTTTCAGTTTGTCTTTGTCTAGGAATGACCCTAAGTTGAATGAGGGGCGAGGTGCAGCCATCTACAATGGTTATTTGCAAAAAACATATTTAGACTTTGTTCATAATTGGAGTTCAATTTTAATTAATTCTAAAACTCCCACTTAGTTAAACATCTCTCCAAATTTACTAAGTGATTAACATAATCCTAGTTTGAATGATCGTCCTCGAATATCACACGGCCGATGACACATCTCCCTAGGTAGGCCATCATGCAAATCATATCCGTTATATGACTCATGCTTAACCTTTCGGTCATCCGTATCCCAAGCTCATATCTACATATGTCAAGCCTGCCAGTCGAACCTTAGTGTATGGCTGTTCAGCAAGGCCATATCTGCATAATCTAGGCTTGCCAAACCCAACCTCATGCGGTCGCTAATGTATGTATGACACCCGATCGTCACGGCCTGCCTATCATAAAGAGATCCTTCTAGGCGGTGCCCACTAAGGGAGAATACAATCATGGTATTGAGAGAGATTATCCTATCATGCTACCGTCGCATATCTAGCATATTAGCAAGACAGGAAGAAAAATTGTAAATCATACAAGCTATGATCCCCCTTTACATGCAAATTAAAGTTAAAACGCCTTCTACTTTATCTTTTGCAAGTTCTACGTGGCTGCTAAGGGGTTTCGAGAGAGAACCGCTTTCTATCCTGCGAAAACAAGCCACGACACCAATCCTGCAATCGTCTCTATTACACCCCTGTCGGGGCCCTCCGTTGCAAACGTCTTCGCGTCGCTAATGTTAGAGAGACAGACACCCCCCCCAGCCACTTATATGGTACAAGCCATATGTCAAGCATGGAACCAGTCTTGCGTAAACGCGTAAGGTCGGTCGGGCCGCTTCATCAGGACATTGCCGCAACGCTAAACGAGTACACGTGGGAGGGTAACAATTGGAGGATTGATGCCCACATCCTAGATGTATTCTACCTGTACAATACATCTACGCATAGCCTTGCTCATGATACCACTGTTGGGGATCGGCGCAGAAAACAAAAAAATTCCTACCTACGAGTCCCAAACCCAAGATCTATGCTATGCTGATGTATGTAACGGAAGGAATCGGTGTTCATACCTTTGAAGACCGAAAGAGGGAAACGTTCCTCGAACGTGGTTGGCGTAGACTCTGATCCTACGACCTCCCTGTCGTGTTGAAGAACCTCCGGCGATGAAGTAGCACCACCTGTGTAGTGCCTCGTGGGATTACACACGTACGGTGCAACCGACGTCCCTCCGGGCTCCGAACCAGAAGAGCAGCGGAAAGAAGATTGATCTGGATCCCGATTCCGGCAGCGCGACGGCGTCCGGATGATGGTGAAACCCCCAACCAGGTGCAAACTCCAAACCAGGGGAGTCCGCTCTAGGTCGGAGAAAGAGAGAGAGAGAGAGAGAAACTCAATGTTGTATTGAAAAAGGCACCCCCACCCCTCCTTATATAGGCCAAGGAGGGGCTCCACCCCCTCCCCTTCCCCCATGTGGGACTAAACCCCCAAGGGGGGGAGTGCTGCCTCTAGGAGGGGGGATGGGCCCCTCCCTTGGCGCCAAGCCCAAGGGGGGAGATTCCCCCTTCCCCTCATGGGCCTTTTAAGGCCCAAATACCTTTTCACCTTTTTAATTAATTATTTAAATCATTTTTAATATTTAATTCTGTCAATTAAATAATAAAACATATTTAAACATTAATATATATTATTTTGAACCTTTCAAAATATCCGGAACAGCTTCCGGCACCTCCCGGTACATTTCCGGTGTTTTCTCTCTTTTCACCGATGATCCCGAATCAATTCTTAATGCATCGATTGCCCTTAAGTGTGACACCCTACGGTCCGGGAAACAGTGGACATGATCGAGACACTCTCTGACCAATGACCATCATGTGGGATCTGGTTACAATCCTTGATGTGCCCCTACGCTTCCATCGAATAAACTTCATCGTTGTTGAACCGTTAACAATATGACTTGATCCCTTTGTGCTTCGGTACTATGTTTGTCCGAGGTATGATCGTCGGTATCCAATACCTAGTTCTTCCTCGTCTCCGACATAACATGTTTACTCGTCTGTGAATATTACATCTCTTGTGACCTAGTCACTTGTTTGCAAGCTATTGATGCAACACCACCGAGTGGGCCCAGAGTACCTATCCGTCACTCGGATTGACAAATCCCGCTCTGATCTATTTCATACTCCTCAAAATATCTACTTCGGAATACCCAAAGTACACATTTTCAGTTACCATGTTTCAGTGTAACGGTTAATGCACTCAAAGCATCCTAATAGATAGCAATTATGTATGATCATCACGGTTTAAGGATTCAGTCACTATGTTATTAAATAGTCGCAATGCTGAACTTATGTGACTTGATCACACTGCAATGCTTAAGGTGGGTGTGTGTCCATCACATCATTCTCCTAATGATATGACCTCATTGTCAATAGACTATTATGTTCTGATGATCAGGAAACCTTGATCATCAATTTCCCAATGAGCTAGTATGCATGAGTTTAACTAGGGACCAGGTTGTTATATATCACACGTGTAATAATGTTTCCGCTTAATACAGTTCTAGCACAATATATAACGTATTATGAACAAACAGATATGTGACAAATATCTTTATTAATTTGCCTCTAGGGCACATATCCAACACCAGCATCTCCCCCCACACTCCCCCTAGACCAAAGCCCCCTCTCAATTTGTCGCTGGAGTCCTACCACGGTCACCATTGCCACCGCCCGCCTCCGCCGGACTCCGGCCAAATTCAATCAAACCGGAGCCCCCTCTCCCTCCCAGCCGTCCCTGAGGCCACCCCCTTCGCCACCCGTAGCCTTCCCCCACCTCCAAGCCCAGCCGGAACCCCTCCCTGGCCTCCATCCCACGCGCAGCCACGGCAATCGTGCCCCTCCGTGGCAGGCAGCGCCACGGCCGGCCCGCATGGCCCCGTGGCCACCAGCCTGCGCGGCTCGGCGCGCCGCGTCCCTCTGAACCGCCGACGGGCCTCCCTGCCCCGGCCATTGACGGCGGAAGCACCCCGTGGCCGCCCTCTGTTGCCCATCGCGAGGTAGAAGAAGGAGGAGAGAGGCTGCCGGGCGGGCCGCGCGTGTCAGCCAGCCCGGGCCGTTTACTTTCAGTGGAGACGCCCCCCGAGCAATACGTTTTCTTGAACTGAAAGCGTACTCCGTGCACCATCGGACGGAAATACGCCTTCCCACACCGAAAGCGCATTTCCCTCTGCATCAGCCAAAAATACGCCTTCACTGCTCAGAAAGCGTATTTCCACCAAAATCAGCCCTAGATCATGTTTCCCTCGTTTCTCCGCAACCGTAAGTCCAAACAGGGTGATTCTTTTTGCGTTGGTTTCGTCTATCGAGATCCTCTTTGTTCTGGTATAGGTTTCATGCCATGCCTTGCTGTTATTATTTTCTGGTCAAGCAAACGTTGTATTTGATCATTTTTCTTCGCTGTCGTTTTCTGAAATCTTTTCAGGGCATTGCTTGTGTTGAAGACCCGGAGCTTCTTCACACCCATTTGGTGAAGGCAATCCACAACTTCTTTTGCACCTTCGTAAAGCTTTGACGTGCTTTAAAAATGCTTTAACCTTCGGTGATACGACTTTCGTGTTATGCCTTGATCATGTTGTTTTGATTACCGTATAACCATGTTATATCCATGATATGTTTGCAACCATGATGATCATGACATGCCTTTATTATGTTATGTTAATACTTTGATCAAGATATCTATGCTATGCTTGTATGCATCATAATCTTCACCGTGCTCATGATCATGCTAGATGTTAATATCAAGTTAGGTTGATCATCCTTAACCTGGTTAAGTTAATCATATAAACATGCTTGAAATGATATAACTATAATTGTACCTTGGATTGTTCCCCATGTATTGCATGATAATGTTATATGAATACTCATGTTGCACCTGATGCTTGTGGTTGTTGTTGAAGACATGTTCCATGCCAAGTTGATCAGGTGCCGCCGAACTGAGCTTATCTGGTGCAGCCACACTCGCCTGTATGGGTAGGCCTTGGATCGGTCTATCGGTGGTTTCTCTTATGCGTATCACCCAGTAGGGAAGGCTATGCGCGCGCGGACTACCCTGATCAGGTAGGAGGTGGTAGTCTTGAGAGCCAAGTATGTTTTGGGATCCCGTCCCCGATTGGGACAAAGTTTATGGACCGTGCGACGGTCAGTTGCCATGCGATGGCTGGTGTGTCTGGAGGACAAGGGGCTACCCAAGGCATGACTTGCGAAGCATGTCGGGTGATACGGTAAGGGAAGTCACCGGTAGAACGGTCTCGTTGGAGAAATCCTAGTCCACTCCTGGGAGACGTTCCAAGGTACTGGATGGAGGAGGGACTCCATAGTGTGGGTAAAGTGCACAAACTCTGCAGAGTCACACAAATCTATTCGAATAGCCGAGTCCACGGTATTGGACACGGTTCACAGTAGGTCACACTGAGATCAACATGAGTTCGGTTGGCATGGTCATGGTAAGTGGATACAATGACTGGATTGGTTGGGTGGTATCGAAGGACGCCTAACCCGTGGAATGGTCGTGCGACGACCCAGGTATGTGGATGGTCATGCGGTGACCGGTGTTTGAGTCGGTAAGGACACTGAGGTAAGCCACATGATAAGTCGGTGATCATGTGGGGGTCCATGTGAACTTAAACAATGATTTATTGTGCATTAGTCTTAATGTTGATACAATGCTGATAATATACTGATGCTATGCTTGATGATTATCTGCTTGCATGATGGGCATTAATATACTTTAACATGTATGCCATGTTATTGTTTTGCCTTGGTGCATGGTTGTTGTGAGATTTCAAGTACATTCGATGTACTGACCTGGCGTGTCATGCCAGATTTGCAGGCCGTGCTTTGGACGCGTAGGACGACGTTCTCGGTGTTTGCGAGCTAGGAGGTGTCCCAGCCAGTGTCCCTGTGGAGTGGAGTTCATCACCGCCGCCGTTGTTCCCCTGCCGAGTTATATTCCGCTGCTAGATAGTTAGTTTGCTGCTTGATGTAGATCCGTGGCGAGCTTGAGGAGCAAGCTTGTTCTCCGTCTCGCTCCGCCAGCGTTGTAATAAACCCTTTGTACCCGTATATTTGTTAATAGAAAGTTGTTCAGTTCTATATAAAGCAGTGCCGTGTTCCAAAAGACTTGATCTCTGGGCTAGAAGCATGGGGCGCTCCGCTCCTCTGAGCCGGGGTGCCACACTCCATATATACAAAGATTATCTTTTCATTTATCCTCTTTGGGATCTTTTCATTTTGTCCTCTTTTGGTATATTTTTCTCACATTAAGGGCAACACTCTATATATACAAATATGATCATGATCAACACACTTTTACAAGGCACTCATAATAAAACTGAAACTAGATCATGATGTATGCAAGGTATGCATCTGACAGTGTAGCAGGATATGCAATGATACTATGTCGGGACCCGGGGTTAGCGTATGCAAGTCCAGTTAAGGCATAGTCATATGGAGAGCCGAGAACCGTACCCACTTGTCTAAGCAGACAAGGCCAAGCACAGAACGTTCTCGGAAAGCATCGTACGTGAGGGGCATCCCATCCAGGCCGGATGATCAACTGAGATGGGTCCTCATCGTCCGCACACAAGTCTAATGATATGGGTGGTGAACTCCCATATTCAAAGACAAGTCGCCTCAACCATACTATCGACTATCTCATAACTCTTACATAGACTTACTCCAGCCCGATCACTTAGTCGGGGTCTAGGGCGGGCTCGATCATACCACAAAGTGTGCACGAGACAGAGTCTCGAACAATCGCATCGCGATGCACCAAGCTGCGCACATCTAAGGGCCACTTGGTGTATGAAAGACCGCCAGCCAGAACACAACTAAGGTCTCGAAAACCCATACAAAGACATGCATGTTATAAACATACACGCAGCACACATGCCTTGCATGAACAGCAGGTATCATTGCAATTCTCTACAAAGTATACATTTTTATTGATAACTCTTATAGAGTGCAAACAGAGATCACAAACATGTGATCCAACATTACAACACAAACGGAAGCAAATTATGTCTAAGTACAGACAAGTTTAACAAATGGCTTAAGAAGCCTTATTTAAACACAAGCCCTCCACGAGGGAACTAGTCGTCTGACTGGGACTAGACTAGTTGGTCTTCAGTCGTCCAGCTCGATGAAGAAGCCACCTTCGGGGTCAGTGGCATCATCTAAAACATAGATTAAGCAAACGTGAGTACAAAGTCGTACTCAGCAAGACTTACATAGGAGCTATACTACTCATGCATATGTATCAAGGTAAAGGGAGGTGGGGTTCACTTGCAGAAGTGCCAGCTTTGACTTGGCTAATCCTGAACTACGAGTACCAGACTTTGAGGTAAGAAGCGTACACGAGTCCACTACTTTCTCCAACCAATACACCACTATGGTGCCTTCCTCGACTTCCCCACGAGGAAGCACGCCATAGCACTCACACTTATCTTGGTGTGTTTTAGAAGTATCCGATTCAAGTTATCTAATAATCAAGCTAAGCTTTCCAAGCAGTCCATAACCGCGGACGCGGCTATTCGAATAGTTTTGTTAACCTTGCAAGGGTGTACCGCTACACACACATGACCATCATTTACCGCCTTTGATCTCGACACCATTCAAGGGGTGCCAGCGAGGATGCTCACCACAACTGTTACCTCATAGCCGATCTAGTCCGAGAAAGCCGCCTACTTGGGTTGGTTACCACAATCGTGAACCCGGCCGGTTTACCGAAGTGGACCCAAGTGATGTGTGCGGGGTGCATAAGCCGGTCTCGGATGAGCCGTTCTCTCACTTAGCAGCCAGGCCACAGACCTACCAGAACTCCGAACTATTGCGACATCTGGACATCGAAAGGGATGAGTTAGTAAGTTGAGAGGGGTCAGTGAGCCCAATGTGTGGTTGTACTCTTCATCTTGGATCACCACACAAGAACTCGTACTAGGGCGGTGTTCAACGAGACAACCCATCGTGTACTCCTACACGGCCTCTCATCGTTCACCTCGTATTAGGGTCGATTCACCAACACTTTTCTACCAACATCAACATGATCATTCCCATCCCGACTCACATCACAGTAACAACATGGTATCATACTAAGCATGCAATAAGCGATAAACATTTGCAGGGGCCACATGATATCAAACAACTCCTACATTTTCTAGGATTGTGGTTTGCTTACTACTGTGACAAAAATGATAGGTCATGCAAAGGAATGGGTTCATCTATGCGGTAGAAACGAATCATGGTGATCATCCTAACAATGCATAAGCGAGACATGAGAGGGAAGTGGGATTTTATCGACATGATCAATGGGGGTTTGCTTGCCTTGCTGACGAGGTTCGGGTTCGGGGTCTTCAACGTAGGGGGTGACCTCGGGCTCCGGCTCCACGTCTATCAGCAACATGACAATCATAGGATCAACATAATGTACAATGCACAATCACATGAATAAGATTGAAAGGGTGATGTTCATGGTACTGATGTGTTGAGCATTCCATTTAAATGGAGTATATTGCAAATTGAATTGCAAATTCAAACTCCACATTTGATTTCAACATTTACCAAGTTACATGTGACATGGTTTGATCATTTTGAATTATCTCCAATTGTATAAGATATGCCTCTGATGTGTGGTTGAATTATAACACAAATCCATGGTCCAAGTTGCAAGATCATTTGATTTGAATTTGAATTAAATTCAAATAAACCAAATGACATATGCTACTGGTACCATTTTAAAATCAACTCAAACAGAGTTGAAAGTTGCATATTTGGAAAGATAATTTTCTCCTGATCATTTTTCATATATTATTTGTCCAATTTGGAGTTAATATGAATTTTCTATGAATTTCCAAAGTTTGGGGTATTTTCTGGAATTTCTTTAATTCAAATAATCTCTGGAAATTCATTTAAATGATTTATTGCGTCAGCTGACATGTGGGTCCAGGGTGTCAGTGACCCAGGGGGTCATTAGCTAGGTGATTAACGGGGGGGGGGGGGTCTGGCTAACTCGCCGGCGGCTAAACGCCGGCGACTGGAGCCACGGCGGCGCTGCACGGGAAGGCGAATCCGTCGACGATTTGGAGCGCCGAGACCATCCACTTAAAGCCCTCACTCGCGCACGTCGAACGGGACCGAAACCAAGCGTTGGGGTGCACCGTACGCTCGCCGGCGTCAAGCTTTGCGGCGGCCTAGCCACGGCCGTGGTCGGGATTCCGTTCCAGGGCACGAAAAGAAGCGGGGTTGGGCTGGTTCGACGAGGAGGAGCACGGGGAACACAACGCACGCTCTGGTTGAGACGAAGGGGCACAGAGGCGACCTCGAGCTCATCCATGGCGGAGGCCGTGCTCGGCTTTCATGGCAAAACGCAAAGGAGAAGGAGAATTACTCCGGGGTTGGTCGGGGCGGATGAAGAAGCTCACCCTGAAGCTAGCAGAGGAGTCAGGGAGGTCGGGGAGGTCGTGGTGGCGGCAAATTCGACGACGGCAACTTGCGGGTCCGGCGACTCCTCGGTGAAGCTGGCGTCGTCTGCTGAGGAGCTCGGGCTCGATTGGTTGAGGGGAACGACGAAGACGCCTGCTACGGTTCTTCTGGACACGGCGGCACGGCTCTGGGACGACGGTGGCTGCGTGGACTCGGCGGTGTGCTCCACGGCGGTCCTCGGGCGGCGACGAAACGGACGAGAGAGGAGGGGAGGGAGCTCTTGGAGGGGGGGAATGGATCAGGGAGTCTGCGGGGAGTCTCCAGGTGCGAGAAGAGGCCACGGGGAGGCCTGGAAGCTCTCGGAGGCGACGTGGCGTCCCCGGCTAGCTCGGTGGCATTCCACCGAGCAGCTTGGAGGCGCGGGACGGGGAAGAAGCCGCCGCTGCCCCTGTGGGCCGGCTGGGCTGGGGTGGGCCGGCTTCGCCTGGGCGCCAGGGAAGGATTTTCTGATTTCTTTTCTATTTTTCTTTTCTGACATTTGTTCTGTTTACCCAAATAAAATAGCTAAACATTTTTTTAAATGTTGAAAACTTTTATGTGGCCTCATAATAATATAGACTAGCCACTCATAAAGTTTCAACATTTTTAAAATTCAAATAATTTGAATCTTAAATCAAATAGGGGTATTTCTTTAATTCCAAGGCACTCTTTGAATATTTGAAAAATCTATGAGCATGGGATGGGTCCCACATCACTTGATATGTGATCACACTCATTTATAAGACTTTTCAAAAATCTAACATGAATTTTTGGAGAAGATTTTTATCTGGCCTTTTGAATTAATTCATCTGGGGGGGTGTTCCTTCTCCCATTTGCTTTTGATTTTTGATTTCAAAGATTTCTTTTGAAATTTTGACATGATGCAAGAGTACTAACTAACCCTATCACATTACCTAACAGAGGTTTCTGACATACTAGCGCGCCATCTCCACTACTATTAAACAAGCAAACAAGAATTTTCTTACATGCACCCCGCAATTAGTCCCACAGCACAACACAAACCAATCAGCACCACGGGGTTAGATCCACAAATCTCAATCTAACACCCATCATTGATCTAGTTCCTCAATGGTGTGGACTTAGAAATTTCCAATGACTGGTCGTACTCCACCAACACAGGAAAATTTAAACTACCAATCCCACGTCCCCTGCAATCATGCAGGTCTGATCGCAAACTAAGGAAACTCAATAAAATAGCCTCCCCTCGCACTTAACCTCGATGCATGTATACCTGTTGGATATATGATCTAGAGGCAAATAATATATGATTATTCCAATATATCTAAGCAAGTTCATAACCAGTTTCATACCGTGCTAGAACTGTGTCAGTGAAACAATGATGCAGGTGTGGTATAGAAACCCCCAGAATTCCTAGTTAGCCTCTACATCGATAACTAGTTCATGGTCAACATGATGGTCGTGGTTTCGCGATCATGGACAATTAAGTCTCTTGACTATGAGATCACCTCACTGGTTAAGTGACGTGATTAACATTACCCAAAGTAAGCATTACAGCATGATCAAACCTTGTGAAGGTTCAGTGTTGTAATTACAGAACGTGGTAGACCGTTCTTTTGACCGTGAGTATGTGCATAATTGCTATCTTCCCGGATGCTTTGACCTACATCCCACCACCTGAATGAAATATGCAGGTCATAAAGGTTGTATCTTGGGTATTCCGTGGAGATATGTTGAGGAGTATTGTTACAAGAGCGGGATTTGTCAATCTATATAATGGATAGATACTCGGGGCCCACTCGGTGAGATTCCATCCATAAAGCTGCAGCGTGTGACTAGGTCACGGGGATGAATATCACAGGAACGAGTGAATGAGGATTAGTTCAGAACGAGGTTGAACCAGACATAGGATGTCATTGATCGAATCTCAGAACAATCCAGTATCGCTGACAAAGGTAATGCTATACGGCGTAAGGTCCAATCGGTGTTTGATATCCGGAATGCACAGGGGTCATTATGGGCATCCAGGTCCCGTTGATGATCATTGACCGTAGCCTCATCTCGGTCATGACTGGAGTGTTCTCGGACCGTAGGGTAACACACTTAAGGGCTCGATGAAATCGGAGACCTTTTCGGAACCATCGGAGTAACCAGAGAATAAAGGAAACAACATCGGAGAAGTACCGTGTTGAACCGAACAAGTTCGGAGTGAACCGGAAGGTGTTCCGGAGCACCGGGAGATGGAATATTATGTTTTAGTTATTAATTAATTGAATTAATAACTAAAATCATTTTATTTCTAATTAATATGTGCAATGGGCCTTAGTGGAGAAAAAGGCCCATTAGGGGAAGAAATAAAAGGGAAAAAGAAAAATAAAAAAGGGAGGGGGGAGGCGCCATGGGCCCTAGGGCCCATGAGGGTGGCGCCCCCTCTCGCCCTTGGCCGGCGCCCCCCCCCCCCTAGCATGTGGGATAGTCCCACATTTCTAAGGGAGGGGGGTTGACTCCCTCCCCTACCCCTATATAAAGAGGGCCATGGTGCACATATTTAATTAAGCCAAATACACAATAAATCAGATTAAATTAGTATTTACTCCAAATTGAGATCGGTTTTCTCCGGTCTTCTCCCTTCCCTTATCTCTTTCACGGTGGGCTCCCTAGTGTGAGCCTATAGTGGAATTGAGGCTTCTCTGCTAGAATCGGAGGTCGTCGTGCTGTCGAAGCTCCGTCCGGAGGTCTGCTTCCGCCACCTTTGCTGGATCGGAGAACGGAGGTCGTCATCGAGTCTCGTACGTGTGCGAGTACTACGAGGTGCTACACGTGTGGCACTACACCCATCCGGGTGCTCAACACAGCCAGGGGGCTGTGAAACTTGATCGGCTACATCAACCACGTTTGCGGGAACGTTTCCCGCGCAACGGACTACACCCCAAGGTATGTTATTTCCGCACTCCTTTCCGTTACGGTAATACGGCTAGCTAGATCTTGGGTTATGGGAACGCTAGTTAGAAAAAATGTGTGTTTTCTGCTGCGAACCCCAACAGTGGTATCAGAGCTAGGTCTATACTTAGTATTACTGTACGGATAGAACACATCGGGGATGTGGGCGTTGATTGTATGATTGTTACCCTCCCACGTGTACTTGTTCACATCTGCGGCATTGTTTGATGAAGCGGACCCCGACCGACCTTACGCGTACGCTTACGCGCGGCTGGTTCCACGCTTGACATACGGCTTGTACCGTATAAAGTGGCTGGGGGGTGTCTGTCTCTCTACTTTAGAGGATGTGGCATTTGCAACGGAGGGCCCCGTGCGGGGTGTAATAGAGACAATCGTATGGTTGACGTTGTGGTTGACTCGTAGGTTAAAACCTGTTTAACTATGAAAGCCCTAGCATCCACGTAAAACTTGCAATATACAACTAGACCGTCTAAACCTTGTATTGCTAAGTGGGGGCTATCATTCGTTTGTTTGTGATGTAGCGATAGCTTTGCTATGTGTTACTAGTAAGTAGTAATCGTCATCATAAAACAAACTAAAATGGAGACACTTTAGACTTAGTGTTGCCATAGCTCAGACATCTTAAAACTTGCTAGTATAGGATACACGACGGTAGCATGTGATAAGATGATCCCTTAACAAAGCCAAACACAAGTATTCTACCGAAGTGTGCACCTCCTGGAAGGTTCTCCTATATGGCTTGATGATCCGTACATACCAGAGTTGTCCTACATATTCAATGGAGTTCGCATGAGGTTGGGTTCGGCAAGCCTGGCATATGCAGATATGGCCTTGCTGAGCAACATATAACATGGAGGTTAATTTGGCGAGCCTAGCATATGCAGATATGGCCTCGGAATACTAGAGATCGAAAGATCGAGCATGAGTCACAGTACATATAAGATAATGTGATCGCACAAGTTGTTGTCTACCTTTGAAACTGACCCGTCGGCCATGTGATATTCGAGGTCGGGCAGTGAATCTGGATCATGTAATCACTAAAAATTCCTAGGGATGAATTGTTTTAGTGCGAGCTCATTTATAATATGATTATATGAACTCATTGTTGTGAACTAGTCTTAATTGTGTTCCTTGCAATTATGTTTGTAGAAAATGAATGCACTAGAGCAACGTGAACTATCTTTCTTCATGGAAGGTGAAAGACTTAGAGAAAATGGGTCAAACTTTGTTGACTGGTACTTACGCCTTAGGACGTCGCTCAAAAGAGCAAACATCTTGTTTACAATAGAAGTGCATGTGGAAGAACATTCGGACGATCATGTTGGCGATCAAGGGATACTTGATCATTATGCTCGCCGACAGAAATGCTCCGTAGTCAGGAATGTCATGATCTTCAGCATGTCAGAGGTTTTGGGCATACTGTTTCAGGACACTGGCTCATATGACATGATGGACACACTAAAGACAATGTTCGTACGTGAGTTCAGAGTTGCCATTTTTGAGTTAGAAAGCAAGTTTCTATCTACAAAGATGGAAGAACGCACAAGCCTTGGTGATCACTTGGACAGGATGCATGAGATGTACCTGGCCCTGGTGGAGGACTATGAATATTGGACAATGAACGAAAGCACCACAGAAGAGTTTGCAATAAACACGTTATTGCACTCACTCCCTCCGAGTTATGGTGATTATGTTCATAGCTATGTCGGAAGAGGAGCTAATATGAGTCTCCAGAACTTCATGACTGATCTCTTGGCCGCGGACATTGCTCCTATCGAGGATGCAGAAGTCGTGGATGGAGAAGGTATATACTTGATATACTTTATAAATGTTTACTCCCTTATACAACATTTGCAGTAAATGAGTATCTGATACTTATTATGTTTTATGAAAACAGGACCTGCCGTTGCATGGACGAGAAGAGGTGAAATCGAGGATTGATGGATATCAAGTCAGTTGATGGCCAGCATGGATTCCGCCGAGACATCTATCATAGGAGATACTTAGAGTATTAGATAAATCTTATGTAATCATTATAGTATGAACACTTAGTTGTGTGTCTTGCATCTCGCGAGACAAAGTTATTCATGTAATGAGATAAGTCAGTTGTTCCATCTTTATGAATAAAAGTGTGCTTATACTTTGATTACGTCTTGATTTATGATATGATAGAAAGCATTTATAATACTTCTATTATTGTCAAGAAATATTCAATGTTTAATGATAAAGTTGTCATGATTATAACAAGTCAAAGATTTGATTGCATGAGGTGACTTCATAACTGATGAATTCATTAAATGTATGATCTATTAACTTGTGAGTTCATTATCGAATGAAAGTCATAACTTGATTGCATGAGATGGATTAGATACACAATCTATGAACCTCTGCAATAAATATAACCATGACAAGGTTCTAGCAAGTAGAACTTGTGCCAATCATTATACATAAATGATGTACTAAATGGGCACGTGAGTTATCATTAAAGACTTCATATGATTAATTGAAAGTTGTATTCAATTGAGATTATAAAACTGAGATTCAGGAATCACAATGAGAAGTGAGAATACAAGGATACATATCACTACGCTACGATCCGAAGTGATAAGTATTTATATTGACATAATGGGAGACTTGTGGAAGTTGTACCACAAACTACGATGGAAGTTGAAAGTGCTAGACTACTTAAACCATTTGTAGTCATACTAAACCGTAGTATGGTCCAAACGTTCTTTCCCCTAGCACTATAGTTATTGTCGAATAAGGTTGTTTAATTCATTAAGTTAAAACACCCACTTCATGAATAGGAAACCATCCTGAATCTAACGAGACATGATAGCTCCATAACTGATGGTGTTATAAGGTTTCTTAAAAGAAAGAATTTCTTTGTAATAAAATTACAAGCAATTGAAATTACATATTCTCCCCGAATAGCAAAATGTGTGTTGCTTGATTGGTAATGCGAGAAGAAGTCTCTCGACACGGATCCAATGGGAGATAATGGAAACTTTGACCGGGGTATTGGACCTTGCCTTCAGAATATCAGAGTATTGCAACGGAAGCATGTTCCGCTGTAATGACACTGTATAAGGAAGGATATGCCATAGATGATTAATCTTGGTATATGAATTGAAGCCATTGTTGAATTTAGAAGGTTGTCATGAATACGTTTTGTACAGAACAATAATCATGAGTCTTCTTAATAAAACAATAAAGAATAACATTGCTTGAGACACAAAGGAATGATGGTAGCCTAGAACACGAGGAGAAATGAAATAATATTGAGTTACATATAGGATGGCTCACGTCCCGTGAAATAAATCGGTTATTTCATATTCTCGACAAACTGGAGAGTTATTGAGAATAATGTAATGGGCATAAGGCATTATTTGGTTATGACCAAAGTTCAATGGTGATTGACTACGGAAACATAGGAATGCTTTAATCAATAAAATATTTCATTTACACTACGATGGACCATTGCCTGAAATTGCATCTCAGTCAAATTTGGGATTTGAAAGAGAATTGCAATGGGCATGACGAAGGTTATTTCGTTAAAAGGATGGACTATAGTACCTGACAGGAACCCTCAACCTTGATTTGATCAAGTGATTTTGTGATGACCAAAATATTGAGTGGGCCTGCAGTTTCATGAAACTGAGTGGGAGCTTTGAAGACTTCCCGGAAACTTGGAATGCAGAGGGCATTTTCTGAGTGGGAGCTTTGGAAGCATTGTCATTATGTGAGACATAGTGAACAATAAAATGACTTGATGAAAGCTGAACCACAAATATATGAGTATATGATGGATATATTTGAGTGGGGGCAAGATCATTGTCTCAAACATATATGCATTGATATGTGTGAAGAATGATCTCATATGTATATATATGGATATGCATTGATTGTGTATATAGAGAATCGTCTTATATACATATGTGCATTATGATATATATAGAGCATAAGGCAAATAAAATACAAGATTGCAAGAATCTTATTTTATGTGAAATACCAACACATTACACGTTGAAATCTATATGAGTAGATTAAGATACGGATAATGAAACGAAGTGAAGGTTGGAATAATCTTCTAAGACAAGAAACAGGTTCTTGTGGCTAGAAATTATATAATGGATGAAATCCAAATATCACAAGCAATGTCTTGATGGAAGAATAGAGATGCACCATGTACTGGACATGTGATCTTATATGTTCTTGACATATGATTCTACCATATAACATGCATTGTGAATCCAACAACAGAATGACTCAAAAGTTCTTGGAAGAAGAACAGATTCCGATGTGCTTTAGGAGTAAAACACAGAATCTGAATAAAGACCATGCATTCAGTATATGAGGAATACTGAGGACTATTCTCTAAAATATAGAAAGGATAATAGACTTGAATGTAATGCAAGATTACAATTGCAAGCCATATTATGGGTCTATATGGAATTAGAGACATCACCAACATGAAAGAAATGTGAGCAAAATTCACGGCACTACAAACATAATACTACTTAAAAAAGGTAGATGTATGGATAAAAGTTTAGCGTTAGAAGTATTGGACTTCTGGTTGAGTGTATTTCCCAGTATATATGACTATGGATGAGTCTTCTAAAGACTGAACCAAGAGATCATTGGAGGATACTGTGAAATAATAGTCTCACTCTCCCGCGAAACTTATATCCAACCATTATATGATAATGAGTGGTATGTCAAAAGAGCTTTTGACCTGTACCAGTTGCAAAGGAAACATACGAATCTGAATTGGTGCAGTTCGTTGACGAAACCTCTTCCATGAGCATGCATGATCAATGAACACTTATGTGATAAGATGATTATGATCGAAAAAATGCGGCTAGATTATTAGCAATCTAGTGCAAGTGGGAGACTGTTGGATATATGCTCTAGAGGCAAATAATATATGATTATTCCAATATATCTAAGCAAGTTCATAACCAGTTTCATACAATGCTAGAACTGTGTCAGTGAAACAATGATGCAGGTGTGGTATAGAAACCCCCAGAGTTCCTAGTTAGCCTCTACATCGATAACTAGTTCATGGTCAACATGATGGTCGTGGTTTTGCGATCATGGACAATTAAGTCTCTTGACTATGAGATCACCTCACTGGTTAAGTTTCGTGATGAACATTACCCAAAGTAAGCATTACAGCATGATCAAATCTTGTGAAGATTCAGTGTTGTAATTACAGAACGTGGTAGACCGTTCCTTTGACCGTGAGTACGTGCATAATTGTTATCTTCCCGGATGCTTTGACCTACATCCCACCACCTGACTGAAATATGCGGGTCATAACGGTTGTATCTTGGGTATTCCGTGGAGATATGTTGAGGAGTATTGTTACAAGAGCGGGATTTGTCAATCCATATAATGGATAGATACTCGGGGCCCACTCGGTGAGATTCCATCCATAAAGTTGCAGCATGTGACTAGGTCACGGGGGTGAATATCACGGGAAGAGTGAATGAGGATTAGTTCAAAACGAGGTTGAACCAGACATGGTATGTCATTGATCGAATCTCGGAACAATCCAGTATCGCTGACAAAGGGAATGCTATACGGCGTAAGGTCCAATCGGTGTTTGATATCCGGAATGCACAGGGGTCATTATGGGCATCCAGGTCCCGCTGATAATCATTGACCGTAGCCTCATCTCGGTCATGACTGGAGTGTTCTCGGACCGTAGGGTAACACACTTAAGGGCTCGATGAAATCGGAGACCTTTTCGGAACCATCGGAGTAACCAGAGAATAAAGGAAACAACATCGGAGAAGTACCATGTTGAACCGAACAAGTTCGGAGTGAACCGGAAGGTGTTCCGGAGCACGGGGAGATGGAATATAATGTTTTAGTTATTAATTAATTGAATTAATAATTAAAATCATTTTATTTCTAATTAATATGTGCAATGGGCCTTAGTGGAGAAAAAGGCCCATTAGGGGAAGAAATAAAAGGGAAAAAGAAAAAGGAAAAAAAGGGAGTGGGGGGAGGCCCCATGGGCCCTAGGGCCCATGAGGGTGGCGCCCCCTCTCCCCCCTTGGCCGGCGCCCCCCTAGCATGTGGGATAGTCCCACATTGCTAAGGGAGGGGGGTTGACTCCCTCCCCTACCCCTATATAAAGAGGGCCATGGTGCACATATTTAATTAAGCCAAATACACAATAAATCGGATTAAATTAGTATTTACTCCGAATTGAGATCGGTTTTCTCCGGTCTTCTCCCTTCCCTTGTCTCTTTCACGGTGGGCTCCCTAGTGTGAGCCTATAGTGGAATTGATGCTTCTCTGCTAGAATCGGAGGCCGTCGTGCTGCCGAAGCTCCGTCCGGAGGTCTGCTTCCGCCACCTTCGCTGGATCGGAGAACGGAGGTCGTCATCGAGTCTCGTACGTGTGCGAGTACTATGAGGTGCTACACGTGTGGCACTACACCCATCCGGGTGCTCAACACAGCCAGGGGGTTGTGAAACTTGATCGGCTACATCAACCACATTTGCGGCAACGTTTCCCGCGCAACGAACTACACCCCGAGGTATGTTATTTCCGTACTCCTTTCCGTTACGGTAATTCGCTATCTAGATCTTGGGTTATGGGAACGCTAGTTAGAAAAAATTTGTGTTTTCTGTTGCGAACCCCAACAATACCTTCCATCACTACCGTGCCAGACGATGCCCACCAACACCGTCTCCTGTCGGCAAGGTGACCTCGCGGCACGGCACCGCTCCATCGCCTCACTGCATGATCTTCATCGCCAATTGAATTGTTGCCTCTCACAACATAGAATCCGTCAGCAACATAGGTCATATTACCAACAACTACTCCTTAGGGAAAACTTAAGCATTTTGTCGTGGTTCTAAACATGAAAGTAGAAAGAGGGGTACGAACGGTGTAGTAACGAACTAGGCGCACATGTGGTGACACAGGGAGATTATACAGGTCAGGCACCTCTGTGATAGAGGTAAAAACCTTAATATCGTCCTAGCGTCTAGGGTGTTCTTGCGTATAGAAGAGAGTCACAATGAAATCCAACACTCTAGCTGTAGTCTAGGACCGGCTTATATAGAGTACGCTCAGGTCCGTTTACATACTTTCGATGGGGGGTATCAAATCTATGATAAATGCTAATGTGGTGCTTTAGTTAAAACATGGAAACATATGCTATTAACTCTATTCCACTGGCATGGCAGTGGAGGGAGTGATTTCTAATCTTTTCGGATGACCGTTGTGCTTCCCCCCTTAAGAGTTTACCGTAACTCGAACGTTGTTGCCCGAGTAACTTTCAATGGCCGAGTTGGTTGTTACTCGGATGAGTCTTGGCCTCCTTGTGTTCGAGTAACTTTTCACTCGGTTGCTCCTTGTATCCGTGTTATGATGTTTCCCACCACTGGGCTTCCGGGGGATATAACATCCAAGTAATATGGGTGTCGTCGATATGTGACGGCAGATGCCATGGGGATGGCTAAAGTGAGGGGAAGACGCGAGGAAGAAAGATGTCGATGGTGCCGGAATCGGGTTGGGCACAAACACGGTGATGGACACCACGATGTACCCAGGTTCGGGGCTCTCCGGAGAGATAACACCCCTACTCCTGCTTCTCTCTTATATATGAATGGAACTGAGCTACAATAACTGCTTCTCTATCTACTCAGGGGAAGGTGAGCGCCGTCGTGGGCAAGGCTCTCTCCTGCTTCCCTGAGGAGTAACTACAAGCAGTGAATGAACTGAGTGACTTGTGAGTAATGGGGCGAATGAGCGGATCTTCCCCCACGCAGGAGGGATACCCCGGGTAAATCGGTAACTTCACTGCCGATTGGGCCTAGCTGTCATCCTCTAACCGGCTGGGGCCTACCGACTGCTCCTCTTCGGGTGATCCGGACCCGACGAGCGGCGGCCCATGCTGTAGACTCGTAGGGCGTGATGGTGAACAGTGGAGCTAGGAGGTGCGGTCTTGTCGTCCTGTCCGCGGAATCGGCGGAGAGGTCCACACTGCATCCCTGCCAGATCTTCGATGTGACTTGGCTTCTCTTCCACCCCGATCTCTCGGGATTGCGCATTTATGACCTTGTACTTGTACCCGGCGACCGATCTCGGGGTCAACTTCCCCAGGGGTAGTGAGTCGTACCGATTGCGCCTGGGCCGACTGGTGGTTCCAGGCAAGGCCGATTGCTCTAGGAAATTGGCTATGCTGATGCCCACCTCGGCCCAGCTGCGGGCCAATCGGATGATTGTATTGATGATGAAAAGGGTGGACCAGTTGCGCCTGGGCCGACTGCTGGCATTCGGTATGGCTGATTGCCTTGGAGCAATCGGCCGTACGCCTGCCCAGCTGCAGCCCAATCGGTCCATCCTTGTGTCTTGAAAGGTTGCTTTCGCTTGGGTGAGCCTACCCGGGTACCAATCCCCCGACAATAGCCCCTAAAGCTGTAAAGGTCCCACGGTCATTTGACTGGGGGGCCTTTGCAGTTTTCAATCTTTCTCCAATATCTTCCGAATGCTATGGCCTCATCAAGTGCGTCATTCCGAATTCGTCGATCGATTCGGAGCTCACACTCGGCTGGCCAAGATTTCATCCGATCTGTTTTGAATCATCTCCAATTTCTGCCTTCACTTTTTGAGAATAGTATCCCTCGCCGATTACCTTCCAACGGTTACCTCCGATTTCTCCAGGTGCAGTCAATGGACCGGGGCCCATGACCCACGTGCGATTTGACATAACCGCAGGCATCGTCCCCCACGTCGCACGCCTCGGCTCCCACGCTGTGATTTCCTGCGTCGGTTTGCCGGTTGGTCTTCCTGTGGGCTAGGCCACACCAGACCACACGGCCGCAACCGGATCCCACTTCCCTCCCCCGCCGCCCTTATAAGCCACAGGGGAGGGTCGGTGCCTCTTCCTTCTCTCATACGTCGTCTTCCTCCTCTGCCTCTCGCTCTCGCGCGCCATTGCTGCTCCGCTCGAAGCTCTCCCTTGCGCTCGTAGTTTCGCATCCGCGCACGGGATCCGCTCCGGCCACACCCTTGCGAGCTTCTCCGCCACCGCGGTAGTCTTTCACCGCTAGTCTCGCGCTCCTCGGCCTTCTTCTCCTTCCGCCCGCAAGCTCCATGGCGCCCCGGCGAGATACCTCTCAGGCCAGCCGCGGATGCTGGAAGGGCGCCACGGTCACCGCTGATGCCATCCAGGCTCTGGTTCGCGCCCGCAAGATGCCGGCCGAAGTCGAGTGGCGTGTTCCCGGTGCCGAGATCGTGCCCGCCGCGCGTGCTGGCGAGCGGTTCGTCTTCCTCGATCACTTTGAGAGTGGATTCGGACTCCCTCCCAGCACCTTCTTCCGGCACTTCCTCGATTTCCATCGCCTGCAACCACATCACCTCGCGGCGAACTTCATCATGATCCTCTCCGGCTTCGTCACGCTGTGTGAGGGATATCTCGGCTGCCGCCCCAGCGTTGCTCTTTGGAAGCGGTTCTTCAACCTCCGAGCTCACAACGCTCGGACGGGAGCGGTAGTGCCGTCTGCCACGGAAGGTGGTGAACCCACGTACCCGACTGACATGACCGACTGCGGCAGTTGCCTTGTCGCAGCCGACAAACCTAGGTACAAGAGTCCCGAGATCGTCCAGTCATGCAAGAACTGGCAGACCTCCTTCTTTTACGTCAAGTCGCCCGATCAAGGCCCCGACCTCCTGAATCTGCCTGAGTTCTCCCTCGCCCGGCCGACTGAGAAACATCAGTGGTCGCTGAAGTATGGTGTTGGAGACCTTGACGTGGATGCTCAAGTCGCCCGGGTTGCTCAGCTGGAGCAAGAGGGACTCCTGCCGACTGATCTTGTTGTCGCTTGGCTTCAAGCCCGAGTGCTTCCTCTGCAGCGCCGAGTGCACCGCAAGTGTGACATGTCGGGCCTCCGAGATCCCACTCGGCTATGCACGTGGCGAGTGAAGCTCTAAGACCTTTGCGTCAGGGTAAGGGCTATTACCTCCAGCGCCTTGCCCGATCCTTTCCGCTTCGGCCTCGAGTACCTACACCGCCAACAGATACCACCCGTGGTACGTCCCGATTGGTCCCTTTCTCCGATTGCTTTTTCCTCATACTCAATTTCTCTGACAACTTTCTTCTTCTTGCTCAGCACTTCATTCAATCCAACCCGATGGAAGACGGCCAAGTGGCCGGCACATATGCCCCCGAACGCGAGGAAGATGACCCCGCAGACTTCGAGTACAATGGTGAAGCTCCTTCCTCCGAGTCCGAAGATGACGACGCCGACGATGGTGAGTCCTCTGGGGAGTCCTCCGAATCCGAGGATCCTGCTGCTGACGCCGACGCCGAAGCTGCCGACCCCAAGAACACCGATACCCGAACTGCGGCTCAAGGGGGTACGCCTGACCCTTCCCTTGAGCAATTTCTGGCCAAATGGAGTGATGACGATAGTGTCTCAAAGGTTGATAATCCTGATGCAGCTCCTCACGCAAAGTCGCCGAAGGTGCCGACCAAGCGCTCCTCGGCAACCAGCTCCTCTTCTGGTGCTGCCTCCAGCAAGGCCGTGAAGGCGGTTCCGATTGCCCCCAAGGGTAAACAGCCTCGAGCAACGGCCACTCGGGTGCCGACTACTCAAGCGCCTCTGAACGTCGCCCCGTTGAGGTGTTGGATGCCCACGGGCGCACCGCGAACAATCGGGTATGCCCTTATCTTCATGCTTTGAACCTCACTGTCTTCTCTTGTACTGACTGACCTCTTCTTTCTCCTTTCAGGGAGCTGATTGGTCTCGACGACATTGACACCGGCATTCCTGCCCGTGCCAACGTGGTCATATCACCTACTGCGTCTGTTGCTGCCATCCGCAAACGGCCACCTGCTCCACTTCGCACCTCCAAGGACGCCGAGCGCGCCGCCAAGAAAGCTCGCCTCGAGACTGCTAAAAAGACTGCCACTTCTTCCGTTGCCTCCAAGATCTCCCCAAGCACGGCCGACCAGGGAGTTACTAGTGGCGAAGGAGCGCAACCGGTCGATCCGATTGCCCCATCTCCACCACGCCGCTCCGACCTGGTCTTTGCCCCCATGACGACTGCTTCGCCGATTGTGGTGTCCGCGCCACCACTTATGACGACAACGCCGCCGATTGCGGTGTCTGCGCCACCAACTATGACGACCACCCCGCCAATTGTGGTGTTCGCGCCGCCGATTATGACGACCACACCGCCAACTGTGATGACCACATCGACCTCGGCTCATCTGATTGCGCCGCAGCCACAACCGAATGCCTCCAGCCTTTGGCGAAATCAGCGCCACCGACTTCTACCGTCGTT